>OU015523.1:9465615-10919733 GCA_907165065.1 Caprimulgus europaeus | reverse complement strand
TTGCTTTGAAATGGGAAAGATAATAAAGCCATTTAATGTTGTAAAACTCCAAACAGTATCTTTACCTACGATTGCTTCAAATTTATAGAAGCCTCAAGCTAGACACCTACCTGTGCTGTTAGATTTTATGTTGATTTTTGTTCCATGTAAAAAGAATAAAAAACTAAACCCAAAACAGTCAAAAAAACCCCACCAAAACACCTTTTTTCCCCAAATTACACTTGTGAAACATCACTTCTGAGATGCAACACAGACCAAGATTTATCTCTGTGCCATTTGTTTCCTGCATTAATCTTCAGGTTTTTTAATAAGGATGGGGAACAAAGGGTCGGGATGACTCAAAAAACTGGTAATGGGATACACAGAGCTTTTCACCTATAGGTCATTGGATCAAGTCCAGCCAGGATGAATGTTGCCTTGAAGCTTTTCCACTCTTTTATTACTCTGTGACTCTAAGGGATATAAACTGAGGAAACTATTTCTGCTTTCTAGTAAACTGGTGACCAGTGCTGGAAAAAGCTACTGCTCCTCTGATCCAGGTCAGTGGTGAGGGCAGAGGGATGGGATTTGCCTTCCACATCCAGCTGCTCTGACGAGTGACTGAAGCACACTGATGAGAGCAGCAGTGGGACTTGCTTTATTGCTGCTTCATCTGCCGTGTTTTTCCTCTTGGTATATGAAAGATGTTAGTTCAGCCCACTCAGCTCAGTAGTGACATTGTGGAGGGGAGAAGAAATAAAAATAAAAGTGGGATGTGTCTAGATCCTAAATGACAAAAAAAAAAAAAAGGAGTACAAAAATAAATGAGATCTCTCTAGCATTTGTTTGTGGGAAATCCCCAGAAACATAGACCTGTGAGTAGGTGTAGCCCGTGAGAATAGGGAAGAGAAATCAGCGTACACTTAAGTTGCTCTGTAATGTTCAAGACTTGCTACAAAAACATATAGAGTCCTGTAAAACCTGCCTTAAAGGAATTAAATTGGCACAAGACCCTCTGGCTCCTGTAAACTCTGACCCAAATGAAATAATGGACGTAACTTTCAGCTACAATAATTGAGTGTCTAATACTTGGTTTCTAAATGGTTGGATGTGGGCTTTTGTGTTTGCATAGAAAGGGTTTGTTTGTTTGTTTTCTCCCTCTTTTTTAAAAGGACCAAAAAATATACTCTGTATCTATTGAATAAAAGAATTCAGAAACAAATATAGAACTAAGAAAAGGATTTACCATATCAAGAAACAAGCTTGATTCTTTTGCATATTCTTATAACATGAATGTCATACTGTATCCTGCAAAAAATTGTCATGTGTTTTTCCTGCACTTTTTCCCCTTTCTTTTGGTTCATCAGGGAGAAAACGTCAGATAGTTCCACCTCTGTCCACTGCAGTAAGGTCTATCCCATTTTGATTTCTCTGTTACCATCTCTCACCTCGCGCTAAAACTAGCATAGTAATACAAATGTAAACAGGTCAGGCGCAGAGGTGGCATACTTGTGATTTATTTGGATTTAGATGATACTTTAAATTAAACCTTCTTCTGCATATGTTAAAGAAGCTAAAACAAACTTAGGGGCAAACAAGGAAAAGCCTTCACCTATTTCTTTGTTTAAGTCATTGGTTTGTCTAAAACTCAAAGTAATTCCGGACTGAACGTGTATTTTATGTTAAAAAGCCATAAGCAACTCTAAACTTTCTGATGCTTGCAAAATGTCACAGTAATTGAACTACAAAAGCATTTGCAGGGTTTTTCTCTTAGTGATTTTGATTGTTTGTCTTCTGAAATTATTGCTTTACATGTGCACGGTCTGATTGGTGCAATGACCTGTCTCACAGGAGCTGAAGGTGGATGGGTAGGGAAGAATGTAGGAAACAGGCTTGTGTGTAATGTTCCCCCTAAGCCTCAGGCCAAGGACTTCCTGAGTCAGAGGGTAGTTTCTATGTATTTAACAGCCTTTAATGAATTTTTATTCTTTAAGAAGATGTCCAGTTTCTTCTTGAGGCCATGTAAGCTTTTAATGCATCCCAGTATCCTGTGGCATGGTAGATCACAATGAAACCACGCATTGTGTTTAGAACCTGCAACACCCCCCATCCATGAGCACCTTCACTTGGTATTCCTAGCTCTTGCATTAGGAGAGACAGTGAAGAGTCAGTACAGGGCCATCCTCTTCATGTGCCGAGGGGTATGCACAGACCTCAGTTATTAACTCTTCCCAGATGTTTGTTGGGTTTTTTGTTTGTTTTTTATTTTTTCCTCAGATTGAGCACTGGAATTTGCTCTTTTGTTTCTTGTTTTCCTGTAAAACTTTGATTTGCCTATTGTTCTTTCAAAAAATTTCTTGGGTTTTAACAAAATGGAGCCATGTCATTAAGCCTTTTTAAGCTGTTTTTTTAAACAGGAGGCCTACCAACAAACAGCCCAAGCTTATGATCCAGGATTCCCCAAAGGACTTATTTAGTGGAGGGTTTGCAGATACCTATTTCTGCCTAAATACATGGCTCTAATATTTTGAAAATACCTTCCATGAAAAATTATAACCTTTTTTTAGATGCCTAAAAATGATTGTAAGAGATTTTAGATAGAACAGATTTGAAAAAATGCCTCTTGGGACATTCATCATTGGTATAGTTGGTACCTAGGGAAGAAAAACATTTGTTTTTGACAAATGCATTTCCACTGCAAAGTTACCTCTGGCCAGGGAAGGTTGAACAGTGATTCCACTGACTGTAAAATAATTGCCAGTTCCCTTATTAATGGTAACATTACCAAAGCCACCTATTGTGTTTCATTATGCACTTCCAGATAGTCTTCCCCAGTGGAAAAAGCATTTGTACCTGGATAACTTCTAGTGACGTCCTGCAGCCCCCAGCATCCCTCAAGGCAGGTCTGGCTGGTGGTGAGACAGTAATGGGGTTTAAGCAGAGAGGGTTGACTCTCTTCTCTCAGCTGCCAAGCCTGCTCCCTGCAGGCATCCCTTGGCTTCCCTCAGAAAAAGGGAGGCAGCACTCAGACACACAACCTGGAAAACTTGGACACCCGCTAAACTGGAGATACTCACTGCAGACACACACTCACCTGGCCAGCCAGGGGCCTGGAATCTGCCTGCCTGGAAGGAAGGAAATGTTTGAAATGTCCTTGCAGTGTCTATACCTGACTTACTACCTGTTTGGTGTTTAGTCTGCTAGTGGATTTTTAGTCTCACAGTTAAAATTGTTAATAATTGATTAGCCCAGCTGGATATCGACACAACCCACCAGGCAGTTACGAACGAATTGCAAGAATTTCTCTGATGCCACCATTTGTAAAATGTACTATCTAGGGAACAGATGAACAACAGTGGCTCCATTTCTATTCTTGACCCTGAGCTAATTAGGACAGGTCCTGCTGCCTTCTATTCACTAAGAAAAAAAAGAGGAATTAGAAAAGTTTTTCAAAGGAATAGTTTTGCCTGGTGCAGTGGTTTTTCATTGTTGGTTTGATTTTTGTGGGTTTTTTTGGTGTTGGGTTTCTTTCAGTTTTGTTTTGGTTTGTTTGTTTGTTTTTTAAAGGAAAACCCATTATGGGACTTGCTGTAAATTCACTCTCTCTGTAGCCATGAGGGACTTAACAGAGGTGTGAGAGCCTGCATGCTGGTTCTTGAGAGGAATACATTATGTTTGCCAGTGTGCATGTGTACAAAAATGAGTTTTGTTCTAAGGTTTGTTTGCTGGTTTTGTTTTGTTTGTTTTTTTTAAGGAGGAGATGGTGGGGGTGATTAGATAACCTATGCATTGTAATGCCTGGCTGATATTGAAGTCAGGAGAATGAGGAGAAATAGAAAGAAAAAAATAAATATATTGAGCTGGAACTCAAGCTGCACAGCTTTCCATGAGAGTATTCTGGAAGGAAGGGTAAGTCCTGCCTATACAGGTGGCAGAGGTTCCTTCCTTTTGCTTGTTCTTTCTCTTATACACGTGCATCTTTATCAGAAGTGATCACTTCCAACATACATGGACTTGTTCAGCTTGTGTAAAATGCAACTGTCAATAGTACACTGACTATAATAATGACCATTTAAAAATAGGGTTCCTGATGATAACACAAAGCTCTTCTGCATACTGGCCACTAAAAAGATAAAATATTAGGAAATCAGTAGCTAGGGAACTGGGAATTGTGCAGAGGCAAGATTTTCCTGTTCTCTCATCAGCAAATCTGACTAGAGAACTTCTTAGCAAATAGAAGTCAATTTGCCCTTACAACTGCATGCATTCATTTATCCAAACCACTTGTTGTTTGCTCCGTGAACATCTGGAAGGAAGATGAGGGTGGATGTGGGGAGGAACACTTTCAAAAGAAACAATCAACACTAGAACAGAAATCAGAGCTTTTGCATTTAAAGCAGCTTTTCTCTGAAGCTGGAGACTAATGTGATTCCAGGCTGCTCAGATTCCAATGTTAACATGTCTCTTTAGGTTTTGATGACAGTTAACATAAATATTAATGACAATTTCATTAAAACTTGATTTCATACAAAAGTAGATTATTCTTTTTATTCGTTCCCCTGTGCTAACTGTCATTCCTTGTTGAATAGATGCAACATCATGCAAAATTGCCATGTATGACAACTACTTTATTATGTGCATGGAAAAACAAAACGTTTTTCAGATTACAAGCATTTGCACAGGGTAAGAGTAAGGTGAACTCACATCTGATTTAATGACTATCAATTATCTCGCAGAACAGGGTAAGAATGTCACAGGAGAAGCTGGAGGACAAAGCTGAAGGACAACTAGTATAGCAGTGAAAAGAAGACTAAAATATTTTTAATAAAATACTTTTCCTTTTGTTTCCCCCCCTTTTTAATATTTATTGCCCTGGGTTTCTTTTCCTTAAATGTGCATGTCATGACAAATGTAAAATTAATTTCTAGCTATGTGATTAATATTAGCTTCACAGGATGGTTTGGTTTTGGTTTTTTTTATCCTACATATCTTGTTTGTGTTTATGGAGAACTTGTTGATGGGCAAGCTAGTATTCTTCACTCTAATAGCTTTACAGTAAATGATTCCTTTACAGAAAACATATAAATACTATGATTCCCAGCATTATGATGTCATAGCACCTATAAATAACGTACAGAAATGCATCCTTCTAAATGGAAAGTTTATAGTACTCTTGTGGATACCTTCCAGCTAGAGGATGAGCAGCTCATAATTCTTTTTTGACAGAATAAATAGGAAATCCATGATTCCCATCAAGTTCTGCAGAAAGACCCAGACACCCAGATCCATAGGCCATCCTTTGACTTGTATATGTTTGAAGTGCTAGCACAATTAATTGTTGTGCCCTGGGGAATCTTCAAAACTACTGTTGGCAGTTACAAGTGATATTAACAAGACAAATAAGTCTCAGTATATTTACCAGGTGATTACTGCTGTTTCAAAAGTGGTAAATTATTGTCTTTATTCATCTATGATGCTTCCATGGGAACAGAAGGCAAGCTGTATGTTTTGGTTTGTTGTTTTTTTTTTAATTTGAGGAAGGGATGGGGATAGGGAAGGGGGAAGAAGGAAGCAGGTTTGGATAGTGCTATGGAGGCAGCCAAGCTGCGTAGTTTACCATTAAATCTATTTCAACAGCAACATTTAACATCACAAGGTTTTCATTTTGTATATGCAAGTGATTTATAATGCCACATACCCTATGTGATAGCATATGTAGACTCCAAATGTTTCATCTGTGTCTAGGCATTCTGTTTTTTAAATCACTGCAATATGTTGAGCAGGCAAAGGACTTACTGTATAACTTGATCTTGTGTGTGTGTTTGTTTATAAAATGTGAAATATCCTGTCTCCTTTGTCTCATGTGCACTTTTCTTTCCTGTTTCTTCTTGCCTCTTTTCCAAGATATTATTAACTAACACTTAAATTTTGTGTCCCTGTATGTTTTGACTTTGGTAGTAGTTGGCTTAAGGAACCATAGTAGTTGGCTTAAATCAACCATACCATTTTCAGCATAAAATCTTCAACCTAAGGCTGTTCATGAGAATGAAACAATACCTTTCCTCTTTCTCCTCCAACTCACCCTGTCAGGGCTGAGTTAGCCCACGCTTTTTAAACCCAAATTTCATTTGAGAATGAGCAGAGGTAGTCTTGACTTGTTGTATAGAGGCTGTGTGTGGGTAACATGACCACTGATGTACTAATTCTGCTTTTGCTTACTTTCTCTCTCAGACAGAAAATCCCCCAAAAGGTGTGTATGATATTGAAACCATTTTATGGGATTCAGGAATTTATGGTAGTGAGGAAACACTTTTCCCATAATGTACAGGAGATCACAACTGACATTGAAAAATCAAAGCCATAGTTACTAGAAAAAGGCAGAATTAAATTTTAAAAAATAATTAAGCCTCTTTGTATAATATCTTACAAGGTAGGTGGGATTACATAATGTATTTAATTTTTTTTTTTTTTGTCTGTGAAGCCCCACCTCGTTTGCCAGATGAGCAGTGCTTGCTCAATGGGCAGCTACTTTGTCTTCTCCCCATCATTCAGTAGAGGTCTCTAAATCTCACCCATTACATGCTATTTAAAATCATCTTGGGAGACAGCATTATTGGTTTTAGTGATTTTTCTAGTATCTGCACACTATAAGATGCTTATTTAAAAAAAAAAATCCTGTGAACTGAGGTGATAGTACTGGAAAAAATATATGAAATTGCCTCCTTTGGGTGTCTATTTTGTAATGCCCAAGAAATTTGGTTTTTTTCTTCTCTTTTAGCATACTTAGCATTTGTTAACACTATACATAGACAACATGTTTATAACACTTGTACTTTATATATAGAAGCATAATTCTCATTGAACAGTTCCCAGAGTACCAGCACAATTCCCAGCTGCAGCTGTAAGTGCCCAGCACTTCTGCAAATCATGTTTCAAGCTGAACATGAAAATGAGGAACACATGATGAGTAACCAGCAGTAAAACACTCAGTTTAAGTGACTTGCCTAGCTTGACACAGGAACATTAGTTCTAACAGAGTAAGAGCTAACATTGTTGTTTCTTGTTCTTTTTTTCTTCAGATATATTTTTCCACTGCTTTTCCCTCCATCTCTTCTGGCCACAGAAGAATGGGAGACTCTAGGAAACTTTCATATGAAATCTGGAGGGATGAGAACATAGTGAGCACAGACCTGGCCTCCTCCTCTTCCCATCATATTCATTATTTTTCTTTACCCATTGATCCTTGCTTCCACGCTAAGTGCTGTGAGTTTGTTGTTGTTTTTCTGACGTGTCAGTTCAACTTTTACGTCCTTAATCTTCTTATCCAACTGCTTGTTTCCCTTGTTCAGCCTGTTCCTGCTCTGGCTGCCTGTTTTTTCTGACACATCTGCAATTATAGAAAGAACATCTTTTTTAGTTCCATGGGAAATTTCTGTACAACTGTACAGCATTTTCAGCTAACTCAAGACTCCTCTTAGTCAAGAGAACATTTAGAATAAAAGTCTCACAGCACTGCTGGAGACAGTGTAGTTGCAAGGATAAAAATCAACGTGGAACTTGGCTCCGTGTCAGTGATAAGATGTCTGTGTTTGATACCAGACTTCCAAATACTTCTGGTTTTTGCTACATTTACACTCCTAGGGCATCCCTTTTTTGAGCAAGAAAGAAGCTTGAGAAATTTTTAAAAACTTCCCCTTGTATGGCAATGGGCAAACCTTCAGATTTCTGTGTAAACAAAATAGTATTAGGTGAGTGCTGCTGGCAAAGCCTGGAAAAACAAACTGTGTTTGTTGTTCACTACGGTGGAGTATTCTGTTGGTGTGATTGGTAGGAGGCTCGAGAAGGGATGAAAGGTTTTAGAGTGTTATCTCACATGGTAGTGTTTTGGAAATATCTGCCCTCAGTCAGATCAAGTTCTTTGTAAGGACAAAGAATCTGTGGCTCAGAAATGTTTTCAGAAGCCTTGGGGATAAACGGTTTCTGTCAGGGATGATTTAACAGTACCTGGAGGGGAAGTGATTCCAGCTGATGCACCATAATCATCATCCCAAAAACCCTCTTAATTTTTTTTTTGTGGAATTCTAACAAGGCAGTCCCAGGGCCTGCCTTGCTCCCTGCTCTCCCCGCAGACACCCAGCCAAAACACCACATGCAGCTGCCCTTTTACTGCAGCGCAAATCTAGAGCATCTGCTCTAGAATCAGCACAGCCGTACCTGATAGCAATGGTTAGCCACGGGCTTAAATGGGCCTTGCATGGGGTGATCTGGTGAAACACTATATCTAGTTGTGGACATTTTAGACAGGGAGGTAAACTTCACTGTGCAGTTACAGGTGGTTTCACAAAAGGTGCAAAAAGAAATGTATGGCTGTACTCTGATCCCTCTTTCAGATTTTTCTGACTCAGCGGCCTGCTAATCTATGGTGTTGGAAATTCAGGTTTCCATTGGTTTTGTTGAGAAGAGGGAAGTAATTCTGATCATGTGATTGATGGTATTATGTGCTCACTTTGTATATATAGTGCCCATACATCTGGGCATCTGATAAGTCAGGCATCTGTATATAAAACGTACCAGTTCCACTGCAGGCACACATAGCAGGTTATGTGTTTTGTTGCAAATGTGAATTAAAGGTCTTGGGTTACTGTCAGAGACTTGAAAATATTCTCTTCCTTCTACCAAGAAAGCTTCTGAAGTAGTTCATGGAAACTTTTATTTAAATGTTAAAGATTTATCATCCTGTTTATTATGCATGGTTAAAACCAGTGAACCTGCAAGGCCTTTTAGCTTGGATGGCAGACTTCTTTCCTTTTGTGAAGATCAATCCTAAATGTCCTACACGGGTTTTGTATTTTGTAGCATTTTGCACAACTGTCTTTTTTATTCAGCTTCACTGATATGAGTAATTCTCTGAATTAAACTGAGATAACGCTAGATTTGTGTGGAATAAACATCGCTTTAGAATAGGAAAGGAAGAATAATTGAGAGAGATGTTCACTGACATTTTCACATCAAACAAAGTAATGCTCTGTGACTGTGCCAGCAAATATTATTTTCCAACTCTGTCAAACAATACCTCTAATGTAGCAGTGAACTAACTATTAATCCTAGGTTGATAACTACAGTCCTGTTTTTCTTGTCTCTGTCCCTAGTGGGTCTAGTCAACAGTTTTGTTGGCCCCACACACCTCTGTTGAAAGAGCATGTGTCCTTGAGGCCTTATCAGTTTGCAACCTGGCAGAAAGTATTTGAGCTTATCTGTGCTCTCCAGTGGCTCCATGAACCAGCACATTGTGTTGGGTGTTTTCAGGATGCCTACTTTGCATCCAGCTGCGGTTGGATGGTTCTCCCTAGTGTTGGCAGTGAGTAGTACAGAGATCTGTCTTTCTGGTGTTCCTCTTTTGTTTGACTTTCTGGTTTTCTAACTTGGGTGCCTGGACAGGTCTTCTGTAGCAGAGCTGTCCTTGCATAGTCCTTGGCATGGAGAGCTGCACTGTGCCTGCGTGCTGACACCTGCAGCCTGTGAATCTGTGTATTTCCAAAAAGCTGCAGTGTCTCATCTTCTGGTTTGGTTTTATTTATTTATTTATTTATTTATTTATTTAAATTTTAATCTAGTCCTCTATCTTTTTGTCCTCAACAAACATGTAGGTACAACAGTACTTAAGCAAATGAGCATAGATACAGTATCTTTCTACTTCCTATTGCATCTATATGGCCTGAGCCCCAATGGTATAACTTTTTTCTTTCCCTGCAAAACTCCCTTTTTCTTTCCCAACCCCCTGTATATGGTCTGCATAAAATGTTTGTCTCAAGAATATTTTCTCAGCTCTCACCATTGCTGGCAAGCTGCTGCCATTTCTCACATGTATGAACAGGATGCTGCTTCTGGCCAGTCTTTTTCCCTCCCCTTTCTTTCTTTGTTTTTTCCCTACTTAGTTCCCTGAAGTGCCATGTAATGAAAGGAGTTAGAGGCAGAAAAAGACCTTCTTTGACCTGAAATATTGTTTCCTACAGTGTGTTTTTTACTACTTCATTAAGTCTTGCTCTAAACATCTCATGAGATGAGATTCCTTCTGGAGACAGTTCTGTGGTCTAATTCATCTTGTTTTTCTTCCCTGCTGTTCAGCCTCAATGGCCCATTTTTTCAAATGGCTTCCCATTACTTATAGTTACATCCTCTTAGACCATTCAAGCACTATTTTACCATCTTCTTGCTTTCTACAGCTCCCACACCCTTTCAGTGCTCCTGTTGACATTTTTATGCCTGATACATTATGATTCTGCTAAGTTGCATATTGTTGAAGTCAAATTTGCCTTTGAGTTGGTAATTTGGTGCAGAGGTAAAATAGAGCAAAACTGACACATGACTGTGCAAATCTTAGCTATGCTTTTATCTATCTGAATAGCTGTGCTCCTTTCTGTTTCCATGTACTTACCCACTGTTCTGTGCATTTCTTTCCTGTTGTACTCCAGCGAGTTCCCTGCCACACTAATAGTTTTTTCTCTTCCTCCCAGCTTCCTGCTTTAAGGTACAAAGTAGGCTTCACAGAGCTTTTCATTTCTCGTGGCCACAAACCTGCTTATTTTAAAAGTGGACTAATCTTAAGAATTTAGCAATAACCTTTAGTCTACAGAGTTATCATAATTGCTTCTAAGTATATTTAGAACAAAACTAAAACCCTAAATGACAGCCTGAAATATTCCAGCTGAGTGATAAGCACGTTCGTCTTAAGAACTCTTAGTGTTTATTCTTTCAGTAGTGTTTTCTCAATTTTTTATCAATTTAAAAAACCACATTCTTAATGCTTGTGTAGTAACCAGCAGAATTTGACTTCTACTCCATCTTCCATATTGTCTCATTTTAATTAATTTATTTATGTGCATATCTAATCTAAAGGCAAAGGCATCAATCACGGACTGATGGAGCCTTTGAAATGATTAAAATTATAATGACAAAAAGATGAAGCTAGCAAATATTCTGCTGCAGTTCTAACTGCTGTCTTGGTTTGTACCAAGATATTACATAGTCTTGTCTCAAAATCCCTGGTAAAGAGAGAATTTGTAAGTGTAGAAACCAGTGAAAATGGAGGGATTTGGAATAATTGCCCAATTTGACGTAAGAGCCATTACAGTCCTTGGTATTTTGCAAACTTTTACTGGTCCTGTTGGTCCATTATGCCCAGAAATACCAAGGACAGGGTGAGGATACTCTGGCAGTAGATTGTCAGATGAGGCAAGGAAAGAAAGCTGCTAACTTCCTCTCATCTTTGCTCTGTTGGTAAATTTGACTGATAACCTGTGTTAAAGCAGCCTTCCAACTTCAACAAAATTAGATTGATGAAGGCATTATGGCAGAGTAATATGCAGTTGTAAAAGATGTTTGCAGTCTTTTAGCCACCCAAAGAATACAGGGAGAAGAATCATTGGTGGTATTGCTGTAGGATGATATAGTGTTTCTTAGAGCTCCAGATGAGAATCTAGAAAGCATCAGGAGACACTGGTGCCTTCAGCTCTGTAAAAGTAATGTAATCCTTGCTTCATCTTTCCATCTAATTGTCCCTCTAGCACCAGGTTGGTAAAGTGGTTCAGTAACAGGCAGAAAAAAATGTCTGTGTGTGATGAGCACACTGAGATCAGAGTGCTTTGGACCACTTGAAAGAGAAAGGAATAAAAACATCAAATAGCCTGTCTTTGAAGATTTTGAGACCAACTACCAAGCAGTAATGAATCACTCACTATATGATAGATTGAAGATAGTGTCAGGCTGGCTTTCAACTTTTTTTTACTCTAGGAGACAGTGTATATATGATACCTGTTCTGAGACAAAAGATCAGGAACTACTGAGAGAAGTATCTGGGTGCAACCCAAATAATGTCACAAGAAATGGAAGATTGGATTCTGGTGCCAGTTGCCACTGCTAAGAGATCAGTATACTGAGGGGCAGGTATGCACAGGTACCTTGGTGGGAGTTGCAGTCTTAAGAGGAACCCTCACGTTCTCCACCAACACAGGACTTTGTCTATGGCAATGCTCTTTTCCATAAGCTTGAATGACAGGTTATGGCGCAAGCACGTCTGGTGTTTCCCCAACGGACAGGGTTTCCCTGCCTGTGTAGGTCCTGTGAAGGTTACTTACACGCAAGGACAGAAGACCTCTCTGCTCCAGGTTATTCCTCCAGAGTATGTCTGTGGCTATAGAATATTCTTCTCTCTTGAGTGTAGTAATATACTACATCTCAATATACCATATCACCAGCTTCAAAATACAGTGTACTAAAGCATAAATACACAGAGGGATTTCTTTTTAGTAGTGTGCTACTTTGACTGCTTTTAAAATCTCTTTTCTTTATTATGCTTAGAGGGGTATTGTGCATGGTGGGTTATTTTTCTTTTTAGGTGGGTTTTTAAGGGTTGGGTTTTGTTTGGTTGTTTTTTTGTTGTTCCCTCTCCCCACCCCCTTTGGAAAGTGCCAGGCAATTGTCTATGTTGACAAGAAACAAGAAAGAGAGAGGTGATGATTTATGATGCAACCAGACTTCTATCTTTCACCTGCATGTTATAAGCCTGGGGCTGGGGAATGCAACAGAACAGCTACTGGTGATGGGCAGTCTCTTGCTGTGATACTTCAGAGCTTAAGGCTTGTATATTTGTCCATTAAAAAAACAACAGTGAGAAAGATGCATGCAAACTTGATTGAGTGGTGTATAATTTTTCAACATTCTGAATACATCATCCTTTGGGAAGAATCTCATGGTGTAAAAACAAATCTCTGACATATTTAAAAGGTTTGAAACTGGATAGTGAGTCAGTCAATCATTTGCCTGTTTCTGTTAGAGATAAATTAATGTCTGCTTTGATCCACTGAGGATTTTACTGAGATATACTGGTCGTGTGCAATGCCTCCATAGGTACTGAAAGCTGTATTGGTCCTCCTCCTCCATAGCACTGGAAATATGAATTGCATTATAGGGTGTAGGCTTTTTATTATTTATTGGAGTAAAATACAGATTTTAATAGAAAAATATCTTTATATTTTATTTGGCCAGTTGGGGATGTTTTCTTTTCCCTAAAAGAAAAGCCACTGGTACATATCCTCAGCTGAAATAAATTAACATGGCTCCATTAAAGCCACTGGAACTGAACAAAGCTGTGTGACATGAAGTGCTGACCTTTGGCGTCTTTAGGAGGCAAAATATAGCAGAAAGCACAAAATTCCGAGTAGCCTTGTCTGCTGGTGAGAAAAATGTTGTTGACTATGAGAAACAGTCTAAGTTGGAGTGGGCCTATATCCAAAGGAACGTTTACCCTTCCAATTTTGTGAAAGGAGAGGGAGGGTCAGGAAGCACTGAGGGGTCCCAAGCAAAAGAAGACAGCAACTTCTTCAAGTACAACACGCCACGTTTACTGGAGGTCTCCTTTGGAGATGTATCTAAGAACAAGTCACTAACTCCTATCTACAGATTATCTTTGCTGAGGTAAAAATCTCACTCCAGGTACAATTTATACCCCTTTGGTCAGTGTATAAAGCTGCATGGGAAGGCTAAGGGAAACAAAAGCAGGTAACAAAGAGAAGAGAAAAATGTGTGCTTTTGAATGTGAAGTTATAAATTTTGCTAAGCTAACAGTGTCAACTGATTTCATATGAGAGGTCAGGGTATTTTACAATGGGAAGTCAACAAAAATGAAATGAACTGGACCTAGACTTCTAATTTACCTTGTTGGATATGGCATTGGTAGAAGCTATTTGATGGGAATATATGTTAAACAAGCAAAACTGCATTTTTTGCTTCTCTAGACCTCATTCTTCAGCTTCAGAGAACTCCAGTGAATCAAAGATTAATACTGCGGGGAGAGATAGTGTAAGTGATTAGCATTACTTGCAAAGGAAATGCACCTAAATTAGTGTATTTACAAAGAAGGCATTATTCAACCTGAAAACAGATAAAGAGAAGCAAGTTACTAATGACACTGCTTTCAGTATTAAAGCAGTCTGATAAGATATGGAACAATGTCTACAGCAGGGAGCATGTCTATCCTCATAGTTTGCATAACACTTAGCACACAGATTATGATAATTAATCACTTGGAAGAAAACAGGATGGGATTAAACATGCATTTCATAAACAGATTTTATTTTCAAAAGGATGATCCAGATCTACAGTACTATAAATCAGAGTCACTTCATTTAAGAGAAACTGGGCAATTTTATGCCAGTTGCGGGCTTGATACTATATTTTAACAAGAGTGACTGATGTTGAGAATTTGTTGTTTGTTTGTTTTTTCCTTTTTCATTGAGAAATACAAACAGTAAAAAATAAAATGTGGAAATAAGAGTGTTTCTGAAACGAGGATCTCGCTGATCCAGCACTGGAACAAGCTACAAACATACAAACCAGCTCCCTGTATACAGTGTCAGTGTGTTAATACCTGTACAAGCATTTTTAAGCATGTTCAGATAAAGACTACTTTAGGGTTCATGGAAAATTATTGTGCTTTTTCCTCATGCAGCTGTAGAGCTAACAGATTAGAAGCACACTACTGCCCCAAAGTCTGGCATCTAGACTGTTTCTGAGTTGGTCATATATCAGTCTCAAGTGGACAGTGAGCAGCTCCACTAGATTTTGTGGGACTGGCTTTGCAGCATTATCTTTCTTGAGAAACCCTCAACTCCTTCCAGTTTTTAGATAACTGTTCTTTTTTTTTTTTTTTCATATTGTCCTATTTCAGTTACCTAGTGAACTCTCATTACATAATAAAATGTATAATAGAAATCACCTATATCACCTATGGTTCTTTCATTTGAGCTTCAAGAACATGTCATGCACTTTAGTAAAAATTCAGATTAAAAAAAAATGTTCCTCTTATCTTCTGGAATTCAAGTCACGTCACTTAAATCTATACTTCTTGCATAGAAAGCATGCAGAAAGTTCTGGTTATTCATTTCTGCAAAGCTGCCTACTTTCAGAGACTTCTAAAAAAGGCATTTCAAAACCTTAGAGAAGGCTACCTGGTGGTTGCTGTATCTGTTACTTAGGTGCTGCAGAAGTGCAAGTTTCATTCTTACATGCACTTGTAGAAGTCAGGGAATACTTTGTTGTTGTTGTTGTTTTTCTGTTGTTAGATGTGTACCTGTACATGGAACTTCACAAATGGAAGGGCAACTCTGACTTATTGGCAGGCCTGGAAAATGACATGTAGAATATTGTAAAGCATCCACTTGCCAAGCTTTTCTCTCAAGAACATAAAGGGCAGTGATCATAGCCTCTGTATTATTTAAGATGGACATCAGATGCAAGTTAGTATAAAATTCAACATGATTTTGAGTTTCGTGTCTGTATAGTTACATGGATTGCTTGGAAGAAAACTCCTGAGATTTGAAATGAACCTAAAAGAGCACAAGCTTTTAAACAATATTTGATCTGCAGTTCCTCAGAAATTTTCCAGAGAGATGCAGAACCATTCAAAAATTTTACGAATTGTAGAGCATATATGAACTAAATGTTATTAGTTACTTTTCAAATGAAAGAATAAACTGGCCTCTTCTCATCAGAAATTAAGGTAAAACCCTTTGTTATTTAGCCCGCTGTGCAAACCTATGAAGGTCCATGGGGCTGGAGCAATAAATTCTTTATATATATATATATATATATATATATATATATATATATTCTGTGAATTTATATATCAAAGAAGCATGAGTATTTCTTTAATTTTGTTGTGCTTTTTTGCTTTCTGGTGCTTTTGAAAACTGAAGTTGTTGACTGATTCACAAACTATAAATGTACTTGGTTCACTTATGCTTCTTGGTGGTTGAAAGGGGTTAGCTAGAAAAAGCTGAAACTTGCTGAAAAAACAGTATTGACAAATCTTGGTTTGCATGCTTTCCCAGGTTTGCTAACAAAGCTGTGGTCTGTTTTGATTCACATGAGTTTTTACTTCGCTTTTGAGTTTGATCTTTTAAATTGGCTACCAAAATCCAGAATTTTGACATAATCTATGACAAGTTTTACTGATCAAAACTTGGTCCATATTTGGAAAATCTACCCATGCTGACATTTTCAACAGAGCCATCTGAGTTTCGTGATTGGGGAAAGTCAGCTGCAGCCATAAAAGTTTCTGAAATAAATGAAGATACAAAAAATTCTTTAGCACTCAGTCATTGAATATGGCTTCAGTGAACACCCATGGCATGCAGAGGTGTGTAAGCTGCCTATCAGTGTGGCTGATCTCTACCTCACCTCAATTCAAGCACTCGTAATTAGAGAGGGAAGTAAGCACAGAAAGACAAGAATATGACTAGGGCATGCATACTTAACTCTGAATCAGTAAATATTCATGAAGAACATATTGGGCATTTATATGTTAGCCCTAGAGGCAAGTAGTGACTCACATAGTGATCTGCCAACAGTACAGAAATGTCCTTAGAGCTCCTAGGAAAATAATACCTCTCACAGATAGCTGCTTGGCACCAGTGTGTTCTGGGCACAGTGCTTCTGCCGGCTGCCTGCTCTGCAAGGCCAGCTATCCTCAGATTTCCCTTCCTGGCAGGTGAATAATGGCACGTCTACCATACAAGTAGTCCATCCTGTGTCTTGGTACTTCTCTTTCATGACCAAAGACCTTCACTGGCTTTTGGGAACCTATTTTAAGTGCCCTACTGTAAATAAAGTGTCAAATGAGTGTGTGATGTCTATTGTTTATGGTTAGCTTTAGAATGATCTAGGGGACTATGAAGCACAGAGTTTTAGATTTGTTGTTGTTCCTGGCTTTTACTTGTTTGGCATGAAGTGACTTTTTTTTTTCCTCCCCCCTTAACTCTGCTGTCAAAAAGATGATAGAAAAAGAGTTTCAACAGCTGAATAGTCAGCAATGACATCTCTGGTTCCTTTGTCTTCCCCCTACTGCAATCTCCTGGTTGTCTTTGCCTCCTCCCCTAACAAAATGGACAGCATCTGTCCCATCCCCAGGAATATCTGTCTCCCTCTCAATACTACTTTTGCCTCACTTTAATTCATGTTATATTTCATTTACTTATAATATCACACAATGCACCAGAAGTACCACAAACATCCCTGATACAAAGCAGGTGACCAGAAACCACTGTCTGCTGAGGTACATGTTTTGAATTATCTGCTGACAGATGAGAACTGTGCAACTCTGAGCATAGGCTATTAGCATTGTATACTTATTTTTACAGGGGGAAAAAAAAAGTTACTGTTTTTTTCATCTTAATTTAAAAATAACATTATGTATACTTTGAAGAAGCAAAATGTCAATGCCAACTTCAAGAACAAGGATCTTGTTCTGTTCTTCATGCCATTGTGTGCTGCACATTTTGTAGAGCTTTACAAAACTGTTACGGTATTTGTGTATCTTCTGTTGCAGTGATTTAACATGCTAACAGCTCTAAAGTTTACTCTTTTTTTAATATTTTTTTTTTTACACTGATGTAATAAAGTATTGTACTATATGGCCTGTTGAAGGTAATGTTTGGTGGTCTTGATAGTCTTGGCTATTGCCTCTCTCTCTCTCTTTTTTTGACTTTTTTTCCTTTTTTTTTCCTCCCAGGTCTCTTGTTTATGATAAGAAAAAGTATATGTAGTTTCTTAGCTCTTACAATACCTACCTGTCAAATTATTTAAGTGCCTCCACCATTTTAGCCACACACTTTCCTAATTCACGTGAATAAAGTTTATTATGCAACTAAAAGCTTTGATTGGGTTAGTGCCTGTCAGCAGGTGATTTTCTACTTGCAGCGTAATGATAGGCCATTTTCCCAAGGATTCTCACTTGGTGGTGGTGCCTGAAGTTAAAAAACACCACGCAACCACTGTTTGTTCTCTGATGTTGTGATAGAATTGCAGTCCAAAGCCGAGGCTCCAGAGTACTGCCACAAAACATATGTACTACCAGAAAGAAAACTTCTTTTAACTTAGTAATGTAATGGCAAATTGTTTTAACGCTTCATACATCTGTTAGGTTCTTACATGTAGGCGGGTATTGTGCAACAGGGAAGATGCTACTGAAAACCCCCTCTATCTTAAGGGTGAGATGTAATGACAGTGGCTGTGAGGATGCATGAGAGACACTGGTGTGATGATATTACTCTTTTTAAGTGTCCCTTTTTATGGTTTATAGCCAGAGTGTGGAAGTCCACTCTGAACTAAGACCTGTTTTTTATAGTAAGCTTTCTTGTTCAAAGACGCTTTTATTCTTTTTCAATTTAACTGTACTGCATATTTAATAGGTTCAGTTATGCACCAAATTACAGGTGTTATGGTTAAACTTTTTTGTTAATTCAAAAATTATGATCTAATTTTTAAATTGAGCTTTGCACGTGTCTGAATCGAACAGCTCCCTTTGGATGTATATAATTCAGGCCTGCATAAAACATGAAACCCGTGTTCAGCCATATCATCTGAATATATGAATAATCTTTCATATCCTTTGTGGCTGTTGCCTAATATTTTGAGGTCATGATCCAACTAAACACTTATATGCCGATAGAAGTCAATATTTCTATAGAATAAAGCATAAGAATACTGCCAGACTGGAGCCAAAGCAGCAGTTAAATGTGAGGAGAAGATTCTTTGCTGTCATTGCATTTCTTCACTGGTATAATGAGGTCATACATTGCCTTTAGTACATTCATAAAACAAGCACAGCCATTTCAAATTCTGCTGGTTTATTACGTTCATCTGAATGTGTGGCTCTTTAGAGTATGAAATGGGGCTGGCTTCCAGCTTTAGAGAAGGATAAAGTTTGGATAACATTTGAGGATTTTCTGTAGAATTTAGTGTGGAGTTGTCGTTTAATAGGAACTGAGAAAAAGAGGTTCTATTTTGTGAACAGTTTCTTTGTGTGTTGAATAAGGTTGTTGGTTTGTTCTGAGATTGGATTTTCAATTTACATGCCAAGGATTTATGGAAGCACATTGTATAAATTCAAAGTAGGAAATTGGATAAAGTACAGCCCAACCCAATTAACCACACTACAGTTTTTCCCCTTTGATCAAAGAATGAGGGAAAGCTTTGCTGCTACATGTCTAGTGATATTGGAAAAAATGGATAGGATCCTCAAAGGTTTTGCCAGTTCTTTTGCAGAAAGAGCTGTTTACTGCAGCTCCCTAATTTCTGAGATATTAGAGAGACCTGGTTTATTACCAGTGATGCCTCCTAATGTACTGTGAGTACACTCAATCCCTGCTCTGATGTCCACACAGCAGGCCTGTGACCGGCCTAATTTGAAAACACTCTCACCTCTGCATGGATAGAGAAATCTTTTCTTTTATTCTTAAAAAGAGCAAAATGTAGGGCTCACCCTAAACTTTTCTCTGACCTGTATGTCATCCAAACGTATTTCCCTCGAGAGAAGAAGGGTGCAGCAAGCAACGTAAGGACGAGGGTCTTCTATTGTTTCTTCAGGAGATCACTTGTAGTAACTGAAACGGAGGGAAGGTGCCTCCACTGATCTTTGAACTTTGTACGTATATGGCTCTGGGCGAAAACCAGCATCTGCTCTCTGCATTTAAAGTCCCATTTGAGATGCACAATTGAAGGCAATAGGGGTCATACATTGCCTATGCTAGTGGAGACTCTCAGCAATCAGTGGCTGTGTCAAAATTTGCAGGGAGGTCAAAAAGTGTATAGATTTGACCTCTACCCTGAGTCACAAGGAAGTCATTGATCTGTTGCTATTAGCATTGTCTCTTTGACATATCCAAGCCTGAAGCTTGTTTTTGAAAACCTGCTTAATGCAGCATGTGCTGGGCTCTCATTTTTCACTGCCAAGAAAAGGGAAATAGAGCACAGAGAATTAATTGGAGAGACCATTCTTGAATGTAAACTTTGAGTAGCTCATAGATAATCCTTCCTAGTAGAGAGAAGCCCTGTTTCCACAGTCAAATATATAGCTTTCTCAGAATGGAAGCAAGTGACCAACTTAACACATCATCTTCTGCACCTTCTGCTGTTTCTGTGTTCACGGGGAGCCTGAACAGCAGCACAATGATCATTCTGACTGCATTGTGGCATCACTGTCACATGCAGTTCAATGCCTGTGTAGTTTCTCTTCTCTGTGAGCTTTTCATTATATTTTTTCATGGTTTGCTTGTGAACTTCTGCTGGTCCAGTTGGATTTGGTAGCATATTTGGAAAGGTGATAGTTACTCCTGTCCCAGTATGAGGGTTGCCATTGGCAGAAAATAGTCTTTCCCCTTGTCACTTTAGTGACAGAAGCTTTGGTGATGCCATTGTGTAGTTTCCCTGTGAGCCTGGTAGCACTGATCTTCTCAGCTTATATGGATATATGTGCTTGTCAATGTCATAAGACTTGTAGAGTTTTGGATTCTTACCAGTGACTGTTTTGGACAACTGATTTAGCTTAGTCTCAATATACTTTTCTGCAAAATGGGGTAAACGCTATTTTACTGCTCCAGAGGCATGGTGAGTCTTCATAAACTGGCATTTTGTAAAAGTTATGTGAATGCATACTGGGAGGAGGGTATAATACAGATAGCACTGGTGGGACTGGAGCATTCTGAGATATAGTGGCTTTCTGATTTAATGAGAAATTAGAAGTACGGATAAATGTGTCCTGCCAATGCTGCACTCTGGAAGGTTTCTGAGTTTCTTGTCACTGAAGTGACTTCCTGGGAAGTCAGGAAGCATCTAGTTCTGTTCCATTTGCAGTATCTTTGCAAAACACATTTCTCATTTAGTGCCAATCTGCAGAGACCCTGCAGTACAACCATCTAAAATATAATGATGGTTAATGGCTCTGGGAGTTGGAGTTGATGCAGCAATGGACTGGCAAAAGTGGTGTATAACCTGATTCCTCTTCAGCCTTTTGATGCTTTTCCTGAGCAATTTGCCTTTAAGTGAGACTGATTCCTATCTATGGGGTTTTTTAGAATTTCTATGAAAAGTAAGAAAAGAAACAAAACATCATGATAATTTAGTTTTATTATATTAACTTTTTTTCTTCCTTACCTGTATTCACAGCTGGCTAATTGGCCACTCTGTACTTCCTAGGGGGCTCTCAAGGTACAAGAGAAAAATGCCTATAAGCGTTTTGCATACAAACATATCTGCATTTACCTAATTTTCTTCACTAGAAAAAATAATAGAGGAAGGGTTTGGTGAGAAGTTTTTGGTTGAAAAGGATTTTGATAAATTTAGGAAATAAATTACAGTTGTGTTCAGGGTGATTTAAGTAAAATAGAGATGATGAAGATGATGACAAATCTAGCTTTCTTCATGCTAGCAGAACAAAATTCAATTCAGCATCAAAGGAGGATAAATAGGGATAAATGTAATGGCAACCTTTTGTTCTGTGAATGCTGTCATAGAGGGGTTGAAAGCCTGAGCAAATAATGAGAAGGCAGAAAGAAACAGCAAGTGCAAGAGGGAGACAGCACAGCAGAGAGTAGGGACGGCTAGAAGGAATATCTGTCGTAATAATCATAGCAGAGACAAAGGGAAAGCCCAGGAGCCAAGACAGCTTGCTGTGAGCAGTAATCTGAATATAAAAGCGTAAGGTCTGGAATGGAAAATGGGATTCAGCAATGTCGCTTTCCTAAAACATCCTCATCACTTACCTCTCACTTAAGTGGTTTGATTACTTTGCAGCTCCTGCCACGATTCTCCCCACTCCCCATCATCTTTTCCTGTTTTGTTCTTCCTCTTTAAAGTGGTTTGAAACTTTAGCATAGTGAAGGAGAAACCAGCCCTCTTTTACCTTCTGAAAGCTCAAGTCTTGTTAGTTGCTGTAACTACTTTTCCCACCAATTCCAAAAATCATGCTTTATAGGGTTAAAAAAAGAAACAAAAGAGCAAGTGAATTGTTTCCTGCACAAGAAGTCCACTCAAAAAAAACATAAGCTCTTTTTCAATCCTGAAGTGTAACTTTTGGGTTTAGTTACAAATACCTAGCTCAGGACTTCCTATTGATTGTATGTAACAGAGCAAAGGTGATAAATATCATCAGCTTTATAGGATTTTTTTTTTTAAGTTCTACAAAGAACTCAAAACAATGAGTTCCAGTTGCTCAAAGACTCTCTGTCATACAGCAAGTGTGATGTCCTTAAAGATGTTAAAAGGAGGCATGGCCTGTTGATCTCAACAGGTTTTGACTACTATAAGATCTGTTTTGATGAAATTGGAAAAGACCAAACAGCACCACTCTACTGGGGAAATATTCCAACAGGAAGGTATATGGAGAGCACATAATTGCTTGGGAGCCTTCGGCATGAAAAATGCACATCTCAGAAGAAATGGCAGAATGAAGCAACAAAGGACTCACTGGTGGTTTGCAGTTAACAGTGCAGCCATCCCCTAGGGTATTTGAGAGGTCAGAGAGTGTGTTGCCAAATTTGTCATGCATTTGTTTGTTGTTGGTTTGGGTTTTTTTGTTTTGGGTTTTTTGGGGGTTTTTTTTAACTGTACGTGGTTAGTTGCTTGTTTACAGCCATGTGGGCCCTATAGAATCACCCTGAAAGAGTAATTATGAAGTTATTGCACTAATACCACCAAAGCAGAATCAAGTAGAATCAAGATCACATTAAATGGGAGGCTGCCTGGATACTGAGAAAGATGATTACAACCAATATTTGTTTAAGAAAAATGTGAACTTGTAATTAATTCATCCTTTACTAACGATGTATATATATTTCCATATGTAAGTATTTGTGTGTGGGTACAGCTGAAGTCTAGGTAGTCGTGTGATAAGGAGAAATGACTTGTGTTAATGGGGCTGGAACATTTACCTTGGCAGCTGGGAAAATGTATAAAACCTTATTGTGTCTTAACCTATTTTAAAAAAAAATATCAGTGAGTGACAAAATGGCTAATTGCAGGTTTGATTTTATTTACAAATTTACTTTATAAAATCAAATGAATTACAGCAACTGTTTAGAGCTATTAACTACACTTATTGCTGGCTTGTGGTTTAGTTCAATGATGGCAATATATTCCACCTTGCAAAAAAAAAAGTGCTAATATATTCAAACTAAGGTTTATCCGAGGCTCTAATTATCTTAAAGTACCTCTGTTAATTTGCAAATTAATCACATTCCTCAAACCATACAAAGCAACAACAGCCCATACATGATCTCATACTCATAATTCAGTATTTTGTTTAAGGTGATACAACACAGAGTATAAATGTCTCAGTCTAAACAATTTGACTTCAAAAATTCCCATCTTCACCTGATTTCTTTGTGGCAGCCTTCCTGTTTTGCCTTGAGCAGCTTGTTCTTAATGTGAGAAATATGAATGGTATCATTTTCCACCTTTTTGAAGTACCAGTGGGAAAATCATATGAAAGATAGTCAGGTGCTTAGACCATCCACTAGTATTATGAAGTTCTTCAGTTTCCCAAGGAAAAAGATATTTCTCTTGTCAGAAACAGATGTCTAAGTAGTAGAACTAGAGAAATTACTCAAATTCCTCAGCAATATTCGTGTGTAATAAACGATACAATATTATTCCTGGACAAAAAAATAGAATTTCCTGTTCATGTGAAAATTCACTTTTTAGACCTTCCCATGGACTGAAAATCCAGGTTATTTTGTCATAGAGGCAGATGCTTGTGTTTCCAGAATGTACAGCAGGGTACGTTCCCCAGGTCCTGTAACCTCAGCAAATCTGACAAAAACCCACCAACTAAGATATTTGTAGGAGAATGTTAGAGATGGTACAAAGGCTCACTGAACTGTCTTGGAGCTCTACACTGACAATGAAATCCCATGAACCTGGAGTCTACCTGGTGGGCTTGTTCCCGTCATCTTGTGTAAATTAAATGAAACGTGATAAAATCACTAAACAGGTGCATCTCTGGTGCAGGTACATAAATTTACTTTTTTTTGCACATAACATATAAACATACTAATATATTTCTCTTAAAAATATATGTTTAAAGCTATAGGCTGCAAAAAAGCATACTTTATGTAGCAGCATACACCATTCAAAGCAAATATTTTAAAGGTAATCGGCATGATTTGCATGCAGAGAGACTACACAAACCCAATCTACAAAGTGGATGAATCCATTATGTAAATCTAAAGTTGTCAAAGTGATCTATTATAACTATTTCTACTGTCAGCTGTTCCACATAGCACAAATTCAGCAATGTACTCATCCTGATAGGGGAGAGTATTTAGATATTGTAGCAGCTATTTATTAACTTTACTGATTTCTACAGCACCTATTGCAATGACAATTTTTTTTGTTATGAGGATTAATGCAAAAAACAGAAGATGAAAATCAAAAGCTAACAAAAGAAGTGTCATGTTCATGACCTGAATATAAATTGAAGGCTGTGAAGGAATGACATGGCTCAGAGAATTGCTGCTGGAGGCCAGTCTTTCATCAGAGGGTCATGTTTAGAAACTAGAGCAGATGGGAGGGAACTAAATGTCATTAGTGATGGCTGTTTGTAACCTATGTGAAAGAGATATGCCCTCCATTCAGTCCCTAGTATGCTGCATACAAGAAAAGATCTAAATGGGCACTAATTTGAGCCTCACAGGCATTCTCTGCAAAGAGTTTGTGGGCTACTTTTTTGGCATCCAGAACTAGTCATTGAGTGCTTCTTTCCTCTTTTCTCACAGAAGATACTTTTCCAGGTTTAGGAGTGAGGCAATACTTTAAAAGATTTTCCTGTCACTGCTAATGCTACTTTTTTCCTTGGCATGCTAGTATATGATTTTGAACTGCTAGAAATCTAACAGTTCAACACAAATGCTATTCAAACATTGTAATAATATTTTGGCTGTGAAAGTTACTTTAATTATCTCTTGTTGTGTTTCCTTTCTTTTTAAAATGTAAAGTGAAATACGTTCTGCATCCTGACAGTTGTGCTTCTTCACAAACAGAAGGAAAACCCAGAACTTCGGGACAGGAACTGCAAAATTTATTGTCTGATTCATGTGTGTTCCACAAAAAAGAAGGGGTGCATTAGACAGCACTGTGAAGTCAATATATGTAAATTTGAAAGGATTAACCAGCTATGCAGGCATGAAATAATAGCTAAACCAATTGCTTCTTTGCTTCTTTTTCTTACATTTTTAGTGATTGACCCATGCAGATTTATTCTTGTCAATACATTTCCAGTTTCAATAGATTTGGATATTGGCACAGTACAAAAATACACGGAGTGCTACACTTTGCTGTAATTGGCTGGAGATTGGTTGCAGAGCAACACAGTTCTGTAGATGTAAGAGAATGAGGCTTCCACATTTGTTCAAAAGTGGGATCAGAGGGAGTGAGCAAAATGACAAGAAGTGCCCAGCGACTTGGGGTCCTGCACAAATAGCCAAGTCCATGGTCTGAGGTCAGAAGAACGGCTCAGTCAGTGACTGCTCTGAGTTCTGCCTCTTGTTGTTTGAGTTGAGTTTGGGGGTTAATTTTGTGTTTTGTTTAAATTTACTACAAATTTAGCTTTGGGCCTGCAGATCCTTCCTGACGTGTATGTCATTGAAACAGATAGAGACTTTCACCAGAAAAAGTGTTTTTCCAAGAACTGCCATTTTTTTCAGAGTAGCATTTAATTAGAGAAAATAGGCAGTAATTAAACATCCTATCAAATCTGTAGATAGTGAATAAAAACAACAAAATCTGTCACTACTGAGCAGCTGAATGTTGCTTGACATTATCATTTGCTCACATAAGAGATATGTTAAAAAGGATGTCTTAACATTTTGAGTTTTTAAATTACCTTACTTTGCTTTATAGTTTCTATTATTTTTTCTCTGAATTATTGTTCAATGTGGAATGAAGTTCTCTCTTTTGCTTTCTGCAAATGCTAACTTAAAATGTGTCATGTTCCTAATTATCTTTCTTGGACCATGGGAGCAGAAATCCTCAACAGTAGAGTTTGGGTTTGTAAAAGAGCAATATGAGCAGCAGGCCACTGATAAAAGTCTTGGATGGATTTCAGGGAGAAAGATGGTTTTATCTAAGCATCAGGCAGCTTCCCCTCTGGGAGATCTCTGGCTTCCAACAGCACTGACCTTCTCTCAGGCATCACCCCAGGATACTTGCCATTCTGGTAAAACTTTACAGCCATTCCTGTTGCTGGAGTATCAAGTTGCAGCTGACTGGCTGCTCCACAGTTAGAGAACCAGACCTACTATCCATGTGTCAAGCAGCAGTACAGAAATAGGTTCTTGTCCATCCCTAATACCTTGCTTTGTGGAGATGGAAGGGAATTTTCCGTGAATCCTGATGTTTTGGGACAACACAGTGCCTCCTGTAAATGAATTCTGTGCAGGGGAGGGACAAGCTAGACAGGCAGCATGGGCTTTGGGGTTCTTATAATCTCCTTTAAATGCCAGTTTTTTCAGAGCTGTGCTATTGATATTTTAGAGGGGCTCTGATGGCTCCACACTGAATATTTGTAAATTTGTCTCTGTAGACTAGTGTGCATCTTGGCACAAGTGGAAAACCAGGCCGAGCAAAAGGCCTATCAGCTGTGTGCCAGATACGAGTAAAATGCACTCATCTGTGCAGCCACAACATGCTATGAAATCAAACGAGTTTGTTAGCATCCTTAGTGAGTTATATTCCTTGTTACATTGGGGAAGAAATGTCCAGGAGTGAACATTGTGTTTCAATTGTATTTTCTGCAGAGTGTGTGGAAATTGCTTTGTAGTTGAGTTGTTGATTTGTTTGGTGACGTTTTGGGGTTTGGGTGGTTTTTTTATTTTTATTTGTATTTAAAAAAAAATAATACAAAGAAATCTTGAAGAGTTTATTTCCAATAAGTTCATTTAGGAGCAAAACCTATATGCCCTGCCCTTTAAGTCCTCAAAAGTCCTTCTTCAAAGCTCCAGATGAGATCCCCTGCATTAATGTTAATGCATGTATTTTAATGTGTAAGGGATTCTGTGCCTTTTGGTCAATTCACCTTGACTTTCTCGGGTATCTCTGTGAACCTTTTTTTTTTTTTTTTATTGCCTTAGTGAGAAGTAAAGCTGGTTCTTTACAGCGGCTTCCTGAAAAACATTATCCATTGTGGTACTACTGCTGAAAGGGAAGGAGGTATCCTTCTTACTTAGAAATATTCCTTTGGCTGTGTTTGAATCACTGTTATTAGTAAGACTGCATTTGCAGAGTGTCAGATTGTTCTCTTTTAACTTTCCTTGAGAAGCATCTAATAATTTTGAGATTTGTTGAGCATTTTGGGCAAAAAACTATTATTTAGAGCCAAAATACATAATTTGATAAAATTATGTTATAAATATCTTTTTCTGACTAGTTGTAATGATTGTAGAATTATATTCTTCAAAAACTGAAAGTTGTCTGATGTGTACAGGAGTTTGGGGAAAAAAGAAACCTTTTCAGTAAGGCAGACTGGTGGTTCACTTTGTCTTACGTACCTCTCCAGAGGTGGTCTGGGGATCTCCAGCCCTCTGCTAGCTGATTTTGAGGGACAGACCTACACTGAACCAGGCTGTTAGTCTGTTCAAACAAAGAGTGTGAGTTTAGTGAACTTGTTCTATTTTGTTCTGCTGCAGTTTTGTATGTATCTTGTGTTTGTATTACTGATTCAGACCTGTAATTTTTTTGTAGGATTTTTTTTTATTATACAGTTATGGTTCCTTTGTGTTGCCAGCCACTAACAGGTGGCTTATATCTTTAATAAAATAGTTATTTGATATGTGTATCCATCTAAACAAAATGCTTGATGAATATCTGGTACTGGAAAAAATAAATTGTTCCCAGTCGTCCTGAGGGTCATAGAAATATTTTAAAGTAAATTTTATCATGTGAGTACTGAAATTTTACACACTGCAATTACTTTTTTGGGGTTTTTTGTTTTGTTTTTTTAAACCAAACCAAAAAAGTTCAGGTATCTTTTCTAAAGATCTTTTCAGAGGCTCTTCTACTCATTAGTATGTGTTCCTTGCATCTTTCTGTAAAAGTAAAAGCATGAGCATTATGATCAGTTGGAATATCACTCATTCAGAGCACATGATTGTAAAAATAGTGCAGATCCCCAAGAGGTAAGTGTGAGCTATGCTATGCTTTTATGACTTTTATTGGGGAGAGTCAAGTTCCACTAGATTGTATTTCACAGAATCTCAGTGGTTGGAAAAGAGCTTTAAGATCACAGAGTCCAACCATAAACCACACACTACCAGTTCCACCTCTGAACCAAGTCCCTAAGCACCACATCTATACATCTTTTAAATACCACCAGGGAAGGTGACTCCACAATCTCCCTGTGCAGTCTGTTCCAATGATTGACTACCCTTTTGGTGAAGTTTTTCCTCATATCCAATCTAAACCTCCCCTGGCGCAACTTGAGGCCATTTCCTCTTGTTCTAACATTTGTTACCTGAGAGAAGAAACTGCCCCCCACCTCCTGACAACCTCCTTTCAGGTGGTTGTAGAGAACAATAAGGTTTCCCCTCAGCCTCCTTTTCTCAAGACTGAACAACCCCAGCTCCCTCAGCCGCTCCCTGTAATACTTGTTCTCCAGGTCCTTCACCAGCTTTATTGCTGTTTTCTGGTACCACTCCGGCATCTCAATGTCTTTCCTGGATTGAGGGGCCCAAAACTGAACACAGTACTTGAGATGCAGCCTCACCAGTGCCGAGTACAGGGCAATAATCACATCCTTAGTCCTGCTGGCCACATTGGTTTTGATACAGGCCAGGATGCTATTTGCCTTATTGGCCACCTGGGCACACTGCCCGCTCATGTTCAGCCGGCTGTCAACCAATACCCCAGGTCCTTCTCTGCCAGGCAGCTCTCCACCCACTGAAGACCATTTCAGAACAGCAGACAATTGCAGTCACAGTATTTTGGGACTACTATATTTGTGATAAGATGATTCCTTTCTGAAACTCTCTTAAGATTGGTAACTATGCTTGAAATTGTCTTTAAATGTCTATTTTTGATAAAGTAGTTTCTTCTAAGTTGCATCCAGCTGGCAGATTTTTATATTAATAAAATTTCTTTAATCCTTCCTGATTATTGAAGAATATTGTCCTAAGACAGAAAGAAACTTCATACAGTTCAAATAGATTCAGTTAGTTTTCTTGTGTGGACTAGCATAAAGAAGCATCTGGTCTTCCTGATAGTCTATATGGTATAGACCCTTCAGTCTAAAGGAATGTAATTTAAAGGATGAACCATAAGTTTACTTCATGGATGCTGTGGTCATGCTGTAATGTCATCAAATACATTTGATAGACCAGTGTTTCTATGTTGCAACTGACTACTCCTTCCTACTGTCTCCAGAAGATATTTTTTTCACCAGAGTTGACCAGAAAGTGAACACTTTTTTCTACCATTTTCATGGTCTGATAGCCTCAAGCCAGTTCTCTTATCAATAATTTTTATTGAAGCAGAGACTGCTGTTCATGTCTCTCTTTATTGTCCTTTTATAACTTTGACTAAAAACTAGGTATTTTATGTAATCATTTCTGCCTAGCATCTTGTCCATGGAAAGAGAGGATTATTGTGTCCTGAGAACTGAACTACAAAGGGCAATCTATGATAAAGTTTTCAATTTAGAGTTTCTATAAAATTTGTTTCTAACTTTCCAACAGACATTTTTTTAAAAAAGAAATTGAATGAAAATAGCTCAGTTAGATGTTCCATAGGATTGCTGAAAAATATTGTCATTTTTCCTTCTGACTTCATGTCATGTAAAGCCATATTTACATTGCAATCATCATTTGGCCTTCCTTGTTTCTCTCATTTCCTTCTCCCTTCCCCCATCTGTCATAATAGTTGCAGAATTTACAAAAAACTACCAAAACTCTTTCAACTGAATTAGATCACAATTTGTGATGTATTGTTGGGAGTTAATAACATGTTTTTGTATTCTTTTCCATGGAAATCTTCATGTAAAAAGCTTTTCTGACAAATTGTCTGTAATACCCTATGGTTCTTTAATTCCAGATCACATTCAATCATTGCTCTGTCGTCCCATCTCTACAGAATCTTTCTGCTCTGTAGAAACTTCTAAAACCAAAATCATTGTGTCCAAAAGGTTTAATCTTGTTTTGATATCGATATGGTGAAGAATTGAAATATTGATCCTTCTATCTCACCCTGTAGTTCATCTGCTAAGACGAATGACCCGTTCCATGGATCTGAAATAATTTAAATCTTCTTATTAAGAAGCTGAATGTAATTAATAGAATTAATTGTGTAGTATGAAGTAATGAACTATCGAACATAAAATTTTAAAGAAACTCTAGATCATATAATCACAGAATATCTTGAGGTGGAAGGGGCTCATAAGGATCACTGAGTTCAACTCCCTGCTCCTCACAGACCTACCTAAAACTAAACTATATATCTAAGAGTGTCATTCAGATGCTCCTTGAACTCTGACAGGTTGGTGCTGTAGCCACTTCCCTGGGAAGTCTTTCCCAGTGATCGACCACCCTCTCAGTGAAGAACCTTTTCCTAATGTCCAATCTGAACTTCCCCTGATGCAGCTTCATCCCATTTCCTCATGACCCTATTGCTGGTCACTAGAGAGAGGAGGTCAGCACCTCCTCCTCTGGTGCCTCCCTTGAGGAAGTTATAGACTCTGATGAGGTCACCCCTCAGCCTTTGCCTCTCTGAGCTGAACAATCCAAGTGACCTCAGCTGCTCCTTATAGCTCACTCTTGCCCTTTACTAGACTTTACTGTTCATGACGCTATTGTTTCCAGTAGCAACATCTAGTTTTTCCTCCTTTTTTTTTTTTTTTTTTTAATGTGAGAAATTCATAATTTGGAGCCCTTTGAAAAACGTAGTGTTGATATTCTCTTTTCAATGAAGTTTTTTTGTGGTCTAATCTCTACACCAATTTCAGTCCACAAGGAATCAGAATTCAAAGTACTCACTTTTCAGTTGACCGCCCCAGCTTTCCACAGGCTTCTAGAGTTGAGTATTCTTACAGATACATGTCCCATCCTTTAGATTCATGAAAGCTGTCATTCTCATTGCCTGATTATTTCTTTCCTCCTCAATGACTTTTAAAGTGTTTTACACAAATTGGAAAAGTAACAGCAGGAAACAAAAGAAAACCACCTCAGAATAATGGTTGTGGGCACGCTCCTGGGAGATGCAAGATATAGGTTCAAATCCTCTCAATTAATTGTGTGGCTCCCAAACCCCAGATAAGTAACTGACTAAAAAGCTGCTTTAAAATGTTTCCAATAATAGAGGAAGGTGAATGCCATTTGTGGTTTCAGTAGTGATAATTTACCTGGATTTATGAACAGATGATTTAACACTCTGTGTCTAATGTAGTTGGCTCTTTCAGTGATTTTACTGTTTTTCCAAATGGTGACCTACAAATACAAAAAAATCAAGATGTCTTGAATAACCTTTATCATGAGGTCAGACTAAATGTCCCCTTAGGTACGTTCTCTGCATCTAGGTCCTGTACACTATGGGGTCTGTGGGCACCCAAGAGCTAGTAATTCAGTTCTAGTTCCTGTGACATGTCTTCCAAACTGTTGACCTTGTTCACAATTTTGACACGACAGCTTTTCATGGGTCCTTGAGTTTGTGGCAGATGATGGGGCTTTATGGCAGATGAGTGTGCTTCTTTGGATCATTTCTTTAAAGTGAGCATCCTAAGCGGTTGAAAGGGCTTTGAGTCTCAAAATATAAGATTTAGCAGGATTTTACATTCATTGTAGACACCCAGCATCACAACTCTGAACTCTTTTCAGTACAGAGTAAAACCAAAGTGAAATAAGAAATTCGTAAACAAAACAGACACGTACTGCTTTTTGTCCGGGTGGACTGAGTCTTTCAGACTGATTCCCAGTATAGCGATATTCGGTGGCTTTCAGATTGCAAAAAGCGTCCCCCTCTGGATTCCAAGGGTGATTTTCCTTCTGACACCCCAGCCACCTGGCTGTCGACTCCCAGGTTATTTCAGCAGCTCTTATTCTCTGTGTCTGCCTCAGATTATCTTCAGAATTTCTTTTCTCACTCTTAGCTTACTCTAATCTATTCCACTGCAAAAAAGGTCCCCACAACACAAGCAGGCTCCAACTGTTCTCTGTGGCAGGAACCTCTCTCTGCTGCAGAAGGCTGCACCTGACTGTGGGCAGGGAGCCTTCTCTTAGGGATCTTCCTCCCAGTCCCACAGCCTTCCCTGTGAGGGAAGACAATCTTTTTCCCAACACCTTACAAGAAGTGAAAGTGAACTGTAATCAGTTGGAATGGATACTACTTGTCATAGAGTTTTAAGTCCAAGAAGCAGAACACTGTTCATTTTACTCTTTAGCATCCACAGTGTTGTGGTAAATTTACTGGCTTCCTGAGCTGCAGTCTCAGGAGAGGCTTCAGATCCTTCTGGAGGTTCACTGAATTGACACAAGGGTAAATGAGATTTCAAACTAGACAAAAGAAAAGTAAATACAGAATCGTGGAATCATAGAATAATTTAGGTTGGGAAAGACCCTTAGGATCATAGAGTCCCACCATAAATGTAATACTGCCAAGTCCATCACTAAACGATGTTCCTAAGCAACACATCTACACATCTTGTAAAGCCCTCCAGGGTTGGTGAGTCAAGCAGCCTGTTCCAATGCTTGATGACCCTTTTGCTGAAGACATTCTTCCTAATATCTAGTATAAACCTCCCCTGGTGCAACTTGAGGCCATTTCCTCTTGTCCTATCACTTCTAACTTGGGAAAAGAGACCAACACCCACCTTGCTACAACCTCCTTTCAGGTAATTTATTTCAGGTTTATAATTCCCACATTCCTGAGCACACTGTAGTATTCTGTGCTTCACATTAAATTAGCAGATTAGCAGAAGCCAAAAGTCCGGTCTGAACTAATCAAGCACAACTGACAACTGCAATATGAAATGCATCTCCTAAATCAACTTTATCCTGTTACTAGAACTTAAAGACCTCAGCTGAGAAGCCCAAGTGCACTAAAGCCATTGTACAACCACACAGTAGGAGAGAGTTCCTGCCTCAGAAAGCTTGCAGTCGAAATAGACGAAATACTGTTGAGCATAGCACTATTACTCTCTGATAGAAAGGCTGAATTTAACTGACACACTCCCTAGCTCAAGGTCAGAGAAGGACTATGACAAAACTGGAAACTGAACCAAGATCTTCTGAATCCCTGCCTAGTGCCTGAGACAGAAGACGATCTCTCAAGCCATGCAGAACATCACCATTTGTTTTCATATGAAGTGCTCTCTTTCATGCCAGTGGTTCTCCAACACCTTTTTGCATGGCTTTCCATCTCTGCCACACAGCTTTCCTCCTCTAGGTGCTATTCTGGCAACACAACAGCTATTAAAGTAAGCCATGTGCATCTACATTCTCTGTAAGCAGTTTTTAAAAGGGAAGACTTTTGATAACAATAACATGCACCGACCAGTCCTGCTCAATTTTTCTCTTAAAAAAAACCAAACCAAAACAAAAAAAACCCAAACCCTGTCTTCTTCTGCTCTGGCCTTTTCCTTTGCTTTCTATGGTCTTACAATGTCAGCCTGTGCAAAGATGAAATTTTTGGGGCAAATTAATTAAAAAAAAGTGTCAGAAATGTGCAAAGATAATATGTAATTGTTGTAAGTAGATTTTACTGTGTGATGCTCTTCTGAAATCTTCCTTCTCCAAAATGTAAAACCAGAGCAAGATAAAGCAATGGTATTGTTTAGCAATCAAATTTAGTTATTTCTCATTCTGATAAGCTTTTAGGTGTTGCATGTGTTCAGACACTGAGCATACAGTTTACCTTTATTATTGAGATACTAAAAAACCATAATTGGTGTCAGAATCTAAAATATTTCTATCTAAATCTAAAACAAATGTTTCTAAAATAAAGCTGATATTATCAGAGAAAAAAATGAGGACCATTTAATCCTGTGTTCTGTATCCCTGTCTCCCAAATACAGGGCTTTACCTGCCCTTTCCCTAGAGATAATGAATTCTTGTAAGCGTGAGATATACAGTATGAATTCAAGAATAATACAGCACAAAGCTTCTTGAAATCAATACTGAAATTTGCAGTATTATTTCCATTTAAAAGCATGGACAACTGTGAAATAGCATTTTCTAATCAAATATTAAATCATCCATTTTTCTCATAAGGAAGGGACAGATGTTTGTTCAAAACAAGTCTAGTGGCAACTTGCGGAGATAAGAGAACCGTTGCTTAAAGAATTTTGAGGCAGGCTGAAGTAATGAATTTAATTGACTTGTCTGCATGCCTAACAAGTATTTATCTTCCTGTCTTATAAATGCTATAACAGACTTTCTGCCTAGGAAGGAAAGCTTCAAAAGTGGATATAGAAAATCTTGACAGGGACAAGCTTTATTAAAGAAAATAAGAATAAAAGAGAATGCACTTCAGTAGCTTCTAGGTGGCTTATTTGTTGTGGGGAGACATGTCTAAAAGCAACATTTTGTGAATCGGAGGTGTCTTGAAAAAACAGATTATCTTTTTATGTTAAAAATATATTCATAGGCAAAGTGATATTTTTCCTTTTATAGCTGATTTACAAAAAGAGGTGAGAGGTTTTCAGAGGTACTTAAAAATAACTGATCCAGTAGCTACATGTGGTGCTGGGGAAAAGGTGTTACTCCATTGATATCATCAGAAAGAGCTACAAAAACCAGAGGAAATGTTGGTCATTCCGCTGTCCTCCTCAGCTCTGGCCTGCTAGTGACACTGTTACACCAGGGACGAGGGGAAGCAGTGCAGTCACTGATGGCACTGGCAGGTGAGGGAAGGACTAATGTATGTGGGATATGTATTGATAACATACACAGAACTTTGTTACTCCAAAAATGCCAGGTTAGAAACCTGGCTCTAGCAAAATTAACCAAGATAGTGTATGGAAATGTGCTATGCAGCTGAGGTTGTGGGAAAATCCCAGTTGTAGATTAGCCACAGGGACAGTAAAATGAGACCAGTCAGGATCTGGTTAGCTCAACCTTCACAGCAATGATGCACATACAGACATTTACTTTGTGGATGTGGTAATAAAATTATATTTGATTTTTCTGGTTGTATAACAGGAAAAACCTAGTGGCTTTGATGGATTGGATCTCTACTTTAATCCCATAGGGAGCCCTGAATTTAGTAAAGGATAGCTTTGCTTTTACTGGGGTTTTTTTCTAGAATTTTGTAGACCTACCTGTCAGCTGGTGTCCCACTCACCACGGCAGAGCAACTGGAATCCTTTCAGCTTTTGGCATTTATTAGATTTCAAGTACCCATTCCGTAGCATACACGTGCAATCACTTTTCCTGAAGAGCACTCTTTCAAGGTAATCATGTTGGTCGATAGTCACCAACCCATAAACTATGTAGCCCCCTTCATATACAATAAGTTCTGAGTAATAAGCACATTTCAGAAACATGAAGTGCAGCCATGGACCACTCTTAGAGAAAAGGACAAAACCTGTTGTATAATTCAATTTCTGTAAATTAATCACCTCCTCTTTGACATACTGTTCCAAGTGGCTATGATGGGACTACTCAGTTTATTTTTGCTAAATCCCATGTGTTGCAGGCTCTGTTCAGCAGAGGCAGATCACCAGGTCCAACCCTATACATCTGTGGCGAGATTTGTCAACTGGGTTCAGCCACTTCCTAAAGTGAGCACTGACTGGGCCTTCTACCAGGCAACCTAAGATTCAGCTCAGTGGCCCAGGAAAATAAGCAGTAGTCCTGGATCTGTGCCAGGAGTGGGAGAGGCAACACAAGTGGCATTTTGGTGAATTGTGGAGAAAACTAGCTGTATGCCAGTGAGCCATTTCAACACCTCAGGCTATTATCTATTATCCTAACTAAAAGGATGCAGATGAAGTACTTTCTACTCTGTCTCTCTCCTCTTGTAATATGAAAGCTTGCTGCATCCTTATTTCATTATTTTCAAAAAGGAGTAAAGGCAGAAACAGCTACAATCTGGTATTTTAAAGTTAGTAATAGCTCCAAAAACTTGTTTCATCTGGTCTTGCTACCTCCTGCCTATGTCCAGTCTGTAAATATGTTGTCCTAAATAAAATGTGATGTGGCATCAAACCACATGATTAATGATACTAAAAGTAATGTAAGACTAAAGATTGGTTGATACTGTTGCTTTCCATTCGTGTGATAAAGCTTAGTGAGTCCTATTACTGATTTGTAAAAGCATGATGTTTGCTTTGTTATGTACAAAATAGAAGTATCCTACACAAGCAGAGGAACTTAGTCAGCTTCTCAGCAGCAAATTCAAATGGACAGTTTGAAATTTGTACACCATTTTCCTCTTTCAAAAACTGAGTGCTCTGGTGCCTCAGTGTGAAATGTCTTATACCAGAGTGCAAACTGCAGAAAGCCAACATTCAAAGATGGACACTGTGCCATCCAGAAGGCCAAGAGGAAATGCAGTGAAAGTGAGCTCACACGATGTGCAGCCCTCTTAGGGCTAACCCATTAGAAATTGTGAGGAAAAAAGGCAAGTCTTATATTTCTCCAGAAGTCAGTGCCTCATTTAGGATTCTAGGAAGCACCTCTGTCTACTCAGGTCTACAGGCAAGCTACTATATTGCCAGCATGTATTGCCTGCATGGAGATGACCACTGTTCAGCTCTGCTTCTTAAAATGCAGACAGGGAAAGAGGGATGCTGGTCATAGCACTGAATTTTATGTAAAAGTATGGATGCTTATCAGATGGATGTTGCTACCAAAGTCTGGATAGGAATCATGAGAACATCAGCATTTTTCATCAAATGTTTGATAGTGACTTTATTTGGACTAATTTTAGGTTAGCTGGAGAATTGCCAAAAATGCTGAACTCTGTAATTTTTGTGCCATGGTAGAGCTTCATTAAGAGAGATGGCAACTGTCCTCAGACAGAAGAGGTGCTCTCCTCTACTGTTAAAGATATGCCCTTCACATTTCTGTGCTGCTCGTTATATATCAGTCTACAATATCCACTCCTCTCTGCTGCAATTTTTTTTATTAACAAGATTTCTGTTCCTTTAGCCTTCCTGGTTCAGAATCACCTTCTTTTTAAACTTTGGTTAGAAGAGGTTGGTGAGCTGCCTCTAGACTGATTTGCCCTTCAGGAGTGGCTGCTGGAGAGCTGTTCTGAAGAAATCAGTAGCAGTCCTAATCCAAGTGTCAAATCTCTGTTCTCCTGAATCTAAGCCTATTTCAGTGAAAATGTTACCCCCTTTTTCACATGCTGCTGTTTATCGACCTTTTTACTGATTTGTTCCCTCTTCCCATGTCTTTCTATCTGGTGCTTTGTTTACATGGTTCAGTTGAGGGTTGTTGTTGTATGTCTGATCTGTGAGGATCAACTGAGTTTCTGGTATTTAAACCACTGGCTGAATGGTGCCATTCTTGGCACTATAATTCAAGATCTCAGTGTTTTCATTATGTCTTATATCAGTAAATGGCCTATAGTTTAGATAGTTCACTTTTGACAAGATAGGATAGCAGCTGGAGGAATTATTTCATTTATTTTAATGTGAAGCTGAAAAGGAAAAAAAAGTCTTTTTTCAGATAATTTCTGAATCCTAAGAGGGTATCAATAATATTCATCTTAATTTTAACAAGAGACTAACAATCATTAAAATGTGCACATTGTCTAGAGCGATGTTTCATGATTACACATTACTACAATCCTTCTCAGTGTTTTCCTTCTCATTTGCTGAAGGATTCTTCTAATTCCTAGAACTTGTCTGGAATCATGCAAGAAGAAATAGGTGCCTGTGCAAACAATTTATGTGAAAACAATGGGCAGTTCACAGGAGGAAGGTTATATGTGGCCTTCAGGGCTGGAACTAGGTATCTTGTAGTAATCAAAATCCAGACAGTTTATTTATTACTGTGTAGTAAACCAACAAGGAAAACCTTTATGGGATAAGGGTTTAAAGCATAGGTTCTTTGAGACAGGGCCTATTTCTTCCTATATCTGCTGTGACATGTCTCTTTATTTCAGCAGTGCATACACGAAAACATTTGTATAATTCACAACATGACTTTTTCAGGCTTTTGTTAGCAAATGGTCTGTAACGTGCCTCATGCTGGTTTGCCTTTTAAAAATAAAATAAATATTTTGAACTGACTTTGATCCCATTCACTTAACTGTTTTGAGACAAAGTGTTACTAGGATATTTAGGACACAGATTTACTGTCTGTGCTTGCTATCTGTAATGACCCAGTAGACCAGAACATCTTCAGAAGAACTGTCACAATCTATCAGGTCAATGAACTGTGAAATATAAATTCTCTATGGAAGTTGTTATGGGCCATTAAGTAAATAATAATACCTATTTTATAAACTCTATATTAACTTTATATTTATTACAGAAGATCAAATTGATATGATAAAATAAAAACCAGCCTGAGCTGAAAAAAAATTGTTACATTTTGTCATACACATTCTTACGAAATTCTATTGTAAGATGGTGTGTAATTGGTATAAATTGCCAGAGTACCCAAACAGTCTGTTTTCATAGTGTTTTCAGCCTAGTTTTGAGAGCAAAGTCCTTGTCTAAGCTGGTTTAGATAAGTTAAAATAGTCTTCAGCTGAGCTGAAGGAGAAATATCTTGAAATGTGCACAAAATTCCAAAATACAGCAATTAACAAAACTAATTGCTCTGAATTCTCTCTGAGTTCCCTGGAAGGCATTAATTTTGAGAGTTCCATTCCAACTTGCTATATCAGTGTTTCAAAATATTAAATGTGTTTTTCCCCTTGAGGTACAAGAAAGGACTCTGAATCACAAAAGTTAGAATTCATCTCTCCTAATAATAATCATCTAGAAGTTAGGCACTGAGCCAAGCAGACTCTCTTTATAGCCTCAGAAGGAGAGAAACATCCCCATTGGCAGGATTCGGCCTAACAGAGGTGTGTGAAGCATCTGTTTATGCTTCTGTTGAGAGCTGTGCTTGAGCTGACAAAGCCTCTTGTCTCCAGTATGTTCCTTCAGGCTGCCTTGCTGGTAAATTGGTTTCTACTTGTGGCTAAGGTTCCGTAGCAAATCCAGTTGCTTTGCTCCAGAAGGGCTCCAGAGTACAACTCGATGCATAATACCAAGGCCAAAATCCAGAGACACTAAGCTCACAAGAAAGGTCTTTAAACAAACATTATAGTGTATGGAAAACCCAAGGTATTTGGGGTCATTCTATTACTATCTGCTGGTACATAGAGGCTAGTGTGATGAATGCTACCCAGGATTTGTCTGAGGTAACACAAGAAGTCTTGAGTACAACAAACAGTTGAGGTGGCTATACCAGGTTGCGTGATCTAACCACAGTATTTAAACTTAATAGTTTTAATAGAAATCTAATTTTTTTGGAGCATTTTTTTTCTTTGACAGCTTTGTAGAGCCCAAGTTTGATTCAGACATCAGAACCCTGTATGGGGGCTCAGGTTGGGAGAATCATCGAAGGATTGAAGTGTGAAGTAACCATAGGAAAGGTTAAAGGAAAAATAGACAAAGCAAGCACTAACAGATTACTAGAATCAGCTGCTATTAGCAATGGAATGTAACTGCTAGATGAATTAGCTGAGTTACTGACAGTACTGAGAAGGCCTAAATTTCTTTGGTACCTAAAAACTGAAGAATGACAAATATGACAGCCAGTCTTCACAGCAGTGAAGGGGTCTCTAAGCTTGATCATTTTCCCAGGCTAATTAGTAGAAATTATAAATGATGCATATAAGCATGGAAAAACATGACCTACTTGAGAGGAGTCGTCATGACTTCTTCAAGGGAAGACTCTTGGCCTCCTTTGAAGGGACTAGCAAACATGCATAAGAATGAATTTATTAATAAAGCCTACTTTAACTTTTAAGGAGCTTTTGACAAAGGCTTTTAAGGAAACCAGGCTGACATTGGATAAGATAAATTGTCATGGATAAATAATCAGTTGAAGATGGGAATGGAGCCCAGCAGTAAATGCTCAGAGGAGTTGTGCATGGCTATCTGTTGAGACCTGTGGTAGTCAACGTGTTCATAGAAGACATAGAAAAGATGAGTGGTGGTGATGATACAAAGGTTTGTCAGGACAAGGGTAAAACAAAGAACTGCTGAAGGATTTTGCAAAACCGAAAGGATGGGCAATAAAATTGCAGATTAAATTCAGTGTAAAATGTGAAGGGATACACTGGGGAAAGACAGTGTAGAGTCACGTATGAAATGGTGGATTCTTAGCTGACCATTACCATTCAGGAGTGAGATATGGGGTTGTGATATCCATAGAAATGTAAGTATTTTTCATGCTGCGTAAATATTTTGTTAGACAGTTAATTCTTTTTGTAGCCCTTTTTTTTTCTATGTATCAGATGGCACTGCCAGTTTGAGAAATAAATCATCACATCTTTCCATCCACAGTGGATAATTACCAGCATGTAACTTGGATTCCGTTTAGAACATGACTGATTACAACTAAAATTGTATAGCATGACTCATCAGTTGATAATTAGATCTCCCCTCATACCGTACCTAAGTCGTGTCACCATAATCTATAATGATAAAGGAAAGAATGACTGATTTCATGCTTTTGGCAAGCAGAAGCTGTAGTTTTCTAATATACTCACAATAAGGAAATTGATAGGTTTCTTGTGTATTGACTTGCATCTTTTTACACCTCTCATTCAGAGCATTCATGCTGTCCTTTAATTATTTTTTTTTCCTAATTTCTCCTTCAACTTCCTGTCTTACACTCATATTTCCCATCAGCAAACAAAGACAAATGAAAATCAAAAAGAGAGCTATGGCTTCAGTATGGCCAGACTTTTTTTTAAAGTTGTACATGACAGAATAGCAGCAAAAAAATCCACTACCAGAAACCACACATTATTACAAGTATTGAACTAAGAGGAACTTCTGCTGTAGGTGCTGTGTTGAAATAAGACTGGTAAATGTTTGGGGATGATGTGCTATCTCAAGAAAGTTTGGATGTAGAGCTTGATTAACCAAAAGTACAGATGAATTTAAATCTTGGGTTTTGGCTTCAAGCATTGATAGTCAGTTTATATGGTTCTGTGTTTGCTTCCAAGAAGTAGGATTGGAGCTGTGACCATAATCCTTTAAGCAGTTTGATGCATATTTAACTTGGTAGGTTCTTTTTATCTCATTAGCACAATAAAGCATTTCAAGTCATTAAAAGATGCACGTTGATTTGTGTGCAAATTTTGCACATCATCCAGTCTGTATTAGAAGCAGTTAAATTGCCGAATAATATTAGTACATGGAAATATTGACACAGCAGAGAGGCAATGAGAATTAAACCAATAAATACTTAACAACATCATCAACTTTATAGCATCTGCATGATGTAGTCAATATGCAAACATTTTGTACTCCTGTAAGGATGAAGAAAGATGACCAAGGAGATCCCTTTTGATCCTACTTTCCCTTACTTACTAAGAAACAAATTTAATCTGCTCGCATCAGTCTTAATCCTGATCCACATATTGAGTCTCGTGGGTCTGCTTTAAGTAGCAACTGTGTGACTGCCTAGAGGAAAGGAGCCTTTGTGTTTGACCATACAGTTCTCTGATCCAGTTGCACTTTGTAAGGAATATTAAGGGTCCCTTCACATCTGACTGATAGCTCAAATGCAGAGTCAGGGGGTTTGAAGGATGAAAAGCTTATTTTCATAACTAACCTTCAACTGTAATCCCAATGCAAACTTAAAAGATGTATCTACACATTAATAATGCTTTAATCATTCACAAATGCAAACCAAGATGCATAATTTTTCCATAAATCAACACTGTTGTACACTCTATGAAACTGTATGTTCAATGCTATTCTCTGGAAAAAACTAATTAATATTGTCAGTTGATAAAGTTAATGAATGATAGTATTTCCCATGTAATACTTAATATAAAATATTTAGAAACTAAAACTCATGCAGCAAATATATTGAGAAAATCCACAGGTCAGAGTTAAGGTTATTCACTAATGATGAAAAATGCATTCCTTTTATGTAAATGTGAATAATATATGAATAATGTATGTTTGTTATGTAGGCAAATGTAAAATTTATTATGTCCTTTAATATTCACTGCTTGGGTTTTAAGTGCTTTGCTTTGTAAATGATGCAATAGGTAAGTGCATCTGTGTCACTTAACAGCATAAGTATTTTGTGTGAGAACAGAGCTGTTAGTCTGCACAGCTTAGAACTGTTTTAAAGATCCTCCAAGTTTTGATTTGGTGGAAATCTAAATCTGGCGATTTGTTTGGGATGCTTTGAAACTTTTACAAAATCCTCCCTGAAGAGCCTGACAGCTGAAATAATTGAAAGATAACAGATATTCCACTAGTATTAGTGAATTCCTTTGCGTATCTAACACCTACATGGAGCAGTGAAGATCTGTTTGTGTGTTTTCTGAGGTTCCTCCTACTGGTTTAGTGCTTCAGGGCTGCTGCAAGCAGCTTCCTCTGTTCTGGCAGCTAGTCAAGGGCAGAGCAAACTCTTCCTCCCTGGGCTGGTATTGTGTGTCGTATTGGGTATGCAGATTCTGAAGGGCTTTACAAAAGAAGGAGGCATCAGAATTCCCATGTGTGGATGCACATGTAGCTTTAGGACAGTGAGATGGCTTGTGTGGAGCCAGCATTACATTCAGGAATAAAAACTAGTCTCTGCAAACCTTTGGATGTAATTCTAAAAGTTGTCTGTGGGACACCTTGTTTCCTTTCTGAGTTTTGCTTCTCCTATAAACACAGAGTTTTCAGTGCTGAACCACTGGGCTATTTGTAATGCATTAGAAATTAGTGGATGAAGTTCATACAAACCCCACAGAATATGTGAACTGTTTTAGAAGTCCTTAATAATTCAGTGGGTCGCTGTTTAAAGTTACTCACCAGGGTGCCATATAGGCTGCTTGACAGGAAGAAATCTGGGGATTCATTCCAGTTGTAAAGTCAGTGTAAGATACATGCTTACAGCTCTCTGTCTCACTGAAGACAGTCCTTGTTAGCCAGCTTTTGTCAGGCTGAACACAACTGCATTTTTTGCTTCTGGTCTTGTATTCACGCTGCCAGATGGTACTAAAAAGGAAAAAGAGGAAATGAATCACTCCAATAATTTTCATTGTTGGCCCTGCCACTGCATGTCTGCTTCATCTGGATGAACATTCCCACGGGGAAGTTGGTAATCTCGAAACTATTTCAAACTGATCTCCCCTTCAGCCCGGTTCTACCAGTCCTGGATTCCACAAAACTGCTTTGTCCGGAGTTCCACTTAGTTATGCTGCAAATAAATCTATGGCTTAAAATTTTCTCCTGTGTTTTCCTCTCATGCAAGCCTTGATGAGACATCTGACTTATTTAAGCACCTACCCCTGGTAGAGTCATGCTAAACTTCCTCTGGCTTTGAGTGCTGTGAATTCTAAGGTGACCAGACACTTTTCATACTCAGACATGGATGACAGGACACCGGCATCTGAACACTATCACTGACATACTGAACAGTGCCTCTGCTGTTAGAAAAGTTAGCTATTGCTGCATAATAGGAACCATGTTTGATGGCTTTCTTCTATTATTTAGGTTTCCAATTAGAGTGATGATAAAACTTGCTATAAATTAAAATCAAACAGCTGTCCCTTTGCAGCATGTCTTAATTTTCTTGGTGTATTTTGTTCTTGTTATAAGCGTGGAAATACCAACATTGATACTGGGTGCAAAATTAAAACAGTAACAGGATCCTCTTCTTTCCCTCAGCACTGAAGCAATAAAAGTTGCGTATCAAGAGGAATTGAATGGACTGGGCTGTACACATTAACCTCCAGAAAGCCCATCTCATAGCCTCTTGTAATAACAACCAGAAAGCTGGAAATAGAATTCAAAATCATATATGAGACTAATCCTGCTGCCCCAGAACAAAGTGGAAGTGTCTCAGGTATTTGAGCTGAAACCTGCATTGGAGTGAGACACAAACTACCTGAAAAATCCAATCTGTCTTAGTCCATCGTTGTTGTATCATCTTTGCATGATAAAGATATAAATCCAGTACTTATTAATCAAGTATTTATTGTGTCTTAAATCCTTGACTTCACAGGCTCTCAGCCTAGTGGTACCATTTTTGTTTCTTCCTTTCCTTAACAGAATGCAGTCAGTTGGGAAAGGAGCATTTCTCAGTTTGCTGTTGCTTGCTGTTGGCATTTTTGGAAGTCTCAGAAAAGACTGAGTGCAGCCAGCAAGCCATATGTGGTGGCAAGTGTTGCACAGTTGTGTGATTCCTGTTGTAATTGGCTTGTGTGTTCTTGTGTGATTCCTGCTTTAATGAGGTTGTGTGTTCCGAGTAGAAGAAAGAGGAAAAGATTATATCCCCGTTTCACAGGTCAAAGGGCTGCCTCTGAAACTAGAGCTCTTAAGTCTGGTTGCTTCAAGATGATCCTCTCTACCCGAGCTTTTAGCCTCCTGTTACACCCAGCAGTTTCTCTGATGTCTTAGTTGCCTGCAGCTCCCTGGTTGACAAGGTCAGGCTCCTCTGGACACACACTGGGGAGGGGGTGTTCGAACCACTGCGTGATCAGGTCTGCCTTCCTATTCCAGCTGAGGCAATTCTGAAACCATTGATATGAATACTTCAGGGTGGATGTGTCTAGAGGAAGAGGATAATCCGCAGTATTCGGCAACCTTCTTGACATTTCTGACACCTGCTATTAAAGCATATTAGGCTCAATATGCATATGCCTCATTTTCAAAACCCTTTCTCACATGTTCACTCAATAACAGTTTCCAGCATATTGTTCTCTTGTGTGCTGTTAATAGCTGTAAATCTTTTGACAGCAGAACTGTCTTCTTCAGTGGTAGCCAGGGCATTTTATTGACGTTTTCTACTGGTGTCTGCTAAAGCCACGGACCTCTGTTAGTAGGCAAGGCACTAGCTACCATTCTTTTGCTCTTTATGGTCTGCGCTGTCTTAACCACTGCTCCAGACAAGATAGGTGGTTTCGAGCCCTCTGAAGTGGAGCTGAGCAATTTTGCCAGTTCTGCTGTGGTAGTTTCCTGAGCAGGAGATAAGATGAGACTGAGAGCTCTGTGCTGTTCCTGTTATCTCCTCTTGTATCCCCGCTGTGTCCTGGCAGTAGTAGGTTGCGTTTGCAAACCTACTGCAAGACTGAGTGCAGCTTCTCTGATATCTCCTTAGACCACAGTGGCTGACAGAGCCCCTGGTCATTTAACTGAGACATGCTAAGATGCAGGAACAAGCCAGCTGTGTTTTCCAACTCTGTTTACAAATGTTCCCTGCTCTTTAGGGAGCTATTGCCCCCCCCCACCCCCCTGCGACTTCCCCTAATATTTTCATTTGCTTTAAAAACAAGATCTTGCCTTAGTCAGCCACATGTGTTAAAGTGTGGAAATGACAAATAACCATCTAGTGTGTTCTTTATAGTGTGCATTCTTCTTTGGAAAGGTGAATGCAAGATAGTTTGAATATTGTATGAGATCAGGCACCAAACTTGGAATAACAGAAGGTTTTTTCCCTCTCTAAAATTCAAAGGGGAAACGGTTCAAAAGCAAGTCTCATTTAAGTGTGGGAGAAGGAGAGAATGGGAAGTGGGCTGGAATTTAATTTAACTATAGAATGAAGCACTTAAAGTGATCATCCCCTTCTTTTCCCACACTTAACAGATTTCTCTCTTCGCAATGACAGTTTTAAAGCTGCTGCTGCAAAAGCTGAAACAAGCAGCAGAGAGCAGTACCGAGCTGCTTGTCTCCGATGGTAATGGTTGCCATAAGGACAACTGGTCTTCAGAAGAAGCAGAGGTCTGAAATGCAATGTTAAGGTCCTCTCTTTGGTTTAGAAACTGTTATGATGATCTTCCATTGTGGTAACTGTGTGTACACATGAGATGGAGAGCTGAAGCAACGGGACAGTTTGTCATCAGTCCCCTTGTACTCCTGGGCTTCTTCCTGTTGGGATGTAACCAGGCTTTACTTTTCATCAGATTATTCCTTGCTAAATGCTTTCAGAGCAGAGCAGAAAGGAGATGAATAATAAATATCTAAAAGGGGGGGGAATAGATTGAGCTAGATGGGGAAAAAAAAGGAAGGTGTATTCAAAGGTTAAATTGCCACTTATGAAGCTATACTTTTTTGTCTGTTTTAATGGAAAGTAATCAACAAACGTCATTAAACTGATGAGGCTGCCTTCTTTAAGATTAAGGCATTTTTTAAGTGGAAGTGCTGAACAGTGTAATTTATTTTTTTTTATACAAGAGTTTTGTTTTTCATTAATGAAATAAAAATCTCCAGGGGAGGAGGCCTTACAGAATGAATTATATATTCCAGATTTCGTATAAATGATTTATTGCTAACACATGCTTTGTGCTTCAGATGGAATAATGAATCTCATGTGATTTAGTTCAAATGGAGTTTGGGACCACTTCTGCTGTCCAGGCGTGGGAGGAAGGCTATTCATCAGAAAAACTAGCAATTTCGGTTGTGTTTATTTCTTACCTCCCCTTAGCTTTTCATCTCTGTGCATTCCCTCTGTACTATATAGCACTGCAGGTACAGAAAGAGAAAAAATAAGATGCTTGCGTTTTGCTTCTCTACATTACATTTGCTCCACAGATGAACTGTGAGAAATTATTTTGTGTAACAACCTTAACGTATACTCTTAAATTCACTGGCTACCTTCCCGTGCCAAAATACATCTGAGGTTCAAATATGTAGGGTTTATACTGAGCCTGGGTTTATACTGCAGGCTGTAAACTCTGTTAGTGAAATTCTTTCAGACATCCAATATGATGTTAATGTTTTTTCCTGTAGTGAAGAAGAATAGAAACCTGTGAATTTGTCCTTGTGAGCTCCAACCTCGCTTCCTCTATCAGATAGTCAGGGATTTTATTTTTTCTTTCCCCACCACAAAGAATTCAAGAAACCAAGTGTGAACTTACCAGTCATCTTTCTACATCAGTTTATCTGGATGTTATGTTCTTTACACTCTTGTCTTTGTATTAGAGGGGTAAAGGTGACACATTTGCAAGAGGTTTGGTGTGATTTTATATAGATTTGAAAGATTTTTAAGAGCTATGTTTGTTGTAGATGCTGCTGAATGCAAATACATATAGAAGTGTCTTCATGTTTTATTATAGATTTTTATAAGTTACACTTTTACAAGTTATCAGTTTAATAGCTAAACTTACACACGTTGAGACTCTTTAAGCCTAGGCAAGGGTGAAAGGCTAGCTACAGTAATCACCTCAGCTAAGGCCTTTGGATGTGTTTGGCATGTCAGTATCTCCAGTTTTTTACATACTGGAAGAATAGTGCAGCCTCTCTCCTTGTGGAAATGGAGAGTGATTGGAAAGTTCTTCTAAGTCTGCAAGCAGCCTAGAGAGCTGATCATAGAGGCTTGATGTCTCCCATTCAGCTCCATAAACAGTATCCAATTTGCTCAGGTCTGCTCCTCTGCCGTTAATACCACTCCAGAAGCAAACCTTATCTGCAGCAGGTGAGAAAGCCACTTTGCTTGCTTACACATGGCATTTCCCTCTTGGGCATTCTGGTCTGGCTGTTTGGTGACATCCTTGCTACACAATGCTCAGGGGGTTAATTAGGTAACATGCCTTCGCCTTGCTTTGTACTCATGTGCTCTTTTGATACTCTGTGCTGCCAGTCACTCAGCTAAATCTGACAACCATAATCTTCAGCATGAAACAAAATATGAGAATTTGTTTTATCCAGCTAACACTCAATACTTTCAGAACAAGCTATGTGAATTTAGCCCTAGCTTATATTTAAACTAATATCATGTCCTGCCTTATTCAATTTCAGAAAGGTTAATGTATATTACCCCAGGATCTACAGACCTGAGCAACAGCCACCTGCTCATTAAATGAACCACTAACGTTTATGAGCATTACATTAATAAGCTGTGTTTTTATGCTATGCATATATGTAGGGAAATGAGCTACAAAAGAAGCTGCTTGTAATGTTGCATCTATTTACATTTGTAAAAATCAATAAGGCTATACCTAGACACAGTATATCATCTCTCCCGTGTTTCTTTCTCTAGTAATAAGCAATAAGTTTTGACATTTTGAATACTACTAGCCTAAAAAGTAAAAATAGATTAAGTTAAAAAAAAATAATAAAATATTCCTGGAGGTTTTTTCTGTAGGTCAAATGTAATGTGCTCTGAGGATCACCACTTGATTTCCAAAGCAGTTTCATGTAAGACTTTTGTGAAATGCAGAAGAAATTTCCTGAGCAAAATTAAACAGGAATAAAAGCCAAGCCTCTAAGGAAGATTAACCTCTGCTCCAAGAAAAGACTAGGAACCTGAGAGCATGCCAATTACAGGTATAGGAGTGCATGAAGAAGCAGGTGGAGTGTTCTGAATAAGACCAAGCTGTGAAGCAATATGTAGGTATGGAAAAGATTATTTGGAAAGAATAAGAAAACTTTTCTGAACAGATGCTGGAACACTTAGGGTTGATTTTGTTGGTGTCTCTTGTATACAAGGACTAGGATGTGCTTAATAGACACTTTTTCTTAATAATGATTTGTTTGTCTTTATGACTAGAGTTCTCTGAGAATCCAGCAGCTTGTCTAAGAGTGGGGAAATGTCCCTGCCACACCATAAAAACTATAGTCATCTGTTCAAAGCCAACATATTCTTTGACTTTCCCACTGGTGATTTCTTTGGTTTTGGCTCTCTGTGTGTTCTGGTATGAGTTAGAAGCAGCAAAAGATGAAACTCTCAAAGTTCTTTCAGCTGTCATTTTGCTTGTAATAGTGCCAGAGGCTGTATTTTGTAAAGCCAGCAGTCTGGCCACCTCCAGATCCTATCTCTCTCATTCTCCAGTCACTGATGAGTAGGACAGATACTACTTCCCTAGTAAACTCTGTTTGGCACTCTATGTTTTGATGTCTTTCTCCACTGCAAGTATATTTTTGATGAAAAAAAAATAAGTGTAATATTTGAATGCCCATTGCAAACTACCAGCAGTAATTTTCAAGTTATTTGATCAGTGATCCCTTTAACAAGAGGAGCAGCAACATCCTGCCTGAACTCCACACCACTCCGCTCCTCTTTTTGGAGATTCAAGGAAATCTCAGACCTAGAAACTCAACCTACAGTCTCTCTTCCTCTTTGTACCTAATTACAGCATCTTATGTTGATGATGGGAAATATTTCCATCATCAAAAATCAGGTAAAGACATTTTAAGGATGTAGTGCGTGTGGTCCAAGAAGCAGTCACTAGCATTGTTGATATTCTTTATTTTTCATGCAAATTAAGAGAGTTTTGCACTAGCTGGTGTAAATTACTTTAAAGCACTATCTCTCCATGAGTACAGTACTGAAAGTATCATTCTTAAACCTTGGTAGCTTTTTATCTTCAAGGTCTTTTCAAAGTGACAGGGCCTGGAGGATGGGCAACATGGGTACCGAAGAGGAAAAAATGGGATGGAATGGATGGATAAATCGTGATTTACAAATTTAGCCATCTGCTGCTCACCTTCTTGTGTGAGACCACTGGTGACTGAAGTTCAGATACATGCCTGGAGAATGGTAAGTGAAGGCATGGAGGCTGAATGTGATCTCTGAGTAAAGACTTTCTTCAAGGATTTCAGAGCTATTTCTTCATATTTTTTTCTCAATCATTCAGTTGCTCTTGATGCTACCCTGTGTCTGTGTGTGTATATACACACATATAAATAAATAAATAGGATTTTATTGGTAGTCTGTGCACGTATCTATTGAGAAATACCCACCCAAACCAAATCTCACAGTTTTATTCATAGTCTTTGTGCCCCTATCCTTTAACAAAGGCTCAACTGCTTACTTATTTCCAGACTGAATGTATAGCTATAAATTATATTGAATCTAAATCATATTTCCCAGTAACAGCAATATGACATTTGACTGTAGTATTTATATTGCTGGGATAATGATACATTATGCAAGCCCTAGTGTCTCTGAAAGCTAAAACGTTTACCTGCAAACACAATGACAATTCCAGAGTTAATCCTTCATAATTATTTGTGGAGAGATTTCAGCAGTCATCAAATGCCTGTCTAAAACTGCTCTGTGGGTGGCTTCCCTCAGGTGACTCATTTTCCGTGATCACGATTTTCTGTACAAAGGCCTTTTCCACGTTTTGGGCAACAGCATGTCATGCTATGTTGCATCTGGTTGGGTGTCTTGTTCATCTAGGATTTACATAACATACGTATTAATTACATTGTAGGTAGCAAATGCAGGATACATTTGGTTTGTAGGGAGAGAGAATGGAAATTTGACAAAAACCTCCTCTTTCTTTTTGAATAATAATAATAAAAAAATAGTAATTATGTGTTTAAAATGGCTGGAGATTTTTGGTTTTTCAGCCTGGAGTGTCCTGAACTGTTGATAGTGCAGTTGACCTGCTGTGTGATTAGGGAAATTCTCTGCTTAATCCACTGATCCTGACTAGGTGTCAGCAACAGATATTGATTACATCACATGTCCAGAGTATGAGAAGAAAGTTTTCTCTTCAAATTTTGCATTTTACAGATGCAGAGAAAATAAAAGAGATTCAAATCCTTCTTAGAGATTTTTATCTCTGAGGTTTTCTGTACTTTACAAGAAGTCTATTAAATCCTTTTTCACAGTTCTCATCACCTTTGTTATGTTCCTGACATGTTCTGGTCCTCCCTCTTAGATGTCTTCTTCCTCCATCTTCAGGTTGTTAGAAGGTGGCTACTGTGTATTTTCTTTGAGTGAGTAGATAAAAATCCTTTCAAAGATTATGAATGTTCCCTAGGCTTCTGGAGGGGCCACTAATGAGCAATATGTGATTTTTTTTTTCCCTTCTTGCTTCCTTTTTGTAGTGCTTATATGAAGCATATCTGCTTTACATCATACAGCTCATGTAGGAACACCTCATTTTGCATGCAGGTAGTTTGCTTACTTGTGGACCTTTGTGCTTCTAGTTCTGAGTCAGCTCCACTATACATATCTAAGGTTCATACTCATGTTTCTTGTCTTTATAATCTTTCCTGTCTAAACTCTTAAGCTAAATTCTGATTGGGAATAGAATACACCTAGAGTTCAGGTAATTAGACCTGTTTCCTTCTCCCACACCTGTTTTATTATGGAAAAAAAAAAAAAATCAAGTTTCATGCAGAAATACTGTAAGTATTAGCACTGTAACAGAAGAAATAGAAGCAATCATTAACCCTGGGAAAGATCAGTACTGGCTGAAATTTTTGGTGTTATGAGTGCTTGTACAGTCAGAGCAAAATAATGGTAAATAGTCTTTGTTTCACAGCTTGCTTTTTCAAACTAGGAGCTGGATTATAATGCTGAGATATCCAAACACAATTGCTAGTGAACTTTAACCTATTTGCTACCTTCACTTGAAAAATTTCAGTTAACAACATTTTTTGGTTAGCTAAAGTTGACCATGCCTTCTGGTAGATTTTGTCTGAGAAGTGGCTGTTGGAATGTATTCAGTGCAGCTGGTGGAGAGATTCTGTCTTTCAACTTTGTACACAGTAACCAAGGATCAGTATTCCAAATTACCTGAGAACCTTTCTTGTACCCAGTGTGTGTGCTTTTGCATTGATAGGAAGGTGTGGTGTTCCTCCTGTTTGTAAACCTCTCAGAACAGAGATTATCCCTTCATCCTGGTTTAACAGTATTTGCACTGCACTGTTCTTCTGGAGCAGCTGTAGCTACCAGGAGGAAGGAGAATGGCACCTCCTCCACTCACACACCAGTGATAGCAGAAGTGTCAAGTAAAATAAAATTATGTAAATAACTTCACACTGGCAAAACTGGGGCAACTTATTTCATTCTACTGGAGGGAATGTCACTATGATACATGAACTGGTCACTAAACTGGAATCCACACTAAGAACATCTATTGTTCTTTTGCTGGTAAAGCAATCATGGCATGGTGAAAGCAGTACAGAAACTTGATGTAAGCCTTGCTGTGGCTGTTTAAATCATTACTTCCCTCTACTTGTTGACACTCCTCTGCTGAAGGTCAATGCCCCATAGAACAAGGGATATAATCTGCTTTATTCAATGGCTTCTTGGCTTAAACCAAGACTGAAAGTCAAGTTGGTGCTCGAATGGATGAGCTCACAGGAGCAGCTGAGGTTTGCAGGCTTGTGCTTCTCTGATGAATCTGCCATAGAAGTTGTTACTTGAGACATGCAGAAGGGGTTGTTCACTGAAACATGGCAACAGAATCGAGAGAAAATTTTAAGTGAATTTGTTGCTCATGAAAGAAACTTTTGAGCATTAGTATAACCTTATGAACAGCTAACCTGACTTTCAACATAGGACTTATACTTCTAACTAATACATGTACTTTTGGAAATTTTACACTTCTTTTCATAAAGAGAAGAAAACTTTCCCATCATTATATGATGGTCATTTCCCAATGTTTGTTGGATAATTACCCCATCATGTTAACAATGTTAGAATTATCAGAAATCTTGCAATTTTGCTAAACCAAAATTAGTGAAAAACAGTTTAAATATTTTACAGCTGTGCCGCATTACACAGTAATTGCATACTTAATAATACAGGATGTACACTACTACTTACAAGGAAAGTTAATGAATTTGCTTTTTATATTAGGTTTTTTCCCCTTAAAAACTTACTGAATACTTTATAACTTGTGTATGTTTATTTTATGTTATTGCTAACAGCTTTAAAAAACAAGATTTTAATTTGGTAAGGATTAGAGTATTACACATATAAACCTAATTTAAATGTCCTTTAAACTGTTCTGAACATGTTTCCTTTTCCTTAAAACTCTTCATTCATGTGTCCAATAGTGATATGGACACTCAGAACAACTGCCAAAAACAAACAAACAAACAAAACCCAACAAACCAACAAAAACCTAAAAGAAAAATAAAAAGAACAAAGAAGTTAAAATAATCACCTCTAGCAATTAGTGTGTGCATTTACAGTTGTTAAAGGGAGTAATACACCAAGAGAAAACAAAAATCGAGGTGCTCTTACTCTGCTACTTGAAACATGTATGGTGCTGTGCACATATAAAGATTTTTTTGATAGTTTTTTTTTTCTATTCTTAAAACAGAAATTATTTAAATTTTGCTTTAAGTTGATTTGAAGTCATTAGACCTAATCACTTATTATTAAGAATATCTTTAAGTGGTTTCTTCACCAGAGGTAAATTGAAGTACTTTATTTTCCTGAAACGGAGCCCAAAGCTCTGCTGGTGCCTCTCACAGAAGCCAGATTAATTCAGATTAAGGTTCTCACCATACGTCGTGGTGTCACCTGGGTCTGCACATCAGTGTTCCTAACTAGCTTATTCCTAAAAATGTGAGTTTTCTTTTCCCAGTCAAACACAACATGATACAGAATTTCTAATGCTTGTAACCTCTGTATTCATTAAACTCGTGATGAAAGTTTGATTATTTTCTGGGATTCTGTGTGCTTTTGCAGACTTACGAGTCTCTGTTAGAATACTACCTACTGCACTGTCAAGATGCATTAAGATGATTCTTTTAGTGTGTGCTGTGTCCTGGGATTCAGCTGGGCCAGCCTGCTGCCTAGGACAAGTCAGGTCTCTGCCCATTTTCATCTGTCATTGGAATTGGGAAAAATGTCTTTTTGCTACTGTAGGGCTGGGATGAAAACCTTGCAACTCCCACAGGCTGTCTCTTTTAATTCTACTTATGTTTTCGACCATTATTCTTTCTAGTGATGAGAAAGCTGTGGCCATTTCTGGGATCCCAAATCCAACTGGGATTTTTATGAGGTATTTGCTGTTTCATATCTTTAGGGACTGTGACGTGAACATCTAATAACACAAGCCATTTTGAGGAAGAGAATGTCAGCAGAGGCCAACTGGCACTTTATTATTGCTCTGCCATTGTGTGACCTAAATATATGTTAGAGTTTGCCTCTGCAACCTTTTCACAAAACTCATACATTTTGACACTGTTTTCTGTCAATACTTCAGATGGGTAATAGCAGATAACTGTGGTGACATGTCTAAACCTTCATTCTCCTTAAAAACATGCCCATTAAACTGTGTTCTGTGGTCAGATATTGTGGACTTAAGTTATAACAATAACAGTGAAAGTAGATTTGAGATGCACAATTATTTCTTTATCTGTAGCATCTACCTCTTTGCAGAGTGGGACAGTATTACTCCAGGGAAGCTCTTGAGCTTTTTGTTTGGGTAGCTGCTTGAGCATTTTATTTTTTTTTTCCTTTTCACCTGTTGCTTAGTTTTGCTGCTTTTTTTTCCTTTGAGGATGAGGACTTGGGAGTTATGGGAGTGGGTAGGTGGCAGGTTTTTTTCTCAATCAACATTAGCAACAAATTTACACCTACTTTTGTTCATTTTTTTTTTTCCTGGTGCTACAAGTGTTAGTGATCTTTTACTTAACACAAAATCCTTGCAAATTTCATATTCTTCTAAACTTAACACGTTTTCTTCAGTGTACCTTTCAGTAAAAGTTAGCTGCGTCTGAAAAATATCAAAGCTACTAAGTAAAATAACAAAAACGGTTTATAAAGTCTGAGGGGGAAACTGACAAGCTGCCATGTGATCAAATTTTTAATTACTTTTATTTTCCCCTTATTTGGGACTTTCAATGTAAATGAATTCTCTTAGCCATCTAGAAAGCTGGGCATTTCTCTTTCCTCTGTTCTGCAGACAAGTTCCCAGTTATGCGAAATAGGACCTTAAAATTCTCCTGGGTTTTGGCTAGCCTTCCCGGCAATGCTTAACTCTTCTGCTGAATTGGAAGATGTGCTGGTTTTGACTGAGTAAGAGTTAATTTCTTCATAGTAGCTGCAATGGGTCTCTGTTTTGGATTTGTGCTGAAAACAGTGCTGATAACAGAGGGGTGTTTTCATTATTGCTGAGCAGAGCTTACACAGAATTAAGGCCTTTTCTGCTTCTCAATCTGCCCCACCAGTGAGGTAGTTGGGGGTGCATAAGAAGCTGTGAGGGGACACAGCTGGGACAGCTGACCCCAACTGACCAAAGGACCATAAGATGTCATGCTCAGCATATAAAACTGTGAGAAGAAGAAGAAAGGAGGGTATGTTCAGTGATGATGTTTTGTCTTCCCAAGTCATGTTATGCATGATGGAGCCCTGCTGTCCTGGAGATGGCTGAACACCTGCCTGCTATGGGAAGCAGTGAATTAATTCCTTGTTTTGCTTTGCTTGCACACATGGGTTTTGCTTTACCTCTTAAACTGTCTTTATCTCAACTCATGAGTTTTCCCACTTTTACTCTTCTCAATCTCTCCCCCATCCCACAAGGGTAAGCAAGTGACTGTGTGGTGCTTATATGCCAGCTGGGGTTAAAGCATGACAGAAGACATGATACTGTTTAGCCAAATATTAGATATATTCTGATTTTGTCTAGGGGAGTGGGATGGTGCTTCTTACATGCTCTTCTGCTTTGTTCACCTGCTGATTCATGGAGTTAAGATCATGCTCCTCTTCTACATCCTTATACCTTCCTACCTGTAACTTGTACAAACAGTCATTTGCCAGATGAATTGCATTGGAAACCCTTCTTGATTTAAAATTAATAGAGACCTTAGTGGTTATTCATTTACTGAACCATATTCTTGTGAACAGCTCTTGTGTAAATATCTAGTTATCTTGTCCACTTGGTCCTCCATTTGCATACTGTGCTATTTCTCGACCAGTTGAAAAACTTTATTGCTTATTGCAGTTGTTGCATGGGTTTGGTTTTTTCCCCCTCCCCCTGCACCCCCAAATGTGTAGTATTGCCTTGGCTTCTCTTATTTGCCACTGATCGCCGTTCACAGGCTGTGGGAGGGAGGGGTTCTTTGCCAAAAGCTGAATTTTTGTCAAAAGCTCTCGATGTCTTTCTTCCTTAGGGTGTTTTCCTGTACTATTTCGAGATCTCCATCAATCTGACAGTGTCAAAACATTGTGTCAGAGCACTGTGACTAGACTAATATAGAAACTTCAGTTTTCTTTAAATGATTGCTGTTACAAAGCTAATTCCAGTTGGCTGTGCCAAAACCTGGTTCTGGGTCTTCCAGCAGATCTGAAGGTTTTTATCCCAGATCCATCCCAACAGCAACTGAGTTTCTTATGAAGAACTTAGTCAACACCTGCAAAATTGCAAGATAGGCTTCTGTACTTTTTGTATTTTCCATTTGAAAGCATGTCTCTCACCTTTCTTTTTACATGGAATTGCAGTTCTCTTCAAATTTCTGTAATATAGTTTCAATACAGCTTCTTCTGACAAGTTAACTGAAAACCATTAAAATCTTCAAGTGCTTCAGAGTCAACTATTGTCAGAAATAACACTACTCCCTTTTCTTTTCTATTCTCACCCACTGCTTGCAGACAAAGAGAGAAGCAGCGTTTAAATCTTTTTCAGTCGCCTTCCATGCTTCTGGAGAGTTTTGGTTCTACTGTCAAGGTTTCAGCTGCTCTATTTGTGGAATTTTCTGTAGTTTACTTCAGCTGTACCAGCATGTGCTGTTCAGAAATGAGTTGCAGTGAAGATAAACACAATAAGGCTCCTTTTTCTGCCATTGGCTGCTTTCATAGAATCATAGAATTGCTTGGTTGGAAGAGAACTTTGAGATCATTGAGTCCAACTGTACCTGCATTGCTTAATACCTATTATTTAGGCCAGGAGCTAAGTTCATCCTAAAATACACCAAAGTTTTCATTAACCACCTCAAGGGGAATAATAGGGAGGGTTAGTCTAAACTACAATGCCTTATTCAATATCCCTTAGCTGTACCATGCTTCTCTTTCTTTGTTAGCTCTACACCTGTCCCCAAAATATTACATGGCTTTATTTTTTTTTTTTTTTTTGGAGAAACAATTTTTTCATTTTTGACCCTTTTTCTGAGGAAACTTCATCTCAGAGACACGCTTTAAATGTTATTTCTAGATGAACTGTGTCTTTGGACAGAAAACTAGCTTTTTTATTTACTGTTCTAGCCCATCTTGTCCCTACAGATTCATCCAAGTAGCCTGAAACTGGTAACCAGCAATATCTTATCACTTCATACACCCTAAAATAGTTCAGCCAAGATGTATAATTAAATAAAAAACATCATAAATTTTAACTAGCTTTTCAGATTTCTCTGTAAAGTGAAAGATGGGAGAGGTGTCATTTGTCTTCAGAGAACTTATCATTACTTGAATAATAAAATTCAGAAGTAGGAAAATGGCTATTATAGATGAATAATTGCACTGAGCGTTTCCCAATTTGCGTATTTGATGCAATATCAAAATATATTGCAATGTAAGCCACAGGAATGAATATAAAAAGAATACTTTTAATTATAAAAGAGCTTTTATTCCACTTTCAATAATGCCTATCAAAAATATATTTTTTAAAAGTCTGCACTTTATTCAATTAGAAAAGCTCAATTAATCAACAACAGCCAAATGAGTTCTGTTCAAACTAATGAAACATAACACCGTTTACTCCCTTCATCCATTCATTTCTTTAGAGGTCAATTTTGTGACTGTGCTGCTGTAAGGCTATTTCAGTATTGGTTTTTTCTTTTTCTTTTCTTTCTCTCTCTCTCTCTCTCTTTTTTAAATGCAGTCCCAGCATTTAGAATGGAGTTGCAAAAGGATTAGTTCATCTCGCAATTAGTGCGTGTATAGCCACTGCAGTGCCTGGTAATAACAGCTTCCGACAAGAATGGATGGTTATTGAAATAGAATTCTATCTCCTGTAGAAATAGTGGAGAATCAATAAATTATTATTCTATAAATTATTAAATCTATAGACATAAGATGACTATAAGTTGAGTTCCTCTCATTAATTAATTAAATGAGGACATACGCCCATTGTTACCATTTGTCTATTAATTTAATAATTTATTGAATAATGGATGCTGCTAATACAAGGTTGAACATGACGATATTCATCTTCAGTGCTACTCCAACATTAATGAACTTGACACTACACCAGTCTACTTCACCCTTTTGGCAAATGTCTTTATTTAATATGGTCCAGCAGTACGTGTTGACTGGACTTGTAATCTGGCAGTTACTTATTTTGTGACAAACTTCTCTTCTACCAAAAATCTGATTTAACAACAGGCACTTATTTTTAAGCAGTGAAATAGGGGGAGGCTCTAAAAAGGTACTATAAAAATAAAGAAGAGAAAGGGAACAATGTTGATGTGTTTAAATAGGCTGGCTAAATAGTCCATTGCAAAACTGTAGACCTGCTGGTAACAATTGTCTAGCTCTTGCAAGAATCACTTAGCAGATACCATAGTCATGAGTTTGACAATACATCTTCAGGTTTGTCGTTAACTCTTCACACAACATTGAAATCAACATTGAAATAATTGGTATAAGCTCTCTTAATGCCATCTTCCCCTATCTCTAAAAAAGGAGACAAGAATTCCCTTCAGTCTTTTCAAACTCTGTTGCATCTATGTTTTGGAAAAGTTGTGTACTAAATACTAACCATAGTTACTAGTAAGGATGTGGCTGGTCTCAATTTTGTATCTGGTTTTCTAAGTAAACCAAGTTTTGCCAAAACAGAGCAACTCCTTTATCTACCAGGTGTCATCAATGTTATTTTCAGTGCTCTGTAAACAACATTTTCTGGTGAAGTCAAGTTCGAGATAACTCTGTGCTGATTTACTGAGGTACATCATTAAAAGCTAAACCAAATCAAATGAACACTTGTATATCCCTATGACCTCCTGGACTCTGTTGTATAGAGCTTCGACTGGCTCTTGCAAGCTATATTGATTATAAATTATCACATACACCAAATGATCTTTGAGAATCACATTAACTAGATAAATGGCCTAAATATATTTAATTGAATTCATGTGCTTCTCTTCAATAAAATGAAGGCATGTCAGAAAACATCTTACATTTGAATTAGTTTCTCTTATCTACTATGATTAATCAAAATTTTGTTTTTATTGCTAGATGATCAGAGTCATGGAGTCATGATGATATGAAATGAAAGACGATGTTTGGGAAAATTCACTAGTGAGAAAATAAACTGAGTTATATATGGCTTGGACCTAAATGAATGAAATAGAAAACAACAAACATGAACTATCATAAAGTAGAAGTAGTTCAACTATAACAGGCCATATTTATATGCATTTAAATTTCCTTTAGTAGTGGACACTTGTAATGGCTAAAAAAGAAAAAAAAAGTTATTTCATCATACAGAGGTTGTTGTTAGGACTTCATATACAGTTACCTGTGCAAGGTATCTGCAGTAATAAAAAAATGTTACTTTTCTCTAGATCACACAGAGAATCACAGAATGGCAGGGGTTGGAAGGGAGCTCTGGAAATCGTCTGGTCCAATCCCCCTACCAAAGCAGGTTCACCTACAGCAGGTCGCACAGGAAAACATCCAGGTGGGTTTGGAACATCTCCAGAGAAGGAGACTCCACACCCTCTCTGGGCAGTCTGTTCCAGTGCTCTGGCACCCTCACAGTAAATACATTTTTCCTCTTGTTTAAAATAGCTGATCTCTGTTTCCAGGTCATGCACATTTTATCCAACAAGGCAAAATTAAATATTTAATGATAAGAACAAACTTTGGGATTTTAGCATATGCTTTTTTATTTTGCTATATAAGAAAAAATTGTAAGACCCAGAAGATTACCTTACCCCCCCAAAAAATACATTGAAATTCTTAGAAGATTTGTCTTGAGCAAGAGCTTCAGAATTTGACTCCTGTTGTACAGTGAGGCATACCGAGTCTTTTATGGTGCCTGCAGATATGACTAAGGGCATACGCGTAACTTTGTTATAGCTACAACAGTGGGAACACCAGCATCAGACTGGCCCTATAGTCTCCTTGCAAGGAAAGTTCCTATTGAACACATTTGATAAGAGTTTTCCTTGTAACTGAATGCAATATTTTACCCTAATTTGGACTGAAGTACAGCTGCTGGAACCTAGGAAAAGACTTGTAGAAATTTCAGTGGGAGCTGGAACAAGCTCACAATGTGGAGCAATATGCAAGGATCCCTCTCCTCTCCAAAAAAAATTCTATCCCTCTCTAAATCTAATCCAGTCAATGGCTGTGTTAAACTTGAATTATTGTCTTGTACCTCACCAAAAGAAGTGGATGAGACTGTGTTTTGTGACATCATCAGCAGACTTCCATACAAACACGTATTTTTCTAGAAGTGGCAACAGATGGCTCCACTTACCAAAAGAATACAACCTTATTGATATTTATATTCTCTTAGTCACTCCTTCAAGACAAATTCGCTTGCAACTCACCCCACCTGGGAAATTAAAGCACAGCCTGAGACAGCAAGACTGAGGGTTACAAGAAAGGCATTCCTGCATTCATAAGAGGTCCTTGCCAGTTTTACCCTGTGCAGAGAACTGTTGTAAAACCTCTGTTGTTGGTTAGCCCTCAAAAAAAGGTATTGAAATAGTAATGAAGTGACACATATGCTTTGTGCTGTCATTTCAAAGAAGGATGAGTTTTACCTTCCTAGCAAATTGTTCTAAATATGCAACAGAAGCTTTACCTCTAAATCAAAGATAAAATATTTTAAGCACAAAGGGGTTAACTTTACTACCCTACTACTACCCTACTACTTACTAAGGATTTTGGAATTGTAGAATATATGGAGTGTTTCATGTGAAATATGCATTATACAACTTTATATGTATATAGGTATAAAGAAAAAATCAGGGAGAGGGGAATGAAACACAAGTGCAGGAGTAACACCCAGCAATGGTACCCATAAAAGGATGAGTAAGTAGCAACATCATGATTTATTAGAATAATTGCATAAAAATAGACTTACCCTGTCATAAACTCATGGACAAGCTATTTTTCTCTTATGCTAACCATAAATCACCATTTTGCTTTTATGCTTGAAAAGAAACACCTCGGCACTAACTAGGGAAAGAATGGCTTTCATCCAAAGGTCAAGACTGAATCTTATAGAAATTTCCATTTTTATGCCATCTGGATGCAGATAATGCAGTACAGTATTTAGATCCAGATCGTTGTTAATAGCTCTGGTGATAGAAACTCCCCTAAGGGTGAGAGTCTTTAACAAGGAAATGTCAATGCCCCACTCAGAGAGAAATAATTTTCTCTGAAACCTAATAGTGATTTAAGTGACCATCATTGAGATGTCATGGTACAAGTGTGTGATGTATCATCAGAACTGCAACCACAAGTAAGATCTGTCAGGGAGAACTGGTAACCAGATGGAAAATAGTGAGTTCCTCTAACTCCATGGATTAAGATGATCTCGGTTAAAAGCCAGGAAATCTTGCATAGGCTTTGAAACTTAGTTCTTGGCTGCTGTTAGCCCCGTTGTTATATCCAGTCTAGATCTTAGCCTCTTATCTGACTCTATAGCACTAATGAAGAAGATCAAGCAAGAAATCTTACTGTTCTGCCAGTGCTGTCTAAATGGCCTGGGACACAGTTATAGCACAATGAATTTTGGATTGAAGTTGGTCCTATGCTTGTTTTGTGGGCTGACATACAAAATATACAGCTTGTAACGTTGCTCTACTGCCTTATGGCTTTTTAATGGCATTGCTGTCTATCCTTGCCTGCTGAAGGAAGGACTGTTGAAGAGGCCATATAAAAAGGCACTTGTTTTTCCTTCTTCCATCAGAGACCGTATGGGGTGCCCTGAGCCCAACCATTCAGCCTTTCTTCAGAATCACACTCCAGTTCATTTTTAGATTTTTTATTTTATTTTTTTCCCAGAGACTTTGAAAGAGCAGCTAAATTCAGAAGAGTGCTGTGACACCTGTGGAAACTGCAGGTATAAGACACATCCTTTGGGGACAGAATTCTAATTTATCAGAAACTCAAAGGGGCAGAAAGGAGAGAGAGAGCTCACATAAAAAGCCAGTGACTTTTATTTAGAAATCAGTTTTATTGATTCTAGTTCCACAGGTCATTTGGTTTTAGTGATGATAAGTTTTTTGATATTTCTGTGAATTCTTGTTATTGTTAATAAGCTACTAGATTATCTGGATCTTGCTGGATCAACCACAGCTGATCCCATTCACAGCAGCTCCAAATGCTCCATTTTCTTGGAAATTATTGTTCCTTCTACACAGAGAACAATTTTTCTTCCTATCTACCGCTGCTACAGCTTCTCTCAGAGGAACTTGGCTCAAGGTCACCTGTCTGCCCAATTTACATTACTTATTAAACTCACATACAGCCAAGAATTCTTTAAAAAAGGTCAGGTTTGTGTCAAGTTTTTGGCCATGTAGAGAAGTGTATGGAAAGCTGGAACAGTAAAGTTAAAAGTTGCCTTGTGTGCTATTCACCCTTAATGATGTTGTGGGATATAAGCAAGTCTAATTTTGGGATGCCTTCACTTTTCTGGAATTGTGGATATTTCAGAATTAAATATGTAGTTGTTTTTAGGAGATTCAGAAAAACATTCAGAAATTTATTTTAGATGTGAAACGTCAATTTTATTTTAGATGATATCTGTAAACTGTGCGAGGAAAACTTTTTTATATTTAAAATCATGTAGCCCAAACAGCAGGCACTGGAACAGGATGTAGTCTGTGCCTGCAAGCTGCACTCCTGTGTCTGATGCTACTGTTTTATTACTTACCAAGAGAGCTCTCAGTAGATATGACTATTGTACCAAGTTCTGTACAAATATATCTCGTGGTATGGTTCATCCTATCAGTATTCACTCTGGAAAAGGGAACATTGTAAGTTCTTCTTAATATTAATTATTTAACTTAGGGCTGACGTGTCTTGTGCCTGCCTCAGCCATGCAGTTTAGATGAAGGAGTAAAGTTCCTTCCTTGAATCTGTACAGCCACATAACATGAATTAATCCTGCAACAGTCTGATGAGTGATATAGCAATTACACCGTAATACCCCTCAGAGACATGAGTGGGGATGGTTGCCCCAAAACCAGCCATCATTCCAAGGTTTCTTCTCATAAGCAAGAGCCAGTTGGTAACTGTGTATTTTAATTTCAGTTACGCCATCACATGAAGTGTGAAATCACAGTACCTCATTCTGTAGCATGTAGGGTTTATTATGTGAAGAAGCTTCAGACAGATTCAGTACGGTGCTGTCTGGCAGTAAGGAGCATTCTATCTTGCCATGGTTTAGCAATTTATTTAGGACTTACCCAGATACTGCAGTAGTCACTGACAGCTTCTGATTACTGTCTGGGCAGGTGATGGTTGTCATGGGCCAGGCTCAAGAGAGAGCACTTCCAAAGCAATAGGAGAAAGTCAATAGATGAGAGAGGCAGAAGTAGCTATTTAATTGGTTGTCAAAATTATTGACTTTGTCATCTTGTTTTGGAAATGTTAACAGCACCATAAGTGGTATCACCTGCCCCGAGATTGAACAGAGACATCTATGAGTAGTTAAAATTAGTTATAGGTAGTTTTTGGAATAGAAAATTTGTGTAAGAATGGGAAAGGAAACCCTTGGTTGGAAATAGCCTTCCCCAAATATGTTTGGATATAAAGAAAAAGATTAATATCCAGTTTACTGGCTCTGCATGTAACCTAGTTGTGTAGGATCCCATAGAATTGTATCTCTAACCCTGAGTGTGTAAAGTGTCTGCATGAGCTTTTCAGTAAAGTACTGGAGAGGAGGAAAAGTTTTGAGTCTAATCTCACTAGTAAGTGGCTATAATATATGTAGGGTGGCTGGCTTTTTTTTTTTTTCATTTATGTTCACTAGTTTCTATAGCTTTGCAAAAATGCAACAAGCATTTGCTTTCTGTGCATGGATATCTTTCCTCTTTCATGGTAGTGATACACACAAAGGTATTCAATCCCTTTGCACCTGAGGAAGCTTTAGTGTGGGCCTTAAAACATGTTTGCTGTGTTCAGAACTCCAGTACTGCTGTCTGAGATCTCCAGAGGTTAGAGGAGTGCTCAAGCCAGTTTAAGAGCAGACTGTGGCTGACGAGTAGTAATTTGCAGTTATCACTGCTAGTCAGTGTCTTTTCCTGGCATGCAACAGGAGCAGGGCATGGGGCTGAAGCTAAAGAGTCCCCAGGGGAACAAGTAATATATGATAAGGAATGAATGATGCCTGGGAAAAAGTATCAATAATATACCTGATTGATATTAGTTACAGGTAAGATCAAGGCTGTCACCACAAAGGGATGGTGAAACCATCAGTTTTTGTGGATTGGATGGAAACTAGAATGATAAAGAATGCTTGTTCTGTGCATGAAATTCAGATTTCTTTTAACTTCCTATCATATTTACTAGAAATCTGGACGAGGTTTTTTGTTGAGTAGGGGTTGTTTGCTATTTTCTGATTTCTCTGAAAAGTTTGTTTATAAGGCATTGAAAGTAGAAAGGAAAAAAGGAAAGGAAAGGAAAGGAAAGGAAAGGAAAGGAAAGGAAAGGAAAGGAAAGGAAAGGAAAGGAAAGGAAAGGAAAGGAAAGGAAAAAAAAAGAAAAAAAAAAGAAAGGAAAGAAAGAAAGGAAAGGAAAGGAAAGGAAAGGAAAGGAAAGGAAAGGAAAGGAAAGGAAAGGAAAGGAAAGGAAAGGTTAGGTTCAAAGTGAGCCAGGCCCTCCTCTCCCTATTTTTTCTCACCTAGTCAGCCATCCAGTCTTAGGTGGTTGCATCTTAACTATACTTAAGCACACTCCATTTAATCAAGATTAAACTTGCTTTTGCAAGTCATAAAAAGTAGTCAGTGGAAAACTTAAAAACAGTGTAATTTTTAGTATTGTATTTTAATTGGCATTATATTTACCATCAACTATAGAAGAGGAATAAAACTGTTTATTAAGCATCAAAATATGTTTGTGAAAGACAAGCTTTTTTCTTTCCAAAGAACTTTCAGCTAAGGGAAGGGGTATGGATTAGACTGATGGGAAGTGGGAAACTAGAGGAGTAAAGAGGCAGGGCACGGTTCTTATGTATATAAATCAGTAAAGAAAAAGAAGCTTTTTCAGTACAGTTAAAAAGGTGAGTAGATATTCTGTTGGACTATGGGTACACATAAAATTCACAAAGGAAAGAATATCATAATACTGAATCCTCTTTTATTAATCATGGTTCTTCTATTTTTCCCTGTGGTTAAAAAAAAAAAAAAAAAAAAGCATAGGATCAAATCAGTAACCTCAATAACAACAAATAATTCTTCTGTGAACAGTTGTAGCAATTCAGCATAGAAGCTCTGTGTAATCATTTCTGGGTTTCTGCAATCATCTAAATTTCAGGAGGTGGATAAGGTGAGTCAGTCAGGGAATGGAGCTTCCCTGGGAGTCTGGGGAGTCTTCTGCTCCAAGCTCTGAATCCAGCAGCGTGCTGCCTTGCAAGATCGGTCAGACCTGAACCCAAGAGGGGAAGTTCTGATCTCCATCACTGCTCCCACATTTCTAGCTCTCATGCACCCATATGCACAGGTAATGGTGGGCCTGGAAGCTCCTGAGTATGTGTTTCTCTTAGAAAACAGGGGAACTGAAATATTTTGATATGTAATTTCCCACCGAACTACATTTAACAGGAGGCTGAAGGAGGAGAGGGAGGCTCATGGGTTTTTTTTCCAGGGAAGATTTGGAAACTGAGTAAATCTTTACTCTCAGCATGGTAAAATTTAAGTGCTTTTGGTAAATATCCAGAAGCACTGCTGTGCCACAGCCTCTCCCAGTATGGCTGGGTAACCATGTAGGTAATCTTGGTAGCAGCACTGGTTTGGGGGAGAAATGCTGTCCAAGTCAGGCTGGTGCAGGCTGGCTCTGCACTCCCTGCTACTTGAAATCCCAGGCTAAGTGCCTCGGCTGGCATCAGCACAGTGCTCTGAGTGCAAGTGGAGGTGTTCTCGTTCATGAGAAGTGGAGAATCAGAGAAAAGGCGTGTTTCTTCTTTACTGTGTATATAATGAGGCAGGAAAGAATGGACAAATGGATCCATATTTTTCACTTTCTTGGTGTATTTGCCATGTAAACATTTGAAGCAGCTTTGAATTTCTCCTGGTGTTTGTGTGGTTCAGGCAGAGATTGCTGAGGCTCTGTTTACCACAGCTCAGATATGAGCTTCTGGATTTTTGTAACATTGTTAGTACAATTAGGTTGCATACAATTCACTGCTCCAATCTAATTTTACAAGGATGCTGCTTTTGACACTCTGTAGAGAACATCATCTTCCCTCTGTACAGTCCAAGTTTAAACATCTTTTCCACCACCTGAATGATTTTCTTGTGTTTTCCTTTGGAGAAACATTTCATTTTTTAAAATTTCATCTCACAAGAAAGAGCATCCCCAAAACATTTCTTGCTGCATGCATGTTCAAAGAGTTCTCTGTTCAAAAGCAGGAGCCTAATTGTCAGTGAGTCACTTTTAATGTCTGATTCTGTTAAATGTACTGCAGATGAGATTTGGGCAAAGATAAAAGGAATTTTAATCCTGAATTCAGGAGAACAGCTTTACAGTAATAGCTTGACCAGGCAAGGGAGGAGACCCTTTCTTGATTTGCACATGAAGTTATTGTTTTAAAATCTCCTTTGAAAAGAACAGATTTCACTGTTTAATGTAAACTTCACTCCGGTTGGGTTTAATTCAGGATAAATGTTTTGGCTTTTTCTCAGCAGGCATAATTTGCTATTGACACATGTACAATGGTTCTAGGGCTGTTACTCTGTGTTTTTTCATGTCCTTTAATCACCTGCTGATCCAGTATTTCCTCGATTTTTTTCTTCTTGTGTAAATAATCACTGACCTCATCTCACCTCTCTGTGCTCACTGCAGGGCAGCTGGAAGGTTTACACATGGTAATCCTCTCTCCCTCCCCACCCCCAAAGTGCTATAGTCTGAATAGTGGCTAATGAAATTTACATATTCATGAGTATAAAGTCTTAAGCACAGGAAACCAACATGCAGCATTGCATTAATATTACAAGTTCTACAGTTCATTTTTGTGTGTGTGTGTGTCATCACTGTATCCATAGTAAAGACTAGTCTCCCAGCAATACCCATGTGCTTCTTCATGCAGAACAATGTCATTTTGCTTGTGTGTTTTGCCATCCATCTAATAATCTCAGACTACCTAGGAATGTGACTAAGTTTCATAGCCCTCTCCCATCTATTGTATGAATGAGGTAAACGGCACATTCCTTATTTCACAGATACTGGCAGATGAACTGACTTTGTGAACATACAGCAGTTGTGTTCCAGAGCCAAAAATGTTTCCTCTGTTAACCTAGTCCTTAACAATGAGTCTGAGAGAGGATTTTGCTGTATGTAACATCTTCTGTGGAAGTTTATGCAGAAGCTTTGCAGTTATTCGAGGACACATTAACAGCAGGTGTCTCCTGATTTTCAGATTACATCCAGTTTGCATATGTGAATTGTGTGGCTGGTATACAGTGCAAACCTTGAGGGTCTTGTTCTCCAGGCACTCCTTCACTCTGTTCTACAAATGGAGTGGAGAAGATCTCAGAAAATCTTTAGTCCATCTCCTTGCCCCAGGAGGAAGAATTCCTGGGCGTGTTTTGTCTCATTTCTTCTTTAGAAATCTTCTGAAGGACATACCACAAACTCCATATCCCCATTGTCCTCATTTACCTAAAAATCACTTGCTAGAAATTTAAGCCTCGCATTGCTTGTCCTAACCCAGTAAATATGGCAAATAGTGTTTTCCCCTTCCTCTGTGCCTTTTTTCTCATTTTCATATTTGCACACATTTACAAGGCCACCCTTAAAACCTTCTTACAAAATAATACCAGTCCTTCAGTCATTCCTTGGCAGTTTATCTCCAGATCTCCAATAAAAACCTAATATATGCCTGTATGTTAGTATGGACTTTCCATATTTTTATGATTATCTTATGCTCTTTGACTGTGTCTATTAATTCAGCTTTATCCGTTTGAATATGTCTGGTCATAACCTAAGAACAAGCCAGAAGCACATCACCAATGAGAACTCCACCAGCTGGACAGTAACATTTTCATGCCAATGTTGCTGGCCCTTATGGTATGAACATAAGCAGGAAATATTCTAAGAACTAATTCTGAGCATCTTTCTTGCACATTTGCACTGTGTCTGCTGTGATCATCAAAACACTACACAAGCCTAGTGCTGTTTAGCTTCCATTTTGCTGAAGCTCAGAGGTTGTATCTATGAAGAATTGCTTTCCTTTAGCTAATGCAGGTAGCATTCACACTGGAGGCAGAAGTCTAAGCTTTTGGTACAGGAATCAAGTCATCTGTCCATAACTGCTTGCTTTCATTATGTTTTAACAGTAAAAATAAAGCTAACGTGAGTGTGCTGCACTGTGGTGCAATCACAACTCCACATTGTTGCACAGGCATAGTCTAAAGCATTAGGAAAGAGAAACTTCTCTCTACACTTTTGTCTGTTGTCCCCATCTTTTTGTTAATCATTAATTTTAAAAAGGGTTATGTCATCTGAATCTCCAGAAATAGTATTCTAAAAATTTAAAATTTAGCTCAACATAAAGCCTATGTGAACTTAGTTTTTTCTCTGCAAGACTTAAAGTATCCTGTTTTAGCGCATGCCTAGGTTATCTTCAGTGACCAGTCTACTTGTCCTTTCCCCACCCTTTTTTTTTTTTCCCTTTGGTCATGTTCATGCAAAAGGATTGAGGAAAATCAGTATAAGACTGATTATCTTTCCTCCATATAACCTGTGACTGTGGCATTATCTAATAACTTGTCTTGTGGCATTATCTAATAACTTGTCTAACAACTCTGTTTTTAATTTGGGCTTCAGAAAATTTTAGCAAAGTCAAATTAATCTCGTGTCTGCCACAAAAGTGAGCAAAGACAGCTACCCTCCTTCTGCTGATACAAGGTAATTTTTTAAGCCAGGTCGCTTAGTCATAGCTTCATATCAAGAGAATAGACTGGTTGAAACATTTATTATCTCAAATAGTAAAAAAAAAAAAACATATATGCAGCTTCAGCCCTGGTAGTGACATCAGCAGTTATTAAAGGCTGGGGGTTTTTGGGTTACCATTAATGCAGCTTCCATCAAATCAACTGAAAGTCTCCTACTGGCTACAGAAAGACTTGCATCTGGCATATAGGTAAGATGATACAGCATATGTATAATTCTGTGCTCTCAGTAAATATATACCTTTTGTCTCTCCTGCTGTATCCCTGAAAGAGGCCAAATATGGAAGGTGGTTCTTCAAAACAGGCAGATATTGTGATTGTAACGTGAAAGGTAGCCTAGAATGATGGGAGGATCTTTTCTTGAGTATAAAAAGTAATGTATTTTCTAAGTCTACCTTCGTGCTTTTGTTTACTTCTGAGGCCATTAATTTGCAGGTCTGGTGATCTGAATACTGACAGGTTGAAGGTATAGATGAAGGACATTTCTCATCATTAGTTCAGCTCAAAAGGATGTGCATCATACATTTCTAATAGTGACATTTAACTGAAGATAGAATATCATTTCAGATAAATAAAGAGAAGCATTATTGTAAAAATGGAAAGCCTTTAAGGGTTTAATAAGATTAAAGTTTCTTTTACTTATCAAGGAATCATAAAGAAATTAAAAGAATGTTATTGAAGGGGAAAATATAGTGAAGCAAGTAAGAAAATAATTTATCTGATTCTTCAAGTCCTAGAGGCACAAAATGAAAAGTGTAGTGAAAAATAGTGGATTTGTAAGAGAGAATATTGCACCTCAAACATGGAAATCTATTAGTTAATATCTGATTATACAAGTAGTTCAGACTAGCCCCTGTTCTATGCTTTTGTGCTGCATGTTAGATATCAGGAGAGGGAGCAGATTGGCTTGTTTTAAAAAAAAAATGGTGTAGTGTCATATGTGAGCTCCTTCTCCTCCTTCTTGGAAGCTGTACTCTCTTCTTTTATTAGCTGAAACTTAAGTAACATTTACAGTGACACCTTGGCATAGAGTAAAAAGTGCTCTGACTTCCGGGGGACATGCATGCTGCTGGTACCTAAGGAATGCTAACGACAGAGGTTAGCAGTTCCTGACCCTCTCTGTGAAGTATTTCAATCTCTTCAGGCAAAAGCCAGGGGTTGCAGACTTATTCTGGCAGGAGTTTGGGGTTTTTAAGCCCTTTGGTAGCATATAGCAGAATGAGCAGAAATGCCAGCATCATTGTGTCACCCTCAAAGGAAATTTTTTCCCTGGAGCAGCTGTCAAGGGAACTAATGAAACACTGAATATTTGTTAACTTACCAGATTGGTGAATAGTGAGTAACTAATTTACATGGCAGGTAGCAACTCTCTATGAAAACCTTCATTTTTCAGCATTGTGGGTATAATAATGTGTGTTATCACTGCTGTTGTTGAGGGCAGACTGTTCTCTTTATCTCTTTATCCTCTTGAAGTGGGCAGAGGGAAACATGGGAACAGTACAGCTGAGCAGTAGTTGGCATATGACAGTAAGAAATCTGCACCTCTCACTGTTATTTTGCAACTAGTTAGAGGCACAGCCAGCTTAACTGTTGACAATTTACGTGGCTGGGTTTCTAACAGCCATTTTATGCTGTCATAACTGAAGAGAGCAGATGTTTTACATCAACAGGGGAAAGTCTGAAAAACAAAACACAAATGGTCCTAACTGCCTTCTCAAGAACTTGGTCCTGCAACCAGTAGTATGTATGGGCACATCTAACAGTGTCGCTTCCGTGAGAAAAACCGAGTTCTCCCTCCTCGCAGCACTCGGTGACGGATAGACAGACTTCCCACAGAGCCCCAGCAGGAGCTGGGTGTAATTACAACTCAGCGCTGTTAGCTGGCTGCAGACTGTGTGCTGTGCAGCAAGCTTCTCGGTGGGAACGACCTGAGTCAATGGATCCCCAAAAGCTAATATTTTGAGTGGCATCCCAGAAGGGGCAGAGGGCAGAGCTGTGCTCAGCGCTTCAGTGCCCTGTGCTGAACATGGCAGAGCTGTGTGAGGCACTGTGGCTCTTCCTGTGGCACAGGCTTCTTCCTTTGTGCCAGGAGAGGTATGTGTCTCATGGTGGGACACAGACACTGCCATGCTGAATTCAGCACGCTCAGCCAGGGAGTCACTTAGGCTGAGCTGACGGGAAATTCTAACAGAGGGCTGGGGTTTGGATTGTGCAGAGCCAAATGGGATCCTTTCTCCATTAAGAGCAAGGAAAAATGAAATCACCTCTGTAAAGTAGGCCCTCATGTCCTCTCCTTGGAACCTACAACAGAGAGTTTCTCTTTTTCATTTAAAACCAGGATCAGATAGTGCTGCCCACACCTCTTTCCAATCCCTTTTATTCCTTTGCCTTTTTATGAGCAAACTTGCACAGGACCTAGAGACTTAAACTTGCTTCCCTGCCTTTTGATCTTGATCAAATTCAAACTTAGCTCTCATCTCCTCCTGGGAGAGTCTCCGACCCACCAGGTGTTAAGAAAGTCTGGATAAAGGGTAGAATCCATCCCTGGCTGGCACTAGAACTGTGCCACCGTGCAGAACAAAATACTGAATGACCACAGAAACAATGTGCAGAATTGTCTCATGGTTAAGCCTTTTACTATTTGGCTATAGCAAAAGATTCTGTCTTTAAAGCTAAAAAATCATATTCAGCCCTGTGAATTGAAAAACTTTTTTTTTTTTCCCCACACAGACAAACCATTTCAACAAGAAGCAAAAAAGCATTTCTGCCCAACAGCATGTGCTGTCAAGATTTTACCACTAGCTAATGTGTTGTAATGGCTTCATACAGAAGGGCAGGAACAGATGTGCCCCACATCCTCCTGTAATGTTAGTTTGTGGCACACAGGAGGATATGAAAATGGCTAGCACATCTGCCTTTCATCAGATGCCAGTCTAATAAATACTCTGGGAAGCTTGGGAGATATAAGCAGAAAGGAACATCTTGATTTTTGTATCTTGATCAGGACTGTGTGTGAGGCAGGCCAAAAGCCTGTAGCAGATCTGGGTATGCCCAGAAACAGTCTTAGACAATCAATACACTTTAACATAAAACCAGGATACTTACAAATTTTAAATGTTTCCAGGGTTCAGGGATGTCTTGGTAAGACAAATTTCATTATCTGTCCATATACAGAGTATGGACACTAAAGTCTTATGCATGTTTATGATGCTCTTTTCCAAATCTGCATGCATTTCCAGTTTTGGGGAACATCTGACTTAAACCATAGGCAATGCCAGTTGTATGAAAATCACCTGGCATCGTTCTGAGAGGCCCTGTCCCTCTGAGAAATATTGCAAATCAGTGTCCAACTATTGAGAGCTGCAGTTCTTATTGCCTTTAAAAGACCCTGGAATAAAACAACATTAAGAAAGTTGTGGTAGAGGCCAAGGTGTCTTTATTACACAGTTCAATGACTGCTTGCATATTCCATGTCTTCTGCCAACTCTATTAACTACTTACTCTGAGAAGTAATACATTTGACCAAAAAAATAAAAACATTCCATGTTCAAACACCCTAGAAATATCCATTTAAATATATTTATACAGAAATTCCATATGTTGACAAGCTTGTATTTGAGGAAAAATAGCATTTCCTAATCTTGTATTTGATTTTTTCTGTTATGGACTAAATCCAATTGCCTAGGTGGGAATAAACCTTGGTAAAAGATATTTGTCTTTGTTAATCATGCAGAACACCCACAGCTCAAAAAAAATACTGAGGTGAAATAGTGCAGCCTCAATATCCATCATAGCAAATAAACTCTAGATGAAATGGGCCCCATGCTAATAACCAATGTGATCATTTTCTCATGCAGAAAAACTTACTGGAAAACTTTATAGAGGTTTTTTTGTGGTTTTTTTTGTTGTTGTTGTTGTTTTCCCCCAGTGGTTCTCTTGCACAGGGTTTTCAACTATATTTTTGTTTTCAGAAGGTGGAATGTCCTTACTGTCTCACGTGCACATGTCATTTGCATAGTACATTAGTGAGCTCCGAGGGTTCCCTAGTTTCCTCACAAGGTGACCTAGATACTCCTCCATCATATCTGGGTCTCGTTATGGCTGGCCATGCTACTGGACAGAGCCATTGTGCTGGAGCTGCCCTGATGTAAGCTGTGTCCTGCACCCATGAGGTTTTTTGCCTTTGCCAGAAATTAAAGTGCTCAAACAAAAATTTGAGGAACTGTTCTAGCTGATACTAACACATCTTATCCTTCTCTGTGCTAACTGAAAGATCATCTTTAGCATCAGTCTTGAATGACATAATTCTTCAGTATCATGAGCATCCTGATCTTATTATCCTAAGGAAAGCAAAGTTTCAGAGAAGTAACATTTTCACAAAGCTGAAGATAACACAGGAGAACTAGAGCACCTCTGTACTACTTATTTCCTGTAGACTATGAGTATTTATTTGATCCATCTAATCCACCCACACGGCCACTTAAGGCAGAAGGGATGATCCATTCATGGAAGGCTTTGGTGGCTTATCTGGCACCTAAGCTCTGAAGTAAAACTGCCCAGTTTCATATATTCCCTTTCCTGGGTCTGGAGGCTTACTGTAGGACTGACTCTTTCCTGTCCATTTTCTGAATAGAAGTCTCCCCTCCCTCCTTGTGAATTAAATTGATCATGTTTTATAAGAGGCGATTATAGTCTAAGGATTTTGCTTGTCCTCTTATCCAGTTAGTAAGTAAATTCACAATACTGACTCACACACATACAATGAATGCATAATTACCCTTTTTGTCTTGTACTTTACTACTTTCCTTCTTTTCTCTTTTTAATTCAAATTGAATTTGACTTAGAACAAGACTTTCTGTCCATCAACCTTTGTTGTCTTAAATCTCTGTTCCTGAGTTATTCCTTGCTAATGAGAGGCCATAATAATTTCAGTAGATCCATATAACATAGATAACATTTTCTTTGTAGCCACTTTCATCTCACTAATTTACCTTCTCAATATGTTGGTGTTCACTTGTTAAAATATTGTGTTTTACATAACTTCCTATTTTCAAAATCAATTTGCTTTTATTTAGTAGATGTCTTCAAAGACAAAAACCTAATTCTGGAACATGACAACTTCTATGTTTTTATTAGGCAGAAGAAAAAGAATTTCACCAAGGCACAAGCTGTCCAGTTAGCTGCAAAACTTCAACTGTAGTAATCTTTTCACAATTATTAAGAATCATTTTGATCCCTTGTGGAACTGGGACATTAATTAGATGAATCAATAGTTTAATCCAGTGTGCTAATTCTTATCTCCTAGTCACACAAATATTGTCAAAGAATTTTAGTCAGACAAACTTACTTTTGTATACTATATTCAAATTACCTATTTGTATTACAAATGATGTCTGGTGACCACTGAGGCAAAGATAGATAATAGTGGGTAAGAATTAGGACTTTGTTTTATATTGCTGACTAGCCATTGGCCATCACTGGCATTGTGGGATTGTTCAGTTGCTAGCACAGAATACTTCCTTCTTGGAAGAATTAAAATAAGAAAGGCTGAGTATTGAATAAAAATGCACATTACATACTGTTTTTCAAGATAATTACCGGTGCTAAAATTCTGCTGGTTTTTAGGATTCACAAAAGTTTTTGCAAATAAATTGCTGATGAACTGAATGTACATGAAGGACTAATTTTGACCTCCTTGAATGATGATAGTGCTAACTTAGTACTTTCTTTTTGTGCATATGTTAATGAATGACTTTTTGTACTACTTGACTAGATCTAATTTGTAGCATTCTTTCATGTTCCAGGCAGCCAAGTCACATTTTCCCTCCCTCTAAGATTACCTCTCCCTTATAATCGCCTATCAAAAGAATTTTGTGATAGTGTGATGAAGAATGGTGTACTGAGTGAGGTATATTTCAGGGAACTGTGTGTAGCACTGGTTACATTCTTTCTTTTAAGCACAGTTCTAGAGGTTCTTTTTAAAGGAACTGAATGCTCAGCAGACGTGTCATTTTGACTTTAAAAAAATATATCTGCCTTTGCTGATAGAATTAATGCAATCCAAATAATACATTCTCAGCCTTTCAGAAACTGCACAAATAATGCATCTCAACTGTGACACAAGGAACTGGCTCTTTGTCAAAATTAATATCCCACAGTTACTGGGAACCTGATATAAAATCCCATTGTGTTAACTGGAATTCTTTCAAAAAAATCTGGAAATTGCTAGAATGAGTAACATTTTAATTGTGGTTTCATCCAACACAATGCTTTGCAAAATGTACATATTTTGTTTTGCAGACTTTAACATGAAGGTTGGGTCTTTTTTTTTCTTTTTCTTTTTTTTTTTTCCTGTTTAATTTCCAACTCTATTCCCAAATCAGGCTTCATTCACAGTTTCATTAGGATAGCTATTTTTCACAGTGAAAAATGCCTAAATGGAAATTGCTATGTTTCTGATAGTTAAGCCATGTTTTCTCAGCAAAGGAGTCTATTTTTGCTTGTCACCTGTCCCATTTCTCTGTGAAAATAGACTGATTTGTGAATTTTTAATGAAATCTAAAGAACCTTGAATTTCAAGCTGGTTTTCATTTCTTACAATACTTCTCTCACCCACCCTCTTGGAGCTGGACCAAGTCAGAGAATATTCGCATATGCTGTTAAGTGAAATTCGGGCTTAACTGACATTAGTAATTTTTATTAATTTCAGTGAGACAAGAACATCTTCCATGGTGAGCAGGAAACTAATGGAAAATGTATCCAGCTAGCAGTCTGCTACGATAGAAACTTGAAATTCTCTTTGAAGGTCTTTGCTATCTCTTTCACCTCTTATGATCACACCTTCATATAAATTATTTATAAGCATGTTCAGAGATAGAGGATGCCTCGGACATGTTTGTATGAAGGTATTTTTTCATGAATATTTGTGTTGAGTCCTGTCCCAGCTACTTCCCTTTTTATATATATTTTATTTTTTTTACACTTTAGAGCTACTAGGAATAAAAGTCAAAATGAAATAAAAAAAATGTAGGAACAGAGCTATAAAACTTAGGTACAGATTTAACAATTTCAGTGTTCAGGGTAGCCTTTAAGATAGTTCACAGGCTTCACAGCTGCCCTCTCTCCTTGTATGAGTTTCCTTCCATGAGTTAGGTGACCAGCTGGTTATGGAAATGTAGAGTTCCATGTAGGACAGATAATATGACTAGAACTCCGGGGACTGTCTTACCTGTGGATGAAAACTGGATGCTTCAAGCAATGATTTGGCAAAGAAGGGGTACAGGGAGTAGTCCAATTATTTACAAATACACAGATTGTTCTGAACTCAGTGGTAACAGCCAGGGGCAGGCATTTCATCCAGAGATCTGTAATCCTCTTTCTCCAGCACTTTCTGCACTTAGGAAGCTGTGTCTCACACATCACATTAGCTTCCTCATGATTGCTCTGTTTTTAAACCCACAGCACTCACTCCTCCAGGAAAATCCCTCTAAATGTATCTAGATTTTTACTGATTTTCAGTTTTTATGGTACATGGCATTGAACAATAGTTACTTTACTATTTTGGTGCAAGGATAGGCACAGGTGTTCTTTCCATGTAGCTAGAAAGATGGACACTTAATACATGAATTATCTCTATCCAGTGTGTGGTTGTCTTTGGATTGAATCATATTCTGACAGCAACTGCAATCAACTTTCAGCATGGAAATTTTCTTTTTCTTTCTTTTTTTTTTTTTTTTTTTAAACTGGTAGATATTGTTGTATTTTGTAATATTGGACTGTGATTAAATTTGCAGTGCAGACAACAAATTATGAACAGCAAATAATTTGCAAACATTCCATAGGCTGGTAGAATGCATAAAACGTGTATTTCTAAATGATTAAATGATGATTCATGTACTGTGAATAATGATTCATGGACAGTTCACAAACAGAGAAATTTACTGGTATTAATTGATTGCTGTAGATAATTCTCTCAGTTCAGTTCCTTATAGTTTGGACAGGATTTAAATTAATATCTGGTACTATAAGTGTCTGAAATCCATTGAAAATACCTTCAGAGCATCTACCTCACCTTCTATGAGAGTTCTTAGTTTAGTCTAACTTTTTAATGATGGGTTTGTATGTTTGTTACTAGTATTTGCAGAATGTTCTTGTTGGCATTTATGTTTATTTTGAAAAAAAATACTACCTTAGCCCTTAAAGGTAGCACACCACTATTTATTTTTCTATGATATAATTTTTATGGTTAAGCTTAATCCTTATTATTGTTTGTAACTTTCCTGCAAACAATTCTCAGCACATAAATAGATTGCATTGACTGCTGCTTCTTGTTCCAGCTGATGATTAGAAATTGTACTGAATTCAAAACATTTTCAAGGAAAAAAAATCATTCACAAACAAATATGTGGTTAGATCATTTGTCCTAACTTTTTAATGTTTCCAATAGATGCCTCTGGGCAAACCAAGAAGTACTAATAAATAGGATAGATAAAGAAAACTATCAAAACCCAGCTGAAATAACTACAGAAAAGCAATGAAAAACGTTTGCCAGTGCTCTGGAAAATTAGACATTCATTACAAAGCCACTGCACAGTGTAACTGTGAAGCAATAAGATCACTTACATGCAAAAAATGAATTGCTTCATAACGCTTCATTTAGAATCTGAACATTTATATAAAGGCCAAATATTCTCCAAAGAGATTAAGCTCACCTGGTTCCCAGTTGCTGAGGTGACTTCAGAAAATGAAACGTACTGATTCACAAGTGTTACAAGCTGCAGAAAATGAGCCATGATCTGGCTTAGCTAAAGGCACAAGGCAAAGCTCACAGTGTTGTCATAGGAATTCACATTCACTTGCAGAGTGGTTTGGCTAGCCTGAAGGGATAAGGGTTTTCATATAAACTAAAAACAAGTGTGTGAGGTGTTGGGGACCCTGGCATTTTAGTGCCAATTTTGTTTAGATCAGATTTGAAGTCTCTGTCTCCCTAAAAGTGAACTTGGAACTTAGAGTAACAGAGTGTGAGGAGGAGCAGAAGAGGAAACCATTGTGTTGATAATGAAAAAGCATTTGGAGAGATCACGAGGCTCCCAGCAGCCTTTGGATGCTAAGGCAGCCTGCAGCTCAACAAAGACTCTTTCTAGCCAAGAGTAATCAGAGAAGTTTGTGACAAAGGTCATACAGGAAGAAGCAAAATGGAGCAGTGAGGGCAGCTGTAGTGCACTTTGGTGGCAGATGGACCAACAGAGGGACAAATTCAGGTTCCCTATTACCAGCATGAGTGATGACAAGTGGAAAGCCATCACATCAATTAATGAGTACTTACATGAGATGCTAGGAGCAGAGAGGTGAGGAGGTTGTAAAGACTTTTATCACTGAAAATTAAAGTCTGTCTTGAAGGGACAGCACAGCAAGCTAAGAAGTTGTGTAATATTACTTTTGTTAGTGAACAAAGGATCATGGTTGCTTCTAGATATGAAAGAGACTTGCCAACAGATACTGAGGGATGACAGAGGGTTTCTAGCAGGTGGGCATCTGGAAGAAAAGGTTCCTGGATGCAGTAGGTTTGTTCTGCAGATTGAGGACTGCCATCGGTCTTACATCTGCCCCTGAGTCTGTACACTTACAAGCTGCATGGAAGCAGATTGACAGTGAATTGGTGCTGATGCTTTGCAAAACCTTAAACATAGGTCACTGTAAATCATCATACTCCTGTCTGGTTGTGTGTGTGTGTATACTACTTCCTGCTTTACTCTTCCAGCATTGCTGGTAGAGAAGTTGCAAAATTTGTTCTGTGGTTTACACTCCCCTTTTCTCCATCCCATGTCAATACCTCTCTTAAAAGCATCATAAAGTTATATTTAGAATGATTTCACATCAGACAAGTGTGTGTAATTGTATACCTCTGTGACTTTTCACTCTTGTTCTTTCTCTATTTTATTATTAGGCCACCCCACTTGGTTGCATCAATTAATGTTTTAAGAGAACCATTTATAACATTTAAAAATAGTGTATGAAGTTACTGTAAAGATGTTCTTTAGTGCACGGGCAGGTGAATGACTGTATGTATGTGAAGAAGAAAATGGGGTTTTGCTTGTTTCATCAAATACCCAGAAGTGTGTTTTCCACAAAACTAAGTAGCTTGCTTTTTCCCATAACCAACTCATAAAGTCTTATTAGCATTATTTATGTGTTCTCTCTTAATTGTGTACCCCATGGGCTGGGCAATGGTGGTGGCAGTATTTTAGTATTTCACAGTACTGTAAAAGAAATATTTTAACAATACCAAGTACAGAAGTGCTGTGAAACCAGAAGGTCAGTGGGATTTCATGGGGCTGTTACTCACCTCAGGTGGCTAGTACTGTAGAAACTTGGAGAAAGTGCTTTGCCTCAGAGCAGCTAAAGGTTAAAGAGAAGCAACTTAGGGAATAAAACAGTGTTTGGCTTGCAGAGTGACCTGCAAAGGCTTCATAGGGAGGGAAGGGAAGGAGAGGAATGATCTAGGGAATGGTTGATGTAGATCTTCACCAAAAGGGGATCACTTGTATGAAAAAGGTGGGGAAGTACTTGGAGATTGATACAGCAGAAGAAGAAAGAGGAGAACAAGGCTCTGGCTAGGGCAAAAGAGGTGGCCTGATGGGGAGATGTTATACAAAGGCTTAAACCATAAGCCTTAAATTAGAATTGACTTTTGAGTGAACTTCCCAGCCAAGTAGCATAAAATGTGACCGTGAGATTCTTTCGCCAATCTGTATCACATCAGCATGAAATAAGACTGTGAGACTTTTCTTCCTATAATCCAAAGCCAGGTGCCTTATATCAAAATAGGAGCTTCTCAGACATATTTTGGATCCTGGCTAAATCTGGCATGTGCCCATGTGAAGTGAAGCCAACCCACCCGAGGTTACTGTGCCTTCTGTCTATGCAATTTGTTAGTTTGTATAAAAGCAGGACCCTCTCACAGCAAAGTTGGAGACCTCACATGCAAGTGGACACACTGAGTAGGACTTCCCAGTTGCTGGGGAAAGGGTCTCCAAATCCTTCACTGTGAAAGGGGCTTCCCAGCTGATATGTGGATCTGGATGATGATAGGTATTTGGGCAACTGGTGGCGAGTCTGTCTTAATCACTGTGCTTTCTCTTGTGTAGTATGATTAGGTGCTTTACCCTGTTTATCTGTGTACCTTGCTTATTCTTCTTTTTCCCCTGTTTTAAACTAGAGTGAAAGAAGTTTGTTTCTGGTGTTAAGTTGGTATCTATGTCCTTTTTGCTAACCCCATCAATTGGCAAAACAGGAGGTTGCCACAAAGGAGTGATCATGATGGTAAGTTATTAGGGACAAAGTCACAAAAGAGTCTTACAATGTCACTGAAGCTCCAGCAGCTGCTCCTGCCAGCTTTGGGATCTGACTGCCTCTTCCCAGCACCCTCACCTCTTCATTGCTACCTGCTTACTAATGGCTGTGAATTGCCTCCAAGGACCTACATGTGAAAAGGATCTCCTGAACTTAAGAGAGATGCTGAGTAGCACAGAGGCACCCAGCCACATCCATATATTTTATTTCCTCTCCTACTGCCATTTTAACATTATTATATCACCCCACAGGTGTTTCCATTGACACAGTCTCTGGCTGCTGTCCTAGAGCAATCTTAGCATCATTGCAGCTCTACCTTTTCAGAACCAAAACTCTCTTGTATAGCTATGGCATGCCCTTATTCTGTTAGGTCTCCTGCTGCCTTGGAGCTCTGCCTGATTGGAATTGGGTTCTTCATGGAAAGAGGCGTTCCTGTTCAGAGGTTTCACCCAGCAGTGCTCCAAGACTTATGTAAGAATAATCTTTCTCATTTTCTGAAATCCCAACTCTGAAACTAGTTTTTAACAAAAATGAGGACAGTAGAGCACCTAAGGAGGCTCTAATAGAAACTAAAGCTAGAGAAAATTAAGGAAGCTCAGTAGTGTTACTGCAGTGCTATTGTTTTCTGGGTTCCAGTTTAATTTATTCTTATGTATGTCCTGAACACTTGCAGATTTGATTTAAGCTCACTGTAAGGCAAGCTATAGCACAAGTACAGATTTAGGATGGGGAGGATGATGTCTGGTATTTGTTCATTCCCTTGGTATAATCTGCCCAGTCAGATATGCTCATGTCAAATTAGAATATGAGGCTTATATTGTCCCATGTGCTTATCTAGTGCATGGACAGGCCACTAGAAAATTCATTGATTTTGTGTGCTTCTGTCCCTAGCAGGTTTTGGAGGAGAATCCTGCTGTGCCAAAGTCTGATTGTTCTCATTGCCCAATGCATTTTTATGTCACAGAAATAAATGAAATTGTGTTTCTGTAGTCCTTCCAGTTGCAACCCCCCTCAGCTTTCTTACTGCCAGTGAGATGTGCTTTATTTTTTTCTTTGCTGAATAACTGGGATTCTTTACAAAACAATCTGAACCAATGGTGTCAAAAGACTCCCTAAAGTTAATTAACTTTCAAAAATCTACTTTTCTTAAAGCTAAGTTTATTTAAAATATGGTGGTCAACATTTCTACTGCTGATTGTTATGAAGTGTAAATGTAGAGTAAAAACATCTGGAGGTGTCTGGTTGGTGTAAGAAAAAGGAATGGGGAAAAAGTAAAATATGCAACAGCCCCAGTGTCCAGCCAGGGTCTAGGTTGCATTGCAGTCTTCCCTTCGTACGCTGGGTTTGTCATGAAAACTGGGGCTGTTAGATGTGAGTGATTGTAGAGCCCCAACCCTGTGCTCTGGTCCTGAGCACAGACAATTCTTATCCTGTCTCAGAGACATTTGTCGATGTGGAGATCATTTCAATTACATGGAGGGAGTTAAACTCTTCTCTGAGTGATAGTTCACAATTTCAGAATTTGTCTCATGATTGGAAAGGTCTATAGTATGCATATCAATTTCCCCTCTCATACTTTTGTCCTCTGGAGTCCCTGGAAAAGACCTTCAGAAAGATGTTTCATAGCATGTCTGCGTACCCACCCCCACACACAGAAAAGCCCTTACGTGTCATGTATCTATGTTGAAGATCAGAGTACAGAGACATTTTGACATGGTATCATTCCATTTGTCTAAAGCATCTAACTGGAAGGCATTTCTTCCAAGTGTTATTCTTAGATTAGTGAGCAAAGTCACTCTCTGAAGGTGGGTGCACATCTCCAGCTATTACAGGAAGAAACCTGCACGAGTGGGCCCCTAAAGTTTGGATGGTGGTATGAATCCAGGCTCCTGTCTTCCTCAAAACACAGGCATAAGCATTAATAAATCAGTCTTCTGAAGCAGGTGTAATGTGATTTGTTATCTTGGATGACATGCATTTGTACTTGTTGCTTAGAAGAATTATGGCTATTTGTGTAAAGTTAAATAGGATGGGACTATATATATAGAACCAAAGCAGAATGAGAAATCTCAGATCTGAAATTCTTTCTATTTAGGGCGAAACATTAGACACATTTTGCCTCAACTTCTTTTCCCACTTTCTGTTCTGCCAGTTACAAGTGTGTAAGTTCCATTGGATTGTTTTCATTTGGTTTTGTACAACAAAACTACAGCAACAGGGTCTTTCCAAGCCACTTTTCCTCTTCCAAACAGTGAGTTAATTTTATAATATATTGATAAATTTCTACACTTTCAGTCATAAGCTTGCAAATATTTTCCCAGAAAGCTTCCCCCATTTGATTTTCAGCTTTTGTCTGAAACAGAAATACTCAGAACTTCCACATTTTTCTGACTGAACTAACTGCATACCAGACAGTACTGATGCTGAACTGATGTCTTTCAAAAGAATTCCTATCAGCATCAAGATTCTCTTTCTCCATTTTATCTTATACGTGGTTAGCATATCCAGGCCAGCACTAGTGCTTAGAGTTTACCTAATTTATATCTGTGGTATCTACCTGTATGTATTGACCTGTTGACATGCCTATGCAAAAAACCTCCTGTGAAACTGTTAGGGAAGATGAAGAGTACAAACTGTGTCTTGTACACAAGCAAGTTAATTTGGGTTATATTTGGAGTCTTGGAAACATAAAGCAACAATTTTGGGTGAGGAAAAGGGACATGTGCTCACTTAAATTACCTTACTTTCTTAACATCAATAAAAAAATCTTAGAAGACTGTAGACAAAATAAAGCACAAAGATAGGAAGGAGTCTCTGAAATAAACAGGGAATTTCCATGAGGAATTTTTGAAAGAGTATGAGCTCAACCTGGCTATAGCACATGTCGTCTTGCAGAGAGATCTAATTCTTATTTGGTCTCCCTGAGAAATATCTCATCTTATTTAGCTGAAGATCAGAGAATGCAAGATAGAGATTCTTTCTCTTGGGCAGAATCAAGCTGAGAAAAAGGGAGAAAATTAACCCAGCTTTTCTGCAGCTGTCATGAATCAGAGCTTGTAATCATTTTATAAATGTATGGGCTATTCTCAGTGATACACAGTGCCTCTTTAAGATTATTCTGTTGCTGTATGACTTCCTGGTGTCCTGGCTAAAATGGTTAATTTTGAGGTTTTGGCAACATGCATTTACTTTTCACAGATGTGAGCAAACTGACTAGAAATGCATTGAGATTGAGGAATATTTCTAGTAAACAATTGTTGACATTTAAATATAAGAGACTTTTAAAATACATTTCAGTCAAGAGGAGTCATGTAAATGAGTCTATAAAACTTGTAAAAGATAGTGAAAAAGGCAAGAGGTTCATGCTGTTTTGAGCATGGATCAGACTACATTTAAACTGTGTTTCACCTTGAAGTAGGTTTGAATAGAGGTGTTTGGAACAAGCCTAAGATTTCTGAGTACCTTTCCTCTCAGAAGAGGACTTTGCCATTTACCATTCAGCAATTCTAATTTAGTGTTGTACAGTTTGGAATGATCTAGTTCCTACTGTCCAAACAAAAAGTGAAGCCATTTTACACAGAAATTTCTTCATCAAATTTTCCCATCTGTTCAAAGTGTTAGACACTTAAAACCTATCCATGGGATAAATTAATCTGGTTTCATTTTTTGGAAGCAGTATATTAATTGATTCCCTCCTGTGACGGCCCAGTGGGGTGGGAGAAGGCTGGATGACAAGAGATTTCAAGGGGATGCAAGGCAAGAGGTATGTACTCAGCCTCTTCTTGGGGTAGGAGGCAAGGAGGAAATCTGCTTTTGTGGGCTGTCTGCCTTACTCAAGAGTAAGTAGTGTGATCCATGTAAATGAATACCTAATAAGAACGCCCAGAATAGTGCTTAGTCTGTGTGGAGTCACAGAGCCAGAGGCTGAGTAGCTATAACCACCCAAGTTCAGTTATAATCTCTAAAGAGTATTACATCTGAAATGCCTTATTGGTGTTATGAAATCAAAATCATAACAGTAAAAAGCTGGAGTCAGTGTAGGTATTTGACGGAGAATAAGGAGTGCAGCAGCTGTTGGCAGTTTCATGTGTACCTGAATTACTATAGCCTATTCCCGAGTCAGGAAATAAGCCTGCAAAGCTGAATGAAGGACTTATGTGTTTAAAGATCTCTGATAACTTTGTTGTAACTTTAAAGCCTGTAAGAAAATAGACACCTGCATAATGAAATGCATCTGTCAAGTTACATAGCAATATGAGTATATTTCTACTTTTTCACCTCAGTATGACTACTTGGATCACATCATGCAGAAAACATGGGTTGTGTCCATGTGTAAAATCAAAGGCTGGTCATGATCCATGCACTAAAAGGCCATGCATTCAATAAAAGCATTTATCATGTTGTACTACTTAAGATATTTCTATTTATCCAGCATAACATGCTTGTTAGACATATCTATAAATATATGATTTCAGCTTTTAAATTAGCAAGAACAAAAGATATAGTTTTAAGTTTTGGCATTCTTATTGCATAGGAGTAGGAAGGTACTTTTCAAGTCAGCTTTTTATCTGGCTTAACAGTGGTTTAGTTCTGACTTTCATGGAATAGTGATACATTGAACTGGTCGTATTGTTCTTTGCAAAGGATAAAATACTCATCATATAAACATTTGATGGTTTGGTCTGTTAATTTCTGAGTTAAAAAATAACAGGCATGATGGATTTAATTTTTAAAAGCTTATTTGGAGGTAGCAAAAAATACTTGCTTGAACAATAGTTTCTACAGGTAAAAAAACAAGCATTATTGTTAATGGTTGTGCCAAATGTGCCATGTGATTAAGGTTGCAAAATTATTTCTATTTAAACCCTAATCCTGTGTTCATATCTGGCAGCTCAGGCTCCTGCATTTTTGGAAAGCTGAGTTGATTTGAACATGTCACTAAATGGCGATGTATGGGAAGTATTGGCATGACTGGGAATTCACATGCGGACCAAAGTAGTAGAACTGCAAGGAAGAGTGTGCTGAATTAAATGCACAGTGTGGCATACACAGCTACAGGCACAACACTGGGGAGAGGGACAACTGTCAAATTCTCAAGCAAAGATAATTTGACAGTTACCCTTCCCAAAGCATTCCATTTTTTTTCTTCCCATGACCAGTTATGCAAAGAAATGCAGATATGTTTCTTAGCTGGTTGAGGAGAAAATAGCATTCTTTTAAGTATTTCCAGGTAGATGAGGAGACCTCACCTCAGTGAGCTGAAGTGCTCACTGCCTGGAATACTTGGGAAGTGAGATCAGTAGGGACTGTCTGCTCTGGACAGTGAATGAAAGTAATAATTTAATTAGCTAACTGCATATATAGTGATGGGGAGGGGCATGAACTAACATGAGGGACCCTGGTGAAAAGATATGATGAAGCAAAATGGAAATATAATCAGGACTTCAGGTAGGAAGCCTAGCTGTCTGAAATTGAACTAGGATCTGTAACTGCAGCCTTCACAGATAGATCTGTGATCATACGTGTAAAAGATAACTGCTTTGGCTAAAATCTACCTCTGTATTGCTTCATAACACATAGCCTCACAGGGTTCAGTTTAATCTCTGGGTATGGAAAGTTGTTAAAATTCAGGTAGTCAGGTAGATTACAATGATGTATTTGGTAGAAAAGATAAGGGAAAAAAATCCACTGGACCTGGATATTTTCTGTCACCTCTTTTGGTCAGTGGGTGGGTATTTATTTTCCTTGAACACAGGCACTTTGCTGGCACACCTGAGTTATGAGGCTGCTATCCCCTTATTTTCCATTTGGTCATTAGCAAGAGCAGGGCTCATCCAAAGATTCAGAGAAGCCAAAGAATCATTCCAATAAGAACTCTGAACTTTCTGCTTTCAGGTTGATTTTGGGGGAACCTCTTACTGGGGGCCATTCCCTCTGCTTCCTTCTTTTTCTAACTTTGAGCAGTTCTGTGTCCTTGGCAATTATCCCTTCTAATGACAGTAAATGTTTAAAAATTGTTCCTGTCCTCTCACAAAGGACTGTTAAATACAGAAATGGCATTACCTATAATTGTAGTCATTCAGAATCATAGAATCACAGAATGTTGTGAGTTGGAAGGGACCCACAAGGATCATCGAGTCCAGCTCTTGCCCTAGTATAGGACAATTCAGAAGATGTAAGTTATGGCAATGCTAGCAACCATCAGGTATTGACAGAAAATAAGAGAGCTCCACAGGCACATGCTTTGACTGGAAGAAGTGTTCAGGTTAGTTTTTAACTGATGGCAACAAATTAATTGAGAAGTCTGGAGTTAAATCATAAAAAAAAATACCACGTTGAAAGGTCAGCATTAAATTTTAATGTTTCTCAATTTTATTTAATATTTTTAATGTGTAAAATGGTAGAAGCTACTTTTCCTCCTTGAATCCCTCTCAATTCCACTAATAACACTTTAAAACAGTAGAAAATGTGTATCTTTAAGTACAAAATTATTAACTAATAATGCATTTTGGGAAGGTGGCTTACATAACTGATGTGATTGATTGCACTGGCTGGAAGCTGAAATATTGCCTGGAATCTGAAACAGTCTACCTGAGGATTGTGTTTCTCAAAACTCCTGAGGCAGAGAGTAATAATATCAGCACCTGTGTTGCTATGTGAACTGTACAATTTGGGCTATGATTTTTCAGAGCTATTAAACACCTTCAACTTCCTTTGAAATAATTGCAGACTTACAGGGCATCTGAGAAAGTCTGGATTTGATTTTGGATTTCTTATGTTTCAAATAAGTATTTTTTCTGTTATATGGACAAGCTCCACTGTGCTGTCTGTCTGTTACAGCTTTTCAGATGTGGATTTATACTGAGGTTACAGAGTTTCCTTAACCTTTGATATTTAGATCTGGGGAACTGGCTTGTATCCATATCTCAGACAGCATCTCTCTGCTACATCCACCAGCAAACCTTGTTTACAGGAGCATAATTGTAAATTTCAGGATTCTTTGATTTATAATTCAAAGCCAGGTACATATTTCTGTATAAGCCATTATATACGGATATTCAGAGAAAAACACAAACTGATTTACTTCTGCAAAGACCTTTGGTACATTTCAAAGTAATTCACATCGCCATTTACAATACTGTCTTATTAATTTTAATTCAGATTCTCTACATGCTGTGGAGTTTAGACATCACACCATAAGAGCACAGTATAAGTTCAGAGGAAACATTCAGACTTGCACAGTCTCCAGGATGGTGGAACTTAAGGAACTTTTGTTCAGCTGTAAAACTCCATATGTGTTGCTTCCAGATGTAAAATTTAAATGAGCCATGCTACTAAAATTCAGTGTAGAAATGGGTTGAGGCTTTTGGGTGTTATTTTTTCCTTAGCCCCCATGTATACTGAACTTGATGCATAGAAAGCCTGAAACCAAGATTTGCTTGGTGCTTCCAGATTTAGGAAGATGGATAAAGCCTATTAGATTACCTAGTCTACAATCCTGAGGAGATAATGCAAGATGCTACATTTTCCCACATTTACTTTCAGTTGATGCTGAAAGTCTTGGCTGGTGGAACTTCCATTGCACCCCACAACTGGAGGCCTCTCACTGAGAAAAAATAAGTGCAACTTGCAAGGTGCTTAAGATATGGAGCCCCAGTCTTAAGCATATTCTGGTATTTTGAATTTCCTGGATAGACAAGAAATTTGAGGGGAAAAAGGACAATTTAATGATCTGGCCAAGTCATCACCATTTCTCCTGTAAGATGTCTCTACTCCAACTGTGTGTGTGACCCTGATAGAAAGGCAGCTGCAACAGTGGGGGTTGCCAGCCAGAGGGAAATTATGAATCCTGAAGTGAAAACAGGTGGAAAGCAGCCTGTTAGAAAGCTTGGAAACTGCTGCCAAAAATGATGAGAGTGCTCCGATCACCATGATTTTTAACCGCAATTAAAAGAATAGCAAGGTTGTAAGAACAATCTTGCACACTTTATGAGAAGGAGATCATATAACACCAGTTTAATAGGATAACAGGGAAAACTGTGATATTGTTCTTAAAAACTGAATTGTGAGATGTAAAACTTGATAATTTTTTTCCTAAAAAGTGCAGTGATTGTGCAGTTTTGGAACAGAAGTTTAGGTAAATGTCAGAAATGAGCAGTGTTTTGTGATTTTAAAAATTTATTTGTAAGCTTTCATGACAGATTGTGAAATCCCCTGGTATAAGTTTGCTTCCATTAGTACTTGGAGGGATGGGTATGAGAACAAGGGGAATGTTTTGGATTAGAAAACAACACTGAGAAAGAAGGGCACTACACAACTCTGATTTATTCTGGGTAGCTGACAGTCTGTGATGGTGTGTCATTCTGTTCTGAGTGAACATCTCAGCAAGAGTCCCACCTCCACTCGGTAAACCTGGTATTTAAACCAATTAAAAGTGCACAGAATCAGCTGTAGCATGTGCTTCTAATGTATGCCTTTAAATTGAATTATTATCCTTCAAGCATGCTGGAGCAGCATGTACCTTGTTAATCAGGCATCAAGTAGCTGTGGCCAACTTTGTTTCTTTTCTGATTCATGTTATTTGCAAGTAGAAAAGAAAAGGTTTCCCTTCGGGCATCTCAGGTGAGGAAGCTTTCAGATGCCAGAGCATGGATCCGCTAATTTCACTGGTACTTTTGCAGTGCATTCTAACAGTGTGGTGTCTAGGAGCCAGGACTGCTGAGAAATTATTGGAATAGCACAAATATTATCAGAGAAGAAATACACTCACACCCATGAAGGTGCATTCTACAAATAAACAGTGGCAGCTACTGGTCTCCAGGGAGGATAGATGCAAGTGCAAGGGCTGTAAAACTTTGAGCCAAAGAGTGGATAGATTAACTCAATTTTAAGAAAAATAATTTAACATAGCTCTTTTCTGCATCTGTCAGTTTGCAGGGTTGGTATTTTTCATTTGCAGTAAGCCACTGTGTGATATAGAGTGGTGGGTAAATGAAGCAGGAGAAACTGAGCTGAGATTTGTGAAATGGGCAAATATTTAAATTAGTAAAGGCAAAGACTTCAGCAGCATCCTCTGAAATATTATATATGCAGGGAAGTATTAGGCCAGTCGCAAATCTGCTCCTGGGATGTGTAACATACTGCCAAACTCAGAAAATGAGAAAATCAATCTAGTGTCAGTTGTTGCCTGGTTCTACTCTCTCTATGGGTTTGTATTCATGTATGAAAACACAGATCCTCAGGTTGGTTGTGAATAAACATTAATTCATTGCTTTCAGTGTGTTTCCACCTACGTGTCCCAAGTGAGAGATTGGCCTGGATTTAGTGGAGGTAGCAATATCAGTGATTTGTCCTCCATTTTCTTTCCTGAGAAAAGTATTCTAACAGCTGAGAAGCTGATAAGTCATTTGAAAAGACAAATAAAATATAGGTCTTGCCTCCAGAGTTTATTCACTGCAACTGCTATTGTTACCTCTGCTGCTTCCTGCTCAGTGGGAAAATGTGTGTAAATCCCCTGTGTAGATAAAGCCCAAGTGATCTCAGATCAGTAACATCCAGTATTGACAGTGTAGTCATATTTTCTTTACTAAGAGAGAAAGAAATCAAGGTCACCTCACAAAAGAAGCTTTTGCTTTCGCTATATATTTGTAGGGGGGTTGTTTGGTTGCTTTGGGGAGTGAAGTTTTTTCTTCTTTCTTTCAGACAGTTCTTGCCAGTTGAAGGCCAATTAAAAAAAGAGGCAAACTGAGAATGCCCTTCTTCTGCAGCTGATGACAGGAATTGCCAGGCAGGGTTCCCAGTGACTCAGAAGCAGGGACAAATCTATCTGAGATCCTAGAAACACTGCTATACTCTGGCAGAAGTTTATGTCACCCCTGTTGTTGCAAACAAAATAGGTCAGAGTCAAGAATTCGGCATTTTTCAGCAAAACTTTGTTTCCTTTGAGAATTTACAGATAGACTTGCTTTGATGTGATGGAGTCAAAAGGACTAAATTACCATCTTGTCAAAGCTATTTCTCTTCCAAATGCCTATTTAAAATACAGTGGCATAGATGTTCTCTGCCTTAACCAGAGAGTTTCAGAGCAGGATGCTGTTTGACTTCTCCTGTTCTCTCAATGTTCATTGTCAATCTCTTTGAAGAAGTAAACAAATTAAATAAAAGCTGAAACAAGGTGGCCTTGCAAGGATATGCAGGGGAATTTGTTGCGTTCCTTGCTCAACAAGTAAGTCTTTGAAAAGAAGCAATTGGAGGTGTAACCATTGGAGTGCTTAGAGACTGATCCCCTCCTCCTTCCCTCCCACATGTGCCTTCCTGAGCCCACGTTTGAAAGGTGGTCAGCTCATCTGCAGCAGGATGGAGAAAGACAAGCACCTGGAAAGCCAAATGGTGCAGCTCCTTTGTGAAAGTGCAGCTGCAGGCTTGAAGACTGGTCAAGGCAACCTCAGAAGAACTCCATGAAACAGCAATAGACCAGTTTATTTTGCTGGTGGGACCACTAGGGTCAGGTAGACACTATTGCTCAGGGAGTTACATCTGCAAATTGTAAGGAACAAAGGGAGAGAAAGGCCACTTTGCCTTCACTTCATGGACCGATACCTCCTCTCATGTTGGAGGTCCTCTTTGTTGGACATTTAGGAGTCAGGGCTCAAGCTATATCCCATGTAGTTCTGTCCTGCAAAAGTTTTTCTGTAGCCATGAAAAAAAAAAAAAAAAAAGAGGGAAAATTCCTATTCCTCACCCCTTGGCAGCAGCACCACCAAAGTGTGCGGGTGTGTAAATGCTAATTATAATCTAGTCCCCTGCATCATTTTCTTCTCATCTCATGCACCTGAGGCTAAGATAAATGTGATTCTTTTTTCAGGTTACAGGAGTGTGATTTGTTCCAGTGTTTCTGAATTGGTTTGCAATCTGCCCTAACATCTTCTCTCCATTTTCCCTGCATATAGATGTAGCATCAGGATTAATTGTGTAATAAGCTCCAAGTTAGCTTTTTCATATTCGCTGGAAAGTGTTTACTCACAAGACGGAATTTTTGTTGAGTGGGAATTGTGCCTACTATGGGTGTAATTCTCTGTTCTGCTCTTTTTTTGCCATCTTTGTTTTGTTGGAGTTTTATTTTTATACTGTTGAGTGATGTACAGTTGACTTAAAATTTAAAAGGCAAGAAAAGAATTCTCGGCTTATTCAGTTTTTGAAGGTGATTTTCTATCCATTCCTGTGTAAAGCAGGGTATAAATATTTGACCAAAACCCAGATGTCAGCTCCGTAGCCTGGATAGCTCATCTCCAAATTAAAGACGTATTAACTTCCCCACTTTATCATACAAGGATTGAAGTGTTGCCTCAAGATCTAATTCCAGCTTTGAACTTCTGCCAGAGATCAGGCCAGCAGCCTTCCTGATCTGATCAGTCCAGTTTGCCAGCCACAGATGGGCCCCTATCATCGCCTCTCAGGCTGCATGTTAACGTTGTCAGTCCCAATATCCAATTAAATGAACTCCAGCAGGGGAAAACAGCACAGGGGACAGTGTGCCTTTGATACTTTCTCCATATCTCTAGGTGTAGTTGTTTGGCTCTGAGGAGGAGACACCTCCTGTGGCCTCTGTACTCACCTGGGATGACAAATTGCATTACTAGTATTAAAAATAGTAATTAAAATAATATCATAACAATAGATGTCATCTCAGAGTGTGATGCAAACCTACCAAAGCATCCAAAAAGCTCTTCATGTGGAGTGAAAACTTGCAGAGAATTGTTTTGTGAATCTTAGAAACCACTACAAAGGATGTAGAGTTTTTAGAGTCACCAATCTGATGCCTGTTCTTTGGACATCACACTTCTAACAAAGCAGTGGGCATCTTCCTGTTTTTTCTTCCCAGTTAGCAGATCTCTCTTCCGTCTTGACCCCAGCCCTCTTTCTTTTCTTAAGTGCTTAAAAACCTGAAGTAATTTCTTACCTGTATTAATGAACTGATATTTTATTGAAATAAACCATCCAGGTAGTTTTAATGTTGCTTGTATTGTCTCTCAGTATTCATAGTAAAGAGGATTTTGAATTCAGCAGAATAGGAGTTTCCATTAATGTAAAAACTTTGCAGTTCAAAATCATTTGGTAATATTAGGAGCAAGGAAGGGCAAAAGAAAAAAAAAAAGGAGATGCAATAGCACTTTGCACGTAAGTGCATCCATACACTTGAAAAGCATTTATTTTTGAATAATGTTCAGAAGCTTCAGCAAAGGGGAAAAAATAAGAGAAGATAAACTGTTCCCCATTTACCAACTGGAGGCCTCATTTTAGTGCATTTAGGGACTATTGTTGCACCTGCATTTCTTCCACATTAGAAAGTCATTCTTTCTCAAAGGGGAAAAAAATGTGTACATATTATTTAAGGTCAGGCTGTATGGGGCTCTGATCAGCCTGATCTAGTGGAAGATGTCCCTGCTCACTGCATGGGGGTTGGACTAGATGACCTTTAAAGGTCCCTTCCAACCCAAATCATTCTATGATTCTATCATTTTTTGAAAAGGAGAACATATTATACTGGTCCAAAGTATAGAAAATCTAGATGTATTCATGGCTGCTCCATGTTGCTTGACCTGGAAGCTGATCCAAAAGTACTGTGGTGATGTTCTGTATCTGTTTTTCTACTGTATCTGCTTTCTCTGCTGTAAGAGTTTACTTGATTTTATTTTTGTGCGTCTCCTCATTTTCATCAACTCTCTTCACTTTCTCCAATCCACAGGAATTAGAAACCCCACAGAAATTAGAAAAGCTTTCAGGTTGCCCTTTTTCTTTATTTTCATCAATGCTTTCTCCTAGCAGTAATTTTTTCTTCTTTTTTTTTTTTACACTAAAGTCTGCCATTCAGACCACAGAAACCCCATAAAGACCTTTAGCTTGACTATACTTTGAGATGAATAAAAAAGTGTTTGCATCTAGTTTTCTAGAAAACAACTTTGAGGTCCTCACTGTATTCACTGATACATGCAGAAAACATCCAGCTGAAAAAAAAGATGACTTGTGATGCTTTTCATTGACCTAACTCCTCATGTACCAGAACCCAAATCTTAAAACAAAAAGAGTTCCACCTGCTGATTACAGATGCTATTGAACTCCCCTTGGTGCTTCAGAGGGTTTTTTCAAAACAATGGTACAAATGTAAATTTTGGCTGAGTAATGGTGACATGTTGATGTAAGCTCCTCTGTGCCTATTATGCAGATGAAATGAATCTGTTATAGCCCTCATTAGTTTAAGCATCCTGTGTTTGGGTCTGTAAGTCCCTGCTTCATTCCTTGGACAAGATGGCAGCTACTCCAGAGGTTTTTATAAATATATCATGTGAGGAACCTTGTAATTTCTTCTTTTTTGGTTTTATTTCTGTTGATTGCGGATACTTTGCACCAAGGATTATTTTTGCTCTTGTAAATACTCAGAGTGAAGTGCAATAAGGTCTCTGTCAGCTGCTTCAGTAGGTTTCTGATGTAATGGTTTTATTTAAATAAGTGTTATCAAAGACAGGGAGATCAGGAATAGAATGCAAGGAAGGGTTTGCCAGGAGGATGAACATTGGACCTCCATGCTGAATGTTCGAATGCAATGTAAATTCAAGGGTATTCACCCTGGAAAAGGCTTGGAAAGAAGAAGGAAAAAGAGACCAGTTTTTTTCCCATCTGACTGTTAAGTAAGCTTATTTGAAGAGATGTTCAGTAAAGGGCTTTCTCCCTCATAACTCTGCTTTTTCTATTCGTGAGCCTGCAGCAAAATTGTAATCCTTTCAGAGTTCTTCCTTTAGCACATCTGCCTACAGGAGGGAGGATAAAGCCCAGTAGCATTTTCAGCAGGAGTTCTGGACGAGCACAGTGTTTCAGCAAAGACACTATTAACATCTGTTTGTCTGCTGTTCATGGTTTGAGTCTCAGTGGGATCTCATCTGCTGGGAGGAGAAGGGTTTCAAGTAAGGTCAAGTGAAAAATATACTCTGACCCACCTCAGGTCATGGAGGGTTTATTTTCACTGTGTCTTTGTTGTTTTTCCTCAAGCTAAAGTACAAAGTCATCTGGACTGAAAAACACATGTTGTTCATTGTGCATGAGATGGGTATTCCATGTGTGGGAGGCAGCACCACCATTCACCTTTTCTCTCCTCCTAGATAGCAGTAATACCTGCAATGAATCCCCTCTGAACAGAAAGGTTATGAGGATATATATTAGGCATTGATAAGTTTTTTCTTCCTGCTGTCTTCCAAATACAGCCAATTATCTTTGCCTGTATTGATGATTTTTCTGTACTGGTGAGTAATCATTTCTTCTGAGCTGTAGTGGGCTTTCCCATTAAAAGAAGAAACAAATAGACAAGTAAACCATGGCTATGGGTTCAAGTGATATAAAGTTGGCTAGGTAGCAACTTCAATTAGACCAGAAATTTTGTAATTTGTGAGTTGAGGTTTTCTTTGCCTACAGTGTAAAGGTTTAAAGTCTTTGCACAGACTCCAGTGAAGGACAGAGTGGTATTTATTTTAATGTTATTATTTCTACACATCAGGAAGTGGCTGTTTGTTCTAAGGTAGCTGAAATGGAGCTAAGCATAACCGTTAATATTTGCCTTTCAGCAGGTTTGACGGTGACCTTCCTCCCCCAGTTCACCCAAAAGAAATTAAAAGATGGAAGGAAAAAAGTTGTAAGTTCTCAAAAAGGACTGTCTTCAAAAGTCATGCAGTAATGCTGTGGATGGATTTTAAAATAAGGCTTGGTAAATTTATGACCGCTAATAACATTTGTAGTTACAGTATGCAAGCAAAGATAAGGCCACTCTAATTTCATGCTTCAGGAGCTGAGATGATTGCCCACGGGGGGTCAGGAAGGATATTTTCCCTCCATGCATATACAGCATTGCTCAACTGATTGGGACCCATAATCACCAACACACCCAGAGAACATGCCTTGCTTTAAGCACATGCTTAAGTGATATGCCAAACTGGGGTCGTCAGGCTTTTTTATTACCATGAGTAATATCAAGTGCTCATGTAGCATTCTTCAGTTTCCATATCCTCTAGAAATACTGAACCAACTTCTGCTCATTCTGATACTAACTCCCTCAGTACAGTCTGATATCTCCAGGATTGCCAATGACTGATCCTGTCGACCGCCTTGTTACCTAATGTGTTTAGTTCTGTAAACTTCCCCAGAAGGGCTACAAGTACAAAACAAGAGTAATGTATGACACCTAAAAGGCTTTGGAGTACTCCACTAGAATCAGTAGCTTTCTCTAATCTTAGATTTGTGATCACTTTTTAATTTCTGAGAAAACGAAACTCTGGTGATCAAAATATAGGGATAATGCGTCTATGTGAAGGGTGAACAACCAGCAAATTAAAATGAATGTCCTTATGTAAAATTAAAATGTTTATGAGAAGTAGTATTGGAAAAGACAGTAGAAACTAGCCTTTGATTTCAGAGGTTGCATAGGTATTTCAGGAATTGAATATAATGTCAAATTTTTAGAATACTTTTATGAGAGACTTATAGTACCATCAACAGATGGAAAACATGAGGCAAAGCAATTAAGAGAATTGGTCAAAACCTTGGAGTATTTCAAAAAGATGGTGTCATTTGCCAGAAAAGGAACATAATACTTGATCTTTCTTAAATGGTTGGTCCTGGCTGTTCACATGGGAAGAGAAAAGAAGCTAATCAAGTCATATATGTGTTCATTTCATATGAATATGAAATGAATATATATATTTTCATATTTTCTATATTTTCATATAGTTATTTCATATTTCCTATTCATTTTACACAAAGACTGTACTGTTGGGTGGTAAATGTTTTAAGTTACAGTTCTGTAGTTATGAGGATATATTTTAGCAATTTTGGTTCAATTGGATTTGTAATAGATATTAGGAAGTTTAGAAATTTTGACATCATAAATAAAAGTGATCCCTTGGCCAAGTATCTGCAGCCTTTAATTCTCAGTAGCCCAGACAGCTGGCAAAACACAGGATTTGCCTTCTCATGTCAGTCAGTCTTTGAATGGAAAAACCAGTCATTTTGACATAGAATCCAGGAGGGAATGCACCTGGTACAGGTTTTGTTTGATAGGAATTTATTTATTTTGTGTTGGGTAGCTTGATGTTAGGTTGCTGTAATTTTTTACCTCACCCATGTGCTCCTGTTGCTACTCCCCTGGGCTCCTCCAAGGAGCAAGAGTATAGCACTTCCTCATTATGTGTATTTCAGTTTCATTAAAATCCAATATTTACTTGTTGTAAGAGCCACAGAATCACAAATTCAGGGCAGACTGTTGTCATTTGAGTCAGCTTGCCAAGCAAGCCAGTTGCCATAGACAGAAACAGGACACATCTTTTCATTTGGTCCCTGATCCACAGCAGGAGAGTAACGTAGAAGACATTTGTGTGCCCTCAACCTTTGATTAATTTCTGGCTATATCGTTTCCCTGCACCATGTGATGTCACCTACATGATCCAGACAATATAGCTAAGCCTTGCAACGATGATAATCTCAAAATCACTCCTTCAGAATTGCACACAGTAGGAGCCAGCCTGGTCCAAAACTACTTTTGACTATTCTGTTACATTTTATTTTATCAAATATATGATCTATGGCGGGCTAAGAGGTACGTTCATTTCCACAAAATGATGGATAAAGGCAGCATCAGCAAAGCAGCACATCAGCAGGTATTATTCTTCTGTATTTTGGCAAGAGTAAGAGTAGAGGTCTTGGTGAGCATACTGGGGCTGTTCTTACAGCTGCCTGCCTTTGCTGCTGAATGCCTGCCTTCCCTCTGTACTTGCAGTCTCCAAGTCTTCAGTGAGAAGCTGGGAGACTGACAGGTCTCTGGCTGAGATACAGCCCATTCCAGAATTTCCTGTGTGAGAACCACATTTACCATGTTTTCAGGGTACTGTAGGTGACAGCCTTATATTAAACCATACAAAGAAATTAGTGAAACTAAAGCTCAGTGTCTCCCCAGATTTGTTGATTTAGGCTGGTCCAATTTTGAGCAATTTTCTTAGCCAGCAGCAGTGTTTATTCTCAGTAGCAGCCTTTCATTTATTCCCATTAGGACAACATAGGTTTTTGCAGCTAAACTGTAGTAATGTGACAGAAGCCAATTACCCACTGCATGCTTGGCTACATGAGTATTGGGGAACACATGCCACCCATCTCAGCAGTGATTCTGTCCACTGATTAATCCCCACGGAGGAAGGTTATAAAAGGCTCAACAGGAATCTCTGTAGTGAGGCCTATTTTAAAGTGATTTCATTGCCAATAGCCAACTGGGAGTGCAGGGTTTTGGTTTTGTGGGGTTTGGGTTTTTTTCATTATTATTGTTATTATCTTGGAATTTTGGCAACTCTTTTTTATCTCTGACTTTCATTTTTATATCGCTTAATATCCAGCTTTTTTGTATCACCTTATACTTAAACATTTATAAACAATTGAAGATTTTGAACAAAGGAGAAAGCTATATACAGAATAAAAGTAGTTGCAGTAGTCTGTGAAAATGGGTCTTAAAGCTTCAATTTGAAATGTGGTGGGAGTAGATGTCCCACATCTGTAATCATGAGTCTGATTATGCCTTTGTTAGAGATACTGAAATTGGATACTATGCAGAAATAGCAGTCTAGGCAGGGAAAATAGACTGTATTTTCTCTTTAGAATTGACTATATTAAAATTTAAAGGAAGTTCAAGAAACGCTTGTCAAAAAGATTTGTATTTGAAACTGTCAAAAGTCTTCATAACTTCTGCTCTGTCCTTCACTCTTTTTTCCTTTTATTTTTTCTTTTTTTTTACCTTTTCTAAGTTAAGTGGTAATCAGTACTTCCTGATTTTACAATTTTGTCATTAGCTGTGTTGCAGAAACTTCTGTGTTGGCAGTAGTCTGCCTCAAAATGCAGCATCCCAGAGGAAGAGAGCATTTACCCTGTGTTATATTGCATCATAATACAATATAACACAGCTTGAATTGCACTCTCCAAATCTATGCCCTAGAGTGGAATGTGATCACCTAAATAAGCATAGAAAGAAAATAAGGAGGTTTCACAAAGTTAGAATTAACTAGCTCCTTAAAGCCAAACTGATTTTCCCATCATGCATTCCTCAGCACAGAAACCAGGAAATAAGACACTGCTGGCTGGAGCCACGATGTATTGTGCTGTGTATGTCAGTGTAGCTGGGATACACGGAGTTATGCTGAGGAGGTAACAAAGTCCAGACAGGGACCCCTATTTTCAAACCTTTCTGGCTAGATAGTGGAATGTGAACCCTGTCACTACCGATAGGCTTGTGGGAGGCTGCAGGAGGAGAGGAGGGTATGCAGCCACATGGTTTCAGCCTATTCAAGAATTGAGTAACCATAACATCTACCCTGAATCCTTAATGATAAGTTGACAGTTCAAGGGTCAGGATGAAAATTTGTACTTTTGGAGCTATGAGTTCAATTCCTTCCTCCATCTCAAGGCTGATACTTGATTTTCAGTAAGTTGCTTATCTACTTAATTCCCATTTGTTCAAGGCAGGTAATAGTATATGCCTACTTCTTTGGAAATAAAATTGTGTGAGAGATTATGAGAAATAGGGTGTTTAAGAAACCAGAGGGGTAGGGAGAGGACTGAAATCTAGTTGTGGAAGCCCTTAGAGAAGTTGCCCTTGAATTTTAGCTACCTGGTGTTTTTAGCCCGGAATGTTCATGGGTTTTGTTTCAGATTTTTTCTCTCTTCCTCAGACACGCTCCCAACAGAGGCTCAGAGCACAGCTTTTCAGCAGAAAGTCCTGCAGTGGCAGCAGAGAAGGAGGATTAATGGCAAGTTGCTGAGGGAGGGAGAGCTCATTTGTGTGAGCTCCCTGATAGACAACCCTATTGCTGAGCAGTTCTTTGGAGCATCTCAGCAGATATTGTGTTTGTTTCAAGCCAGACTTGACTTGTTTGATGTTGGGCTAGCAGGAGAATACGAAGTTGACATGTATTTCTCTCTCTATAATACGACTGTGACCCAAGATTCCTTCAGCTGTGTTTCTATAAAAAGTTGATCTGATGTTTCTGCAGTGCTTTCCTATCCCAAAGGACAACGTTTCTCAAAGTCCCTATATGCCCACCACAAGTGAAAAGTACCTAGTTTTCAGGCAGCAGTTAGCAACCAAACAACTCTAAATGTCACTACCCTCAGTAAAACAGACATTTGATCTACCATTTGCCCAAGGACATTTAGAGGAAACCCCTGATGTTATGAAAAGTGCTTTGAGATCATTCATCACCAAGACTCAGAACAAAATGGTTGTTGATGGTTCACAGAAGTATATGTCAGTAAGAAAAATATTTCTTTCTCCAGTTTTCCTGAGGAGTACTCAGATGTGTGTTATGAAAAACAAACAAACAAACAAACAAACAAAAAACCCAAAACAGAATAGCAAGAAGATTCTCTTAAAATAGGATGTCCACCCCCTGACTTCCTGAACTGAATGAATCACAGGTAAATCTCCCCCAAAGGCTAAGAAATGTTAAGCCAACAAGTTTTCCACAATTTTGTTAGTGCCATCTGAAAAAATCGATGAATAATCCTGCTAGAAAGAATGGCTTTGTAGAGAATGGTCATCAATCACTGACCATTCCTCAGCTGTAAGCATTTGCAAAAGAGGTAGATAGCTTGGAAAGGAGATTCTTGTTGCATCACCTTGGATGACTTGATTTTAAACCTCACTTGGGGTAGACTGCACTTATTGCGATTTATTTATGTGTTTGTTTGAAAAATAAAGATGTCTCTTCATTGTTTTAGGCACCCCAGTATGATTAATCGTGCAATAAATGAAATGAAATTTTGTTTCAGTAGTATTAAAACCCATTCCAGCTGTCCAGCCTGGTCACTTCTTAACTTCATTATCTAAGGAGCACACACTGTCTTCAGTAGAGACCGTCAGAGTGGTTTTGGTTCTGGGACAAAGTTTGTAGGGAAGTATTAGCTCTTAGTGTACCAACAGGTACTATCAGGATTTAAAAAAAACAAAAACAAAAACAGAAAAAAACACAAAACAAACAAACAAACAAAAACAACAAAAAAACCCCACCTGTGTGACACAAACAAGGCAAATTTCATTATCTCCCATATCTTCTGTTTCAGACCTGAAGAAGGGCTTTGAGTACCTGGAAGGTTATTTGGTTTTGCTAATTATATCAGCTATTTGGATCACATTCAGAAAGTTTCCAAATCCAGGCTATTTTGAAGAGCGTGTTGGAGAGGGTTTTGGCAGGGAACTTCCTGTCAGCCATGCCTTCCTACTTGGAAAAAGAAAGGAGACTTCAAGTGTATTGTCCCTGATGAGCTTGCTGGAGCAAAGTCTTTATGTAAGACTTAGAGAGCTGTTGAGATTTTACAATACAAAACTGCGATAGTTGCTAGTTGAGAAGGGGCAAGGCAATGCTACAGAAATTGCTGTCAGGGAACAGAAGAGCTTTAACATTTGAATTTTATCAGCTCCTGCAGCGCCAGGCAAAATTGGGGTCTCCAGTGTTCAAGGCACCCACCATAGAACTGGAGAAGATACATTTGGCTTAGGTGCTCAAGCTAAGTAGATCAGAAGGTCAAAGTCTAGTGCTTTGTTTCCCTCCATTGCAGCTAGATGTGTCAGATATCTGCAGGTCCTGCTTAGCAGCTGCCTGGTGATAGTGGGAAAGACTCAGCAGAGGGGTGGCAGCCTCTTCTGCTGAGAGGGAAGGCAGGGAGGCATCCTGGTGGTGCTTGGTTTCTCGAGAGACATGCCACACAATAAGTCATGGAAATGAAAGTGCAGGAAATGTACCATTTCCTAAAACAAGTAATTAAGAATAAAAAGCATCAAATAAACAAAAGCAAACTAGACTGTACACCTGCCTTGTGTGTAACTGAGTGGTAGTCAGAAAACTCACCAGGTCTACCAGGCTACAATAGCTCAAATTCTTGTCTTCTACTTGCCAGGAGACAACCCTAATACTGGGTGGTAAACGCAGCAGATAGCAGGAGAGAGCTTGCAACTGGTACGTGACAAAGGGCTTTTCTGACCCACTGAAAGATTGTTCCTCTGTGGCCATTCTCAACACTTTCCAGTAATGTACTGTTTTTTCTTTGTCGTTCAAAATAAAGACTCAGGCTGACACCAGCATACCCAGTGTCTCCCCAGCAGCTTCAGTCACTTGAGGAAAAGTTCTTTCAATGGGATTTTTTTCTCTGACAGGTATAACGGATGTAGCTAGACCATGTACAATTTATTTGGCTGGTAAATTTCCCACCTGCCACTCATTTACATTATTGAAATGTAGACCTCAGGTGCCACACCTCTATAATTTATTGTTTCACTCTCAGAAGTAGCTGTGGTCCTAATGGTAAAGATATGTAAGATAAACACCAGCAAGAAGCACTAGCACAGCTGTTAATTGCATGGTGGGCTGTTACACAGTGGGGAAAGAGTGAAGTCAGTCTTACAAAGTATAGCACAGGTAGGGAGGGCAGAGAAAGAATTGTTCCTGTCTTACACTGGCTTTATTCTATATAAACACTTTAACTTTACTGTATTTATTCCAGGTTTACATAAATGGGGATAACACCAGGAGTAGGTGGAACTAAGGGTGTCTGATTAATTAGATGTCTGACTCACTCAAAATGCATTGCAATGCTGAAATCCTAATCTTCAAATAAAACCTATGCACACTGCTAGATCTAGCAAGGTATTTTAAGAAGAAAAGAGCCACTTCAATGCTTTTGAGCTGGAAACTTTGGAGTTGCCTCTGCTGTTTCTTTGTCTAGCATTTTCATTATTATGCTAGACAGTAAAGAGTTAGCTAGTAATAAAGAGAGATTTGAGGTTAAATCTGTGATAGCTCGAAAATCAGGAACAATTGTGAGGTATAATTAAGTTGAAAAGGCCACAAAGGAAGAGTTTCTAATTTTAACATAAAATACACAGCTTACCAAAAAGAAAAAAAAGAAATCCTGGCAAATTTTACAGAGAGCAATTGAACAAACCACATAAGACTCATAACTAATACATATCAATTTTCAGAAGCCATAAAGATTTATTTTTTTAAAAGAACTAGCTAAAAAACTGGTTTACTTCAAGTAAGTTTTTTTCTATTTTCCAATAACTTTTTAGTGCATGTAATATTTTTTCCCTAGTATTTACTCAAAAAGGGAAATGTTACATACTGAGTGGGGTAGCTTTGTGTAATTGTAGATATAAGCACTGATCATCTCAACAGTTAAATCCAGATTGACTAACACAAATGCAGGTAATTTTTACAGTACATCACAGTTGTGTGCATGAGTAAAACCATGCATGTCTGCTTAACTGCAAGATTGGGGTTTAGGTCTTCTTCTACAAGAGAATCTTGAATCTACTCAGCTGTCCATTGTGTCTGTAAGCTGTTCAGTCTGCTAATTACATGCAACAGCAATGATCAATCAACTAAAAAAGTCTACATAGGAATTCACATTCAGTTAATCTTTGTATGATGTGTCAGAAATAAAAATGACGACATAGATGATGTATAGTTTTCAGTGTTTACTGGCAGTAAAGATAGCCATGAAGCGAAACTTGGTGTTTGCTTTGGACCCCTTATTGTCAGAGGTTGAGAGGGAATATGTCTGAAGTTTCAGTGCAGTATGAAATAGCTCTGTCTTTGTCCATGTTAAGGCAATGGCTTTAATTCTTATGTCGATTTAGAGTTTTTCGATACACAAGAGGAGAGAGGAAAGGAAATAAATATTTGGAAGTTTTTCTAAAACATGGTTTAAGTCAGACTGTAGCAAAGAACAGTAACTAGTTATATGGTGTGCTTCATGAAAAATACAGTAATCAACACTTGCTGCACTAGACATAGAAAATTATTTTCCTTAAAATACAGTGTAAAATTTATCTACCCTAGATGTGAAGGTTGATTTAGTGATTGGGGTATTTTCAATAATAGTTTTACATGATTTTGCATATCTTCTATTGCTTGTATACAGTAAATGTGCTATGTCTAACATCAGTAAATGCAGAATTCTTGTTGAAGAACAGAAGAATAGCTGTATGATTCAGACCAGAGCTCAGTCCAGCCGAGGATCCTGTCACTGACAGTGATTAACCAGATACCTAGGGAAAAATGGAAGATTGTTACAAATGCCTTGTAGTACCTCCTAGATACATACTCCCAGTTATCTCTTTCTCTAGGAAAGGTGTTCAGTTGCCAAGGTATTTATTTCTGTATTGAATAGCACTTTTTGGATTTTCATTCCATGAATTTGTCTAATTGCTTTTTTGAAATTGTGTGAATTTTTTAGAATGTGCAATATCCTGTGACAATGACATGTATTCTCCATGGATAAATATTGCTGTTCATCCACTGTTTGTAGTTTGCTTTCCTGAATTAAATAATGTTGTGCCAAGTGGTTAGCAACTCTGGATTTCACAGGCCCTTGGCTGAAAAATCATTCAATATTTTTTGTGTTAAACAATAGCAGTTATTTCTGTGCAAGTCCCAGTTAGCCTTCAGTTACCTGTGCAAGAGAGTTAAGAAGTTTGATGCAAAATCTCCCAGCAGCAGATATATGTGAACATTGTCAGTGCTTTAAGGAAAAGGCAGATGGAGAATTTGTAACACAGATAATTGTGTTCCACTCATTTACAGTTCCTTTTGGAACTTCACATGCAGTGGCTTTGAAGACTCTCTTGTTTAGATCTGTCTAAATCCAGAATAACCACTGTGTTGTTTCATAAGTGTAACAGAGACCCAATTTGACCCAGTATAATTTTCATTTCCTGCCCACATCTGTAGCTGTGTTCTGTTAAGCAGCTGCCATGTTTCATCACAGTAATGGGGGATGTTATTTCTGCATAGCATGACAGATACACAGCACTGAAAATAATATACTATTGTGCTTCTTAGGAAAATGATGCTCAGGCAATGTTGGTTTCTCAGTATGGATGCAGTTGTGCACTGAAATAGGGATTGCAGACTTGTGTAGGGTTACCAGATCCCCTCTTAAATAACTCACTTTTTGGTTCAGGTAGAGATTATCTGTGGTGGCTTTACCAAGTCATTAAAGGCCCTGAAGCATCCCCAGTTGAGAGCTGGTCCCGAGGTCCATGTCACAAGATAAGTGAAACTGTGTAGCTCCCTCTCCCGCTTCCTTCTCCTTCTTTGCCTTCAAGTTGTGAAGGAAACACATTTCCATTCATGGTTCTCCATCACTGCAGTAATGTTTTACTGACAGAGCATCAAAATAATTTCACTTTTTTAAGGTTGTGTTGGCATTTCCAGGGCACAACAGTAAGAATGAAGTAAAAACCTCAGATAATTTTCAAGAGAACCTGAAGGTTAGTTCAATTAACTCCTGGGTGACTTTATTTTATGTGGCTAACATTAACTGTGAGTGACAAATTAAAAAGCCTATGTGGGTACTGATATTAGCAATATTTTAGCAACAACATTTTTCACGAGTTACTTGTTCATGAGCAGTTTTTCCACTGTATTAGTTTAGACAAAAAACATTATCTTTCTGTTGTTGCCAGACTCATCATACACCTTAAATTCCTTAGCTAGGTCTATGTCTGCTGATCAATGCAGAAAAAAATACTAGTCCTATTTATAGATGAATCTCTTGAACCCAGTCCAGCCCAGTCCATGCATAGTTCTAGATGATCAATAGAAACCCAGTAGAAACTGCTCCCCTGCAGAGTCCACCTTGTGTCAACTGCTGTTCTAAATCTTCTCCTTCTTCTTTACACATCTTTATTCTTTTTCTTCTGTAGTAATCAGCAAGTTCAGAAGTCTTTCATTTCAGCAACTATTGCCTAAAATCTGTACACTAAATAGACTTATCAATATATAAGAATTGAACTAGCTTCAGGGACATTGTTACTTTCTGCCAACTGAAGACAAGGCACAGGTAAGGATGACTTTAATGCCTGGCTGGTCTGGATATGGTTCATTACTTGTCTTCACTGTTCTGTCTTTCATTCCTCTGTTTGCCTACCTATCAGGCTTCATAGCATGGGAGATTGCTGGAGAAGTACACTACAACCGGTCTCACCAAAATGCAAACAGTTATGCACTTAAATTCCCCGCTCTAGTTGTTCAAAAACACCTGTGTTTTTGAAAGACTCTGGAGAGCAACTGAATCTCCTGTGGTCACAACTGTTTGGTGCCATCAGAGTAATGCAGTGTGACAGGAACATGTTCTCCACTCTTCTGTCCCCTGTGGGTTTACAATTCAGCAATACAAATTGTTCAATTAACAGTATAAATGAGCTGAAGGCCTGTATCAGAACAGTAGGCAGAGTTCACATATTCCTAATGTGTTTTCATCTGCTAATCAACCAAAGATTTTATTTTATTACAGTGTGGAAGCGTTGCTTACTGACCATTTGCACCACTAATTACTACATGTACAGAATAAATTTAGTCCTCTTATAAATGCAAACATTATGGGTCTTTTTTTTCTACATATATTTGTCTAATGCAGCCTAAGATCAACGTACAGAAAAGGAGTAAGCCTTAATTATTTTACTGTAGATGTTATGGCTGACCTTATGTGAGAAATAGTAGAAGAATCAGTAGGCAAAAAATGATAAGAGAGGACACACTGGCTTTTATCAATCCCACTGCGTCATGCTGCTCTGTCCTTCAGCAGCTATCATATATTGTTTGCCTGCTTTGACTAACTGAGACCTGCAGTTAGTCAAATAAAGTCTCCTCCGTAATTGGTATGGTCTTGACTCTGGGGAAGGCTTTATCTCTGGACAGGACTTCTGTTTGGGAAGTTACTCTTACTGGTGCACAGTAGGAGCTAGATACAGGCAAATGTAAAGTAAGAAAGAGAGGAATGGGTAAAGAAGGGATACACCTTAAGGACAGAAAGAAACTCCTTGAATCTTTTGACTATTGTCTGTCTGTTGCCTACCTAGAAGAGAAAGTGAGAGGTGAGTGAAAAGACATGTAGAAAATGTCTATAAGCAATGTCTCTGAGTCTATTGTCTAAGGCTCTCTAATGTTATCAGCAACAGAAGGAATAATCTGCACCCTCAGAACAACACAGTTGTAGTACTGAGGGTTTTCTGTTGTTTTTCTTAAATCTGGAGTGATAACTGTGATACAATCAGTGTGGTTAGGCTATAAATGACAGGGGCTATTTCTTCCTCTGTGAAATAAAATATTAATGACTTTGAACACCATGCTAATAAATATAAATTAATAATACTATAGAAACCAACTGTCAGTCTGTCTTGTGTTCTGGAAAGATAAAGGGACTTCAAATGACATTTTTGTCCCATCTGAGCATACCTGGGTGGGATCTTTACGTGCAAATTATCAGCAGCGTCTGGGCTTTTTGAATGCTGTATAAACATGTATTTTGCAAGTTTAAATTCCTGAGCAAAGAATTTTAAAATCTATCTTGGGACTTCTGAAAGCAGTTCCTCAAGGGCAGTAGTGGAAGTCATGAGAATGAAAAATTGCCTAGATTCTGATAGAAATGACAGTGCTTATGCCACTTAGGACTTTGCATACTATTTGGTTAAAGTGGCCTTGCAAAGGTTAATCTTCCTCGAACAAAAAGAATAAAAAGCTTGTCCTCAAACCCTTTAACCTGATGTTTATTTTAAAGAGCAGTGGTTTTCCACTAACTGCTTGCACTCAATGGAAATGGTTTATTTCTGCAGTGCAAGCAGTCCATGCTGCCGTTTTTACTCTCAAATTGTGCCTGCCACCCCCCATCGTCATCTGGCTGGAAGACCACAACCTTTCCTTTGGGTTGGGATTTTAGTGTGGTTGCCCCTGCTTCTGCCATTTTTAAATTAAATGTTTGCACCATCCTTTACAAAAAGGCTTTAACTTTAAATCATTTGGAAATCATGGCTAGAGAGGAATGCAGCTATTTATTATGGGAAATATTTCGTATGGGCAAATGTGATCCCAGTGCTCTAGAAACTGTGGGCACTTTGAGCTGAAATTGAAGTTTCTGGCTCTGACGTGGGACTTGATACATGGGGAGATTTCTCCTCTGGGCCATGCTGTAGCAGCTGTAATCCTTAAACTAGAGCTTTCTCATTATGAAAAAGGGGAACAGCTCTGATGGCTCTGAGCAAACTGAAATTGCTGCCTGTCCTGAGGTCAAAAATTGCCTTTCTGTGGTGACTTTTCAGGCTGCTATAAAAGCCAGCTTTTTAAAGAGTATTTGGAGAAAGCTGAGAGCAAACTTCTCACAGCAATCATGGGAAAGGAAGTCATTTCTGTACATTGTTGCATTCCCACTGAAATGATTAGATTAATGCTGCTGGATTTCATTGTATTGTACAAATTAATGAAGGTGCTAAGGGAGCCTAGAGTCATAGATATGTCTTTTTATTATTTTAATTCTTAACAAATTCTGTAGACACTGCAGTATTCTGTATAAATGGCAAGGGAAGTGATGAACATTAACAAAGAGTCCTCCTAGCTACATCATGACAGGTACGGGCAGATGAGAGTAAGAGATTTCCAAGCACTGTTTTTCTATGATCTCAGCATCAAGACTAATACTCCTTTGCCAAATATACATTTTGATTTCTATAGTGATAAATTGATATTACCTCAGTCTAGCTTCATCTTAAATACCTCTGATTTACTTCTGCCCTGACAAAAGGTCACATCAGCTGTCACTGCAGAGATGGGTCTTCATGTTGTGAAGAAAGCCCTGTAATACACAGTGTCTCCTCGCATAGTGTTGCCACTGGGAGGTGAGCTCAGAGCACCAGAACAAGGTAACCCTGTATGGAAAAGAGAGTAGCATGATGCAGAGAGAGCAGCATGTTAAAATAGTTGATTGCTTGGATAACTTCTGTCAGAGCTGGGTTCCTTTGCTTTGCAAATAAGGAACAGTTTCTCATAGCAGTGGCACAGAAAGACCTTTTTGGCAGAGCTGTCTGGACTGCCATTAATCAGAAGTCATGGCCACAGGGCTAGATTTCTGTGACTCAGCTGGTGGTTTGTCTCACCTCAGCAACCCTACCCTGGGGAAAGCTTAAGAAGAGCAAACCATCGAGAAGGAAGGCACACTTTCTGAAGCCAGACAGAGTGACATGCCTGTTGTAGTCATATACTCTTTTATTTTGCATGGTAGATTACTTTCCATTTAAATAAAAATGGGAGGTTTTGTTTACTACAATCATTATTACAATTCTATACTAGTCTAATTTCCTTGCATTGCCCACTCTGTGTATTCATATACATACATAGAGTATAAAGTCAAGTTGGCAGCAGACAGCATTGCATGAGTGCTTAAAACAAAGGATAAAAATCAGAAGCTTCTGACTTTGGTGAAGGTCACCACTCTGGAAACACTTGGTACTTCCTGCAGTTTATCTGTTGGTCAGATGGTTGGAAAGTTCTTGTTATAGTTCATGTAATGTACATGCACAGGTATCTTTGTACTTCCCAAAGTTTGCTAGTGGATTATTAACAAATTATTTGTAAGGTGGAAAACAGTTCAGTCACTCTATGATTTCACCCATCCAACTGTGCATATTTTAGATACAGTTAATAGCAACTAGTCTATAGTTCTTGATGCTGATAATTAGTAGTCTCATAGCAAAAGAACAGTTCTTTTTTATTCCAATGGAGAAAAAAAAAGAACAACCAAATCAAAATATTTCCACTCAACAGTGCAGACAATGTCCAGAGAGGTTGTGGTAGCATTTTCTTCTTGGAGATGTTGAAAACCCAAACCTGAACAACAAGCTCTGGCTGACCCTGTTGAGCAGGGGGAGCTGGATGGGGCGATCTCCAAGGACCTCTTCCAACCTCACCTATTCTGTGATTCCATAATCAAATAAACATAGCATCTTACAGTACAAGGGAATGCAAGCTTTTGCTGTGCATATTAATTGATACTTGCAGGCTTAAATGCTATAGGCTAGAATTTTGAACTCCTTGCTAGTTTAAATTTGGAATACTGAGTCTGAGTCAAAAGAATATACAAGTATAGAGAACTGTAGACTTCAGTCAGGAGAATGAATTGCAAACATTTCAGTGGGGAGCTGAATCACTTCTCACATCAGTGAAAAACTGAAGTAACTGCAGAGGGTGGAATCTGCTCTTCAGTGCCTTATGATAAGCAAGTAAATTATTTATCACCTTTTTTGAGAAAGAAATATTCAATACCAAGAATGTCAATGGAAAAAAAAAAAGTATTCTCAGCCTCTGTGCAGGGATACTATTTTGTCTTATTTCTACATTTCACTCGATGATTACATGGACATGACAGAGTTAAGAGGTTTGCCGTGCATGCTACTCTGAGAAGAACAGATTGGCACAACATATCTATTTTCTCAGCAGATAAACATGATTTTTTTCCTGGCGGGTGGTTTCACAATTGTATTTGGGCAGTCAGCTTTGCATATGGATGCCAGAACACCTGCCACTCAAGAATATATTTATAGAAAGTGTAAACTAATTAATTCCCTTAAACATCCCAGTGGTTTTTAATGACATATTATGATAGTCTGTCCAGTGGGGATTACAACACTGGAGATAATTTGCTTACTTTCTTCACTCTTTCCTTCTACCTTTCCTTTCTTGCCACCTGCCTCTAAAGCAAAAGTAACAAAACTCTGTTCCTGAAAAGCCGTGTGTCAAGCCCCACTGTTCTCTGAGACTGAGGATCCTTGCTCTGCCCACCAGCAGGTGTCTGCCTCCACCCGGAGCTCCCAGCTCTGAGACAGAGGCGAGAGCTGAACACCAAAGACTTTCCGTGAAACAAATAGTTTCAGAAGGGGCAGTGCCGGCAGCTTGCTTATCTCCAGCTTGGGGTTTTCTGGCCAGAAACTCTGATACTGAATAATGAGCAAGCTCCTTTGCCACTTTCCTTACAGCAGGGTCTTTGGTAGCCTCTGTCTCTTTGTATGGGTGCTCCAGTATTCAACAAGAGTGACTTCAAACTGCTGTCCTTCCTTCAGCAAGAAGGGCAAATGTGCTGCTACTTATCTGCATGAAACCTGTAGGAACTTGGTACCTTTGAGACCACTAACACTCTGACAGATTTGTCAGAAATTGGCCACGTTCAAGCACTTCTGAAGAGGTAAATGGACAAACAAGAACACCATATGACTGCACAAGATCATTTCCACAGACACAACATAAGCCAGGCTAAAATCTGAGAAAGATTTGGACTTTTTTTCCAAAGATGGGAAAGTATTGTGTTCCTCCTCTGCAATTGCTTCAATCATCCAATAGTTCCATGGCTCCATGCCTGTATTGTTCCTTCATTTCCTGACCCAGTGTTCAAGGACATATTTCATTCCTAGTAGTAGACCACCCTAACTGAGCTTACAAATGTGTTGTGAAGTGAAGGAACTTCTTTTTGGAGCTGTTGCATATTGATTGATCCAACTGTGAGTTTGCTGGGCTAATGTGAGAGTCAGCATCAACTCTCCAGCCTAGTGATTATGAAATTTCCCTGGGAATGAGAATATCTTGGGTCTTGTCCCATTTCTACTTTATATTACTACAGAAGAGAATTTGTGAGGAGAGGGAGAAGGAAAAAGTGGGGAAATTAAGCTCTTTAGTGGTACATGTGCTTTGGGTTATGATACAAATGCAACTGTGCTTTTTTTCTACCTATTTTAATTTCTATCTCCAGTCTTCCAACACACATACAACCATACACTAGCTATGTCCATAGGTAAGTGTTCATCCTGGATGGGAGATTACATCTGGCATAAGTACAATGTCACTTTAGTTCTTAAGGACTTGGATGCAATGTCTTGTGCTGCTGCAGACTTTCTGTGTACTTTTGCAATACTACTGCTCAGGAGAGGTCTTCAGGTTTCTACATTGAATGTAAAGAGGGAAAATAAGGAGACTAAATTAGCCAGCCAAGACTGATACCTTGAAACTAGTTGCTGATAAGGGCTCTCTTCATGTTCTCTGTGGCTTTAGTTCCCTTTCTGTAAAATGTGGATAATGATTCACTGATGAATACATTACAGTCTGTGAATTGTTCATACGGTCCAACTACAGTAGGCTTCTACCTTGCCTACACATTATGCTTGGGTACTGTATAAGCAGCTTCTATGACTTTTCTAGAATAATCTCTGTTGTGAGCTGTTTGGATAGTTGTAAAACACAATGAATAAATTAGGAGGATGTGCTGACTGAGCAGGTGGCAATAACATCAGGCCCTTTACTCACGTAATAAAGCTAAAATGTCTGAGACTTTAATCAGACATTATCCTATTATGTATGACTCTGGTTTAATTGCATAATTATTTATTTCATGAACATGTTTACTTTTACACTATTCAAGCTATAGGATTTAACAAGCCTTAGTGAATGTGGTCCCATTAGATGTATTATCTAATGGGAATGTGCCAGTTTCACCTCATTTTCATGAACTAGCAAAGGCAATTCATTGTCTTAATAACAAAACTGACATTAGTAACAATAGATTTGGCACCAAAATGCATACAGAGTCACTTCTGCTTGGAAAAGGAAGTATTTAGCTAGATAACCAATACAGAGTATAGCGTTTTTGGAGGGAAAGAAGTATCAGTGAGTAAACTAATATTAAGATACAAGTGAGCTGAAGATTTTGTATTGCCATGTTAATTAAACATTTACTTACACCCTAAGGTGCTGATGTGGTGTGGTGTTCACAATTCTTAACCACAGGAAGCCCCTTTTTCAAAACCAGAAAGGGAAATCAGCTGAACACTGATTTTTACCCTCGTGCCAAAATGACTCAATTCACCATACTATGGGAAACTCAATTTACCCAATCACAGTAACCCCATCAATTTAAACCAGATGCACTTGCAAAGGAGAAAGAATACCTTTTTCTTTAGACATACTCTTTTCCTCAAGAGTTTCTATGAGCAGTGATACTCATCTGAGCAGTAACAGAGGTCTGAAGCTCTCATTCCTAGCTGGCATTCATCTTCATTCTATCTGTGTTTGTTTGTCTTGACCACCAAGAAAATTAAATTGAAAACCTGTATTGATTGATTTACTTTCTTTCTGGTGTCACTCCTTACTGTTTGGAATAGTGCACATGCTCAGCATGCAACTGTTCTGCAACATTAACAGGGAGGTGTTTTCTCATATTTTTTTTGTACATAGCCCTCAGTGTTTGACTCTTCTATATACACCCTGGCTCAGCTGAGATACAAAATTTGCTTGCTGGATTAGGTACCTAGCACGTGGAGTTTTTTTTCACAGACTACGACATCCTTCTTCATTCACATTTGTTTCACTGTCCTTTTTATTCCTTTGAAAGTTAACTGAGAGGTAAATTCTCATTTCAAATGTACTTATCCTCTTTACTGACTTTCAGTTAAGTTGTCACCTTCATACTTGCCATCAGCCTACATCATAAGGTAAGGATCAGTTGTGCTGGTGATTTCTGCATTTGTAGCTGCATTCCCAAAATAATATTGGTTGTTAATTCCATATTATTCTGTTGCGTCTTGCATCTCTGGAGCAGCATTATGGATATTTCTCAAAACAAGTAGAGCATTATGAAGTTATTATCAAAGCCTTGGAGGTAACTGTGAGCTGTTTGGGTTCATTGGAGCCCTGTCTTAGATCCTTCAAATTCTGTAATAAGACAGCAAAACACTGTATACTGAAAAAAAAATCAGGTGGCTGAAGAAAAGCTATCAGGTTATTTCAATCCTGTTTTTTATTATCCAGGTTTAAACAATTTGCATGAGGTTTATAGGTGTAAATCAATGTTTGTGCCTCATGCTGAATTTCAGCATTTGACTGAAAAATATATATTCCTTTTTTGACCACCCACGCTAGAGGGTGAAATGGGAACTTTTATGTAGGATGCTTTGTTGAGAGCTGGATTGTCATGTGTAAGAATATTCAAAGGCAGTTTCACCTGAAGTGACTATAAATCCTTCTCCACCTTCTGTCCTCCTAGACATGAAGCTTCTAAGGTCTTAATTTCTTTTATTTTTTTTAAATTTTGTGGCTGAGAAGTTAGTAGAACGTATTGATGCTGATATTTCCATGTACATATGCATAACTGTAACATAACTTAGGCATTTATTGCTTTATTACAAAAGCTTCTTCTGCTACAAACTGAGACAACAGTGAAATTTCGAACTGTAGGCTTTAACCAAAGGACTGAATTTTTAGTTGTTATGAAAGAAGAAGTGTCACTTCTGCAATTTCACAAAATAAGCTTAGTTTTTACAGATGTTTAGGCTAAGCACCAAGTTTGGGGAGTTTTTTTAAACTTAGAAAGAAATTTCCTTGTCTGACTTCTTTCCTGTTATACGTTGGACACAGTAGTTCTTAGTAGTAATGTGATTCTTCCAGATATCATTTTATGTTTGTCCTATTTGTTGTATAGCATGGGAAGTAAAGATGCTGACTAAAATCTAAAATGCTACAAAGAAAATTAAAACCATCAAAGTATTCATTACAGCGCCCTTTCAAATTGATCAGTTGCCAAATGGAGCTAGCTGGCAAAATTCTGACTAAACAACTAATTTTCTCACTCTCTGAATCTATCAGATAAGGTTTCATTGCAGCAAGGAGTAGTTTCTTTCCAGTTTCTCTGTCTTCCTCCTCAGCAGTCTGCTAAAAAAATTGCCATTGCTCTGGCAATCCCAGGGCTGTCGAACACCAATAGGTTATTTCACTTACTGACACAGAGTCAGGGCCACCTTTCTTTTTGCAGATGGAGCTTGCTTCTGAAGGCAACCAGATTTCCAAATATGAAAATTCTCCGTGAGAGAGGATTTCTTTTTTTTCCACATAGCTCTATTGCCAAGGCAACCTGGCCACAAAGAGTACTTCAAAGAGATTGGATGGTGCTCTTGATTTGAAATAAAAGCGCAATCAATAAGAACATCTAACAATGAAGTGGTGAGAATGCATTGCTTTACGATAAAGCAATTTTAGTTCGGTATGTTGAGAAATGAATGTAAAATGAAAAGCAGGGTTAACTTAATAAAATCTCTTAAAGCCTGTGAGATCATTAGGCTCAATCAACTGTCTGATTGGCAGTTATACATGCCACTTTAAGAGATGAACAGATCATGTAAACACACTGGACTACAAATATGGGTGAAATTACCTCATATCGCTTAATGATGAAGAGCTAAGCTAGTGCAAAGCTATCAGAGAACAGAAAGGGATTTAAATAAAGATTCCTTTTACTTCAAAATGCATGTTTCAGCAGCCAGCACAAAAAAATGCAGGTGGAAAAACTCTGACTTGTGGAAAAGACATGGAACTATGCAAGATTTCCTACAGGGAGCAAGGCTCAAGGGAATTAGGTTGCTCAGGTGGCTTGATGACTCTAGGCAGATCAGCACATGTATGCCCCATGATGCTTGGCATGAAAACTGCAACAGTTTTTTTCCAAAGGCAAAAATCATCCAGATTTTGGTTCAAAATATCATATTTTGACTAGAAACTTTACAGGAAGCTATATTTGTTCAGGAAGCTGACTGTCCCACCAACTAAAAAGTGTATGAACTGTTCTTCTCTATCCAACAGGTTGCTCCCTGACATGAGGATTTTCAACTGAGAGGCTGTCTTAGGTTGTTACTATTAGACCAGTGAGGGTGTCTCCTGACTGGTAGCAAATCAACCCTTGTCAGTGACAAGCAGCCAAGTAATTCTGTTTCTTTTAAGTCTTTTTTATAGAAGGCACTATGAAATCTAAAAAGAAAACAGCAATACAGCTGTCAGCATCTTGAATGAAAATTACGTGAATGAACTTTGTATTTCAAGGAATCAGTCACTGAAAATGCAAAACTCACTTTGAGATTAAATGTTTGTGCCAAAAGCAAAAGCATAAGACTTATTTTTTGTAAGTGAATCTTTTGTTATCTGTCTCAGAAACTGTGTACCCATTTTAAAGACTTTTAAGTAACTGTTGAATACTTTTGTTCCACCAGCAAAGTAATGTTTAGCCTTTGATTGTCAAAAGCATTTAGATAATGAACACCCATTGATTCCCCCATAAAGAAACAGGAGAAGTGAGATAGTCCTGATTTCCTTATCCTTCCACTTAAATCATAGCAATAAAAAGACCATTCGCAAAGTGCACGTTGGGGATGGCTCAGTCTGTACGTTTTGTGTTGCTTTTATTTTGACTTAATCGGCGTGCTGTTAAGGCCAAAGTCTCAGTGGGTTACAAGCTGTCTAAATGGATACAGAGAATCTCTTTGGCAGGAGATGGAGAGAAACCAAGTGGAAGGCAGGCAGGTGAGCAGGCAGTGTTCTGTCTGGTACCCTGCTCTCACAAAACAGCATGTACTCTGCACTACAGATCGAAATTCCTCGCATCCAAGTGGAAGATTTCCATTAAGCTCCAGGGACACTCTAGCAGGCCTTGCGTTCAAATTCATGACCAAATTACAGACCCAGTGCGTTCAGCCTGTTAACAGCAGTATGCTCCCATCAAAGAATAGCCACAAGAATGACTAAAGCACTCAAAAACATGCGTTATGGTCAAAGACTCCAGCGGGCACAATCTGTTTATCCTAACAAAGACAAGGCTAAGGGGGGACTTAATCACAGTTTGTAACTAACTACATGGGAAACAACAATGTCATAATAAAAAGCTCATCCATCTAGCAGGTGGATGTGTAAGAAGAGCTGATGTCTGGCAATGGAAACAGGGTAAATTTAAACTAGAAATCAGGTACACAGATTTAGAAGTGAGATTATTTAACCTTTGGAAGAACTTAAACTTGCCAAGATGTGTGGTGAATTTTTCATCTCTTCAATTTTATTTATTTATATTTTTTTTACCTATTTCGAACATAATTCCAGGAATCTGTATTGACTGTGCTATACTGGACACTGGGCTAATGAATAGGAATGTCCCTTCTGGATACATTACGTAAGAATCCATTCTGGTGGAAGCACAGAACGTTCTGCCTCTGCAAAATCAGAAAATGTATTTAAGCACCTGAACATGGATTTTGGCTACAGGTAGGTGGGAATTTTTCACCAAAATTATATTTCACTGTCAAGTGTAATTCCAAGGGGAAAAAAAGCATGATAGCATTTTTTTAAAGTGTCATATTTTTCTGATGGAGAATTAAAATTAAAATTGCTATTTTATTTCATGTTAGTTGACCTGAATAAGAATATTGATTTTGTTTTGACAGTGATCTAAATTATTTTGCTTCAGATCAATAGTAAATGAATATAATACAAAATAACATTTTGCCATAGATAAATTTTACCTTTATAGAACTTTTTTTTTTGGTCAAACGTATTCTCTAATGCATCTTCTGGAATCATAAGATTCACCTGAGCTAATGTATGTTGTTAATGGCTTTATTTTGGTCCCGATGCATGCCTGCTTGTCTACCTGCTATGAAGACAGGAGGCAAAAACTAGATTGAGAGAGTAAGAAGGTAAAGTTTAATACTGAAATACAACTGAGTAACCGAAGCACTTATTTCTAAGAAATTCCGATGTTTTACCTCAATACATCAAAGTGAAACCTTTTGATATTTCTGAATGCATTTGTCACTTGGAATTTCTTCAGTGTTTGTATTCTGCATTTTCTTGAGTTCCTGTTTTGAGATTCATTTTTTGAAAATTCATCATAAAAGACTTAAGCTCATGGCAATACCAGGTCTACTATGGCTATGCTTTATCTTTATTATAAAACAACTTTTATGGATGGAAGGGATGAAGATTCTATATTAAAACATGTAAAATATGGAGAAATAGGTGAAATTTGAAGGTTGAATCACTGTAAGCAGTTCACATAAAATTCTGAAGTCCCTTGTCTCATCTACCCTCCAGTATTTCCCCTGGAAGGGAAGACCCAGCTTTCAGTATTAACTGTTTCTCCTCCAAATTACAAAGTCAAACTATTTCCAGTCCTCCTTTAAAATACCTTCTTTTCATTGCCCTTGAAAATATTGTTGTCAGCCCAAGCAGATTTGGCAGTCCTTGCAGGACTTAAGGCATAGCCTATTGGGTTTTAGGGAACACAGAACCTTAAGTTGTTGAGGAGGTGCTTCTGGAAGTGGAGACTGGTACTAAAAATTAGAGTGTAGAGATTCAGATGGTGCATACTGGAAAGATGACAGGAAGAAAAACATTGTAGGATAATTGTGTAGTTTTACAGTATTGTAGTATTACATCAGAGAGTGCTGACCACGGTGGAAGAGATGGCATAAGGAACAGTCATTAGAGAATTAATTAAAAAAGAGAAACCAAGTTTTGGACATGATTTTAAAATACATAAACATCTTCTATATCTGTTTCCTGGAGGAAAACATTCCTTCTTCTTCTTTTATTTATCCTTCCTTTTTCCACTAAAGAAATAAATTTAATGAAGAATTAGCTTTATTATCAAGAAAACAGGAGAAGCTAATTTACAGTATTAACCCTTTCTTTTTTCCTCAAATATTAATTAGAATTGGATTACTGTATTTTTATGGTTGGTTTGGGTTTGGTTTTTTTTGGGTTTTTTTTTTTCCCTCCTGCCCCGTTGTGAAACATTTAGTCAAAATAATAGTTTGGCTGTTTCTTTTCATCTGACTGTTTCGACTAAATTTAAAATGTCAAAGAATTTAGAAATTCTGGTTTAATCTGCAAGACAAATTATATGACATTTTTATTGACTGTCTTGTACTTGTAAGTAGATTTGCTAAGAACAGTTCAATCAACTTTCTCAGTCATACAGTCAGTCTTACTTTTCCTGAGCTATTGTGAACTATTGTATAGTGTCCTGTGGTTATTTGTTAAGCAACTCAGGTCACTACTTTTCATTGAAATAGGGTTTATTTTTTTGTGGTTGAACTATTGAAGTAAAGAATATTAACTATGAATTCAGCTGTTTCTTCTGTTGGTAAATCATTCATGAATTAGTCCTGATTTCTGTGAATGCCATTTTTATTTGTCAGTGGTCTCTGAATATTTTCAATGAATAACTTAAAGCTTAAGGGGTTTTGAGCACTGTTTGCCTTGAGGTTATTCATTATTTATATGGAACTATTAGACATGACTTAGTTTAAGCAATTTGTGTGGAAGACCAGCATATTTTAATTACGGAAAAAACAAACACACACACACAAAAGAATCTGGTAAAATGGTTCAGTCCAATATACTTATTTGCAGAATGGTTAACAGAGCATGCATTTGACCTCAGAACATTTTGTGTGAGGATTTTGTAACTTTCTCACAAACAAAATATCAGCTCATTGATCAAATAAATTGTTATAAATCAGCTATCCATACTTGGTAGATTTTATATAATGGGAGCAAGTAGAATATGTAAATATATGTTTATAATTGTATTCATGCCCCCTCTTTTGTATGATAGTATTGATTTAGTACTTCACTGAGGTCTCTTTTGGTGTTTACATTTGCTTTCTCCTTTTGTTTCATGCCTAATTATTCATTCAAAATGTGCATTATTCAAATGATGGCCTATTGCTTTCATTTTGCTTTATTCCTTTACAGTTAATAGCACCATAACAGTTTTGCCAATAAAGAAGTTAGGGATGTTTAATTCACCTGTATCAGAACTCCACTTCCCTGTCCTCATCCCACCTCTCCAAATACAAAAAAAAAAAAAAATCAGCAGCTGTTTAGGCCCAAACTTTAATTTCTAACAGACAACAAATAACGTGACTTAAAAATTAATCTACCCAGCAGAGAAAAGGTTGGGATTATTTCCTGTTAGCTCATTTCAAATGCTGAAACTATTGAAAAAAAGCCCACTTAGGACTTCATAAATAGTTCTACTGTCCAGGCCTGTTGCATATGATGTCTGTGTCAGTGCATTGCACAGTCTGCTGAGCTGTGACCTAGTGATTGTTATAAACTCTGAGTGCTGTAGCAGGTTCAGACTGCTACATCATGCTATTATCTACCAAGCTCTGCCAAGATACATACACACAGAGAGCTTGGTTCCAAGAACAAATCTTTGACTGGTTGACACTAAAAAACAACTCTCCAAAACATTTGAAAAACCAGGCACTTTCTAGACATGCAAAACATTTGCTAGATATCAGATGTTTTGAAGGATGGTCTTTGTGTGATTTACTATTTATTGGAGAATTGTATCAGAAATACCTAGTGAGGGAAATAAATAACTTTTAAGTAATATGAAAAAGGAAAGGGTTTGGGGGGGAGGGGGGGCTTGGTTGGGTTTTTTTTTGGTAGGGACTGTATCACAGTGGGTATGGATTTCTCAAAAGTCATGATCATTTACAGTTCCACCAGAAATCAATGGAAACTGCAGCTGCTCAGCACCTCTGTAAAATCAGACCCTCTAGGAATCAGAATAGTAGTTACAATTACACTATCAAGGGCAAAATTACTAGACCTATAAAGTCTTTTGCTTCACTGTTATTCTCTGAAAAGTGATTTACAAAAAGCAGTGTCTTGGGGATTTCCATTTTAACAAAACTCAGTGACTTTGTAGCTCACTTATTCCATTTCAAGGGAAGAGCACACTGCTGTTATACCAGAAACCTGGAAGTTAATACTCTCATTCACCTTTTATTCTCATGGGCACTGTCAATAAAAGTTTGGGAGGGTCAAATTCTGTCTCATAGTTGTAGCTGCTATCACTGTCCTGTTACAAGGGAAAAAAAAAAAATAGGGCTGTAGTTAATATTACAATGAATGTGACAACAATCTCATGCTTTTGTGAAAAAAATAATGAACACCATATTGGGGATGTAAGCAAGAGTCATATTTCCAAGGCACATGGTGCAATTCTCCCATTCTTTTCAGAAGTGGTGAGGCAATGGCTAAATTATTCAGTCTAATTCTGAGTATTGCGGTTCAGCAGAGATTTAGATCAGAAGAAAATCTAGATAAAAGTCAAGAAAAATTCTAATTGGGACATACTGAAGAAAATGGGTTGTTTAGTTGCTGCAGGTTGGGAGCAGTTGCTGGCAGGACAGTGCAGGTAGAGCCTTTGGAGAAAGGGAGTATACCAGATCACCATTTTAGGTTGTTCCCAGCCCTATGTTCACTGACTGCATGGTTAGTGTAGAAAAGCCTTCCATGGATCTTGTTGGCTTAAACCTTGTGGTGGTTTTAACTCTGCCAGCAGCCAAACACCACACAGCCACTCACTCACTCACTCTGTCCCACTCAGGAAATGTGGGAGAGAATCAGAAGGGTAAAAGCGAGAAAAATCGTGGGTTGAATTAAAAACAATTTAATAATTGAAATTAAATTAAAAATAGAATAATAATTAGTATGATAATAATAAAAACAGTAATAATGGAATACACAAATGAGCGAAGCACAGTGCAATTGCTCACCACTTGTCAACTGATACCCATCCCACTCCTGGCTAGTGATCCCAGGGGAACAAAGGTCCCAAAACCCCAATCACAGAAGAGTGAGAGAGCCAGCTTTCCGGTCAACCTACATTTATATACTGAATATGACATTATATGATGTGGAATATCCTATTGGCATATCCAAATGCTAATTTGGATCTGTTAATTTTGCTATTCCTCCCCTCGGTTTCTCCTGTACCTGCAAACTACCAAAACGTGGGAAATTGTAAAGTCCTTGATTTCTTAGCAACAACTAAACACATCACTATGTTAGCAACATTCTTCTCAGACCAAATCCCACACTGAAGCCAAAACACAACACTATTCTAGCTACTAAGAAGAAATTTAGCTCTATCCCAGCCAAAACCAAGACAAACCTAAATATTAGAAAAGAGATCCAACACATGAAGGAGGAACAGAATCTGTTCCTTACCTGAGCCTTGGTGCTCTAACCGCTGGCCTACTTGTCACTCCTGAGCAAGAATATTTTTTCCCTTTGCTTCATTTTCTCATGAGAAGTTTTGAAAGGCCATGGCTGTATCCTTGAACTGCTTATGCTTGGCTTTCTACCAAAAAGAGAGAGAGAGAGAGAGAGAGAGAGAACACCCCTAAATCTGGACAAAACTCCTAATTTCTATACTGCTCTGCAATGATAACAGCAGCTCTGATGACATAGCCCTGTTGCAAAACCAGTTCTGACAGAGCTGCCTCCTGTCAGTGTTCAGTGTGAGCAAACTTCTCACTTGAAGACAGTGAAGAAAAACAACCATGTGTAACAACAGACTCTCTGGCAACAGTGGAAGATCCTTAGTAAAACAAAATAAAAGCTGGGCTTCTTATCTCAAATGGTTTCAGACTAGCTCCTATTCTGAACAGGCCTATAACACTGAAGGTCTCAAAAATGTTTCTAAACTAATGACATAGTCTGGAGGGGAGGGATTGGGTCAGCAGAATTTTGTTATTAATTTCCTTGCAACTCAGAGCATAGTGTCCTTTTAGGCCCAAACTTCCCAGAATTTCAGTGTTTCAGAGCAATCCGTTTGAACTAGAATACTTCGACAGTAAAAATTTAAAAAAAACCCTCCACCTTTATAATTAGGGATGCTTGTAGAAACTGAATCCTTTCCTTGCAAAGAGTTTTAATTTTGATGAGCCAACAAAAAAGTTTCAATGTTGAACTCTCTGACTCTGTTCCTAATCCTGGAAACTTGTTTGAGTAAAATAGTAGACTACAACACGAGCTGATACACAGGCGCCCTCTTGACAGTGCATGTATTTGTCACCTCATTCACTTCAATGGGTGCCTTGCCAGCAGGCTTTTGATTTCCGGATTTTTGTTGCAAATTACAGCTCTCCAATGTCAGCTTTAACCCTCCCTCTGTCCTTTTGTATTATCTGTATTCTTTTAATTAGGTGGTGCAATTTATTCCCCTTAAATCAGTGTGATGTGGTAAAAGGCCTGTACTTAGTGCCAAAATCTTGTTAGTAAACCAGCATTTGATTCCCAATAAATTGTGTTGTCCTTTCTTTGTCACAGTGCAGCCTGTGATAGTACAGACAGCATCTTTGCTGACTTCATGCTTTCTTCTGACAGCTTGTTTGTCCCTTCCAGAGACAGATATCAACCTTTTCCTCATCTGTAGTTATTCTGTGGCATTTCAGAATTTAGACAGCAGCTGTGTTAAATACATGCAGAACCTCTCCGTGCCATTATCAGAGAGACCTCTCCCTCTGTGTAATAGTACTTTTTAAATCAGGATCATTCAGCTGTCTCTGGGCTTGGCCTGCAATTCTCTGCATATTTGGTTCATTTCAGGGACTGTGCAAATGTTACAGAAAATCTCATTCCAGAGCAGCATTAATACAGAACATTGTTTTACTGCCCTGTTTACAGGACTCTCATATTTCTTATTGAATCAACTGATCAGAAGGAAGAGAAAGGAAGAAAGAAAACATAGTGCATGCACATTCTTTCACCATAAAGAATGCATTAAGTGAAAAATACCAGCAACAGATGGCTCAGAAATAGTATGGGGATCTGACAGTGGGCTATCTGTTTTGAGGAGGGCTATCCTGGTGAAGCCAGAATTATTTCTATGTGCTGCCCAAACTTAACTTGGAATTTGTATCCAGCTCAATTGGCAGCAAGTACACAACTTGAAAGAAAATTAATTTTTGACAGTGTTTCTTAATATTTCCCATCCCATTTATGTTAGATAATAACAAGTTATGTTGTGGTTCTTTGGGTTACACAGTATCATGTTAAATATAAAGGCAATATTATTTAATGCAAAGTGACTTGGGAGACGTTGAGGAAATGGAGAACCTTTTTTGTTACTCAGAAATGGGGAAGATTTCCTTTTGATGACGTGTTAAATAGATACCATGAAGCTACTCACAGTAGTTCCCTGATTGCAAATACATTTGAGCGCTTGTTGGAACTCGGTTCCACAGATTACTAACTTGGGAATCCATATAAAATAATTTGCATAAAGCTACTATACTTCTGCCAGTTTGATTAAAAGACTAGATATGATGCCCCTAATTAAAAAGTGAGATTACTAAGAGAAAATCCTGCTGAGATCCCATTATGATGGATATTGAGATAGTGAAACAATTACAATGGTAGCCCATATGAATGTCAAAATAAATGAATAAGCTCTTGCCAGGGGAAGTTACAATGCTGCTAAGCAAATGAGATTAAATCCAGCCATCACATAAAAAAAAATAAGTGTCAATTCTGCAGTTCTGACCAAAGTAAGGAAACTGGACTGAAACTATTGGAACAGTCTGCAAACGCATTTAGTGGGTATCAGAGCCACAGCTTATTCTAGACCTGCATGTGAATTGTTCTACAATGGAACATCTGGTACAATAATCTGCCTCGTTTCATTGTTCTGCACCTTTCATTTCTATAATTGTTAGAACAGAACCGATCTAGACTGATGAAGCATAAGACAATCTATTATCTCTACTCCTAGCAGCCTGGCAGAGAAGTTGGGTAGGGCTATCTAAAAAAACTTCCAATCATTAGTCTTTATCAGCTTCAATATAGACTTCCAGCAAAGTAAATCACTGTGGTCCAGATCATCAATGTCTTCATTCAGCAGAAGAAAAACAGCTGTATGTATATCATGATGAGAAGATTCCTGGTTAACAGTGTGTGTTGAGTAAGATTGGATTAATGTTTTCAAAACCTGTTCCCACAAGTTGTAGCCAAATATTTATAGAAGGCACATTGCTTTCTAAGATGTTTTAATTTTTTTTCTCAAACATTAATCTGTTATCATGTGATGGAATGGGTTGGATTCCAGTGTTACAAATATTCAGGAAGAGGGCCAAACACACCAGTCTGACACTGATGTGACTCTTATCTAGAAAAACAGTTCCAGAATTACTTCATAAGTGAGGGAGGATCAGGAAGCCAAAAAGATTCATTTTTCAACAAGCCAATAACTGCTATAACTAGAATATAACTGTGAACTTTTAGAAGTCTTAGAACAAAATGGACATGAAAGAACCTCTCCCATTTCACACTTGCTTTCTCTATCATTTACTTAAATCTAAGGACTCTTAATGTGATGGGGTATATGCTAATTTTTCATTAGAATTCTACTATGGGCTAGCTTCTGATTAAGACCATTACTGTGATTTTCAGGCATGTTGTATTTCAAGTCAATCATTGAAAAACCTGGCTGGATAACCACGGTTACCTAGGTTCCAGAGAGGTGCTCAAGCATGTGCCTAACTGGAAAGATGCAAGCAGTGGTGCTAATGCTGGGAGTAGGCCTGTATTGTATCAATGTTTCATCACTCTTGCAGACTCCATCCAGCATCTAGGCTGCTTTGGCAACTCAGGTTTGCAAAACCTGGTTAGACAACCCTCCAGACATTATCAATTCCAAGAAGATGCATGCAGTTTTTGGCAAGGAGCCCTTTAGCACTGATGTAATCAGAAACAGAAAACTGGATGGTTTAGAAATTCTCATATTAAAAAATCTGTGTGAATCTGAGATTTTAGGAGGCAAGCAGGTGTTTTGAGAATGCCTTTTGTACTTGAATTATAATGTGGGTACCGAGTTATATTTCTGGAAATGGCTCATATTCAAGTACTTAACTGAATCAGACCTTAATTAATTGAAAAACTAAAAAGTATAAAGACATTAAGGGTTAATGTTAGAGCAACTTCAATTAGTGATCCAAGACAATTCTGCTTAGTTACAAACCATTATAAAGAAGATGCAAAACAGCCATTATATGCAGTCACATATAATAGTGTTATTTAATGTGTGACCCAGCGGCTTATATTACCTAGTGCAGATGTTTTCAACTGAAATAAGCACATAAAACTTGCCATATCTCCTGGCACAACTGGTAGAACGTTATTTCTGCAAGAAAAATAATTCTGTGCTGCACAGACATTTCATCTGTCATAGCCATGATCCATAAAACTGGAAAACATTACTGAAAACTTGCCTAAGTGAAAAGGAATGAGAACAAAGTGCATTTTTAACTTTTATCTTGTATTTCTTAATGCCTCTGACATATTAACATATATAGGTGTTGGATTTCTTTATATAGTAAGAGATCAAATACTGTGAATTTTGTTGCAGTGGGGTTTAAATAAAATGTTCTCTAAAAATGGTGTGAATATAAATACTAGAGCTCTGTTCCCCACCTCTGTGGACTACCTTGATGTGTAATTAGTGTAATACTATATAAAAGGAAAATTATTATTTACATTACTATTAACAAAGCCAAACATTGTCGTTTTTATTTGCTTAAGGGTTTTAGGTCCAGTGTCTTGGAGAGACTCTGGCTTAGAGAATGAGGATTTACCCCAGCAAAATTCCTCTTGTAGTTTCAAATGAATACACCCCTCATGCTTTCCCTCCGGCTGCACGTTCCATAGCCTGACCCGTTATGGAGTGGATCTCACATAGAAGTAGATGCATTTCTGAGTGGGTAAAGTGAAATGTAAGTGTTCTGCAACAAAATAGTTTTCACAGTATTTTGAGACCCTTCTGAAACAAAGGTAGCATTTAAATGTTGAAGAGTAATTTCTAATTATTTGTAGGAATAATACTACTTACTTGAAATAACTGCTTATGTTTTAGTAGAAAATTGTCTCAGTATAACATAACAATACTGAGTTACTTAAATACAGCAGTAGTTAAATATCAGACATCTTTGTTCTTAATTATTTTGTTTTATCTATCTGAAGCAGTAAGCAGCTATATCACAATACAGCCAGCTCCTCTTCAATAATAAAGATGCTTCAGTGTGTTAACTGTTAAATTCCTGAATTTATGGGGGCTTCAGTCAAGATGTCTGAGAGAGCAGGAGACAATCATATAAGTGTGATTTTGGAAATGATGAACTTTTCACCAAAACACAATAGACATAAAGCCAAACTTTTTTTAGTCTTTTCTGCATATTTCAAAGTCCACCTGCATAAGGAATGACGGCACACCCCTCTCCCAGTTGGATTTCATGGTGAATCCTGCCTTTGGAGAACAAAAAACAAGCTATGATTTATGTGTATGGAGGGAGATTACTACCCACTTCTGCCTACGCTTTGTAGAATTTCCATTAAAGACGACATTTGCCTACAATAATAAGGTTATTTCTCCCAAACTTTTATTCAAGTTACAAAACAAATATAGAGCCAGACACTAACTAGAGAGTACAATTCTTTGAAGCAGAAGTTGTTTTTTTCTTTCTGTTTATCTGTAGTAACCAATGTGATCATGACACACACATAGTAAAATCATAGTAATATTAATCTAGAGTCAACATAGGCTTTATAAGACTGTAATATGATTACAAGACACAGGTGACCCAATGACCTGGTGTAGATTGGGTTTGGTGAAAGGTCTGAATAGCCCAACATCCTGTGCCTGACAGGGGTCATTAGAAAATACTTGTAGCACAAAGAGACAGAGTTCACAAGAAGGTATATTGTGGTATACCTTCAGGTTGGCACCCTCTTGCCTATCCTTAATTTTCTTGCTCTGTCTGCTCCATAACACTGTTAGAAGAAAGAGAGAGGAGCAGCTGAAATAATTAATTGGTTGGTTTTAACCAGGTGCTTCATATTCTCCCCTTAACCTTTTCTTGTGCTCTTCCTCCAGAGCTACAGGAATAGGTGTGGAGTATTAGTACTGCCTTTTTCCTGTGACTTGAGCCAAACTGCTGCATGATCTGGTGTTTTACTGAGAGCTCTGGTTTTTGGACTTGAATAGGTAAGGAAATCTACACTTTTTAGTAATTTTCTTTGGTCTGGGATTGTGGGAAGAAAATCTCTGAATTCTAACTTAGGTGTATTTTTAAGATGTAAAGTCCAAAAGACAAATAAAAAGGTAAGATTTATCAATTTCTTTGTCCACCTTATAAGTTTTGGGGACAAAGATGTTTTCTTTTTTGACAAGAGGAATACATTTTCCTTTTTGGAATCTGCCTCTGCCCTTTCACATATGTGAGTCAGTAAAGAATGTTTGGAAAAAACTGGCAGAGTAGTGGGAACAACTTTTAGAATATCCAAATTGAAGAGTGAAAGGTAAAAAGTAAAGGAAAAAAACTTAGAGCAGAGATCTTAATGACTAAATAGATACCTGCCTGTGTGCAAGGTAAGGCAGGGGATGTCTGTATATCGCAACACAAAGCAATGCAGAGATGTGAAATCACTGTAAAGAATCTAGCTCAAGTTATATTAACGCTTTAGACCCCATAGCATGTAGTTCTGCATGGGATAGTTTACCCTGCCAAAAAGGTAAATGAGTTAGGTAAGGCTGAATGGTACACTGCTCTGCAGCACAAACATCTGCACAATACAATGTTATGATTTAGTTATGAGGCCTTTATTTGTACAAATTACACTTCATTTTGTGCATGAGTTCTCTTGCTGACAACGATGGTCACAGCCTGAATTCACACACTGCAATGGTGGCATGAAAATGTCAGGATTCAACATGATCCCTCCCACCTTGTCTGTTCTATCTGAACAGTTGTTTGGCTAGCTGTCACTTAGGGAAATGCACAGCAGACTTTAATAAGAATTTACAAACCTCAAGTTGCACCATAGCTTGCCTATCTTGGGAAGTTATCAATTAGATCTTAGTCTAGAATGTCATAAAACTGAGTATTAACATTCTGGTGGCATTATCCTGGGGTTTTGGAAGAACTAAGACATTTTTTGGTTGAAATTCTTCAATGAGGTTTGGAAATGTGAAACACATAGAGGCTTGCAGAGGCAAGCTACTTGAATGGTTATTTGTATTTCAGGTACAATATGGCTGATCTGTCTGAGCTTGTGCTGGAGCTCTGTGCTTCAGGTCAGGGTTAGGTACTAAAGAAAGCAATGTTAGCAGCCCTTATGCACATCAGTGTTACATAAATATGAGTGAGTAAGGACTGCAGATCAGGTCAAAAATTCCCATGGGTCTGTATCTGACATTGTGCTCACCTCGACATCTGTGACAAGAATTTAGATTTGACATGTCCTTGGGTTGCAGAAAACAACAGTGAGTGTGAAGCAAGGCAAATCTAGAGGCAGGTACAAAAATAAAAGTCTTATCTGGTTGTTTACTTGAGGCTAGGAGTTAAATCCAAAGATCCCTAGTTCAGGAGTCTTCCTATTTAGTATTTTGGTTCATTGGGCAATGGGTTGTCAGTGTTGTCAACGGATATAGATCCACATTCAAACTTTCCTGAATTAAAGCAAAAGCATAAATGAAGATGACCCTTGTGGGATAAGCTCTGAGGATGATGAGTGCTCACCATCCCTCCATTATACAAAACAGGGGAGGTCTGTGGTGAAAGCACTGCAAAATGTAAGCAAGACTTAAGCCTCTATTCCTAGCAGTACTAGTGACCTTCGCATATGTTGCTTTTGAAGGAGAAATTTGCACTGTGCAGTTCTGTTTCTTTGTGGTGGGAATAATGTAGCTTTTCCTACCTAACAGGTATGTTTGGATAATTGCATTGAATGCAGAGATACCACAGTGATGTGGCACCTCAGAGAAATCATTACAAATAATTTAAAAAGCCTGAAGATATATTATTCCTAACTGAAAAATAGCAATTACTTAAAAAAATATTAGGGCTTATCAGTTCAATGCCATGTAAAATTCTGTACCTTTCCCTGCTAGAGGCATACTCAGAAGGTATTTTTCATAAGGTATTTGCAATAATAACCATTAAAGAGCAAAGCTGCTCATCTTTGGCAGGCATGAGTAGCCAAGATTGTCACACAAATTTCTTCCCTCTCCTCACCACCTTCTTTGGGATGCAACATTTTGCCAAGGGTACATCAAGAACATTTGATCGTTTGCAGTTTCCCTGTATCAAATGAGCTACCAGTGACACAGGAGCTGTTGACTTCTAGCATCAAGATTTAAAAATAATTTCCATTCCTATTGAGTTAACTTGAAAAGATAAAGCAATGTTCAATTAAATGTTGTTAAGGTGGATACAGTTTTCCATCTCAGCATGAGGGGAAACTGTAAGTTAAATCACTTACTACCTTGATGGCTTCCATGTCTATATCTAGATTGATGGGTCGAAAGCTGACCTGGATGTTCTGGACTCTTTGTGAATGTTTCATGGGGTTTTTGGAGGATTTTTTTTTAGGGGGCATAGGAGTATTATGAAGCTGTTAAAATACTGAAGTCATCATTTTAGGTGTTCCTGCTCCAGCAGGGGGATTGGACTAGATGATCTTTTGAGGTCCCTTCCAATCCCTAACATTCTGTGATTCTGTGAGCAAGAGCAGCTTGTTCTGTGTTTGAATATTGAGGGCTTATGCTGAAAATGAGATCCAACAATGTGGCTTTCTCCTGTAGTTACTTGGCCACCCCAGCATTGCCAGTGCACTGTATCTGTCTAGTTTTGTGCAACTTCATTTGATGTTTCCACTTCCATGTGTCATCCATCCCAGGCACAGATTTAGTGGGCACAAAGAGATAAGTGCCACTGTATTCAGAGCTGAACTGGACTTCCTCTTATGTGGGTGTCAGGAGCAAGGACACGCTGCAGGAATCTTTTTTTTTTATCTGCCAGGAGAGTTTCCACCCTGATGGAAAACTGTCTGTAATGGTGTTATTCTTCTGGAAAAGGGAATGCATCCTGATCCAGGCTACCAGCTGCTCAACAACACTGCTGTGATCATCAGGGGAGCGTAAGCCCTGCTGCTTAAAGGTGACAGACTTCTGCCAGGGTATCCTCTCAGTGGATGATGTTCAGCATTTCATAGATTACCTACTGAAATACCAGGAGGTATCACTGGTATTTCAATAAGAAGGAGGCCCAGCCCTCGTTTTTTCACAAGAAGGAAGAAGACAAACTCCAGAACATGGCTTTTATTGGTGAGGAACGTCCTTAGCTCTTTGCTCATCTTCTAGAGATGTTTTTCTGGATTTTTTTCACTTACGTGAAGGACATTTCAGACAGAATTCAGGCTCCCCTGGAGGGAAAAAAAATGACACTATGGTGTCTGAAGGAGCATAATGAGAGGCTTAAACATACTCTCGGCATGGACATAGAGGCCGCTGTAGGCCATTTCTCTTTACTTCTGGTCCTCCTCTTTTTGTTTTGTTTTGTGGGGAGGAAGGGCACGGGGTTTGGGTATTTATTATGCTAGAGTTTATTTTCCTTTTGGTGCTTCCCTCTACTCCACTTTCCCATTCCCAGTCTCTTTTGTTGCTAAATGATTAAATGATTATCAAATGGGCACAGGATTTTTCAGCACTTTTGTTACCATGGAGACTGGATGTGAGGGCCGGAGAAGGAATAGGATTTGAGCATCAGAAATAAAATTGAATAAACTACTTTTGCTATTAGAGAACTTTGCCCACAATTCACTTTTCTCCAATGAAGTTATTTTTATGCAAAGGAAAACAAACTCTTGTGGGGGAAAAAGGGGAGCAAAAGAAAACTTTTATCTTCTTTACTGCATCTTTTTACTGAAGGATTTCTAAAGCTTTTTTAAGGTATTACTTTGGGTTTATACTCTGTTTTTGTTTGATCAAACTTCTGTGTCCCTTTTAGTTTAGTGTCTGGAAGGGGGCTTTCTTCAGCACTCTCACTTATATATTTTGCTGTGACTTGTTCTGCAAGCTAAACCCATGCCTGCATAACCAGCAGTGTTTGCACCTGTAAAAGAGGGGTTCTGGAGGAGGAGTCAGAAGGGAAGCACTGTGAAAGGTTCCTGACTGACTCACTTTCTGTAGTGCTTCTTTTTTTTCCCCTCCTTGTTTCCAGTTATGACTAGTTTGGAGATGGAAAAAGCAGCCATGGAAGGTTTTTTGTACATACAGAAATGATAGGCAGAATCTCTTCAATGAGCTATCGCTCCACCTGAGCAGAAAAGGTGCTGATTCAAGCCACAAAACCACTCAGAGCCATCTACAGAGGACTTGGTTCATTGATGACTCAATCTTGAAAGACCATTATTCCATTTTAGAGGTGTACTTACTGTCACTGTTCTGGCAGACTGTACAGAATCAAATCTCCTACCCATCCTTCTCCACAACCACTCCCTGGACTTCTATACCTAGAAAAGAGTCAAGCCTTCAGCATGGGTGGTTTTGTAGGGCTCTGAGAAGGTGTATCAGCTCCAGCTTGACAGTTCAACTCTCTGCCAGGTGACTAGGAGGGATATGACAACATTGTAGAGCAACTTGTCAAATAATCTTTCATTTTAGTTATTTGGTTGTTTATTTGGGGTTTTTGTTTTGGTTTGTTTTTTAAATATGCTGAATTACTATAAAAGATTAAACTGTTTTATGATGGTAGGTAATATAAGCACCCTATAAAAGCATGTTAGCTTTTATATTCTCAAGTCATGTTTCTAAATAATTCAGAAATTGCCAGCTTTAATTCCAGAAGAATAGTTTGGGTTTTAATTTTTGTAATCAAAAGTAATGATGTAGGTAATTTTATAGAGTGGGGTGGGGGCAGCATCTGGATGTTGTTTTGTTTTGGTTTTTTTAATATTGAAATATGATTAGCTACACCATTCTTGCCCTTATTTTTTCACTGCTAATTGTTTTTCTTATGCATTCTGGGTAGAAATGAATTCCTGGAGAAAGGTTTTGGTAGAAGGCATGAAAATATTAGGTCTTGGAGATTAAATGGAAATTCAGATGGAAAGTCAGGACTAGACAATTATTTCTCCATTCACTTAGCTTGGGTGATGTCTTTGTCAGGCATGCAGTGTTGGAATAGTTGTGATGGGAACTAAATGAGCTGCTTACTCTTTCCAGCATGAGGAATTGACATGTTGAATAACACCTAAGGGAATGGGATGGTTTTTGAGGTTTAGGACCTGGCAGTTAATGTGATTTTTGGAGAATCTAATTGACAAGAGAGAGGGATCGTAATATTTCTCTTCCCATAGAAACCTTATTTTTCTTTCTGTAGCCCTGATTCTCTAACTGACCAAATACTGAAAAATGTTGAAGTTAAGGCAAGGGTAATCAGACATGTTATTGTTACTTGTCATCAAGTCATTCAAGCTTGTTTGAAAATTACCAGACTCTGCTCAGCTGCAATGTTGAACTCCAAGCAGTAGGTATTATTTACCTGTATCAGGGAAACATTCTCAAACTGCTGTTCCTGGGCAGATGTCTTGTTTTAGGAGACACTGGTGCTCTTTTTTGGATGTCAGGCTATGAAAGCAAATCCTGTCTGGGTAGGTTCCCCTAACCCAAGCCTTTCCTGACCAATTTTTTTCATTTTCTGGGCTGAACCTGCAAGTTTTTCATTCTAACATTCAGGACAAGGATTATACCTTAGCAGGAGGCTTGACTGTAGCTGATGCTTTGCTTTGTGTCTTTCAACAGTGAATTATTTCGTTTTTCTCTGTGAGTCATATTGTTGGCTTGCTGGGACAATTATAGCTAGATTCCTCAGAAGTTTCATTTTTCTTCTTCTATTTTTCTTTTTTTTTTTTTTTTTTCCCTTTTAAAGTAGCTGAGGCCAAAGACAAAATGGATTCCTCCTGTCTTGCATTTATACTTAAAAGCCTCAATGGGCATTGTTTTGGTTAATGTGGTTTGCCTAAAATTTGGGTGAGTTTATGTTAGGCTCTGTATGTCTGTGTTTTTTCCACATCACTGGTTCCTCATTGCTTCAATATTAATAGCAACTGTCATACAAGAGACCAAAAAGCATCTTTAATGTATTCTAGTGAGCTCTCTTTGTGGCTGTGCTGAGCTTTGAAATAGTTACACTCTTATTTCAGGAAGAAACAAGCAGTCTTGTAAAAGAGGCAAGTTATAAGGAAATATAGACACAAGCACTGTAGCTGCCTCTTTCACATACTTGAGAATTTACTTTATTCTAGGTATTGCTGTTTAAAACACAATAGTATTTTCTCGCCTACAGTTTCTTTCTCTCATTTTCTTTTCATGGGTTTACACTGATCCATGCAAAGTCTGACTGACTTTATATGGACGTAGAAATAAAAAGTTGCTGCATAACACTCTGATCTGTTGCAGTGACTGGGTTGACATTATGATGGTTTGGATCCCAATAGATGCTGTTGAAAATGCAGCTGCCTTGCGGGCTGTCAGACCCCGAGCGTACAGATGGATGTCTGATGTTCAGTCTTGTCTAATTTCAGCTTCCATAGGCAAGTATGTGCCTCCATTAAAACAGACACTGCCTGGTGGATGCAGAAGATCATGTGTCTGAGCTGTGCAGAATTTCTAAAATTTTTCAAAACTGTGGAGCCCTCTGCCTAAGAATTACCTATCCCTCTGTGTAACAGTCTCTAGCAGAGACAACAGCGACAGAAACTCCTCCTTTTCCTCTGCCTTTCACTGAAGGATCATCTTGAGCTGGATTTTGCTAAAGAAATTCACCATTAAAAGCATGTTGCCACAGGGCTTGACACACTAGATTTCAGAGAGCCACACTGCTCTACATCTTTATTGCCTCTCTTTTTACAGGTCAGACAGCTACAGAACGCTGCCTGAAGTGACAGTGATGAATTATGTAGGATTGCTGTTAGTGTGAAATGGAGTGGCTATAATGTAATATGTGAGCATCTTAAAAACATGAACCAATTCACCAATGACAGATGTGGTGATGAACGTGTGGAATTAAAGTAAATAGCATCGTGTGTAAGCAATCAATGATTTGCAACAATAAAACTTTGTGATGTGAGTCCTTATATTCTCTATTGACTCACTCCTTGGATAATTACCCTGTCTTACCTCTCACCCAAAAGCCTGGGGCCTGCTGATCTTTCTTCTGCTGCTGTAAACCCTGTGATTGCCAGGATATTTATACTTGGCACTTGATCTTTCTCAGCTGTCCTACACATCTCATACTTAGGAAAAGCCAAATTTTCTGGTGTGCTGTGTCTCACCCATATAGACCAAATGCCCTTCTTCCTCTCTAAAGGCACATGTTAGCAGGATCATTTCCCATGTTTCAGAAAGAACAGGTTTCCAGATTTTCAGGAACTTGCTAAATGATACACAGAGCAATGTCACTTTTGTCTTTGAAAGAACTGATCATAAGGTGGATGGCAAACTGTAAGAAGTGCTTGGCTGAGAACAGTCTCTTGCTTGAGAACAGTTTGGGAGTCTTGATCTTGATTTTTCCAGCCAACAGTTCTCGATACGTATCTTGAATTGTTTTTATGTTGCTGTTTTAAAAAAAAACAACCCAAAACCAAATAGCACACCCCCAACACCAAACAGACTAAAGCTTGTGATCCACCTTATCTATTAGTTTTTCCCAGTGTTTCATAGGACAAGATCAGTGTTCAATTGTTTGTGTATATTATCTATATTTGCTTTCATATTCTTCCCCCCACCCCTCCCCAGGTATCTGCTAACTACTGTGGTTCTGAATATCTTCTTCCCTTATAAAGCTTCAGAATTCTTTGAATTAAGAATTAGAAATCTTATTACATTGCTTACTCTTGTAACTCTGGTTTGGAAGGAAGAATCACTGATAGTAGAAATGAAGGAAGAATACTTTGAATAAACAAAGAGTAAAGATTGAAATAATTTTGCAAGAACATTTTGAAGCAACATTCATTTTTTTTTTTACCCCACTTTCAGTTCCCCAATTGCCTCTCTTGAGATCCTTTTCTGCTCTGCTTCAAATGCCGTCCTCTTCTCCTTTATCCTATTTTTTCATTGTCCAAACTTTCCTCATTTTTCTCTCTCTGTTATTTATCAAATGACATTGTAGTTACATGGTTTACAACACCTGCACTCTGCGTACTGGAGACTGGCAGTACTACAGAAAAGGCAGGTGCTCAGCAGAACTGTAGTGTTGGATAAAAAGTCAGAGGAGTAGGGTATTTTCTGTAAGCCAGAGGCAGAACATCTTTTACATATCACTGTTGCCTAACCCAGACCACTGTATTTTGCGTTGTTGCCGCTAAGTCGTTCTCTATTTTAGGCAAAGGAGTCATAGGCACAACTGTTTTATAAAAACAAAAACCAAAACAACTTCAGAATAGCTGTGTGTCCTGGAGAAATAATATTATTTGGAAAATTGGGTTGTCCTTTTATGTGTTAGTGAGCACACAGCACTTTGAGGCAACTGTGTGAGCAGTGGTTGTTCACCCAGTGTTAGCTTGAGCCATATGGATGTTTGCCACAGGCTGAAACTGCAGTCTGTTACAGCCCTGCTCTATGAATTATGCATGACAGTTAGAGAGAAGGGTTTGGGAACCAAACTGGGAAGTGGCCTGGGACAAAATCAGCCGTGAACAAACTGCTTCAGCCTCCTGACAATGTTCTTCATTGGAATGAGGAGTTTGCAGCTGACAATGGATACTACAGAGAAACACTGAAAATAGAGAAGTCCCTTACAGCAGAGTTATAGAAGGATGGTGGAAACTAAAGGTCACTCAGACCCAAACAGAGTAATGAAAGCTGGCACTTATCAGTCACAGCCCATTCTCTCCTGGTCACTCAGTGACCTGAAAATAATACAGATTCACAGTCCTTTCTCTCCTGTCAGTGTGGTCAGTGACCTTACAACAACATCCTGTAGTCCATTAAAAGAAACCTATTAAAAAAAACATTACCGGTCCCACCCCCTGAAATTAAAGCAGGATGGGAGAGAGTCATAAATAAAGGCTCTTCTAAAGTGAATTAGCCATTTTGGTATTTGGATGAGAAGACAGGAAATAATGAGTGAAATATCAATCTATCAGAGCTAAATCAGACGCTGAAGTGACAAAATGAACATAGTTGGTTACATTTGGGATTAGTTTTTTCCCTGTGCAAAAAATTTTTTTCTTCCACAGGACCTCAGAATAAAAATCAAACAATTCTCTGTTGTTCATTATAGTTAGTTTTTCTGACAAAATTTAAACTCTTGGGGACAGTCTAGATTTATTTACAGTTGACTGATTAATCTCTCTATGCTAACTCTTAAGGTCATTAAATAAACATTCCAGGGCGATGCTTAGATTTGATATGAAAAAGTACCCAAGTGTGTGCCTGGAGGAGGATTAAAATTTAGTTTGTTATAGTTTGAACTAACTTAAGCTTTTGAAATCCCAACTGTGTCAAGAGAAATTTTACTTCAGTACCAGAAAGCTGGACACAACAGATGTATAGGGGGAGGGTGTTCAGATATATTTCTGTTTTGGCTAGGACTGCGTTTGTGTTTCAAAGATGATCTGAATCTATGGTTGAGTGTGAACTTGGGTCTTTGCAGGATAATTTCAAATAAAAGGAAGAATTGATAAGTAACCAATTAATAGTGATGTATGACATGGGGTTTCAAGGTTAGCTTAATTGGACTTGACCAACGAATAGAATACGATGTGCTGCTAAAATCCAGGCAAACTGCTTTTGATTTCTGATTTTCCTGTAAGGACTTTTTTCTCCTGTCCCTTTTTACAGCATCATATGTGATTATTTTTTATATCCTTTATTACCCAGACTAACTGTGCTCAGCAATATCCCCAAAATATCATGGCTGTCTTTGGCAAAGAGGAAAGAGCCTTTTTTGTTGTTGTTTGGTTGGTTGGTTTTTTTGATGTTGTGACTGTATTGGGAAGAGGTGGTCTGATAGTTGGACCTTTCCAATGGAGAACTACATGATAAGAAGAGCAGACCAAAGAAAAAAGGTTGTCTTTTATAGGAACGTTCATATGGAAACCTGTAACTTCCTTCTAGACCAATTGTTGAATAAAATGAACAGTTAACTGGACTTTCCATTCTTTCCTTGAATTTTCAAGATTCTTGGAAGTTCTACTTCTACCCCCCTATTTAACTGGTGTAGTTGTCCTAAGTGTGTCCCCTTTCTATATAGAGTTGTTCTAATAGTTAAAAATGATCACAGACATTGCGTTTTACTCAATTAGAAGTATTGTAACTCAGGTACAAAATCACCTTTTTACTAGAGTGTCTTCATGCATTTAATTTCATTCTGGCTTTTGTATGTATTTGAGATGGCTAAATCTTTGTACTGCTTGCACTCTCACGTGTCATACTGAACTGTGTTGCTGTGCATTAAGTTAACAGTGGGAAGGCATTTCTAGTGTTGTTTCAGAAATGTAAAATAGAAAGTTCATGGGTTTTGGGCAAAGCAATCATTCAGTTCAGACTGGACTTGTTCTGTTTCAGGATCAAACACCAAAGTGAGCATATCTGTGTGCACGCTTGGGATGTAGTTTTGAAATTACTTCAATTATGGTTCAGGAAGCACAGTTTGCTCCTATTGGAAGTGTGCACAGAACAAGCATGAAATTGTAACGGTTGCTTTGCCCCTCAGCATAAGGAACATCAGAGAAGTCTGCAATGGTAGAAATGACATTTTGAACCTCTCAGTCTGAGATGGGTCACAACAGCGGTAAGGAGTTCTGTATTTCACAGTACTAAAGTTACTGAAATTTGTGCCAGCAAACAGGCAGTGCAGAAATAATAATAATAAAAACAGAGAAGCAATTGATCTGGCTTCTTACTAGCAGTTGCAAGTGCTTATAGATCTAATTATAATTCTGAAACATACACAGAAGGGAAAAAAAAATATGTCAGTCTGTTTGGTTTATTTTTGGAGAAGAGTTTAACTCTGAAATCCTGTGCTGTAACTGTAGAGACTGATACTCTGTTCAAAAGGACTAAAACTGAAAGACATAAAAGCTCGCTGCACACTAGTACCAGAAAACTATTAAAAAAAGAAAGCAGTGAGAAAGCTGAGGGGACTGAAGTGATTACTTTACAAGGTAAAATTAAGGTAGGTAGCTGCAGTTTACTTAAAAAATGGCAGACTTACAGATGGAGAGTCTGTAGCTATTGGAAGAGCATATCCACAAAGTAGGCAATGACCTGACATAATAAGGGGAAGGATGGAGTGAACCCAAGTCTTGGAAAAAATTCCTGACATGGAGATTTATGTGTCTAATAATGTCCTAAGGGATATGCTGGGAACTTTATCATTTGAAATATTTAAAACGGGACTTGAAGAGAAGTATTAACATACAGTATGAGTCTGCAGAAAAAGAAAATGTGTGAGGTCTTTTCCACATATTGATTGAATACATCTCGGGATGTATTCCTATCAGGTACTGAAAGATAAGTACATTTGAACCTTGCCAGAACTTGGACTCAAATGGGAGACCTTTAACAGAATTTTGGAGTCTTGTGGGAAATGGAACTGTCCTCAGAGCAGTAGGTAGAAACAGCTTCCCAAAATTATTTTTAGTAGTAGGGGACAGAAACACCATCACAGTCCTACTCACCATCTTGAGTAAGATAACAGTGTCATCTTATTTGATGGGGTTTAGCAATTCATTTTTTTCTCTCTCTCCCAAACAAAGAACTCTTACTGAATTTTGGGGAAAAAAATAAGGACTTTTTCTCTCTTTCCCTTCTACTTTCTTTCCCTCAATATTTTCATTTCATTTGGGAGAGAAGGGAAGCAAAGCATTTTGTAAAAAAAACCCAAACAAACAAACAGATAAAAAAAACCCCCAAAAAACCACCTCATATTTTAACTTAAAGAGTTTCTCTGAGAAACTAGAAACTTTTTAAAATTCCCCTATTGTCCAGGATTCACCCTTATCCTGAAAGCAAGGAGAGTTTTACTGTGGCACTCATTGGCAGCAGGAGTAGAAGCCTAATTATTTGAGGCAGGCAAAATGTGTCCAGGATAGTTCACCCAGGACAGAGCCGTATCGAGTCTCTTCACGTGCTTATGCTGAGGCGTTGCTGCTTGCACTGCATCACAGCCCCAGCAGGATGGCCGGTCCTCACAGGTCTGTTGGTTTGACCGCCGCGATGGATATGCTCACTGAGCAGCGCGAGTCCAATTTAGACAAATCAAGTGCAGAAAGGAAGTAAATTGTACAAAATACTACCAGGTATCTTGTAATATGCATCTGTTTTTCCAAACTAAATGTTCCAGCTGGAATTTTTGTGATCAAAGGTAGGGATGGAGGCTACACCAGGTGTACCTCAGCCTGTGGTTTACTTGTGCTGTTAACTACAGCTTTTACTGCATGAGCTCAGCCTGATGGAGACCCTGAGAACACAGCCTTAAAAAAATCCTGTTTTAATAACGTTCCCATTTTGAGGCTGGCTGGGGAAGGTGTAATCAGCAGTCACACTATGTAGTCACTTGGCCCTTTAGGGACTCCTGCTAAGCTTTGATCCTGGCAGCTGGTAATGTACTGCTCAGTGTGTGAGAGCACTGAAAGATCCAGAGTGTTTCTTCTTGTTACTGATTTGGAAATAATTTTATCCCTTTCTTTTGAATCCTACTGAATACGAACACCCTAAAACATTTGAAGAACTTTCTGTGAACCTGTCCCACTGAGGTCTAGTTTTGATGAAGCAAAATTAGTGGGCAAAATCATATCTTTTCTTTCAGAGCTTTTGGTGATTTATGAACAGTTTATTTGTTAGAGAAGAAATTCTGGCAAAGTTGGATGGATTTTTGAAATTGTATCAGAATTATAATGTCATTGGTTAATCAGTTATTCTTAAAATGGAACAAGAACGTTATAGTTTGCTGTATTAATAGTTTCATAAGGGAAGCAGTCAGCAATTAGCAGGGCTCTACTGCCCTGCTCTACCCAAATAATCCTGTGACAGCGAGATTGTAACAAACCTGTGCCCACTGAAATACATCTTAGTTCTTGAATACTTCCCCAAAAGTCAGTGAGGTACCTTTTGGAACAAAGTGCCAATTTTGGGAATAGGTTCCACATGCGAAGCATTGTATTACAGACATCTTTTCCTTATATGTCTTTTTATTGCTTTTTATATTGTGACTGTATCTACTGTTAGGTAGATACTAATTGTGTTAGGTCTACGGTTGGACTTGGTGATCTTAAAGGTCTTTTCCAACCAAAACAATTCTATGATTTTATGATTCCCCTGAACAATGTTAACTCCTCCCATGGCAGAAACAACCTGGAGTTTTGCCTTACCTCTGAAAGTGACTTAGGCCCCCCAAAAAGTTGTGCAAAACACATCATGTGGCTGTGCAGTCACAGTCACATTTTTTATTAATCCATAAACTCTGGTCATCGATCAAGAGGTACCCAAGTTCTTTTTTTTTTTTTTGCTCCTTCAGCTTTTAGACATATTGCATTGACAGGTTTGTTTTTTTCCTCAGTCATAGAGTTTGTACATGTGTGCGTGGGTGTGGGTGTGAGAGAGAAAATGCAAACCACGTGGCAGACATTAGTCACTTTGTGCTGTACTGCGTTGGAAGGTACTCGAGTTCTAGGTTGTAAAAACATGTGCTGTGCTCCATAGGCTGGGGTCCTGTGTGGTTCAACACTGCAGCTGCTGTTTTCATAGTTAAGGCGCTATTTCAGTTCCGTTCGTCTTTTCTCCTTTTTACTCTGAGTATGTGCCTGTAAATGTGACAACAGAGACCACCTTTGTTGCAGTAGGCAAGCCACAAGCCTTTAAGGCAGCAGATAGGAATCCTAGTCAATAGCATCAGCATTTTAACTATCATGCTCTTTAATTTACTGGGCACAGGGAGCAAAAAGGAAAGGATTCAGTAGAATTAAGGTCAGACAGACAGGTCACACACTTGAACACTTCCTTGCAGGGAATGCAAGGGGATGAAGCAACAAAGAGATCAGGATCCTAGTCCCTCTGTTATAAACAGAATTGTTTCTGAATGTGAACACCAAAGAAATGTAAACCTTTGCAGAGGACGTTTCCTCTTGGCACTCTCACTGATTATGCAGGTTTTAAGTGTTGTTAATTCAGACAGAGTATGTCATGCAGTTCTGCAGCTGGATGGCTGACCCACTTAAAGTCCTTCTGTGCAACAAAACTACTCTTGTAACTCTCTCTTAACCAGTCCTTTAGGTATACTGTAGATGCCTCCCTGCCTGTAAAAGCTGATATTGCAAAACTCCTGTAGCCTAGCATCTGCAGCAGATGGAGTGTTTATCCTGGGATAAATATACAGATGGATACAGATCAGTTAGTCATCCCTACAAAAAATGTTTTACCCCTTTGTGTGCTGTGTAGATCTGTGAATGGTTGGTAAGACTCCTGAATGCCATGTAGAAATGTCACTAAACTTATAAAATTCTATTTCCTGGATATATGTCCTCTACATATATATTGTTCAGGAGAGAGAGACCACGTATGAAGGTGAGAGGTGAAACAAATTCTGTGGAATTGCATTTAGAATGTTCTCCTTAAATGAAACACAGAATGAATGATGTCACCTGTGTCATCAACATCTTCAACCTTTATGCAGAATTGGTATAAGTAGAATGCTACACTGGCAATATTTAACCAAACTTTACACCATTTATTTCTCTGTGTTTTCTTCTGTACTCCCCTTTCACTGAAGCATTATGGTTATGTGTTTCATTAATAATGGCTGTCTGTGATTCTCAACATTTAGGACAATTTCTCATACTGAAACAGCATCCACTGTGGTATTTACTGTTCAAACACAACAGAAAGATGGTTCCTACCCAAAGAATAATGTTGTACGTATGCACAACACTTCACAAAAGCATCATCCCTAAATTGTCAGTAGATAGCAAAGGGTAGAAGTACATGGATATAAATCACAATCTATTTATCTGTGGATGACTCGGGGATCAGAAAAACACAGAATATTGTGGGTGATGATAACAACTTAGAGGACTTATCTCAGCCAATTTTGTTCCACATGTTTTAAATTCTAGCATGATGATGTTAACTCAAGAGCATTGCCAGAGTTGGGAGTCTGCCATTAAACATTGATTTTCCCAGTATCTCACAATTACAGCAACACCTGTGCTAAATAACTTTTACTGATTGTCTGTGAAGAGTTCATGGTCAATGTATCTCACTCAAAGGTGTCCTTTCTTACCTGTGCAGGAGGGAGTTGTAATGATTGTGCAGTAGTCTATTCTGGGAGAGGGGTGGAGATTCAAGAGTTTTGAGGCTTTTCTTTTTATTTTATCTTAATGCCATCCCAGTCCACCTTAATATTCTTGGCTGTTCCAGTGTAGTTTGCCTAGGTCTGTTAAAATGTTTTATTGAGTGTAAGATTTATATGTTGTTGATAAGTCATTTATTTTTCTACCTTCATAAAACCTTGATATATTAAAAAACTCAAGCCAAATAACAACAAAAGCATGAGTGCATGATGAAGTTATACAATATATTGCTATTGCTTGAGCAAAGAGCAGCAGTGTCTGATGATGAATTCTGTAGAAGGGGTTGCTAAACTGACTCTTCCCTGTCTCAGTGCTCGTGTTGTGGGTACAGTTCCACATAATCATGAAGGGAAATGAAACAGAAACTGAAATAGTCTGGAAAGAAAATAAACCCCCTTAATTTACCTTTACGAAGCAGGTTATATCCAAACTTCCCAAAACACTTTACATATGCTTATTAATTAATCAGTCTTTGCAGCACCCCTGTTAGATGGGTAGGTATTATTTTATCCATGCAGAGATCTGAGATGTCTTGCCCTGGGTAATACAATAACCCAGTGTACAGGTGAGATGAGAACACAGTCAACCCGAGTTTCTGTTTCCATGCTGATCAGCTTTGTGCCAGACTTCATGATGCAGCCTGAGGACTGTGCTGTGCCTTGCAGGTCCAACTGAACAGAGAGATTTAAAGACATAAGTAATGAAAAAAAGGGATGGAGGGAAAAACATATTTCCATCACTACAATGTATAACTCCTGGTGCAATGCTGGGTGCTCTGTGCTGTCGAGGAGCCCCTAGATTTGGGGAGGAGGAGGAGAAGCAGGAACCTGCCGCTCTGTCCACGTTGTCTGACTGTGCCAGCGCCCATTCCTGCAGTGCTGAGGATTCAGCCAAAGTATTTTTATGAAAGTTACCTGAAGTGTTTATAAGAGGCCCAGCAGGGATGGGAAGCTATGGGTGTAAAAGTCTGAAGAAATAGTTCTGAAAATGCGCAAGATAAATGCATGTAATCACTGAGAAGGAATATCCTGGGCCTTTTTTTCCCTTCAAATAATAGTTTCAGAGAACAGTTCCAGGGCTTGTGTTCTTTTAAGATGTTTGGGATGTTTATTTATTTTACTTGCTACTTGTATTTTTAAAACTTGCCTGCAAATTGCTTTTCTAATTCTAAAAGAATAAGCTTCCTGGGGAGCATTCTGCCTTGCCTGTGTGATCTATAATGCTAAAATCATACAGAACTTGCTGTACTACTTTGTTGTTCTCTAGTTATTTGGCTGTTCTGAGGAAACTTCCTTTCTGAAGTATCACAGAAATGGCACAAAACAAAAAAACAGGGGTTTAGCATATCCCTGTCATGCAGGCCCAAACAACTTTGTGAATTTTCATAGAAGATAAAAACTGATAAAGCCCTGGTATTTTTAAAGGCATCATCTCCCTTTTCTATATATTCTGGTTTAAAATCCAGTGTTATCTTAAACAGAGATCGCTCTGTTCTTAATCTTGAAACACATGGAATCAGGAATTTCAGTAAATTCCTTTAAAGTGTCTGTTTACAAGGTTCTCACCATGTTAACTTCTACTGTCAGATAGGTTTATTTTGCAAGGAAACAACAAATGAATTTGTGCCTCTTGTAAGCAATGAAGTTTGCTTTTGAGACACTGAAGGTAAAAATCTGTAAATCATGGATCAGCTGTTTTTCAAACCCCCGACTGAGAATCACAGGATATTTATAGTGCTCAAAAAAGAGCTATTAAATGGATTTCAAAATATCTTCCCATTCATTGGTTTATAATATATTTATATTTAGAATTTCAGCTAGTATGTGGGCTTCCAAACAACTTTCCTTGATTTAAAATTTCCGGATGCTGTTGTAACATTGAGTATTATAAGCTAAGTGGAATATTACGGGATGATTCAATCAGGCTGACTAACATGCAGGAGATTAATTCTCTTGAAATCCACTGTTCAATCACTGTGCTTGAAATGGTGTCTCCCTTCAAAACAAATATCATTAAGGTTATTTCAGCTTTTCATTTTCAGTTCAATACTTTGCATGTCTATTGCATCTCACACCGCAAATCTATCTCAAGCACTTTATGATCATTAGGTGATTTAATGTCACTGTCTTTGGTGAGCGATGCCCAATAGCAGTTTTGATTAATAATAACTGGCTTCTAGAGGTCATTTTATTCACTAATGAAAGAATACTAGCATAGAGCATAGCAACTGGCTGGTGGCATGCAGATGAAAGTAGAGTTGCAGCATATACCTACAAATGCAGAGGGAATTTGTGGGGGCAAAAAGTACTTCATTCAACTGGGATCTGTCCAAGATGCTAGTTAACGACCAGCCACAATCATGTAGTACTATGAGAACTTTCATAACCAAGTAAAGTTAGTACATTAATGAGGCAGTTCCTTCAACCATGGACAGAGGAAGGCACTTGTAGCTGGAAGATATTCTTCCTCAAACCAAAGCTGGAGAGAAACTGCAAGGTTGCAAAGGAGTCTTGTGGCCTACCCATATCACAGTGAGCGTGTAATTTGCTTCTTCAGCATGTAATTGGCTAGAGTAGGACATCCCCTAGAGTGGCCTGAACAAAGGGACTGGAGGTGAATATGATCAACCCTCCTTGGTTAATGCTGGGTTTGTACCGTCCTCTAATACTCGTACTGCAGTTGAAACCTATGATTCTAGGTTGTGGAGGTACACCAAAGGTAGGTCAAGGTAGTCGATTCACATCTACTTGTGATTCCTTGCCCCAGCCCTCATCCTCCTGCCCTTTATCAGCAGAAGTTGATCCTGCCACTGTCTCTTGGGTCTTAGCTCCATGGCACTTGACACAACTGATATTTGCTCAACCTATTTTGTTGGCTGTGCAAATAACACCTCTCCGTAGCTTCTAGTAGATGCTTCTTTCCTAGGTTGCTTCTGTTATATTCAGCCAATTTCATCCAAGTCATCTGCAAGTTCATTTTTTTTCCAAGTTATTCTCTATACCTTGGCATATTTACAGACAGTTGTCTCTTCTCATATTCCCACCTGCTGGTGCATTCTCGTTAGCCCTTTGTTTGAGCTACGCTGTTTGTGCATTTATCTGCAGAACTCTGATAATATGTATTTGGGAAATCTGCCTCACAGTTAATCAAAAAACTTCATGAACAGTAACAATACCTCCCACTGCCATGCTTGTTTTTGTATGTACAGCATACTCATGGACTTTTTTTACCAGTAGTACTTACAATGATTGTTATAGCCCTTTGTCTTTTTAGCTTATCTAAACAATCAAACCACAAGAAGAACAAAAAACAAATAAGTTTCAGTTAAAAAAGAAAAAGTTGTTTAAAAACGCTTTTCCTTCTTTGAGCCCATGCCTCAGATTTTGCATATTATGTATGCTTGATGGGAAGGCAAAACAAGCTGTACACTGCTGTTTCATGTATCGGCAACAAAACTCTGAGATAAGTTCTGAATGCAGAATTTTTATTATTGATGGCAGTGTAATTGAAAGAGCACAGCTGGATTTTCATATCATGTTACATAGATCTAAATGACTATATAGATTATGAAGCAGTAGAGAGGCAGCTGCTATCTCTTTTTGCATTTCCTGTTGTATTTGTGTTGATCTCAGTTTCTCATCTTTCCATAATTCTTTCCATTGTATTTCCTGGGATTAGAGATGGTGGAAGAAGAAAGAAATGAGAATGGGTATCATCACAACATCCATATACAAAGCTTTTCAAGAGGAATCTGTGGGCATCTTCACTGTAAACACTATTTGCAAAGTTGTTGGCAAATATTGCAGACTATGCTAAGATCAACTACAGAGGATATTGAGAGGAAGAGCATAACCTATAGAAAAAGCTCAATATGTCATTTTTACAGTTTTAACTTACAGCTTTAAATTTTAGGTGCCTAACTAATTTTCTGGAGATTTAACTTAATCTTTTAATCTTTTTCAGTAAAGACTAATATTTAGGCTTTCAATTTCGAGTTTAATTTTTGTTGAGGCTTTTCAGAACATATGTCCTTTTTCTCTCACACCCACATTCATGTGACTCAAAGACAGCTAAGCACGATTTTCAACTAATTAAGAGTTTATTCATGTATTATGGGTATTTCTTTGCTTTGGAAGTCTAGTCTGCAGTGGGAAGGAGAATACTGCTTTTGTTTCTTGCTGAAAGTTAAGAAGTAGGCCACAATGTGCGTGAGCATCTGCAGGGTAAAATCTACCTTACCTCACTTGCAAACCTATTTCTGAACCAATTTGTTCATCTGAGTGTGTAGAACACTTTACTAATTCACCTATTTCTTAAAATGTTTATAGGTCAACAGCAGTAGAAAACAACACTGTTCTGTTGGGTTTGGGGTTTTTTCATTTTTGTTTTTGTGGGGTTTTTTGTTTGGGTTTTTTTTTTTTCCTGAAGAGCTCTAAGCTCTTTTCTCCCATGTTGTGCTATCTCCTTAGACTTGATGCTAGTTTTTTGTTGTTTTTCAATTACTGTTTAGATTTAATTTCAGCCTCAGATTTTTTTTGAATAGGTTCTTTAGAACTGTGTTCCTGTGGCCATTCTTTAAGGCTGTTATTACCAAGAGGTGGCTTTTCTGAGCTGCAGGTTTTCTTTATTGCTCTGTTCTTCAGCCATACCGCTTTCTGGGAGAAAGCAATTCCATGGCATCAACCCCATGATTTGAGGTGGGCGGGAAGCCATATGACTCTAGATGCTGCTGTCCTGTGTGCACTGGCTGTTGCTAAATTTTTTTGTTCCTACAGAGTGTCTAAAAAGAGGCTAAGCCCCAGAGTGAATTTTCGGAGGATAGCCAGTATGTTATGAGTAGGACTAAGACTCTCCTTGAGACTACACTTGTGTGCTGCTCACGGCTACAAAAGTTTTCACAGCTTGGCTGCCCACAGCTGCTGTGTGTAAATGAGCAGAAGGTGAAACGTCCTTGTTCATGGCCATTTCTGAAAGCTTTCTGGTGGCATGGGCCCCCTCCAGCATATCACAGTGCAGTATACATGTTAAGACAAGACAAATAAATAGGAAGGAAATGATCTGGGTGTTCCCCTTCAGGGAGGAGGTGACGTTTTAGGTTAACAATGCAGCAGAATCAGTTCTGATAAAGGAAGGGCTGGCTTGGAAATCTCTTTTACACTGGCAGTTGTATGCTCCTTCAGCTGTCACTGTCAGTTGTCAGTGCAGAGAACAACTACTGATTTTGTGTTGTCTTAATATGGCACACCATAAGCTACCGTGATTCAGGAGCTGCAACCTAAGCAGTTCTGGCATCTGTGCAGCAAAGATTGGGCTGTTGTGTGACATGCCAGCCCACATACCTGTTCCTACCTATTGACCAGAGCCCAGAGTTTACCTGAAACCATCAGCCATGTCAATGTAAATCTTGGCTTTTTCCAGACAAGGAAATAAATCTAATGGGATGCAGGAAAAAGAGTATATCACCTGACAAATATCTTACTCTCACTACCAACTGCAGTGTTTTGTGGTCAGTCATTCCTTGCTAGCTTTCTGTTAGTTTGAGTGGGATAGTATAGCAGAGAAATGTATCCTGCAGAATAGATATGATGCACTTGAGAGACTGAAAACAGTAATGTGGCCAACCTGTTAATAAATCACAATGTTTCCTAGAAGGCCATATGCCAGGTAGTATTGGCCAAATGTATTCCCTGTGCCACCCTATTGACTTCGGTGAAGCTGCTCCAGAGATAGATTTGGCTTCTTTTCCTCAGAAAGCTGGTGGAAGAGAATGTTTTTATTTAACTTTTGGCAAGGCTTGTGACTTAGCTGTGGTGTGTTTTATGTCCTTTCCCTTCTGACATACACTTTTAATTATTCTTAATAAATTCAAATTGGAGCAAGTGTCTTGGAGTGCAGATAACTAAAATATAAGTTATAGCTTTGATCTATTCCAACCTTTGGAGGATTTGTCAACCTAGCATTTTAGGTAGGGGATGAAGAGCTCCAAAATGAAGTTAACAGATATTTAACAAAAATAAATAAACTATGCCTATGCATTTTTATATCTTTAGCACGTTGAACAAATCATTCACCACACTTTTTTTTCTGTACAGTATATATTTTTAAATGGCTTTTCTATAGACATACCTTGTTATTTCTTTCCACTGAATATAGGTATAGATGACAGTATATTACCCTGAAGTAACTCTTTGCAACTCTCTGCTCAGCAACTAATTGTCACTAGTGGTAATAGTAGTACTATTTATTGTACACTGCAGAACAGTTAACTTCTGGATTTCTTTTGGTACTTGTCTACTAGTGTATCTGTGAATATAATAACCATACTATCTATTTCTTTTTATCTGCAACACCCAAGAAAGATAGGCAAGATGACTCTGTCATGCAACAATAAGCAAAAAAAGGAGGCTACCAGTAAGCTGTACAACCCAGGTAGTCCTAACTCCTAGTCTAGGGTTCTGTTCTAAGTTGAACTGCCCAGATCTTACATCTGTTTCTGTTTTCAATAGCCTTGCCTACTGCTTGCAGGAGAAAAATACATGGTAGTGATGGGAATACTGGGATGCTGATCTGCCAGTATATCACTCTCTTCAACTGGAAGGGTTATCTCCAGATCCTCAGTCCCCAAGAGCAATTGGCAGGAGTTTTGGTAGGGTTGGTGGGGACAGCTTTTCACGAAGCCTGTCTGTGAGAACACTTTTAATGCAAAATGGTAGATGGTTACTGCTAACTTGGATCACGTGTGAACTGCTCTAATTCTGAACAGAACACCAAATTCATCAAAGGTGATTCATAAATGCAAGGTCAATGCTGATAGCAGTGCATACGTTGAACACATGTGAACCCTTCAGAACTGCAGAGTAGACATTAAAATTCCACTAGGGCCATGGATGAAGATCCTTTTACTCAAGGCCTGTGATTAACTTTGATGCCTCTTCTGTAGTCAGACCTAACTCCTTATTGGTCAGCAGCCATAAGAACTTGAAGTACGCTAGAAAAGAACAGAGTGTGATGGCCAAGGGCACTCAATAGAATGACCCTGAGTTTTGGGGTTTTTTGGAGAGGGTGGGGGGTGTGGAACAACATGGTTGGTGTTTCCACTCTCTGTTATTCTTATCTGCCTTATTTGGCTCAGCTCTGGAAGAACAATAAGGACATTCTTCATAGCTAAGGACATTCTCCAAACAGACTTGAACAATTTTGCCTGAACCAAGGCTGTCCACATTTCTTTCTGTAGCACCTAGCACAGCTTGGCAGCAGTACAGCTGAAAGATTAGTGCAATCTAATTAACTCCTTTAAAACTTCTGATCTATAAGACTGCCACTTCTTTTGCCTTGTGCACCTTCTGTGTGAAAGTAAGATGTGCCTGCAAGTATAACGTGCCTTCAGAAATGCTGAAGCTAATAACGTCCACCCTCGAGCACCACTCCTGTTAAATTATGCTGTCATTCTAGTGTATTCATACTGATATCATTCTGCTCCATCATGAGAAGAGCAAATCTGTCTCCTTTACACACCAATTATTTTACATAGGATGGATTTGAAGCAGGTCCCATAATTATACCCTAGTCAACCAGTCAAGTCTATAAACAAAATCTTTCACTCTCTTATTACCTATTTTCCTTCCATCTATTATTCTTCGAATGTTTATGGGAGTTGTGTGTGTGTGTTTTAATCCATCAGCAGCTTTATATTTTTCAAGTGCAAATGCCCTAAAACTGTGGTTGTTTTTCACAAGGCTTCCAAATGCCTTTCCTGTTTTCTTCTCCTGACAGCCAGAGCAGAATAGGCCATTATTAAAGGCAGCACAAATTATGTTGCTAATTAATAATGTTATTGGTGCTCTGGAAACCTGTATATTTATTTTTTGATATTATTGGGAAAGAAGTTCAGTGGTGAAATTCCTAGCTCAGCCACTTCTTTTTATTCCCCTTAGAGTCAGTCTGTCTGTCTTAGTATTCAGTTTTCCTCTGTTCAAATAGTAGATTAATTTTACAGAATTAATGCCATCCCTGTCAATATAAGGTCTGTTTAGCTTTTTTTTTCTTTTTCACAAGTCTGTTCTCTTACTTCACTTGTTTTTTTATTATTTTTTTTCATGCCATTGCTGCTATTAATGCCAATATTTACACAAAGATATACTGTCTTTCTGACCAAATTTGGGTCATATTTGGATATCTCTGAGAAGTTTCATGCAGAACTGTAAATTTTGCCACTTTCTACTTTGGGAGCATAAGATCTTGAGGCTCTCAGCTGAATTACAAATGGCTTTGCAGCTCTTGGTTTGGGGAAATGGCAAAGTCCATCAGAGACTGTGGTATAGAACCATAATAACCTGCACGGCTGTGAAGGGCATTGCTGGTAGGAGTCTTCCAGTTCCTCATGTCCCCCTGCAAACAGATGCTCTAAGCCCAAGAGTTGTGTCAGTTTTTAGCTAGTCTGGACAATAAATTGCTTTCCTCTCCCATAAAACTTTTAGATAACTTAAAAGAAAATAATTCCAATTAGTGATGGGATCTACAGTGCAGGGAACTCAGATTCAAATTCCTGTTCTGCATGATTCCTGCATCCTTACTGCTCTCCTAATAAACGGACTGCCTTGGGGTGGGTATGTAGACTTTTTCTAGAGTTCTGCTTGTACACAACAACTCACTAAATTAAGGATTTGAACCTGAGTCTCCCACAGAGCCTTTTGAGTGCTATGAGTTATGATATTAACTACTTCCCTAAAAAAGAAGAAAAATGAGCCAAAATCTTGTTGTCCTCACCCATTTTATAGCGTGGTTTATACTTAAGTTAATTCTGGCCTGAACTGAGTAAGAGCATCAGCAAAGTCTACACATCTGCAATACTCTTGGGTTATTTCCAGAATTGTTCCTCACTAGTCTTCAGACCAACCTCTTCCTCTATATCTTTGTCTCCCATTCTCAGCCCCCTTGCCTTTGTCTTGGGCCAAGATATAAACTGGCACAAAAGCTGTGCACAAAGCAAGCAGAGGTGTTTTTGCTCCAGTGCTAGCACTGGGGAGACTAATCCATGCACGCATTTGCACGAAGGAGTATAGGAAGCATCTGGAACAGTGGAGGCCAAACTTAAGCAGGGTAAATTCAGGACATGGCTCGATGCTAATGCTGAGACCCGTAAACTTGGAAGGTTATGGATAGGACTCAAATATGATACGCTCAAGATAAGGAGCTGGAGCTCCTAGGCTGCCTGTGTCATAAGTGGAGAGAAATCAGTTTCTCCAAAAGGCAATGCATCGTTTTTTACAGCCTGGAAGCAGGAGTTATGGGAGTACAGTATACAGAAAGGTTCAAGTGTGACATCTCACAACCCATCAGTTCTCACACACTTTTGTTTTTCTGCCTTTTAAACACTGAGCTATTAACCTGTCAATGCGGTAGGTGCTATTGTAGCTTTTCATCTCATATTTATTTCAATAAAGCTTTTATTTAATATATTTGCCACACTTGAATGGTTCTGCTAACACCCTTCTCAGAGTAATTCCCACTTTGCATTTGTCAAGGCAACTAGTGCTACAGCCATGCTAGGAACAACCAGGCTTATATATAGCAGAAGCTAGAACATTTACTCAGGTAGTGAAGATAAGAGTCCATAATATGGTTGAAGAAAAAAAAAAAATCATCCCCCTTTCTGTGGCCTCAGAAAGTTTTCTAACATGCCCCTTTCCCAGGAGAAAAATAAATCCCCATGTACATGCAGAATTTCTGAACAGCAAGCTGTCATACATGCTTCAGAAAACATCCAATCTACTTCATGTCCTAGTGCAAGTAGTCGATTAAAAGCATAGCAACCATAAACTGTCACTTTCTGATAATCAGTGCTCTGTCCTTTCTTGACAAGTTGTGGAAAATCTTCATCTTTTCTTTTGTCTTTCACTAACCTGCTTATACTATTTGGAGTGCTCATGCTTTCCAACACAATGTTTAGGAACATATGTATCTCCTCAAGAGAAACACCAGTGGGCCTCAGCATTGAAAAACAGAATGCCAGTCTTCCTTGGCCTGTTGTGTCACTGCTATTTCTAGCCAAGATATTTGCTTTTTCTCTTTTTTGGGAATTTGTATAATGACTTTGAGATAGATAAAAATGAAAGCAATGAATGTGACTTCTTAAGTTTTGGACTTGTGAACTGTATCTCACCCATACCTAGAATTTGGTCTAGGTTGCCTGTACATCTAATTACCTGTTTGTTTGGTTGGTTTTCTTTTTTTTCCCCAGAAGAGGGAAAGGTTTTTTGCAAATAGTTTGCAAAACAGTAGCAGTTGGATCAAAACACGTCAGTGTTATATCTCAAAAAATAATACTAAGTTCAATGTGCATATAGTGTTGGAGAATGCAGTGACATGATACTATGAGCACTGTATCCTCCTGGAACCTCCCTTCTGTGTTCAATGTGGCACTCTGTAAATGCTCTGATATTTTTGAAAATGTATACTTTCTGGGCACAGATGCCTGTTGCCTGTAACTTTGAAGGAAGCAGTCACAGCAAGATCAATAGTGGTAGTGTTGAGGGTCTTTTTGTCCTGACCAAAGCAATACACACATTTGTACTAAAATAAGAAAGTATTGCTAACCAAAGAAAGAAAAGGAATTTAGACAATTTTACTTAGAAATTGATGCGTTTTTAAGAGATGTTAGCAGAGGCTAAATAAAGTAAACAAAATTAGATGTCAGGTTTGTATTGTGAGGGTACTTTTTTTTTTTCCAACATATTCTTTTCTTTTTGCCATTGACTAAAACAATGCAAAAGACCATTTGTGTAGGCATTGCTTGGCTAGGGTCATTTTCAGACATACATACACTGCGCTGGTAATGTGGCTGGGTGTGCTGGCTCACCACAGTGGGAGTTCCCTCCTCTGTAAAACAACTTCAGTGTTTGTGTTGAACTGGACTGGGGTAATCTCATTTGTTGACTTGTTTTAATAGGTATCCACACAATGAGTGTGGATACTGGTAGCAGCAGCTGCCATGATTCAACAAAGTTTTTAATGCACGGAGAATTCAGAGCATAAATGGTTGTACTGAAGTCACAGCAGCTAGCTGGATCAGGGCTTTGGAGAGGAGATGGTAGGATTTAGTGTACTATGCAGTTTCTAGCAGTGTCAGGTCATGTTTTAGAAACTCTGCTCCTTCTGCCTTCTGTGGCCTGGTGGATGAGCACAAAATCCCATAAATTATTTTCAAGACACAGTTATTAAATGCAACAGGTTAGCAAAGGGCAATACCTAGCAAACAAGGCTGATCAATTGCAACTGAGCAGCAACAGAAAGGTGAAATTTATGGAGACTTTCACGGGTGAGAGACTGCTGACTCTGGATGGACAGTGTTAGAAACCTTGGTATGTATTTCCATACATCCTGACTAGATTATTGAAACCCATATTAGGCTGTACATATACACATATGTATTTAGGCACCAGGATTAAAATGCTTTGCTTTCCCAAAGTTGCCAAGTGCCTACTCTTGACAACAGTTCAATTTGCCCTTCCATAGTATAACAGGGCACACTTATTTCAGGTGCTTAATGGGTGGGTGGATTTAGGAGGCTGCCTTTAGCCGCTCAGATTGGACTGTATTACTTTCTCCAGGCCCTCTGCACTGGACATGACATTGAACTGGTCCAACAACTGTGTGGTCCATGTGAGCAATTCTTTGCTGCTGTAACCGTTTGCTCCCTTACAGCCTGGGCTTTAAGCATGTTTCTCTGAAGGCTAGTTCAGGTTAAAGCCTAAGCTAGTTAAGACCCTTAACTGAAGTTAGTAAAGCACCTTAATAAGAAATTACACTTGGAAAAATCATCTTTCAGCTCAAATTCAATAAAAAGTAGTATGTAGCACATATATTTGTGAGTTAAATTAATGTTTTTAGATTTCAAAAAAGCATTTTCTCACTAACTCTTCCAGAATTAAAAGCCTGCTGCTTTCCTGTTACAGTGGGAACAAACAGCTACATTGCTTTGTGATTACAAAAAGGGGAACATTTTGTAAATGCAGGGTTCCACTTACTCATTGATTTGTAAGCGTTGTCCCTCTTCATTGTCATTGAAGTCTTTCACAGATCTGATTTTCATTTAATTACTTGCCCTCTCTCTCTCTTGTAGTTTTAATTAGTGAAATGTATAGGTATTACCTCATTAGTTCATGCTAGTTACTTGCTAGTAAGCAAGTATATTTAGCATATATGAAGAAGCTGGGTGAAGAGTCTTAAAAATCTGAAAGAATAATTAAAAGTTGATAAAGTGAGTTTGAAATTGTTTATTTTTCACCTGGTAATCTACAGAATGATAATCCTCTGGGTTTGTTTTATTTATTACTTACTCTTCATACAGTAAAAAGTGTGATATTTACTATCCTTTAGAGCAAGAGTTATAGAGATGAATGATGAACTACAATGGATGCAGAATACCATCTTCACAATTTATTGGATTGCAAAATAAAAGGCAACTAAAATAAAACCAGGCTTTTTCAGCAAGGGTAGCTGGTAAATTTAAAATGAAGGAATAGTGTCTAGTCCCATGCCATTTAGACTGCAGGGATTAATTATACTGAAAATCAACACTAATGTAGGAAAAAATCAGCTTTCTTTTGGCTCCTAATGGCTTGTCTATGTGGTGTGAACTGTAGCAATGTCAACTCTGCTGTCATTTGGGGCATCTAGCAAGGAACTAAGACACTCTCTAAGCAGGAAACAAAGGTAACCTGGCATTCACCCTTTACTAAGGAGTACTGGGTCTCTTTAATTTTTACATAGCAACAGAAACCAAGCTGAATAATGAACCAGCAAATCACAGGTTATGCAGCACAGAAAATAAAACAACCTCTTTTTATTCCTGTTGCTCTTTCTGATGGCCTGTTGCGTGCACACACACACCCCCCCCTCCCCGGTCAACACCTCTAATGAGAGCGTTCATCCATGCAGAGCAGTTGACAGAAAGGAACTTCAGGATCACTGTCCCTGCCATCCCCCTTGAAACAATCCTCTGTCAGTGCAATTCCCCAGGGCTACATAGAAAAGTGTAGCAATTAATCCCACAAGTATTTTGATAGACAGCATAGATTGATAGGCAATCCCTAGAGAATACGGAGCCCAGGTGGTCACATCGTTGACCTTCAGGAGAGAATGTCATCACCAGGATTGCCTACATCTAAGTCCTCAGACTTATTCTACAGTGTGACATTAGGATTTTTCTCTCTAAACTAGTGTCACCAGGTGAACCTTCAGGCTCAGGTGTACCTTCAGGCTGACTCCTACCTGAGAAGAAACAGAATATGCACTGCAAACACCTTTTCTAATTCTTCTCTCTCTAAAGAGTCAGTGTGGGATTTCCAGACTGTCTCATCCAACCATGATGAAAATCAAAGGACTAGGAGCCAAAAGATAACAAATCCCTGGCATAAGATGTTGTTTTGATAATCAACATTTTCATTTATGAGGGATTTTTTTTTCTGGCTTTATAGTGCTACTTTGTTGTTACATTAATCCTTAACAAAGAGTTTCATTTTCCTTCAGAAATTCTGAGTTTTCCAGAGATGTTCTTCCAGCTGACTGCAAAGGGATATACAGCAAGGAAGTGAGGCTTTGTGAAAGATCGCAAAGGCAGCCATTTATTCATGCTCAATGCTCTACCTAGATTGTCTGTAATTTTTAGACTGAGCAATTACATGACTAAGTAATATCTACAGTGCTGTATCCTGCCAATTTGTGTTGAATTTGGTTATCTCCAAGCCTTGCATCAGATGGCAAGAGATCTGTCTGTAGTCTTAGTGTGAGAAAATGTTATCTGTTTCCTTGCTGCCGCTGACTGCCAGTCCATGACTACCCCATGTGAGATCGGGTATACACTGAGGGTGAGATACACAGATATGAAGAGAAATCAGAAGACCACACAGAGAGGAGTCATGAGTTAGTTTAGCAGATAAAGTCAACTCATTTAAAAACCAAATAAAAATGCTGTGGAAATGGTAACTGCAAGCTGACATTTCAATGAATGTTTTTCAAAAACTTTCAATGAAAGAGTTGAGGAGTTTGGAAGGGAGACTGTCAATCCAGTCTTTCCACTGGCTCTTTCATATCATATTGTGTAAGCTGTATTTGTATGTGTTTTCCAAAGGAAAGGATAGTGTTCATTTTCACAACAGGAAGACTACAAAGTAGACCTTTCCCAGTCAGTATACAAAGAGAGCAACCAAAGAAAGGATTTGGCCTCTGTAAGCTTGACTAATGTAGGATCTGAGTGTGTTACAAAACATGTCCATGAATTTTATGAGAAGATGCGGCTGCGTAAAGCCTGAAGGTTTCCAGTTTTACCCTTGATGTGATGTCTGTCATTTAATTTTTACCTCATTGAATAGGTATAAAGCCAGATAATCCAAGCTAGGCCTAGTGAGATCAGGCTAGGGAGCTAAGGATATAATGGGAGAGTCTTGAAGAGGTGATCCCCCATAGCCCACGCTGCTAAACTGTTAGCATGCTTCCTGGCAGTTTTGGCCCATGATAATTAGTATTTTTCCAAACAGTGCCTGGACACAATTCAGAGAATACTGTAAGTCAGAAACAGTTTTAAACAACTGACATGGATATGGCCACACTGGGCTGGTAAGTCAAAGACAGCTTAGTTATGCAGACATAAGCTATGTTACTCACTTTGAACAAGACAATAGATCTTGGACAATTTTACTTGTTAGTAAAGACATAGTCACTTTTGCTTCAGTTACCTTAGTTGTTTCCACTGGGCAAGGGAGGTGAAATAGGTGAAACCTGTACAAAGTCTGTAAGCTAGAAAACAGTATATCATCTTTTTCTGGGCTTTAGTGCTTTCACATCTTAGTTTGGTTGTTTTTAACAAACTTTGACTTTAGAGGAAGGCAGCAGGTACTGAGGCTTTAACTACCTTGTTCATTCTTTGTGTATTTGATCATTGTTTTCCTGAATACTGAGGACAGCATTTTCCATGAAAGGACAACACATGTTATTTTTCAGCGTCTGTTCACAGGTACTACCACATATAGTTCCTCATCCATCTCTCATTTGAGGCACAAGAGACTGCAGTCATACAGACATCTACATTGTGGCTGGCTTCACCTGAGCTAGTCACCCCCCTGCTTTACTTTGCAGTCCATGAAGAGAAAGTGGCTGGCCCAGTAGTTTGCCTCAAACTAAGCAGATGCCTGAAGTAGGTGGGACTGCAGTAAAAGCACAGTTATAAAAGCAGCCATGGAGGGCAGTCTCTGACAGATGCCTGTATTGTAGAGATATAAAAACAGATTAAATTATTCCACCCTAGCGTTCTTTAGTTCAGTGTTGTCTCGAACTTTTGAAAGACTTGAATTTAATTTAAAAAATAAGGACTTTGCTGAACATTCACGTTCTACTGTCTGTCTGTGAAGCAGTTCAAGTCCTCACATGACTGAGTCTCTTGTGAAGCCTCAGATGGATTTTTCTTTGACTGACTTTATTTTGATTTACCCAAGTCGGATGTGTAGCATGTATCTTTCCAAATCACTGCACAAGCATAAGTATTTACCATACAATAAGCTTTATTCTACATACACCTTGGAGGTGTTTCTGTTATTGGGGACGGGTACCTATTTTGCTGTTTCATAACTAGAGATAAGCAACAACTGTGAACACTGGAAGGCTTATTCCAAATACCTATATCAAAACCTGGGCACTTGCTGAAATGGATTGAAACTTTTGACTGAAGGATCAAGCTGTAAAGCTCAGACAAGTTGTCTATTTGCTATTATTTTTTTCAGACTTCCAATCTTTTCTGGTTTTGTTTGAAACTGAAGAATCCATGTCCTTTTAGTACATCGCGTTTTAGTACAGACAAAACCACAAAATGCAGAGACAAGTAAATCTAAAATAAAACCACCAGTGCCATTGTTACTAATTGGTATCCTCGTTAGCAAGCTCAGCAGAGATGCCAGAAAATGAATGTATATGTACGAAGACACAGTAGCAGACTTGAGCTCATAATTTACAATGAATAATTTATTCAATTAATTTAGACTGCTTTTCTTCTCTGCAAAATAGATTACAATTTCCTTAAATTTATTCATTATTCAAACATGTTCAATAAAAAATACTTTTTATTTTCACTGTATAGACTGATTACAAATATTGTAGCATTGAATTGGGTTGTTAAATTGTGATTGCTCAGAGAACTCAAATAGCATACTTTCACTTTCCTTTTTTTATTTATTTTTTTTTTTTTCCCTTTTCCCACTAATTGGATGGACAAGCAAGAACTCAGGGCTCACACATCTGCCAGTGGGAATTTGAAGTTTCCCGTCAGCAGGTATTCAACATGCACAACTTTAAAGTTGCTTTCTAAGAATGTTTCTTCTGGCCAGGAAAGGCCAAAAGCAGTGGAGTCCTGGCCCACTTATATTAGAGGTAGCTCTGGCCAAGCACTGTTAAGTGTAGCAGAAGCCAATTCTTTAGAAGACCATAGTATTACTGGATCTTATCTTATTTAGAGCTGTAAGTGTGTGACTGCTGTTGTTGCCTGTGTTGCACTTATTTCTGGAGAGCCTTCACGATGGCTATCAAACAAGGCATTTTTGTTCATCCTCTATTCTCAGCCCCTTCCACCCTTTAAGTTTACAAATGTTTTATTTCAGAACTTCTACAAAGATTACAGTTATTTTAAGATTTGTTTGAAATTTAAGGCTGCCATTTTAGCAAAATATCTTCTGCTAAACCTTAGCTCCAAGTTTTAGTTGCATTAAAAGGAAAATGCTATCTTGAAGGAGAAAAAAGAAAGAGGAGCAGATGAAGGAGTTACTATTGTTTGTCCTGAAATTCCTCAGCACAGCTGAGTTTCATGCTACAGCACATGCTGCACTGGTGCTGCAGTTGCACATCTCTAGAAAAAACATAGAATCATAGAGTAGTTTGGGTTGGAAGGGACCTTGAAAGGTCATCTAGTCCAACTCCCCTGCAATGAGAAGGGACATCTTCAACTAGATCAGGTTGCTCAGGCTACTGATATTCTCAGAGGAATGAGACCTGTGAGCAGTGGGTGCAGCAGGTGCTGTGAGCCCCTGGGCCTCTGCTTCCCCCTCCACAGCTGCTAGAGCTGCTCACACAGCATTTTCAGATGCAGATTCCCAGTGAAAAGAAAGGTCTCTATGGTAGGATTTAAGCAGATCCCAAACCCTCACAATGTATGTGCCTTCCAGAAGAAAAACGCCTCTTCTGCCGTGTTTGTAGCTCTGCTCTGGGACCAGTTAAGAGCCCAGCTGGGTGGAGGAGCCACACTCTGCTGTATGCAGCAGGCTCCCAACCACGCCGATTAGCAGCAGTATCAGGCTCTTGATATCCGACCGATACAACATAATTCTGCAGCCCAGCAGGCAAGCAGAATTTGCAGCCATGGCAATAATGACAGCTGGGTCATTACACTCAAAACCGACAGTCTGCTAGTGTTTGCTGTGATTTTTAAGCAAATTCTTTTTTACTGTGTTGGTGCCTCTTTTTGTGTGTGCTATGTATTAGAGCTTCCAAAATATGGATATTCTTCACACTAGTGAATATCAAATCTGGATTGCAGAGTGATCACTGGTAGGTGGGTTTTTTGTTTTTGTTTTTTTTTTTACACTCAGTCATTAGAGTTTGCTCAAATTGATTCTTTCAGAGGCTATACTCGGCCAGCCAAGAAACTGAAATGAAAACTGTGACTTGTGTTTAGTAAAAGCAATAGGAAATTAAAATCTTAGCTCTGCACAATGAACTGCACGCAGGCAATAAGGCAGGCAGGAGATGAATATCAGTGACTACTTGTGAATAATGAATACTTTTTTTTAGGAGACTCATGGCCTCTTGGTGGACACCCTACAAGAATCATTAGACACATTGTTGAGAACATTTTGCATATGTGTGCCTAGAACTAAAAGTAGATCTGGATTTAAATAATGAGATCTCCAAACTAGATTAATGCCTATTTGCTGGGAGCTCTGCAAAAAAGATTACCTTTCTGTCTTCCACCCTGTAGTTTTTTAAGTGAATGTCAGCCATAAAGCTGTAAAATAATGGATAGTGATCCTACTCAAATATTTGATCATGAAATGTGGCAGCGTTTGATAAATGAAGAGACGGAAAGTGAGAACAAAGACAAGGGACCGTAAGATAAAGGCCACTGGTAGGCACATTAGAGTCTGGATTTACTTCTAAATTTTATTGAGAGAATAAAATACAAATAAGGCAGTGCAAATGAACTTGTAAAAATTGCTTGGAACCTCTAAAAGAACTAAAGAGAATTTTTTAAAAGTCTCTGTTGGGTGCAGGACTATTTAAAGATATTCTGCCCAAGGTTAGCTTGTCTGGTTTTTTTTTCTTTTCTTTCTTTCTTTCTTGAAAACATGCTTATAATGGAAGTATTTTCTAAACAACAAATTATGAGGTTTGTCTTTTGGTGCTGTAATTTTCTGTGGCCTGAATTTCTTGTTGCACATTGTGGCTGCTTTTGGGAGGCAAATAATTGTCAAATCAGGTAGCAGAGCTTGCTTGGCACATGGCAGAACCACTGGTCCTATCTTTCCTTCCCTTTACCTTTCCATCTTTGATTCAAGATTGAAAAGTAGCAGACTGTGAAGGAATGGTGTCGCGTTCAACTTCATATTGTTGTAATTTTTCTCTCAAGAGTGGTATGAGTTCTGTTCCTTATTTGAAAAAAAAAAAAAAAATCTGAATCCATTCTGGTTCCACGTGACTTCAAGACAGGTATAAGGAGCAAAGAAAAATGTGACTGCAAGAGATAGTTGTGTCATTTTACCGTACGTGTCATGGATTTAGATGTGACATTTTTGGACTGTTCATCCAGCAATACAAGATATATCAGAAGAAGTGGAAAAATTCCTGATGATTGTACTACTTCTGCAAATATCTAGCACAGCTGGGCTGTGTGCTGCAGTTACAACAGTCCTATATTCTGTCAAACGAGTGTAAATGCCCACAGCATGTGGTGGGTAGTAAATGAAGGATTAAAGACTTGTCTGCCATGAAGTTACTGCAGTTACTGAAAGTACCCAGCATAAGGATCTTTTTACACTCTTAAAGTACTATATTCTCCTAAAGAATTAGTGTAAAAGAAGTAATTTGCTGAAAATTTCTATTGTTTTTATACCTTCCCCATATTCACAGATTTAAGCCAAAGTCCATTGAAATCTTTCAAGTATTGAATGGGAACACTAATAACATTTCCAAGTTCACATGGGACATCTTTTTCCTCTTTCTTCTCTGTTTGCAGTTCATTGTGTTCCTGTGACTCTCAGTTAAGTTGTTAAAAAAGTGGAGTCTAGTCGAAAAACAAAAGAGATGCAACATATTGGGGGTAGATACCCTGTGAAGTCTGTGGGAGTTTTGTAGCATGGGCATCCACATTAAATCACTTTATTGTGGAAGATTTTTTTTTTCAGTCTTGACTTGTGACTAATAATATTTTGCACAAGTGACTTCAACAAAAAACAAACAAACAAACCAAAAAAGCTCTATTCATGCATTTGCTTGTTTGTTTGTATATTCCCAATTCCACCACAGGGAGTTTAGAGCATTCATCCTGCAAGGTGCAGCTGAAAATTCACACGAAGCAATATGGTCATTAATGGGCGTTTGAACAGTTTCAGTGTTGCTCCATTTCCTCTGCTCAAATGTAGTTAATAGAAATGTCTATTTTTGCACCAGTCTTCTCATTACAGCTTCCTTGCCTGTCAAACATACATATGTAACAAAAGTGCCTCGTTCATGTCCCCTGAGTGGTACCATATGCTGGCAAAACCTTATTAAGTTCATAAGCCAGATTTCATTGGCTATTTGCCCTCCACTTTAAAAGTGATTTGTTAATAAATACTGCTCAATACCCCTACTTTCGATCTGCTCCACCTCTCCCAAGCTAGCTAGTAAATACAAAATTTAGCTCTCAACCCAGAGGGCAGCCTCAGGTCAACTGTTTGCAACAATTGCATGATTCCTAAGTTAATTACTAAGCAAATTCTCACAGATTGCTGCAAAAATCTCCTTTCCCAGGCATGTTTTTCCTGCTTTCATTTGCTCCTTTTCCCTTTTTTCCATAAACAGCCTGCAATCACTCTTTGCAGTCCAGACTCTGTTGCTCCTTTAGGAGCTTTCAGGCAGAAGTGCCCAGAGCCAGGAAGACTTGACATTTAAAAGGTCTTGACATTATTCAAGAGATTTTACCCAGTGTTGGACAAGTGCAAGCAAGCTCAATAATGGGACCATTATGCCCGGCCAGTTCAATGTTAGCTCTGCTTCACATTACTGCATGGCTGAAAAGGTCACGGGTTCAGGACTGGTATTATTTAGGCTGAGGCCTGTTATGACTTAATAAAGAAAAGAAATCTTCATCAAGAGCACACAAATGTGTGGGATGATGGAAAAATAATAGTTTAAATGAAGCTAGGTCCCAGGTTGTAACTGTGTGTGGATTGCTTGTGTGGTGGATATTCTCCTCAGTCATTCCTGCAGAGTTTGTTTGGTAACACGTGCCCATGGACTGGTCACTTACAGCAAATTGCAGCTAAAGCTTGTTCCATCCTCTCTTCCCCAGTTTTTCTGTACCCTTCCCTTTCACACCAGTTTGCCTTCACTTACTATCTGACTGCTTTCTTTGTCTTCCAGTCCAGCCTTTCATGCTGCTCCTCATGGCTGGAACAGCTTCTTCCTTCACACATGCCAAATTCCTTCCCTCCTCACAAAACATCTGAAGATGTGGCTGCTCAGATCAGCATTCAGCTTGAGCGCTGCTAGCACCCTGCCTGTCCATGTCTGGCACGGTACCCAGCACTCTGATTGCAAGTTCAGTAGGGAAAGAACTTGTCATTTCTTTATCTTCCCCCGCAAAAAGATCTCTATACCTTATTACACACAGCAGTCACAAAATGCTTTCTCTTACTTGGTGTATGATTTAAGAGGACTACTGAGATTATGGAATCTGTGATTAAGAAACTCAGAATCTATCCCTAAAGTGTGAAACTGCAGTGACTGCACCCTATAGGATAACTTCTGAAGTCTGTCACTAAAAAAAAAAATTAAAATATAAAAAAAAAATACCTTTTTGCTCTTGAAGTGCTCTGAGGCAGATGAGTTAGTGTTATTTAGGCCTAGCAGCCTGACAGGCTTAGCAAGATCCCTTTCTGTCTTTTCCAACCTTTTATATTTTTGGACTTCTTGATTTGTTGTTTCTAAAATTAAAGACTCATCATAGTCTTCAATCCCAGCTTGCTAAGAACCATCAGAATGAACTCTTGTGATAAATAGAGTACGGAAAAATAAATGGTACTTGTGGCGTTGGATGCATGTTAGTTACCCCACCTGCCATTGAGTATTTCTTTATTCACAACATTGGCAGTACAAAGCATGCCATGACATCTAGAGATGCATCAGCTCAGAACTGAAGTCAGCGGGATAAAAGAATTCATAGAGGAGGCATGGTACATAAATCCAGCTTAGAGAAATCAAAGCTTCTGCAGTTTCAGTGGGAGCGTGACATTCAGTTGCCTGTATTGCAACCTGTGACAGAAACAGTGCGAATAGCCATATTACAAGACAAGCAGAAGGGAAACATAAATAGCAAACCCTGTCATGGATTTGCATGCGTTGCTTTAGGAAAAAATACACCTGTGCCACTTGTTTGTGTCTTCTGGTTTTCTGAGGCTATTTCACGTGTTTTTTATGTCATTACTGATAGCCATAACAAAGGTATGGGTGGGACAAGCATTAAAGATGCAATGGTAATGATCAACAGATGCTAAAACATTCACCGTGTCGTGGTAGATTGGCTAAAAGAGGTGTGCAACTGAAGGTATTTTGGAGGTTGAGTCTAGGAGGTGATGAAGGTTTGAACTGAGAGCTGAGCATCCCCAGGGTTCACCAATTTGACCTGAGGATTCTTCTAACTTATCAGGCTTGGATCTTCAGCTTGGTGTTTATACAATTTGTGCTTTTACTGTTTCTAGGATCTTGTGTTGGGGGTTAAGAGAGGAGGAGAGAAAGAGCAACATGGGGAGGCCTAAAAAATGCATCAGTTAATTTTGCATTTTCTTGACAGCAAGATCTTCTTTTGTGATTTAGGAAACAAAAGTTAACATGGAAAGTGTGTAAAATCCTTTGTGGGCATTTGTTCTGCATCCTAGCATGTTCTCCACAGGATAACACATGGTGTGCAGGCAAGCACCGCTGGATTACATCCAGCTCTTTACCCATCCTCACCATCCACAGCTGGAGCTAGCAGGCAGGCGGTGGAGCAGGTGCGCTAGGCTGGATCTCGGTTTGAATCAGACTGCTTTCCTTGTTAATGAATCTTGTTAGTGAAAAGTGTTTTATTTTATTTTATCTTTTCATGAGGAAGAACACTTGACTTGTTGTTATGAAGCAACATGTCATTAATCCATTTGATTGCTGGATCCTGCTCAGTAAAAGAAAAATATATGTGCATAGTAAGAATAACAGCAGTATGTAGCTCGGTGCTTGAATGCATGCACACACATACAAAGGCCTTTATAGCCCACCTACAGAAGTTGAGTGGCACTGGAGTTACATGTCTTCATTTTTCTCAGACTGATTTCTCAGGTGTACTATGTGAGGAGTTTTATTTTTATGGTTGTGTGCCACTCCAAGGTGTAACATTCACACTGTACTTAAACTCTCTGTCGCCTAAGGATCGCTGAGCATGTTTAAATGTTAATTAGATTTTGTAGCACCTTTTGCAAGGTTGGATTACTGTTGATGGTGTAGCTTCTCCTTTTTAAACAAATACATAGGCTAAGATTAAGGACTTTATTGGAGGACATGTAAATAAAAAAAAAATAAATAAACCCCAAAAAACTCCTCTTTGAAAATTTTCTATTACTGTTAGGTATATCCCAGTAGCATTATAGGCAGACTGGAGAGATTCACCCATGACAAACTATGTAGAAATTTAAAAGCATAGAGAAAAGAAAAAAAAAAAAGAGAAAATCTGAAGAGCAGGCAAGCCCCACCTGTTGAGGATCCCCTTCTTTTGGTTCTTGAGTTTAAGCTACATTAATTTAGGCTAATTAATTTAAGTAATTTAACTTAATTAATTACTAACCTAAATATTGATTACAGAATTTTATAGTCAACTTGAGGGTAATTTTAACCTGATACATGTCTACATTTGCACAAATGTTGGCTGCAGTACTACTATCGAAAACTAGTATAACCATTCCAGAAGTGTTTCTGGATGATCCTATTACAAGTGCAAGTTTTGAAACATTTTTGTAAAATACTATAGTTTTGGGGAAAGAGCTTTCTGTCTTTTATTAGGCCAAATTCCTATTGGTTTTAATAGGAATTTTGACCGAGTGAAGATTAGTGAAAATCACAGGACTTTGTGGCCATTGTTTGTAAAATGGAAAAGATTTTTCATTGGCAAAAATGATGCTCATCATATTTGGTTTATTTTTTTTTTCCTTTTTCTTTCTTTTTAAATTTTAGTTAAAATGGATAGAAGTACCTGAGTCTGATTCTCCTGTAGAGTTGGTTACTCATAGAGATAAATTAATATCTAAGATGAAAAATAAAAGAATAAGGAATCTAATTCATTTCTGTGTTTCTCTAAATCTGCAGTATTATATTGTGTCATCATTGATATTATTGTAAAACTACTAAAAAAACCCAAAACAAAACCTCCCAAAAATCCAAACCCAAACCCTTCTTGTGTTCAAATACCAGAATGAATCAAGCCCCTGTAAAAGGAAAATAATTCTTTAAACTGCAGATGTTCCATTCCACCAAAAGCAGAAATCTTTTCCTTCATTTCAGTTTCTCTTAGCATGTAGATTCTTGTCATGTAGAGGAAAAATTATCCAAAAGCTAGTTGCACTTAGCATGAATTTCCATTGCTAGTGCTCTTGAAAACAACCAAACAGTAGATCCAGTCCTGAGGGGGATTGAGTACCCACAGTTCCCTAAGCCAGGCACGGAGTTGTGCTGAGCGCATTTCCCCACTCACATGGGCTTCTAGTCTCTTCTGCTTGTGGTGAAATAAAACCTTCTTAGTCCATGGGTCAGACATGATGCTGCCCAGCCTGTCTAGCTGTGCCTTTCTGTCTTGCAGTGAAAATCAGTCTTGACATTGCTGAGATGTTCCCTACAACCCCCTATCTCCAAATAATTTAGATATTTTTTTCCCCATCAGGAATTAAATGCTTGCAGTACTGCTCAACAGAATGAAAGCAAACTTACATGAATATTATGACACATGGACTATATTTTCATGAAATTAAGATCACAAGATAGTTTATCACTAGTTCCAGCTAGAGCAACTGCTTTTTTTTTTTCTGTAACCTTTGATATGCAAATAAACATTTCAGGCACTGGAAATCTGCCTTATAAAAATTGACCTATACTTATTCATCCTGAAGTTTATGCTCATTTTAAGTTACCTTTAACAATGAACTCTACAAATAATTTGCAAGCTGAACCACTTTCTGAAGGATACGATTATAAATGTTGAACTCAACAAAATGGTATGTGTGTTTTTGGAGAGAGCATATACTCCTGCAGACCCACAACACATGGGGTTTTAGCTGTACACACTGTACTTTCCCTGCTTAAAGCACCTTCCCAGTAACCATTATATAGCTATATCCCACAGATTCCAAAGCCACTGCACAGTTATTGCAATGTGCATGTATTTCCTGAGCTTTTCCATGTTCAATGAGTGACAAGCAAACAGTGAAGCTTGGTTTTCTCAAAGGTATCAGAATCGCACAAAATATTCTCCCCAGTCCACTGGGTATCCATCCTCTGAGTTAAAGAAGTAAGAAATTACAATAATAAAGAAAAGAAGTGTTAGGTTATGGCATGGCAACCTTCCAAGTAGTTATGATAAACCAGCATTGTTCGCTGCTTGGGAAGTTAAACAGAATTATGCATTGTTCTAAAGCAGCTGGGGAGCGGATCCCCAGGCTATTTCTTACAACAGTATTTTAAGGAGGTATAATACAATCCAGTATCGCTTTTAATTAAATTAGCCTAAAAAGCAAAAGGCATGTACTTGCTAATTTTCAGAGCTGCAGCTGAAAAGTAAACATTGCCGAGGTGAGGGCAAAATGGCAGCTTTTTTGGGAACAATGTTTTTGTAAGGCAGAAATTTCTTGTCTGAATATTTTTTTTATTGTAAACTAGACACAAAATACCTTTGAATTAAGTACTTTAAATAACTGATTTATTTTACTCTCTATCCTTTTCAAAATTGTTGTGCACTATTTTTGTTTCTTATTGTGGGCAATGAATGGTAAAGACTTTAGTGCTATGCTGCCACATGGAACAGAAATAATGCTTTACCTCTCAGAGACCTTGGGTAAATGTTTGTGCATGTTTCCAGCATGCTTCTGGGTAAAGTGCAGTTTGAAGGGTGAATGCAACTCTTCATTTGGATTATTTTGGGACCAAACTTTCCAGAGGGTGGGAGTATAGCACTTGCTGAGCCAGGTCCCATAAGGAATCTCAGATAAGATGCTTAGTTATAGCATTTTGTGGGAGCTCATGGGAATCCAGGTGAATTCTGGACACCTTAGTATACACAAAGTAAATACATACATTGACATTGCACACATGCTCTTTAAGAAGTGACTTTTGGAAATGAAGTATCTCTTGAAATAAGCTGCATCTCTTTTGTTTCCATCCTTCAAATGCATCAGGAGGCAAACCAGTTGCTATAGAGACTTTTTACTTCCAGTAGAGGCATGGAAAAAAAAAAAAGCAACAGAAAAACTGAAAGCTGGTGAGCTCTTTTAAGGTAGCAGAAGCTCAGTGGCAGTCCACTGAATAGTCCAAAATACATGAGGAGGCCACTAACCTTCCTACATATTGTGGAGCTTTCATCCTTCCTACCTGCATTTAGGGGACATCCTGTGGCTCTGACCTGTACTAGTGAGAATTACCCACCTGATGAAGTGTAGTGGGGGAAGAACAAGTACTTCCCCAGAACTCCAGTCATGACTTTGGCCAGTGGGGATGCTGATTGTTTTGTTGTGAGTAAAAAATAACATATTTTCAAACTCTTGTCAGAAAAAGAGGCAAAGGTCTTAAAGTGCCTTTAGAAAAACGGTGACTGCAGGATGGAATTTCCTGCATTTTTAGTGACTGAATCACCTTCTCAGCTAACATTATTGGAAAGACACAGACATTTGAACTCTTGATAGTATCTGCAAGACTGCCTTTGCTTCACTACAAACTGTGACTAATCCAAAGTCCTTTCAGGTGGATATGGAGTATCCCCAGAGCTGCTTCAGTGGGCTTTAGAGCAAGGAGATGTGTCTTAGAGTGTTTGCATATTTTAGGTATCATTTTTTCTCCTTAACATTCCATGTTCATTAGTGAATACTAGTGTTCTGCTGGTGGTTGATTTTATTTCCATTTTAATGATATATTCAGGAGACATTTTCCAATTTTGCATGAAAATCATACAATCATAGAATGGTTTGGGTTGGAAGGGACCTTAAAGATCATCTAGTTCCAACCCTCTTGCCATGAGCAAGGACACCTTCCACTAGATCAGGTTGCTCACAGCCTCATCCAACCTGGCCTTTAACACTTCCAGGAAGGAGGCATCCACAACTTCCTTGGGCAATCTGTTCCAGTGTCTGATCACCCTGACATTAAAGAAGGAGGCTGATCCATTTTCATCTTTAACTGTAATATTTTCTTACATATTAGGTTACATCTTGGGGTTCCTTTGATTTCTACCTTCCTCCTCCCTCTTTTTTCAAGCTCCTACAGGGTATTTATCAATTTCTAACTTGATAATTACATCTTGGATTATTCCTGCTCTAGTTTTTTAAGTACAGAAGGAATTAGCACAATCAACATTGCAGTTGTCTTCCATTCTACTCTCTTTTGCATATTTAATTGTTGTAACTCTAAGGTTTCATATTTGCTCCACTGAAAGTTCTCTGGTGTGACAAGCATGACATATATATGGAAGAGAAGAAAATTTTTGTCAAGGACAGAAGGAGAAAGCATTTCCAGATGTATTCTCTAATTATGTCTGTTTGCAGTGAATCACTTAGTTTTGATTTCTGTCTGCAGAACTACGTATTTATGGACTGGCATACAAAATCATAAGGCTCATTTATATAACACTTATGCCTTTCCTTAGTAATAGGAGCAGCATTATTATTGACTTGATGATTTTTGCTTTCAAGTGCTTTTATTTCTCTCATTGCTTAGCTGCCATTCATTGGTTCCCTGCTGGTCCCTGATGTGAAAGAAATACAAGAGAAAATGTTAATTGGAGACCAATTTGGTATCCAGAGCTGCCCAATAGCACTCCCTCTAATAACGCATGGGTATTATGGGTTGAATATTTCATATCACAAGTCTGAATAGTAGAGATTAATTTCCCCTATTTTGTGCTGTATCAGAGTACCGTGAGCTGAGATAACATATTGTAATAAGTGATATTATGGGTGTTTGGGTTGTGTATATCTACCTGCTGTCATCCTGGTATTGGCACTTGGAAATAAGGGAAAGATCTGCTTGCAGTAAATAATCCACAGATGATGATGAAAACTAGTGCTTTCCAGCCAGAAGGAAGGCAGGTGCGATGCAGAGATGCATTGGGAGGGTGTTTGCAGTGGAGGCAAGGAATGTCCCGGAGCCATTGTTCAAGGCACAGGTTGTTGACAGAGCAATGCCCTTTATGAAGTAAGTATCTTATTTAGGGAGATGAACTGAAGCTGGGACATACAAAAGGGAAAAAGAAAACTGTTTAGGTCACTGAAAGACTGAAGAGTTGTGTTACAAGGAGAATGAAAAGGCTTGGTTGGCTTAGCCTAGCAGAATAAAGTCTAAGAAGGATCTCATTGCTCTTTATAATCATGAAGTATAAACCATGAAAGCAAAAGGGCAATGTAGATAGAAGACTAAGTGGCATAATTTGGCTGCAAATCACGAGTACTAGAAGTTCAGGACTGAAAGCATGTAGGGGAGATCTCAGTAAGTGTCGTAAATGGGATTATGTGACCTGGCTGGCTGCACTGGAGGGGAGACTAGCCTCGGGAATGGGCAGCATGGATCCTCTAGGCCTGTTTACCAAACACACAATAACCGTAGTTGCCATGAATTATTGTGTTCACTTCAGCTTTGGCTAAGCATTCCTCTGTTTCATATTGCTGTGAAAAGCAGAAACAAGAAAGCATGTTGAGCAGGAATCTCTCTCAAAAACCAATAATAACAACAACAAAAATAGTAATAATAATCACAGAATCACAGAATGTCAGGGATTGGAAGGGACCTCGAAAGATCATCCAGTCCCATCCCCCTGCCAGAGCAGGAACACCTAGATGCGATCACACAGGAAGGCGTCCAGGCGGGTCTTGAATGTCTCCAGAGAAGGAGACTCCACAACCTCTCTGGGCAGCCTGTCCCAGGGCTCTGTTATCCTCACAGTAAAGAAGTTCCTCCTCAAATTGAAGCGGAACCTCCTGTGTTCCAGCTTACACCCATTGCCCCTTGTCCTATCATTGGACATCACTGTGAAGAGCCTGGCTTCTTCCTCCTGACACTCACCCTTCAAATATTTATAAACATTAATAAGGTCCCCAATAATAATATTAATAAGGTTAACAATAATAATAACTAAAAAGAAGCCTGCACAGATCTCTCTAAATCAATGTGTCTATATACACTTGTATTTCTCTAGTTTCTGTATGTTTATACACACACATTTTTAAGTTATTAAACAACTAGGTGGGTCAACATTAAGTTGGTTTGACTTTTATCATGCTTGGTGTGTTTTATTTTGTACCAAAATATCCATATTTCCTACTTTAATTGCTTTGTTTCCCATGTTCACCTGTGGCTACAGTACTAATAAAATAATGTTTCATTTTCTCTGTTAAATAATTCTTTCTCTGCCTCTTGAATTGTGGCTACAAAATGCAAAGAAGCAAATCCTTGACTCACTTTCAGAATATAATATAAGGCTGTAAAGGTTTGCAGTAATCCACACCCAGCACTCCAAAAAATCATAGTTAGCTAGTCCACTGCCTTGGGTGCCTGAAAAACAAAATAAACTAGTTATTTTTTTTTTAGGTCTTTGGCCTTGTTTCTTTCATGCATAAAGAGCTTACCACACTCATTCATGCTTTTGTCACCTTCAGACTTGTTAATGCAACCTTGTGGTTACGTAAGACAACCACTGTGAAATTTCATCTGATGTTGAATGCATATAAATATTTCACATGTGGAGCATATTAAACTGATGTTTCAGGAGTTCTGCTGGCTTAGGAGTTTTTTTGCTTGCATCTATGCATTTGTTCCTTTTCATGGATATTTTTGGGTGGTAGTTTTCATTCTTAAAAATGACTGAAGGTAGTTGTTATATTCTGGGGGGAAAAAATCTCCAGAAATCTCCAAACCCTTTTTCTTCCCTCTCTGTACTTTGAAATCTCCACTGAAGTACACTTTTTGAAGGATCTCATGTTCTTCCCCTCCCTTTTCTCTCTCTGCTTCCTCTTTCCTCACCCCTCAACACACGTAAAAGCCCTTAGGAGATTTTCAACAATCTCACAGCATAAGACGCACTCCCAAAGTACTCTGCCAGCTAGCAGTAAGTTGTGTTAGACTTTCCAGATCATAGTAAATAGGAATTAAAGTAGGGAGGTTCTTTCAGAATTAGACTGACCTGTTGAGCAAGTGACACCCCTACCAACAGAAGTCGCTGTTGCTTTTCTAGAACCCAGCTGCACAAACCCTTGTATTTTGATGTGTGTTGTCAAGTATGGCTCATACGAAGTCATTGAACCATGATTCCTGTCAGACCAAGTTACTTAAATTCTCTCTATCTTTATTTTCCCACCTATAAAATACAGCTAATAATGCACCCTGGAGTTTTCTAGTACCCATCAGGACAGCTGCAGATGTGCTTTGTGTTAGCATAATGCCGACTTCACTGTGCAGGAGAGGAACCTGAGACAAGTGAAGGGTAAATCATTCACTGAGAGGGGAGGAGGAGGTGGCTCAGGGGCTAACTTGAGAAGAGTAAGTTTTGGAGCGCTAGAGGAGCAGGGAAAGAAAAACCTTCCCCTACAGTCGCCTTCTGCATACCCCCCTGAAAAGTCATGTCAGCAGCTGTCTGATGGTTCCTGAGTGGTATGAAGTGAAGGCAACTGTCTCTTGCCATCCTCCTAGTCTCCAGGCAGTAATGGTGATTTAAGTTTAATGAAACACATTCCCTGGGGAATAAACAGCATGATAAGACAGCACCTGACCTCAAGTGTTTTTGAAGACTCTGCTGGTTAGGAATGCTGAGAAATTGTCAAATTTTCAGGCAGAAATCCCTTCCCCTGTCTCTTCAGTTCTGCTGCATGCTGAAAATTTGGGTCTCAGTTCTTAGCCCTTGTGCTACTTGCCCTTGCAACATTCACTTGCATGTTTTCAGAGCTTCTGACCCCTTATTTCTGGAATGGGACAATGAGTTTGCTCTGTAGACCTAGGTTGTCCTCCAAAAGCTCATTTTTTTGTGGAAGCAAGACTTCTGTTCTTGCATCATCTGGACTCACACTAAGGCTATTCTCACCTACTGTCCTATTCCAATCAAGTTTGATATAGGTAGAATGTAAGAACAACATTCCTAAAAAATTGTATGAAAACAGGTGTGGAAGCACAAGAAAAAGTACATTGGCAAATGAAAAAGCACCTTGGCAAATGAAAAAGCAGGAAGAGCTGAATTCTTATTAGACATCCCAGAGTCCTCTCACTCAGGAGGAAGCCCATAGAGAAGATACAGCTGCAAGGAAAAATTCTGATGGCTCTTTCATCTTCCCAAACAGCCAAATCCAATTAGCCACAAGCCATAAATTTACAGGAAATGAGGCTCATTAGTCTTCCTGTCTAGGGAAATACTTATTTTTCAGGGATTAGCACTACAAGGACTAACCTGTGGCAGTAGTGGATGTACAATTTAGACTTCTGCTGCCCTTGGCTGTGCTTACAGCCTGTTTAAGGCAGATATGCCTGGAAAAGAGAGACCTAGCAGAGTTACATGTTGAGATCAGAAGCCATCATAGAAAATACAGTTTTTACAGGGACTTACAGAGAGTTTTCTGAGATAGCTATCAATTGTTTCACTGAAACCTTCATCACCTTCTAAGAGAATCAAAGGCCACAGCCATGAGGTCATGGGAATTTCATTTGGACAGCACTTAAGGCACATACTTAGTGTCTAAATTAGATTATTTTGGTAATCTGTTTCAAATACACCCTTGGTCTGACTGTTGGTTAAAACCCCACCTTTGGATGACTCTGGCAGCTTAAGACAGAAATGCTGTCACATAATACTTGCATAATGCAAAATGTGGTAGAAACCCCTCATTTCCAACTGACTAAAAAATACCATCCTGAATTTTAAGGCAATGTCAGGCTATATTTCCCATCTGTAGAATGCATTGCCTTAAAGGAATATTACATTTAGCTTATGCATGCAAACTTGTTGGGAAAGGCTGGAAAATATCCCTGTATCCCTAATTTTATCCAGTGACATTACAGTCTAATTACTCTTTGATGTAGTCTCACCTTACAGTGTCTTCCTGATTGTTTTAAAATTAGTCTGCTTGCTTTTAAAATGCTCACAAGTGAAGCGGGTTAGTGCCCACCCTAGACTCTGCGTCACCAAATTGCTTAAGCATGTGATTAAGTCCTTTTCTCCATTGGACTTTTAATGCTCAAATATATAAACACAAGTCTGTTTCCAGAGGCAAATAAAATGAAATGCTGTGGCAGGTGATGAGGCTTGTATCTACAGCTCTAAGATGAATATGATACTGTTTAATTCATACTTAAGTCTGAAAGCATTTGGAACGATTGGTACATTAATGAAATGATAATTTCATGCAAAATGTCTGACCATTATTTTTCCTGAAAGAGGCCACAGTACTGGCCACATATCTTTACAGGGCTCTTTAAGAATGAATTATTGTCAACTCTCTTTATGTTTGAATTACATTCCTCTGATCCCAAGTGAAAAACAAGCCTAAAGAATGATTACAATAAGCCATCATTTTCCATAGCAGAATGCAATGAAACTTGTACTGAAATATCTAACGTGCAGAGCCCCTTTCCAATACACTTTACATACCAATTTCATTAGCAGGTGGAACAGGGCAACTATGCTAAATGAGTAAGGATTTATCCTTTCAATCTCTTCTCTATCTGATATTTTGCAACCTCAGTGCAACACTTTAACCTCATGATTCAGCTGTAATGATGTTGTGCATTCCTCAGAGATATGTTTAATCTTTTTACTTAGATAAGTTCTTGGCTTAACATTCTGGTATCAGACAAGTTGAACAGAAGGAGAAAGCATTTAACCTAAATAGCATATCAGAAGGAGCGTCTCTTTGCCCTAATATTAACCAAGATGGTTAGCACTGTTAATCGCTTCTCTGAGAACACTGCTAGGTAGCAGAGATTCATAATATGCACATGCAGAGCAACACAAGCCTAATCCCACTAATGAAGCCAGTGATGCCATTTCAGCTAGAGGGGGATTAAGCTTATCAAGTACAGTCTATTTTTTTTTGTCTAATTTTTTTTTTAATAAAAAACCCCTTTGAGGCTTTAACTGCATCCCTGTAATGGCATTGCAGAAGATAATGGAGCCACACGGCACAGGGCCTTACACATTCAGACTTTAACTGCTTCTTTGGTCTTTATTGGTATCTGAACAATTGGCCTGATTTTCAGAAGTACCAAACACAGTTCCCTGCACAAGGGGCATCATTCAAGGCTATTTGTATCGCTGCTTTTAAGAATATATGAATGTGAGTAAAGGTCCTGTTAGCCTAACTGTAGCCTGTCCCTGAGAGTGCCAGGAATAGAGGAGTAATGCTCACAAAATGAAGCTTCTTGCAGAACAGCTTCCTGCCTGTAACCTATTGCAATCTAACCAGCCTCCACTTACACATCCAAGGAACGGATATCAATGAAGGTGGAATGAGTGTTGTGTACACTTCAGACTCCTTTACTTTTAATTGGGTTTACTTCCATACAAAGGAACTTATTATTTCAGAAACTTGTTATTTCAGAGTCTGCACCAAAGTGCACTCATTTAGAGCATACATTGAAACCAAAGGGCTGAACACTTCAAAGGCCTCTTATGGTAATCAGAATAGAGAGCGTGATGGAAAATTGCCCCTCCTTCCCTCATAAACTGGTTTGGAAAAAAAAAAAATTCTTATTATTGTCTGAGTCTTATTTTCTTTAAAAGCAGATTTTGTAAAGAGACATTATTGTGCTTTTTGTACAAGCTAAGGATAAATGTAATGATAATGCAAAAAAATTTCATTGGCATAAAGAGGTTTTGGCAGTGAAGAAAATCAGTCTCAAAAGTAGGAATATCATCAAGGGAAAGAAGTTAGTGTTTAAGACTGTGTTTAATTACAGATTAAACAGATTAAATTAGTCATTTGGTGGAACAAAAAAGGAGGGAGGGGGATGCTTTATGGAGTGGAAAAAATACAGCAGTTTCATAAAATAGTAAGTATCATCAATATTCTGTTATGATTGAAAGCATTTGTTCCACTGAAGCCAGTTACAGTTTTGCTGTTGAGTTTACAGGCATGAAGTGCAAGTCCCTCTTGTTTAAAGTGAAGGTGGAAAGAGGGCAGGCGAAAAGGAAGAGCAGTAAATAGGGCAAATGCCTGAATCTGTAGGTATATTTTGCCCACTCATTATTTCCATCAAGGGAGGGTTCTCTGAGAACACTTTTTGAAAAATAATTACAGAAAGACAGAGCAAGGAGCACAATTGTTGTAGTGAAACAGGTACTGCTTGGAAACTGAGGGTGAGAAGGAGCAACCAGCTCAGTCACTGAATTGGATTTGATCATCTAGTTCCAGCTGCTGTTCTCCTCCTCTTGCTTCCTGTATTCACATATGTAATATTGACCTTGTAGAAAGTGCATGCAGCATATTGCCTGTAGAAATATTATGTACATATCAAGGAGTTTGGGGAGACTGAAATGAGGTTTTGGAGATTTTAAAAAAGAAAAACAGTCCTGCACATTGCCTGTGAAAACTCTGTGGTACTAGTTCGTGGGGACCTCAGTTCTTCCAAGCCAGTGAACATTTCAGGAGAGATGAAACTGAAAAACTACCTTTCTGACATAAATCCTTCTGACATCCATCCTTCTCCCCTTGCATCCTTTAAATTTTCTTCATTTCTAGCTCCCTTCTCCCTCCCTCTCTCTTTTTTCCTTCCTTTTCCCATGCTGTAAACTCTGTTCCCCATTAACTTTTCGTTGTCGGACTAGAAAAATTGAAGCTTTTCTTTTGTTTTCTCCTAGGAGAAAGCATTCAACAGAAATCAATATGATTCCTGCAGAGAGAAGCCTATAGCAATGTGGTGCTCCAGTGCTAACTAAATAGACAGAGTGCAGCAAGGGAATACAGATAGCCCTGTGTGAACAGACCTGCTCACCTGCTTGCATGACTGACTCAAATTGGGTCATCTGCAGAGGTAAAATGATGGGACTTATTTCTCACAGTCTGCATTAATTCTCAGCCTTTCTCAGGCTTACATCAGCACAATAGACATATCAATATTTATACTAATATATTCATAAAGAATTGCTAACAGTTTCTTAAAGCATTCTTAGTGCAAAGATCAAAGGTAAGTGGTGGTACAAATCTAGAGATGGTTTACTTAACCTACCATAGAAACATAGAATGTTGTGAGTTGGAAGGGATCCACAAGGATCCTCAGTCAAATTCTAGGACAATCTCAAGATTCAAACCATGTGTCTGAGGGCACATGTTGTCCAAATGCTTCTTGAATATTGTCGGGCTTGGTGCCATGAGCACCTCCCTGGGGAGCCTGTTCCAGTGCTCCAACACCCTCTGGGTGAAGAACCTTTTCCTAATGGCCAACCTAAACCTCCCCTGGCCCATCTTCCTGCCATTTCCTCTGCTCCTATTGTTGGCCAACAGAGAGAAGAGATCAGCTGCTGCCCCAACCTATCTAGTCACCCTATTAGTAAGACTATAAAATTTAAGAATTTCAGCTTTCATATTTGGCAGTCTTTCTTCATATTATTAGTGAGACTATAAAATTTAAAAATTTCATCTTTCATACTTGGCAGCTTTTATTCACATTGCTTTTACTGACCATCTCAGTGGAGTACTGCCCCTGGCTACGTTTGTGAATACACCTCACTGGACCAGATACTCAGCTAAATACAAATCAGGATGGCTCTATTGACATCAGTAAAGTACTGATGGTTTATACCAGCCTGAGGGTCTGGCCTCTAACAGTTCAAGGAGGATATGAAAGCTAGCTTGTATCTGAAAATGGAGAGCGAGTAATTTAAAAGCTAAAGATACTTTAACCAAATCCTTGTATTATGCCTAAAATAATAATTTCCATCCTTTGTTTGAACTTACACATTCACAAGTTACTTTGTGTTACTCAAAGCTTTACTTACAGTCATTGCTGTGAGAACCCCTCCTATAATACACACTACAAGTGACATAGATCACAATCACATCAAAGTGGTTTAGACTTCACAGAGGATAGACAAGAGGATAATTTGCACTTACATATTTTCTTTCATCCAGGGAGTTCAAAAGCATGTATTCATTAGCTTTAAACACCACTCCTTATGGACAGGTAAGCATAAGTACCAAAACCACTTTACACACAGATAAATTAAAAGGTAAAACAGAATAGAGACAGCAAAATGCAAAATCATGAATGACAGGAGGCAATCCAGTTGCCCATACCATTAACTTTCATTTACTATTACAGTCTATCCTATGTGCTAGCCCAAATTATTGCCTATGAGGTACAAAAGCTTACTCCTGACATATGACTGACACTATTTAGGCCCTCTCACAGGGAATGCTGTAGGCAAACCATTTCATCCAAAAGTGAAGGGTTGGTTTTGGGGTCAGTCATTTGTCAAAGAGTCCCTGCACAGTTCTGCAGTTGGGACAGTCAGGTATCAAGCAGATTAAAGCAGGCACCAAACAGTTGTAAGATAAATGGCTATCTTTGGCAGACACATGAAGAGTATGCTATTACACTAGATCATCACCAAAGCCCTAAAGGGCAACCTTTAGGCCAAAAGGTCTTTGTACCTCTGACCTCACCAGAGCACATGACTTTGGGGATGGTTTGTTGTGCATGGCTGGGCTGGAACAGCCTGCATTCCACATTTGCATTTTGGGGAGAAAAACAGGAGAATCACCTCAATCCATTGTTTCAATAGGTTTCAAAGGATCATGTGTCTGCTGAACAACACACAAACTAGAAATAAGTGTATAGAGGTAAGAGCAGAAGGGAATTTTTATATTAATTATAGCACTCAGAACAGCAGGCTGTTTAAGCCCATCAGGAAAAACTTAGAGTGGTAAAAACAGTCAGAGAAAGCATTAGCAGTTAAATCTTCTGGGCAGTTTCTGTAAAGAAACTCAGGAAGATACTTCTTACCTAAACTTTGTAACTGGAAAGGCTCAGAGGACTGGGTATAGGTTACTGAGCCTTTCACCTCAAGGTCAATGAATGCAACTGGCTTCAAGGTAAACACTAAGCACACCATTACCTCTGACAGCTCCTGGTAGTTCTTTGTTAAACAATCTAGAGAAGGTGTCAACTTTCTGATAAACAAACATCTAGGTCAACAGCTATTTAGTGTTGTTAACCCATCTGGACAGAATTGTCAGGGGATCTGGGATATCTATGAACCTGTTTGCTTCTCACCTTCTGGAAATCAACCTTGAACACTGTGGGTGAATGGTGATCTAATAACATGGAGGGAGATTGCCCCATCACTGCAAATATCCCACCTCTCTGGGCTTCCAGGAAGACTTGGATGTTCAGAGCACATTACTTTAACACGGAATCCTTTCCAAAAAATTTGTATATTGCAGGGGAAAGCAGATTGGTCTCCTCAGAAGGTGACAAAGTTTTTCAGGACCTCTTTACATGACAGTAGTTGAAAATCAAAAAATAGGGAGACCTGCTTTAAATTTGCAGGAAAGAAGAATCTTTTCTGTCTCAGGCTTTCTTGAATAACTTTCACAGTAAAATGGTCAGGTTTGCAGATAGCAATCTTCTGTATATAAATTTTCCATTTGGGAAATTTCTTAAAAAGTTAATTAAGCTTATCGAACAAGGAGTTATTTATTTTTCAGTTAAATTGACAGTATCAAAGGATAATGAAGTTTTGAAAAATGTGGTACCTGCCCTGGCAAGTTCTGCAAAATGAAACAGAATCAGAATAAAATGTGAAGTCATTTCTGTTTCTATGTATACTTGTATAAATAGAGAGTGACCACACTTTTATGTCAGTGCATTTTTATCAGCATAGAATTGAGCAGAAGTAAAATTAGGTCCAGAGAACCAATTGTTTTTTCTCGTGCTGGCTTACATTCAAGCCGACGTGGAACTCATTGCTTTATTTCTGAACTGACACTACCATGAATGAAAACAGAATCAGAGCTACAGTCTGTACTCACTTACAGTGGTATCCACACAGTCAGGTTAGTTGGAATTTATTTTCAGAGCTGAACTTGGCCAGATTCTAAGATGGCATAAATCAGTCACCTCTGTGCTGTGTCTCCAGCTGAAGATCTGCTCCGTGCCATTTAAATTAGCCAAGATAATATAGATACCTAAACTGTTTGCTAAAAGGGGTAGAAATCTGTTGAGAACTGAAAAAAATACATTAGTACAAATGACTGAAAAAACCCATGTAGCTTAAAGAGACTTGATCACTAGTTTATATGTAAATCTATGTACTTGTAAAATGTCAGGAAAATTTAATGTACTCTCTCTTCTTGTCGTAATTCAGTTTCAAAGGACTGTCATGACTTTTACTCAGTGTAAATGCCTTTCTCTACCAAAACTGCATGTTTTGTATTAAATAATATTCAAATTAGGTGCAAAAGTTGAAATAATATTGTAAGGTAATGGTTATTTTATCCACATTTTATCTCCTAGCTGTAAATTTTTTATGTTAGATTATACAACTCTCAATAGATCTTGGTATAAGAGACCTCAATAAATCTGTAACCATTCAATACAGAGGAAATTTATTTGTTATTTGTGTCATGTTTTATTAGTGCCCTGCAGTTCAATTCTGACACTGGAGAGACCGCTCCCTTTGCCAATCAGTAAGAAAAAAAATCTTTGCAGCTTTAATTTATGGTAACAATATATTTATTATTTTTATACTATGCATCTTAACTCATAGATTCGGGTATTCCCACATGTTTGTCTGAACATACCTCTCCAAATCCTGTGACATGGTTATATTTTATGCCACTGATATAGGCTTCATAAATCAACAGTGTTTAAGTTGTTGAGTATGCATGGAAGAAATAGTGTGTAAAAGATTTTATTTTCCCATGTTGGAAGTAAAAGCCTCACAGTAATGAGATGGATGGATAAATAGATAGAAATTCCCTTTACTTTTCAATCTCTTGATACCGCATCTGTGTGGTACATTGTGCCAAACGCTACTACTGTTTCTGCTGCTGTTGTGTCTCAAAATTGCTTTGTAATTCATGAGCTATGCACTCATCTCTACCTCTTGGAATAAAAAGGTAGATTCAGTCTCTTGATATATATAATGGATATAAGAGTATTCATTTTCTTATTGTTGTTCTATAATGGATGAAAGGAAAAGAAATCTGGCTTCTAGCTTGTGAAAAAAGTGATATTTCACCATTTTCATATAAACAGAAGGTACGGAGCAGGGATGGGATGATATAGCTGTGAAATACATTCTCAGGTTTGAAAAGGAGATTGAAGGGAGGAACTAAAACTACTTACAGTCTTTTTAACCAATAGGTTGGTAATATGTAGATAAATTTGTGTCAGCCTTGGGAAAACAATTAAAACCAAGTCAGCAATTAGTCCTACCCACCCTTCTGGCCCCTCCTCTCAGCACCATGGTCCTAGGGCCAGTTCCTCCACTTAGCACACCTGAATTCCCAGCTGCAAAAGTTTCCTGCACAGGGATATCATTCCCCTCAGATGAGAATGTGTTACCAGTTTCATGCAATATTCCCCCAAAGAACTGCTGTCATGGTAATGAAACTTTTAAGTTCCTTCTATATTGTATGAACCACTGGTTCTTTCTCTTCTCCACTGCTTCCTGTAAAGGAAAACCATGGTCTGAATGCAATCACCAACAATGGAGGTCTAACCCACCTTCAGGTCTGACTTTCTTTGTGTCCTTGGGCAAGTCCCCTCACTTCATGGTGAGATGGAGATGATAGTCCTGAGCTCAGCTGTTAGCAGGATACACTTCCTTTCCAGGTAGGAAATCCTGATGGTTGCCCCATGTAGTTACCAAGCTAAGTTGTATAGTCAGAAGATCAGCGTGTTTCTTGTTATGTCAAATTTACAGTGTACAGCCAACTGCAAAACTTTCTTCAAGAACAACTTTCCACTCATCTAAATTTAGTGCCATGTCAGTTATGCTGAAATGTCATTATTTCTAATGAGAAGTTTTGAAGATGCTTTTACAATTCAGAAACTTTGTTTTACTTTGCAATGACTTTTCATTTTTTGAAATGTGCTTTGAAGATGTATATTGAAAAGGACTCTGTTGAGTCAACATCAGATTGGAAACTTCAAAATTGCAGTTGAAGGAAAGAAAATGAGGAAAAGTCTGACATTTTGTCCCCATTTTAAAAGGAAAAAATATAATCATATTCCAGGTCAGAAAGGTTTGTTTTCAAACACTCGTTACAAATATCCATTTTTTCCAATATTCTCCAAATTTCTCTCTGTATCTCTCAGGTATTTATATTTTAGGGATGTGGTGTTTGTCTCACAGTAAAGAAGTCTAAAATCCTAGGCTAAAAGAACAAGTTCTGGATGTAATATTGCATAGCCTGTGATGATGTTTTCAGTGAAACTCTATCTATCATTAGCAGAGAACCATCCAGCCAAAAGTTATTTTCAAACCTCCACACATAAGGCCAAATGCTGAGAGGTGCTGAGCATGCTGCCAGCACTTGGGGTGGTGGCCACCAAAGGCACTGTGCCCAGTAGTGTCATACCTTTGGGCCTGGGCCTAGACCTAAGCCCCAATCTGGAGATAAATTCTGTCCACATATCTTTAGTGCTGTGTAGGTGCAACTTAATCTCTTCATCTCTTTCCATCAACAGCACTGAAAATAACCTAAAACAAAGTCTAAGATCTAACATGGGAAAATACCTTTTCCAGTCAGATTGAACTGTCTGGTTCTTTCGGTTACTCAGCCTGAATCATAAAAAATATCAAGTGACAGGACATATATCTGCTCTGAATACTTTCCCCCTTACAGTTCTAATAGCAGCTTTTTGGTTTTGTTATTTTTTTCTGTTCATATGTGATTATTTTTGCTGTTTCCATTTCATGTTTATGTTTTAAATAAGATTCTGAAAATTTGTTTCAGTTCATGTTTATAATTCTGTTTTTCTTTTATCCTGCAAGCTTCATGTATTGTTTAAGGTCAAACACCAAAACCAACATTGTGAGTCTGTTAAACTTGTCGCTCGCTTTCCAAGGGTGATGTTTGACCTCCGAGAACCTCCTTTGTATCTGTATCAACAAGCTTTGTTATCAAAACAGTACCACCAGCCTCCATCCTGATAAAAATGCTGACAGTCCAGGGAAAGGAGAGAATTTTGTCTTGATACTTGCTGTAAATTCTGCAGGGCTCAAAAGCATTTTGCGTAAAATTTTTCCGCCTCTCTTTCCTGCAAAGCTGTCGGGAATGGGGACTAGTCCCTCAGTGCTGGGAGCACAGGAGGTGAGGAAGGAGCATGCTGTTTTGCAGAGTGTGAGGGCTCCTGTTTTCTGCCAGGCTGCTCTGTCACATCTGTGTTGTGGTTTCCAGCAGCTCCCCCCATATAGCTCGATGTTCTCCTTGCATCTCTCCTCATGCTACAGTGACCTTGCTTTCTTTTGTAACATCTTGAGCACAAATTATATTTTCCCTGTTTCCTTTGTTTCTTTCAGCCATTTTTCTTCTTTGCCCTCAATTCTTTTTCATATAGTTTAAAAGCTTCTCATATTTTCTTTGTTCTCTCTCCACTTTCCTCTTTTCCAAGGCCCTATTTCAAAGACACAGTCTTGTCCATGACAGCACTTGTGAACCTATGTAGGTCCCATGAAGCTAGGTGAGCATGTGCCTATGTACTGTATTAAGGTCTTAATCTCTCACTCGCCTTTGCTTTTCCTTTTTTTCACATTTCTTGTTGTTCATCTTTTGAACAATCCTTTAAAGGAAAAAACTTTTTTTACAGTCACTAGAATTGGGCTGACAGATTTTTGTATTACTTTTTGGTTCTGTTAGAGTAGAAAGAAAACTTAAGCATCAGGTAGTGAGGGCTTGAGTGTATCCTCTTTATGGCGGAGGTTCTATTATTTTTGTGAGAAGTGGAAGGATCTGAGCAGAAATCAAAGCTACCTTCTGTGCTCTTAGTGAGACACAGACAAATTACTGAATGTGCAGATATCTACATATGGAGCATCTTAATTCTTGGGTCAGTAGTTCAAATCCATCCATCCTGACAATTGGAAAAACTCATTACTGTCTGATGACCGCTTAGGACTTACTTGAAATTAGTGAGAGTGAGTGTGTGGAGCTGGGACGGGATTTAGGGATGGAGGTAAAAGAGCAGGGGATCATCTTTTGTCACTTCACATACAACACCTTCCCCTACAACTGAGAGAGCTTGCATCCTTGTCAACAGCCTCAGCTAAGGAAGCAAAAATATGGAGACAGAACTGTACACCAAGCTCTTACTCTCCTGCAAAGGCGGGTGGTTGAGGCAGCGCTCCAACACCCTGATGAGGCCTCAAGGACCAGCTTTCCCTGGCACAGGCTGGCTGAATTCTGGTGAGCTTCAGACTGCAGTACTGTCAACGTGCCACGTTTTTAAACATATTTTGAAACATCCTTGATGTTTTATCTGTCTCATCAGAACAATTAGCTCCTGGATGCTCTCTGTACAACAAAGGAAATTAATTAGGAAGAGTCAGATGCTGTGATAGAGAGCGGTGTGTGGGAGACTACAGTGTCTCGTGTGGGTTTTGATGTTGCAGTAGCTGAGCTGGAGACTGTTGTCATGTGTGGCAGTATAGCTGGACAGAAAGATTTTACTGAAAGGGAGAAAGTCACCTTATAAAAGCTCTGCATTTCCACCGCTGCTAAATGTTTATTTTCTGTGAGCTGAGACATAAAGTGTACGCATGTGGGGAAAGCAGCCACCCTGAGACTCTCTCATGAATACTACAGTGTATGAAGAACAAGGAAAAGATCATACCTGTGTATTTTCAGTTCCTAGATACACCCTGGCTGTCAATCAAAGTGGAGTAGCTCTGCTTTTGCTTCCCCCATTGTATTTCTAAATGGATTTTCCCAGTAAGGCACTGGGATGCTAAACTTTGATCATAATCATCTGACTTTGAAACCGACAGATATCAAGAGCCATTTCTTTTCTATGATGTATGCAATCTACTGACATGAAAAGAATTAATTTAGTGTGATTGAGAGAAACAGAAGTTTGATCCCAAGATTTTGAAGTCAGGGCTCCTGTTTGTTAACCTTGAAGTACAACAGTATTTTCCACATGCCTGATAGATGACTGGAGAATTTCTTTCCCTTTTTCAAAATTTTGTTTTGTTTTGGTGTTGTTTCATTGGTGGTTTTTTTGTTTGTTTGCTTTGTTTTCTCTGTGAATCCCCCAAATTGGTGCAGGCTTCCTCGATCTCCAAACTGCTCTGCTGTCAAGGAGGTCAAAGCTTGGATGTTCACCAGCCTTCTCAGTAATACCAACCAGATAGAGTATTTTGACATTTTGCAAATCCCTGTCTATACAATTGTGAAAAGATGTGTGAATGTAGACACTTGGCTCAACAGAGACCCTCATGGAATGTGGATGCTGTCCCGTGAAGTGAGAAATAGATTACCAGGCCTGGAAGAAAGCTTTGGGTAATGGATTTTCTTGGCTATTTCTAATACTGCTGATATACTGGCCCTCTGGGAAGCTTCGCATTTGCTCCAGTCACTTGAAGATCCCTTCAGTTGTAGGATTGCAGTCCTCTGGCATCTCTGAATGCCAACTGCTGACCTCTAGATCGTATTGGAGGGAGCTATCCCACAGCTGAAAATCTTTGTCAGTCCCTCTTGGGAAATGGATTGGACCTAAAATCTTAAAGCCAGAGCATGTGGGTCCAAACCAGATTGTACCCCTGCTCTAGCAGCAACTGAGGGAACAAGACTTTTAGGGGAGCTGTGGATGACAGCGACATTGCTTCGAGAGTCTGTACTCCTGCATTGCACCCTGTCAGGCAGAAATGGGAGCCTGACTGACAGCAGATGAGACAGACACAGCTATAGCTTCCCAGCGAACAGTTTGTCCTGGGAAATGGAAGGCAGGTGACTAAATATGACATCATTCCAAAAAGTGTCATGAGAGGAGAAAGCTCTTGTGTAGCAGAGGTTGCTCCTCTAAGTATTATCAATAACTTCAAAAGAAAGGCAACCAAATAAAGGCAGGCAGATAATGTTCATAATATGATTTTAAAATTTTTTTCTCAAGTATTGAAGGAGCTCTTTTAATGCATAACGAAATTACCTGTTGAATGGATGTGGGCTGCAAACTAATTTTCTCACATGAGAGTCAGAATATTTAAAAAACCACTATATTCCAGTGATATTTGCATCTAGAACATTTCTCTGTCCTCTTATTGAATAGTAGGAAAAAATTCCAAACAGTGAAACTTTGGAAGTGAAGATAAAGGGGGGAAAATACATGAAGGGCTGAAAGATTTATCAACTTATGTATCCCATCATTCTCCCTAAGAAGCATAGGCAAAAGTGAAATGAAGGGGAAAAAGAGCTGTGAACCATGATGAAGATGATTAAAGAGGGTACAGAGCAGCTGTCAAAACAAATATCAAGCAACATTAATAACTTCATAGCACATCAGAAGATTGTCTCAAACCTTCCCAAGAAAACAAGAGCTTTTGTTGCTGCACAGGGTAAATGGAACTAATCCTCAGGTGCAGGTGCTAGTCTGTCTGTCAGAGATACTCCAGTGTCAATCTGAAGCAGAACAAGAGATTTTAATGGGGTTAATGTGACTACAAGCTACCAACTGAGGAAAAAAAAAAAAAAAAAAAAAAAAAGAAATTGGTTCTGAGACTTCACAAACCTACAGCTACATGGGAAAACTGTCCTCAGTGGGGAATTCGCACCTTTGGAGAAAGCAAAAATGCATTTTCTTAATGCCCTTTCTTCTGTATAGAGGAGAGGAATTTTTCTGTTTACAGAAAAGAACAACAATGAGTGTTTGCTGCAAAGAGCTCATTTTTTAGTCAAATGGTTGACATTTTTCTTTCCCTAAAAGCACAGCAAACTTTAATCTCATGCAAATTCATGAAAAATTATGCTTTGGGCCACAGAGTGGAATTTTGCCCATGTTTGCCTTGAGACTAAGCAAATAGCTCTTCTCAGAGTCACAGAGAGGAGTTTGTCAGAGATCTGTTGGCATGGCTGGAACTCCCTAGCCAGTATTTTAGGAAAATTTTCTTTCAATCACGTTTGCTATGTCCGAACGATTCTTGCATGGGGGTTAAGAAAACATTCAACATCAGACATGAGCAAATGATTGCCTTAAAATCATTGCCTTATGGGAATTGAGCAAATTGTCTTAAGCATTTTGGTGCCAGCATGGTGTAACCAGTTTACAGATGGACATAAAAGACACTCCTGCAAGCTCTTATTTTCTACATCTACAGCCAGTAACCAACAGAACCAAATGCTACTTTGAGGTGTGTCGGATTCTTTATTATAGACAGCTTGAATTTCTTAGAAGTTGTAAAGTCTCCCAGGAGACATGCATGTAGTAAGAAACTGTAATCCTTCATGTTTCTGCAGAACCCATTCAAAAGGGTTACACTGGGTCTGAATAGCTCCCCTGAATATTAAAAGATGAACTACAAGGAAGCTATTACTGACTGTAGTGACGCCTGGTTTTAATCTCCTTTTCATAGCAGAGAAATTTCCTCTGACTCAGATCTAGCTGGAATTATTCCAGGTTTGTCCCCACTTGAGATGAACAAGTGCATCTGTTCACTTGTTTAAATGTCCCCCTACATTGACCTGGCCCTTTCTCCTTCACTCCTTTTAAAAACAAAGTGAACAGTGTAGGAATGCCTGAAGCTGACATTAACAAGGATTTCTGTCTGGGCATTTTTCTGAAGTTCTGCAAAGCTAGGAAAAGTAGAACTGTGTCATTTTCTCCAGGAAAACACAATCTACCTTCTTACCTTCTAGTCCCAGTTATGTCTTTTAGATCATAGCTTTGCTATTCTTTTCTTCTTACCCCTGCCACTTGTGTAAAATCTATTTAAGAGCTAGGCATTCATTTCATACTGAAGGCTGTTTCTTTGGTTTTCAATGGAGGGAAATATAAAGACAGGAGGGAAATTCATGCTTGTGGAGGCCCCCAAGATGTTATGACTCCACAATGGGATATACTCTATATTTCCAAAAGCCAGGTTCCTATTTTGTCCAATGTGCTTCCCCTTCACTTGAACTGGCCAGTGACTGTATCAATGTAATGATCAAATGCAAGTCTCTTTTTTTTTCTGTATTTTTTTTCCCTGAAAGACTTTCTTTTAAAAGAAAGAAAAACTTTTCTTTTCTTTTCTTTCTTTTCTTTCTTTTCTTTCTTTTCTTTTCTTTTCTTTTCTTTTCTTTTCTTTTCTTTTCTTTTCTTTTCTTTTCTTTTCTTTTCTTTTCTTTTCTTTTCTTTTCTTTTCTTTTCTTTTCTTTTCTTTTCTTTTCTTTTCTTTTCTTTTCTTTTCTTTTCTTTTCTTTTCTTTTCTTTTCTTTTCTTTTCTTTTCTTTTCTTTTTCTCAATACTTCACTCTCTTCACTGTGTGAATAGTGTTAAAATTTGTGGGAGTGCCCACTAAAACCAGACAAATTTGAATTATCTGCTGGTACTAAATGAGCTTATATAGCTTATTCTGTCCTTGCAGAAAGGAAGTTTTACAGTTTCTTGGCATGCATCTGCTTTGAGGAATTCACCCTCTTCTGTACCCGTGTATAATGATTACTTAGACATAATAAGGATGGTGAAAGGGGAGGATGTTCTTCATTAGAACAAAAAGCTGGTAATAGCAGAGAAAAATGGCTATCTGAGATAAAAGCCTGGCAACATGAAAGATCAGATGGGTTACTCATATGTAATTACTCTCATGAGTCCATATGGTCATGGTGCATTCTATTATTCCCACTCAGCATGCTAGTGGCATTTTGTTGGTGTCTGTCCTGTTATTAACCATATCTGCTTCATTAATCCAAACACTCAGTACTTTACTTGTAGAATTAATTTTTTTAGTGTCCTAAATACGTTATTGTGCATTCTCAGACGGCCCAGTCTCTCACTAGCTGCAGTGGGAATAGGGAGTAGAGGAGCCCACAGGATTTTTTGTAAATGATACAGAATTTTCACTTGATGGAAGAGCATGGTTCCCCCCTGCAAATGAGTCTGGGAGCCTCTCATAAAATCTCCAAATGGGACTCGCACTGCTTTGTTCCCAAGGGACTTTCAGAAATGTTATGGTAATAGTGCTTATTTAGAAGTGTTTTAGCAGCTCAGTGCTGTTAACTCCTGTGCCCTTTAGGCTCTCAAGAATTGGGACTTGGCATTCTGAGTCTTTTAGGCAAAAGCAGTTTGTGTCCATAAGCCAGCTGGAGTTTCTTTTCCTAAGTGGAATCAGGCAATTGGAAATTGCTGCCTTGTTTCAGGTGTGTGTGCACACGTGTGTGTGCAGGGAGGGGATGTCACAGCTTTCACACAAAATTAATCTGTTTCTCAGAATTAAAAGTATTTTATTACCTTCTTTATAACAGCATAATGAAGTACTTGATTATGTTGGTTTTGAGGAGCCTTGGTATTCTTTCATGCCAGATGGAGGTCTCCCCCCCATAGGTTACAGGTGATATACTGCAGTATGATCAACTCATGAGGCTTCCAGTATGATTTGAAAAGGTTTTGAAGAAAACTGAAAGGGCTTTAGGAGCACTTCAATAATTTTCAGGGTCATACAAGAAGCCATGAGCCACTTAGCTTATAAAATAGTTCTCAGCCAATTTGCCTTCTCAAAATAGCTGACTATTGGCAATGTCAATAAACTGTGCAGGCTGTGTGGTCACATTGCTTCCTTTTATTTATTCATCAAGAAAACAAGTTACATAGGCAAGAGAGCTCTGAAGGGACAGTACATAAATGCATGTGTCTAGTGCATGTTTCTCTGAGTATATGTCCACACGTCTGCTGATTCCCTCACAGAAAGCTGCCAGAGATTGGTTAAAAGCTTTTCATTGGTGTTTGTTTGAAGTTTGGGTGCATGAGTATGGTCTTCATTTCATAATGTAGACTTGATATTTTCAGTGGAAAGGAAATGGAAAGAAAAATTTCTCAAGGCAGTGATAAAGCTTCCTAAACTTTTATCATCAGAGTCAGAAAATACTTATTATTTTTGCTAAGAGCAGCCCTCTGGGTAGAATCCTTGGTGTCCATCAGGCAAGTGCAATGGCTAACTGTGGTCTTGAGATCATGCGAGAAGTTAACTGTCTAAGGAACTTTAAGAAAAAGAAACCCTACTGTCCTTAGCATTCTTTCCCCATCCCGAGTCTGCCATACTCCTGTGTGTGTTTTGTGCTTTATGCAAGTGCTATGAAGTAAGACAGCTGAAAACATTCATTTGGGAGCTTGGCCACAGACTTCAGTGGGAGTCGGAGCAGGCACTTGCTCAGAACAAAAAATGTAGAGAAAATAAGTATTTTGTAAGAAAAAGCAGCAGCAAATGCAAATTCTCCAATTGCTATTCAGCCTGGATGGGGGAAAAGTATTATTCACACTGCCAGCCAGCTTTAGAATAATTAACACTAACCAAAGTTTGGGGATCAGGAAAAATACATATAGTTCTCTTGTTTTGGAAGGGATTACTCCTGAATGTGCTGCTAATCTGACTAATACATTTATGTTACACTTTTGGGGCAAAGGGGATTAGGTGGGAGGAATTAAAGAGATTTTTATATGGATACCATATTTGGTAGAACTCCTAATGAGATTACTTAAAATTAAAAAAAAAAAAAAAAAGGCAGGCTTGACTAAGTCCAGAGACTCTAATGAGATCATGTATTCTGTCTCCAGTAGGGTAAATGGTGCCAATTCAGAACTGTGGGAATAAAATTCATTGGCCTCTGATTAACTCAAGGTGATGCATATTTATTTTCCAACAAACTGAGTTTCATGGATGAAGTTTTATTTTCCTATTTCTTAAAAAGGAGATTTTATGGAGGTATTTTTTTCAAATGAGCTTGGAGTTAAATCAATGGTCTTTCCCTTCTGTTCTTATGACTTCAGATGCCTAAAGCCACAGGATATGAGGTGGGTTATTAGATATGCCTTTCCAAAGAGGAAATGGCAAGACAAAAATGGCCTGCCTGAAGTTACAGTTTATAGATTAGAAAAAGGCACAAACAATTAAAAGACAGAGATAGTTAGGGCAAATTACTTGCAATCAAGCTGCAGCTAAATGAGCTTCTTGATGAGGAAACCAAATTTATGTTGTTTAGAACCACAAAGAAATGTTCCAAAAACAAACAAAAAAGTTGAAGGTGAGCGAAGTGTTAGCACAGTTGGATACAGATGTGTTGATAACAGAAATTATGGGTGCAATAAAAGTTCTGGTCTTGAATAAGAAAAAAAAATAGTAACTACAAAGCGCTTTCCTGTCAAATCCAGTGAGACAAAACCTTGACAGGTGTAGGATGGTATGGTTTCTTCCCCTCTGTTTTCATGTGTGGCTAGCAATCTCAGTAATCAGTGTTGACTCAAACCAAGCAAAATGTGGCAGTTCAAGTCAAAACACACGTTCTCCAAAAAATCATTTATTTAAAGAAAAGGGTAAGTGCTAGAGGCAGAGGTGAATACATTTAACACTAGAATTAAACATTTTGTACTCTCCTTTTATAAAAATGTGAATTACCTCTTTGGCAGGTCTCTGAAAAGATCTTTGAAAAGTTATGTATATTCAGCAATGAAGACAAAGTCACACAAAAGCCCTGAAGACATGTGAAGGCTTCAGTGTGAAATATCACATTTTTCTCTTTGTTGCTCTATATACATTTTGCATTCAATGTAGTATTCATCAACTTCACTGAATGCTAGTCATTGTCTACCCATATTTATCTGAAAGGAGTGACTTTAAAGACTTTGTAATTATGAAAAGGCATCAAGCAAAGCTATCCTTCTCTATTCTTATTGCGTCAGAATGGTAAGCATAACACAGTAGACAAAAGCAAGGTATAATAGGGCTTCTTATTGGCAGTCAGAAAGTACAAGTTTATGTAGAAGGAGATAATATTCTGCTGGCATTATCTCTTATCTTGATTCCTCCTGTCCTTTCATGTGAAAAGTTTTGTGTAAACAGGACCTTGTGGAAATAGGTGGATGGAGACCAAGAGTGAAAAATTTACAATCTTGAGCTAGACGAGCTGGAATTCCCAAGTATGAAATTTTGATACAAAATTGAAAGTGATTGCATGTCATATTTAGAATAGTATGTGAGAAGCCCAAGCCCATAAGCTCCATAATCTTTTTGAGCATTAAAACACTAATGACACTGTATATATAATTTTCTGCTCAGTTGCAAATGGTGTTTATCATCTGGCAAACTTACATTATATTGAAATAAATATATTATAATGTCCTGGGCCAGTTACCAGAAAATAAAGCTACTTGAGAAGGTTCTCAGTCAGTAAAAGTAAATTAGAATACATTTTTTCCATTTATATGGCATTAAGTGTAATTTGTCTGTTTAGTTAAGTTCTGAATTTTGAAAATTCAAGGTAGATTTTGTAGATATGCAGCCTTTATTTTGTTGTTGAAATAAGAATGGACTTGGGAGGGGTTTCTCTGTTACCAGTGGATCTCACTTCTCCTCAGTTTCCATACTCAGAGTTGTTATACTGCTTAAAAAAATGTGGCTCACAAAGAAGACTGAGATTGTTTGTAATCATGGGCTTTATCCTTAGTCATTGGTCTTGTTTTACTAATGCAATTAAGATTCAGATCAATACACATAATATACAATATTTATTTTTACATTACATGATAACAAGCTTCAGTTGTACGTAATTTTATCCCCATTAGCTGTACCTTTGTGCAGTTCTTAGTTCTTTCTTTTCAGCTTGATGTGGAGTTGACCAAGGGAAGGACTATAAGGCTGGGAGAGCCTGCTTTTATTTCTCATCAGGATCATAAGGGCAGCATCACCTGTTGTGAGAGATTGCTGGCAAGATGTGAGATTAGGAAGGAAACTCATTTTCATTACTTATGATTCGGGCATGATTTTAAAATCCCCAGAGATGAAGGTTTGGATGATTAGACAAGCAAGTAATGTGGAAAGTCTAATGGCTTGGAACTGCTGAAGAGAAAATTTGACTCCTCATTTATCTACCAATTGTCTGAGAAAGTGAAGGCAACTTTGGTTAACAGCTGCAGGGAGGTATAAGGAGTCAGGTACTAACTTAGTGGCAGGGGAGTGAGGCTTCGATTTGGCCTAAATTAAGAGAACTACCAGTGTCCCTTTGAGAGCACATTTACCTTAGCCCAGTTTCTCTTTTCCACTGCTCAGCAGGAAGCCAACCCACAGAGACCTTTGAGAAACAGAGCAAGAGAGGAAATGGCTGGATACATCATAGTGTCTCTCCTACAACTTTTTCTCCTCTTTTTCCTTCTGTTAGGCCTTCCTCAGTTAGTTCCTCAGCAGCTTACTTTATCCTCAAGGGACAGAGACACAGGCAGGCAGTGAGTATGGGACACCTTCAGACAAATCCTCAAAGAGCTGTGCAACAGGATCCCAACAGGAAGAGGGCAAATATTAACAGCACGTTGCCAGCTAAGTTAACAGAGAGTACACCTGGATCTCCCACTCACCTGCAACTTCCCAAGCAGAGGACCAAGAAGAAAGGTTAGGAGGAAACAAACAAACAAACAAACAAAAAATCAAAATGGAAGGTAGAGTGAGGGTTAGATTAACAAGGTCATCAAGGCTAGCAACATTTGTTTTCCAGCCAACAGTCATGTGAGTCACAGCAACACTAGGGAGGAGGATAAGAATGGTATAGAGTGTTGGTAGTACTAAATAAAATGCTCCACCTTCTGTGTATAGACCCTGCACATTTTGGGGAATGTTGTTAATGAACTAGCTGCACTGTATTTTAATTTGTAAAAATAATAGGAGGTACCATGTAACGACACATTAAATAGAGGTATCTATTTCAGAAGCTGTTCAGAACTGTTCTGTTGCGTTTGATCCTTGGCTTTGCTGTAGCTAATAATGAAATAACACCACAGAATTATGCTAAATGTTGTCATTTGTAACAATAGCAAGATTATTTCATACTGCCAAACTGCAGTGCACTGGACTGAACAGGTGGGCCAGCAAACTTAAGGAAGTTTTCCAATTTCTCTGTTGTAGAGAGTAAGATTGGGCTTTAGTCAAGTAGAAACTGTTGTAATATTGGCATGAAATGGAAAAATAGAGCCATTAGAAGTGTTTTAATTGCAGAGTATAAAAAAAACATGTCAAACTGAATTTAGATTCCTTGCCTCTTCTCCCCCTCAAATGAACAACACAAGTTTATTTTCTTTCCAGGGAGAGCCAACATTCTTATGAAGAGTTTGGCTTTGATTCTAAACCTCTTCCAGTGTTGCCTTGAACTTGGATGAAGAGTTATTTTTCCACTCTACATGTAAGCCCCATTCTCTTAATAAAACATGATTGTCCAAATGTCTATTCAGCTGTAGGTAGTATTTTGGAGGTCTGCAGCAGGCTTGTCTCTTCCTGCAGCCATCCTTTCTTCCCACCTGACTTTACACTTGGAGCTAAGGATGGTGGTTACTCCTCAAGGAGCAGACAATCTCTCTCTCTTTCCAGGGAAACTGTTTGACCCAGGGGGGAACAACTAAGTCAAGGAAAAACAGACAAGTCTCCTGCATAGCCCTGCTCTTAAAACGCCATGATAAATGAGCTTAGAGCACCAGGTCAGATGCTTATCTCCTCTGTCAAAAATGGCATTGAAAATCTCCCCTTTCTTTCTGCCATATATTACCATTGCACCCAAAAACTCAAAAGTCCTATTGATTTTGTGATGTTTGCAGTCTGATCATCTCTAACACATATCTCCAGATGTAAAACAAAGGAAAGCCTTGCTGGGTAGAGTTCTTGATATTGACTTAATCCATCCCACAACATCAGCTATGTAGGTCTCTATAGACGCAGGCACTGAAATACATTCCTAGCTTCATCTTTCAGTAGTTTCCCACTGAAGGCACCAGAATAGCAGCACGTATAAAAAGCTTGCTAATCTTGAGTCGAGATACTGCAGATATAGGGTACTACAGTCAGACCTGAAGTCACAATGGACAAATTGCCTTTGGGAATTTTTATTCTTGCCCCTCAGGCCACTTCACTCAGTGGCTGTTCACTAACCTCAGATAAAGCATCACCCTTTCTTCTAGCAAGGGCAGAGCCAAGGCAGGAAAGAAGTCATAGGCTGCAACCTGTGACAGGTTCCTCTCCTTGCTTTGTCCTGATGCTATTTTTCCTTTGTTTGCTGATGTTTCTTATCCCTCATGTGTGTCCCATTCTCTCCACATCTCCTCTGTTTGGAACTCTTCTCTTTCCTTCTTCTGCAGATGCTCACCCTCTTCCTTTCCACACCTTTTCCCCAGAAGCTACAGTACTAGTGGCAATGTGCTACCTGTGTTGGGATGTGAGCAAATGTCAGAAAAAAACCTGCATGCCTTTTGCTGAAGTATTTCCCGACGGAACAGCTGGTTTACTTCCAATAGGAAAGGGTGAAAAGAGAAAGCATCAACTGGCCAGATTCCATCCCTAGCTGGTAGGATGTGGCAGAATTATTGTACAACTGTATGCATTGGGGAATAAGTTAGAATTATTCCTAGTGATCAAAGTATCAATAAAGTCACTAAGTGAAGGCATGTGATCCCTCATTTACTGAGAAATAACTCTTTGTTTCCTCAGATGTGAGTATATTGTTTACATTCTGAAGAAAAAGAGGCTACATTTGTAGTTTTATGCCAACTTGGAGTAATATTGATTACTTAAGTTTGTATTGTAAAATGGAATTTGGAAGTAAAGGACTAAAAGGCTTCTCAAGAAATATTTGGTGCTTGTGTGGTTTACTGACCTTTTCATTTCTTTCTGCTTTGTCCTGATGCTGTTTTTCCTTTGTTTTTTGATGTTTCTCACCCCTCATATGCGTTACCTTCCCTCCACCTCTCCTGAGCTAAATAGGATTTTTAGCCTGGTCTTCTAAGGGCATGAGAAAGGTGTGCTTTTGTCCTCTTCTCCTCCCCTCTAAGCAACCAGTAAACCCAGTGGCAAAATGTAATTCAATTTCACAAAACAGAAATTAGCTCAGAGTATCTTATAAGTTCTATGCAAATAGATGACTGGGAAAAGCAGAGAGATCCTGTTAGGGTCTCCCTCTGAGGAACCAACTGAAAATTGCATCCTTTGTTAGGCACCTGGGAATCTACACAGAGGGCAGGCCAGGCTTTGTTAGTTCTGCTGTCTACAGAGAAACCACAGGTTCCTTCTGTTTGGTGTAGGCTTCCCACCTGCTTGCTTTTGGACTGTAGCATATTACAACTGATGAAATGGTGATAGAAGGGAGGTCTTCACATCTCAAAAAGTGTATACAAGGTCTCCTTTGGGGGTGTGCATTTGTTTCCTGCGTGCAAGATGCTCAGGTTAAAGTTTGATGCATCCTCTATCATGACTATAGAGAAGAAACATCAAAACCACTCAGTACCCATGCCAGGAAAAAAGGAAAACACACAACAAGAAGGATGTGCATTATTAAAAGCAGCGCTCTGCAGTCTGGAGGCAATCTTCAGTGAGCAGATGGATTTTGTGTGCACTAACCAACAGACTTATCAAGAAATCTGAAAGGATAACACTTTTAAAAAAAAAGTTCTCTGAGGAGGTCTGCAATATAATACCTTCTTAATTAAGTAAGAACTTGGATGAATTCTGATCATACCCAGGGCTATCACAAAAATATATTGTGATAGAATATCTTTCCTTCTTTCATTCTCCCCTAAATGTGTGTATGTGAAGAGGAAGGGAACTGAGCTTGCCTGGGGATCTGCCCTTTTTTCCCCTCATTGGGATTCTGCAGAGTAAAAAACCTGGTACAGACACTGGTTACTGCTAGGATGGTGAAAAAAGGTGTCACCTCAAGTACCTGTTCCTCTTTCCTTCAGGCTAGTGGTGAGAATTCCTTCTTGTCAAATGCTGGGTGTTACCCAAAGGCAACCTCGGCACAGTTGGCACACTTGCCCAGCCAAGGAAGACCCTGCTGCTCTGGCCCAACTTACAGCTTGGACCAGTTATGTATTAATTAATTAATTAAGACTATCTTCTATAGTTGACTGAGATTTTGTGCACTTTTGTGATATATGTTTGCATGTGTTTGTTGTGTGTGTTTGGTTTTTTTCTTTTTCCTGCTCTTCAAACATTTCCCAGAACTTAGGAGAGAAAAATATTCTGTACTGCTTATATTACTGCTGCAGGATCAGCTTTGCAAGTCCTAAATTCTGTGCTCTTAACATACTTTGCTTTATTGTAAGACATAAGCTTTTCAGAAAGTCCAGGATAGAAGAGGTTGGCTGTTTCAAGCCAATATAATGTAATGATGGGTACAAAAAGATACAGATGTGAGACAAATTCTACCTCATGGGCGTCCAAACCATTAAGTATGATTCTCTAGTTGAAGAATGAATCAGTGAGATAATGCAAAATAATCATCTTATACTATATTTGAGCAATGAGGTTTTTATCTGTTATAAGATTCTCATGGAAAGAGAAAAAGAAATGGCTGAAGAACATTAAGGAAGCCTTAGGCAAGAGTAAGAACTGGAGAATGCACATGGTACAATAATGTTTTCAAATCAAAATGACAGGTTCAGATCCAAGATAGACCACTGCTCAAGAGAGATTTAGGAAATAATACTGCTCCAAACATCAAAATTAATCCTGAATTATAAGAGTTTCAGGATCTAGAAAGAGCCACGAGGAAGCAAGCAGACCTTTCGTATGTAACTAGGGAGATGTTTTTACCCTTTTGCAGGCAAGCTGTCGAGTTGAGACTGAGAAGTCCCATCTGAAATTTTCTGTAAGGACAATCAAAGCTTATGAAAGTCGGTGTCAAAAGAAAGGCTTAACATTGTGTGCTTAAACATGTATCAGGAGTTAACTGTGACTGTTCTAGTAGCTCTATTCAGCTACTCCAGGGAGTGTTTTTGTGCTTGTATAATCCTCCTTCTCATTTAGAGTGGAGCACAAGCTGTTCAAGTGTAATGGCGAATTTGCACTTTCCTGTGTATTATGGCAGATTCATTATGCAGCTGCTCTGAACCTTAAAACAGGTAATAGCTTTATCACTATTTTATTAAAGGAAGACCAAAAGAAAGGTTAATTTTTTTAAGTATATCACCTCCACCTTTATTTCAAAGATCCATTACCTGTCCTCTGACTTTTCTGTGAGTATTCTTTCCTCAGTTATCCATTATTTCAACTGCTGCCTTTTGTCTGAAGAAGGATTACAAGAGCTCCATTAGCACTTCGTTCTTAATGGGAGGTCTGGGTGGAAAGTGCTGTTAAAGCAAGGAGGTATGAAACTGGAGGGATTGTATTTACTGAACAAAGACTACTACCCTTGGGTCTGGATACTGCTCTGATTCACAATGTTCCCTCTCAACACTCTTCAGTAGTTCCAGGCACTTCAGTAATTTTACTGCTGGTGAACACTGTAAGTGGCATCAGAGTAGGGCCTGGTGCCTTTGAAGAGCTGGGCTTCAAAATGTAGCTGCTGTGTGTGAAGTGAGACCTGTCTGGAGTCTGCAGCTCCATTACCACATCCCTGCAAATTTCTATTTTTCTCTAATAAAACCACCAAGGACTGAGTTTGTACCAAATTTCACTGTGGGTGTTGCACAGCTGCAGTCACATGGGCATGATCTGGGGCCATGGGACCTGTGCCTGGGCTGGGGTGTGCTGCTGGAGGGGCAGCACACCCCAGCCCAGGGGTCTTTACTGGTCCACACAGCTGCTTCCAGCCATCACTGGTAAGGGGGCAAAGCCCAAAGCAGCTGTGATTGTTTCACATCTCTTAGGGTACAGGAGTTGCCCACACAAGTAGCACACAAATCCTAATCCTGGGGAGAAGGTACCTTCTTGCTCGATACTCCCTTTGGATGAGATCCAAAGTAATCACCACAAAGAATCCACTTGACACCAGTTTGGGTGGAGAATGGACAATTTTTGCACTGGTCCAGATTACAATGAGACAGTATCACTGGGGCAGTAGGAAAGATTGACCCCATAGTCTGAAGTTTTGTTTTAATAATGACTATTAGCATGGCCTGGAAATGACAGGGCTGCAAGTTCCGAGAGATCCATTCCTCTGGAGACAATTTGGAGAAAGAGAAAAAGAAAGTGCTTTTTCATTTCCAGTCGGGAGCAAGGCAGCTCTGTAAAGTTATTTGTGGCCCTTTAGACTGCTTTGAGCAGGGAAAGAGGACTTTGTTTCTGAGTGGAAACCATAGAGACATTTAATTACACTACAAAAAATATACACAATAAACAAGTCTATTTTATTTTATTTCATTTTATTTTTTTTTCAGCCAAATATACTAGTGAGCCCTAGAGGAAAAATATATTTTAGTACTTTACAGTTACAATTGCAATTTATGTTAGTCTAGTGTCTTTCATACGAGAAGTATCATATCATAAAACACTTTACAGTCTGTTTATCAATACAATAAACTGAGAATATTGCTCAATTTACTTTATTAGAACTTGCTGAGAGATACAAAAATAAAACCAGCTTGGATTGCTAGTGGGTTTGGTTTTTTTTTTTAAGGAAATGAAACATTGGGAAGAGTAAGCACAGCTAGATACAGTCTTAGCTATGAAAGAAAGAGTGTAAAAAAGCTTCAGGTAATGAGAAAGGGTTGATCTGAGGACAGATTTCTCATCAAAGAAGTCCAAGAAATGACTAGATTGAAAAGTACATTACGAAATTTTAGTGAAGCTTAAACTCAAATAAAGCCATTATAATACCACTATTTTTGTTTGCTTGAATTGTGGGATACTATTCGAGTTGCTTTTATGGCCAGCACTTGCTGGAGTCTGGTTCATTAAATATTTTTGTGATACTGCAGAATCTTGTGGTAAAGCTTCAACAAGGTTATTCATATAAAAATTTATGACACAAACAGAAAAATAAAACAAAACACAGTTTTGATAGGCAAGGTGCTTGGAAAATATGTATAGCACTAACAGCTGGTATTAGAGTCAGTCACAAATACGTCATTGGTAGTAACCAGTTTGGCCCCAGAACTCAAGAAGATACAGACATGGATTTCTTATGCTTTAAAACATTTTAGCTACTTTGAGTGTAAATGCTTAACCTGCCTCAGAAACTATTGCAAGTTATTTTACATCACACTCATCCAGCACAGTTGGGCAGTGAACAGCGGCTGCGTCTGCACACGGGTTTCACAGTGTAGCGATGCTACGCCTGTGCTTTCAGCTAGCGTCCGAAAGGCATTTTCCTAGTTTCAGATGATAAATACAAACGTGCATTAATTGTGTCAGGAGGTTATTGAATACTGTTCTGCAACTGTATCACTGGCAGTCAGTGTTAAAGCTGCTTGAGAGGCTTAAGTGGGCGCTTCCATATGTTAACAGCTTTTTATTTTTTTATTTTTTTTTAAGCTAACCTCATTTTATAAGGCTCTGTTTGAGGTGATTGAAGTAGTCCCTTAAGTTACCTGCTATTAATATTGCAAGAAATACCTCAAACTTTCCTCTGTCCTAGATCAGTCTGTAAGTTTTCAGTCTATCTTATTATAAAATTAATTATAGGTATATTTGCTTTGGAATTTTTTTTACCACAAACTTAAAACTAGCCCAAGTTTCATGTTGTGTCTGTTTATCATAAATAATACTTGATCTGTCTATTTGTATGTCTCTACAAGGCTATTTTGCCTGGCATTGCAAACAATTGTTACCATTAAAAACACTGGCATTTCAAAAGTGTTTTGATATTTTTATATATATATTTGTAATACTGTACTCTATCATTAAGTTAGGAAAGACAAGTGGTAACTGAATGACATTCATTGACAAGATTAAATTCAGAAAGGCAAATATCTGTGCAATAACAGGATATTAGAACAAATAAACTGGTTATATGCTGAAAAAAACCCAGTCCAGGTGATTCATTGCTGCTAATTTCAGCACAAGTGCACACACTATTTCAGTGGCCATCAGAGACTCTTCAGGAATGCAAGCATAAACCCAAAAGGGAGAAATGCAAAACCCATCAAATGTTTGGAATGCAAAGGTGTACATTATCCAGTATGAGATTGCCAGGTACAACCAGGTCAACTGCAGAGATTGGGAAACTCAAATTTTGAAACGGGGTTATTGTTTTTCTAATTGCTTTGGACACCTCTGTGTTATTTAGTAGTTGTGTGTTGCCTAAGAACAGCCTTTCACAGTAACTTCCAGACAAGATGACATCAGTGCAATGCTGCAAGAACCAGAAGACCATGTGAGCTCTATTTGTGTTTCTGTCAGCATTTAATTGAATTGTCTGTGAGGAATTGCTAGGCCTGGAGCAATTACTATCAAGAGCAGAACTATTAGTTTAAATCTTCCGTCTCTTTCTTCTATAGAAACTACTTTTTGTAGGTCTTGTAGCTTCACTTGCTTCCTAGAGTTAATCACGTACTTCAGCACATGCAAGATCAGGTCCCAGGTTGTGGTTGAATAAGCAAAACTGTAATTTTACCAATCTCAATATTTATCAGGGTGTTATTTAAATTTTAGAGCTTCTGGTTCCCAGTTTTCAGAGTTAAGTTGATAAAACATCCATTTTTGACAATATTTCATGGAAAATGGAGTTTGGTGGCTGTTCATGCCAGAATGAAAGGTCACAAACATAATTTTTGAATGAATTGACTACAGACCCACAGACTCGGTTAGAAAGAGGACCTGCAGTTTTGTACTTACCTTCAATTATGGCCTGGCTGAGGGATAAGGAAAGTAGGGCTTATGCCTTCACACTGCTAAGTGGCTCTAAAATGCAATGTTTAACACCTGCTTTTCTCTTTCTTTAGGTATTCAAGATGCAAACCAGTTGCAGCCCAGACCCTAAAAGTGGAGGAAAAAAAAAAAAAAAGCTAAAAAAAAAAAGCTTGTGTAATCCATCTTGCAGGTGTGCACTATTACTAATTTTAGTGCTTGCACATATGAAGGGAATAATAGTATTTGGCCCTTAGAGAAAAAGTGGCTTACTTCAGCATTATCTTTGAGGAGTATTCCTAAAAATGGTGATGGAATAAAATAGCAGACCAAAAGTGGGAAGGAATAAATAAGGTACTCAATGAAAATGGTGACAAAAGAAGTCAAACATCAATCAAGCTTTAAATACTGATAAAGAAAAGAAGTTTAACATATCATCAAAGAAAAACAATTGTGCTATTAAAGAAAAGAGCATCAAAGAAAGAAATAAGAGATTAATCCAGAGGAAGAAAGAAACCATCATAGCAAAGTGGGAAAACCTAGAACAAAAGGTAAGGGATGAGAAGTGTTTTTGTCTTGTTCAAATATGAGTGCATGTAGCATTTGGGAATAACAATATTTTGCTTTGAAATTTGCATTAAAATGAAATCTTAATCACAATAGAGGGAAAATGAAAGCACACTGGGGGGGAGTGGGGAGAAGGGGCAGGGGAAGGAGCCTAAACCACAGAAAAGGAAAAAAAAAAACATCAATGACAAATGAAGAGGAAAAACATCAGGAAGAGGAGGGTAGGGTGCTAATGCAGGCAAAGCACAATTATGTGAGTGGGCATAGAGAAACTGTAGAAGTGTGATATATGCTAGAAACATCTCTCCTATGGAAAACCAGAGGGTAGAGAGCAGGAGATTGGAGGGTAGTGCATGAACTGGCAAATGGGGCAGAGGAAAATACATGTTACCAGAAAACTATCAGGGTAGGAGACTGAACACTGAATGATTGTGGGAGATGGTTTGCTGTAGAAAAGATAAAATAACTTCTAGTGTATGTCTGACTGAGATAACTTCCTTGTTTGGATTTAAATGTCTATTTTTGCATGGGGTTAAATGGACTAGTGTCTGTGAAGCACTTTGTTTATTCGTATTGATAAAAATACTTCCCTGGTACTTTTAAACTTGCTTATATTAAAGTCCTTTTTGTCCTTCAACCATTTAATGCCTCCTAAAAAGAAAACCAGTTTCAAAGCCTTCCTAAGCACCAAAACATTCTCATTTATCTGATACTAAGCAGCTACCTACCCCACTCCCCTCCTGCAGGCAGGGGTTTGGATTCAGCTTGGAGGTTGTGTCCTGAAGATAGGAGGATTGAGGCTTTCCTGGGAATTTCCTCCTGTTGTAAAGAGCTGCTAGCTGAAGCACTTCAGCTGATGTCCACAAGGACTGTTTTGCCTGGGATGACTCTTAAGATAGTTTTAGACCAAGCCCATACACTTAAAGCACGCAGTTGAGGGTGGGGGGCAGATATAAGTGATACCTTTTTAGAACGTATTCTGGGATAAAGAATGAAATCCAGAGTGGATTTTTTTTTTTGGCACAGAAACCTAATACATATACATTTGAATGAACTTGAAGCTCTTTGAAGCACATGTTGTGGAACAAACTCTGGGAGAATACTGGTGCAGTTGCTGTTTACACCAGATACAGTTCCTGATCTGTCAGAGATTTAACACTGATCAAAGTCCACTACAAGAATCCAAGTAAGAACCTACCCTAATGTGAGGTAAAGCAAGGCAGGGCAGAAATGTCACAGGATAATTTAGGTGGGAAAGGACTGCTGGAGGTCATCCTGTCCAAAGAAAGAGCAAGTTAGATCAGGGCCTCCTCCAGTTGGGTTTGAAGTGTCTCTGAGGATGGAGCACAAGCTCCCACGTACAGGGGGAGGCTGATGTACAGGCTCCTCAGCCTTTGTACATCGTGTTCTCCCAACTTATCCTAAAGGATGCTAATACTGATAAATGTACTAATGCTAAAATGCAAATAGTTATTAAAAAAGGAACTGATCCAAAATGTTTAGTTTATGGGGGTTTTTTTATTTTTTTTTTAATGTAGAATGTTTACAACATGTAGTATATCCAGATAATATCAAGAAGAGTGAAAAGACAGGATTCCACAAGCAAATAGTATATAGATAAAAATATTCAATTGCTTTAGGTAGGATAAAAATGTAAAAATGTATCTTCATTCTCTGAGGCATAAACCAGCATTTAATTCCCTTGAATAAGAAATAAACTCTCGTTAAATCCATAATTTGTCAACATACCCTTTACTCATACATTGTGCTGAAGTGTCAGAGATAAGCTAGTGGATTAAATAGTTAGAATTCCTCATTTTACTATTCCCTTGTAAAAAGTGTACAAGAAAGCAGTCTTAGCCACTCCTGTTTGCCTTGGCTTTTAATACCTGCAATGTGTCATAAGCCTCTGTAACAAAAGATCTGCTTTCTTCTGTGGTTTTTCAATACACTGCTCTTCCTCTCTATATACACGTATTCTCAGTCTTGTCCCCATTTCCAGTAGGCACACTTTTAAAGAGTTTGTATTTTTCCTCTGTTGATTCAGTAAGCAAGTCAGAGTTCTTACTTAAAAAATAAAATAAAATAATCTTATCTAAAAATCTTTGCAGTTAAGCCTCATCAGAGAGCAAACAATTTGGGGGGGAGGTGGGAGTGGGGACAGACTGTATGAAAGTGGCCACCTACATTACAACTGTAAAGTATTTTGTAGACTTGGCTTGGCAGCATGTTGCCAAATAAGAGGGGCTGACTTGCCTTTTTCTCCCAGCTCCCTGGGACCAGCTGAGCAGTTCTTTGTTGTGAAGTCTGAAACAGCAGCACAGGAACTCTGTATTTGTACAACACCCATAACTTCATTTGCACGTTCATATAAAACTTCATTTGCTTTCTTTTTCATCTTATCAGTTTTCTGTTTTAGTTTATATATTTGCATGGCTTCTCCAAAGATCCTTTAACTACTCAGCAAAAAGGAGCATAATAAAGCTCTGAAAGGAAACACTACCAAGTTTTGTAAAACGCAATAGCCTTTGTAAGCTTGGGTGGGAAAGTTTGGGTTCAGAAAAAACATTCCTAATGTTAGTTGTGCTGGCCACTGATTGAAGTGAGGGGCCTGAGCACTTCACTGTTTGCTCTGACTCTCTCCAGTTCATCAGAGTTACCTCCAGTGGGGATGGTTTCATTTATGTGACAGACTTATGTGCTGCTGTTGGCTGCCTTTCCATGTGTGCGTCTCTTACTGAGGGATAGTGCTGTTGGGACATACTGTAAATTGCATTCATCGTAAAACAGGACAAAGGTCTGGGGAATCCTGAAAACTGATGGAAGTAATGATCACCTGGGGAGGTTGTCGTGTCTCTCAGGACATGGATGGAGGTGGTAATGGAAGGGGCAGGCTGAGAGGTCAAGTCTGGGAAAATGAGGGCAGGGAGCAGAGACTGAACTTCAGCTTATTTAGAAGGGCTAGTGCGTGCCCAACCACTTCCAGTCCAGCCTGGCTTTGTGCCACAAATGACAGTGGGCTTCATTGGACAACAGGAGTTCTTCCATTTTCTGTGCCCTCTCACCACTAGCACTATTATGGCTCTCAATGAATGACAGAGGCTCCAGTCTTGGCTCCAGCAGACCTGGTTCATTTACGCTCCTGATTTCTCTGCATGAAAAAGAAAGGGATTTAATATCTGAATTTCTTCAAACTATTGTGTGTCCCAAGTCGATCGTCCTCTATTTTTTTTTTTTCTTCCTTCATTAGGTTTGAGAAGGGACAAACTTGCCTTGCCAGTTGATAAATGGGTGTGGTTATAAAGGGAAACAGACTGTAAATGTCAGAACTTGCTTTTCTTAAGAGTGTGCTGGAAGGAGTCCGCTTTGTCTAGCAGGAGAATGGTTGGAACGAAAGGCCTGTGGCCTGGGTCAGCCTTTGATTTTTCTGCCTGTAAAGGGGTGTGGTACAATTCAGGTCTGACTCCATCAGTATCTTCTTTTCACCTCCAGCTCTAACCCAAAGGGACCCTAGGTGGAGAAAAGATAAGTTTAGCCTTCCTGCCCTCCAAGTGTTGAGACCCTCTTACCAGGCTGAGGGCATCCATGTGAATAGATTTTATTTTTTTTTTTTCCCCCCCTCATGACAATTGAGACCAGTAGCTTGCTTAAACCACCAAACAGCAGTGATTTTGTTTTCTTTTTTTCTTTCTTTAATCACTGCTGATGTGGATCACAGTTTGAAAGAGAAGGAGTCCCTCTTCCCCTCCTCCTGGATTGTACAAAACCTTTATTTGTTTTTAAGCCTGTGTGACTGCTTCCAACAGAAGAGTACCAGGGAAGCAGTAGGTGAGGTGGTGCTAGATGAGGAGTAAAGCTGAATCAGAGGGCATGGAGCTAATCCCATAGCCTGGCCAGAGTCACAGGCTGATAAAAAGCAGTTGAGGAGTGTCTGTGTTTGCCACAGATGTGCTGACACACTCTGTCCCCCCGGCTCGTGCAGACAATAGCCTGGCACTGCGCTCACTTTCTGGGAGATTAATATTCCCCCTTCAGTGACCACAAGATAATATTTTGTGATACAACTATTGGAACTAGGATATGAATAATTCTGCCCACTCTGGCAAGGAAGTGGCATTTGTGTGCTGTCATCTCAAATGTATGAGAGGTCACTGGCAAAAGGTGTGAGGGAAGTGGAAGCTGTGCAAAGACCAGCCTGTTCCTGCACACTTTTAGGATCAATGTGAGAAGAGAGAAGGCAGGATGGAAGCCACAGAACAATTAAATCCCTGTAGGTTAAGGGGTTTCCAGTGACTGTCACCAACCTCTTCAGGTTACTTTCAAGGATGATGCTTGAATTGGGCTCATGTGACCAGAGGAGTCATCTGGTATAAAGCAGGCAAAAGGATTTAATTACAGAGAACAGATAATCTTTGTTCTAATGCCTTTAATGCTATCACTTTCTCTGCAGCTGCTTTACGCATAATAACAGCTTAGCTTTCATTACAGATATATTTTTTTAAAAAAGGCAGTATCCTCCTGCCACCACATAAGCAGCACTGGTTTCATTCATTTAGAGCCATTTCTGTATGGCTACAGGGTATTACGTCCTATGTCATTCCATATAATAGTCTTCTAGGAATATATATTTTTCACCTTTATTATTGAGATTGCTTCAGTCAGCAAGTGCCCATGGAAATGAATTGCAAATGATGCATGCAGAAAGTTAGCAGTAAGCTGTATTTCTTCTGTTGATATACTATACTGACCCTTAGGAGCAAGACTGAATGCATACTATAATCTTAGGTGTCTTTGGGGGGAATGTGGAACATCTGAAGGAAAAAGTGGGTAATAGTGTTTCAGACTAAATCAAAATAATTTAATGACTCATTCATGCACAGTGTTAATTGTGTTTTACACTAGGGACTGGGTGTTTCAGCATACTGGTGATGGACAACAGAATGTTTTTCCATCTTGGATGCTAGGTTTGTTTAATTTCCACTGATACCCACTAGAGAATGTGTCAGAGCATCATATTGCTTAGAGGGTTTGTGACTGAAGGCCAAATCTGTCCTTCAAAATGTAAGTCATATCGTAGCGTCAGAGGGGAATTATGATTTGTGATGGGATTTCTGTACCTGAAGAAGTCCAAGGACTTCTAGGCATAGTAGAAACATTAATTTGGTGGTAAACCTTATTTTGGCTAGCACAGTTTAGAGGTTAAGCTATATCAACTCTAACAGTGCTGCCAGACTCTCTCTCTCGCATTGCAGGACACACTTGCTTCAGTGAAGTTTTACCCGATATTTACAGGGGTGCAAAAGGCTGATTGTTGAAGGCAGAGTTATCTTTTCTGCCTAGTAGGCATTTCCTTTAGGCTGGGCTGATGTACATAACCATGTGTGAGGTTACCAATGGTGCACCTCTGCATGACTAAACAGAGGAATTTCATCTCCCCACCCATCACTAGTCTTTCTCATGAAAGCTGAATTTGCTTTGAGAAAAGTCAGATGCAACCTCTGCATGCTGGAAGTAAGGAATCAACAGGTAGTGTCTGGATATGAGCCTGTGGAGGAGTGAAGTGCACAGTGTCTCGTCTCTGGCCTGGTTGTCTTGTTATGTTCTCTCTTGGTCTGAACTCTTCAGGATTTAAATAGTACCTGCTGCTACCAGGCTTGGAGATAATCAACAACTGGAGTATAAACAAGGATTATTTTATTAAATAATTTACTTTGAATTTTTAATGTAATGGTATAAACTTGCTCCTTTGTAATTCAGAAAGTCTCTTTACTTGCAGCAAATCTGCTGCTTGGACAGCATCACTGAAGGGCTTGTGCAGAAGTCTCCCTGCCACTTCAGTGTTGCTTCATAGGCAGCACAGAGCAAGCCCTGAAGGGTAACTCACATCATAAGCTCTTGAAGGCTGTAGAGAAAAAAAATGATCCCCAATTGGTACACCAGAGAAGCAGAAGTTTAATTTTATTTGAAATTCCCTCAGCTAAGAATTTGATCTCAACAGGTAAGTGAGTTGAACCACCAGAGCAGATGAGTTGGTGCGTTAAATCCCATGAGCCATGACACAAGGCTTATAATATTTTTCAAATAACAAAGATAAAACAACATCTCTTCCCTCTGTTTTTGAGTAATTTTTTGCCTCAAAAAGGTATAATGCAATGCTTTGGAAGATGCTTACAGATCTTGCTGCCTTGGGTATTACACCTTGGGTATTACAACTCATGGGCATCTGCAATATTAAAAATAAAGGATGAATTTAGGATAGACCCTTGAATTAAGATTTTCCTCTGTGTCCCAGAAGAAACACAGTACAGACCGGCAGGGCACAGGCATAATATGTATCTCCTGAATTCCTTACCTAAGTAGATCAATAACAAAAGGATTTAGCCTCTTAGCCTCTGGATAGCGATGATCAGTTATACTTTTCTACCTTTTTTTTTTTCCTTGAGATTATATATTAAAAAAAAATATTCTGCTTTTTGACAAGGTACTCTGCATTCTTCCTGATAACAGCTTGAGGCAAATCTATCTGTCACATAGAATGAAAGGCATTTATGTGGGGGCTGTCTTATGTGAAATATGATGCCAAGATGGTGGCAAAGCATCAAGTCCTCTGATACTCATTCCATAAAAATCTGTTAGCTTTGAACAGGTGTCTTGAGTTTCAACAGGTTAATCAAGTGAGAAACGGGTAAATTGACCAGCCTTTACTGTTGTGGGAATTCTGTTGCTCAAGCAAGTAATTAAATTGTCCACACACAAACCACCTTGCAATAAAAACACATTTATGACAGGACAGTCCTGTTCATCTTGATGAACCAGACCCCCAACTCCTTTGCAGACTATGAGAGCATGTAGGTTCAGTGTGAGTAATCATATTGTTTAGAAATTCTACTATTATAGTCTGTGTGTGCAAGAATTATACAATAACACAGAAAAATACTTGATGTCCAATATTTACATTACTGAGCAGTGAGGAGAGTGAGTTTAGAGCTGCTTTTGGGAGGAATCGGCACACTTTCAAATAAAGGTGCATGGGGCTTAGGGATTCAAATGTTCAGACAAGTAGCAATCTGGATAACAGTGTTTACAACTAAAATGTATATTTAAATATTAATAGTGAGATTCAAAGTTGTGGCTTTTTAATATATTAATATTAGTGCATTTTTCTAAATATTGACAAAAGGCAAGTCCTCAAGTGGTTACTCAAACATTTAGCTCTTTATGAAAGGACAATCTGGCAGGATCTCAAAATTAAAAATACCCTTTAGGTATTTCCAGTCACACCTCTCTTAAAATTACATTTTTCCTCTGACAAAGATTCAAGGATGACCCCCCATCATTCTGGAATTTCAGCAATCTTCAATTAACAAAAGTCTAAAACTTTCCAGAGCAGTTGTCTTGATCATTGAGTCATGTTAGCTCTGTGCTCTGATAAAAATCTCAAGCTATTCTTTCATTTATTTGTCTCTCCATTTATCTGCCTGCCTCTGTAGATACAAACAACAGAATTAAAAAAAAAAAAAAAAAATTACATAATGCTGAAAATTTCCTCGTTGGGACAAGTCACCTCTGGGCAAAGTGTAACCGTGGAAAATTCCAGATAGCACAGGATGTTTTCTTTTCCTTCGGAAAATACTAGTGTTTTAAAAGGAGTGTGACAAAGAATATGCAGACTCAAGCCTCAACAAGCATTTATGGGCAAGCTTTGTTATGGACACTTGTGAAGCACAGGTGCTGCTGCAGCAGCAGGCACCAAAACTGGGCAGACCTGTCCCAGTGCTTGAGAGAGTAAAACCAGCACCCTTAATTTAATGTGGTGATACTTGAAGGTTGGAGAGTTTTGTCCTGTCTTGGGTCAGAGCTGGGGCAGGATTCCCCTTGGGCTCTTCCCAGGGGCTGAGGCTGGCAGGCAGGCATGTGTTGAGGTGCAGGTCCCCATCGCTCAGGTCCTGCCATGGCTCTAGATGGTGACCCAGCAGCTCCTCCAGTGCCTACTGCCGTGGGCCAGGGCTTCCTCAGGATGCTCTGTCTGTCTCCACAAGCAAGGTGTAAGCGAGGAGTGTGACATGAGTTACTTTCTCCTCATTCCAGTCTCTTCCAGGCACCTCTCTTCTAGCAGAAGCCTGGGAAAGCAGGGGACCCCCATCTTTTGTTTAACAGCTTGCTTATAAATGCTGGTGGAATGCTTTTGTTCCTGAAGTATACATTCTCTGTCTGCAGAAATACAGCAGACACTATTCCCCTGTGCATTTAGCCTCTGTGGCCTCAGAGTTTTACTTTGTGCCAGGAGGGAATGATGTACCCCTGTTGAAACCCTGCCTTCTCCTCTTTTGGGGAAGAGCTGGGAAGCAGTCCCCCACCCTGGGGCGATGGCAGGAGGAAGGCCAGGTAGGGGAGATCTCACTGTGAGGGAAGGGAGAAGGGGTGATGCTCCCCAAGCTCCTGGCCCATCTGGCCAACACTTTCATTTTATTCACACCCATTAATGAAAGAGCAGTGTATCCTGGCTTCCTTTGCAGCCCAGTCTTTATTCATGGGTTACTCATGGCATTTCAGAAACATCATCCCCTCTTTGTTCTCAGAGCAAAGGTGGCAACAGGCACATGGTCTCAGATTGTTCCAGTGGTGCTGTGGTGGCACAGATTTTTAAAAAACGCTCAGCTTTAACCTTGGACACGTAAATGCAGGGACAGTTTTCTCTGTGTCTTCTGGGAGCTCAGCACATTTAATATTTGTGTGCCAAGGGTTAGGCTGGATGCTAAACTCATCTGGTTATTTTACTGAGATGCCAAAAAGGACCTGGTCTTCAGGAGGATGTAAAAATAAGAAGGGGATAGAAGGGTAGCATATTGTACCTTGAGTACTGAATTTTGCCTGCTGGAGTAATTTGGGGCACTGTGTTACAAAGAGAGGAACAAATTGGAGGGAGTTCAATAGGAAGCAGCAAGTATTGGGAGTGGAAGGAAAGAACTCAGATAAAATATTGGAATGATTTAGTAATCCAGTGTATTGCTAGGTAATAACTAAGGAGAAATGCTGTTATAACAAACTATAAATGTTTGAAGTATGCAAACATCCAGGAATTAAAGAAATGTAGTTTGATGTACCCAGGCATGATCAAGAGGCATGGGGGCATAAAACTTAAGTAAAGACACATTCAAGTAAAAAATCAGGTTCGAATTTTCAGGTGACAAAACACCTGAAGTATCTTGCAAAGGAACTTCTAAAAACCCCTATCTCTTGTGACTTCTGAAAGTGGTTTGAGCAAAATACAAGCAAGTGTCCTGTGGAAACCAGTCCTGCTCCTCCAGAGAATGAATGATTTAACAAGTCTTCCCACATAGAGTGTGATGTGCTTGACATTAATTAGCCTTTAACAGAAATTTCTACAGATGAGTTCTTTAAGTGAAAAGCTGCCACACGGGTTAATTCTTTGACTTTCTGGGTTGGACTGGATTAGAAAAGAAGGGTCTCTTTGGTAGAAAATTATTCTACTCTTACATTTGCCACTGACCTGCTTTGTGACCTGAGCAGAGGGTTTATTTTGCAGACTGCACATAGATAGCGTCACTTCTCCACCATGGCTATAGTAGGTAGGATGAGGAGTAGTGGCTATGTTTATGCTGAGTGAGAGACAGCCCGTGCTGCCAGAAACTGGGGAGTCTCCCAGGCTCCTCTGTAATTGAGAGAGTCGTGAGTAACCTCTGAAGATTTCTGGAGATTGTGAAGATTATTGCTATTTGCTCCCCACTGCAAAAAACAGGCTAAAGACTCTTTTTGTTTGTCTCTTTCCTTATATTTTATTTGTTTAACCTTAAATTGAGAGCAGTAGAAATCGAACAGTGAAGAAGCAAGTTATGGGCAGGAGGGATTGCAACTCTTGTTCTGACAGTAGAGGTAGTACATTAACTCTTAATATTTTCATTAATTGAAGAACCCAGTAGGAGCACTGAGACGTCTTATCGATGAGCCAGGGTTTATTCTACACTATTATCCTGAAGGAGCATCTGTGCTCAGGAAGTAAGGTGCTTGAAATCTACCACAGCTTTATTAAATACCACATTTGGCCTAACCTCTCAAATTATTGTCTAGTCTCACTTTTCCCTTAGTTTGGGACATCAGAGAAGACAGAATACACCAAAGATCAGTAGATCTTTCTGCTGCTTCTGAGTCACAGGTTCTGCAAGAGTTTATTCTGCAAGCCTCAGGCTTTGGAACAGCAGAAATAATGAAGTCTCAGCCCAGCTTCAGAAGATTTAGTGTTGGTGGATGGAGTTTTGCTCCTGATGTGTATTGTGTGCTCTAGAGACGAGTAGCAGTCAAATGCTCTTTCTGTTAAATTCTCAAACTGTGAATTTAACACATAATTGTCTTGACTAATTGGTAACATCTATAAACCCTCTAGATTATGGCAGTGATTTAAGAACATGCCACAGAATTTCAGAGGGAAAAAAAAAAATCAACATGCCTTCAAGTGGCTTTATTGATTCCCTCTCCTTTTCTTTCTCTCCTCATACTTTTACTATATATTAGGTGTCATGAAAGAAATCCTTTGTATTCTTTGTAACCCAATAATAGGGGAAATTATCTTTGTCCTTTTTCTAAAGGTCTTGTTAAAGGATTCATGACTCCTTTGATTAAATTAAACCGCAGGGTAACTTGAGTCACTCAGCTGTTACTTCACCTGTAGGCATAATTACCATTAGTAATAATAATAATAAAAAAAGAGTACTCTGGAAATTCCCTAGTGCCTGGATTCCTTCTGCGAACCATATATGTTTATTAATTTCCCAATAAGAACTCAAGAAAGCAGGGAATAATAAAAGAAAATAACCATTAATGCCCTCTGTCCATGCTACATTTCTGTTTCTATTACAGCCCTGTCGAGAGCCCGGCTGCAGTCCTGTTGCTTATGGTTGAATAACACGTGCTTTGTAGGTTTGAGTATGGCTCACAAAATGTAGATGCTTACTGGAAATTTCAGGGCCCTTTTGTCATCTTGTTTTTACTTTATTCTCCATTTCTGCAAACAATCAAATTTCCCTTTCCTCAGGATATTCTGATTAGTTAATCAGTTAATATAGACTTTTCTGGACCAGCCTATTGCTCAAATGTGAATTTACAAAGCTTACTTCAACTTGAAGTAAGTTGTACACTCATTCCCTTTGCAAGGGAAAAAGGGGAGGGGGAAGAAATTTCTCACATTCTCTCTTCTTTATCTTTGGTGAGCTTGCTTTGTGCTTTTTCTCCCCAATGTTTTCACTAAGATATCCCTAGAGAGATACTTAATTTTTCAGGACGAAATACAATGTAAAGCAAATACAGGTGTGAGTCATGAAAAGTTCGTAAGATATTTTAAAAATTACCAATTCTGTACTCAATATAAATACATCAAATATTTGAAGCATGTTCCAGGTATTTTCATACCTTCTACATTGCAAAGGAATGCCTTATTAGTCTCCTTAGCTGTCTCCTTGGTGAATAAGCACCAAGTCCATCTTCTGTCCTGCTCTTAGCAATAGGCCTCCGAGCCTTGTTTAAGGTGCAGTACAGCATTGTAAAAAAAGGACCCAACTTGTGCCCAGTTTTGAAGATAAAGTTTCGTATTTCAGGGCTATCAGTCTAACAATTTACACAAGCACTAAACAAACACACATACCCCTAAAGTCATCTCTCGATAGATGCAGAAGGCAGCTGCTATATCAGATCGTGTATCTTCAGCCTGTCAAGGGTCCTGGCTAATCATTCATTGAGTCATAGTATAATATTAGGTGCTAATAAATCTGCCAGCTCAGATTTATCTTGGTTTGCATTAGTCAAAAGTATGTGTTTCTATTTATTGCCAATTAAGAACCTCACCAGCTCAGGTGCAATGCTGGTCTAACGTGGCCACTTGAAAAAATCAAGTGGACTGCATAACAGACACGGCTTGTAAGCATCAGGCTTTATTCATGTGCGTTGTACCGGTATGAATTACAGTTCCTTGAGAACACATGTAAACATCACCATGTTTTTCTGGTTTTTGAAAGTGAGGAAAGACTTGCAGAGGTTTTATTTGTTTGGGGAATTTCAGTATAATTGCAGCAATGCTGTCAAAGATGAGTTATTTCCATTGCAGAATCTTCTTTAGTCACCAACCCAGAAAAATATTAAAATACGTTATTTTCAGTAGTGTTACAAAAAAGTTTCCCCAAACTTACACAACCACCACCTGTCAAGTTGTGCAGCACATGTGAATGATCTGTGTGGCCAGGAACAGCATCCAAACTCTTTTGATGATCGCTGTTGTCCTTTAACCAGCAGGTTATGCTCCTTATAGTGACACACACAGCCTGCCCAGGAGTGCCAAGTGTTCCTGTTTCTCAGGGGCTGCCTCCCTTCAATACCTGCAAACCACAGCAAATTGGCCAAGGATGGGGGAAGAGGGCAGGTACAGACGTCACCAGCCATCTGTCAGAGTCTTTTTCCTGTTATCTGGTTACAGACAGGTTTGTCTGCAATTTTGAGTAAGGAGTAAGCATTATTAAACAGACGTCTGGCTTAAAAGAGTGCTTTGCTATTGTAAATTTAACACTTGATTGACATCCCTGGTGACTGGATTCTTCTCCCTCCCCGTGGGAGAAGGGAACTGCAGGCAGTCACAGGCAGCACACGTATCCTCTCACACCTCTCCTTGGGTGTCTCAGCCAGGGAAACTGTACTGGGAGCAAAAAAAGGGTTGAGTCCTTGGGCCCATTAAGCAGCTCCAGTAGCAGCTGATGGTTAAGTAGTATATGGTCAAATGTTTCCCAATAAAACATTTATTTTCTTTGTCTTTTTTTCCTTCCTCCTCCCTTTTTTTCCTTCCTCCTCCCTTTTTTTCCTTCCTCCTCCCTTTTTTTCCTTCCTCCTCCCTTTTTTTCCTTCCTCCTCCCTTTTTTCCTTCCTCCTCCCTTTTTTTCCTTCCTCCTCCCTTTTTTTCCTTCCTCCTCCCTTTTTTCCTTCCTCCTCCCTTTTTTCCTTCCTCCTCCCTTTTTTCCTTCCTCCTCCCTTTTTTCCTTCCTCCTCCCTTTTTTCCTTCCTCCTCCCTTTTTTCCTTCCTCCTCCCTTTTTTCCTTCCTCCTCCCTTTTTTCCTTCCTCCTCCCTTTTTTTCCTTCCTCCTCCCTTTTTTTCCTTCCTCCTCCCTTTTTTTCCTTCCTCCTCCCTTTTTTTTCCTTCCTCCTCCCTTTTTTTTCCTTCCTCCTCCCTTTTTTTTCCTTCCTCCTCCCTTTTTTTTCCTTCCTCCTCCCTTTTTTTTCCTTCCTCCTCCCTTTTTTTTCCTTCCTCCTCTGGTAAGCAGAAAGGATCAGAATAGTCTATAGAGGACGAAGTTCATCCAGCACTCCTATCTAAATTCACATTATGAAGAGAGGGGGTTTTTTGGAAGGAAGCTTGAGAGTTACAACCAGAGGACTAGAGCTGGGTGTAGGAAAGTCTGTTTCTGTAATGCCACAGGAAGAAAAGCATTGACGCTCAGCAAAGAGGAACTAGCCAGCAGAGGAGAGGATGTGGGAATTTGTGAATGACTACACAAAATGTAGAATATAGGGGGGGAAATGTCTGCTTTAAGACTTCCCATTTAGTGGGATTTACTGATAAATTTATTCTCCTGGTCAGTCTATATTCCTTTTATCTAGATTGCTAATCACTTACTTAAAATCTTCCATGGGGTCACCATGCACTATGGCATCATTGAAATTTTCTCTGTGGGAAAAAGAGTGTTGGCTTAACCATGGATGCAGCTGAAGAAAACTGCAATCTAGAGACGGTTACTGGGGAGTTATATTTTTTACTCCAGGGGTCTAGAAAGAGGCTGTGTATTTGTGGGGGAAAAATTATTGGAAAATGAAGTTAATGTATTTTTCTGGACAAGGAACAACAGGTATTGGCAAATAGTTCAGGCTTGCCTAGTCAAAATCTGCTGAGCAAAAAGCAGGAGCTTGCTTTGAAGTACTTTCACCTTTACCTGCCCTTTAATCCTGAGCTGCCATATTTTCCATTAAACTTTCTTCACTCTGCTAATGCCATTTCTATAGTGCCACTTCCAGTTCATGAAACACTCTTGTTCATCTGAAAATGCCTGCTGCTATATGAAGTAGCCCCAGTGCTTAGAGATTGTGATTTGTTTGTTTCTGTAGTGGTAAATGTTGCACTGTGCTTACAATGAAATTTCTGTCAAAGACCATGTAAAGTGTTCACTCACACCAAACAAACTGCAGTTTAACTCATGCTATTGCAGTAGGCCAGTTTGAATTAAAAGTGGCAGGATACTTGGTGTTACAGAAAAAAAGTGCATCCAAGTGTCCTGTTAATCCAGCCCCTAGGGAAAGCTTAGTGAAAATCCTCCAAAAGGCCTCCACCATTTAAGACTGAAGTCAGTTACATAGTCTGAGTTAAATTAATGGAATAACAAGAAAAAGGCAGTAGAGACTTAGAATGTCTGTCCCTCTCAGGCTGAGATTTCACTGTGCTGTTTTTTTAAGGTTTCTATTAAAGTATCATCCAGCTGACATCAAGACTCCATCATGCTAGGGGTTGCCTCAGTATATAGTTTACTTGCAAATAAAAGGAGGTTTCTAACAGGACAGTGACTAATGTTCAATGAAAATAGATTCTCTGTGGAAAAAAAAAAAAAATACCCTTTCTAGGCTCCTAAAAAAACTTCTTGCCTTTTTCCTATAAAAAGCAAAGAAAAACTGGAAAAAGTTTGACCAACTCTCAACGTAACTGCATATTAGCTGCTTAAATCAGCTGGAACTGATTCTTAGCTTCCCTACAGAAGTATAAAATGGAATAATTTGCTTTACATGACAAATGTAAACCAGTGGTTTGAAACAATAAAATCAGTATTAAACACTGAGCTTCTTGTGGCTTCGATATGATGAAGGAGGAAAACTTTTGAAGCTTCTTTCTCTTTAGCTATTTCCTAAGCAGAAAAAGTTATTCAACAAATAATTCCCCTGAAGCTTCATTGTTTAATTTTAACTTAATATTTAACAGTCACAAATCTGGGTCTGGGGCAACACACCTGCAATTAAGAGCCACTTCTAACTGCTGCATGTCATTTCAGAAAAGCACATTTCACTGTTGTATGCATAGGTAACCTGAACTCGAAGACCTGCTTTCTGTCCTCTTTGTCTTTATTTACCTGTCTATAAAAGGAGCCAGAAGCCTTTGTCATGATCATGCTGTATCTGCTCACTAATGAAACATATGGAACAGGTTAGTTGGTATTGCACGTTTGTCCTTCCAGTCACTGGGCACTTCTGTAATAATGTTGAATTACTATACTTGAAACACTCATTCCCTGAAAACCTTTTTTCTTGTTGCTTTCAAATCAGAATATTGTATTCTCCCTAAAGAAATGGATGTAAACAGAGAAACATATAGAGCTGAAATTATTCTCTTGGTCCTTGCTGACACATTAATTCCTGACAGTAAAAACCTGTATTATATGAGTGTGAAGAAAGTAGGTACTGTATGAAAGCCTATAATAGATTTAACTTTAAGGAGAAAAGGAAATACATGTGGTAAGATTTCTTTCAGGTCTTTGGATGTTGCTTAAGTGGCATTGTTCCAGGGACATACATCCCTTGAAGACATTTGTGCTTAAGAAAGTTGTAGGAACAAAGGGATAAATGAACCTTTGCCATGGGCTGTGGCAGGGTAGAAGATGCATGAAGGGAGATCCTGCAGAGTCGCTGACATGCTGTGTGTGGCTTACCTGCAGTAATTTGTGCTTGTGTCCTCAAGCGTGAATTGCTTTACAATTCTCCTTTTCTCCCAGGTTGACAGTCATTAGTTGCTGACTTAATTCCTCTGCTTGTTTAGCTATAGAGTACAGCCTACAGAGGAAAGGGGAGAATCAGTACTGAACATATGAGACACCTTTTAGCTTCACGTATCCTTCACAGGGGGGAAGGAGGGTGAATACATCTAGGCAGCACAACCAGGCACGTCAGAGGTGTGTGGTTATTACCATCCCCCTGTGGGAATGTGGTCCAGCGGCGTTCCTGTGGAGTGCTGGGGTAGGTACATTAGACTCTGTATCCAAACAAAGCCTGGGGTCCTATTTCAAAAACACATTTAAAAAGTCAGTCCACATTCTGCTAACATTTATATCTCATGCCAAGACTGTTGTTTCAAAATCCACTGCAGTGCTGGACCAAACTGTTCTTATAACAGTGACATGTAAACTGACAGTTTTTAGCCAGCTGTTGTGTGAGTAGCACATTCATGTAAACTGTTCAGCCTACGTCGTGCTATTCACAGTGCTCAAGTGCTTGGTGCTGCTGAGGTCAACTTATGCATCAGTAGGTACACGTTTACCAAAATTAAAGGCAGGCCATCTATCAAGAGTGCAAGTGGTTAGAGAAAAAAAAAAAAACAAAAAACCAGCTGCATGAACAGTGGGGGCTTGTTTTTCTTCAAATTTGTGCTTCAAGAATGATGTCCTGTGCAGATGGCTTGGCATTTAGTACTCACTGAGCTCACACTACCACCTTTCCCTCAGCAGAGACTCTAGTGAGATCTTTTTTCATTGCCCACCTCCTTTTTTCATTGCATTTTAAGGAATGAGTATCTCTGAGCTTTAGTCCTCTGTGAAATGTGTTAGGCATTAAGTCTCAAAAATTATGGGGAAGATGGAGAGGGAAGGAGCAAAAGGCATAGATGCACATAGGCACGTGAGTGCACAGGCATTCATATAACACACATACACATCCCTTCTTGTCATCACGTGGGTCTCTCTTCCCTGAGGTACCTGGCCAAAATAGTTAGATCTAGCTACAAACCTTTTTGTCTCTGTTTTCCAATAGTTTCTGTTTGGAAAGGTCAGCAGCCTTTGCAGATTACGTACCAAGTCAGATTTTAATTTTCCAAATCGGAAATAAGGCACGTCAACAGATCGTCAGAAGGTTCCTGGATATGTTTTGTCAGAGAGGAAGAGACTTTCAAGAACTTGGTCTGGAGTGCCTCAGTTATGGGTATTGGGAAATGCCTCTAATGGCATACTACGTGACTTAGCGTGAGTGAAAAAACAGTTCTCTCTGCCAGACCCCTCTCTGAAGACGCCTTGGTTCCCTGACCTTGACTGGTCCCACATGCACAATTCAACATCAGGCCCTTTTGATCATTAGATTAAAGAAAAAAATACTTTCCTTGCTGCAACACCAGAACTTCCTATGTACAACAGAGGAAGTAACTAAACGATTTCAGTATAGGAAGCAATGAAAAAGACTTCCATTGTTGTTATAATTTTATTCATTTTCAATCACATTTAAAATCCCATGACAAAAAACCACTGGCAATTAATTGGACAAGATCTTGTCAATAATAAACATAACTAGAGGGGGGAGAAATGCCACAAATATGATATTCTGATTTCCCTCTCTCTTTACTACTTTCCAATTAGACTTATCTTAAGTGTTACTTAGAGTAGCAGTAGCGAAGAGGAGAGAGGAGGAATGAGAATGGAAAGGAAAAAAGAACAAGTAAAAATAACCTCTTTTATTTTAAATTAGCATATCCCTTCAATAATTTTTTTATAAAAATCTGAGACTTACTGGTTGGTGACCAATAGCAGGAGGAAATGAGTTATCTTAAAAGATATCAAAAAGTGCAGAATCAACTTCCAGCTTGGAAAGATTTTTGTCTTTGTGGAAAAGGCTTAAGCATCAAAGTGATTATCTTCGCTATTGCATTTTAGTTCAGCGTAGAAAGCTTTCACATTGGATATATCTATTTTCTTTGTATGTAATTATGGCCCACAATAGCTCTGTCTCTAACCAAACTGCAGTTTATTTTGACTGATTTCAGAGTGCACTGAAAAGGAATAAGTTGTCTTTCTGTGTTTTTATTAAGTCTATAGAGATGAGATGCACCTTGCTAGTAGGGTCTGCTGGGCTGAACCAAGTTTAGTCCTCTATGCTTTAATTTGTTTATTTATTTGCCAAATTCCATTTTTATGTTTTATCACTCGTGCTTAGTTCTGATAGTCCTGTCTCACTGAGATTTTACAAAGGAGACTTACACTCCAGGCTGCTGAGCTGGCTGCTGTGGGAACAGCCAATGCTTCTAATTTGGAAAAGAATGCGAAGCATGTCCAGGCTTTATTGTTCTTTTTTTGCTGGTGTTTGATTCCTCAGATGTCTTTATTTTTGGTTCCCCAATGTAATATCGATACCCTTACCTAAGCATTTGTAGCCAGCATTTGATGAGAAGCCATTCATATGAAGAGATAATTTGTGCTGAGTTGGAACAGCCTCTTTATTTGAGGCTCTGTAACGCGAGAAAGTCCTGAGTTCACTTTTCCAGGGTCATGCCACATGATTTCATATGGCTGCAGAGATATCTGCATTAGCACCCTGCATTTAGTAAGTAAAACTTTGTGGGTGGGATTTTGGCCTAGCTTTGCTTCCATCAAAATTAAACTGGAGTGCTAGTGACTTTGATAGAAGCCGGGCGTAGCCCAGCACAAAATTCTTTTGAAAAATCTCTGTTTAGTAAAAAGTAGTCTGGGAGGGAAATTCTTTATATGAGTTGTGTACATTTTTATGAGATATAATCCCAAACATCAGCAGGAATTGAGCCATATGGAGTAAATTGGTTACTGTGCTTATGAGTTATCTCATTCCTCCATCATTTTATTAGTAAATCATCACACATTTTGGCTAACTTTTGTCATGTTTTCCCACTTCAGAGTGATGGCTTTACCCCCCAGCAGCAGAGGGCTGTAGGACTGGTTACTTTAGTGTGACTAAGGCTATGTTTACACTGGAAAGCTTGCTTCTACAAATTTTATCATCATGCAACAGCTGACTTTGACATGTTCTCAGAAAAGAACAAATTCTGCTGCTTGAGCTCATAGTTTGTGCAGCCTTCTGGCTGGTTGCTACACTGCGATCATACAGCCCAAGCGTTCCCTGAACTGCCCTCTGGCATTATCTCCTGCAGGATGTGCTCTTTTATGCTTTACAAAAAAAGCACAGAGGAGAGCTTAGGAAATCATAGGTGGGTGGGGATGGCTTTTCACATTTTCTTTCCTTCACTACTTAAAAACTTTGGTGCCTAGTGGATACCTCACCTATGTGTGTTCATGGGTCCTGCTCGTATCTGATGTCTGCTTATAGGTAGGTTACACAACTCACCTGAGCCTGGTGCAATTTAGATGACTGTTACTGCTGTGACAGAGCTGATGGGAATTTTCAGGAAGAAAAATCAGATGGTGCATGGGAGCACCTCACAGGCAGTGGGCATGATGGAGCCTGGGAGACCTAGCAGCACCCATGAGGGTGTAGGGTGGGAAATTTACCTGCTCCCCAGCTGAGGCCACTGGCCTGTGATTCCTCTGCAGTCTTGATGCATAATTTCTTTTTCTTCCTTTCTTTTATCCACTGCAAGATGCCTGTTGAATTGAGAGGACTGTGCTTCAGCTTGGTAGTTGTGACTGCTCTGTGACTGTGAGGTGATGAGAGAGAGCTCAAGGTTTGTGGGAGCCAGTCCCGGGTGTGGAAAGGCAGGCTTGGTGTGGTCCATGTCTGTGCACACTGTCCAAAGAGAATCCTGGAGCCAGCTACCCTGTTGTGAGCCCAGGGCTCCTCTCAGAGGGACTGGGTTGTCTTACTGCACCCTGAAGCCAGGGAACATTTGGGTATGCTGTTAGCAAACTGACTTGCCTGCATCTCTCTGAGGCAAGCAGTCTATTGTTTCTTCCTATACATCATGGACTATTTGGCATTAACAAAGATGATGTGATGACTGGGAGAAGGAAATGAAGAGTCATCTGTTGGTTTTCAATAGCAAAGCACTTAGCAGAGTCACTGAGGAGTGCTGAAGCAGAGGAAAATATCACTTTACCACTGTGTCTTAACATGTGCTTAATTGTTGCTTATTTTTGGTACTTTTCTTGTGTAAATAGCTCAAATATTTATAATGTTGTTGATCAAGGCAAAAGGAAGGGAAAAGGTGATACAAAACATCTACTGGTTCTCATGCATTTATGCTGAACTTTATCACACATTTTTAGTGTGTGTAAAAAATCTGAAAAATAAATAAACTTAACTCATTCAGAGCAAAGAAGAGAATCTGTGGATGTGAGAGCTGCTTGTTCCTGTTCTTGCACCACTGAAAAAGCACAAGCTGCCCATGGAGTTGATTTGTTTATGTGTAGTCGTGGTTATGTTTTCTACCAGCATGCAGTGGAGCAGCAAAGCACTGATGAATATCTCCTGGTAATTGCTGCTGAGACCAGCTTAAAAACAACGAGTGGTCAACAAATGCTGTGCAAGGAGAGGGGACTCCTGTGGCTTGCTAACAATGCATAACAGACAAAAGTAATTCTTCCTGGAAGTTTAACCAGTGTTCCCTTTGCCCTCCTCTGCAACAGCTTGGTCTGTTTGAAGTGGAGAAGTTGGTCTTGAACCGAGTTCTGTGTTTTCCAGTGCATGAGTACTGGGGGCTTCAAAAAAAGCCAAACCAACCAAACACAAAAACAAACCACCAAGAGGTCAGGCCAAAGTCACTAGTGAGTTTTTAAGGTAACACACTTTTATGTCCTTATGTCACTTATTTTGTTATGCTCAGGGACCTGAATCACTGTTTTACTAATTTATGAAATGTATTCCAGTGTATTTCTGTTTTGCAATAGTTGAAACCCTACCAGATGGTTCACTTGGTTTCCTGCTGCATAGCTAGGACAAGTTTTTGAAATAAACTAGCTACTCTCCATGTTCTTTCATTTATTTTTCAACTCTCTAAAGGACTGACATTTTTTAAAGAGGATGTAAGAAGGGACAGGTTTATGTGCTGTGTATGGGGACAAGATTTTAAGTGTGTAGGATTCTATCTAAGTCATCATTTGGTGGCAGGTTCCAACCTGGTGTTTTTCAAAAGGCCAGAGCCCTGCAGCAGTGTTACCCTCTCCCCCTGCTCTTTCCTATTCCCCAGAGATTCCTCCATCCCATTCACAGATTTATAATGCTACTGAGCACAGAGAGGGACACTGCCTGAGAGGAGAGACTGCTCCCAGACTGAGGCAGGTTTTTTGATCTCCAGAAGTTATGTTGACTGTAGTTCTGCTTTTCCAGGGTGGGCTGCCCTGGCTGAGTGCTGGCCACCATTCTCTCCCTCATAGCTGCTGGTGTCTGTCCTCTCTGCAGCATCAGAACTGCTGTCCTTGCTCCTCTGGTTGACCCTGGAGGTGAGCTGAAATGGTCTGCTGTCTCCACAGGCTGTTGTCATCTTGCATTAATCCAAGAGCATAGAGCTGAAGTGGTGTTCTTGTCTTCTGTAGACCATTGTCTGTCAGGGCATAGGAATGGGCCGCTGGAGAAGAGGCATTTCCAAAAGACCAGGGAAATATGTGTAGGTGTCTGCAGTCTGAGTCATTGGACTTGTGGAGCTAAAAATCCTGATTGGCTTTGTCACCAGCACGGATAGAAATGTTCTACGTGACTCTTTCTTGAGGGCTGCTGGGACAACTTGCATCTGTGCAGGTTGTATCAATGACCATGTGTTTTCTGGGACCTTGTGCTATTCAAGGAAGGAGATGTAATCAGGCTTAAAAGAGAAACCAAATTGCCCATATCCTGAAATTTGTCTGTTGGGACTTGTACACTAATCATTAAAACTCTGCATTGTGAACCTGGGATATGAAAGAGGTTGTCACTATGTTAAATGTGGCCAAGAAGAAGGAGCAGCAAGAGCAGCGTAACAGTACAGTCTGAAAAAAAAAAAGTGAGGGACATTTAGCAAAGCTATTTTTCCATTTTATAACAAGGAGACACCATGCATTACAGTACCATGCACTTATTCTTTTGAAAATGTAGTTAGATGTGGTTGTTTTATCAAGATTCCCTTATACTTCTATGGATGCCTGATGTGTTTAAGCATAAAAAAGATAAAAATCTGGTTTTACCTGCCCCCACAGAGCTAGCTGCAGGTATGTGAAATAGCTGATCTTTATTTTTCTTGCCTTTTATAAACACTAAAAACAAGGCTCTACTGGTTTATCGGTGCTAAATATAAATAAATGCCTGATTTTGATATATCTGGAAATCTTTCTTGCATCAGCCATTTTTCATGGGAAAAACAAATGTGCAATCCAGGTGTAGTTCATAAAAAATCAGAATTTATAGCCTGACATATCTAATGTTACCTTGTACGGGTGGATACTCCCATCTGCAGTAAAAATCTCCAATTAACACTCTAGTCATCTCTTTTTTGAATCTCTGAAGTTAAAATGAGAAGCCAACCTGAAATTATGTAAAATGTAACTTTTCAAAGTGACCAATTTAGGATTTGCATTAAGTCTGAGTAAAAGGACCCTTGCCATTTACTTTAGTAGGCTCTGAATAAGGGCTACATAGTATAAGAAACTTAGTGTATCTTTTCTTGTGTTGAAAGAATAATAATAATAATAAATCCAGCCTAAATGTGCATTTGGGTGTTGAAGGAGGTCACCATAAATCTGGTTATTGTTTTTAGAAAGGTTTAGACTCGGGTGCACGCTGTGGGCGTCAGTTGCAATACTAGGCATGCAGACTCCTACTTGAGGATCTGAACATTAAATAAATGAACATTAAAAGAGCATTTTATATTTAGAAATTGTTGTGTACTTTAAAAGCGTGAACATTCAAACTTGGACCCACTGATGTCCTAAATAGTTGTTGGCTTATAAAATGCCATGTTAAACAATCAAATACCACCTTAATAACTCTGTAATTGTATAGCCAATCACAATCAATGCACCAATCACTGTTAGAAAAATCTAACACTTCCTTTTCAAAATGTTATCCTAATTATTAACATAATCAATATCAGACATAGCTGTAACAATTGATAATAAAGAAAGGACATTTAACATTTATGGAGCACCGTATGATTTCAGAGTCAGTGCAGACATTTGCCACTTGAACTGAAGCTCTATTTCTTTCTAATTTTGTGTTGTTTTTTAAGTTAGCTTATTTCCTAAAGGCTTGCACGTCCCATTTTCTGGGATGGATACCCAAGATGGTTGTATGGAGGAAAATTAAACCTGGGGTTTTTTAGGGTTTTGTTTTTTGGGTTTTTTTTTTCTTGTTTTGTTTTTATTTTGTTTTGTTTTTTAAAACCCCTTCTCATTTTCCAGCACAGCTTCTTACCAATTCATAATTCATGCTTCCCTGGACTGAAATATCTGAATTCTAGGGAGAATTTGTCAAACCTTGAACTTGTCCACACCAGCAGAATCAGTGTGGCAGATGTGTTTTAACTGAACTCATGAAGAGAGATCCTTACTCTCTGTATGGCAGTAACACCCCATCCCAGCTCTGGTCCCAGCTGTGAGGAAGATCTATACAGACAAACAGAAGATGTGCTGTGTCCTAGAGAAACTCGTAGACTTATCTAGAAAGCTCAGATTGAAGTCAATGGCACCATTTTCTACTTGGATCTAGTCTAAAATGTGTTCATGTTTGGGTATTATTTCCCTCCACATTTGAGAATTACCAAGAAAGGCAACATTCTGTTTGCATGCAGATATTTAAAATAAAAATGTTATTTTCCTGATGTTGGACTTGCACATTGGAGTCACTGCTTCCTTCAGTGAGATGATGTCTGATATTGCCATGTGAACAGAAGCGTAAAATCCTTTCATGGGATTAAATAGCACATATCTGTAGGTAGCATTATGTTTATTAGATTTTGCTCAGTTAATACATTTTCCTCTCTCTTTACTGTTGCTTACTGTGGAGTGGAAAATGTGCTGATTCAACACCCATTCACGTAATGGTTGTTATATTCCCTGATATTATAATTGGCCAAATAATTAAGTTATGCTTGCTACTGAATTACAACAGGGTAAAAATCACCTTAAAATTTAGCATTAAGGAAGCAGGAAAATAGCTGTGAAATGAGGTTCCTTTTTCAGTGATATATACCTACCTTTGGCAACACTTAAGTCCTCTAAAAACATACAGTACTTTCAGGGCTGACAGGCAAATTAGAGACTGTGGAGTATGTTTGCTTCAGGACTGCTAAAAGCCAAGGGGAGGTGACAGGCTCATGGTGCCAGGGAAGAGGGGTAGCACAGTGTCTCCCCATAGTCACAGCTTTGGGGACAGAACCTAACACCAGCAAGAGAAAGATTTTAGACAACTTAATAATAGTTTCAAAACCTGGTTGAAGGCTGGTGGAGGAACAGCAGAAGAGAGGGTCTTTCTGTCCTCCTCCTGCCCATGACTTTCCAGCAGGTCTCAGCTCCTGCCTGTTACTGAAAGAGAGGAGGTCTTCATGAACTGCTAAGTGTCAAGGACATGGTTAGAGCTCAGTAAATAATAAATGGTCCTTTTAATATTGACATCATTTGGGGAAGTCTGTGCATCTGGACATTTTGTTACACCAGGAGTGGAAATGGATCAGCACGAGGATTTAAAGGACCTGGAGTATTTTCATTTTCTGCAGCTCATGTGAAATAAATGAGTGCTCTCGGGAGATGTGTGGATTCCCAGAGTTTTATTTCCATTTCCAATGTTAGGATGCTACTATCCAAAATGTCTCTAAAACTTGATCTGTAAAAAGAGACAGAAAACTATCTGATGACTTTGACATAGGCATTCTCACAAGATGTCTTGTAGTTCTTTTTAGGACTTTTAGTGCTAATGGCTGAAGGACATAAAATGTCTCTTTAACCATGTAAAGCTTTTAATAGAGTTCTGGTTAAAGTTTGATTCTGCATGAAAGGAATTGCATTGGAGACTTCTCATGTTTCCTGAATTAGTTTCCTTGTCCTCATTAAATCAGCATCCTGTTTTTTCCTCAGGAACACTGAAAGTATCACTGGATACTCTTTGGAGGTATCAAGAGGGAAAAGGGTGGTCTAGGGTATTTACCTGGTGTTAATTTGTGTCATTAACAGGATTTGTGGCTTCCTCTGACTGCTTTGCTGCTGTTTTCCAACAGTTTCTGCAGAGAGTGTAAGTGAGCTAGAAGGTCCCTAGGAGAAAACCTTGCTACTTGGAAAGGGAACAAAGAGAATGAAAAGACCCCAGCCAGCACTGGCAGACTTTGGATCAGGCCCATGAAAAAAAAAAAAAAAGATCAAAAAAGGGACAAAATGAATCACCTGTTCCTTTCCGTTTTTGCAGCATGATGGGTGAGGCACATTTTTTTCAGTATAGGCAGCAAATGTTTTGCTTATCTACACTGCTGACTGGGTGGGAAAAAAGACCTGGATGGTGGGACATTCAACTCTGTGACTGTATCTGCCAAATACTTTAGGTTAGACATGCTACCTGATAATTCACAGTCTTGTATTGTTGTGTTCCCTGAAAATAATTCAAGCCTTGTTGTATTGGGTGTAACAGCTGTAATAATAGAGTCCCTTCAAACAGCTCAATTGAAGATGATGATGGTGATTAAGCGAATGCCATAGAATAGATGAAGCAACTTACCAAAGATAGTAACATCAGCTGCAGACACCAGGTCTCCTGGCTCCCAGCTGCCAGTGCTACTTACCAGACAGCATGCAGTAAATCAGCCACACAGGCAGAGGTAATGGATGGTGTGAATTTAATGGCTGTAAGAAAGAAATGTTCATGCTGAATTTGCATAGCGTTGAGGACAAAAAAAGTGACAACAAAATGGGCTATCACAACCCCAGTCTCAGAGACGTTGAAGGTAGAATATTTAGTTAGATCACAGAGTCTGACTTGCTGAACACAGACTTTTATCTTTTCATACAGGTAACCCAGTTTAAAGTTAGTTTTAACTCACGTTCAGTTTTAAACTTTCACCCAGTCACCCCAATGTTGAATTTTACATTTGGACCAAAGAAGAAGCTGTGTGATTTCCTAGAAAGCCATCCAGATTTCACCATCTCCCTTGTGATACAGGCTTTTGTTTTAAGGAACCTGACTCTTGTCTGTAAGCAGCGATGGTGAAATGCTAGCTAGCTTTGCAGGCACTGGCTAAATTGCAAGTTAATACATTGTTCTCTTTGTGCCTTGGAGCAAAATCCTGAGTGTACCGTTATCAGTGTCCTTCTGCCCAAAGGCAACAGATAAGGCTTGTCTATTTTCTGCGATTGCTGGATGTCTGAACAGCAGAGGTATTTGGAGCATTTTGCCTTTGCTGCCGGCAGTCGGGCTGAGTTGCAGGAACCCAGTCATCAAGCAGACAGGAAGGGAAGGGAAGTCAGATTTAGAGGGAGATACCTCCACAATGTTAAACCATCAGGTAGCCTGATGAAATAGTTAAAGGGCATTGCATCAACAGCAGTGTTTGAGGGGTGTCGAGACAGCCCTACTGGGCATTGGTTAACTCTTGTCTTTGGCTTGTATTGAAACTTCAGGCTCTGCGGGTGAAATCTTGACCTCAATAAAGATGGTGACATTTTTGCCAGTGAAAAATGTGAAAAATTAAACAGTGAAAAATGTCCAACCCTGCATACTAATCAGCACAGCAATCAGCCCCAAATGTCTGCATCTTCCTGCAAGACCCATAGCTGAGAAATTGTAATGTTATGCTAATACCATCATTAAGTGCAGAGACCCTCAGTGACTAGCTGATGCTTAGAAGTGGTCCAGCTAGTGCCATGTTGATGGGAGCAGGCAGGGGGCTGTGAAAAGCCCTCCCAGAGCACCAGCCCCAGCTTTCCCTGCTCCTCTGCTCAACAGAGACTCTCACTCTTCAAAGCAGCCTGCTTACCAAGTTCCATCAAAATCCCTCTTGCTTTCCCCTTTTGCATAAAACGCCTGAAAAGTTTCTTTTAGGAACTCAACTTATTTATTACCTTTCAAGATTTTTTTTTTAAATTCTGTTAAATATAGGTAATAAGTAATCTCTCTACAGCAAGGGAGAAAAAAGCACTCCAGCTGCCTGAAAATACTGAGAAAGGAGTAAAAAGAACTGTAAGTATTTTCTTAAATTGCATTTGTGGCAATGGATCCTTGTGCATACTATCGTGGGTAACATAATGCAAATTGCCAAGGCTGACAAAGCTGCTGTAGAGCCAGAATCTTTTTGCTTTCAATCCTCAAGTGAAATGGAGATTGATCTCAGCTCCCAGCTTAGTAGTTAAGCAGATTTTTGCCAATCTTTGTTTCTTATCAAACCAAAATAAAAATGACACATTCTTTTATAATAATGTAGAAATAGAAATATAAATAAATTTGAAATACAACCGAATTAATTATTCTAAATTGATACATAATACCAAGTAAATACATAAGGAAACAAAATCACTAATTGATTGGGCTTCTTATTATAATGAAACTGTTTGCAAGGATTAACAGCTCCTTTCTGAAACACTGAACTCTGACATGATGTTTACATTTCCATATATTTTTAATGATCACATAGTTTATCATTTGAATAAAACAGCACCATATGCTTTAGCTGTATTAGAGACTGCAAACATTGAGCACTAAATATGGAATAAATTATCATGTAAAGATAGTTAATACTGGCAAGTCATTCTAATACACCACATCACTTTGTTTTTAATATACTAGGACTTTGATAAAATGAAATGCCTCTTTTTATTAACTATAATGTTGAAATGTTTAATAGAAACTCTGGAAAAAAGCATAGGCTGGACACAAATGTCTTAATTTTGTTTAAAAAAGAAGAACATTTACACTTTCTAATGCAAACAGAAGCATTTGCATGGCTCGATTTTGTTGCAGGATTTTTTTTTTCAAGTGCAAGTGGAAAATTATTTTATTTAGATCTGCTTTCAGAGCAAGGAAGGAAACTATGCAAAAATAAATACAGAATAGACTGTCTGTACTTTGACAGCTGGGATGGGCTCTGTAGTTTCACTGACAAAACCCCTGGAAAAGTACTGAAAAGGCAGTTTCTTTAACAGCAGCTTATATATGGTATTATTTTTCTAGCATGATAATGTAATGGTAAATAGTCTCTTTAATTTTAGAATTACCCAATGCAGCCTAGAAACAATTTTCAATATGTGACCAGGAGGCTTGCATGTTTACAGTACTCCAGGGACAAACCTTAGTGAAAAACTCTAGCTAGCACTCCCCAGTTGATGAAATTCTCATGTTGACGAGTTCTTCTCACCATGTCTCCTGGTTTTTGTGGCCCCACCCTTTGATTGCTAGTGAAAGGCAATGCTTCGAGGAGTAAATAAGGAAGCCTGGGACTCTGTTCAGTCTCTTCTGAAGCTGCCAAGCAGACCTTGACACCAAATATGTCTTTCAAAGAAATGACATTTAACCAAAAGCTTGATCTGTAATGGGATACTATCTAAATCCTATAATGGAAGTAATTTACCAGATTGGTTTGGAGGCGTATTAAGGCAATATAGGAACCATGGTCTGCATCGCTGATAATGTTATCCATGCACTTGCTAGTCCATTAGCAGAGTGATTCATCTGAGAGCTGCAAAAGGGCCAGACCACTCTCCCAAACATACAAACATCTAGACAAAATAGATCGTAGAAGCAACTAAGCAGCTGTTCCCTTTCTGCCATACCTGCTGCTGGCGTATGATGGAGCAAATGGCCATTAGGGCTCCTGCTTTTAACAAGATTGTATGTGCCTCTTTGAAAAAATGTCATTTGAGATGGATGCATTTTCCTAGCAGATATTACATGTAGCTGCAGTCCCCGAGCTTGCTGTTCAATTAAGGACAAATCTTGAACAAAATATGCAGCTGTGAACTACTGAACTTAACCTGGCATTAGCCAGCATTAGAAAGGCATGCTCTGATAACTTCAGCAGACAGTGGAGGTTATTTAAGGGAATGTATTCTCCGTCTCACATAATCACTGAGATTATTTCTTGCTATCTCTCCCTCGTCCTCCCCACCCAGAACTAGACTGCAGCTGCAGTATGCTAAGATGGGAAGCAGCATCAAGGGCTGCTCCACCAGTTTCCCTGCCGGACTAGTACACAGGTTCTGAGGTCAGCGTGCAATTCAGCTGTGTGGTTCAGAGGTAAGGAGCCCGACAGAGACTGGTTTCTTTCAGTGCCTGGATTATAACCGATTGTGTCAGTGCAATATGAATTTGTGCTGGAGAGAAGCCCTGCAGAGAGGGACCTGGGGGTTCTGGTCAACAGCAAGCTAAATGTGAGCCAACAGTGTGCCCTGGCTGCCAAGAAGGCCAACCGTGTCCTGGGGTGCATCCAGCACTGCACTGAGAGCCGGGCGAGGCAGGGGATCGTCCCGCTCTACTCCGCACTGGGGCGGCCTCACCTCCAGTACTGGGGACAGTTTTGGGTGCCACAGTATAAAAAAAGATATAAAGCTACTGGAGAGTGTCCAGAGGAGGGACACAGAATTGGTGAAGAGTTTTGAGGGATAGCCGTATGAGGAGAGGCTGAAGTTGCTTGGTTTGTTCAGCCTGAAAAAGAGGACGCTGAGGGGAGATCTCATCGCAGTCTAGAACTTCCTCCCAAGGGGAAGAGGAGGGGCAGGTGTTGATCTCTTCTCTCTGGTGACCAATGACAGGGCCAGAGGAAATGGCAGGAAGATGTGCCAGGGGAGGTTTAGGTTGGACATTAGGAAAAAATTCTTCAGCCAGAGGCAGGAACAGGCTCCCCAGGGAGGTGCTCATGGCACCAAGCCTGACAGTATTCAAGAAATATTTGGCCAACGCCCTCAGACACAAGGTCTGAATCTTGGGATTGTCCTATGCTAGAGCAAGAGTTGGACTGATGATCTTTGTGGGTCCCTGCCAACTCACAACATTCTATGATTCTATAATACAATAAAGTTTGTTCAAAGTGGAGACTTTTTAAAGGTACATTCAGAAATAACAACAGTTCATCAGCCTGAGTATACCCTAAAACTCCACTTCAAATACATATAAATAGCAATGCTCAAATAATCCCTGAAGTTGCTGCAATTTATTGAGTCCTCCTGAGTATCACCGTCACTATGGTCAGGTAGAGATAAGTGGATTAGTTCTGGATATGAGCATCTGAACTTATACTTCACTGCTCAAATTCATACCTACTGAATTTGAGTCTATCATCATGTTGTAGGGCTCAGCTATCTAAATTCGCTATGGTTTAACTTGCCCAAGATGTTTTAGGTGAAAAAACAACTTGGGGGGGATACAGATGTTCTTTATGTTTGAGAGAGGGAGAACCTTCCCTAATCTCCTGATGATATTATTGCTGTTCATATCTATTTGTTTCCAACTACCAAGAAACACTGCCTCATTTGGCATGGCCAGAGTGCTGACTCTCACATTAATTTGTTTTGTTCTGCCTGTCTCTACTTATCTGCATGCCCCTAGTAACTCTGACATCGGTTCCAACAGTGTAGGCAGTTTTGCTTTTCGCTTTTCACAGAACAAAACAGGTGACAAGCTGCCTTCATTGGCATTGTTCCACAGCAGTACTAAATGCAGGTATGAGTCTGACTCAATATTCTGCATTGCTTGACATTTGTTTTCTACCAACCATTTGGGCGGCTGATAATGAGAGTTTTCTTGTTTAATCTTTCTTCTTACTGCTAAAAATTCATGTCTGCTAAACTTAGGCCTATTGTCAGCTATTACTATGTCGGGGACACGATATCTAGAGAAAACAGATATGCTCCATCTCCATTTTTGTGTCAGTATCTTCTTCTAATGCTTTCTCTTAACAGCAAGAGGTAAGTGCCTCCACCAACACAAGTAAATCTCTGCCTAGTTTGAATCAGAAGAGTTTTGCTTTGCCACCAGACAGACCCTTTTTGCTTGTATTGGTTCATATCTTTATTATTTCTTCTTTTTTTGAATACTCGTCACAGATTTGGCTGTTGCTCTTCACTATACCATCTGCAAATTCACATTCTGCTTATTGTGGAGTCTGCCTTTGATTTTGCACATTTTTCCCTGCTTGCTCCTCACCTGTAGTATAGGATCCTCTGTAATGTTGAGGTATGGTTCACTGGCCTCAGGCTGGATTAGATTGCCTCTCTGAACAGGAAAATGCTGAAAGCTGACTCCAGATTCTAAAACAAGGCTTTGCTTATTTTGAGTCATCTGGTCATTTAGGCCACACCAGATACAAAGACAGCTAGTGACTAGATTTCTGGGGAATGAAATCTGTTGGCTCCCTGACCCGGCTCTTTACGTGGAGGTATAAGGTCTGTGGCCAAGTGTGGAGCAGTCCCAAGGGAGCAGCCCACAGTGGTGCTCAGAGCAGGTGCCATCAAGGCTCAGATGTCCTCTTGACATGAGCTTCCCACAAAGGTATGTACCCCCTGGCCACCAAGCCAGTATCAGTGCCAGTTATGTGCATGGTAGGAGATACCCTGGGCAGGAGTCCTTCCCAAGTCAGCCCTCCTCCACCAACACCTCTGCCTGCTCAAAGTCCCACGGTGTGACTCAACGGGGTGGTTTGGGGCACATGGGCCCAACACACAGCGAGCAGTGCTGAACGAGGTTACTAGTCATGCTTGCAACACGGAGCTCAACATAAGGACAGTTTTGAGCTGGAGCTCCACATAAGGACAGTTTTGAGCTATATGATCTTGCTGCTTTCTCCTGGCACCTGCTTGTTTTCAACCATATCTTGTTCATTTTCATGCAAAGTGCTTCAAATTCTTGCATTATGGTTTCACTGTCAGACACTTCTGAGTTAATTAGAAACTGTTAAAAACACTAACTGCTTCAGAACCTGCTATTGTCAGAAATTAAGGTACTTTCTGGCAGTCTTCACTTTGGCTGGTCTCCTAAGTCAGCAGGTACCCTCTGCTTGCAGATTTCCATGCTGTTTCAGCTCTGAATGGGCTTTTAAAGGCTGTGTACTGTTTGAAAGTGCTTGGAGCAGTAGCTACAGCGTATTGAATACATACCTGAGGAGCCTAAAGTTTAGGCAGTTCAGATTGCCTGCTAGCTGAGGCACCACCTCAGGGTAAGCTAGCACACAAGGAGCTTTCTTGAACCTGCAAGATTATTGCCAGTTCCTGGTTACTGTCTGAGAACAGACTGAATGCTTTACAGCTTCCCGTAGTTTCTGCTGTGAAAACCCAGCTTTGGTGTCAGATAACTGTTGTTGTGAGCGTCCTGCATGGTGGGAGCTCTTATGCAAAGTTCCAGGTCCTACTAGGCTTCAGTGGGATTTCTCCAAAAATAAAGCTTTGCATTGATAAATATGGCTTCATTCAGGGGTTGCAAGTGGTTGTTCCTGAAGTCAGTGAAAGAGATTTCTTTACTGAAAAAAATGCCTTTGGGTATAGGGTTTCACAAAGAGATGGAAAGGAAATTTTCATTGCACCTCCTCACAGGGGCAAAGCAATGGGCTCCATCATCTGTCCAGTGTTCACATCTGGAAGGAAAGCTCCATAGTCTTTGTTTCTCACATACAAAGACTCCCACTATCCGTGCTGCTGCCAGTGGTTGCATATGACCAGCTGACCTAGTCCAAGGCTGCTTCTGATTAGCACTAGCAAAGCTGAATTAGGAACCCAAGGAGGGGCATGCCATGGGCAGCAGGACAGCTGGGGAGATGTCAAAGGGCTGATGGGGTAAGAGAATTAGTGAGCAGCAGGGCTGCAACCATCTGGTGGTCTCCAGCAGTTTGCTTCCCTGGTGATAGCCAGTCCCTAGGTTTTAGCTGAGGCATGCTCTGTGCAGGACCTTTAAGATACCTTGTCTCTCTTGTAATCAGGGAGAAGGGAGAGGATGGAAGGAGGATGGTTTATATGGCTATTCTGGATTTTCCTGGTAGAGGGCACCTCAGAGAGACAACCACAGTGGAAAAGGATTAGAAGAGCAAAATGTCCTTCATCCATCCTGAAGGATAGTATTCCTTTCAGTGTGCTTCCACTGTGTCCCCATGACTCAGGCTTTACACCTGCCAGAGATCTTGTCTGTCTAAGTAAATGAGAAGTTTCTCACTGCTGTCAGGATATCCCAAGCGCCTGGCTGGGCTGCGAGGTTGAGCGCCACACATTCAATCACCTCTTTACAGATGGCTGCTCTCTTTCAGCTTGTGTCATCACCCACTTCTTTTCTCTTTGAAAGGCAATGACAATCTTGATATGTTTCCATTTCTGAGCCTTCTCCAATATCAGGATTTCTACAGAGAAGGTCAAAAATATTAATTGAAATTAATTCTATTGTGTGTTATTTTGCCATCAAAACAAATAGAGTTAGTTCACATTTCTGGGAAATAGATATTCTGATTTATTTAAGCTGTCTGGGCAATGACTTACTGGCTGTTCACAAATGAATGATTCCCAGCTTGAGGTACTGGTGGGAATTTCTCATTACAGTCACAAGTCGGGGAGGGAATTTACATTCTTAAACATACTGATATTAACCAACCCTAAACCCTGCCTGTATGGATATGAGAGAAATACAGCTGGCAGCTGCCTGTAGGGATCCTTTGCAACAGCAAGTTCCCACCCACAGTGTCCAGTGCTGCCTGGAGCATGGCAAGCACAACCCTGCAGTACTGTTCTGGGAAGCAACCTCTCATGAAGAAGGGTTACTTGGCATGAACTTTGTGGGCACATGCAAACTGGCAGCCGACACGTGAGAACTGTTAAACTTATGCTATGAGATTACTTTTTTTTCCTTCCTCTTAAGAAAAAGAAATTTTACCTTTTTATTATTTTTATTTTTTTTTATTCTGCTGGGGGGTAATGACAAGATATAATTTTTATTCAAATAAGAGTGACAGGTGTAATTGCAGCTGTGGGCCATGATTTTCTGTGCAGCAGTGGTTACAGTAAATAACGTGGCATCGTATGAAAGATTTATGTTTAGTTGCTGACACCTAGATCTGTGAACTGTGAATGCTATGAACGTGGTGGCACTAGCACATGGCAGAGTGTTGAGAGTACAGGCATTTCTAAATGTTGTGTGAATCCAGTCTAATTTTTAAATCCTGAAGTGCAAATATTTCTCCCTTTCATGTAGATTTCGACATGCATTGGCTTCTGTTGGCCAAAAGATTGCTCTTGTGGTTAAATAGGAAGGTTTAGATGATTATGAGCTTTCCAAGGCTGAGCTTATTTGCATTTCCAAACTATTTCAAGTACAATAATTAACCCAGAGTAGTTTGTTGAGACAGCCAAATGAATGGCCATCATGCTGATGGTCAATTACCACCCTGTGGGAGTTATCATGTATATGTGCATTAACACGTGAATTACATATAGGCCTCCCTTATGAATTTTGGTTTCTTATTTGAACTTCAAGATAGGAGAGCTTTTGTATTGTTGTGAATGGGTGTTAGCACTGATTTGGTAAATTCAGCCATATGTTCTCTCCTTAGTTTGCTGCAGTTTACGGTACCTATAGAATTCATTCACTTAATTTTTGGGTCCTGTAACTTTTTGGATAACTTGGTAATTAGTTTTTGGTTTGGGGGAGTTTTTGTTAATGTATGATCTCAGTGGTGAGCAGTATTTCCTCCCCTGTTTTAGAAAACTTCAGTACAATTGAGTGGTTGGTTTTTACCATTTGTCAGGAGAGCAAACAGCCCAGCACCCTGGTTAGAAAGGGATTTATAGCGAATCTTGTTGAAGAGTGAAGCTGAGTAAGGTGCTGTACAGTCGAAGACTATAAATGTCTGCTTATGTCAATACTAGGAACTGTTTCAGGATCAAGCTTCTGATATTAGGGTCTTTTATTTATTGACTAGGAAGCATCTGTAAAGTATGGCCTCAGCTCTTCAGAAAGAAAGTTTCCATTAAGACCACAAAGCTCCATGGGATCTACAAGGCAGTGCCGTGTCGAGATCCTGTGCCTGAGTGCAGCACAGCCACAGCAGCACTGTGCTAGTCCTGAAATCATGCATTTCTGAAAACAGAAAAAGAGGATGTGTGCCTGGCAGCTGTGCACACGTGGTCCTTCTCCTGGCAGCCTGACCAGAAAGCATCAGCTGAACAGGAAGGTGGCCCTGTGCTGATGAATCCCCCAACCTTACTGTCCCCAAACCTTTACTTTCTAGGAGGTGTCACCTGCATGCCCTTCTTTCTCAATAGTTTTCCCACTCCTTTCTAAACCCCAAGCTTGCAGTTCACATCAAAGGCCCTTGCCCTTGCCACTGAGGACTGGTGTGACCACTGCCCCAGCCCCACTGTGACTTCCCCCTCATGCAGGGATGGAAGTGCAGAGAAGGGGAAGTGTCTGGGAGAAACACAAAATCCAGCAGCCACTGCTCTCTCCTCACCCTCACAAAATGCCACAGGTCTAGGCACAGCTCAGTAACTGAGGAGTGACCTTACAGCAGCAGATCCAGATTAGGAGGTGGAGTCTGCAAATGGAAAGTCCATCTTGGCTTAATGCTTTCCAGGACTGTCCAGGTGCTGTAGCACAGAGGTATGCAAAGTTCCTGACCTGTATGGGATAGAAACCAGCAAAACCATGAAGCAAGTCTGTCATCCCCCTGAAACTGAAGTCTTGTGGGTTTTTTTCTTTGTTTGTTTTTCTTACTGTATTCTCTTGAAAAAGCAAGCAAAATCTTTCATAGTTTAATTCCCAAATCTTCTGAAGTAACTCTAAGGCTCAAATTGTGATTTTTATTTATTTATTTATTTATTTTATTTTTTTTTTTTTTTACTGCAGAGCAACTACTCACTGCAGTCAGCTAGATATAATGAAATGTTGATTAAAATGGACAAAGAGTTTGGAATCTGTCCCTCCCCTTGCACAGTCCAGCAAACCAGACTTGAGAAATGCAAAAGTTAAAACTAAATTCTTAACTTCTTGTTATTTCCAGCAACAATAACAGCATTCAAAATAATCCCAAATGCCTCCAGAGGGTTGGTTCAGATAAGCAACCAAAAGTTCATTTGATATAATCTGAAAAGTTTATCTAAACTTCTTGTGTCTGCATAATTGAGCTTGAAATCTTGCAAGAACAGTCTTGTTCTCTGACTCCGGATAGCGTATACTATATCTTCTACATGTTTGCAGTTTCCAAAATGTTAATCTCCAATGACCCAGAATAAGTCAACAACATTTGCAGTCATACATAACACTTGCTATGTTCAAATGTGGCATTCCTGCTGTCTTTATAAATGGCATGGCATGGAACAAAGATTTGAGATGCAATAACCTTTTATGCTTCTTGACTTAAACAATATCTTTTGATGTCCTGCACGGCACATAGTGCCAGGTTTCAGGTGACTAGTTTCAATCAACTGATCGATGTGATCATCAAAGTTTGGTCTTGATTCAAATACCAAAGTATCAAATGTTACATTCAGCTTCCAACTCCCAATTCATATTAACCTCACCTGTTGTTTTGTAAAGTTTATTTTCCCACCTTCCCTTTGGGAACACATTGTAGTGTTTTGTCTCAAAGCACTTAGCACCAATTCATTTCTTCTAACCCACACATCAATAAAAGTCATTGTACCCTCATCTTAAAATGATACAGCTCTTTTCCTGCTACAGGTCTCTATCAATGTACAAGTGCTAAACTGAGGGGCCAGGCAGCCTTCACTCTCTGTGCCTCCCATGGGCATCATCCTGAGCCTCCCAATGCACTTTATCTGGACCATTAGGGACTGAAATGTTTCTCAAATGGGCAGAGTAACCTGCCAGTGCCCTGCTGCCTGGTGGAGGTTTCTGCCCTTGATTAGGCAGCATCGTGTTGCTGGTGCTTCAAGGAGAGCTCCTGGAGAGTGTTGTTCACCTGCTGAAGCAGTGTCTGATGGAAAGGGATTTCCAGAGACCAGTCAGTGGAGCAGGGTGCTGCTTATTGAAAGGGAAGAGAGGAGGAGCCCGGGCTTCAACTGCAGAGCTGCTGCCTTGTCCAGCTCGATCAGACAAGCTTGCTGAACAGTCCGTTTTGTAATACCCCACACCGGCAGTTCTTCCAGTACTTCTCTCCCAGTAATGTTTGGTGTCACTCGTGTGCCGTCTCTTTCCATCTCTGTGTCCCCAGCCTCCTTGTGCCAAGCCCTGCATTGTCTGGGAATGTTGGTCTGCCTCCGTTATCCATCTGTGAGGTGGGAGAGGCATTTTGAGTGAAAGCTGTGTGTTTGACTCCTGTGGGACACTCTAGTTTTAAAACTCTTTTTGGCAATTTCAATTGAACTGTTTATTAGGTGCTGAGAGATGGTGACATTTGTGGAGCTGCTTTTAAAATGAAGACACACAGCAGTATAGGCACCTCTGCTTGTTACTCTTGCCCAGTCCTTAACGTGGAAAATGTCAGTAGCATATGCTTGATGGACTTATCTGCCTGTTTGTATGACTAAATCAACAAGCATCAGATTTAAATGGAATTTAAGTGGTGTATAAATAAAATGCAGCAAGACCATTAATATGTGCAGGTATCCTATTTTAGCCATCTACAGAAATGCAGCCCTTCTGAGATGAGGAAAACAGCAACTTGCTGTGCAGACCTCCACCCACACCAAGCCATAGGACAGAAGGAGGAGTGTCTGACAGCGTATTTCGGCAAATTTCAGCAGAGATGATGTGTGTGCTCTGTGCTGGGGTGCCCTTTGGCAAACAGTTCTGAGGAAAGAGTGTGTGGCTGAGCTGTGGCTTGGTGAGGCCCCTTTCTGTCTTGAGGTACGATGGCCTACTGTCAGTAGATGACAACATCTTCCACTTTTTCAAAGCAGTCAGTCTGAAGGACTGGAGGTGGCTGCAGCCTGGCTCTGCCACCTTCTTTCCATCAGCTGCAGCCCAGGACCCCTGTCTTCTCACTGGGTTTCTGCAGTTGGGGATAGCACCTATTCTTCAGCTACCTCTTCAACCTTACTGCCTTGGGAAGTGGTGGGGGAGAAGGATGTTACAAATTTATTCCCCTCCTCCTTATAATAAAAGCTAGGAAAAGAGGAAAGTCATAGGAAATCACTGAGCTCATTTCTAGTGTTTAGTGCAGAGTGTAAACTCAAACAGAAAGTACATCAGCTGATACTGACACAAAACACACCTCCTGATACTGAGTTGACTCATAAACGAAACCAACTAAGAGGAACTGGCAGCTGTGCTAGAGGCATGAAACGATCTCAGGAATGCGTGGGGTAGTAAAAAGGCCCCAAATTTAATTACAATGGTAAAAATCACAGAAATTCCTCCTCCCTACGCTCTCTCCTTTACTCCCTCTCCGTATCCCAGTCAGAAGTGGGACGCACCTGGGCTGAGGAGAAAGAAGGAAGGAGGGCACAGTCCCCCTCATTTCTCTAAACATAAAGGGCAAGTGTGTTCCAGCTTCTGCATTTGCTCAGGCCCAGAAGCTGGTGGTTTTACTGGAGATGGTGGGGCAGAGGTAGAACGTGTTTAAACCAGGTTATGCAGAGAATTTTGTGCCCAGAGTAGATTGTTCTCGCTTTTACTGATTGTCCCTGCCAAGTAGTGTCCCCTTGTAACACCAAGTGATGATGATTTTTTGTATTGTCAATCTATGGGTTTAACTTGCAGAGACCCAGGGTGCGATGCTGGTATAACTGAGGAGAATGGGTGAAACAATCCTTGGGAAGGGGAAAAAAATAAAGAATCAGAAAAGTTTTTATTACAGTTCACTCTTTAAATTTGAATTTTATTTTAACTGAGAAGATTTTCCAGGAAGAAAGGAGTTAGATAAATAACCTGAAAAATGAAAAAGTGGAATATTTTTGTTTGTTTCTACCAAATATAGGTGGTATTTCCTTCTCTTGACATTACTTTTTTAATTCACTAAGAAAGCTGAAGTTTGTGATGACTTTTCAGTTTGCTCAGAGAATGAATAAATGAGATATTCCCTACACTGGATTTATGACAACTACTGACTAGCCTGGAAGTTATTTTGTTGTGTAAGGGGGAGGGAGAATTCCTCACAAAATGCTGTTTCATAAATCCCTCCAGCATCCAGATAAGTTACTCTAGTTCGGCGTGAAGGGGCAGATTGGGGTTTGCCAACTGAAGCAGGTTAGGAAACCTTGCATATTTTTTAAAGGACATGTAAAGGAAGTAGAAGATGACTCTATTGCTTTAAAGCTTCATTGATTTTACAAGTCTGAATACCTTTTTTCCTGTTTAAAGATAAGTGTAATGTGTGGAGACTCACAAAGGAAATACAGTGATAATAAGCCATTTTTACAAGGTGGGCTCTTTTATTCCCTCTGCTGAAAAGAGAGCTGAGCAATACTATTTACAATATTATAATGAGTATTCCTGTGTTATTTTAAAGAGCTTTAAGGGATGAAAACAGATCTGCTAGGGAAAAGCATTAGTATTGCCAAATAGGACACACATGCCTTGACTTTGCAGAGAAGCATTTGCTTTCCTATTTTTGTTGAAGGCATTAAATATTCTATGTGTATGCTAGACATAATGTTAAGATTTAAGACAGTAATTATCAGCTCTTGATCACACCATCCAGTGTATAGTTCCCAGTTCATGTAAAGCAAAGGTGAGATTGTCAGAGAATCGGCACTAGTCCAAGGGCTTTAAAACTTTTCCAGAGGGGTCCATCAGAGAGAGGTAGAAGAGGCATGTTTTATGTAACAGTTGTCAGTCCAGGGAGATCTTGGTGGTAACTGCAATACACAGGAAAGTAAAGTCTCCAGCTAACTTCTCAGCAGAAGAAAGGACTGCACTGTGACCGCTCAGGAAGGCTGAGGAGAGATTTTACAAAGGCAGGCAGTGATAGAACAAGGGGTAATGGCTTTAAACTGGAAGAGGGGAGACTTAGATTAGATATTAAGAAGAAATTCTTTCCTGTGAGGGTGGTCAGACACTGGCCCAGGTTGCCCAGAGAAGCTGTGGATGTCTCCTCCCTGGGAGTGTTCAAGGCCAGGTTGGATGAGGCTTTGAGCAACCTGGTCTAGTGGAAGGTGTCCCTGCTGATGTCAGGGGGGTTGGAATTGGATGATTGTTAAGGTCCCTTCCAACCCAAACCATTCTATGCTTCTATGATTTGTGAATTTCTGCACTAGCTGAAAAGTGTCTCTGATGGTGTGAAGGGGGGGAAAGGGACCCTTGTGGGAGCCCTTCACCCCTCCCAAAACCAGCCAGTGCACCAAGAAAGCAGCAGCAGGTGGGAGCTGCACCTGGTTCAGAGCAAACTGGTGAGTTCGGCAGCTGCCCATTATGGCAGTGATACTGAACATGGGGCTGTCCTCAGCAGCAGCACTGCTTTGCAACCTGGCCCTGGCCAACTGCTGTCTGTACAGTGTCCCTACATAGTGGTTATTGTCCTTTTCCTGTGTGCCCTGAGGTGTCCGAGGAGGCTGCTGCCTTCTTTGCAAGGATTGCTGTGCTATTGAGCATCTCTGGTTCAAGGAGGCCACTGCTGTCAGGTGACTTCTGCACCCTCTGCTCTCTCACATGGAGCTATTAATATTTATTTTTACCAGGGTTGACTTGTTTGGGGTTTTTTTCCTCTTTACTCTTAAGTACAAGTTATATAGATACATTGCTCAGGCTCTGTCCAATGATAGATGCAAAATTACAGTAAAGATGCAAAGAAAAGGGGTAGAACAAAGGAGGCAGAACACTAGAAAAGATGGATCTTAGCGTTTCCTGGGAGGTCCTTTAGTTAATACGTTTGATTCTTTCTTATCTCATGGATAAGAATTGGAAGTTTTGATGGAGTACCTTATAAATTAGATAACAGTTTCATGTGTGATGGAGAGAAATTTAGATCTAAAAATAAGTGACTGAGTAGCTAGGAACTGCTGAGGTATGGGCTGAAAGTGCCTCTGAAATATAATATGTAATTAAGTCTTCTTTCTCCTACACGTTCCAGTCTTTTTTCCTATAAACACTTGCATGTTTAAATGATAAATTGTAAATTATGCTTTGTTCCATAGCTCAGCCTTATTTTTTTTTCTCATTCAGCAGAAACAGTAAAAATACTGATAAAAAATGCTAATTAGCCTGCTGCTGTAAAAAGGATCTGCAGGTTCCTTAATTTTGGGAAGGGGACTGTTTTCTGCTTTATATTTACAAACAAAATTAAAACTTTTTTTTTGTGATGTTCAAATTGTAGCTTTGAACAGCTTGCCATTGTGTTTCCTTTCTATTCTTTTGCCACTGAATTCTGATCTCTTTAAGAAAAATCAAGTAAAAGGATGTTGGTGTAGCTATATTATACAAAGCATTCATATCACCTAATGAAAAAGAATCAAACTATGACTAACTAAAGATGCTTTAACTTATAAACTAGAAATGTGTGGGGAGAAAATAAACTTAGGCATAATGAGATTTAAAGATTACTTACAGATAAATAGAATTACTTAGAGATAAAAAGAAGATATTAACTTCCACCATTACTTATTTCCATACAGTACTCTAGCTGCTGTTTCAGCTTCAGATTAGAGAAGTCAGAAATTTTAAAGTAAATACAGAAATTTTAAAGACAAACTTGTCAAGCTCAAACAGTTGGAGGTCTGTAACCTGGCTCCAAGAATACTGATATTTGCTTTAAAATCCAGCAATTTATAGCCAGGCTTTTTACACCAGCATCCCCACTGTGCCATAAGAAAAATTATTAGTAGAGGAAATTTTTCTGGAGATATAAAATGGTATAAAAAAGTCTGTGACATTTCAGATGGTAATTGCCCCTTGAGGTAAATTGGGTTGATCAAATCAGTGAGGTAACCACAACTTTCTAAATATCATATTTTTATGAAGGTCCAGTTACAGCTCTGATTCACTCTTGTTCCCCAGAAAAGTTTTGCTTAAGTCTTTTTTTCATCATCTGAAAATAAATCAAAGTCTACAGCTGACATTTACAGAAGGTAAGTAAAGTGGAATGCATGGGTCCCAGATACTGATGGAAGAGGCAGATTAACAGAATTTAACACATCAGGAGCAATGGGAAGAAGCCTTACATTCCCAGGATGCACAAACACGTTTACTGCACGGCATTAGCATCCTGACCGCCCTCAAAAAATAAAATAACCTCCCTCTGGGAATTAGGATCACTTAAGTGAGAAAATTATTAAGGCCCTTGAGAGGTGTGCAGTGTGTAGATGGGAATAACTGAACTGAAGTTTGTGGAGCTACCTGAACAGAAAATTGAGATGAGAACTGGGAGGTAGGGTCCTGAGGGTATATCTGTACTGCTGAGTAAAAGTGCACAGGGAGGGAGAGCCTGGGCTGTTGTCCCTGCTGCTTTGCAAGCCAGCTCAGCCCCTGGCTCCCCTTCAAACTATTCCAAATATTTGTTTCCAAGACAAACCTGCCACAGAAAGGGCAACTCTCCGGCCCTGGGGCCCAAGATTGGTCCTTGGCTGGCTTTTGTTTGGTTGTATCAACATAACCCAATTGACCAATGTACTCAATTATGTGTTCTTATTTATCCCTAGCCAGGGAAGCACTTCAAATCCTACTTAGCTCTAGGCACAGGGTTCAGTCCCCCTGAAATATTTTGAATGCAAGGTAAAAATATGTTCAAGTAACCCAGAATGGACATATTAAGCATATGTTTTAGGGGCTACTGAAGTTGTGATTTTCTTTTCATTAAGGCTGAAGCCAGAGGTCTTAAGCACATTTAAAGCAAAGCAGATGTTATTTTGCTAAGTCAAGATCATTGTTTTCACTTTCCTCTGAAGTATTTAACATTAACTGGTACAAAAGAGATACTATGATATATGGATCCTCGGTTTGTTTGGTAGAAAATTCCTTGGCTGCCAAGGAAACTGTCTTGCCTCCTTGCAGACTTCAGGAGCGTGGTGTTTAATGAGACTTCACTGGTGGGACTGTGGGCTGCCTCAGCCCAGAGGATGGTTGTCAGGGAATACACCTCTCTAGCTTCAGTAGTGCCACACATTTCCTGAAGCTGCTTCCTTTTTACCTTTCTGGAGACCTGGGAGCGAATCCTAATGAAGGCCACATAAAAGACAGAGGATACTTAAGGCTGGCAGCTCCTGTTATGTTAAGAAACAAGAGGCTGTGGAAAAGCGAGAAAACTCACAAATTCAAAAAGAATATTCAGGCTCAACTCAGCTCGACTCATTAAAAATGTTTACAGTCTAGTTTCCAATTAAAACTGTTTTTAAAACCACTTTGATACATTTTTAAAGCTTAAAAAAGTCCTATATCTATGCAGTTATTTACAATATTCTATATATTTTTGTTAAGTCATGAAAAGATTGCAATCCTGCTATATGGTGATTGTATTTGAGACCTGAAAGAGGATGTTCGTTTTTCAAAAATCCTGAAACACAGCAAAATGTGATGTGTGTATAAATCATAAGTATCATGTTTTTGAGCAGTGGAGTAATGTAACAGATGAAGGGTCAGAATAGATGATTCTCCCTTTCCCTCTAACCAGGTTATTTTTATTTCTTTGGAAGGCTGTGTTTATTTTTCTTCTTTTTGTCCAAACTCCAAATATATTATCAACTGACAAATAATTTGGTAATGTTACAAATTATTATTTTGCTACCCTTGCATTCACACATGTGAAATACTGATATCCTGGAAGGAAGACAAAAGCCCTCTAAAATCAAAAGTAGTATGCTGGTTTATAGTTCAAGTGGAGCTTTATTAAAAACCTACCCCTACCACAGAAGCAAAAGTAGGAATATTTTAGAGTCAGGAAAATTCTCCTAAATTCACTGTTTGACCAATTGAATGGATCAAAGATGAAAAACTTGCAACAGTAGCTGTTGGTGCCATGCAGTAGCAGACACTAAGCATTAATGGCACTTATAAAATAAAAATTAGAGGTGCCAAGATGTTAAAAATATAAATTAAGATGTTATTTTAAGACATTTCTGCATTCTGTTAATGTCCGAAATAATGAGTTAGCAGCCTGTTTAACGACGAGGATATATAGTGGTTTGTAATAAAAACTCAGCTAGAACGTGCTCAGCTAGGCTGCAGATATTTAATAAGACTCCTGGTGCTCGAGTGTTATTGCACCATTTCTGGAAGGTAGCGAGCTAAACGCATTCAGGACAGAGCTGGCAGGGGTGAAGTCATTAGCACACCTAAATGATATTATTATTTTGCTTGCTACCCAAGTCCCTTCTGAGAAATGACGGTTTCCCTGAGGACAGTCGAGCTGATATCGGCTCCTTTCCATAGCAGCTTCATCCCTGGGGAGCACGAGGGCCACCAAGACCAGAAACCATGCCAGTGCCGTGACTCCCTTCTCTCAGGTGTCCCCAGATCTATGTCATGGCAGCAGGAAGCAATCACAGCACCTGAGCTAAAGGGTACCAGCAACATAAAGGATGCACGCGTCCCAGCTGCAGTGATGGGGTGGCAGCAGGGGCTCCAGAAGCAGGCAGCTGCCTGAATAATCACACAAGATCCCAGAGGGAGAGGTTGGCAGAACCTCATGCGACACCCTGGCCCCTGCTCCCAGGTGCAACACTAGCCACAAAGACAGTACGTGACTGCACTGGTAACAGCTCACAGTTAAAAAAAGAAGTCTAGAAATTGCCTTTCTCCCTTCTACAGCAGCCTTGTGACAGGAGCTATGTCCTAGGTTGTTGGGTTTGTTTGAGTTATGGAAGACTGTGCTGATTTAGTTCCCTTAAGTGAGTTTCACCCGTGGCACAAGGATGCATTACGGAGGATTTCCAGTGGGGAATCATACAAACAAACTTCTAACATGTGATTCTTCTCCCCTTTATATAGCAGGGGTAAATCAAGAAATCCAGCAACATCTTTTCATTCCTTAAAAACAAGACTTAGGGTTCTTCCCTTACATGTAGTTAGGCAGCTTTGCTCTCACCAGTGAGATTATGCCAGTGTAAACTACTTGATAATAAGGTCTGTAGGAGCATATGATCATATAGAATCATAGAATGTATCGGGCTGGAAGGGACCTTCAAAGGTCATCTAGTCCAACCCCCCTGAAATGAGCAGAGACTTAATTACTAGAGTAGGTTGCTCAGAGCCTGATCAAGCCTGACTTTGAATATCTTCAGGGATGGAGCCTCCACTACTTCTCTGGACAACCTGTTCCAATATCTAGGGCATATGGACAACGTTAGTATGCAAAGCCAACCAAACACCATCCTGACCTCAGTACAGCCTTGAAAACATGGGTTTCACCAAGACCACCTTCAAGACTACCTTTCCATCCAATGTGTATGTGTGGCAATGCATTACCTATTATTTTATGTTTCCCAGATGGGGGCATTTTGTCCCCAGTTCTGACCTCTGGCAGGGATCTGCTTCACCCACTTGGATCTGGCCTGGCCAGGTTGGCTGGTGTGGAGTGGGTGGCCGGGACATATGGGCAGGGACACTCTGTGCTTTCCTCAGTGCTCTGCTCTGCCAGCACAGCTGCAACACCACCGATCATGCTGGGTGTCATCGCTGTTGCAAAGATGGTGTAGCCAAGTGGAGAAGCCAGACTGCACGTTTTAATTTCACTTCTTAGAGGCCTGTGCAATAACGAGCATGGAAATACCCAAGCCAGTAAATTCAAAATGAAAAACCAGGCAGGAAGACTCCTCTGCCAAATTTTTAAGGTGTTATGGAGAAAAAATATCTTAAAAGAGTACTGTGACACTGTGTCCTGGCATACCCCCTACACTGTGGAATTACGTAATTCTGTAAAAAGTTACCTGCTGAATTTCTCTCTTAAAACTATTTGGGGAATATTCTTGAAGCTTTGAGCCTCTCTTTAGACAGCTAGGAAAACAAAACATAAACTGAGACATTTTCCTTTCCATCAATCAAAAGAGATAATTTTAAAGGACTCGGTGAAACCTGAAGCACCTTCCTACAAGTGCTGGGGGGATAATAGCCTCAAAAATTAAATGCACGGAAAGAAGTTTTCCATGAGGCACCCTGTAAAATGGGTGAAAAGGAGAGAACAGGGAAAACCCGAGTGCTGGGATGACTCTACCTGCAAGCAGCTGAGGATTGTAAAAACTTGTCAGGTGCCTCTGACAGGCAAACATTTACAGTTTTATAACCTCAGTATTTGCAACATTTAAGGCATTTCCTGTCGTAAGTATTCGGAAGTGCAAGTAAATATTGCCTGTTTTGAGGTTAACTGCTCTACTTAGTTGAGGTAAAACTAGCAGGCTTTTCATGGTCAGAACTGATTTGCAGGCAAACCACAAAAATCCCAAAGCTGCTGTCACATTTTTAATTCATTAGGAGCAACTCATACCTATTCCCAGAGCTATTTTTAATAGTGGGCCTTTTCTGGACCACAGAGGGTTTTGCTTAGAAGTAGAAAATCTGAGCCTAGCAAGGTGGTTCTGGCTAAATGCTGAAACAGTCAGAACAAAACTTCAACAAAATCTTCCCTTTATAAAGAAAGGGGGAAGCTAATTTTTTCTGTCTTTTTTTTAAAATTTATTTCTAGTTTTCAAAAACCATGCTGAATTTCCCCACCCTACTTCATATGCAGATTTTGTAGATATCTGTGAACTTTTGCATTTTCTAGCTCCGGCTGGCAGCCTAGACAGCCTGCTGGAAAGCAGAGAGGGTGTGAAAATGGGTGGGCTTAGAGCAGCGACTGGAGTCTATCTCTGCAATTGCTCCATTGAAGTCAGCAGAACTTTATTGATTTAAGGCTAGATTTGGCTCATGATTGATTTTTGTATGTTTTTAGAGCCAACACTGTGCATGGCATATGAAGCAAAACACAGTACAGTTGCTGCTTTTGCTCACCATCTATTTCTTGTCCTTGCAGCATTAAGAGGTAATAAAAAGCATGTTCATGTGTGCGTGCACACACATACACACTTGCAGACACAAAGTCTGCTCTCACAAAATTTTCATTGCTCTTTTGCAGACTTAGGAGGTCTGGATAGTTCAGATAAAGCTTCAGATAAAGCTTCTAAAGATTTAGATGCTTGTCTTAACCAGCCAGGAATTCAGATTTCCCTCATGGCTCAGGGAAAGTGTTCCCCCCAGGAAGCCTGTTTAGGGGCAGCATCCCTGCAGGAACTAACTCCCGGCTCAGAGCTGTGGCTCTGCAGCATCTTTCACTTCATGAGAAAGCTCACCATGTGGCTGCTTTGTTTCCAGTAGCTATAATGTAATTGAATCAATTGCCCTCACATGATATGGGTGTACTAAATGAACATACATCATTTATTTCTGGGTTTTGAGGCTTGTAAGGAGTGGAGGGCAAGGCCCCTGAGGATAAATCAGTCTAGTTTGTCTTCAAGAAAAATGGGTTGAAATCTGACCTGTGGTGCAGGCACAAATCAATTCAGTGGTTCTGACAGTCCCACGTGGATACTTTCCTCATTTGGAAATTATCCTCTGATGAAGGTTGCTGTCAGTCTTTACACAGCTAGGCTACAAAAAGCAGATATCTTCTGAAGTGAAGGTCATCAGCAAATAACATACAAAATTTAAATACAGCTAACCTAAGCTGGGGAAAGGGATAGCGGTAATTCTCGTGTTCCTGTCAGAAAGTAAATCATGAGGTGGGAAAAGGGAAAAGAGAAGAGTGGGCTGACAAAGACTGGTTTCACAAAATGCTGAGACCTCCAGCAACTGAGAATTGCCACAAGGCAGTGGGATTTGCCTATCTCCTACTTTCTCCCTTGCAATAGGAGCTGGGTAAGGTCAGTGCCTAAACCTACTGTGCCCTAGTTTTCCCAGTCCTCTGCTGCTTCATCTCAGGATCTCTCAGTTAGATAATGAGGGGTTTGGGGTTTTTTTGTTTATTTACGGGTTTTTTTTCTGTTTTTTTTCCTCCTCTATGTGCCAGGTCTGTACCAAGAGTGGGGCTAAAAATGTTGCTTCTGGTCTCTCTGGACAGGTTGATACTGTTAGCTGCTTTGTGTCTGCTTCAAGCTATGCAAATCTTTCCCAGTAAAACCAAAGTGGACTCAGCTTCGCTGCTTTTTCTTTTATATTAAAGCCAAAATTTAGACCTACAGAAAAACAAGGCCAAATCCTAATAAAAGATAGGACAGCTCTTGGAGGGTAAAGAACTGAACCGTCTAAAAGTGTCTTATCTAAGCTAAGCACCTGGGCCTCCAGCATCAGGCAGCACAGGCTGAGTTTCTTCCTGCAGGTGCATTTTTATTGGAGTGGGACAATGTGTCTCCTGGCTGTGCCCATCTCTTGCTATTTACAACCAGTCCTGGATAACTGGCCTCACACAGCGCCAACTAACCAGTTGGGTTAGTTGCATATAACTTGTGGTTGCTGATAAAGGAGTTATTCTTTGAAGTCAAAGCCTAGCTTTATGGGATTTTTGTTCTAAAGTTGAAGGAAGAAATCTGGACTTAGAGGTTGATATTCCCCTTCCCCTTCATCAGTGTTCTGGGGGCTCCAAATTTGGAGTCTATCATTTTGGAGCTGGAGACTATTTATCAGCAATTCGTCTCCTTGTCAGAGAGTTTGCAAAATGTTTTTTCAGACCTTTTAGCTATTTTTGTATCTGTGCAAGATTGTTTCCTGCAGTCTGTCTCCCAAAGCAGAAATTGAAGATCTGGCCTTTCAGAGCTATTATTGAGTCTGTCCTGCCTTTTAATTTATTGACGTACTTGCTGTCCCATCTGATGTCTTGTAAAAACCCACCCTATTTTTCTCCTCTTCTATGCACCTCTGTGTTTAAAGGCACTTCTTTCCTTCCTGCCCTTTCAGACCTATGGGGTTTGTAGCCCCACAGCAGCATGGGTAAATATCAGTGTGGCATGGAAGTCCTCGCAGGGAGAAAGTTGAAGGTCATTGCAGAGAGGAGACAGCATTTCTGGAGAGAGGAGGTTGAATACAAGCGTGTGGGCATCTTTTGTTTTTGAACATAGGTGATACTACAGAGCTACAGAGTAGGAGAAGACAGAAGCCAGAGAGAGGCAGAGCCAGCCCCTCTGCAAATGGGTGTGAGGCTAAAATGCGAGGTCATTCAGTACGCCAGGCTGAGATAACACTGGTAGCACAGTCCCTTTGTTGTGCCTTCTTGGTATATCTATGCTTTCATACCATTCTTTACTTCTATTTCTTTATTTCACTTTCCACTAAATTGATTTTTTTTTTTCTATTTCTGCTCATTGGAAACTTAATTCTCTGCCACCTAATACCCTCTTAGTGCAATCCCTGTACAGACAACAGTAGGTCAGAGTGGAATTACACCGATGCAAGACATGGCCTATATTGAAAATTTTCTGTTCTAACTAGTTTTGGACAGAAAATGTGGATTTAAGGAAATAGAAAAGAAGTCCAGTGCCAACTTATGGCAGTAAATAGTGCACTATTGCTAAAAATTGCATCCCACTAAATTTTCTGATTGTACCAAGAGATGTTTTTTTCTTTTTTTATTTTTTTTTAAACAAAAGGCAGCATTTTCCTTTGAAGCACCTTCCCTTTCCTTCATCTCTGCTGTCCTGTTTTCCGACCAGAGGAGCTCAGGCTGTATCTCCCGTAATAGGCAGCAAGCCTATCCTTATTCTCACTTCAAGTGTCATTTCTCACAGTCACTTATTTGAAGCTGCACTCTAATTCTTGTTCCCTACATATTGGCAAGGAGTAGAACAGAGATGGCTGCTTTCCCATGAACAGGCAAATAATATTTCTTTAAACCCAGGATTAAACACCTTCAAAAGCCTTTTCTGGTCAGGGATCCATGATGTGTAACAGGGGCTTGACTGCAGATTCACAATGTAGAATTTGCTCAGAGGGGTGAAATAAAAAGATGGATTAGTTGCTTTTTGGGGGATCTGAGTGTTAATTGGCTCCATAATAAAATCATCTAGTTAAACTCCCTGCTTGGTGGTATAGCACTGCAGTGAAGGAATTTTTGAAGGCACCCTGCTAAGTTGATTGTGCTTCTAGATAATTAATTGTAAGGAGAAAAATAACAGATACAAAAAAAAAATTCGTGAATTTTCAGTTGTTCTTCAAATAAAGCTGCAAAGATTAACTCACCTGAAGGGAAAGTAAGTATCATACTAAACAAAGTGTTTCTTTGTCTCAAGCAACAGATGAGGCAACAGCTTCCTTTGGATAGCGCCACATTTCTAAAGCTGCAAGGAGGAATTTCAAAGCCATTAAAGTACTTTGAACAAATATGTAATGGTTTTATGCACATTTTATTGGTTTTATATACATTTTATATGGTTTCATAAACATTCTAAAATTTTGAGAAGGTAGTTTTAAAACAAAACAAAAATGGTTCCCGTTGTCTCCTGTTCATTTCTTGTTGCTCATGTTTGGCTTTTGCCTTCCTGTACAGCAGTTGTCTTGACATATATCATCCCAAGATGATTTAGCTTTCTGTGTAATTGTTTTCTAAGTGTTTATCTCGTTGGTAATCCTGTGCTGGAAACTCTTGCCCATACTTGGTTATATTCTAATATTGATTTTGTTTCTTTTTCTTCTGCTCTTAGTTACAAATTACACCTTTCTTTTTGCTTGGAATGTTTTAGGGTGATTGATTACTGAATGAATTGAGTGCACCCATGAGCTAAGGCTTGATTTAATCCCCTTAGTGCCAGAGATTTCGAAGCATGCAAACTGAGGTTACAACACCCTCTGGAAATAAGTGGTGGATGTTTCTCCTGGATGTCGGGGAGCTGTGCCTCTGGGTACCCCACTTGGGCTTGAGTAACTGTTCTCACCGAGGCACAGAGTTAACCCCCAGTTTCTGTCATGCCAGTGGATTTCTATGGCTGTCAGAGGAGAGCGAGCTGTTTGTTTGCAACCTCTCGAAGACGTGACATCTATAAATTGCAGGCTCTTTAGGGACTGTGACTCTGTATGTGTGCGGGGATTTGTTTTCTTTGTAAAGAGGAGGGAAGGGAGGAAGGTTTGATAAGAGGCACTCGTGTGTGTAAAACAGTGACTTGGGATCGGCAGGAAAAAATGTGGATGCTATTATAGCTGAATGATCCTCTGAAGTCCCTGCCCCGAAGATAACTGAGCTTAAACTTGCTGTGAGCTTGATGTTGCAAATGGTGCACTTGAAAGCAATTTGCCTGCTTCCAACCTCTGCTACGAGGTGGGTAACAAATAGGTTAAGCCCGTGCTGCAGTGGACTTGATCAGATATATGGCAATAGGCAAATGTCTCTGAACCTGAGCTTACAGGCAGGCTCAGCTGCAATGGCAGGAATTATCTGGGTTGTCCATTACTGTGGCTTCTGCACTGCCAGGTCTGGTGTGGAAATGAGAAGACTGCAAACAGCACAACTTGCAGGGACTTGTTGCTGATGCCCCTTACATTCCTGAGGCTGGGCAAGATCTAAAAAACCTCATGTCAGGTGCATTCCTCTTTCTAGATTTTCGGTTCTTGTAACCACACAGTACTGAACCTTCAGTTATGAGTTCCATAATTACCTCCATCTCCTCCTGCTGCTGCAAATGAGCAGAGGGGAAAAGTTCATTAATCAATTATCTGAATTTTGGAGAGAACCAGAGCAATGATAGTCTCCTGTTTCCTGGAGATTTGAAATATGCCTCCTTCCTTCGGAAGCGGATGCAAACCCAGCCTAAATGGGGAGTGGGGAGTAAAAGGAGGGGGAGAGAGGAGGGAGCTCATGCTTGACCTGGCAGCTTGCAAAAAGCTGGTACAGAGAAAGGCCTGAAACTAACCCTATCTGAAAATATCTTTGTCTCGTAGGGAAATCTGATGTGTGCATGTGTTGATGAGAGAGAGAAAGAGCTTACGAAATAAAACATCTCTGAAGAGCTTTCATGTTGGTGTACATGATGACCTGCTTTCTAGACCAGTTTTATGCATTTTACCTGTCAAACCCTCTTGAGCTTTGCAGTTTGGGCAGTTAAGCTTTCATTACTGGTTCTGTGAGTACTTTACAACTGTTTTCCAGACCATTCATCTCCTCCCAACTACCCTCTCCACTGTTTGGCCTTAATATCATGTTCCCATCTTTCTTTTGGTGGCCACTGTTGTGCTCCAGCTTCATGAGAACAACCACCACCTTCTTGTAATGTCCTTGGATTTGTTTGCTGTGGAGGGTTGTGTGGAGAAGGCAGGGGAAGAAGTTGTCAAAATTGCAGCTAAAAATGCAAACCAGCAACATTGTTGAAGAAGCTAGCAAGAACTAGGATATTTATTTAGTTACATTTAAGAAACACATACTAATGCACTTCAGTGGGATTTCTGCTTGTGGAGCAATTTTTAAGGCCACAGTGCAGCACAAACTGTTACTAGAGACAGTGACAAGTATATTTATCAATGGTAGCAACGACAAACCAAATTAAAACACAGCCATTACTACTTAGTCCAAGTTTTAATGCAGCATAACTTTAAGCATGTTCTTAAACCCCATAGGCTTCAGCCAGTGCTAAGAATAGGCACATTTAAGTGATTTGTTGAATTGATGGCTATAACACATACCTGATAGTTCTGCAGATACCAAACTCTGGTATTTTATCTCTCACTACACTTCTGTACAGTCCAAATCCCTTTTATATTACATACATAAAAAAGTGATTAGGCTACACAGAAAGTTAGAAAGAAGCTGTAGGAAAATTCTCTTTTTTCATCAAATTACTTTTTTATTGTTATTGAAATAGGAAGAAGTACAGTGCACTATAATCTGACAAAATGTTGCATATCTTGGCTCTTTATATGGACTAGGGAACAAACTTCAATTCTAAGTCTTATTTTCATAATTTTTAATACCCCTTCTTTCATAAGTTTCTATTATAATCACAGAACAATATGGGAGGATGCAAGTAACTAATTTAAATGTTATAAATATGCACAGTCATTAACTGGAAGACTTTGTAGGAATAAGGATAAAATACCAGCCTTATATTTCAAAGTGTACAGTAGTCACTTCAGATAGGGTTTGGGTTACATTTTTTTATTTAAAATTCTTCAAATCTTTTATTCTCTCTGTATCAAATAGATCTTTACATCTTGAATACTTAATTATCTGCACTATAAAAAGAAATCCCCTTTAACAGTTAAGGAAGTATTTAAACAGCTTTTTTGTGTGTGTAAAAGAGCTGAAACATGATGTACAATGTATAAGCTAATCTTCTACTGATGTGTACATGGAGGTCCAAATAAGAATAAGAGAAATGTGCTTTCTCTGATCTTGGCAACTTTTGCAGTCAGTTTTTAGGCCACTGTTTTATGGATGATTTCAGAATCCAAACAGAATTAGATACATGAATTTATTTGCAGAGTCACGGCCTTACCAAGTGGTAGCTGCATTTCTTTACTTTTACAGAAAAATACAGATTTTTAGACCTAAACCTCAAGACCAGCTGCTCATGCTGGAAGTCGTAAGCGGAAGCTTTTGAAGTTGGCGAGGGTAGGGTCCTTACACAAAGCCTGTGGTGAGACAAGAGAATTCTCTGAGTTCAGATAATCCTGGAGGAAGAGGAGGTGTTTGCATCCCCTGGGAAGCAGGGGAATCTGAACTGAACAGGAGTGGGACAGAAAAGTGGAATTTATTTTTTTTCCCTGTGAGATCTATTGTTGGTAATGTCTTGCCTCAGGGAGAACGTGGTAGAAGTGTATTTTTGGAGGTAGCTTAGTCCTAGTTTTTAAGATATTTAACGTCTTTAAGTTAGACTTGTTAAGGGACTGAGATGAATGAAACATGGGACTTCTGGGAAGTTTCCCAAGATACTCTGATTATTCAGCCAGCTGTACTTGTTTCCTTCAGAAACGAATGACCTCTCCATGTTGTTTATATCCTCAACAGCAGGAGAGTGTTTTCCTGTTTTACCTGCTGTGTAACCATTTCTACAATATCTGACATCCCTTCTCCTTGGCACACACATTACCTTTTCTACACAGGAGTGGGTCAGATGGTGCTGCAGACAGTAACTGTTGGCTCTTTCCACATTTCCAGTACATTGATTTGATAGAAGACGTCACATCAGCTTGGAGTGGCCGTGATCAGGTATTTAAAAGAAGCACTTGCTTTGCAAGTCACAGGACCTCAGAAAGACAGGCTTACAGGGAAAAAAAAAGTTTGGAAATTAATTGAAACTTTGTGACATTTGATCTAGGAAGGTGCCTAGTGAGAGTGGGGGTTTTGACATAAACTATAAGTTTTTAAAGAACCAGGAGCAGCTTCTGAGTAAAAACCTGCCTGTGCTTTTGCATTTTGATTTCTGTGCTTTCCTAGTTCTGCATAAATCACGTGTAGGTTTACCTGGGGGAGAGAAGGAAGGAAAGTGGTAGAGAGGGTTGAATTGTGAGAGCCTCAGGCATCTTATTTGCCCACTGTCTCCTGCAACAGCAGTTGTGCATGAGTGATAGAACCAGGAGTAATGGCTATAAACTGGAAGAGAGGAGACTTAGATTAGATATTAGGAAGAAATTCTTTCCTGTGAGGGTGGTCAGACACTGGAACAAGGTGCTCAGAGAATTTTTGGATGCCCCCTCCCTGGAAGTGTTCAAGGCCAGTTCGGATGAAGCTTTGAGCAACCTGGTCTAGTGGAAGGTGTCCCTGATGATGGCAGGGGGGTTGGAACTGGAACTGGATGATCTTTAAGGTCCCTTCCAACCCAGACCATTCAATGGTTCTATGGTGAGAGACTTCTCACTGCTGTTTGATCCCAGGTGTGGGCAGTCAGAGGCAGGCTGAGCAGCTGCACAGCAGCCAAGCAAGTGGTCATTCTCCCTCTTCTCGACCCTGCATCCCACTCTGTGGTCTGTGACATGACCCACCAGAGCAGAGGCTGGTGGAGGAAAGAGATTTCTATATTCTCATCCAAGTTGCACCAATCCCTGGAAACAAACATTGTCCAAATAGTTTTAAAGTTCTATAATGTATTATGGAGCTGTACAAGAGTTTCTGCTGAAACACCCTCCTCTGAAGCACCACGCAAGCTATTAGTGTTCTTGAAGACCTGATACACAACAGGCTTTGCTCTGGTGTCAAATGCATGGGGCGTGGGGCAGCTTGCTCATGTGGGGTAGCACAGCCCCCTCCTTTTGCCCTGTAGACTAATCCCTGGGAATTGAAGGCAGCTTTATTAACAACAGCAATCCTTACCCTGGGTCGTCACTGTGGATATTGAAATACTCTAATTTAAGTCACAGGAAGCCTGACACATCTTTTACTGCCCAGAGGGTGAGGTGCAGCCTGGTGAGTCCTCAGGGTCGATGCATTCCCCTCCCTGCCCCCACCAGCGTGTGCTGGGTGGTGTCACCCTCTCCTGATGTCCCCTGGCAGAGGCAGGGTGACATCAAGCAAAGCTGATGTAGAGAGAAATCACACCAGGAGAAGTGCTTTGGCACTGGCAGTGAGTGACTTGCTGGCCTGGAGACACAGGAGAGTGGAAAAGCCAGGGGACTGGCAGGGAGGGAACAGAGAGGTAAGTGTTATACAACAAGGAAGACACTTGACAGATCTGTGTTGGCATTTTGTATTTATAAGCCATATTGTGACTGATGAGCTCCACTATAAAATCCCTACTGACTGCAGAGGTTGCAGAAGTGACACTTTTTTGTTAGGGGGAGAAAATACAAACAAAGGAAGGAGGGGGAGAAATCATATTTCTCAACTCCTCATCTGAGCAGTGTCTTTGGTACACAAGAAGGAAAAATCTCTCCATCACTCAGCACTGCACTGGCTTGCTGTGACACAGAGTGAAGGTGACCGGTGCGGGAAGAGCCATTCAGCATTTCAGAGCCTCTGGGAGTTTCTGTGTGTGCCATTTTGTGTGTACCAACAGAGAGGAGAGAGGAGGTGGGGTTAGAGGTGAGCTTAGTCCCAATTCCAGCAAGCTGCAAGGACCTTAGCTGGCCTCTACTGCTTGTATCATTATGTGCTCTAAATTAGGGAATAGCTTTGGGATCCCAGTTCTCACAATCAGCAATGACAGTGCTCACAGGGGCGTTTGTGAGAGGAATTAAATTTGTGTGTGTCCAATTGAGTATCGGAGGTGTTACTGCCATGCTAGAGAAGCCATCCTAACCTACAACCTAACCCATCATCCTACAGCATCATCCTAATCAGCTGATGGACACCCAAACACAAAGATAGTCTTGAGGATGAGGATAGTTCTGAGGATGAGGTAGCTGGGATTCGAGGAAACATCCTGAAGTGCTGGTGCAAGATCAGCAGTCCCAGTTCCTCTGAGCAGTTTATCTATTTCCAAGGCACTACCCCAGAGATGACAACCCCTTTCCCCTGACTCCAGGGCCCAGTTAAGTTCCCGTAACACCTCTGGTCTGCTATCAGAGGGGAAGGAGCTGTGTCAACACAGAAAATGCTATTTGCTGACAGGTTGTTAAAGGCAAAGGAGACGCAGGCAGAAAAAAGAATAAGAACAGAAATTATTGAGTAAAAAATGGGAGAAAAGAGATCAGATTGATTGTTTAAGTCACAAAAGACAGAAAAATGAAGGAAAAAGTAAAAAGACTATTAATTCAAATATACCTGCCCTTTAGAACAGCTTTGATAAAGGCTGGGGACATGCAGTGTAAAGGTTGAGTCACATCTAACCCAGGGTCGCATCTGATGAAATGATAATTTATGGTTAGAAAATAAAATAGACCGTTTGGATGATGTGGCTATCATTTCAAGACTATCAGGTATTAGGAGGCTGAAGGGAACACACATCACTTGATACATGAAGCAGGTGTCTGAAGACCATCCAGCTATAAAAGACAAAAAAAAAAGTGCTCCTGTTTATGGCTGTGCTTGCTTCCCTGTTGTCTCCTGCTCTGCTGTAGGGAAATCAAATGAAAAACTAACTACATTCTGTGTTCCCCATTACAATTGACAGTATGAGAAACAACACCTTAATGATGTCTTAGATTTTTAATGAAGATGCTTGTTAGGCTTCACAGTATAAATGCAAAAAAAGATTTAGAGGTGTTTGTTCTCCAAACGTAACCAGGTCAGGCTGGGGCACAGAAGGGTGAGCATGATTAAAAGAAACAAAAACAGTGAGAAAAACTTGGATGGTGACTGAACTAATCAAGAAAAGCATGATTATGTTGAATGATCAGACTTCTCTATATAGATAAATTAACATTGTAAATTGTGTCAGCCAGTGCAGTGGCCCAGCCTTTTAGTGGCTGCATCTGCTTCTTTTCTATCAGCTGCAGAATCAAATATAGTCATTAGGAAACAGGCGTGTGCACACTCGTCTCCAGAGAGCATCATACCATGTTAACTGGAGCCCACAAAAAATAGCTAGATCATTCCATCATTCTTTCCCAGTTCCCTAATTCTACCCCATTTTTTGCCTGCCACTGATCAACTCTGCACATACCTGCTCTCTGAATTATATGGAACTTTTTCTTGAATTGTATTTTTTTATTGAAGTGTTTTCTTCAGGTCCCATTCTATGCAATTGCCTTTTCCCCCCACCCCATCAAATAGGGAGAAAAATATAAACCCCAGAGTATAATTTACAGAGATACTGTTGAATCCTTCATCAGATTCTTTTTTCTTGAAGCCTGTAATTGTATTCTGTAGAAAGCCAAACCAAATTTGTTTGCTCTGGAGAGCATTGTGTTGTAGAACATCAAATCAGATTTCTGCACTTGATAACAGGAATAGCTTGCTTTACCTGGTGTAGAAATTATTTATATTATGTAATATATGTAATTACCATTATTCGTATTTGTAATGTGGGATAACATAGCCTTCAATGAGACACTTTCATTGCAGCTTTTCCAGGGTCTCTCAAGTGTTTGTTTTGGAGAAGGTGGTCAGCACAACACTATTTTACCCAGTGTCCCAGCATCACTGAAGGAAACAAAGTGTAATTAACTGGAAATGTTTACCCCTTTCTTGTAATCCCTGAGAACATTGAGAACTCTGCACCTTGCTTTTTTTCACAGATTCATGAAGGAAAGCCCAATGCCTGTGAAAAACAAACAAACAAAACAAAACATGACCTAGTGAATTAGACTTGCCTTTCATAACCAGATATACCACTGCCTATGTGGCAACGTTTGTGAACATGTCCACCTCTGTAAAATGGTACTGGTGGTTGCTCACCTTCATACAGCTCTGAGAAGGACAGGGAAACACTGTTTTCTCTGAGTGTCTGTTACTGTGGATAAAAGCAGTGACTTTGCTCTCCTGCTTGATGGTTTCCTCCCTAAGGCCCTCTGCAGTAGACAATGTTATTCCTAATGTCTCGCTGTCCAACCAGCACTTCACTGAAGGCTGCTGTAGCTCAAGACTACATACGGACACCCTTCTGCATTGAGGAATTAAGGCTTTGCTACCACTTGTATCTGTTTTAATCCCAAGAAGCAGATGTGTGTAAAGGTACAAACCCATGTTAATATACATGTTTGTGTTTGCATGTGTGTAAGAGAGATGATGATGATGATGAGTGCAGCCTTCTTCCTTGGATTACTCTAGGGATTTTCTGCATGATGTGGTGAAGTGACTGTGAACTTCCACATTTCAGAGTTGGGATTTACGTGGTGACTAGCAGGCTTTACTTGTTAGTCCTCTGGGTTTTCTTTTCCCTTTTCATCAGATGGCGGACTGTTTCTTTTCTTTGTGCTGACTTCCATATAGCAGGGCTGATAGCCAGAAATTCCTGAAAGCTGACTTAGGTCTTCCTGAACTAGTCCAAAAAACAAATGTATTGACTGAGTTCACCACTAAGTTATGGGTTTGGTTTTTTGGGTTTGGTTTTGTTTTTTTGTTTTGTTTTTTTTTTCCTGTCCTTTGGGGCCTAGAAGTAAGCTGGCTTCCTGATGCAGGATATTTCTCCTAGCAGTGTAACTTCTCACTTGGTCTTAGGTCTGACTGATCTGCTGTGACAGGGATTTGTCACAGAAAAAAACCCTATGGTTTCCTGGGTTTATGAAGTTGGGCCAATTTCAGTGAAAATACATCCCAAAGGAAACTATTCTCCTCTTCCTGCATTCTTCCTGTCTGCTATGAATTGTTCAGCTCCAGGAATCTTTTGTTTCCAATTTTGGAAATTTCTGCATTTTTCAAGTGACTTCACTCAATTGGAAGTAGCAACTCCCCTTACCTCACTCTAGGACTTACCCTGTGAAGTTCCCGGCAGCTTTGTGCACTTGTGTCATTGCCATCCTGTCACAAGGGAGTTCTCAGCCACTGTCTCACCCTGCTTTGTACTGGTATGTGTTTCCCAGTGTGAACTGGTTTTGCATTTCAGGGAAATAGTGTGAGACCTTCAGGGAAATGAGGAACCTGCTCAAGTCATACTGTCAAAGTCAGCAGAATTTTTTTCCAAATAAATTTAAAAAATATTAAAAAAAACCAAACAAACCCACCTTGAAGAAACTACAACCAGTCAACTCTCTGAATTGTGCAAGAAAGAGGACTACAATTTCAGAGGAGAATGGAGTAACACCCTGACTACTGCTTGCAGCTTCTTTTAGCATGGGAGGGAAGTGTTGCTTGGTTTCATCATGAGCGATGTTTGGAAAATATATATTAGAGTTTCAGCCCTTTTGTGATGGAAAGCTTGTGACTGAATTATATCTCCTGATAATACAAGTTAGGTACCAAGCAGGTCCCTCTATATAAACTTGCTCTGAGGTCACCTGTTTAGGTTATTTAACCTTGGAACTTCTTTACCACTTTCAATACTGGCAGATACATTTTCCTCCTCAAATCCTTAAGCCTTTTCCCACCATATGCCTATCCTCCCTCCACTCCTTCTCTTCTCCTGTGGCAGTCTTTGCCTCTTGTTTTCCACTGATATCACAACAGTCCTTCTCTCACATCCACTTTGTGTCATTGCCACATTAGTGCTTCTCAGATCTCTATGGGAATGCATTTCGAATTACTTTCCCATCTCTGCCTGCCTCCTTAGTGTCTGGCTTCCCAGTTGACTACCAGTCACTTAAATTCATTCAGCTAAAAAACATAGTCCTTATTCATACTCCTCTTTTTATGCTCTCAGATGCATTACCTTTATTTTTCCCACTCTTTAACTCTGCACCTTCAGGCCACTGCTAAATCCTAATCCTCATTCCTTTACAACTAAAATTCATCTTTCTACTCGCCAGTTCCCAAACCCACTGGATCAGTCTGGCCTTGCTCAGGGGAAAGGTTTTGTTTAAGCAACATTTCTTGCTAAAAATGTGGAACAGAAGTGTTTGGGTTTGACTTTTGTGGGACCCCAAAATAAATCTTCAGTCTACTAGTTAGGGGAAAATATTAATTAAAAAAACCCAAAACAACCTTTTTCAATTGAACACAAAGTAAATTTAATCCAGCATTAGGTAGAGAACCTCACAGTGTAATTTTGGAGTTCTGCTTTATAACATAGGGTGTTACAATAGGTGTGGCCCCATTCCCAATATTAGCTCCGCTGCAGATGGATGCACCACAAGAAGGGATGGAGAAGTTGCTTTTTCTCATTCAGACTAGCTCCGTTTGAACTGCGCCCTAAGGCCCTGGTTCTTCCTCCAGCAGCTGTGTAGGTCACTGCCAAATAGCTCTGGGTTTGGTTGCTTGTTGCATTGTGCCATATGTCAGCTGCTGTGCCTGCGCAAAAGCTGATGCAAGCTTTTGCTTTCTCTTAATCCCTCTGAGGTGATTCTCCCCTTATGTGAACTATGTTTGGTTGCAATTTCAGTGTTGAGCTTTGCAAAATTGAGCTGTTAAAAAAAAAAAGGAAAAAAAGAAAGAAAAAAAAAAAGAGGGTGGAAGCTGAGTCAAATGGGAAGCGGTGAACAGCAGGCGAAACTGCGCTGTCTCCTGCTACATCCTGACGTAGATGAACAGCTCTGAGACTGGGGTAGAAACAGGAGTGAAATTAAAGTCTAGGGCTTGTGTTAAGGGCCAGCAGAGCAGCATGTCAGTGGATGCTGTACTGAGCTCCCCAGAGAGACACGTCTCTGAGCAAATACCTCTGCTTTGCACTTTTTATGTCTGTCGTCTGATTTTGGGACAGAGTTTGCAACAAAGTATGAGGCAGGTTTTGCTAGCAAACAGGTGGGGAGTGAGAATTGTGATGTACTTGGCTCCAAAAGGGACTTGAGTGTTACTGGGGCCAGGAGATGTGAGGGAGAGGGAGAACAGCAGTGCACTGAGTGGTTACTGTTTGGAAAACAGGCCTGGTTGGGAGAAGGCAAGCCTCGCTGCTAACCGATGCATTAGCTGAGCACTGCTGCAGACTTTGGGAAAATTAAGTTTTTTCTAAGGCTGTGCCTGTGCTCTTCACATGCAATCTGCTTTTCCTTTCAGAGGACATTTCAGGTCTATTTTCCTACATTGCCTAAAGGGCTTTTTATTTCCCTCATGATGTTTTTTGGATTCCTCAAATCCCAACAAGAAGCCCAGCAGCAGCTGGGAGATCACAATGGTCCTGCAACCCACTGATGCAACAGCAGTGAGCTCCACAGCCGTATGCCCCACAGTGCCCACAGCCCAAAGGAGCCACCTCCTGTTCCTGTTTATGCAGCTCTGGAAGTCATCTTTTGGAGAAACACTACAACCCACCTTCAGAAACTACACCAGCTCTGATCTCCTACAACTGCAACTATTAAGTATATTTTTTCCTTGCAGTCCAAAATAGGCCCTCCACCTCCTGCAGATGTCCTCTTGAGTAGAGCTACATGTCCTCATCCATTAATGCAGATTTATTATCTGCATTCATCTACAGGTTTCAAAAGCCTGATGGTAAACTCACTTTTCCTTCATTCTGCCCACACAGCTAGGTGCTCCTGGAGAGGGAAAAATTTAGATTGGCAACTGCTTACTGAGATGCTTCCTATTATTTTGCTTATCTTCCTGTAAGTATATTCAGAGCAAATGTTTAGTACGCTACAGATAATGTAGTTACTGATAATGGATCCTTGCTGCTAGGGGACGTGCAGTGATTTACCTTCATCGAATTAAATCAGAACAGGTGTTGCCATCTCACTTCCGAATCAGAAGGTGAGCAGGTGCCACTAAGTTACATCTGGCAGTGGGAGCAAACAAATCCAGGCCAGAGAAACATTGAATGAGATGATTTTTAATTTGGTGCACAACCTAGGCAATTAGCAGCAGCTTTGCAAGTGTTCTCCTGCACACCCCTCTCCTACCTATTTAAGAAACAGTGACAGAGGGACACTGTCAGAAAACAATATTTGCATTAGAGAGCATTGAGAATATAATCTCTGACACTTATGGCATTTTCTTTGTCTTTTACAGGGAGCTGTGCATGTAGAGATGCTCCTAAGTGAGTTTCCTCATTTTGGAAAGTGAAGGAGTGAAGACCACTGGGGCAGAGAAGGAGGAAGTTTATGATATGCTGCAGTGATTCCACAAATCAGCACCTGTGGGTCTGCTTCTACATTGCAAACTGCCTCCCATAAGAATGAAACTTCACTGCAGAAACTGAGGGGTTTTCTTAGGAATGCTGTGACACTGCATCACAGTTTGTGGGTGGAGACCTGCTGGTTTCGGGGCTAGATCTGAAATGAGATCTGTGTTTCTTCCTTAGAAGAATACCTCGGGCCACTACTTTGGTAGTGATCAGAGTGACTGTATCTGGCCCTCCATATTTGGCTAAAATCAGTGGTTTTGAAAGCATGGATTAAATCTTCTCCATTCTGCCTGTCAAAGCATTTTTGACTAAGTCATTTTCAACCAAACAGTGTTCAACCAGGCCAGTAAATCACACAAACAATGTTAATAACTTTTTGGTCATGTTTAATGGCCTTAAATTGCCTTTGAAATTGCTTCACCTGATTTTATTTCACTGGGGCTCTACCAGGGGTCCAGCTGCAAATAATCACTCTCAGAATCAAGGCTGAACTACTGCAAATACCTCAGTAAAGGTAAGAAAGCAGATCCTCAGATCATACAAATTGGTGCAGCCCTGCTGATGTCTGTGATGTTATGGTGATTGATATCAGCAGGGCCATAATACAGCTAAAGCAAATGGTCTGCAGTTTTAAATGCCTGCTGCTAATGGGTCCCATGGTAAATCAATGGCTGACTTGTTATTTTCTCTTTAAAATGGACTCAGAAGGTACATTAATGGGGAGAAAAAAAAAAAAAAATTGCTTATCAGAGCAGTGGCCAACACAGGTAACACTGTAGCCAGTATAGTTCACATTTGCATTTAGACATAGGGTTTGATTTGTTTCCTTAGCAAATGTTGTGCAAGTACATGGTACATCAAAGATAAAGGCTGACCCTTAGCCCCGCCAAGCTGACCAGCTGCTGCTCTGGCTGACCCCAGCTGATGGTTGCGATTTTACTTGTACATCTTTAGGCTCTTGAGAATTAAATCCTACAAGTAACTTCATTTCTATTTTTCAGCCATCTTAAAGCGAGTCAAGAACCAGATGGCTTTGTGTGCCTCGCCAGTGGAACCAGAGCAAGAGAAAGAGCTACTGAAGCTGGATGGGAATGAGCTTCCCTACCCTCTCAGGGTTTTCAAGAATTCCAGTATTTTTCCTATCTCCCACCAGGGAGAAAAGGTCCTTTTAAAACTTGGATGAAAATCTCCAAAATAAAATCAAGATGGGGCCAAACTAAATATTTTACTTTAATAATGTTCAAAGAGTATATTTTGATTGTGACCTTTCTAAGCAGTTGACTCTTTTTAGTACAAAAGGAATGTGGGGTTTTCACTTGTTTCTTTCAATTAGAAAATAAAACTTTTCACTTTAAAAAATGTCAAAACAGCAGTTCTTGATCATTCAAAGGTTCTTTTGAATTTTTTTAAAGCTGAGAGACTTGTTGAAAACAAACCTTTACCATCAATCAATTTCAGTTTTGACAGGTGACTGTTTGTTTGGGTTTTTTTTCATTGTGAGTGGAGGGATAATAAAAGTTTAGTCCAAAAATTCTTGACCACTTCTAGCAATTTTTACCTCAGTTTTGAAAACCTTCTGCTTTACATAGGTTTCAGCCCAGTTAAATGAGGCTGCACAGGGCAATGGAGATGCAGGAAGTGCCTTTTTTTTTAAGCTCATTTTTAAATTAATACTTTAATCTTTTTTTTTTTTTTTATCAGTGACCAACATGATTTATAGAGCTTCTAAGTGATTTACATTCTGTTTGCATGATTTAGTGTCCTGAGTGAATGCAGTTTGCTTGAAAATGGCTTAATGAAAAATGGTTTCTTTATAGCGTAGATGGAGCTTAATCCATGTTTTCAAAAATCATTCTGATTAAAGCCTTATAAGGATCGGACCAAGGCACTGTCTGTTGCCAAGGTGTCTGCTGGAAATGTGATTCACAGGAAAAAAAACCTAAAGGCTTTACATCATCAAGAAGAAAGAGTTACTTTCTGAAATACGGTGGTGATGAGACAACTTTATGGATTTACAGCTCAGATAGCAACGCAGCAAGGCTTTAAGCGGAAAGCAAGGAAATAAAAACAAATTGATTAAAAAATTAAGAAAGACCCAAGAGAATACCAGCTCATTCTGATATTTTATGTCAAATAAGATCTTATACCTTTATCCCAGTTGTTCAAAGTCTACACATCTGGCCTTGAGGAGTGGATGTGGAAGGTCCTGCCTGATGGATGTGGAGGCCCTGTTCAGGGCTGGGGAAGGTGAGTTTCCTGCCCACAGCTTCTGAGCAGCTGCCCTTGGATGTGTGCTCAAAACTTTCAAATGGTTTTCTGTAAAGTTTTAAAGAAATGAGCTGCATTTAAGATGACTTTGTCAGGGAGTGGTGATTAGTGACACACTTTGTTTAAAGTGCCTAATCTTCATTTAAGTGTTTGTTTACAACAATTCTCTGCTAAACACCACAAATACTCAATGGTTCCTTGAAGGCATTTGGGCTCCATGAAGTGAAATGGAGTTAGGGGATTTATAGTTTTCTTTCAGATGGAGGCTGATCTACCAGGCAGGCTTTTCAGGCCCACAATATACTCTACACTCAAGAAAGGTTTTATTTTTTTCAGTGGCACAGGATAAAGTTGGAGGAAAACTGAGTAATTACAAGTCTTCAGCTCTGTCTGCTGAAAACATGTTTGTTACAGGGACTTCAGCACAATGCAGCACTTGATGATGGCACGTTTTTGTAATGGTCCACCATAAGCAGTGTTCCCTACCTGCTGATATTATTTTTGCATGCCAACTTGATGATGCAGGTATGTTTTTGTTTTGGTTTTGGTTTTTTTTTTCATTACTTTCAGGTCAGACACCCACACAGGGTTGTTATAAGCTTGCATTTGATTTTGATACAGCCAATATAAACTGTAAGTCAACTGATCTCAAATAAACCACACATCTGTATATAGCATGATATGAAAGCAGCAGAAATCTGTTTTGCTCTAAAGGGAATGCTGCAGAAAAGACTGTGTCAGGAAGCAAAGTGTCTGGAACCTGTCTCTCCAAAGCACTGAACAATATTTCCTGGTTTGCAAGCATAGTGGCCCTTCTAACCTCATGGACAAAATATTACCTTTTTTCTGCACTTTCCTGGAGAGAAATACAAGACTCCCCTTTCTTCCCACACTAGTGGTGAGCTTCTAGGTCCACTGGGTGCATCTCACTGGACAAGGGCATGTTAACCTGACTGCGTACACCTTTAGAGATGATCTGATCTGCATGTATGCATAAGCCAAGCCAGCCCCGTGTTTCTAGATGTTTAGTAAACATTGCTGGCTGTCCAGAAACCACAGAAAAATGGCCTAAGCCCTCTCCAGCTGCTTTAGCTCAGAATTTGCAACTGGGAAAAAATGTAGCTGAGGAAACGTGGGGAATGGCACCTTGTCCTACCTCACCCTTATGCCACCCATGCCACACAAAGGCAACCCCAGAGTGATAACACTTGTAACTGGGGTGTGACCATGTGCCCAAAGACACCCAAGTAGAAAAACACAGGTGAACCTGCCCAAACCCTACTCATTCCTCTGCAAAAAACCCACAATGCTTTTGAGGCATCTGTTGGGTGTCAGCTGCACTCTAACCCACTTACCTCAAATTCAGACTTCAGCTCTGGGTAATGGAGGGCATTCTCCTCTCCTCTGTGCACAGATTTCCGCTTCTGCAGTGGTTCAGAGAAGGGGCTGCACTGCCAGCTGCAGAGGTGACCATCTGCCAGTCATACCTGCTGCTTTTCCAGCTGACGTCTTTCTCACCCAGCTGTAAATCAGAGTGGTTGTGCCAAAGAAGAGTAATATGTAGCAGGTAACAGGAATAGACTGAAACTTCATGATTATTATTATTATTTTCACATCCTTATACCTTACTTTGTCACTTGCATCGCTGCAAAGTAATTCAGAGCAGAGCTTGCAGAAACAGTGTTAAGTATGTGCATTTAATGTGATGGTTGTGCAAGTGATTACACAGGGTGCAAGTTGTAAAGAGAGGTTGAGGGTTGTATTTACAATTGTTTTACACTGTTTTCTATTGTTTGTTTTTATTTTTTTAAACTGCTTTACCCTTCAGCAACTACACTTGGGTGACTTTTGGTGCACATGGAGGGAAAGGGAAACTCAAAGTCAGGCGCTAGAATTATGGTGGCAGAGAAGACATCTGAGGCATGTTTGTGTGTCCAGGGGAGAAAGAGGAGGAGGGTCAGGCACACAGATGAATTTTCCATAGGTAACCGGAATAAGCAACAAACAGGAAGGATTAAATGTCAAAGAGGGCATTGTCTCCTAAAATAGCTAGTAAAAAAAATGATTAAACAGTGAAAAAATTTCAAAGATGTTTTATCTGAGCACACAATGTATAGGTCCAAAATCAAAGTTGCAAGTTTGCTCCTCTCTAAACATATGTTTAGATGCTCTCCTCAGTAAGGATGACCATACCTACCTCAGTGCTGTCCTGAGGAAAGGCTTAGATGATGAAGCAAACAGTGAGATTATTTTCCCTGAGGCAGCAGAACTTTGATTCACTTTTCACCTTCTTTTTCAACAGCCTGTTTATTTTCATTGAGCACTGGCTTGAATTCTTGTGTTTTGGCAATAACAGGCTTGACCGTTCCTCGAGTTGTTCTCCCCCACCACTGCCACCTCTGAAGCAAAGTGTGTTTTCTGTACTTTCTGTGTTTGGAACTCAGGGAGTGGAGGGGTTGCTGACAGAGGTAGCCAGTGATGGTTACTAAATGTGTCTGCTTGTTTGAAAGTAAGAAAGCATACAACAAATGTTAAAGGGAACAAAATGGATTATTTGTTATTCCTGGGGGATTCTGCACTTAAAGCAATGCCCCAGAAACCCAGCTGGAATGTTAAATGAAATCCAAAGGCCCCCCACAAGTGTGTCAGCAGAGAAAAGCCCCTCACAGTGAGGGCCTTTGAAAATTAGAACTGGAAAATAATACTCTATAAAAAGAAAAATTCTCCTAAGAAAACAGAAAGCAAGGAAATTAAAGGTGCAATAGGGACCTGCCACAGTACTTAGGTTGTGAAGGTTCTGTCAAGCAAAATGCTGTTAACACAAAACTCTGACTTTTTTCACTGTACCAATACACATGCACACACTTTATTTGGAGTGCCCTTAAGTTTGCCTCGAGATCACCAACTGAGTTTTTAAATTAACACAGAGGTGCTCACACCACCATGCACCATCCTAATGGCCTTCCAGAAAAGTGCTCTCTGCATACAGAAAAAGAAGGGTCGGCACTTTCTATCTCCCTTTCTTTATCTCTAAAAGGTATAAAGAAATCTAAGAAAACATTAGAGAGAAGAACAGGTACCAGCCAAGATTCTGCAAAATTATATTAGGTTTTTTTTCTTCTACTTGTAAGGTTGTCCTGTCTGCATCCTCCTCCTCCTTCCAACTGATCTACATTGTTCTACATGGCAGAGCACTGTGTTTAGTAGTCTTCTTGCTGTGTTGATTTAAACACCAGTGAGACTCTTCCCTATTAAATTCAGTCAGTATTCATCTGTAAGATACAAAGGACATGGCTCCTTCACGGGCCAGAGGATCAGCGTGACCTAAACACAAAGCCATGGAATGACAGACCTGGAAAGTTACCCATATTCTAAAAGTAGACATAACATTAATGGGAGTTGTACTGACTTATTACGTTGCTGATATTCCCCAAACCGCCTCTGCGTGTGAGAAAATGAACCATCTTTGTGTTTGCTCAGTCATAAGCCTCCTCACTGAGACGGTTGATGAATTTACCAGATGATGCCAGTTCAGGTGTTGTGTCAGTGACCAGATATCTGGATTGGCCACGGCAATCTCTAAGTAACACAGTTTGTCCCAGTGTCCTGAAGGAAGTCTTTGAACACAGCCTTTCACTGGGTTTTTCTTCTGGGCACGGGCCTTTTCTTAATTTTCTCTCAAGATGCCATGAAAAGCATTTATGCCTTTTCAGAGGGTTGCACAGAATGGCAGAAGGCACAGAAAGCCCCAGCCCCAGTGTCAGATCCCACATCTGGGAAGTAAAGGGGAGGAAGGGTGTTCTTCCCATTATATGATCTGATGCCTCCAATCCACCCCTTATTTAAAAAAAAAAAAAAAAAAAAAAAAAAATAAAAAGGTAAAAAACCCCACCCCTTTTTAGACTATATTAGGCTCTGTTCCATTAAAAATATCTATACTATGTGTTTGACTTTTAATTGAGAGAAAATGAAAGGGTCCATGAGAGAGCTGTGTATCAGCTGCCAACACCTGAGTACAAAAGGGGAGTCACATCTGCAGACAGGAAGATTATTTTCAGGCAGAAGTGAAAGTCACTCACTAGATGCACTTTAAGGATGATGATAGTGGATCTGAACACAGGCCTACCAAACAGTGAACTGACACCATCGATCCCTTTGGTAAGAGTCATGAACAAGGCTTCAAGTTGCAAGGATGTTCTGTTAGTGACTGAATTGAATCAGTTGATAGAGCACTTGCAATGCCTGCTCTCTGTTTGCCACCATCCAATGACTCTTCTGGATCACTAGAATTTGTAATGTAACAAATCCTTGTCTAGTTCTGAACTCAATGCCCTCGGTCTAAAATAAATGGGTGGCGGGTGGTGCTAATACCTGTAAAATAATGCTTAAGTAGCTTAGACTGATGCCTCAGATTTGCAGATTAACACAAGCATTCTGGATAGAAAGACTGGTTATCTCTCCTCTTCATCACAGTTATTTCTAAGAGTCTAAACCAGGATATTAGGATTGTACCATGTAGAAGACATGATATTGCAGAACTATAGTGACTCTTTTTATATGCAATGAATCATATTTCAAACATAATTTGTGCATCAGTTCAAAACTGTCCTAAAACTTTACATGGAAAACGTACTGAACAGTAAAATGCCTTCAGTAGTGTAAAATTATGGTATCTATTCAACAAGCTCCCAATAGGTCAAAACACAAGTTTTTCATCCATTTTTTTAGTGTTTGGAACAGAGTTGTTTATGCTTGCTTTTCATTCATGAATTAAACTTGGCATGTCTTCATCTGCAGAACTCAGAAATTGATCAGAGTTTTTTTAATAAAATAGCTAAGTATTTGAACAGTAGATGTCCTAGGAAATGCTACAGGGCTTAAAGAAAAGTTGTTGGTTATTCAGTGAAATGAATCAATATTCTGACAAATCTGTAATGAATCAACACCTCAGCATGAAGTTAGGAGTATCCATATTCTACAAACCCCATGGTGTGTTGTCTTTTGGAGTAGGCATAAAACCCGTGAATAAGCTGGCTATTAGTCATTGAAGAACCCCAGGGGAACTTTAAGCATAAAGATCTTGTAACATATGGTCAGGGCAAAATTCTAACTCACATCTGATAATCATCTGCCGGTGTAAATCAGCACTGCTGCCTTGGCTTTGGTAATACAGTAGAGATTTGCATCAAAAGGCTCCCTGGCTCTGCTTGCCTAAACGGTCCCCTGTTCTTTTAATTGGATGTGCTATTCTTCTTACCTTCCTTTACTGCAAACAGAAAGCAGCTTCCAGCGTCTGCATTTGTGGCTGATGGGAATCAAGGAGTGTATCTTCTGAAAGTCTCCTTGTTACCTGTGGTTGAGTTACCTCACTAATTTTCTACATGCTGTGGGAACTTCCACAGGAAAAAGTGATACAAATACAAAGGCATAATAACCTGACCTCAAAGCAAGCTGTTTTTCTTTATATACCAGTAGGGAAATAGAGGGCTGAAGTGAATGTCAAGTTCTACTAAATCATATTGTTAGCATTTTAATGCTCTCTCATCCTGGTGTATATAATTCAGCAAATTGCAGAGCAGTGCATAGCCAGGCTTCAAATCTCACCTACTGTTACTCAAGAATTGTCACTCTTAAGAAAGTACCTAACTGATAGTTACTGTGCCAGAGTCTCTAAGATGTACAATTAATTACAGAGTATTAATTAAAGTATCTCAGATACCATTGCTGGTAACTGAGCTTGACTTTTCAATAGCTGGTACCTCTCTGATGTGGTGATACCCAACTAGACCACTGAGAACCCTCTGAAGATAAGGCAACCTGTGTGCAAATTGGTGCTGAACAATCACTTATCACTTAAGTGTAGCCTTCTGAAGCTCAGGCTTAGTGTGGAGTGATCTGGCATTTTGCACCATTGCAGAATTCCCTAGAGAGTTTTTCCAAAACAATAGGTAGTTTAGAGGCATTACCTACAACCTAGCTTAGATCTTCACTGCACCGAGGGAGCTGACCCTTTCACACACACATACTAGTAATACCTATTATGTAAACTTATTCTACAGCCACTTTTCCTTTTCTCTTGGGTTTATGACTTATTTCGTCTTTTTTCTTCTTGCTTTGGTGAAATAATACCAAGCTTCTTTATTAATATTTCCCAAATAAATTCTAACTCCAATACAAAAAAATCAGTGTTATCAGCTGATTGTTTTAACACATGTTCATTATTTATTATTTTTGAGTACATTAGGTAAGATTTACAGGATCAGTAGCCTGGTGGGAAGACTTGTGTCATCCCTAGATCAAGCTGTTTGTTACATGGAGTTGGCAAAACCATATCTTTGTCATGAGGAGTGCTTCATGACATGGACTTTTAGATAAACTGGATAAGCCTAAAGCAGATGACTAGCAACCTTTCATTTACCCTTAGTTTTACTTTTTTTGTTGTAAAAGGAAGAGGAGGAGGTTGAAGCTGATGAAGATGAAAGGATCCTTTGGGGTTAAGGAGGCAGGCTACAGTGTAATGCTCAGGAACCAGAAGTCCCACTCATCTTGTAGGACTTTGCTTATTTTGGGGGTTATTTTTCCCTGAGTGAGATGCCAGAACCTCCCTTTGCCAGTCCTCAAATTTTCCTTTGCCACACAGTTCACAGTGCTGATTAGCCTCTCATATGTGGAGCCCACACCCCTCACTTGGCTTCTACTACCTGCTTCCCAGAACACAGTTAACTGCATGGCCTGTTGTCCCTTTTCTTTTCAGCCTGGCACCACTGTATTAGCAGTATCTTGTTCCTCCAGCCCTTTCCTAGGCCTCTTGTTGTTGGAACATGCTGAGCCTGTTTTGAAGAAGAAGATTCAGGCACAGCCATTTAAATCAGGGAGGTTTTTGTTTGGTTTTGGTTTGGTTTGGTTTTAATGCAGTTAGGTAAAGCTAGCCAGGGCCATCGTTTGCTTCTCTCTCACTGATAATTCTTTGTATTCTTGCTAACAATTTACAGTTAAGCTAAAGATAAGTAATATCATCCTAGAATTTCTCAGGATATGGATTGGGTTGATCACCAGTCCTGTTATCATGGTGGCACGTGCAGCAACAGCTGCAGTGCATGCTTCCTTTTGTAGGACCTCTTTTACATGGCAGATGCTTCTTTGGTGACTGGGATCCACACACAAGAGGGCTACCTTCTAATGAGCAGAAAAAACACCAATAAAGCCATCAGAAATGGAGATATGATAGTGCCTAGAAATGGAAAATCCACAAATGGTAGTTCTGGACTAGTATGATGTTCTGGCAGTAGCAAAGCAAAATGGTTCTTTAGTGGGGCATCACACTGTTTTTTCCAGGACGATGCTTGGCAGCAGAAGGGAGGAAGAGTATTACCTACTCCTGCTTTATCACACTAGCTTTTATACTAATTATTATAAAATGCTGTGCATCATAAGAGCTGTGTCAATAACACAGAAGTTGCTCATACCATTCTTCTCTTCATGCTGTTCTGTGAGGGCCGATGGACCTTCCGGAGGCGAGATGGAGTTCACCCAAGAAGACTCAACGTTAAATAACTTTCACAGTATTATTATTTTTAATACTGTAGTCCATGGAAGTTGTAGTAATAGAACAGACCCCCACTGTGCTAGAGACCTTACAAACAGAGCACAAGAAGTCACTGTTTTCCCCAAAGAGTTTAAAACTAATTAGCCTTCTCCATTCCGGACATGGTATCTGTACCTACAGCAAAGAAAAAATCTTGTTTGCTTATTTATTTTGTCTGATTCAATTTAGAATAGACAGTTTATTTTTCCATTAAAAAGATGATGCCAAACCGAGTGCTAACATACATGAACTACAACCCCTCTGTTTTTAATAGGAGAGGGGGGAGGAAAATGCTTGCGATTAATTTGGCTCATCCTGGTTAAAAAAATAATAAAGATTTGTCTTAACTGGCCTAAGTAGAGGAGATACTTTAAACACAAGCAGGCTACCTCTCAAGCTAGGGGTGATATATTGTCTGGAATATGGTATGAAAAATTAGCCAACACATTTACCATACCATCTAGGAAGCCCTGTGATTAAATTTAACATAGCTGACCTTGTTGTCCTGAGTCTAATGAACCAGAATGGATAGAAATGTCCTTGATCCACTGGAGTTTTTTAGTGTCAGACTCTAGTCTTCTATAATTTATCCACCTTAACCCCACCAGTGGTGCAATCGCTTAATGCACTGGCCTGTCACCTTTCAAATGGGATTTTTGCAGAGGCAACAATACATGGCTTCAGCTTAAGAAAGCAAAGTCTGGGTTTTGCTTTGAGGCCTGTATTGATACAAAGGTGAAAGCTGAACATTACCCAATACAATGAATTTTATTTCAGAAGTAGAGGGAAACATCTTGAGGGCAGTTTCTGCAGGAGATGCCTGGTACAGTAGATGCGAGCTCACTTGGACTGTGATAATTCCAGTTTTTAAATGCCCTTTTAGACAATGCAGCCAGTTTCCTCATATTTGTGCATAAATTAACCTAAGTATTGTGCATCATCTATCCAGCATATGCTGCCCCAAACAAGCAGAAGCAAAGAATTCTCAAACAAAAGGATGACGAATGCATTTTTGCTGCCTAAGTTACATTTCCAGTCTAGAGCTGTAGTCCCCGCTCTGTTAAATCTGCCTCTACAGCCATGAAAAAAACATGAAAATTTTTGTAGCAAAATTTTAAGCTTTCTGGCATGTTGTATCTTCCACTATGAAAAGGGATTCATCCTTTCCTTGTATAGATCCTTTCCCAGAGGTGCACAATATCGCTGACTTGGCCCAGCCAAAACTGGTCAAGAACCCATAGGCTGCAATTAACTGGGATTCACTTCAGCTCTCGCCTATTGAACACCAGCTGAGGTTTGTTCTAGGAGGAGAGTGAGACATCCTTCAAAGTGCCTCTCTTTGTCAAAACAGCTGGGACAAATTGTTTGATTAAGAGCTTGTATCATACACAGAGACCTCTGTAAGTCCTGATTTGGAAAGCCAGTTGAGCACAAGGTTAAGAGGCAACAACTCCCATGGATCACAGACACATCCATACAGGCATAGGATAGAACTTCACTAATGTCTCAGTAACTCTTCCCATTCCTGTTGTCTACCTGCTGGTATGTGTTTAAGGGAATAGCCCTGGGCACAGCTCTGCTGCACTGTGAGGGAAGGAAATCAAAACCCAGCAGACACCCAGCCCTTCCTCTGGGCAGCTGGTACATGGGCAGGGTTGCAAAAGCTGGCACCCAAGCTACCAGCAAGTATCCCAAGCTGCCTTCTTCTTGAACTCAGAGGCCAATAGACAGCAATGCAAGATATACTTAACTGATAGTGTGGAGGACATTTCTTCTCACAAAACAAATTATCACACTTGCTTTTTTCACAGCCCAGAGGAAGCTAATAGAGTGAGCACTACCACAGCCACTTCTGCAGTTTCTTCTGCATCCTACCCTAGAGACCAGTAGAAACTTTTAATGCAGCCCTTGGTATCTGTCTTTTTTCTTTCATCTCATATACTGGCTTGATAGGACATTTCCTGAAGGAGGAAAGGATAGTCTTCCACGAGGCTTGGTGCAGGAACCTTTCCATCAGGTAGTGCAAAAATTGTGAGGAGTTTTTTTTTTGCTGTCCTAGAGCAGCAGTGAGGCTGTCCCCGAGCTGCTTACACTGAAGCACATTTTAAATGCCTTCTGAGGTTGAGGACATTCATAGTTAAAGCTGAGGCTGAGCATTTAATCATAACAGCAATTGTTAGTTGTTTAGTGGGGCTGCATTCAAGCCCTAAGCTATCCCCTGGGCACTTTATGCATCAGAGAGGAGTCGAAAGGGAGAATCTGACAAAACTTTCCATCAGGGAGAATCAAAGCAGCAGTAAGTCAGCTGGCTACTAGAAATAAATATTTTTTCTGAGCATACCTCTCTGCTGGAGCAATTCACAAACCATATGAAGGACGAACACATCCTTAGTGCTCTTCCACATTTTTGGAGTCACAACTGACAATATTAAATTCAGGTTCTTCCTAATTTTCACACTGTCTATAATTAAGGACACAGATTTACAAAGCAAAAAACAATTTCAGGTTTTTAGAGTGATAGCTTAGCACTCTTATAATACATCCAATTGATTCAAAAGAACTTATATTTAAGGATTTCCATGCCTTCCTGCCTACTGCTGATCATCTGATAGTCTGGGTGTGCATGGGTGTATATATACATATACATGTGGTTGGGTTCTTTTTAAATCTTTGCTCCCAACTATTTGGAAACATTCCTTTAGATTTCTACAGAATCAATACAATTTCCCAGATCAGTGCCTAGGAGCACTGCTCCATAAAACTATGGGATAAATCATGATCAAGACATTTAAAATAATAATAATAATTTAGTAGATACTGCTGCAGCAAACTGACCCTGACTGTTGCCTGAGCATGGAGCTAGTATCTGCCCCTGGAGACATCACTCAGTCTTTTCTGAGTGCAATATAAGACACCAGGCCAAAGAGGTAAGTAGAAGACCATATTTTTTTGCCTTGGAGGGGTATACTGTTTGAAAACAAAACAAGGCAGGAGTGGGAGGCTTCAGAAACCTGAATGGCAAGAGAAATCTTGGAGAAACACAAAGCTGGCAGTCTCAGCAATGAAGGTGGTGATCAATGACCTAAGGTGAAATCCTCATTGGTGGAAGAATGGTAGTCAGTTCACTTGAGCCAGAATTTTTTTCTTGTCCTCCAGGAGATGGTCTTCATAGAGTGGAATTTAGGCATTTGCAAGGCATTTGCAGAATAATATTTTAAAGATGTTTAGATGTCTGATTTAATTTTTAGATGTAGAAATGACCCTATATGGTTCTGACCCTGCACTTTTGAAATCACTGATACTTAAATCACAGACTTAGTGACCAACAAATAAACTTCTGCAGCAGAAAAGAGAAGAGACTTCCAGTGTTGCTACTAATGTGTTACCTGCTCTCCACTGAGTCAAAATAGCAAGTTCTAGTGCTGGATAGCTGCTCCTACAATTTTTATGAACTAAGGTTATTGTAGTAACTGTTTTTTTGGATTTTTTTGAGGGGTTTTTTTTTTCAGATTCTTGCACAAATATAAAGGCATAGGTGTTAATGGAGGAATTAGGTCTGTTTATTTTTTGGGAATGGAAAAAACCTTGAACAGCATCATGTCTAAGAAGGCTGTTGTTTTCAGACAGTCTCAGGGTGTATCTTAATTTTTCTTTTATTTAATTTTTATTTGGGGTGGTGATGAGAATCCAGGAACAGCTTTTCGGTTTTGTTGTTATTCTGAATTGTTTTTTCCTTGGCTGGTTCATTTTGCTTTATGGCAGTCAGTCACAGCAGTGCACATCTCCCCAGCAGTTTTCTTGAGCTTGGGTTTTGGGCAAAACTTGAAGGCTCTGGTCCATCAGAACATTTGATCATGTATGTTCCCTTAAGCCAGTGGGCTTTCTGTCTGAAATTTAAGAGGCTGTTCTTATATTGCAAGTTAGACTATAAAATTTTTAGGTAGGAGCATAAACCCCTCAAAACATTGCAGTAGGGTTTCCATTCTCATCCATAAATGGTAAAGGACCTGACCAAACCTCCCTAAGTCAACAGAAAGACTCTCTTTGACTTCGTGGAGATCTGGATCAGAGACAAACAAAAGGGGTATTTTTCTTGCTAGGCAGCATTTCAGTGGTGATACCGTAACTGTCAGACTGCAGGAGATGATGGAGGGAGGGGCACTGAAAGTAAATGTCAAAGGGATAAAATATGGGTAGAAGTAATTTAATTTTCCTTCTTTGTTGGGTTGGTTTATTTCATCTCAAAACTGAATGCAAGCTCAGCTCCCAGATCTTTGCAAAATCACCCAGACATAATGTAATTTGGGAAAATAAGTGCTCCACATTTTCTTGATGTGACAACATATGGATATTAGCATTTTTTCATTTCTCCAATCAATATACATAAAACATGCAGAAGGAAAACAAGTCATGCAATAGTACTCAGATTATTTTTTAATACTGTCAAGATTTTATCAGTCAGCAAATGAGATAAAGAAAGGATAAGTCAATTTGAAATAGCATTGGACAGCAGTGAAACAGACTCTCTCCTCCTCTCTATTTGTGTCAGCTTTTGGATTTCTTTTGTGAGGAACTTCTAATTTTTCAGTAAGCACAGGGAACGGAAGGAGAGAAGGACTCTGCATTGCTCCTCTGCAATCCCTTTGCAAGAGCTTCTCTTTTAATTTCCCAGAGGTTACCAGCATACTAACATCTTTTTTATTTTAATTTAAATTATGAGGAGTAGGAGCAGAGGGATCTTGTTCAAAGATCCTTTTTTTTTTTCTCTTTGAAAAGGAAATTCTTCACAATTAAAAGAATGTCTAATTAAAAAGTCTTTATGTTCTTTGTGGGTTTTGTTGTTGGTTTTTTACTAACTCACTTCATACATCACTTTCTCAGGTGTGGCCACAAAGGATAAAATTTACTATGTAATAGGGTTGTGATGTATGAAAAAAGGTAAAGGTCTATCAAGTTATTATTTTGCCATGTTCCCAAACACTTACCCACCTGAAATGGTTCAAGTGTGGCAAAAAAATTAAAGGAATATAATTTGAACACTCTTCTGCCCTCCAGCAAACAGAACAAATAACAAACAGGCAAAAAAATGCTAAGATACAATTAAGGAAATACAATACATGTATCTGAAACTTGTAGTTAGGGCTGACTTATTTAAACAGAATTTAATATACCAGACACATTGCATTGCAAGTGAATTCTCATTTCGCCAAAACACTAACAGATGTTTAATCAATAAGATGGACCATAAAGGGCAGCACAATTAGTAGGTCTGAGAAATGTTCTTGTGTGATGTTAGAAAGCTATAATTATGGTCCAGATCTCATAAGTGTTTTGCACAGATGACACATAATAGCAATATTCTAGCTTATAGGAAAGGCTGCATGGCACTTTTAATACAATTACAGGCACAAAGAGACAACAACTCTGATCTTAGAGAATGCATTTAAACAAATATCAAAACTGTCACTGAGTTAAAAAGAAAGGAAAAAATAAAAAGGCAAGAAACAGCTCCTTGGACAAGTTCTCTGGGTTTTTTGTCACATTTTTGCTCAGATGGGCACAGACAACAACACCACCTTCCCCAACATAACTCCTCTTATACCTCTATGGCAGAAGACTCAGAATTGCACCATCCTTCTCCTTGCCCTAAGCATGGGAGGGCATGTAGAGCTGGTGTGGGCAGTGGTCCTACCAGTGTGAGATGGGACAGCAGGCCCCAGCAGGAAAGGGAATAGCTAAAACAGATGAGAACACCCCAGGGGTGCTCTAATAGCTCTAATTTAGTTTGAGGAGACAAGACTTCTAGGTCTCACTGCTAACATGTTTTTGTGTTACAGGCTTCATAATGACTGGGTTCCCAGTCGATCAGCAGCACATCATAGTCCCTATATTATCTGTTACTTAGCTGCCATGGTGGGAGAGAGAGGTTACCTGCACTTGGAGTACCACAGAAAGGCAGAAGGAGCAGTCCTTGCTGTTTTGACAGTGCTATCATACTGTTGAGCAGAGTGGCAACCAGGAAAATCACTGGGTTCGTGACTGTGAGGTGAGGTTTGTCACCCTTTTTCCCCCAAAAAATATCTGCCTTTGCCATAATGTGACTGAAAAAAAGTGGAGGTAGTCCAACAAAACATTACTCTTTTTCAAATGAAATGGAAGTTCTAGTTGTGCATCCTGGTCTTGAGTTTCTCCATCAGAGAAGCCATTACTTAGACAACTGTTCTTCCATCTGTGCCACATTCAGAAACATAATCCTCCTAAATTACTGGGATTTCAAAAATATTGCCTTTGTGCGTGAATTTGAACTTCCATATTTAATGTTTTAAAGAGATCAATATAGCAATGTTCAGCAACCTGGAATTGCAATACTTAACCTGTAATTATAGCTCTTTATTGAAACCTATAGGTGGGCTGAAGCCCTTCAAATCTTAGATTAATCAGACTCAGCATAGCACCCCTGCCTATAAATTCCAGAAAAGTGGATTTATTTCAATATAGTGAATCATGCAGGTTTTGGCAACAATCTGAAGAGTATATTTTGTCCACGAGAAAGGGAAGGAAGAAATATGGTTGGATGGATTATGTAGAAGGAAGAAAAATCTCCTTCAAAGACATGTTCTGCAAGTTAATTAATAAATAGTCATCTGATTGGCTGGTGCAGTGATGGGCTTCATTGTAGCTAATGAACCTCCATCAATGTATGCCAGCTGAGAATCTGACCAATAATTCTTTGTGTAAGATTTATAAATAGAACAGAGGAAATACATTGTCAGAAATTATGAACAGTAGCCTTATTAATGCATATTTTTAATTTAGTTGTTACCAAAGAGCATACATCTTATTGCCACAGGCCTGAAGTAGTGCCGGTCATTTCATTGGATGATGGATCTTCCAGGTGTGTCCCATAATGAGTGTCAATGGTCAGCAGAGTTGAGGCAGCTGAAGCCCCAGTGATAAGAGCATCTGGACTTACTGGCTACAGGTACGTGGCTCTGCTCAGCCCCATTGACTTCACTCAGCATTGTACCCTTGTCCTACCTAGCAAGGACCCCTGCTCTGCTTTCCCAGGACAGGGGCCTTCATCCTCACCACCTTTCAGCATGGCACCTAAAAGAGGGGAGACCTCAGTCCTCAAGTGGATGTCCCAGCTTTTTACCGTAAGCCAACAACTGACGTGGGAACAGGTGTGGGGGAGGACTCTGAGGATAATGGTGGGGAATAGAGTGCCTGTCTTAGGAGAGGAGACTGGGGAAAGCTTGGCTTGTTTAGCCTAGCAAAATGAAAGCTGAGATGGGATCTGATTGCTATCTATAAATACATCAGGAGGATAAACACCAGGGAGGGAGGAGAGCAATTTAAGCCAAAGGACAATGTTGGCACAAGAACAAATGAGTCTAAATGGGCAATGAATAAATTTCAGCTGTGGAGGAGGGGGAGGTTTCTGAGCATCAGAAGAAGGAGGCTCTGGAGCAGCCCGAGGGAATAGTGGGAGCTTAACCCCTTCCAAGACAGCATATTGGCATGGCACAGGGGCATGTGCCATCTGAGAGCTGGACTTGGTAACCAGAATGGTCACTTCCCATCCTCTGTCCCTTCTGAGTTGACAAACAGGTGGATGGGTCTGTTCCTGGGTTTAACTGCTCTGTCTACTCAGAGTCCTGTCCTGTGTGCTTCTCTAGGTAGTATATGTTTCCTTTCTTTGTGAATGTCAGTAGCCTTCAGGTGCTAGGTGTGCTTGGCTCTGGTAGGAACTGTACTGTCTTTCGTGTATTCTGCACAAGTCAGAAATCCAATTTACCCTCTGTATGAATGTATATAATTTTAAATAGGTTGCCATTTTAAATTCTATCAATTTTATCAAATTGAAGTAAAAAGGCAGTAAAAAAGTCAGAAGTTTGAAAAACTCATAAAGAAGAATTTAATGTAATTCTGATACTGATTTATTTTCATAAAAGCCTTTTTGGAAGCACTCAGACTGACTGTAAAATTTTTTTTTTATTATTTTTAGTTGTTTGTTTCATGACCTTGTATTTTTTTCTTTCCAGTCAGTATATAAAAACATAATCTAATTTAATGTAACTCATGAGAATAGACTTAAATTCAATTTTTGTGAATGGGAGCTCCTTCTAATATTTGAGATGGCATATACTACTAGGGCAAAATAGTTGGTATTTTTTTTTACCTCTGTTTTGCTTTTTGATAGTCTTTGCTGTTGGTGCCTAAGAGTTTCTAATTGCCTACATATATAGATATGCATGCATACATATAGCTAGATTTTATGTGTGTTAATTTTTCCTGAATGCTTTCTAGCAGAGACAATTTTGGTCTTATCTGTGTTTTATTAAGTTTTCAACTACCAGAGATACTTCTTTCCAGTTCAGATCTTAGCACTTTCTTAAACTCATGAAGTCCCAATTTTATTCAGTAGCCCTGAGAGCATCCCAGCACCTCTTTCCTGGTAATACTTCCTAACACAGATTTCTCCTCTGTTCAAAAGGCTGGGGATGGAGAGCTGTTCTCAGTCCTTCCTGTTGGTGTTATTCCATTGTGGATAAATAACTGGTTCCCTTATATTTTAGCATCCTGACCAGTAGCTACAAAGTATTTTATGTTCTCTCAACAAATATTTAAGTATGCTATTCAAAGTGGAGCAGTTTGAGCAGACAAGCCTGAGGGAAGCCTGCTTCATCTTGCAGTAATAACTTAGCAGTTGAGACTCACTTGAGAGGTAAGAAACCTTGGGTCAAATTGTTGCTCTGAATCTAATGTACAAAATATTTATTTTTTTTTAAATTACCTGTTTTAATCTGGTTCCTACTTTCACCTGTTGTAAATGGGATCTTTATTATTATTTAATCAAACCAATAATTTTTCCCCTACTTGGCTGCCAGCCAAACAAAACATTTCATGCTGATGCATGATGGGTTCACATAAATTCTTTCATGATGCTTCAGTATATTTGTGTCCAGCCAGTTGCCCAAGTGCAGCAACTCTAGATCATTTTGTACATTGCAAGTCTTAGAATGTGCAGGTGCTATACAACATTGTACAGCAGAAAGACATTTGAGCTAGCTTTAGTTATCTTGGGCACTGAAGCAGAATAGCCACATTAGCATGATACCTCACAAAAGTAGAGTAAATTAGGCCTGGAAATGTTGCACCCATTACTGTCACTACCAATTACAATAATTAATGTTATTCATCTCTAGGCAGCGGATTAAAACTGAACTAACCCATTAGTAACTGAATGTCATTGCGACTGGAGGGTTGTTGGATTGCCTGCATGAAGGTGGTGATTTCATTTCAGTTCCTATTGGCAAATGGCCATGTTCTTTAAATGAATAATAAATGAATACACAACAAGCAAAATCTTGGCTCCCTGGAGCTCTCCGTTAACTGAAATGGTGCAGGATGCAAACACATCTGTGTCAATTATTGAAAACTTTATCATGATACCAGATATCTCAGGGTTTGAATACAGAAAGGAGTTGAGGATTGAATGGATCACAGAGAAGGAGGTGCCTTAGTTCTTTGGGAAATCCCTCTGGAATAAGGGTGTTCACATACCCATTTGTAAGTTTCTTAGGAGCTGAATGAACGTCTGCTCCCTTGTTGCTTGTTGGTACTATTTTCTGTTTGTTTATTAAATGATCAGTTACAATGAAACACACAACATGAAGAACTAGTCTTGACAGAAATCACCCCTCAGTCATAGCACATACATTACTATGATTAGATGATTTCATGCATTTCTGTGTAAGCACACGCTAATCAGTTTGCCAACACCGTTCCAAAAAATAAAATAAAGCTTAAATTTTAGAGACCCATTAGTTGCAATTTACTGAGCATGGCTAGCAAAGAAAACCTCAGCCATATTCAGTTCTATATATAGCTACTGCAATTAGACAATTGTTAGATCTCTTTAGCTGATTTACTCATCTCTCTGTAGGGTGTTTTCCAGATCTGACCTTTTTCATCCTTATACTCTCAGTTCCTATTTAACACATCCATAGGTAAGCAAACATGTTTGACCCCCTGAATTTGGTTGCTTCTTGCTTGCCCTTTGGTGAATGAGAAACAAGCAAGGACCTCTGAACTCTTTAAGGAAGAAAACAAGACTCATGCAATTTATTAAAGAGTATTATGAACAGGTTCTCTATGAAGTGTGCATCACTACATTGGTCCCTAGCCCATTTGCCAGTGTTGGGTTGGAATTTTAGTTTCTTGAGGACTGGCTCTTTGTTGGTCTGTTTTCTGTTGGGCGGGGATTTTTTAAGTGACTATTTCTACACAATATAGAGGACTAGAAATGGGCAAAAATTTTAACCCTAATGTGGAACTGCCAACATATAGCGGAAAGGTAAATAAATATTTGTTGCTTGTGTTGCTACACAGAATAGCCAAGATGAGAAATGAACCTTGTGGTCCTGGCAGAGGAGTGGTGAAGGTGAAAGAATGACCTCTCTGAGCTATGTGTGATACAGTTATTATTTGGATGCACACAGAACAGGAACAACTTCCTTTGCTTGACACTTGTTGGGTGCCTGGCCTGCCACTCATCTGGGAGAAAATAAACTCCTATGGAAGAAAGTCTACTTTTCATTTGCTTTCCAGTCATGGCACCCAATTGCTGCATGTTTGTCCTCCTTTTTGACCTCCTCAATGTATAGTCATGCCCTGTTAGACTCTTAAGCTGTCATATAAACTGAGCAAGACACATTCAGGTGTGGAATTTGAGGGGAAAATCAATAACGCTGATTAGTGCATGTGCCTCTCAAATGCTCAAACTTCCAGTCTGCAGACCATGAGCTTTCAGAGACAGGATGAAGGTATAAATAGTTATTAAACTCCTACTGCTTCTCAGAAGCTTATGCCTGCATTTTGCCTACAGTATTAATAGAGACACAGCCTCCTAATTGCATTATATACATTATGTTACATTTGAGTCTTGGTAAAGCAAATTAATCATCCATGTCTGAAAATAATGACCGTGGCTCTTTAAGCTAACTGTGCATCTCAGTCATCTAAAATGTAACTCCTACGTGGTTTGCAGCATCGCCCATGCTCATAGACAAGCAAGATGTTCATGCTGCAATATTTAGACCCTGTAATGCTTTCAATATGTGAGGTGCTAATCCACTAAGATGCTCCTGATAATCATTTTTTCTATGCTTTATTTGTCCTTATTAAATTACTGAAACCCCTGGGCTTGGACTTTTGAATATTTACCTCTGTCCTATGCAGTCCCCTTTAGCTCCAGGAGTTTACCCATGGAATGAAGCTTTAGATCAGAGTTTTAGACCCTGAGAAAGACAAGGTGAGCATGATTGCAGCACTGTAGGCCTGTCCAGGAGGCTACACAAGAGGCAACAACTCTGCAGGGGCAGCTGGACAAGTGGCAAGAAACATTATGGTGACAAAGCTCCACAAGTTTCTTTCCCATCAGAGCAACATGGCTTTAAACTGGTTTTGGGACCTCTTTTGTGGAGACTGCCAGAATATAAATGGCTTGTCTCCCACGTGCCCTACATCCATCATCTCCGCGCAGGTCCTGTGAGCCATCAGCACAGCTTCAGCTGATAGCTAGTGGTTTTGGCTATACCAGTAAGAATATATTAGATTGCTGCAGGGGAGTTTAGAGGAGAAGGGTATTACTTTTTCTCCCTGAGTTGCAGGGAAAGGATATGTTTCACAGTGTGCCAACTGGAGAAGATATCTCCTGAGACTGCATCCTATAAAGGAGTTTATTTACTCTCCAGCAAAACAGTTACCCAGCAGTCAGGCTCCTGACTCAGTTGCTGTGCTCTTAGCACTGCCTATTCAGTGCTGCAAGTTCAGTAAGCCATAGACAAAATCCACTGGAGAGACACAGGTACAGCACAACTAACTGAAGCTCTCTCAAAGAGAGAGAAATAAGTTTCCTGTTCTTAATGTGGCTGTAAATCCCATATTGTACAAACTGCAGTAGCAATAACAGTGGATTGGCACCCCACGCTTTAACACAGGATGGTGGCTTGACCTAATGGGTGGGGAAGCTCTTGGTAATCCTTTCCACTGTTTTCTTCCCTACAGACACCAAAATGCCACTGAATTCACAAAGTCCTTGTTGGAATTTTCTTTTTCAGTTGCCTCTTTTGACAAGACACAGCTGGCACTTTCATTCAGCTTCCATCAGTATACCAGTTGCAATGCCTTACTGCAATCTTTTTGTCTCCATTGTTGCCCTGTTTTCTGTTGTGCTGGCTGTAAATGAATTGATTTGTGCAATTAGCGCCAGAGTTGTAAAGTGCTAATAACAGGGAAAACAAGAGTCTGTGCACTGAGGAAACTGGATGAACAAATTGAGGGGCTGTCACGTCATGCAGTGTCTGACACTTTTTCATGAACCGAAGTAGAATACAGTCATTGCAGTTTCAAGGTATTTGGAGGTATTATAGCAGAAAAGCTCTCAGCCAGCAGATTCTGTAGGTATCTGAGATAATAAGTTTAGCACAGACTTCTGAGGCATGCCATTTGGCTGCAGTGTAAAGTACGTGCTTGAGAATCATCAGAATTGGTGTTTGAAGTTGCCATTGGCTAATATAAAACCTTACATAAAACTAAGATTGCCCAAGGACTTTTTAACCCAAAGAAATGGAAGTTGTTTAGCCTGTCTTCAAATGAAAAATGGCAATATGGGCTTGTTGGTGGCAGAACGGAAACGAGGGTGGAGAGGGAGAGGGCAATTTAACACCAACTAGGCTTGTATTTGAAGCCTGCAATAGTTGGAACTTAAAAGGAGCCACAAGTCGGATTCAAGTTGTACATGACTGTGACTAACAGCATGTTGCAGAGATCCAAACGTTTGAACATGTGGGGCCACAGCTCCAAGTGATTGATCTCATCTATATTGTGTTGTCCAGCTTGATGAGGACTCCTTTCTAGCACAGGTGGTTTTATTTCATGAACATTAGGCATCATGCCAAGAAAGAGTTCTGACTGGACGGTCCTGGAGACTCGATGAGGAAGCTTGTGCTGTCCTGACCTTTAAAGAGGATCTCAGACTGATGTATTCATGCGTGGCTGTCTGCAGTTAGGATCCAGCATCAGTATCCACTAAATAAGATTTCTCTTGGGTTTCCACTGAATTCAGTGGAGCTGCTCATGTGTGTAAATGTTGCTCAGCTGTATGTATAGTGTCAGGACCTCAGACATGATGGACAAGTTAATTATAAATAGGTCAAAATGTGATGAAGCTCAAGTTGCAGTTGTAAAGTTTGTGTTAGTCATTAAATATTCAACCTACTGTCATACTTGGACTGATTGCTCTAAGGTTACGAAGCAAGTCTCTAATATTTATGACATGTCTTGTTCACTACTTCTTCTTGACACTGTCTTGAACTGATAGAGACAAGGTGATGGAAATATTTATTTATTTATTTTCCCCAAGCACCTATAACCCTTGTATCTTAATGTTTGCTTAGTGCAAATGTGGAAGGCAAGAGTTTGAGGATATGTACCTCAGGGCTGAAAAGTTCAGAAGCAAACAGCTCTTGCTTTGTAGTAGAGATACCCATAATCAGTGCCAATATTCACACACTGTACCAGTGATATTGCATATTATATTAGTGAACCTTTTGAGTTTTTCTTTGTCCTACTTTTCCTCTTTGTCCTACGCACATCTATAAATTCTTTTAACTATAGATAATAAGGGGTGTATGGGAGGTATATTCCTAGACTGGGATATCACTTATATGTCAAGCACCCATTCTCCTTTGGCTTTTAAGAAGTAAAACAACCTCATGCCTTTAGCTTTGTACTAACGCACAGCTGACACCAGCTGCCCCTCCAAATACCACCAGGTTAAAAGATGTTCTGATATTTATGAATGCACAAAGTCACACATCTTATTTATCTCCAGACCTGAGACCCCATTATCATGTCAGCTCACTTGCTCAACCTGAAATCCTTGCGTAGAGAAATTAAAGAAAAAGGTGTAACAGAACAAATATCCTTTAATCAATTGCCCTCTGACATCTCTCACTCAGAGGCTGCAGCTTGCAAAATGAATTAGTGTAATAAGCCCAATATGTACAGCAGATGGCAGGGACATTATAATAAAAGTAGATGAAATAAAACCTCAAATCATTTGCAATGATTTATAACTATCGATCCCACTAAAACATTCCTCTTCCTTCAGGGAGGGGAGTAAAGAAAGAAACATTAGCTAGGTGCTTTATTACATATTGTATATTTTTTTTTTCCCCTCACATATTGAGCTGAAAAAAGCTTTGCACATAGAAACATCTTTAAGTATTCAGGTAAAAAGCCTTTTATATAAAAGTTTAAATAAATTTACTATCTATTCCAAGGAGTTTAAATAGGATTTCAAAGTGATATTTTAAACAAAACTGCTTTATGAAGTGATTTTTTGGGGGAAAACTACACATCTAAATCTCTCAGCTTTATGGGGCATATCCATCTGCATCATTCACGTTGCATTATGTTGTTTCACAAAATGTCATAACATCTTATAGAACACATTTTTGAACACCATTTTTACTTAAATGGTACGATATGCTGCTCAGAAGGAAAGTGAGATTAGCTAGCAAGGTATGTCCATAAAGAGCTGAAGGAAAAAGAGAAAAAACAAAGAAACTTAATTCAACTGTCCCCTAGAAAGAGTATATCCTGAAGAAAGAGGGGGGAGAAAAAAGTCTAAAGAACAGTATGCCTGTGAAGGTATTGTATTAGCAGGCGATAAAAAATGTCTAAAGCTTGATTTAGGCAAGCTCAGTCTCAGATCCCAGCTCAGCAAATATTTTCCTCTAATGAGGGCTGCACATATGTCATTGTGATCCCTACAGTGAGGAGTTTCATTTCCAAAGCCCAGAAGATGAAAGAAATAACATCTATAAAAAGTTTAAGCGTAACTGAGTTATCTGCTGGATACGTGCTTCCCAGTTCAGGGAACTATTTGCACAGCTTAACTCTGTCTTTAGGCTAGCACTTGTTTAAAACAACTGACCTCCAAACTACTTCAGCCCACAATGAAAGTTATGCACTAAATTAAAGCTGTCATGCAGACTTAAGACCTTGTTAAATTATTTAACCTATTACTCAAGCTGAGAATTAATTTAGGAAAGGATAATTTACCCTATTAATTTACTGGGCTTAACAATGTTCCATACACAGCAAAGAGGTTGGGTTAAACATGGGGTTTTTATTCACCCACACATCACTGATTTACACAAATAGCTGTAAACCTTTCCCTTGCTGAGAGGAGAGAGACTTTCAGACCCTTTGGACAGGTCCCACTGACATAAACATGGGGACTGATTACTGGGAATAAGGACTACGTGATCTGTCATACCGTGTTGGACACCACGTAGCAAACTGGGTGGTGACTGAATATTGACAAAATTAGTACTACTGGGTTTACTAACAGTTACATCAGCTGCATTATGTACTTTTCTCAGGCATCTAAAGTTCCTAATTAGAGAGCAGCATCTCATTATGCTAGCTACTGTACCAACCCCTCAGAGGGTCATCTGTAGAAGGACAGCAGTTGTCTGAAATGAGTTTTCCACTCCCAGGTGCAACTAAAGTCTGTTCAACAGAAGGGAACATCATTTCTTATAAAATTTTGGTACTGTTCCATTTTCATTGGTTAAAAATGGTCCCATGTTTTTAAAAATTAAAGCATAATCTGTACTATTTTATCATTGTTTAAATCAAAGTTTGATTTGAAGTTGTTACAGAATCATTCTGCTTGTTGTGAACGAAGACACAATATTGAGAAATAATGACAATTTTCTCCTTTCCTGAAACCTCTCCCTACCAAAGCAACAACAAAAAAAGGGCATGTGACAGACCGTCATTATAACAGTACAGGAGAGGAAAAATAATAATCAAAAGAGGCTACAGCACAGGAAGGCTGAGGATTTGCTGTGTTCACCTCCTGGCATGCTATTTTTACCTCACCAAATGCCGTAAGCCTTGTGGTGGGGTAAAGTTATGTTGGGGGAAGTAAAGGTCCCACAGGTACATGGGCAAGGAAGGCAGAGAACCCTGCTACCAACATTGCCCTGAAGTAAGGGGATGGCCAGGCTGGGCAGGGGTGGGGAAAGGACCCTGGGCTGGGCAGAACAGTTTGTCTTTGAGTGGGTAGGGTGCTGTTGTTGATGTAAAGGTCCCTGCCTTGTGCACACAAAAAGTAGTAATCAACACTAACCCACACCTTGACGGGCTGTTGCAACTGAGACTTCATGGCACGTACAAGGAAGACACAAAAACCCTTTTATCTATCTTCAGGGTGATTTGCAAGACACTCTCCAGATCTTCATGGGGAAATTTGCAGAATTGTTTATAGTCCTCTGCTAACCAGGCCTGTAGAGATTTTTTGGCTTGCCTTTATTGGCATTTAATTTCACAAGACATATGCTCTACAGCTTTCAAGCACTAAATTCTTTCAGCTATCTGCAGAAGTTTGTTAACAAATTGAAAGTCTGCCCTTTTGTTTTTGACAGAGTGATACCTCATGATGGCTGTCATGTTTTGTGCTTTGCCCTTGCAGTCCCTCAGTGGCCCCCAGGACCTCACCCACACCAACTCTTTTATTTTTCCAGGGGTGCCACCAGGCAACTGTAGATCCACAGTTTTGCACTTGATGGAAGGGTGCCCACAGCAGAGTTATGGTGCCAAGCTGCAGCCAGGGGAATGTGCCAGGCTCTGCCAACAACAGGGATGCGTGCAGCTCACAACAAGTTGATGTGTCCCAAAGCACACCTCTGCAGGACCTCATGAGAGGCCCAAGGGATATGTGTCTGAGATGTGGCTCCACGCCCTGGACAGTTGCCCCAGCACCAGCCCAACACTAACATACAGACTCTGGCATACCAGCAGGTGAGAGGCAGGGCAGTGAGCACCATCCTCGCAGGCAGCCTGGCCCACCACGTCCCCAGCCCACAAGGAGACATGAGCACTGGCTGTCAGGGTGGGCTCTGCTCTCTACTCCTTAGCCAGAGTTGGCTTCTAGCACAAAGCTGGCTTTATATGTGGTGCCCTCAGAAAAGAAGAATTGGGGTTTGTCCAACCAAATCTTCCTTTCTGTTAACATTTCAAATTGAAATATTATTTAGAAATTACTATATGTCATGTCAGAAGATTCTTTTGGAAATGGACAAGTGGAAGGCAACTTGTTCAAAGTGTATCAACCAGGTCTATCAGACCAGCAAGCACCACTTCAGAGTAAGGAGGTTATCCATAGAGTTGAAGGGACCATTTGAGTGAAACCTGCTACTGTGTTTTAGGCTACCTCTGTCTTCTAACACAGACCTTCTCTCCATGCTTGAATCTGGATATTGCAAGTGGCTTTTTTTGCAAGACTTTTTGCTTGGTGCATCCCCAGGCCAGCAGCTGTACACCTACTGTCTCATTTCTCACAGTATAATTGCTAACCTATGTCATAGCTTATGTGAGGTTCGTAGTGTGAACGAGGTGTGTTGCCGAAAAACCTTTGTTTTCCAACACAGTTCTTTTCATCTAGAAGTTCTGATACAAGAAGAAGAAGTCCTGATACAAGGGAGGAGCAGAATCCTATTCTTGCCTTTTTTAATTAAAAAAAAATAATAAATCAAAGCAACAAAGACTTCTGCCCCCAACATGACAAAACAAAACTGGTTACAGATGAGCCTTTAAGGATTAAGAATTCAATGCTAATTCTGACCAAAACAGAAATGTTTGTCATTTTTCATGAATGTTTGTCTCTTTTTATTTTTGTTATCAAATATTTTTACTACCTTTATCTCCATCTATTTAACCTTCTGTTTAAAGCTTTTGTTATAGCAGCTTTTTAAAATTAATGCATTAGAGAGAGGCAAAAAAAAACCCCAAAAACTTCCACCCTAACATAACCACATTTAGTCACACTTCAGTAGGGCTGAAGGATGGTGTTTTTATGAAAATCTTTGAAGAATGTCTCCTGGGACATTGCTCCCAAGAGAAGTGGTGGCTTCAGGGCTGATAATGTCTTTGCAGTACGATAAAAGCAAAAAAGGATTGTTTGAGTGCCAGGAGTGCTCCAACTGTATCCTCCTGCTCCATCTGAACACTCAGCACATCCACTTTCACACAAGAAAAGATTTTACAATAGTGCAAAAGGTGGTTACTCTGAGATAATTCATACTTTTCCAGAACAGGAGGGGAAAAAAAGCTCCTGTAGCTTGAGTAAATGAGAAAATTGTTTCTCTGCTTTGGGATCCATAAAGGTTAGAAGAGATAGAAATCACCAGCAGTCAGGAACAACTGAAAATAAGCCATTGAGAGAGACGAAAAGGAAGGGAATCATGGCTGGATCTTGTGTATTGCTTAGCTTCCAGAATGCTTTCATGACTGTTTCTACAACCTTATTTTTCAGACTTCCCCCCTCCCACTGTGTTAATGAGGCAGGGAGCGACCTGCCTACTTATTTTCTGGCTTCATACTTAGCAACGGGGCAGCATGCTGAACAGCTGACTGTGTGCACGGTATTGTGGCTCAGATCCACTCACTATGTGACTGACGATTGTAACATCTCTGGAAAAGTATACACCAAGTTCCAGATCTGTATTTGCTTTGGGTAGATAATGGCATTTTCTCTCAAGCAAGCTTTTCTTTCCTTTCTCCACAGCGTGATCATCAGGCATCATGCTGAAGTGGCACATATATTATTCTAATTAACTCCCTTAAATTTAAGGAGGAATGCCTCTCTAACTGCATGGGGCTCAATAGAAATTCCCCATGAACACCACACGTTTCACTCCCGTCGGTATTTGCAAGCTATGAGCAGCTCGCACACATGCCAAGTCTATTTGCAGAGCAGCTCTGCACTGTTCCTTGCAGTGAGGCATTTTCTCCCCCCTGTCCCTCTTTCTCTTGCAGCCTGTGGCTTTTGTCTCCCACGTTTTCTCCCATTTGTGAATGTTACTGGAGGGCCTTGAGTACAGACTGAGAAGGGCATTGCTGCCGGTGCTACATCTAAGAGAAAGTGTCAGGGATGTCGGATCTTGAGTTAGCACCACTTACATGATTCTCTGCCTCTCTGCAGGAAGTGTTTTTTCTGTCCAGCATTTGTTCATCACCAGCGTTTCAAGAGTTGCTTGTGTTTGCCTTTGAAGTATCTCTGTGGCCACAGTAAATGTGCAGGCTCCCTGTGGTGAGAGAAATGTGGAACCGGGCGGTGGGAGTTGTGGGCAGCTGATGTAGACACAGGATGAGGCGTGTTCATGATCTATGTGAGCCCATAGAAAAAATGAGTAAGAAACAGAGCAGGATGTAACCCTTGATTTGGAGTAATGTTGCATCTGCCCCAGCTCTGAACACAACGGCATTTTCCTTTTCCTCTTTAACTAAATCCTGCAGAGATTCCCTTGGAGAGCACAGTGGGCTAGGAAGAAGTAAAGCTTCGGCTGGAAACCAATTGCTTTCCAGTTTATGAGCTTTCCAGCTCCTTCCAAGATCAACACGGTAAAACAATACAGCTGCATACCTGCAGACAATATAATGGCAGAGCAAATTGCTTTCACAGAAGAAATGCTGTGCTGCTGTACCCCAGAAGACACTTTCAAAACTCTGTGGGAGAGCTATGTGGATCACTTTAACATAGATGGGAAAGTATTTCTTTGTGCATAAGGTGAAATAATGGCTTTCAAACTATGAAAGCAGCTACAAGTTATAAGTTTCATGAGACATAACAGGCTTCCAAATCAAATAACAAGCCTTAAACTGGGGGACACAATCAGACATAGTTGAGACACGAGCTGAACCTAAAGCAGGATTCCTTTCCCTAGTCCATACTACGTTACATTTCATGTCCTTATAGCCTGAAGCTTCAGCATTTCTCAGGAGAAAATGTACAAACAGGTCAAATGCTGGGAGGACACTGACTTATTTAAATAATTTTCACTAAAAAATATTAACTATTTCCTGACCAACTTTTGCCAAAGAATGTGCACTCAGCTACGCATATATGTTCATATCACTGTGTACATCCACAGTATATTCATTTGGCTACATGAGAAAGGTTCCTGCAAATAATTATTTTCTGTTCCTGGCTCTTTCCTGACATTGTGTGTCACCTTGCAGAGGACATTGGACATTTTGATCTCCTCAGAGATTAAATCCTTGGAGCTGCTTGTCCTGTGACTAACTCAAGGGCACCCTGATCTCCCCTGTCACATCCCAGTGATGCAGTAATCCAAGTAACAGTAGGCACATCTCTTAAAAGACCATGATGAGCTGTGTGCCACTACAGCACATCCAGCTGCTGCCATGTGTAACTGTGTTATGTGTATGTACGTGTGTGCTGCTTCAGTTTTTCAGCCCCCAAATTCTGAAGCACAGCAAAGTTGACGACTACATTGAATCTTTATTAAAGGCCAGCAGAAGAGATCCCTGAGGAATGCCAACTTTGCATGAAACACGAAGCATCCGTTGCGTTAACTTAACTCGTTTTAATTGCACATTGACGAGGTATCATTTGGCTTTTTTTCCTCCAATTAGAGGGTGCCATGTGCATTGCATCCCACCAACTAGGAATCAGGGAGAGCTACCACGGGACTTCTCACTGACAAGAAAGGTTGCAAACTGTCCTCATTAGCATGCAGCCTACTAAAAGAAGTGTAAGTAAGGCTTTGCATTAAGAAAGGAAAGAGTCTGTGCCCCAGAATACTGATTGCTGTGAACAGCAGTGCTACAGTGGAAGTCATTAGATGGGAGACAGCTTTTGAGAGAAGAGTATGAAGAAGGTTTGGCTGTTTCAGGTCAAGCACTTGATTTTAAGGGAGTCCTAATCGATTTGTAGCCTAAACCTGGAGTGAGCATCTTTCTACTTTTCACAATGAGGACCTAGGGAATTGCATTTTCTCCTCAGGACTAGTGCTTCAGAAATCAGGGGTGAGCTTGAGCTACCAAGTTCATACCTCAAGCTAAACTTGCCTTGCAAAATCGCTTCAGGATTTCAGTTTGTCTCTTACTGGAATTTGATGGGATGGGGGCAGAACCCAGCCAAACAACTGCCTGCCAAGCAAGCACCAGCTTCAGATCTCAACTGGATCTCCAGAAGCTCACAGCTTTGAAGACTAAGGCTCAGTTTTCTCCCTGATCTCCAAAGGGGTACAACTGCATTACTCTGTCAATCCACAGCCTTCTCATGGAAAGGAGTCCAGTGAAAAAGCACTCACCACCTCCAACCCGAGTGCTGTAGTGAGTAAATACAACTGCATACAAATTGCTTCTCCCCTACAATATGTCCCTGTGTCTGTCAGAACTGATGCCTCTGCTCAGGTAATGCCAGAGCTCCCCGTTGCCACCAGCTCCCGGGGGAACTGAAATGAAGGGAGAGCAGTGGAGGGAAACATGCTACACGTCTTCCCACCCTGTTAAGCTTGCAGACTCTAGTCCTAGAGCTTCCAGGAGTGTCTGTTGCTTTTTTTTCAAGTCACAATAGACATTTTGGATAGCACAGTTCATGTTTGAGTCTCAAAATATATTTGTGAATGAGGTAATGTATTTGGAGGAGTTGTGAAAATAAATTACCTTCTTTATTGTACTTAGTCTTAAGGTTACTCAGGCAACCTAGATATCAATATGCATATAACCAACTGGGTATTGAATCAATTGCTGTTTTCCACAAAGCATTTGCATTCTGTACTGTGTTATGAAAGTGATCTGCTGGCACCATCAATCAGCATTTGCTTCACATACATAACCCTATTACTAGAAATAAAGTCTTGTAATTATTACCTAAAAGCATAGGTATTTGTACTTCTTTCCCATTGTGATGGTGGTTTTTAACTGGCATGTTTGGTTCTTATCAATATATTCCTGTAGCGGAGGATTTTCAGGGTTGCCTTTGGATGTCTTGTGCAGATAAATCTTTTATAAGAAATTTTTGTATTAAAAAAGGAGAATCTGCAGGTCTTGCTCAGAATTTGTTCTCCATCATCTTTGTTAGAAGTGATGCTGGAACTGAAAGGTACAGTCCTTAAAGAGGCTCTACCCTACTCATTTACAGGGAAAAAGATTACACATACTGTATGTGGCTCTTCATAGGCCTCCTACAACTGCCTTTTAAAGCTTTTCTACATACTGGTTTGCTTCAGAGGCCACAAAAAAGGTCACAGACATTGATGCTTGAAGATATCTAGCTGCATTTGTCTTGTCAAGTGTCCTGGTCTGGGATTCAGGTAAAATAGGCTGCATTTTGTAGTTTTGTATAGGTCTGTCTTCCTCTGCAGTGAGAAAGTGTAATAAAAAATATAATAGTAGCAGATTAGAAAATGATACCTTTGTCCATGATTGGAGATGGGCTCTGTGTTTCCTTCAACTGTGCAAAAGGTGACAGAGTGAAACACCCAACTGCTAGAAGAGGTAAGGGCTGCCTGCCCTTGCTGGCAGTCCTGCCTTTCTCCATTCATGCTCCAGGGAAACATAAGGCATAGTAATGACAACTTACAATGTCACACAAATGTTCATCTTGAGTACATTACTTGCATTTTTTACCCTAGAATTCAATGAGAAAAGACAGATTTATAAAAATTATCACTGAACCCTGCTTGTGCACATTTGCAAATCTCTCTGGGTGTCTATTTTGAGCAAAATATGGTAAGGTTGAGAAATCTGGTCCCAGCTCATTTTCAAGACATTCTTAATTTTATGCATATGAGCAGTCCCATTGAGTTCTGTGCAACCACAGAATTCTTTAAATGAAGCAACAAGATGGAGCCTGTTTCAAAGCGAAGACACAGAAACCTGTGAAATTGGACCAGTGAAATTTTGACCTCTGATTATCAAGCTTTTCTTTCTCTGTTAACCAAAATATTCAAGTCATTCTGGAATTGAGAGGTATTTTTAGAGGGGAGAGGTAACATTTCATGGTCATAGATTGCTAAACACGCAGATAGCTCCTCCACCCTCTACACCTCAGTGTACCAAAGAGAAACTAAGCTATAACTTAGTATAAATTGGCTTCTTTATTTGTTCAGTCTTTGTAACACAATGACTTTTAATGAGCACAGTCTGAAGTCTGTTTGTAGGTCACAATTAGTGCAGATATCTGATAAGCGATTTTGAAGGTCATAGGTTTTGGCAGCCTGACTAATGATATCTTTGAGGAGGCTGATTTTCAGAAGGCTAGTAGCTTCTTAACACTTTCCAAAACTGAGGCTCCATCAATAGGAATTTTGAGTCTTTGACTGGACACCCTGAAGCATCAGGGCTTTGCTCCTTGTGGCTAGAGCCCTAAGTTGAAACAGATGACAGACAACTATGGACAGGACATTCTACAGCTATATTTATCTTCAGAGACTTCCTAAATACTGCCTTCTTAAAATTCTCCTGGTGCTAGCACTTTAAAGACAATTTTTATCTCAATTAAACCACTTGAATAAAAGAATTGTCACTTATAAATGTACCAGAAAGGATCAAAAAGAATATCTTTGCTTTCATGGATCTCATTTTTTTCAGTCTTAATTTTAGTAGCAATTGAGTACTTAGGTTTCAGTCACAACTAAGTGCACTGTCATGAGGAAATAAATGAAAAGCAAAGAGCAGTGCAGAATAGTAAGGGGCTGGTGAAGCTGGTTAGCAGGTAAAATAGGGATACCTGCTTGACTGATGGGAGAGATGAGCCAGTAGAATTGTTCAGCACATGGTCTCACCACATACATGTGGTTTCTGAGGGAAAAAACTGGAATACCAACTGTAAGAGCTTTGTAGTTCATTCTTCGAGTTGAACACCCAAGACGGGTATTACAGGAACACCCTTCTGGTCTTAGCTGTCAACAAAGGGCACTCAAGAACACCCAACAGATCAGGTGTTTGAGACTTGTATGATTGATTACAGCTGATCATTACTAAGGACGTTTGCTGTATTTCTTTTTCATCAACCAGTTGGTAGCAGTAGGAGAGGGAATTACTTCCTATTTAGTTTTGTACATTACTTCTGGCAGTCATTCACACTTGAGAAAGGAAAACAAATGTATAAAGTGTTTGGCTGACTCTTCAGTGTTGTGTGGTAAGGACTTGGGAAGTATCTGCTTGAAGCTGATGCTTTAAATGCTCAGAATGTGTAGTCCTATGCATAAAGATCAGTATTTTTATCTGATCAGTTTCCCTATAGCTGGTCAAATTCCTAGTCTCCATTAGTTATCCAGGCAAGAAAATACCCAATTTCTGGTAATCTATATCTTGTACTCCATTAGTATAATATGTATTTTTAAATAATTTATGCAAAGAAATATCAGTCCATGCACTGGTGATTTTGATTAGTCACCACTTGTTAATATTTTTGAGGCAGTCCAGGCATCTAAATCCCATCCTGTTATTTCCACCTCCTTATCGGATTATTTAAAAAAGCAAACAGAAGCCTAGTAAAGGACATCTAGAAATACATAAAACTTTGTGTGTTTGGTTTGAATTTTCAGAGTAATCAGCAGAACTGAAGACATTTCAAATGTCTTACAAACATTTCCAGAAAATATATTAGAATCTAAATTATTGTGATTAGAGTATCTCAAAATTCTGAATTCCAAATGTTGTAGGAAGTTCTCACATAGCAAAAGGTTTGTTCCTATTTTGGAATGAAAATAAAAATATTTACCACTGCTAAATGAAAAGGAAAACCAAAATATTTCATCTTGAAATTATTAATTATGAAACAAAATAATCAGCTATTCTTTACTTATGTTGTTACCTTGGCCATCCTGAAAGATTAAAGAATACCCTGGAAAGCCCCCAACATAAATTAAGGTAGCTAAGTGATCTGGAAATCTGAGATGTGACTGAAGATTTCTAGGCTTCCAGAATTCCTTCTCCAAAGCCAAAAAGCAGAGTTCCTGAAAGCTTTGGCTGAATCAGTATGACTGGGCACAGCCCTAAGATAACTGGCTTTCAAGCCACTCATTGGCTCAATGAGACTGACCAATTTCTGCAAACATTTTGCTTTCAAGGAACAACATTTTTTCTCTTTAAAGAAAACTTGCTGGATTGAAAAATATCTGATGAGCTTTACTGATGAGTGATGTTGATCCACAAATACCTGTGGAGTTATTACTTCATGCATAAATATTGACTGTCTGGGTAATTAAAAGTTCAGGTTTTTAATATGTATTTGTAATCAAATTTGATTGATTTCTACCTGTTCTTCAGAATTTTTGCTGCACATTTCAGACTGTATTCTGCTTTTTGTATGCAGAAGCATCATATTTTCTCAAGTAAAGAGGCTGCCATTTGAAAAAGCTCAATTTTTACTTCTTGAGATAAAGTGAATGAGTGTGCTGTTTAATTATTTAGAAAGTGAAAGCTAATGGACTTCCTATAATGTGGGTTCTTATAATTTCCTAGAACATCCTTCTCTGTATACCTGTGTGTGGTTTCTCTCTGTCCTCATAAATCAAGTCTCATGACCAATTGCAGGAACACCTGGGGAACAGAATGCAATGTTGTAAAGAAATTTATTTGTACCAAGGCATAATTCACTTCAATTTAAAAAAAAAATAAAAAATTAAAGAGCAGCACAGCCATACAATCAGGTTCTTTTTCCTACTGCAGAAAGCTTCACTAAAGATCTCACATCTTTGACTATTGCCCTTTATCCTGTCATCTCTTATTTCTTGGGATTGTTTTGCCTAAATGGAAAAGAACATGTTTAACTTTGTAATACAGAACACAACTGAAATCATTGACACTTCAATCAGTCTTTATTGTGTTGAAAGTGCTGTAGGATATCCCTTACTTAGACTGTAGCAACACTAAAGCAGAATTGATTTCAGTGTAAGAAGGAATGGCAATTGTATGCAAATATATAAATCTCAGAACAAACAAAGGGAAACACACAAACAAATTTGCTGTTGGCAGAGTTTGCTTTAATTTTCAAATGTAATAAAATAGAAGAGGTGAAAGGAAACAATGAAAAAAAATCCAAAATTAACTAATCAAGTTACCTCCTGGCTGAAGTCTTCAAAGCCCTGCTGTTCAGAGGCAGTGAGCATTGAGAACAGTTACCTGAAAAGTGTGAATGCTGCTCCAGAGCTTCTGTTGAGAAAAGCTTTCTCAAAACATTTAGAAAACACATTTAATCCTAAATGTTCCTGATCCAAATGTTACACAATTGAGTGCAGATCTATGATATGAAAGCAGTACGCTGGCTTCCATCCATAAATGAACTTAATGTTCAAACAAATCACAGTGTTGTCTAAAATGCATGTTAGAAAAGTAAGTAGCAGATGACATTAAAGCACTCCACATATGTATATGAACAAATAATTTTAGAGAAAGCCTGCAAGCATTTGCACCTCAAAAAAAAAAAAATTAAAAAAAGCTAAATTAGCAGCGTAGTAGAAAAATAAACAATGGAAGTGGAAAGGAAAATGTGAATGTAGGAACAGTCCAAAAATGGCAAAATTCAAATAGTAGAAACAGGTGGAGATGGCTCAACAAGGAGCTCAGTGGATTACTCTTGGATTACTTTTAAATCTGTGTTCAAATCCTAGTTTTAACTGCAACTGAAATAAGCCTGATGACCTGAAATTTGTCTGCAATGGAAAAAAATCCATATGCTAAAGACCTCAAGAGCCAGAAGAGTTTCTCTGTGTTCCTTGGTGACTTACAGCAGGCATCCATGTGTGGGCCCAGATCCTCCATCTGTCCTTTGACGTATAATATTATCTCAGTAGATACAGAAAGGTGACCGTTTAGGTTTACTTATAGCTGTGAGGAAAAAATGTAGGAAATGAAAAAACATGTTCACATAGCCTGGACAATAGAAGGAGCCCATGAGGATGATACAGTTCAGATTTAAAGAGGTGATCCAAGGTGTAGCATTTATATCACGTCAAAACGGGCGCTGCTTCAGTGAAGCACTGTGCAAATATGTACCCACACGTATCCATATACACATGGTCTCCAGAATATTAGTGCAACTGTTGATTAAAAGCTCTCCCTGTTAAACACAAGTGGCAGAGTTGCTGCAAGTTCTGTGGTGCATCAGCTGTGAAGGACACAAGACAGATAGAGGGGTAATGTTGGCTTGGTGGCTGCTGCTGTGCATGTCCTGCACACTGCTTCTGACCAGAGCAGAGGTCCTTAAGCCAGAGTCAGGCCACCCCTTCCTCCCTTCCCCACTCTCCTGATTCCTTTGCAACAAAATATCTGAAATTTATAGAATTACACAATTTCAGTGTGAAGAGACTTTTCTATTGTTTATAAAAATTATGCAAAATGCATTGTTCTTTTTCGTGATTGTGCTACATTCATCATTGTTCTCTCATATGAGAGGACCTTCCTATGAGGACAGGAAGATTGAGTTGGGGCTGTTCAACCTGGAGAAGAGAAGGCTCCAGGGAGACCTTCTAGTGGCCTTCCAGTACCTGAAGGGGCTACAGGAAGGCTAGGGAGGGATTTTTGACAATGGCAGGGAATGATAGAACAATGGGTGATGGCTTCAAACTGGAAGAAGGCAGATTTAGATTAGACATTAGGAAGAAATTCTTTCCTGTGAGGGTGGTGAGACACAGGAACAAGTTGCCTAGAGTTGTGGATGCTCCTCCCTGGAAGTGTTCAAGGCCAGGTTGGATGAGGCTTTGAGCAACCTGGTTGAGTGGAAGGTGTCCCTGCTGATGGCAGGGGGGTTGGAACTGGATGATCTTTAAGGTCCCTTCCAACTTATACCATTCTATGATTCTGTGATTTTTTAATGTAATATGCTTCATTTAATTGATTCAGTCATTACATAGCTATTATTTCCTGTAATGTTTCTCTCAAACAGTGCTTTGCTTCTTTCTTTGTTTTCTTGAACTTTTTAGGTTCTCAAATCATGCCAGGGATAAATATTTTGGCTCCTTCTCACCAGCAAGTTTTATCTTCAGCATTCAGTCTGAGCTCCTTTATAAGCTCTCACTTCAAACCACTGTGTAGATGCATAATAAAACCAAGGGTATCCACGTTTTTAAAATGAAGCTGGTTCTTAATACAATTATCTGTTGCTGCCATTTCCATCCCTCCCATTTCACAGAGGCAGACTTGCTGTTGCTTTCCCTGAACATTTCACACCTGCCTCCCTTGCTCCGTCCTTCCCTCATCAGTCCATCCCTCATATCTCCCTGGTGGTCTTGGCACATTATTGGCTCACGTGCAAGCAAAAATAAGCAAACTGGGTGTCAAAAGAGACTCATGGTTGTATGTCAGTTTTATTTGGTTGTTTGCTCTCCTATTCTTTGAGAGGAAAAGGGAGTCAGAATTACCCTAGCTAGGAATGTGAGGTTAAAAAAGTTATTGTTTTTCAGAGGGACATAGCTGTTGCTATACAAGATCATGGCTTTCCCATTGCCCTAGAAGCACTCTAGCACCACAGCCTCCTTCTGGTCATGCCCCTCATTCCATATCTGCATACTTTAAGCCTCTCAGTATGCATCATGTGTAAATTACCAATCTAGCAGCAGAAGTTCACAGAAAGGACAGTGCTAAGTTAGCAAAACTGGGCTCTTCATTCCCTTTTGTGAGAAACATGGCTAGCTCAATCCTGTGCTGTACCCCTTTCAACATGGCATGCAAACCACACAGAGAAAGCCAGGCCATTTCTTGGGTGAAATTTTAGACCTTGATAAAGAGGACTTAATAGAAGATGGAGCTAGATGAGAACCACAAGATCAAAAAATGAATTCACATGTAAGTTATCTGTTGGGGGTGGGGGGAAAGAATGAGTCAACATTGACAATGTATTCATCTTAATGAGGACAAATATTTATACCAAGCAAAATTAACATATCAGAAAATGCAAGAGGCATATAATTAACAAAAGGCAAGGGAATTGGCATAACATGGATAAATTCTTCATTAATAAAATAACTGTTTTAAAATGTCAAAATTAGTATATTTTATTCATAAATTGTGTAGAATTTAGCACACTAATTAAAGACATAGGCTCCATAGCTATTTACATGGCAATTAAATCCACAATGCCAGTGACCCAGCCAAATTAATGTTAGCCCCAACTTAAAAGTAGACTGTATAAATAAATAATTCACACCATCACTAGAGTCTTTGCTTAAGCAAACAGTTCAGTGTAGAAAATTCTGGGAATTATGAATGACTTTGATGTGCATTAAAAAAACACAACTAAATAAAATGCAAAATAAAACACTCAAATGTTTTATTAGAGACTCAGATTCCAAGCTAAGTTATATCAACAGTGATGGGAAGAACGCGAGCACAGCAGGTGATAACAGTCCAGCTGTCATTCTAATCAACCAAATCTGCTTTACAGATTCATAGGCAGGAGAAGGCCTGCTCTTATGGCCCTGTATGAGAGTCCTCCAGCTCCACCAGGTAGTATCTTTGGTTTTGACTTTGCCAGTTATCCACATAAGAGTTAGCAAGTTTGTGGCTTACCCTAATCCTTGTTTCTAGGAAGAAAGTGGAAAATCACAAGCAGATTGTGATCGCAAAGAACAAAGAACAAAAGTAAGTGGAATAAGCACAGTTACAACTCACCACTTGATGGTGAGTTCCTCTCTTTCTAGGAGTGCAAAATTTGACTATCAGCAAGGAATAGTAACACACAAAGTAGTTTGATCACAGCTTCCTTGAAAATAAAACCCTACAAGGAGAAAACCATACTGGCAATATTCCTGAAGTATTATCCATTTGCTTTTAGGGATGGGTGCAAAGTAGGACACTGCTTCATCCTTGGTCAGGTTGAGAAAGATGTGAATGGTGTTAGCTGAAGTCTTGGTATGGCTCATGCATCCAAAGGTAGAGTGGATGTATGCTGATGCTCTATATCTACCCATGCTTAGTAAGAAAACCAGGCAGAAATGCCAGCAGATGAAACAGGCAGCAACACAAATCCTGTGGGAGACTGACTAACCATAGGAAGCGTATAAACAGAAGTGCTCTGCCAAGCACAGGCCCCACAGCCAGTTCAGGATGAGTTCAAGGTGAAATAGGAAAGGAGGAGCCCAGAGCAGTTCTTGCCTTATACTTTTCCCACTACCACAACCTGTCTTCCTCCTTCCTGGTGCCTGACACACCCCATAGGCATTCAGTCCCTCAGGAAACCTGCTGCAAAAGAGGGATGAAAAAGAGCAGCATAAATCCAAATTAAAAATTCAGCTTTAATTTATGTTGAGGTCTACTTATACAGAAGTGACTGATCTTTTGTAACTTTTAGGGTTAAATATACAAGCAGTATAAAGCCTGAGAACATCTCAGACCTCAAAGGAAGGTCTCAAAGGGAAACTTAGACATCATGTAGATTATCTGCACAGGAGTGAATTTCACCACCGTATCTATTCACTACCTGATTGATACATTAGACAGACTGGACTAGAAAGCATCAGTGAAGCATCTGTAATCTTTACAAGTTAAAGCAGCTGCAAAGGACCATGAAGCAGGTCCAGTTTGCTTTGAGCATGAGGTATTTTTTTCAAGCCATGTCCCACAAGAGGCACAGAATGCTGACCAGCATTAACAGAACAGAACACCAACATCTTATGGCTCAGGGTTAATTGAATGTAGTTTTTTGTTTGGTTGGTTTTTGGGGATTTTTTGGCCATTACTTATAGAACTTAATAATGCAAAATGCTTCTGAAGTAATGATTCACCTCAAACACTGGATATAATCCTAGGTCCTTCAATTCCAGAAAGATATTGATAGGTTGGAAGACATTCAGATAAAAGTAACAAATGTGTTTAGGGTGCTGTAGGGACAGTTTTATGAAAGGAAATTAACAGAAATAAATATGAACATCATGTTGTAGCTTTGACCAACCCAGAATGAAATGGGAGCCTGATGTGATAACAATGTATGGGTTTTTTTAAAGGTGCAAGTTCCATTTATGGAAAGGAATTTGTATGCAGGTCATCCAAGGGCTAGTATAGTGGGATGTGAAATTATGGGTAGAAGAATCAGGGGAAAAAGAAATCCAAATGGTTAGTTAGCAGAGTGGCATCCCATGAGAAGTGACTGAATTATTTTAAACAAGATTTGTCAATACACCAGGGGTTGTACCATAAGGGAAAAGTCCTACATAATCAGGGAAAGAGAGTTAATAATGTTTCCCCTCTCCAGTTTCAGTGACTCAGCACCCCAGCCACTCAGCTAATAGTTACCACAATTTTATATATCATCCAGCAAATGGTTTCACAGCTTCTACACATAAATGGCCTATATATGTGTCAGTTACCTGTAATACTATTTGTTATATCAGGTTCTTGGGGAGAGCACACGGAGTCAAATCCCTCCCTCTCCCTCTCCAAGCTTTCCTCTGCACGTTTGGCTAGTTGATGGTAGTTCAGCTTCTAGAAATGATGAGTGTGCTCAGTTTAGGTGCACAGCATCACTTCTAGCAATACTTAGGCATGTCACTAAATCATAATAAATCAAGTCTTGTACTGAATTTATTCTGTAATAAGCTCTTCCTGATACAGCTCTCCTGATTTTGCCTCAATCTTTCTTGGATTTCAATATTTTATCTGCATGACTGAAAGCTCCCATTTTTGGACAGAATTTTCAGAATAAGAAAGTGATCCTGATATTGGCCTCTTCTCTGCTTTCAAGCCATTGCTGCATGCAATTTTTCTTGGAATATACTTTTCCAGTAATGGATTCAAGCAAATATCATTTCAGCCAAGGTCATAATTTTGGACTGAGAAAGGTAACAGTTCTATTTATGTGCAATTCCAACAAAAGCTCTTGCAAAGATAGCAGTTTCTAGTGAGTATTAGCAAAGCCAGTTGCAACCTGATCTTGCAAGCTCACCCAGATTCTATGACTTTGTCTGGAATTCTTGGTATGTGAGGGAATCTTTCACTTCACAGTCCCAGTTAAAATGAGGATACAGTTCTCAAATGGACGTTTTGAGCACCCTTCCAGGAGTAAGCCATCAGTAACAATTTCAAACTGAATTCTTTATAGAAGCTTTACAAAAGTACTTTAGAGAAGAAACTAATATCATTGCTTCTATATTCCCTCAAGAAATCCATTCTTTGTCCTAGATGGAAGATCAGTGGTATTTATCACCTCCATCACAGGTATTGTCTAACCTGTCCTTAAAGACCTCCAAGAAAAGTCATCACCAGGAAATCTATTCTGTCACTCAGTATTCCCAGTTTTAACAAGTTTTCTGAGTACAGCTAACCTGAATGTTTCTGGTCCTAATATAAACCTGTTGCTGCTTGGCTGCCTTACTGTGGGTTTTGGAGAGCCAGCTATGCTTTTGCTTTCTGCTACAATCAGAACTCATTCAATTTGCTGCAAGAGATTTTATTTTTCTATATTTCGTCATGAATTCCTGTGGATTCTTTTCTGTTGATCCCTACATTTCTTCAGGTGTTCTAACCAAAACTGGACGGATGTTCAAATATTCAACTGATGCTTTATGGAGTTCTGAAGAGACGTCAAGTCCTATTTAACTTATTCCTATTTATACCTTCTGATACAGCATTTGTCTTTTCCACAACAGCATGCAATTACTGGCTTTTGTTGAGCTTGTAATTCATTGAAATCCCCAGATCTTCTCTGTAGAAATGCTACCTATACAGTTATTTTTGAGGCTGAGTTTACTCACATTGATGATGCCTGTCCACTTGCCCCTGCTGAATTAACATCTCTTTTTATTAGCCCCATTGTAGCAGCCTTCCAGATCATTCCAGATTTATCCTGTCTTCTGACACACTTGCAGGTCCATTTAGTTTGGTTATAATCTCCAAATTTTAATAAGCATCCTCTTTTTTTCCATGATTGAGGTAATTAATGAAAACATTAAGTATCACTGGATCATGGACAAACACTTGTAAAACTCCAGAATCACCACATAACTTGTCCACGAACCACTCGTGTCTTCTTTCCAAATACAGCTTTCCAACTAGATTTATAGCTCCCCTGTAATGGTTTCATCCATTCTGTACTCCCCTAGCATGCTCAAGTGGTCTTCCAGTGATACACCACAAAAAATCTTTGTTAAAATTAAGGTACATGATGTGTATACCTTTACCTAACCACAACGGGAAGCTGTGCTGTCATCTTCCCAAAATGAATGAGTTGTTTGATATGACTTGTCTCTAACAAATCCTCACTGGCTCTTGGCACATCTCCTTGTTTTCTTCCATGTATTTACAACTAGGTTGTTGGTTTCTTTCTTCCAGTAATTAGCCTTCCTCCCCTTTTAATAATGATAGACGCTTTGTTTGCCCTTCTCCTGTCATTTACATATGTTGTTTTCTCTGAATCATTCCTTCCGATAATCTATTTTGTGAATTCCTTTTATGTGCTTTTTGTCAGATGTTGTAATTTGTCGCATCTAGACAAGCAGAGACATTGTATGACTTGGAGCATGTTCTGTGTTGAATCAATTTCTGCACTATTTTGAATAAGTAATGTTAATGGAGAAGTCGTCACAAAGCTGATTTGCCAGGACCATTCTGATTTTCCTGATATTTTTATATGCTGGCTGAAACAGAAGCTTTTAAAAAGAATTATCTTTTAACACAGAAGCATAATACTTCCAGATTATAATCAAGCATAGCAAAGACTCTTCCAGTGTCCTGGTAGACCCTGGTTCTTTCATTGTCTGAAACAAAGAAGGCAATGACTGTTTCCAGGAAAATGCAGAATCTACGTAAAAGAAAACTTCCTGCAGTATTTTTCTTCAAACATTTCCTTAATTTCTAGGGAGAAAAAAAAATCCAGTAAATTGTAATAAAGCACTACTCTTTTGACAATGCAAGTTGTCATTTCACCCCCAATGTTACTTTTATAGTTTCAAAACTTGTTCTTGGCCACTGTCCAAATATTTATAGCCCTTATAATGTCTCTTTATAAGTGTTCTCAAGCAAATAGCCAGTCTTGCAAACTCTTGCACATGTGCTGAACTCTGCTACGTGAGGTAGTTAAGCATGTGAATGTTAGCAACAGCAGAACCTCAACATAAGAAGGCTACAACTTAAATCACACTGACAGACCAAAGCACCTGCTGGACGTTTCACAGACATATGCAGATATCTATGCAGGACTGGAATCTTTACAAGGCAAGAAGAAAGGGAGATAACGCAAGGCAGTGTGGAAGAAGTCCAGCATAATGTTGGGAGGCTGGACAGAATGACTTGGCAACTTAGTTCGTGCAGTCCGTAGTTGCATTGCTGTTTCTTTTCTTTTTTAATGGTCTAAAGTAAGCTTGCCCTCTTTTGGCTTCATGAGACACTCAGAAAACAGCAAACTCCATTTCTCATGAGCCACTGAAGAGTTTGAAAGTGACGTTCAGGGTAGTCAGATCTGTGAAACTGAGAAAAAGAATAAGTAAATTAAATGCATTTTTCTTTCTTATATAATTGTGACTTTTCAAAATTGAAATGTTTTCAGCAGTCCTGCTAGCAGGAAAATAGGAGAAAAAAAAATGTGATAATTTGCTTCCCGTTGGTCTGGGGAGGTTTTGAGAAAGGTGGCCAGACACCTCAGTTCCATGGGCTTGAAGGAAGCGGAGCTGGCAGCTCTTCTGGGTGCCTGGGCTTTCCCTCTCTTGGAGGTCTCAGTGGTGAAGCCACCGATGCGTGCAGCACATGGGCAACTGTGTCTCTGCTGTTTGAGGAGATCTGATCTTTCCTGGCACACACATCATGTGGTTCGCTGCCCCATTAACTATGTCATGGCTGCTGGCTGTGTTCATGTCCACTGATCCACGCCATTGACCTCTCTCTCCAAACAGCTGCTGTTCTCTCCTGGGAGGTACCACAGTTCAGCCTGAGCATTGTGTGAAGAGTGGGCACCTCGTCCCGTTTTGGCCTGTGGGTGTCTAAGCAACCAGGTATAATTCACTGGTTTCACTTAAGGCTGCTCAGCTTGGTGACAGGTGAGATTTCAGCATGCCAGCTGTGGACCTCACTTTTATGCTCCTTTACACACCCACACCTTCTACTGTAATTACATGTGACCTCCCTACCTCCCTCTCTGACACAACTTCCTACTTCATCTCCTCTACCCGACACCTTCATGTCCCCTCGTGCTGCAGTTCTCTCTCCCTACGTCCTTGCAACCTTCCTCTCAGCCTCCCCTGCTTCCTCTTTGTGGGCTTCCTTGTCTCTGAGCATGGGCATCAAATATGCCCCAGCTGCAGGCTGAGAAGTGTCCCCAGTGTCCCTAGGAAGCGAGGCTGAGTGGGAGAGCCTCCGAGTCAGCCTGAGATGTACCTTCTCTTGACTACCTGGCAGCCTGTGAGACATGCTGCCACTCAGCTGCTAGCACACCATCTCCAGACCAGATGTTGTGCAGGTCTGGTTTAATTTGGTCTGAGCTGTAATGCAAACTTTATTTTTGTGTCTTTCAAGTGCTTCCTCATCTTGCTCTGTGATTTTTATACTTCAGTTTCTATTTTAACCCCTAATCTACTAGTGACTGTTCTGCATGTACGCTGAAGTCTGGTGCAAACACTCTCACCACACCATTCTCCTTTCTATCAGAAAACGTGCACACTTCTGCTTTCCTTTCTGCTAATTTAATGCCAATGTGGAATGAATTTACAATCTTTACTTTCAAACAAATGTGTCAGAGCAAAAACAATTCCTGCAAATATTCAAAGGCACCTTAGTTACACAGAAGACTAAGCCACCCTTAGATACTCAGGGACTTGAGGGAATTTAGGGGAGAAAAGGGAGTTGGCTGCTTAAGGCCAAAAACCTTCAAGATGTGTAAATAACCTAAGACCAGACTGATTAAAGTCTTTTAGGTATTTAAAACTCATATCTTGCATCATCTACAGAAGCTCAAGTAGAATTTTTTAATCTCACTAGGCATTCATTTTTAGGTAAAAACCTTCATTTTTAAACATTTCAGTTGTAAATGTTCCCAGTATACTTTTGAAAATTTTTTCCTTATATATTTTTGTGCCCAGTGTTTAAGGTATGACAATTTTTTTCCCCCAGTTTGTGGCCTCCACCAATGTTTAGAATTTCTTTTAGTGATAGAAGACTGACAAGACTGATATCAGCAGGTTCTAACCTAATTATTAAATGTTAACCTCTTGAGGTTAAATAAGCTCTTCTGATGTCAAAAATGCCCCAGGAGTCCTGATGTACCCTCCTCATATTTGGAATACATGTTTAAGGAGAAGAACAGTGCAGCTCTTCTCACTCCAGCCACCCTGTGCAGAGCAGTCAGTCAGATAAATTGTCTTTGTGCAATTAACTCATTTCTTCTTCCTGTCCTGACAGTACCCCCTGTCAGACACACGCCCCCAACCACCCACAGCTCACAGGCAACTGAAGATATAAGAGTATAAGAGTGTGGGAGGGCATCTTAGGAAACACAGAAAAGCAACCCCTATTTAGCAACACTTACTACAGAAAATCAGGGCTGCTTTCAATCTTTCTTCCAACAATCCCATACCAACTTGTGCTGCACCCCTGAATCAGCTCTGAGATTTTGGAAGTGCTGCTCCCTCCAATGTCAGGAGGTATTACAAGTGCTTGGTATTTATGACTGTTAATCTATTTATGACTGTTGAGCCATTTATTTATCTGTCTATGTGTGGATTTGTGTGTCTCACTCAGATGTGGACATTTTAGCATGTTATTCCTCCCGACCCCCGCTGCCAAGCGATACATCTATAGACTGACATTTAATGGTACATTCACCCGGAAGAACAGATGAGATGTCTGAAGCAGTTAAAGGAAGACATATTTTCATTTATAATAGCAGTCAGGTTATTGGGAACGGATGACGCATCCATCAGCTAAGTCAAACTGCTGGATTTTCCTGATGCCGTACCGACTTCTATTACAGCCTCATTGATAGTGTTCAGCAATCTCTCAATGAAGCACATCGTATACAGTAATTGATGTGTGACCTTTCTTTAGGGAGAAAATGAAGTCCATGAACAAAAGCTATCTGTGCTGGGCTGCACACCATGGTTTGTGGTACAGCTCCACTATCTCTAATTTGCCTGGTGCATGCAAAGAGGGAATGTCTGCGATTGCTTGGCAGGAAGGTCTTGTGGCTAAGATGTCCTTTTCATGAAGGTGAAAAGTATCTGAGTTTAAAAAATTAACTTTCTCCCTTATGTAAGCACGCCTTAATGGACTTGTATCCTGCCATAGCACTTTGGATTGCTCTGGGTTGCTTTCCCACCACACAATGGAACGCTGCCCTCCTCCTGCCATCACATCGGCAGGACCAAAGTGGTGGAGGAAGGCCTCATTTCCCCATATCACTGTGCATGGCTGAGTGCATGGTGGTGTTACATAGACCTTTGTGAGCATTTTGTGACTGGCTGGTTTATTCTCATTCACCTTGCTTCTGTACTAAGCATGGAAGGCATGCATCACCTGCTTCTGAATTGGCAGGGCCGATATTAGCCTTGACACACTGCAAAGTTTGGCTTGAATTGCTTCACTGGGCTTTTCTCCTTGTTGCTATTTTTATTGGGGATGACTTTTGACTGGTTTTCACTCAAGAAGAGTGTTGTAAACTTCAGACACCCTAGCTGAGATGAGGACTGTAACAGAAACATGCTTTTTGACCAAATGTTCATAAGATTGGAAGTCAGCGCAAGAAGTACTGCAGAAGTGTTATTTGGCTGTCTGACAAAGAAACTGATCATTTTTTACTGTTGCTGCAAAATTACCATATAAGGTTACTTTAAAGTTGTGTACTACATCTTACTTTCTATTTAAATAACAAGGAGATAAGGAGAGAAAAGCTAGAGGGTGGGGAGACCACACCAAGGCTGTCTGTAATAACATGGTTTATGATGTTTATTTTTTGCTTTTGAAAGAGAAATTAAGCATTAAAAAAAAAAAAAAAAAGAGAGAGGCAAGAAAATACTTCCTTCTAAAGTACCTAGGGCCAGGATCAACTTCTGTTCACAGGCATAGGCACAGCATTTCCCTGGTATTCAACAGGAGCTCCTCATGCATCTGAAGATAGCCCCTAGGCTCTACAAGTTTGATAACTTCCCAGCGAAGGAGGGAACGTTTCTCTCCTCTCAGCTTTTATCATTCACTGACTATCCTCTAGACACATCCTTTGTTAATCTGAGAGCCTTGAGAGAAAGCACTCCTCTCCCTAAGCCCCTGCTCATGTGTGTAAAAGGGAGATACATTTATGATTCTTCCATGTAGAAGACTGTAATAAAGACGTTAAGACATTTTCTGCCTACAGCTTTACTTGTACACTTTGCCTAGCCTACCTGAGAAGCTCAGAACTGGAGAGTGTGCAGCTGTGATTGTGTTCCTGTGTGGGTCTGTGCCTGGGGGGTCAGGACACTGCATGGCAGAGTCCATGCTCAGCTCTGTCACTCCTTGATTTGTAAGTCACCTTTTTTTTTCCCCCTTGACCCTGTAGCTCTGTGATACCTAATCTCTGAATAATCTCTAGGGAGAGCCAGGCCCTTGATTTTTCAGTAAGGCAGTGCCAATAGGGTATTTATCTCAGTAGACAGCTTTAAGGCTTCTTTGATGTCAGGGGTCTCTCTGCCAGGACCAATTGTATGAAATGAAAGGTGGGATCAGTTTAGAGACTGGGGGCCTTCTCTGTCACCCTGGCACCTTTGATCAAACCATAAAATCTCAAAATTACCTGACATTAACATGGCACCAGATTTTTCCCTCTGGCAAAACATACACCTCTTTTGTCAGTGCTGCAGTTTGTCACTACCCTACAGTTGAGCCCTGGTAGATTTACTTGTGGGCTGTCCCTCTGTTCAACCCTCCTGCCAGGCTGTAATCTGGGAACTGCTCTTTAAACTCTCAGCATGGTAAGTCCTTCACTATAGGCTAAAAAGGTCTATCCTCCTTGAATATGAGGGAGGAAAAAAGTAATCTTCATGGCTAAGAGTTCAAGAGCTGTGAATCATGAATGAAACTACACCTAAACCTTTGGAAGCAGTAAGATTTAAGATGTACCTTAGCTTTACCTTATTGTCTTTCTTGAAAGGTTTCCTCCTCAATCTTCTGCATGTCTTAGGCCCTATTCTGAGGTGTGGAATTCTTCCTGTGCACATACAAGGTCCCCAATTTGGACATCACATAGCTCATAGGTGCTGGAGGTGACTAACAACATAAGTGCTGCTTTGCTAAGTCTCTCAACACAAGATGTTCATTGGCTGGTTAATATCATATACCCTCCTGTTTAGTATGAGTCTGTAAAAATCTGTACTACTGTGGGATTGAAGGTGTAGACTAGTTTTTCAGTTGTACTGCAATAACGTACGCTTCAGTACGCTTTAGTACCTCCAAAAGTTTGCCATCATTTCCTAGCTGGGGAAACTTCTGCTTCACTTGCTATCCATATGACAGTAAAATAAATAGTCTGTTGGAAGTACACAAAGGAAATTTTAGACTTAAAAGATTGAATGCACTGTTTTTCTTTAAGAGAACATTTGATTTTTCTTAAGAGATGTGAGTTTTGCCAATTTCTTTTTCATATTCATAAGGTATAAAGTCTGAGTAATACATGGAAAATGTAAGTGTTCATGTAGCTAGAAACTTCAAGCAGAAAGTCATAGATGAGACTATGAATAAGGATCCCAGTAGAGTGTTTCCATGTTATTTAAACTCTGGCATTAAGTTACTTCTAGTGGAAGATGCTGCAATCTGAAGTTTTCCATTTTTCAGAAGAAACAGACACAACACAGTCAGTGACAAAATAAACCTCCCACAGATTTTTCTTTCAGGCTGTCTTCACCAGCAGTAAAAAACTAAACAGACAAGGAGCTGAGAATCTCATTGGGCCATCAAGGCCCTCTCCTACCATTTCTGACAGTAGTGTCCATTGTGAGTCTGAATTCAAAGAGCTGGAGAAAACATTTCTTGCATACTGGCATATTAACACCTACCACTAACACCTATCAATGGTGCATCTAACGCAGAATCCAGAATGAGAGCCCAGATGTGTTCAAAAAACATGCATCAAATCAGACACTTTTTTTACCCAGTGAAAATTCTGTCAAGGATGATTACAGATCTGCCTCAGACATAAAGGTCTATACAGTAAGTACTGGAAAGATTCCACTACAAATATTTTCATATTTGTTTCAAAGCAATTGGTATTATTTTGTGGTGTCCAATAACAGGCAGCATCAGAGCCTTCGCTGAAAGCTGCAACACTTACAAAACCAGATAAATACGCAATCTGATGCCTTTGAGGGAAGTTTCTCTCTAACCCAGGCAAGCACAAAGTTGCTTAGGGCCTAAAACAGGAACAAGCATTTTCTTTAGAAAGTCATCCCATGAGTAATATGACAGTGGAAATTTTTATTATTCTTAGACATGACTAATTCCTTTCTGTATCCTTCTTTGCTTCAGTTTTGCTGAGTCAGTAAATATATAATTTTTTCTTTTTAGCAGTCTGACAGTTATTACCTATTTTATTTCCTTGAGTAACTCCTTGTTCTTTTGTTACAAAATAGAGTAAAAAATAGGAGCTCCTGACCTTTGTGGAATCATCCAGCATTTTGTAGGCTCCTATCTGCATGGCTGCAAGGGCTAAAAAATGCCTATTTAAAAATATTTATTTTTCATTGTTATAAAGGCAAATATCAGCAGTACTTAATGTGGATATTACATGGAACAGCGATCCTGGTAGAAGATGGGTGTCAACTGGAACTAGCTCAATGAGTTTCTTGTTCAATATTAATTTATTTGAATGCTGCCTAGAAGAGCATTATCAGTGCCATTTATCTGAACAAGGTCTATTTAGCTTGCACTTCATTTCTAGAGGTGTAGGAAAGAGTTGTCCCTTTAATTGTTTGACATCCAGCCATGTATTTCACACATTGCCAGACTGGCCTGTTCTGCAAGTACTTTTTTGAAAGGCACACCCTCAGCTGTTCCAGTTGCCCAGTCCTCTGAAGTATGACACTCTTTGAAAAAATATAAAATTCCTGCAAAATATTGAGGGTCCCCAGCTGGAATAGATGATATAAAACATTCTGCAAAGATAATATATCCCTTCATACAGGCATGGATTGATCCTTGTAAAAGCTAACTATTTTCCTTCCAAGTTTAGGTTTTAAATTTCTTTCAGCTTTCCTGAGAACCATTTACTCATCTGTCTTTCAAAAAAAAAAAAGAATCAGTCATCTTGTGGGTGCCATGAAATATTCACTAGACAGCTCAAGCTATTTTCCAAGTATAAATATCTGTCTGTGGATCACTACTAGAGGCGGATGGGGCACAAATCAAAATTCATATGAATCTTATTTAAAAAAAAATGTCTCTATGTTGGCCTATAACAAAGGAGCTCATTTGGATGACTTACATAATAGATCAGGGGAGTTATCACTGCACAGGAAGTACCCATCAAACTAAATACTTTTAAATGATTAAAAGAAACCCATTTTACTCTACTAAAAGAAAAGTCATGTGCTTAGGCACCAATGACACTGAATTATGCAGGATATAGAAGAGCAAAATAACATTGAGATTTTGAATGGGAAAAGTTATCTTAAGAACAACCTGCAAGTTTCTTGGACATTTTTACAGATTAACAATAGACAGGGCCCTCACGTTTAATCTAGAGCAACATCTTCAAATCATATCAAAGGATAAGACCTACTTCCTCAAGCTTCAGGAATCCAGAAGCACGGCCCATAGCCTGCTCTTGTCAATGCAAAGATGTGGGTGCTTCCAGAGGATAATTATTACATGCATTTGAGACTCCCGTCACAGGGTGGAAGGAGGCAGCTGCCTTTTCTTGAACTCAGCAGTGCTGAAAGGTTACACTGGATGCCTAGGTGGCTGCATTTCTGGTTCATGATGGAGTAATAGGGAGAGACGATGTATCAACCAAAACATGGGTAGAGGCTGAGAGTTGGGACATGTCGGTTTTACTGGACAGGAGGGAGGTGAGAGGATTGGAGAAATGGGAAGGACCAGAGCCCTGTGCAGTAGGAAATAGGCATGACTTAATGATGTTAGTCTGGGAAGCTAGGAGAGCTTGTATTATCAAGTTGCTGCTTATGATGTTCTGGTGAAAAAAGGATTTTGTTCTAGAGAAATCTAAGCTGTGTTTATGAGTGTCCATATATTGTGTTTAAGAGATTATTGGTGGTCCAGAGACATCAAGATCTGCACTAAATGAGAGCATCCTATCTAGGCAACCCCAGGTTCAGATCCCCTAGATCCCCTCTGCTCCACTCTACAACAAAAGGAGAATAGGATGGGCAGATGTGGTACTGTAGACAAGGTTCCAGTTAGCTAAGACTGCAGAGCTTGCAGCCTTCAGTTGAATGAGGACAAGCTCAAGAATGATGCTGTATATCAGTAAGGACAGAACTGGTGTCCTGCTCTGTTAGATAAGAATCATTCTACTATGCTTTGATGACCCAGCTCCTTGAGAGGATATGGATACTATGTGACAGTGTTTTGAGTACTAGGATAAGGGTACCGGGTGATAGTGGATGGTATCCAGTAAAGCAAAACCACGATCACCGCAAGCATTTTCTTCTTGCTTACATTTTGAGAGATGATACTAAGAATGCATCCTCAGTTAATTATCCATTTCATCTTCTCCTCAAAGCTTGCATGATCTAACTTCAGAGCCTTTTTCACTTGCTTTTTATTCCATACATGTGCAGTGCACATCTTTTGAAAGCAAGATCACCTGGACAGTGCTATAAAAGCAGTTCTTGCCAGTGCAACACAAGAAATTGTTTCTGAGCTGTTGCATCACAGTCAGTGGATTTTTGCTGCAGTGGTGAGATAATAATTTTCTTCCCTTTGCCATTGAAATTGTTTGTAGCTTGTACCATCAAACCCCAGCCAACTCTTCAGCATAAGTGAACAGCTGTACAGTGAGCTGGCAAAAAAAAAGGAGCATCTTTACTCACACTGAAAGTTTGTAATTAAAAAAATGCATAAAGCATCAGAAGCAGAGTTAAACTTCCCTACCTTTTGGGGCTTGGTGGTCCGAGCCTGACCTAGTGGATGTGTCAAAGCTGAGAAACATGAAGATCACCTCACCTTCTACCAATATTGTGCAGCTGCAGGTGTGTTGGTGTCAGTTTGGTGTGTGCCATACATCTCATAATTTCTGGTTTCCTGTGGAGGGGAGCTTTGCTGTGTGGACAGTCAGAGAGCCTTGGTGCACGTGTGTCCCTGTCCAGATGCCCAGTGAAGCCAGACTGTCACTGTGCCTCCAAGCTCACCAACCCTGACAGTCAGGCAGAGCCATGTGTCCTAAGGGTCTGCACTTCCAAATGTCAGATCCCATTCACTGTTGCTGTGCAAATCCACTACAGGAAATGCATCCACTGGCTTCAAGAGAAAAAATATCAATAACTCATCTGTAACTCAATGATGAGGCCTCAGTCAGGATCAGTAGCTGTTGTGGTAGGCATTCTCCAGATACATCAGGAAACATTTCCCACATGAATGCTAGGTATGCACAGGACTTTTCATGTGGCACAGGAAGGTAGATCTCTAGTTAAGGATTCTAACTCCAGAGATTGGACATCGTTTTAAGGTCTTCTCTAGCCTCAGTCAAAAGGCCGCTTCATCCGGTTGACCGAGCTCTAGGTGGACACCTGATTGTTTTAGCTGCTGAGTCAAAAGTGGCTGGTTTTGATGACATCTGTTATTTACTAGCTAGTGAGAGAAGTTGTTTCAACCTAAACCAAAGGTTAAACACAGTTCAAGTCAACCTAAAGGAATTAGGAACCCATCTTCCACCAAAATATCCCTAGAAGATGAAGATCTGCTTACTTTCCTCCTAGTCTTTACATTGATTACAGTGGCCTTTGATTAAGGCCCTGAGCGAATTTTATGTTAACACTGAGTGCATGCTGAGTAAACAGAAGGTTAAGGAGCTCATAACTTGAAAAGCTTAAGCTCTTGTTTTTGTCTGCATCAAAAGCAATACCAGCTTCCCCAGACAGCACTGCTGGATTTGAACTCTGGCTCTGGAGAGTCTGGCTACAGACCACACAAACTCTCCCCAGGCTGAACTGTACATCATCTATCCACCTACAAGAAGCTGTTGGGGATTTTGGTGCTGTTTTTCTTAAGCAGGTCAGTGCTGGCTGTGCCTCTGCCTGTCTACAGGAGCTCACTGTGGTGACACATGCCAAGTAACTTCCAAACTGACTATTTTTGGTGCCAGCACTAGTGGCCTTGCTAATGGTTACCTCATCTGGCATGAACATCCTTAGCATTCTAGCTTGGCATTTGCAGACCATGTTAAGCCCATGGTGCAAAACCTTCAGCATTATCAGCCAGCTCAGGTTAAAGCTCAATATTACTGCCAGCTGCAGTGTAGGTATATCCCAAAGTTTCCAAACATATGCTACCCTGTATTCTTTGTGCTTGTTCCTTGGCAGTATTTCACGGTAAAAGTGCAATGATTCCCCCCTCCCTTTTTATATAATCTTTTCTTCAGCCATGCTAATCTCCAAAGACTCTGAATCTAAAGAGCAGCCTCATTGATTTACCAACTAGATCAAGATAAAGGGGAAAAAAAGGCTGGAAACAAATGAAAGATTGGAAACAAGTGTAGATTAGGTTGAACAGCTATGCAAAGGATGCATATACAGTTAACATTAAAATGAGAAGAGCGAGTTAATGGTGTAATGCCAGCATCACTGGTGGTACAGCTGGAAAGGTTAAAAATAAATAAATCCTCTTTGAGTATAGTCTGCTTCATCTGGGTCTTGCATGAGCTGTGAAACTTGCCTTTTCCAGGCATCAAAAAACCCCAGACATGCTCATGACCATCACAAAGCACAACAGTATTATTCAGGCTGCAGGAGGGACTTGGTATCCCCCAAAGCCTTTCTTGCTCCTCTGGTTATTTAGTACCTACCAACCACTTGCTTAAGCATTGGTGACTTTAGGATGGATAACCAGAAATGGGCTGTTTATCTGGGGAGACAGGGAGAGAGCAGGAGGGATTTGCCTTCATGCAGCATTCCTAACTTGTTTTCCACCATCTCAGCATTTGGGTGATATGGTATTTATAGACAGTGCTTCAACCAAAGGGAATGATAAAAGGAAAATAAAAACATAATTCATGAATCAGAGCTAGCCTACAACCAGCCTGCACAAACATATGTCAAAAACTGTGGCTGAGGAAGTGGAGATGAACTCCTCAAGCGAAATGGCTCCTGCCCCTACCATTCATGGTTAGAAAGCAAAGAACAGATCAGAGTTCCCCTAAACTGAAATGATAAATTGCTTATTATGCCTCAATATAAGGACTGTTCAGGCCCACACTTACCTAGTCATCAGTCTTTTCCAGCAAAAAATCATATATCTATATCCTCTTGGCTTTGAAAGCGACAATTGCACCAGATTTCATCACAGTCCTTCTGCAGCTTTCTTCGAAGCTGAGCAGACAAACATTGTTATCAAGGCCTACAGGGACTCAGTCTAAACTCTTTACACACATTTGTTCAAAATGAGAATGTGAGCTGGCAGCAAACCAGGCTTCCCCCTTTCTTCTCCCGCTTGCTTTCTGACCCCCGAGACATGCCGTGGATGCGTACACGCTGCACGTGGGCTTTTCTTCCCAGAATTTTGATCACCTCAGGAGCTGGGCTACCATTAGAGAGAGAGAGAGCCTAGATCTTCAGCTAATCTCAGGATGGTTTTACTTTTTATGGCTACTATATTTATTCAAAATTCACCTTTCCTTTCCTAATTGCATGGCAACATAAGCCCGTACATTCTAGGGGGTGCGTGTACATCACCTTCAGAGGCAATTTGCACAGCTTCTGTTTCCTGTCATTTGCTTTACCTGTAGAGCTAGGTATAAATTCCTGCTGCAGGCCTGTGCAATTAATGTGGAAGGGTCACTGAGCAGGCAGAGGGAGGAAAAGTAGGCCATCAATAAAAATATAATAAAAACTCAGAAGAACGTTTGATGCCCTCTGCAAATCAGTGACATTGTTCTTCTGGATGTCAGATGAAAATGTGTTACCATTTACAAGATAAGCTTTGACAACAGCTAAAAATCAAACAGAAATTTCTTAACCATCTCCTTGTCAGCTAAGAGCATCACCGAGACCATTGTTACCAGTGTTATCTAGTAAGCTTGCTGCATGCAAATAGCACTTGATTTATTTCCCAAGCTTCCAGATAAACCCAGGGATCATTTGAATTGCCGTTAGCCTGAAACATACTACGGAAGCATGGGGAGTACTCAGGAAACAAAAACTCAGGGAAATATGTGTGAAATGTAATCCAGTTACCATTTGCTACATACTGAACGCGTGTGTCATCGGTACAGGAAATGAATAAGCTATAGATCAGGAATATCCCTTGGACCTAGGAGACAAGTTGTAGATGATTTTTCTTTGAGCTAACCTCATAATCTACACAAGCTTTCAAAATGTGTAGACACTGCTCTCCTTATTCTGGCAATACTGCCCACATTTTTTTCCTTGCTTCATGTTTGTTATTGTGCTTAATTGGCCAAAATGATTGACACGTTTCTGCTTCAATACAAATTCTCCTGGGCTGAGGGTTGGGGCTTAGCAAGGGGATTAGAAATAGGCCTTACTTGATGTTAATGGATTCCTGTCTAGGTCAAAGCAAGTAAGGATGAAAACAATAATGTTATATTTTTTTCAATCGAGTCATTCATGTTTCTTCTCCTCAATCTCCCAAATTAAATATGTTCTTTATATTTCCGTTTTCTGTGTGGCATTAAATCATGAGTATTTAATGTTTGCTCTGATGCAGTTTATAATAAGTTGATTCATTACTGAATGCAGAACTTACTTCTTTTCCCTTCACTCATATCTTGGAAACCATTTTTACATTAAATCGTTACTTTCTGAAGATGCAACAGACACAAGCACGCAGAACACAAAGCACAAAGCAGATGGGGTTGTCACCTGTGAAGAGGCTGAGAACAAGCTTTATTTCCCTTAAGGAATCTTCTGTCTGCATGCCACTATCATGAAAATGTCCATTTTCTGTCTCAAAGCTTAAGCCAAAGGATTCTGCTGCCAAGTGATTACCTGCCTGTTTTGGCATTCACTGCTTGCTTTCTGTCTCAGAGCCATACATTCCTGGAGACAGGACAGGAAGTTCACCAGTTGGGATTATCTAGGTGTGGCTGACAAAACCAACACTGGCAATTCTTCATGTTGCCATTATTTCTCCTTAGCCATTAGAGGTGTACCACTCTGAATTTTAAAGGAAAAACTCCAATGGCACTATGTGGTATAGTTGCAGTACTAAATGTGCAGCTGGTAAATGCCATCCTTGAGCTAAGGGCAGTTGAGCTACCTGGCTCCATAGGGCTTGAAGTGTGGAACTTAAAGCAACCAAAGATATCTGTATCTGCTACAATCATCAGTCCTGGTACTGCTTATGTTTCCTGCACTCACTATGGGTGTATATGGGTGTATGTATATGGAGGTGAAGCTCTGCTGTTTAAAATGCTGCCACAAATCTGAAATCTCACAATGGCTGCAACCTGTCTGTTCTTCCATGACTTCGTGAATCCTCCTCTTGCATTTGAAATTCAAATACAACGCTCCTTGGCCATCTTGAGTCTGCACACATCATATGCCAAGCAGCAAGGTGCTCAGGAAAGTTTGCATTTATTTTTGTTTAATGACATACAACGCTTTCCTAACACGGAAACTTCAAAACACTCAAAGGAGTTTGAAGTCCTTAGCTGTTTTTTTTCTGAGGTCCAGAGTGGCAAAATCACCTACGTGACAGGGCTCTGTCCCCTGCCCTTTCCGCTTGGTCCTTCTTCCTCTGGCTGTCACAGAGTTGTCAGACAATAATCAGAGTCTCCAGCTACCTCACCCTGCAGTCCAGACACCCAGCTGTGGATAACAGCTTTGAAGTTTGCATTCAGAACCTGAGGTGGCTATATAGTAATAATAGCTCTTTAGGGAGGGTAAACTATGGGTCGGCTGATCTCCGTCCCCGCTCCACTGGTGACCTGCACCCTGAGAGCTCAGTGACATGAGCATCATCCCTCCTAAAGCAGGAAGATCTGGCTGAAGAAATCCATCCCCTTCTTTTGCTGTAGTTTTCTTCTCTGCTGATTTTTTCCTGTGTTATCATGAAAAGTGGTCATGGAGCCTACATTACTGAGACAGAATATTAGGACAGCCAGACATTTAATCTGACTCAGGATGGCATATATTTGCACTCTTTTCTTGTTTAAACTGTGCTGTGTGGTTTGTGATGAATAGCTCTAATGGCCCTCTTTCAAATCTGCAAATCAACTATATTGCTGGGTTTTGGTGTTCCAGAAAGGCAGGGTAAGGATTATTGAGGCTTTAGAGTGTTAAAGAGGAGATTAAGCGTAACTCACAGTGAAGGTATAGTACAGAAAGTAGAAACAAAACAAAACAAAAACTTAAAGGAAACTTATCAGAAAAAAGTTTAGACCTTTTTTTCTCATTTTGTGATGCATGAGGGTGTCACAAAAGAATACATTTTAGGACTATAAGTTTTACTTCTCATTGTCAGCAAGACTAGAAACTTTCTGGGAAGGTCCTATGGCCTGAACTGTACAAAATACAGCAATAAATTTTACTAAAAGGCCTCACAGTACTTGATCAATTTAAAATTTGTTTCTTGTGATTGAGCTTTTGTGTCACTGGATATGTCACACCTGACATGCATTTCCTTTTGCTGCTGTTTATATATTAAAGTTCAAGTTGCAAGCAGGGGGAATAGAGGTAGAGATGAATGTGAACAGCCAGGAGTCCTAATATTTGAAATGACCCTCCCAAGAGCTTTAAGTGAAAACATATGTAGACTTTTAAAAAATGTAAATAAATCCTTTGCAATTGTTCTAGAATTCTTACCCTTTTTGTTCATCTTTGCTTCCAGCCAAAAAACTGTCTACATTCTTAGTCTAAACATATCCCTCTTGTCTTTAATTTTTCATAATTAAACACACTTTCCATAGTGTGTAATCCAACTGGGGCAGGTCTAGTTGGTTGCCTTTCCATGTTGTTATAAATCGAGGCCCTTGCTGCAGAAAGAGGGAAGAAATCTCTGAGTCTGCCCAAGTAAAACATGAAACAAAACAAGACCCAAAAGAGATTTAAACGTCTCCACAGTTTGTCTACGCCTTTCTCTGACTCCACAGCACTCGGCTGAAACAATAAACAAGTGCAGGCACGTCTGGTGCGTCCGCTGCAGTCCTGCATGTCCCTGGAGGAGGTACGTCGCTTGAAGGTTACGAGCAGCCCTGCTGTCCTCAGTGCACATCTCTCTGCATTTTGAGATAGGTGGTAGTGCTTCCAGAACTTCCCAGATGATGATGGTTTTCAGATTTACCTTCAGTTCTTTCCATTTGATGTCAGCAATGATGTGGCTTTCTTCTACATTTTACTGTCATCCTGCATATGTCAGAATTTCATAACAGTCTGTGACAGAGACATCCAAATTACCAAGGCATTTCCTGTAACTCAGGAGCAGAGATGAACAATGATCCTCCCAGGCTGAGGTCAGGGGAGAATAGGATGAGAAATGTTCATTTGTCTGCTGTAAAGAACTGACTTTGCCCATTGACCATGATTTGAATCTGAATGAAGCTCTGGGTGAGGTTTGGAAAAGTTGTGCAGCAGTCTCTTAAAAACTTGCCAGTTGCCAATGATAGCTGCTATTTGCAGTTAGATAACTTCAGTGTTTGTAATATTCAAGGAATTTCCTGTAGTAAGCACAGAGAAGTACAAATGATACTGAAAACTCCGAGACAGCTGTGTCTGCTTGTCTTAGGTAAAACTGAGAAGCTTTCAAAGGCAACTGCTCTTTGTTCCTCTTTCCTTCTGGTCACCTAAACACAGAAGTATTGGCACTGAAAACAGGAAGGGAGGTTTGTGTCATTTCAGGTTTGTCTGAAAGCAAGATCAGTTCTGTCATAATTTTTTTCACAGAAATTTCAGAAGAATCGAGTATCTATATTAATTTCAAAATTCTGTCTAGTTCAAGGAGGATTCTTATCTTGGATCTATTTATCTTCAATTGAACAGATTCTCTGCATTGCTTTAAGCTCTCTTACTAGTTATCTCACTCTCTTTTTAAACTTAATTTATTTGCTGACATAGAAGATGGTCTTGGGAGACAATGCAAGTGAAAAGGTCTGGGACCCCTTCCCAGTCGTTACTCATTTCAGTCAAAATCACGAGATGCACAATCTGTAGGTTCATAATCCCCTGAGGAAACAGTGCCAGTCAGTGCTCAGTAACTACAGACTGCTAAGAAGATGAACTGCATGCTTCAAGGGGCACAACACAAGGAGCCAAAGGCTCTTCTCGGGGGAGACGTACAAGGGACAGATTCAAACTGAGCCAAAGCCTGCTCCTCCAACCCTTTCACTTACTTAGGACAACTTCAACAGTAGGTTTTCATGTATATTTGCTGTGGGCTTTGAAAGCGCGTGCTAACCCCTGCTACATGACTGAAGAACCTTATGATGATTGTCACAGTCACTCAAGCATGTAAGTGCAGTTCATGTTAACTTAGACCACCGTCCTTTTGAGATTTTTCTATTATTCATTTCTTACATCTCTTTAACAGCTTGCTCTGTCTCATGATGTTTTCTTACTTTGATTCCTGGGTTTACACTTGCAGTTTTACAAAGATTAATTTTCCTGCTGCCATTTCTCAGCTATTTGTTCTGTCCTGCCCTAACTTCATTATGATTTAGCCTTTCTGTTGCTCTGCTTCTGTGGAAGTTACACAGTACATAGTTACACAGCATATTTCTAATATTTATCAGGCATGTCTTCAGAGTGAAGGAATTTACCTTCTGAATTTTGGATTATTTCTATTCTTGCTTGCTTCTCATATGTCTTTCATGGTTTCCTTAGGAAAAAGAAAAAGCATCTACAGTGTACAATTTGGTACACTGTGGATAAACATCTGGTATAATCAGAGAATAAATGATGCAAAGTTTTATGTTGGGAAAGAAAAAAAAAAAAAGAACATTTTAACCAAAAAATATACCATCCATCATGATGTCTACACACAACTGCAAACATGATGTTAGCCCTGTTAGCAACGCTAACATCCAGCAAGGTAGAGGTCATATCTCTCTCACACTTTTCAGACTTAAGAGCATATTTGAGATATAGCTTATATTTGATGTCCCTGTTTGCCTTACGCTTTCAAAATTTTCAGTGCAAACACAAATTACAATGAGCTCCTTTCTCTACACACAGCTCCCCTTTTTACCCAAACACACTGCTAAGAAACCAAACAGCCACTCCTTGCCCCATGAAAGGGGGAAAAGCTCTTCAAGTAGCCTGTGGCCCTGTGAGAGCAAACAGGAATGACTCACCAGCTGGTGTGCGTGTGCTTTGGAGGAGGAGATGTCATCTGACTTTGACACCAGGTGATGGATTTGGGAGAGCAGATCTTCATAGATCACTAGGTCATCTTACAAACAAGCAGGGTGGTTTCCACCCCACCTGTGTAAGCTAAACATGCATGTAAGTGTGATGAAACCCAGGGGGCTTTTGCTTGGATGCTGGCACTGATCTGGTTTCCTTTCACCAGTGGCTATTAAACCAGCACAGCCTACACTGCGGGAAGTCCCTGAACTGCTGAATGACAGGAAAGAGAAGTGAATGCCAGAGGAAGGAATGCTCTTTTGTGCTCTCCTTCTCATGGGTTTTGATTAAGCTGGTCTAACATCAGCGACATGATGCAGGGCAGGACCCAGTATGCCATTTCTACAGGCCACTAATCAAAACTACATTAATCAGGTGATTTGCTCAGCTAGAATAGTGCTCTTGGCCACTGTAACTCTAGTTTTACCAGTGTAAGAAGAGAGTAAGGAAATAGGTCCCTTGATCAATATTTAGCTTGGTTTGCTGTTCTGAAAAGACAATAAGGAAAAACATAGGCAATTAAATGGTGGAGAACAAACAGAAACCTAGAACAAATAGACATGAATAGAATATTGTCCAGTTCATCTTTCTCTGGGTAGGTATTAAGTGTTCCCCATTTTCATTCTGATGTGCAAACAGAAAAGTTACCACTTCCAGCTCCACAGTTACCCCATGCTCTTTGCCGTTTGCAGTTTCCTGGTTCCATGAAGGATCAGCTGCTTCAGGATGAAAGCTCATGGCTCTTTTTGTGCACCATTGGAGGGCATCACAGATGGATCCTCAGAGGAAAGCAACATCATGGGACCGTTCTTATAGACACAATGTTCAGGCCTGTACTAAAGAGCCTTTAGAGACCTTAGAGGTCAACATTCAAGAAACTGGCTGATGACATTGATGGACAGTACTTGCTTTCCAGCCCAGGAGGAAGTGTGGAAAGATTTTTAAAAATGAGTAAAAAAATCAGAGAAATACAGCAGAAGGATACAAAGAGGGGGAAAACCCCCAAAACCATCCACAAACAAGCAAACAGACAAAATGACAGAAGAAAGGCTCTAAAATCTATGGAGGACCACAAAAAGGAGAAAAAGCCCCCAAATGTTGTTTTGTTAGAAATGTAAACTAGCATTCTTTTTTCTTTAGAAGGGAAAAGAAGGAAAAGACTTTCAAAAATGTCTTTTATTTCAGAAAAATGATCCATAAATTCCAAGAGAATATGACATGAGGTTTCTCTCCTTTTTGTTCCATCTGCTAGCAGTAGCTTGCTTTGTCCTTTCATTTACCTAAATCTTGTCTTTTCAAGCCCAATTTACTGGATTAACCTTGTTGCTCAGATAGCAAAGTTTAACTCTAAAATAAGCCCCACAAGGGGATTTGCATGAAAAATAACTTTTCTACCTCCAGAGCCTCCCCCAGCTCTGACTTAGTCATGGAGAGTCCATACCAGCTGACCTGAAGGCCATACTGGCTTGGTGCCTGGCTATAACTCACGTGTTTCTGAGCAGTGGCCAAAGGAGTCTGTCAGAAAGCAAAACATATGGAAGCCTTTCTCTCTTAACTGTGGGGCCTGAATACTGAATCAAGAGGCCCAGGAAATACCAACACGGTGCATCTTCAGAGCAGTAAAGAACATAAAAGAGTCTTTCATTATGCTTGAGAACTGCTATGGTAGCAATAATGTAGAGAATGAGTATCAGGAAGTTTACACTCATGGAAAAATTCACTGGTATCAAGCTGGTTTGTACACTCACAAGGCCAAGTTGAGGAAATGAAGGTGAACATGAGTGACTGCAAGCTAATTTGTGTCTTGATTATGCTAGAAATGTGGACTAGTGTTTCACACAGTGAACTGCAAAGGTTTTGCTTAAATCTGTCATGAGTGCTGGGTGAATGGCAACCCAAAGCTGTAGCACAAGGCGATGTAAAATAGGATGAACATTGAAGAAACAGCTCTCACAAAGACCAGCAGCAGGGATGTTCCAGTACAATGCTATATGAATTGTATTTTTCAGCATGTGACATCCTTGGGCACCAGTGTTCTGTGATGACATGGTGCAGCAGCCTACAGATGCTGGTCTACAGAACTAGTTTCTACTGGCCTGCTCTCTGGCTGTAGGTGGTCTGATTAAGATGGTGTCTGCTTAAAATCACTAAATTTTGAAATTAAGAGGAGGAACAACGACCTGCAGTTCTGCCCAGCTCTAGCATTCAGAAACCCTGAATAACACCTTCCCTTCCTCACATCCCCTCCTTTCTGCAATCAATCATAGGATTGACTTAACACCATGAAAGCAGACAATTTCATTTTACAGTCTTTTTATATGTGTTCTGGTGCTGGAGCATTTAGGACTTTCATTTCCAGTCACTGTGGGCGAGAAACATACTCCTTTAAAAATAAAGTGAGATTTTCAGGCAGTAATCTCTATGTGGCAGCTTTGGTTTTCAGAAAAAAATGTTCAGACTAAAACTGCAAAGCCTGTGACTGCTCATAGACTCCCTGTCTGCACTGGGCCTTATGCAATAGAGCCCCAGTCTGGCTGAGACCCCAAGATATTCATTAATTTTAAGTGATAATATGGTAAAGATATGATATAATGTTTTTCTGTCATGTTCAAGATAATCCTGCACGAGCACAGTTATCTAGCTAAAGAAATCTGTTTTTAAAAACAAGAATAGGCAGTATGCTAGCTGCTAACTGGCATCTTTCCAGGCTCTCTAACTTCACTGGTTAACAACAGAGCAATAAATGGGAGATATTTAAGATTTTAATTTCTGCTAAAATCTGACCATGTGGGAGATAGTCCTGTTTTTTCTGTGATATATTCCTCTTATATGAGAAAGTAAGATCCAGTTAGTGCTGGGATCTTTGCAAGATGAGTGTTCACTGGTGAGCAATTCATATTTGCAATAACTGCATGATATAAAAATACCATTAAAAATATACCTCCTTAAAAAGAGCAATTGCCAAATGCTGTCTACCACATTGCCTTGGGGCCCAGCCACTTTATATAGTTTTTGTAAATGTTATTTAGCATTTGGCTTGCACTGCTGCCACAATTCCACTTGGCTGCCACAGTCACTTTCAGTGATGCTAACCCAAGTCATCCCATTGCAGCTACTCTGTTGAAGGGATACCATGACCCACTTTGCAAGGGAGGGCAGAACAGATACCTTGCTGTAAATTAAGGATTATCCCCTGGTACCAAAGCAAAGTGAAAATTCCTAACATTTCCCAATTCCCTCAGCAAAGCAGTGGTGGCACAAAGTCTTCCTTGCCCTATACAGGGGTGGGGAAAGCATACCCTTGTTGTATAAAGAGAAAGACCAAAACCCTCTCTGGTCTAAGCAGCATTTATATATATATATATGTGTATATATATATATATATATATATATATATATATATATATATATACACACACACATATATATATATATAATTTATTTATTTATTTATTCTGATCAGGTACAACAGTATTTAAAGTTCAATATGCACACAAGGAGCTACTTCTGGTCAGGTTATTAATAGCAGCATCATCTAGCTGTGTGAAACAGAAAGGCAGTGCGTAGAGAAATACTGACTGATGGATTGTTCTCCTTTTGGGCTGTCACTTACAAAATGTTAAGATTTGGTCAAAGTTTGTCATAATTGAAATCTTTGCTAATGAGGGCTGGAATCTAGTGGCTAATTGCCTTTCTTTCATGCACATGTACTTTACAGTGCCTCCCAGTGACAATCAGGGAAAGGGTGTTGGGGAAAGAAAAGAATGAAGGAGTCCATTTGAGACAATATTAGAATTGATGTGCACTACACATCAATGTTGTTTCCCTGGAAGACATGCCTGGACTGCAGGGGTGGGGAGGTGGGGGATGCTTGCATGGAACAGAAGGGACAACAATCTTAGTTGGTCATAGATGTTGGGCTTGAGTGAGAGGTGCTGAGCATCATTGATTACTGGATTATGTTCAGCATCTTTTTCTTGATCAGGCCTCCTTTATGAGAAAAAGAGACAACTGAGAAAGGGAAGGAACAGATTCAGATAGGGAAATCCCTTTGACATCTTCCTTCATGCTTAATTTTGCTTTCCTCTTGTTTTATTCTGAGTGGGACTGAAAGTTACGTGGCTGGAAAAAAAAGTTAACTATAGCCAAAACAAAGATTTTCACAGAAATATTGAACCACAGGATGGTTGAGGTGGGAAGAGATCTTTGGAGGTCATCTGGTCCAAGTACCCTGTTCAAGCAGGGCCACCTAGACCCAGTTGCCCAGGACCACATTCAGACATGTTCTGAATATCTCCAAGGATGAAGAATCCACAACTTCTCTCGGCAACCTGTGCCAGTGCTGTCTCCCTCACAAGAAAAAAAAAATAATTCCTGATGTTCAAAGGGAACCTCTTGTGTTTCGTTTGTGCCTGTTGCCTCTGGTCCTGTCACTGGGTATCACTGAAGAGTCTGGCTCCATCCTTTTTGCATCGTCCCTTCAGGTATTGGCACACACTGATGAGAGAGATCCTTCCCAAGCTTTGTCTTCTCTGATCTGAACAGTCCCAGTTCTCTCAGCCTTTTCTAGTGGGAAAGATGCTCCAGTTCCTTAATCATCTTCATGAACCTTTGCTGGACTCTCACTAGTATGTCCATCTTTCTCTTGTAGTGGGGAGCACCGAACTGGACACAGTATTCTAGGTGTGGCCTCACCAGTGCTCAGTAGAAGGGAAGGATCACCTTCATCAACTTCTGGCAATACTTTGCCTAATGCAGCCCAGGATACTATTAGACTTCTCTGCTACAAGGACACATCACTGGCTCACGTTCAACTTGGTGACCACCAGGACCCCTCTTCTTCAAACTTGCAAAAAGTTTGTTGTTCCAGAAATGTCCACTTCTGCTCTAAAGAAGGACTTGTGTGGGCATGAATCTTTGAAAAATAAAGGCTGAACAGCCATTCTTTGCAAAGAGGCCTTTAACTATTTTTCTTTCATACTTGACCCTACTTTACTCTCATCCCATACAATCCTCTTGTTTTATTTCTTTGCATTATTGCTGGGTATGGAGTCACAAATGGTCCTGTGTTCCAGTGGCCAGGAATATTAAAATATAGCCTACAGCACGATCAAGTGGGCAGGGGTTTCAGAGGGACTGAGACCCGTCCTCCTGGCTTCCTCTAGAAAAACTCCAGCCTCACAGAACTGCCTCAGGCAGCACACTGGGCTGAGAGTGTTGCATCTGGGGCTCATGGCAGGTCTCAGCCCTGCAGCTTGGCATGTCCCCATTTCCCCATATAAGGCTGCCACATTCCCCCCCATTTCTCCCCACAAACCCACTTGCCTCCTGGGGGTAAGTTAAAGGACCATGCCCTGAACTTCTCAGCAAGAAGGAGCTAAGCCCAGAGCCATATCCAAGCTGTGCTCAGTGCTGTGCACCAGCTAGGCAGTCATGGCACCATGCTGCTCAAAATCCTCTTGGCAAAACCAAGCCCACCTTAATAGGAAAGTGAAGAACTCACAGTTGGTTTGATGAAAAACGTAACTGTTGAGAATTAGGAGTGGAATTCCTCTAGTGTCATGACTGGATGGACATCTAGGAAGAGCATCAAGGAAAGGCCAGGCTGTGGGAATCCAACTCATGTGCAGATATTGGGAAATATCAGAGGGAGGGTGATGCTGTGAGCATCCCAGCTCTGGGAGTAGTTTCTGTTAGTGCCTGTACTGCCATCATCAGCTGCACAGCTATTTAAGTCACAGGGGGGAAGGAAGGAATACAAAGGTCTTGCAGATACACACAGTCACACACGTGTAAGTATGTTCATATATGCACATTGCAGTTCTGTCTTTGTTGTGTTTTCCCAGTATCTCCAGAATCACAGAATGTCAGGGATTGGAAAGGGCCTCAAAAGATCATCTAGTCCAATCCCCCTGCTGGAGCAGGAACACCTAGATGAGTTCACACAGGAAGGCGTCCAGGCGGGTCTTGAATGTCTCCAGAGAAGGAGACTCCACAACCTCCCTGGGCAGCCTGTTCCAGGGCTCTGTCACCCTTACTGTAAAGAAGTTCCTTCTCAAATTGAAGCGGAACCTCCTGTGTTCCAGCTTACACCCATTACCCCTTGTCCTATCATTGGACACCACTGTGAAGAGCCTGGCTCCACCCTTCTGACACTCACCCTTCAAATATTTATAAACATTAATACACAGTGCAACTGCTACACAAGCTCTTGGCATTCGGCATTCAGCTATTGATGCTCAAAGTCTTGCCCGGTTTTCTTCAGAACTACTGAACTGATAAAGACAGGCTGAAAGGTCTAGCTGCCTCTTCTAAAAGTGCACACACATATGTGTGTGTGCGTGTATTTTACAGCCAGCAATTTTCTGCAGTGTCTCTTGTTTACTTTTGTGATGGGCAATAGGCCAGGAAGACTGTCTGCCTCCAATCTAAATGAGTTTATAATTTTATGAAACATTTTTCACTGACGTTTTAGGGATGAGGGAAGTGGACAGGCTGTCTGTGCAACTCCAGAGACCTCCAGAGAAGTGAGGACTTGGGTAGCTCTGAGTGCCTGCATATAGTATCTTGTGTGCCATATATATAGGATTGATTATTGGGTTTTTACTGCATTAAAACAATGTGACAAACTTAAAGGACAATATAAAGAACATTTTTGTGTTCCTTTGAAAGGGGGAAAGATTGAGTATGACTTAGTTTCTCAGTTTTTCTTGTGTTGCCTGAAGAGCCTCAAGCTACCCTGTGGCCTGTTGCACCAATTCCCCAAATGTAGTTTTAATTTATGATGTTGTCCACAAGTCCTGACAGCAGGTCTAGTAGACTGCATCACTAAATTAAACAATGGCCTGTTCCCCACCAGGCAAATTGATGAATAGAGAAAAGGGAACAGAAGAGTAAAAGTACATAGGAATCTTGCTGTCTATCCTTTTCTATTTCCTTCCATCACAGGTAGGTCTCCTGTACAGCAATTTCATTTTTACAAGGCATCCACTTCAGCTTTACTCTACACCTACGCCATTCACAATTATTTAAACATCTCCAGAATGAATTCCTTTATCTTCTTATACAATAAATATATATTAAAAAAGGCATTTAAAAGGACGTTAAAGGCCTGACTGAAGTTAAAAAAGTAGGGAAATTTGAAGATAATGAGACCAGCCTGTCCTTATTTCACCCAGAGCTCCAGAAGATTGTATAGATCGTTTATGGTACCAACTGTTGCTGGGTAATGTGCTGCAATAAAAGAGAACACAAGATGCATTGGGTAGTGGCAATGGATTGATTTAATCAAAAAGTCTGAGCATTTACTCTGAATTTCATTCCCTTTGGCAATTTATGGAGAGAACACAGGTCCTCCAGTCAGCTTCCCTTTCTGTGTGGTGTGTACATAGTTGTGGCTCTCCCTAGTGTATTCTGTCTTTTAAACATCAGATATCTGCCTACCAATTTGCTCAGATCTGTCAAACCCAAGCACTCCAAAATAATTTGTGGATTTTTTTTGGCTCACCCACTTCCCGGAAAGACAACTAAGACATTAGGTTAAAGATCACAAGGGGGTTTAAATTACATTTTTAATCTGCCTTCTGTCTCCAGCCAAGAGAGGTGCACCTGTGTCATAGTTTTAGGCTATTTTCCGAGACCTGAAGTACCTGTAATTTGTGTTAAGAAAAAAGAAAAATGAGATGAATTTCCCACTCAAGTGGTCTGCTTCTTACAGCTTCAGCCTAAGGAGACCTCCAAACTTCACAGGAAGTCTGGTAGGTCGTCCTCCATGCTTCCAGGTCTGCAGTGCTGAAGGGAGCAGTGACACAGAGGATTTCATGGAAAAAGAAAGAGGCATTTATCAATACAGACAACAACTTCTCTCCTTGCCCCCTATGGAGCTTTCAGTTTTGTGGGGTTTTTTTGTTTGGAGTTTGGGGGGGTTTTTTCATCTAAAATAATAATAATAAAAAAATCAGGCATATAAAGAGTATGACCTGCTTTAGTGCGTTGAAAGCTTAACAACAGGAAGAATTATTGGTACCTGCAAAAAACAATTTGATGACACAAAAAGCTCTCTGCTTGACAGGAAAAAGGCCTTTGTGGGTTTGAATGGGGTGGGGGGAGGAAAGTGAGAGGAAAAGGAAGCTTCAGGTGCAAATGACCATCATGCCGTTTTGTTTCCAGCCTATTAAAAACAAGACATTTTTCTTTCATTTTAGAAATTCAAAAGAGAGCACTAATACAATAGCACTTTTTAAGTCAGGGAGTGAAAAACAGGATCATATTTGATGAAAAGTCACATTTTCAAATCCTTAGCATATTTCTACTAAATTGGAAGCAAGAAGGGAAGCTAACATCTGATTCAGGTTGACAGGTTTGCAGCCAATACTATTTCCTTTCTTGCTACTATTTTCTAACTTATTTTTGTCTCTGAGAGTCTTTCAATAGCAGTATGCTGGCAACAGCAGAACCCAGAAGAAGGAACTTGGCTGTTTGCAGAAAAGGATCATTCTCATTAGAAGATGTCAGCTGCCGGCTGGCTGCTGAGATTTACATGAGCTGATTCCAAAACTCCAATGCTAAGTGACTCCTTCTCTCTCCTCTGTGCTACTTCAAACTGGAGCAAAGAAAGTTAAGAATTAAAATGAAGGGAAAAAACTCCTTCAGTAATGATTCATTGAATAGAGTTGAAAGCATAAACATAAACAGGTGAGTACCTTTTGCCCTGTCTGGTAGCATCACAGAAAATATTCACTAGACAATATCCCTTCTTATAATGAAAGTCACTAGAGTCATTACAGATGAGTGCTGTTCCTGGAGCCACATCCTACAAAAAAATTATGTACACTTGTGGTCTTGTGGACTGTATAAGTCCAGTGTTTCGCCCAGGACTAATTATTCTATGAACTTATATGGCTCTTAAGGTCATAGCAAGAAGCAGGGTGTAGATCATTACATTGAATGATAATAACAAAGAAATCATCCCAGTGAGGTCTGAAACCAGAGCCTCAATGATATTTAGGATTTATCCCCCAAAATTCTGCCATTTTTGTTCTCCTGAACCCAAATTATTTCCCTGAATCAGATCTGAATAGATAAGTGCCACTAGTGCTGCTTTTAGATATATGCATTGCAGTGTGTCTGTCAGGCTTTCAGTGAATCTGCAGCTCTCTGCCTGGGGATGAGCCAGCTACTGTATTCCAGACTTATGCACTTTGGGGTCTTCCTGGATCAGAGACACACACAGCGCATCCTGGGGCTTTTTCTAAAATTATTACTTATAATTTCCCTTCCCTCTGGGTCCTGTAATTGGACTGATGCTAGTAAAATGCCTGACTTTTTGGGGAGGTACTTTAGACTAAATAATCTAACAACATTTTTAGAATATAGTTTTAATTATTTTCTCTTTTATTACCCCTCTGCCATGACCCCAGCGAAGCAGGGGTTTACTATATGGCGGAAGGACTTTGTCCTGACGTGGAAATGAGTTTATTACCTGTCAGGCAAAATGTAAATACTGAATTTTTATAGAGGTCTTTCCAAATGCCAGATCTGCCCAACACACACACACAGAGATACATGCACAAGGTCATTTTATGTTCTGCACATATCATAAAGGTATGTGTCAGCATCTTAAGTCAGACATTTTGCCTAGCTGATCTGCCTCTACTTCTAGTTCCAAAGCCTGATGCCTCGACTCTAGTTCAGAGGACAGCCCCAAAGACATACAGATTCCCTTTCTTTCCCCCTTCCCAGATCTCCTGGACAAGCTAACTGACTAATATGCCATGAGATGCTAGCTCTTACAATTCCTACAGCCAAGAAACACAGACATGTATGGCACATCTTGGTGAGCCAAGAGAGGACGAGCTCCAGGAGAAGTACACTGATGTTGTTATCTCCTCAGGGACCCACCTTTCCAACACAGGATGGAAATGGTTCAAGCCCAAAGCCCTGGGTACCCAAGTGAGGTAGTGATAGTGCCCTTGGGAAGCACCATCTAACCAATGCTAACTCTTTTCTTCTCACTGACAGGTACATAGTTTATAGCTTCATAATATACTGAGGTCAGGCCTACAACTGCATTTGAATCGTTAAAAAACTTAAAATTGGTAACCTTTTCCTCCTTCCATCTCCCTGTCTGCCTCTGACCCAGCAGAAAATGCACCAAATGCCTTTGCAAATTTGGCTTGAGTTACCCAGTCTGTGACAGTGGACAAAAGTCCTTTATCTCACAGGGTTGCTCTGAGGACCCAAAAGATTGTGAGGAATTCAGATAAGAGTGTAATGGCAAGATAAATAACTGGGAATAAACACAAGCACTGACAAACCCTCTTGTTAGGGTGGAAGCACACAGCTCCCAAGATCCCCATTTCTCTGTGTGCTGGCTGGAGAAGTACTGAATGCTAATTCTGCTGCTAATCCAATGCCTAACATTGTCTTGATTGAACACCATCCCTGAAATTTTGAAGGGAGGAGGGAATGTCTGTTTTGGGGAAGAAAGGAAACTCTGATGGATTGCTTAAAAAATGACAGCTGTATGACACTACTCAGATGTCTGGGATATTTGAGTTGATCGGGGAAGATGGATTAATGGTCAGGCCAGCCAAGCTGATGAGCCAGCCAAGAGAGTGTGACAGATTTCTGAACTATATGATGAAAAATGTTTACTTTACACATTTTTGCAATGTATATTACTGGTCTTTATAGAAATATAAACATATGTGTATAAGTGTGTGGGGTGGGGAGGGCTTTGGATAACTACTATAAAAATTCATCTGCTATGATTAACTATCAGTGCACTCAAGGACACTGTGATGTGAAATTTCTACCTTACAACACTGCTTGTAATTGGGTTGAACTTAATTAGAGGTGTGCAGCAAAATCTTTCATGCTGCTTTTCCACCGTTGGGGAAATTAAGATCTCTGTAACACAGATGTTAATAATAACAATGTTATAAGTAAGTTTACAGTTGAGTCTTTCCAAATTTGCAGCAGCATTTGTCCTTTAAAGGGTGTCACAATGGCATATGGCTCCAAAACCTGATCTATTATAGCACAGGGAATCTGTAGTCATTAGTTTAGTTCCTTTTATAACTGCAGTTTTTAAAGTTATCACCAGATGTGTGTAATTACTTAGAGTTGCTGTAAAATCAGTCTCTGGGAAAGGAATCTGTTATTATGACTGTAATTTTTTTTACAAGATATGGAAGCAAAGTTATGCTTATAAGGTTCTGCTCTTTGATTAATCTCAATGCTGACCTGTCAAACAAATTTAACTTTTTTGTTTACATTAATAGCTTGATTCTGTTTGCTTGAGGCAGGGCCTCAAACACTAGATTGGCCAGTTTATTCACTTGGATCATGCTAATATGATTGAGGTCATGATTTTGTTTCTTCACACTCAGCTCAACAGCCCTATTCAATGATTAAGGTTTGTCTCAAAAAGCTAATAAAATGAATTCCCTTATAGTGAGTTTGGTAAAGAAGTTACATATCTTTAGTCATGCATAACTGTTTTGTAATGAAACCAGAGGGTCTTAATTGGAGAGGGCTGGGAAGTCCAAGGTTTGAACTTCTTTTATTATCTAAAGTTTTTCTTGATAACACCTGAAGTTGTTATGCATATAGCTGTGCTCCAAAGCATTTTCCTGGAGCACTTGGAGGGTTTTCAAATATACTTAGAGTAGAAGGGGATAAGATATTACCATGAGCTATTAAAAATAACCAGACATGATTATCTAAAGAGCTTCACTTGCGCTAAACTGGGATGCTCAGTACGCCTATACTTTGAGAACAGTCATTCACACACAAGATAAACACTATTATACACATGTTTTCCCACTTACCCTGGAAAAGCTCAACATAAAGGCATGGCAAACTCTAAAATACTCCACAGTTTTATTACTGAGGCTGTATGAAACCATAAAATATCAACAGGACACAAATGCTAAAACTTCCGTATTTTGCTTCTACTTCACAACAGTGGCCTAGAATCCCAAAAGCCCTGTAAATTGTCACACCTTGCTAATCACAAATGCTGCTTCCAGTTTCTCTTTGACTTTCTCCTACTTTGTTGTAAATTTCTCAGGAATCTGCATTTCATTATAGCATCTCCCTCTGAGCTTGGCATTAAAATACACAAACTTTTGAATTGTTGCACTATGCATGAACCAGTCAGTATCTCTACTACAGATCTGAAGAATGTAAGCAGCATGTTTTACATGTTAAAGATCACTTATCGACTCATACACGTTTCCCTTTTCTATTTAACACTCGAGGGTTTAATATATGGCATAAAGGCCAAGTGCATTGCTTTCCTTTTCAGATCAGAAAGGATAACACAAAACTTATAAAGAATGCATGAAGCTCTAAATATAGAACTGGATTTCAGCTAGCTTTAATGTTGCTTCCTCTTCAATAGAAGTGCATTTTACCCCTGGTATGAAAAAGCGATATGTACCCAGTGTCGTGACACTGCACACGAGAGCCAATGTCTAAATGCCAGGCACTGGGAAAGCATGGCAGCACTCCACAGAGGCATTAGTTTTGCTGCTAATGGCAGCTTTACTGTTGGCTTTGACCAATATAAAAATAAAGTAGATCTCCATGGGATATTGCAGTCAAGCGTTCAGAATCTGGTGCACTTAGGGACTATTTTAATAAAATGACGACAATAATGAACTGCAATTTGACACAGTGTAGGCAATAAACTCAATGAAGTCTGAAGCAAGCTTCCAGAAATGAGGCAGCCAGAGCAAAATAGGTTGACTAACTGTTACATGGCCAAAGCAAAGGAAACTACCCAGCCAGTAGACTCCAGTGCACTCAGCAGTGGGAATAATCCCAGATAGAAGGGATAATATCAGTGAACAGACCAAGGTATCTGCTGCCAATCAGAGCAAAACAGAACTTCTTTACAGTAAGGGTGACAGAGCACTGGAGCAGGCTGCCCAGGGAGGTTGTGGAGTCTCCTTCTCTGGGGACATTCAAAACCCACCTGGACACCTTCCTGTGTGAACTCATCTAGGTGTTCCTGCTCTGGCAGGGGGATTGGACTAGATGATCTTTTGAGGTCCCTTCCAATCCCTGACATTCTGTGATTCTGTAAACGTAAACCCACAAACAGAAAGTACACAGAAACAATATAGGGAATGGAAAGCCAAATGGGAACAGCTGGACAGTCTTCAAGAAGAATCCAAACTCAGATTTTCAAGGGCTGTTTTTACCTGGGTTCCCCAGTTTGGCCTATAGACTTGTGCTCAGTGGGTGCAGTGTAAACGTAAACCTGAGAGGCAAAGTAACAGCAGAAAGTGAGGGTGGCACAACACACCAGACCCAGCAGGGTGCTGTCCGATTAACCAACACCAGTTTTCACATTACCTGTGGCATAGGAACATAAACCTACACCTGGAGAAAAGTATGACTTTTTCTTTCCGAAACAAGTTAACTTGCTAAATAGTAAGTCCACAACACATGAAAGAACAAGGATCTCAAAATTTCAGATGGCCACTTAGAGATAAAAAAGGGGACTGTGTGTGGTACATCACCATCCCAAGCTAATGAGCTCAGCATCATCACCCTGACAGACCTTGTCACTTTAATGCAACAACTGGAAACAGAGAAATTGGAAGACTGGACTCTACACATAGTATTCTGGCAGCTAAATGGGTCCATTCTGCCTGGGAAGCCCTAGAGCCGGATTCCTTTTCATATCATTTTGTGGGGATAGGGCAGTGACTGGATCTTCGCAAACAGAAAAGGACAAAATTGTACTTTTCATTTAAATCTCACTCTTTTCAGGGAATGTTGGCATGCAGCAAAAGCTGAAGAGATACTAAAATGAATCTAACAAGCTCTGTTCAGGGTTTTGGTTTACTTCTCTTTTCCCCACAAATGTCAAGTCCTGCCCTTTGAGTTACTACAACATTCCATCCTTTCTTGTTTTTTTCTATTCCTTTAAGGATTTGTCTATCATGTGAGAACTCCCTCCCTGTAAACTGTCACAGCCATCTGATGGCAACAGCCTCTTTCTCTGAAAGCACTTCTGTATCTGAATAATTTAATATATGTTGATGCTCAGTGGCAGTACAACCAAAACCAACTTAGCCAGACCTGAGAATGGGTTAGCAAATCTAAGCCCAAGGGCAAGCACATTAAAAAAAACGACCAACCAACCAAAAACCTTTAGGAAAATCTGTATAGAACAAGGGAGGTAACTGAAAGGAACTTACACATTTCAGACAGCAAATATCTCATGCAGGTTGTCTGGGAGGGTTGGGTGTCTACATAGATATCTATCTACATAGAAACTGGCACTTGTCTTTTACAAAGAACACCTCTGAGACCTGCTGAGCATAATGAAAGAGTTACTTCATGCATCTGAGAATATTTGCATCTTATTTCCTTTTTGCATGGGGCCTCCTCATCCTAGTGACAGAGCTATTCAGGAGGCTCAGTGAGCAAAAGCTGCTTAGAAGCATTATTCCACTAGGGCTCAAAATCAGGTAGAATGAAGCTTTCCTTCCTTGTAATCGCACTCCCCATTTTCAGAAAAGGAGGAAACACAGTCTAGAGTTAAGATGTTGGAAAGGGAAGGATGAAAGCAGAAGTGATGCCAGCAGTGGATTTCAAAGGAGCCAAGCTACAAGACTCAAGAGTCTCCATTCAGACATAGATAATGTAGTGTATGGCTGAATATAGCAGTCTGCTGCTTCTGACCCATCAGTAAACTTCATTCTAAGACAGAGGCACGAGCTAGGCATTGTGACAGCAATCTAGTATGGCAGCAGCAGTTAAAATTTACCATTTTGTAACCAAGAAAGAAAATAGTGAACATAATTTTTCATTTCAGGACTAGACTCTTTATACCAAATCCTGGCATTTTTAGACACTTTTTAGGAAAATAAAGGTGCTATTCAAGGAAAAAAACCAAACAAACAAAAAAAGGCATACAGAGCTCACGATGGCAGGCATGATATAAAGCACAATGGAGCCAAGAAGAAGTATCTTCTGCTGACACATTCACCCCTCAGTTTCCTGCCCCACCGTATCCCTAGAGGCACGTGTACTGTTCTACCATGACCTGGCAGAGATGAGGTTAAACACAAGCTCAGGATAGCCATGCACACAGAGTAATGAAAGTCTCTCAGATTAGTAAAACTCTGTGGATGAGTGATGATGATGAACCTAATTGGCAGCAGGAACCTGATTTCCTGCAAGCAAGGGATATAAGTGAGCAACAGGGAAGGTATTCAAGTCCAGGATCCATAAGCTGTTCTGGATCAAGTGAAGGCTATTCTTGGTATAGACCTTAGGATAAGACAGAAATTGTATCCTGCTTTCATCCATGTCCCCAGTCTTTAGATTAGATTTGTCTGTTAGCAAGAATTGAAGGTGGCTTGAGATTCATAGGCTGAAATATTGCACTGCTTCTTTAAGGAGAAATAATTGAAGCTGATATTTATTGCCTGCATTCTTTTCCAGACCTCAAAACAAGTAGTTTGGTTCTTATCTCTACACAGTGACACTAACTAAGGAGCAGGATATGATTTCAATTTCATGCTTCATACTTTTTTAGCGTAAAGTATTCTCAAAAGGTCACTCAGGTATTTTGACACATATTTTCCCTGAGATGGGCCATAACAGAGAGATCTTTCCTATTTTTGCATATTTTGTCAATGTTATTTATTATTTTAATGATAAAGATGGATTTTGGCAGTGCTGACTACAAGGCTTTGTTTAAAATAGATTTCATTGGCTTGTGGTTCATTTCTGTACTCAATCATGGAGGCAATACAGAAAATTTTGGCAGCTCTTTACACTGAGGCAACATTAAGAGCAATCAAGAAGTGTTTGCAGTCTTTTCAGTCACATGAAAAATTTCATCTTCTCCTAATCCTCTTCCTAAAAATACGAAGCTTTTTGACAGAAATCAGCCTTTTCCATGAATACATAAACTAGCTGAAACCCCTGTTCTCTATCATTAAATAAAAGCAACAGAAAACTTCCAAGCAGACCTAAGCTTTACCTGATGCTAAAGTGTGCCCAAAGTTTGTTCTTACCCTTCATGCTCACCTATCAGCTTCCCCTGTTTTCAAGAAAATAGGTGTGTTTGAGCAGCAGTTTCCCTCGGTGATTTCTCTCCTCACAAGTTCTGGTTACAGAGATGATGAGCCCCCTGTGCCAGCACACAAGGTGTCGTGCAGGACCACAGCTGTGGGGATGCCACACTGGCACCACATGACCCCAGCAAATGGAAGAAGCTCAGCAGAAAGCACATTGCTTCTATCATCTCTTTTGGACAACCTACTTGTGATTTCTTCAGTCCTTCTTTGCCAAGTCCTCTTTCCTTAGGTTATATGCAAAACAGCTGAGCCTCTTCACCTCCCTCTGTACTGTTTTTCAGGAATAGATGCAGGCAGCATGCTCAACTCCTTTGGCTCCTGTCATGCCATTGCATTTCTGTCAAGCTGCTCTTTTGAATTCCTGCTCACAAGTCTTTCATCAGCAGTGACCTCTGCACTGCTTAAGTCAGCTAACACCTCATTTGCTTTCATGTGAAGTACCTCCTGGGTGCTGGGTATTGCAAGTGGCAGGTGAGTGAACTACTGATAGTCCACTGGTGTGCTCAGGCTGTCAGTCTGCCATGCATTCCCCCTTCCCACACCCCCTACATCTAACTCAGTTTGCCAGGGTCTGGTCTATGCATGTGAGATAGTGCATTGTAGATTGTGGAAAATATCATCTTGAGTGGAAAGAAAGTGGTTTTCTCACCCTGACTTTGAAGAACTTCAGCTCCCTGTATCTGGATCATGTCACTGTGTCTTTTGAGATCCTCAGACTAAGCTATTCCATTTTTTGGCCCTCAGGTCTTTTCTTCTTCCATTTTTTCCTTGTGTTTCTTCTCTTTTTAGATGTATGCTCCAGTATGCAAATGTACAGTGCACAAAATGCAGCCATTCCAACCTCATTGAACATGTTAGCATTTGGAGGGTTTGAGTTTTTCCTCTCTCATTTTTTACTTCAGTGAGGTCTGAGTTTAATGGCTCCTTTATAATTTTTTGCCAGATGGAATAGCCTGGTGGTTTGTAGCCTTAGGACAGATATTGTGGAATACCAACCATATTCACATGGTCTCTAATATCTATATTTTCAAATAACCCCCTAAACCTCACTGGGAGCCTAACGATGTCTTGAAACAAAGATTTCAATAAGGCTATGTCTAAAACAAGTTAGAACAGTAGTCTTAAAATTATCTGGGGTATTTCATGAATATATCATTTTCTGGGATTGCTACTTGCTTTCTGGTGATTGAACTTTCCATTGCAGCAGACTGGGAAAGTGCGTGTAGTCAGCTCTGCTGAGGGAAAACTGAATTTCCAGCTTACAGGGGGCAATGTACTAACTTGACTGGTCACAGCCAGCTCAGAATATGTTGACTTTCTCTGCTACTGCTTCTGTCTTTGTATTTTCTTCTTTCATTTTAATCAGTACTGTCCCTGAAGCTTGTGAGTGGTGTCCTTTGGAGGAGTGTTTTCTGTGGAATTCAGAATATGCAGCATTTATTTAACCCCTGCCTCCCGTTGTACACAGTCATGCCTTACATTTCTGGGCAGGCTTTCTTTATGGCTAAGAATTCCAAATACTAGAGAAAATTATTCTTCCTTTCTGACAGCTGGTCTTGCTTTATGCAAAGATGTTTGTGATGCCCCAAGGATTCTGCTTGTATGGATAATCCCACAGGCTTCTTGTTGATGTTATTGTAAGTATTTTCTAAGCTATAAATAACTGGCCTGCAGTTTAACACCAATCTGGCACTTCTTGAGTGTATTACACACACAGACACACACGTACATGCATGTGCACAAACATCACTACCCACCCCCCCAGTTCCATTTGCTGAGCATTTCTGCTATCTAAAATAGCTTCAGTTTGTACTGGGTCTAGGTCAAATTGGTGTCCTGTCTGATATCTGTCTTTGACTAATATCTCAGCTTGCTTCATTATGCATCTGTAATTGTGTGACTGTCAGATACAATAAAATGACCCTCTTTTTCTCCCTCAGTATGTATTTCTTCCTACTATACATCCATGTGGATGTGTATACATGAATGTTCAAGGATTCCTCTCCCTGCTGCTTATCTGTTAGACTGTTCTGAGATACCTGGCTTGATCTTTTTGGTCAAAACCACGTAGAGTCAGGTTTTTTAAGGGCTCATCTCCAATGTTACAAGCTCACTTGTCATGTACTTTCCGTATAATATCATTCACAGTGGCCTGACACTACCATATCTGAGGCAAAGAAAATGCTGTGGTTGAACTTCAGTGGAAAATGGATCAGGCCATTTCTTCCTTGGCTGCCTGGATGCCTATGGGAGTCTGTACCATAGCAGGTTTTCAACTATTTTGAATAGGAAATACTACTAATAAAAAGAAAATAATAATAATAAAAATTTGTTAATGTATGTCCTCTTGTAAATATGACAGTCTTCTTGCATATACAGGCTATTGAATTTAGTAAATTGTGGAAAAATAAAACCACTGCATGAGCTGCACAAGGAATAAATCCTGCCTCTCTCTGGCTTTGTTTCTCAGTGCAAACTGCACTGACACAGATTCACTGATGCCTGATATGGTTTGTGCTCATACTGCAACAAGAAGATAGGATCAGGGGTTTCTCCCCTCTACCAAACTGTCTACATACACTAACTGTGTAGGAAGTGAGTGTATCTGAGATCCCCATTCCTTTGTTAAAAGTAGCCAGTTGATTTAAAAGTGAAGGCAAAACACTTAAAAGAAAGGTGGATATCCAATCTTAATGCTTAAACAACATTTCCTTGGGAAATCCGGCTTCAAAATAAGACCAAGAAAAAAAATCACTGCTAACTGAAATATTTTCTCTTGGGTTAAAAATTTTCTTGACAATAATAGGTTTTGCAGGAGATTTTCAACACAGCTAGGCTACCTTGTTCATTGAACTACGCTATACAGTTAACTTCTCTTTTGCTTGTTGTCCAACTCATATTTGACAAATTGTGCAGTCTTTTAGGTAATTGACAATCTGTCTATTTTGTGTCCTGCAAGCATCAAAATGATCAATTTCCATCTGCTCTGCTTTTAAGAAATGTTTCCCACTACAAAGTCCACTGGCAGCATTTTCCCCATATTGTCAACAAATTGTTGTCTCGTTTTACTTCTGACCCTTCCTTATTGCCCTCCAGTGATGTTATAAAATAAATTTTCCTCAAAAATAAAAAAATAATTAAAAAAAGATATTTGGAAAGAGCTTTTTCTCTTACTGCCAGCCTAAAAGTACCACAATGCCTGGTCTTCCACATGGCATCCTGACGTTAGTTGTGGCAGCAGTGTCTAAAATGGTGATACACTCAGGGTGCCTGAGGTAGGCTGCATTCACCTGAGGTGCCACACAGCTGGCAGGATGTAAAGGAATGCAGCATTGCCATCTCATTCCCAGCTTGGCTGCATGTTGGCTGTAAGAAAAAATCTCAGAAACACAAAAGCAGTAAAAACTTTGCTTTCCTTTTCGCCATATACCTCAGCATAACAGTAATATCAGTGCTCATGTGGGGTTGTTAAATGCTAGCAATACCAGTAAAGAATAGCTGCTTTTACTACTTTTTTAACCCTTTTAAATACAATGAAATTATTATTTTTTAAATGTATTAGTGCAATGAATTTAAATCAGTGGTTGTCAGAAAATGGAAATAAAACCCCTTGATCTTCTCTGTTGTAGTTTATGTTCTGAGTATAGCTAAATATATTTAAAAGTCTAGCTAGGAAAAACAGACTAGGGTCCCTAACCCTTCTGGCATTTACATTTATAAACTCAGTGGAAAGTAATGTTGAATTTTTTCCTTTCATTCATTCTCAACAGAGAAAAACCACCACCTTAGATGCATGGAACCTTCTATGAGTAATATATCTCTGTCTCAGGACAAGGCACACAGAGGCAGAGAGAGTCTGTTAAGTGCCTAACTCCTATCAACTTTCAGCAGGAACTGGGCATCCCTCTGAAATTTTCTCCCTGTGTACATGGCCTGACACTCCTCCTTTACTGCACACATCATGCTGCCCACTGCTAGCAAAGTCTGGTCCACCAAAGGCTCTTGGCTTTGCAATAAGAAGCTTGTATAATAATAGCATGAATACCTGCTGTTAGAGGGCAACTTGTACTCTACACTTCTGGGGACCACAGGCAGAATGAAGGTGGCCAAGGAGCAGATTTCTTCTGGGCACCTCAACTAACAGCAACTTCTTCAAGCAGGCCCTGGAGGTGAAGGGAAGAAAAGGAACCTTTGAGAAACACTGACAGAAGTGTGGCTGTCCTCAAACTGGGAAGGTTATGATGCATTTGGTTGAGCTTCAAAACATATTTCCCTTCTTCTTGACCTAAAACTGGTGGCTTACTGACCAATTTAGTTGGCTAGAATACCTAGGAATAACTCTTATTTTTGAAATAAAACAGGAGAAAACCACCTCTTGCAGCTCGAGAATATGAATTCCTCCGCACTTGCCACTGGAGGACACATGACTCATTCTTGCAGCTCTCCTGAGCCCACTGCTGCTGCATAGCTGTCAAAATCTGGAGCACTTTAACCTCACCTGAAAGCAGAATGGATAGACAAAAATCTCTGTAATGGTACTATCTGTAAATGAGAGAACTGAGGGTATAAATCAAAAGCTTTTGACTCTCATTTTGGTGGAGCAGAAAATAGAATTGTCCAGCTTGAAAACAGAGGAAAAGAAGAACAGAGCATTGGGTATAAAGGAGATGGACAATAGATTAGCTTCAGGATTTAGAGAATCACCCCAGGAGCTCACACATAAGGCTTTTTAGTACACCCAAGTGTGCTTGGAGATGTATCCAGCTACCTGAGTATCCCCTGCCCCTAGATTTCAATAGAGCAACAATGAAAATAATAAAGGGTTCAGATTTGAAGACAAAAAGATCATGCTGAGGGAAGCAAATAATGGTCTTTCCCAGTACTAATTTCTCATTTTGCCTTTCTATCAGTCAAGAAACAGACACCTTGTGCAGCCTTTAACCTCATTAAAAACCAGTATTGTATGAAGAATATCAAACATGCACTTCACATTTTTAAAAGTGTGAGAACAAAATCTTTCTTTTATATTAGATCAACAACTGATATTTGCTTTTAAAACTCACTGAAAAAGCTGAGAAGTTTTGCAAAAGCTACTTTAATACAGTTATGCTGTAATACACTCATTCTTACACATATAGATGGAACTATGATAACTTGATATACCATCAAGATTACAGTAAAGAGGTATTTTTATTTGGTCCAGCAATAGTATTCTGATGGGCTTGTGGTAGATTATAATTAATACATAATAAGTCCTGTCTCCACCTACACACATTCATGACAAGGGCTTTTTATGTTTCTGAAGAGGAAAAGGCAGTAGGGCATGAAGTCTGCCTGTACCTCCTTTGGCTTCTGAGCTCATGCCTTCATAGCAGGTTTTTTGAATGTTATAAATCTGCCTGCCAACAATTGCCTTCATTAACCCTTCAAGATAAGTGTGAATATACATTATTAATTGGTTGTATCAGGGTGATTAATATAAACAGTTCATGCATATCCATAGAAATAGCCTCTGTTCTGAAGTTAAAACAAAAAGAAAAAGTACAAGGGGTATGGTATAAAACTCCGATGTGTAATGGACGTGAATGTGTTAGGCTTAGAAATTAAGTTCAGGTGTCCCCAAAGTCTAAGCATTTGTTCCTTATAGATGTTGTGACAAAGTTATTCAGGAAAAAAGATACAAAATTGTCTGAACAAACTCAGGCAGAATTTCTTTCCCTTCAAGATTTATCTTTCTCAAGCATCACTTATCACTAGTGAAATATTACTTATGACTATTAAATCTGCAGAGTACTTTGAATCTCCGTTGTCAGTATGAGTCATGTTTCATCAGGAAAATAGCTCCATTTTTAATAACTGCTCAATTTGTTCCCTCATTTTTCCTTCCATTTAGAAGTTGTAGTAATGCTTCTCATGAAGTCCATGCATTGAGGACACAGAAGGCGGAAGGGTTCCAGTACCATGACTTGAAAATTAATTGCAGGGTTTGTGGTACCTGTCATTGCAGTCAGAGCACTCTGTGCCTCACTCACATGATTCAGGGCTTTCCTTGAAAACTTGTGGCTGTCATACTTGTGAAGAAACTTAGAAGAAATTACTTGTCTACCCTAAATTCTCACAAACTTAAAAAAAAAAAAAGAAATAAAAATTAAAGCAACGGAAAATGAGGACACAAAATTGCCTGCCTTAAGGAGCTTTCATTACATATTAAAAAAATAAACATTACAGACAGATTAGAGAGAGCAAGTTTTTAGCTCCATCTGGTACAAGGCAAAGAAGACTGAAAGTATCAGGCAACCTCTTCTTGGTCTGAACCAGCCTGTAATGGCACATTGGGATATGGCAAAGGATTTTCAACTGGACAGAAAAGATCATAACAAAAACCAGACTATTCTTGAGTACATAAGATTGGTTACAGACATCAGATTTTCCCTTGTTGAATATCAATGAACCTAATAAGGGACTTTCTCTCTTGTTAAATAAACGTTAAAGATGTTTATTGTAAGAATTTATTGTTCTTCTGAAATTAGAATAGATCCTCAGGACTCTCAGACTGACAAGCAAGCATACTGGATACTTCTAAAATACATTTGCTAAGCTTTAGGCTTGACTATCACTTGGTGGGAAATAATGCTTCCAGCACATAGCACAATTTTTATACTGTCTAATATCAATGTAGTTCTAGGATGGCTTTTTTTCTTCAGTCTCTAAGGAACTGAGCTAGAAGGGTTTTTCTGGCTCACTTGTCAATACAATGGTGCTCAGCCATGCTATAATGCATCTAGGGATTAATTTATTGCTATTAGCAGATCCACCAGGGAAACACAGGTGGCTAGGAAAAAATTTAACTATGAGAAAAGGAGGAATACCTAAACCTTTTCAAGTAATGAAAGAAGAAAAGAGATTGTAACTGAAAATGACAATACTGCTAGAGAAGACTGTCTGTTACGAGTGACTGCTGACGAGTAGGAGCATGATCCAGCCAGTGATGAAGCAAAATTAGACAGGGATATATCTCTGATTTAAGGGATGACATCACATTACTATAACACAAGAAACCTCTAGGGAGAGTAAATATGTCTATACCGGAGTTACTTTAACTTGCATAACCATACGTAAGCTAAGTTTAAGCTAACTAGGGCAGGTATTTCTAGTAATGTAACCATGGCAGCATAAAGCTCAACTCAGGCTAAAAAAAGCCCCACCTGCCCACCTGCTCAAGGAGTTGCATAAATACTTACCATTTGGCCCCACAGAGCCTTGGACTACCATAGTTACACCTCTAATAATAGCCAAGTTAGATATGCTGTGCATAATAACTGCAGTATAGATGTTTCTTCAGATTAAAACTCCCTTGAAAGGATCCAAAGCCCTTTTGTGTCCCTAGCAGACTTTCTATTGATTTCGGTGAACTTTGGCTCAGGCCTTTAAACGTTAAAGATGAATGTAACACATTAAATTATAGAACAGAGTACTCGGTCTTAATAAGAGCAAATTATTTCTTCAGGGTAATAAAACTGATCCAGTTGTAGTGAGACAACTGAGAAAACAGACTCAGGGAAAACTAATTAAAGGATCTTTAGCACTAGAACTAAGTTTCACCCTCCCTGACATAAAAAATTATTTTCAGAACTTTTATAAAACATTTATTCTCATACAAAGTAGGTAATAAAAGTGATATACTGTAGCCTTCTCTCCAACCAAGATCAAACTACCTACCTAAAAGGGAGTAAATTGCCCAGGATGTGCCTCTTGAACAAAGAAAAAAATTGTTTGCTATTGAAATGTGAAAGTCTATTAAGTGCTGGGCTGTGATTGCTTTCCAATTAGCTTTTACAAAGTTCTCAGGGAAAAAAAGAAAAGGTGTTTCCCCAGCTTGCAAGACAGCTATTAGATTTCTACTCAACCAAGGGTCAGCAGAAGATTGTGCTTTGTTTCATTATGTAGAAGTTTCTTTATTAAGGAGAAAAGGATTTCTAGGAGAAAATGAAGGGCAAAGCTAGAGAAGGTGAGTTGTTCTCTAATTACTACAAGCCATGCTGGGTTTACTGAGGGTCAGCTCTCCCTAGCAATGGACTCAGGCTTTTGCAGTGAATCTGTGTGAGTACCAAGAGGCTGTTTGATTGAGTTGAGAGGGGCTGTTCAGATGCAAGATTGAGGGGGAAAAGTTTGAGCCAGAGAAGCTTTTGAGCCTGAACTGGAGCATTGTGGGGCAAACCAAATGCCAGGGTATTTGTTGAAAAGGAAAAGTAACTTGTTAACATGATCACTAAAAACATAAACAAAGGCTCGTCCTTACAGTGACTACCATGAGTACTTCAAGCCTTGATGCAGAGGGGTTAGGTCTAAATAATCATTTATGCTGGTATTCAACTGCAGATACATGAGAAGCTCTGTTGACATCGCCAAGCCTATTTCAAAGCGAAGAACAGATTTAAGTGCTTTGCTGGATGAGGGCCAGAGGCAGCTGAAGTTAGCACTAAGACCACTTTGGAGACTTCTTTTTATCTCTGAATCCTCAGAGTACCCAGACATCTTCCTGAATAGTCTTGGGAAGGATTATCAAGGTAAAGCAGATCTAAAATAGTCAGTTTTAAAACCAGTTGGAACAGGACTTGAGACACTAGCTGAACCCCTTTCCATAGACAATAGGGGAATTTCCTTTAGCACTTAAACAGAAATTTTGTATTAGGCTTTCAAACAGCTTTAGGGGCAATTTGTTGATTTAGAGGGTATTTGTTGATTAAGACTTTTAAAACAAAACATCCAGGTCAATTTTTATTTCTCTCACTGGAATTGCTTTATAATCTTCCTGGTCTTATTTTTCAATTCAGAGAAAGGACTGTGTCCAAAAGCATTTGCTCAGAAACTGGATTGTAATAATAAATGTCAGCCAGGTGTACCAGATCCCCACCTTTTTTTTTAAGCCATCCCACAGTGTTTTCAGGTGGTATTTGGAATCAATTATCACACTGGGAAGGACTGTAATGTATGTCAGAAAGTAGGCTCCAATTCAACAGAATTGGCTTCAGTGCTTTCTAATCCCTGGAAGAGAAATTTTCTCCTTAATTTTGTAAAACATTCTATCAGGCTGATGCTATTTACTTCTAGTTGTTTTAGACAATCACGGAAATCCCACTTCAGCCATGGCTGACTACAAAAGTCCTGCCAAATTCACAGGAGTCATGATTTTTTTTCCAGTAGGGTCATTTCCTAACCCCTGGGTCAAACCAACAGAAAAGGACAAATTCCCAAACTCTAAATTAGTCTGAATTGCTCTGGATAAACAGTTGAGAATCAAAGACCCTATTACCTGTACAGATCTGGAACGATGCACTTTTCCAGTCTACTAATTTCTGCAACCTGAGAATATAATGCAGTGCTAGAACATCTTTGTTACCGTTCATATTTGCTTGAAAATGTCAGGTCTTATTTGTGAGAATTATATTTGGGCCTTTTTTCTTCTGTTTCTTAAAAAAATAGACATTCCTACTGAAAATGAAGCATTTGATATAGACTTCACAAGTCAATTTTTGTCCATGGCTTATAGACAAGCACAGGTTTCTGGAAGATTTTTGCAATGCCATAATGGAACACCCTCTGTTTACTCCTAGAGTTTATGGAGAGTTCAGGACATGGATGATGCATATCAGCAAAACAAACTCTTGCACATAAAAATGCAGTACTCCTGTTCTTCAGTACAGATTGAGAATATATTGAAGTCTATCGTCCATCACTGCTTTGCTGAGACTTCAGGAGTCCTTAGTTATTGACAGTGAAGATTAGAAAGAATAGCATTATTTCATGTTTAAGGGAGCTACAAAAATCCGTGCTGTATGCCTCAGTACTCCTGTGACATCTATGTGAGCAAACACAGACTACAGAAGAAGTGTGGCTCTGGGGAGCTGCTCTGAATATTTGTATTCAGGGGAAAGGTTTTGGCTTGGGTTTATTTTTGTGTAAGGATGAAAAGCTGAACTATTAGGGTGATATTCTTATTCAGGCATTATTTCTTATTGCTCCTTGCTGCAGTAAGTGTTCAGTGCCCCAACAGGAGCATAAGGGAGACATCTTTCCACAGGTACAAAGTTGGGGGATCCTCCTCAGCTTTGCTTTAGCCACCCTTGATGCCAACGACCTGGTGCTGGACCTTCTGTGAGCAGCAGAGAGAAATAGACATTCTCAGCACACAATTCATTTGATCAGATGTTGACTTCAAGAGGAGACAAACTGTACCATAAAGCTGACTGTTTCTCCCCATTGACTATGAAAAGGGCATGGAAGTTGTTTCTTTTGGGCAAGTGAATTCCCACAGGTATCGAAAAAGGCTATCTAGAAGCACTACCCAGTTTGCCCAGAGATTAAATCTGCTTGCCATATTTGTATTAATGTGGTTTTACATTAACAATTGGGCTATAAAAGAAAGACTTTGCTCTGAGGAGACGTCCCTCTGGCACATAAAAACTTTGCATCCTGCCAAAGATCTTAGCTACAGATACACTGAAATCTATGTTCCTTCCTGACTCAACATCTGAAGTTTGGCTGTGATTTATCCCTAACAGACTCGACACCTGTCAGTGTTTCATATTGCTTTGCAACTTACAAATGTTTCTGACAAACATCCTTTCCTCCCTCCAAAATATGTAAACATTGTAAAAGACAGGCACTTATTTCTATTAATATTTTAATGCATTATTTTAATTAATTTCCTTGTGTTACTGAGTTAACATTTTCAGTTAATTTCCTTTGAAACTGTTCATTTGGAATATTTCCTTCCTCTGAAGCAGGTTTTCCCCTGCACTCCTGTGGCTCCCAGCTGATGCCTATGGGCCACAGCAGTGCACATACATCTCCTTGACACCTTGGGAGACAGGCTTATGCAATTGTCTTTCATCACTCAGGTCAGCACTCCAACTGGGGTTTCTAAATCAATTCAGTCTACAAGATTTTCCTTTCTCACAGAGCTCTTCTAAGCCTCAGCCACTTCGGTGTTTATGCTCTTTAAAAAATTAAAGAATAACATTTTTTAAAAGATTAGGATTTTGGTTGAAAGTGAGTGCTGTGTTTAATACAGAGTTTGATATGTTGCAACAATTTTTGTGAGGTGTTATGACCTACAGTGAGGCATCACCTTTAAAAACATTAAAAATCCACTTAATTTTCAAAAGTTCAGGGCACTCCTTGACTCCAGCAGCTTTGATGAGAATGTTGGGTGAGCTCTGGCCTCCACTGCAGTCAGGAGGATTTTTATCAGAGATTCAGTTTTGGCCTATACATTTAAGCAGTGCGATCAAATCACTTTGTGAACCCAGATAAGGATTTCAGTTCCTCAGTTTAATGCTCTCCAGTCTGAGACGTTTGTTCTTTGCAACTGTGGAAAAAGGAAATGTTCAGGAGAAAGTTGTACTTTATGCTGAAGTTGAACTTGAAGCTATCTCCTGAGATGTCTTTTATTTGTCTGTTAAGCAGAATGCACATTTATGGTGCTATATAAATAATAATAATAATGCTATCACCTCTCTGTATTCTGTTTATTGTAATCTGTTTATTCTGCAAAACTCAGCAATGAAAGTAAAAATAGCCTTGATATGTGTTTTCAGTGAAGATCCATAGCCATTTTTATTCCATAGAAACGTGTTCTCTCTTTCCCAGTTATAAGACACTTTGTATTTAAAGCTATCAAAGGAAAACAAAAGCCAAAAACCAGCAAGTCTCAAAGAAAAAAAAAAAAAAAGGTTCTGACAACATTAAGTAACTCAACTCCATAAAAGTATGAGGCCATATCATCTAATAATGTTTTTAAGTACTTCCCAATCAAATCAGTGAAGAGTTCTACCTAAAAATCAGTGGTGGTCGATGGCCCAAGGAATTTAAAAAATGCAGTGGAACAATAGAACTCGAGGAATTAATCATAAGTCGGGGAATCTTTTACCTATAAATCTCAGTTTGAAACCATCTCAGTTTCAGTAAGAAGTAACACCAGTTAGGAATTGATGGCCTGTAGGGATCAACATTAAAAGGCAATAGCTACCACATTGCATCATCCAAGATATTAAAGCCATTTTCCATACCTAAAAGAGGAAATCAAGAAAGTATTCAGATATTAATGTTGGCCAGGATTTGTGAAATGAATAGGCTTGACCTCAGTCCCCTCCTCTTTTCTAGCAAAAAGGAGACACTGCAAAAAGTGTCTCATTTGTGACCTTGAAATCACCAGCCCTGTGGACAATAAACTTAGTGCAGAGGGAGAAGGAAGACAAGTACATTCGTAAAGGAAAGAAACACAGAGGAGTTTTGCAAAACCTGCTGCTCATAACTACACCCATTCCATGGATAAATAGTTTTTCTAGCTCTTAGGCTGCCAATCCTGCTCTTTTATCACCTATAAATATACTTATGGCATATAAAAAAGAAGTCTTGAAATAATTAAGGTAGAAAATATGAACTGACAGTCTAGGCATTAATCATAGTATTTTATATTAATCTAGTATGAAAGTCACCACCTTTAGAAACTTTCATTTATCATACTTCCCTGTTTAAACAGTACACAAAGGATTTGCAATAGTTTCCTCATTCCAAGGCTAGGGAATTACTACAAATGCAATAATCAACATTGCAATCCCCCAACAGTGCAATTTCAAAGGCAATAACTGTATAGTGCTGGAAGAGATTGCAGTGTGGTTTAATGCTCACAGACACCACTTGCCAGCCTTTCCCTGAGCAATGCCTGCAGGATGCAGGGGACAGAGGTTTACTCTGAGAAGAGAGGAGGATCACACACATATTTTTTAAACCTGGACACATTGATAGTTTATATCTTCCAAAATAAAATACAGAAAACAGTGCTGCACTGCTTTAACACCACATTTGCACAGGGCTCCTACAGACTGAATGCAAAGAGGGTTAGTTGAAGGCATGGCTTTACCAGTTGCAAGCAAAGGGTTGCCCAATGCAGCAAGAATCTGAGCAGCTCCAGGAAATTAAGATGGTTCTTGAAAAGAAAAGGCCCTGAGACACCTTTCAGGGTACTTCAGCTGTGTGCAGAGGACTTGGGGGCATGGAATGGCCTGAGTGTGCATCACCCAAAATGGTGATAGTGGGATGAAACCCTGGACAGTGCTGGGCTGCTGCAAAGCTTAGTAGCCTCTCTGGGTAGCCTGACCTCAGTAGGGCCCCTCTCAGCTCCAAAAAGCTTCATTATCAGTCAGAAATGCTCCTGCAGATGCTGCTCAAATGCCAAAACAGAGCTGGTCTGACATGGAGGCTGTCTGGACATCAGAGAGTGGTACACGTGGTGCTTTAACTCTCTCCAGCCAATTCCAAGCCCTCACACTTAACTGGTGCCTAATGAATGGCTTTAAAAATAAATTGCATTTCTCTGGGGCTGAGGGACGTGTTCCTCTCCTGCTGTTGTGCTTTCCATCCAGCTGCAGCCCCTCCAGGCTGCTGGAAGAGGTGGGTCCCTTGCCCCTTTGGGTGCTGGCTCACTGAGAGTCAGTCTCAGAAGATGCTGGCCCTGCTCAGGTGCCAGAGGTTTTGGGAAGATTATGGGTTGTCGCATGAAGACTTGCATCTTGCAAGCCCTGCTTGCGTGTGATGCAGTTGCTCACCTCAAGTGTCTTTTTTTCCTTCCTTATTTTTCTTCTGTAAGTTAAATGTAGCAAGACCACATCCTTTCATGTGACAAACGCTGGTTCCTGCATCTCCTAGCATCTATCCAAATCCAATACCTGCATCACTTCTGACAGCTTTTGCTGCAAAGCCCTATGATGTCTTTTTGTCCTATTTAAGACCTGTCAGTCCTTTGCTCCTGTCTAGCCTTCCCTGGCCCTGGGTTGAAGTAGCTTATTAAAAATTCCTTACAGACCTACATTAGTATAAATTAAGAGATAGAGGACATTATCCTGCGTAAAGTGTGAATTTTTATTCAAATAATTCTATTAGCATAATTATCTTTTTGAGAAATTAAATGTACATTATTACACTTGATGTGCTACAAATTATAAAAGCAAAATTTCACTTGTAAGGTTGCACAGTTCTCAAGCAATTAGCCATATTGCACCCAGCAAACCAAAATTAAAGACATAAATTAAAACAGCAGGGGGGATAATAATGTTAGAAAGGGGGCGTAGACTTTATGCGGTTTGTTGCTTCCGAAGCTCCAACTAAAGATAGTTCTGACAGGAACAGGTCAGACAAGAGGGGTTAACAGGTTTCCCCACATTTTTCTAACTTGTGATGTAAAAAACTTACTTGACAGAACAATTATGTGAACTACTTTCATCAGGGATAATAATATAATCTAAGGAAGTCATTTTCTTGTGTGCTCTGTATATAATCTTGTAGTATGTCCCCAATTTTTACAATACATAGCTGTTATTGGCATTTTAATCAATAGGCACATTGGGTCTGAATTCAGCATTCTTACTCTTTTTATGATTATTGAATGCCTGTGGTTGCATCTATATGCAGCTCCCTACACAAAAACATATAGCACTTTATAGACACACCTTTTATCCAGCAGGCATTTATTATTACAATCACCAAAATTTATCAATACACAGAAATATTTCCAGGATTACTAAAACACTTAAATAACAGCAGTAAATTAAATACCATGGAGAAACACATGTATGCTGCTGAACAGGCTCCAAAGCTGTCTTACACTCACCAAGCTTCAACAGACAGGCTTCAGCATCGGAAATGCCCCATGTTTGAAAAAAAATATGCATTTGCCTTGTCATGCAAAGCTGAATTAAAACTGAGTAAATGCCAGAAACTAGGAAAGAAATAGGAATTATTGTCCCAGACCCCTCAGCTGAGGGACCTGAGTCCTTTGCTGTGATGATGTGAAGGAGCACTACTCCTTTGCTATCCAGTAGGTCACAGACAGCAGGGACCAAGAGCACTTACAGCATGTTCTTCTGTCTGTGTCAGAGGAAAATCTCTTTCAAGCCAAGCCTTTGAGCTGATTACCTTCTGCATTTTTTACAGTTATTCCCTGAAAAATGGTAAAAGTTCCCTCTTTTTCCTGCCTGTTACACAATGCTGCTAAGAGGAAGCAGATGATGTGCTAACCATGAAATGTTCTGGGGTTTGGGTAGTTTTCTAGCATAACTCAGGTTATTTGCTTTGGCCTGAAATAAACTGAATTTTTTGGATGCTGTCTTCTTTAGGGAGCATCTGTCTCCTCATGGTGCTGCAATACCATGGAGATACAGCAGAGATTTGCCAATTAGGGGAGACTTCAAGAGAGAGGTCTTTGACTTGCTCTTCCCTCACTCCTCCGTCTTTTAGCATGCCAGTTTTTGTTTGTTCAGTTCCTTATGTCACACACTTTCCTTGTTTTCTTTTCTATTTATTGGAGAGCCTGTTCTCATGTCCAATAAGAAGATTTATAGGGAATCTTTTACATAGGAACTTATGTTGTGTTTGTCTAATCCATACTAACTACATGGGGTTTTGTATGTAACAGTATTTGCATCCAGAGAGAGGAGGAGGAGCTTCTGATAAAACATTTAATGTATTTAAAATAACTTAAGATTTTTTGCTACAGTTGTTGGGGGAAAGGGGCAAAATTAGTGCTTTATAGTGTCTGTCATGACAAAACTGAGCAAGGAAAACTAGTTCAGAATACCTCTCTATATTCTTATCAATGAGATTAAATCCAAGATTACACAAAGTAATTGAATCAGATTGATCTAATAACATTTGCATTGCTTCTGTCTCCCAGCACAAGCAGGTATGCCTTTCCAGAAAAAGAAACAAATCAATCATTCAGTCATGTATGTGTAAAGTTTTCGAGAACTGGGCAAAAACCAGTAAGATTAATGAGAAGGACCAGCCTGTGCCAGATCACAGTGCCTAGGCAAGAGAAATACTCAGGGAGCTCAGAATATGCCCTCATTTAAATCCCACTGAATCAGTCATGACAAGTCTGAGCATTTCCTCACTGAAATGCTGTTCATTCGCCTCCTTACCCTTCGTCCCTCTATCAGTACTGGCAATCTCCTCTCACAGTTTATTTCCCTTGTACTCTCCTTTATGCCAAGGCTGGACATGTTCTTCCAGCACAGACTTCAAATCTCAAAGACTCTAAGGTTCAGCAGCTTAGACCTTTCTAGGTGTAGATAGGTAGATGACAACTGACTACCCTTTCCAGTCTTGGGGAAACTGGATGTTTTCTACAAGCAATGATGCCCAAATGAGAGGTGTTGAGGTTTCAAAGTTTACTGAGTTGGTTTCTTAAAACACCTGCAGGCTTCTGTTTTCCCACAGCACGGCAGTAGCTCCCTGCCAGCGCTGCACTGGTGGAATGGGCTACATCCACACTTCCCAGGGCTGCAGGGATGTGTAGGCATGCCCAAGACACACTACTTCCTCTTCAGATTTCCCTAGAAAACCCACATGCCTTTTCAGCAGACAGTGTTTGGCCTCTGAGGAGGAGTCTTGGGGTGACCCAGGTGTCTGATGTTCGTTCTGTGGCACTGACGGAAGCGCAAGTGAGGCAGGTGGAGGTGCTTGGTCATGCACAGACACACAGCCTGGCCATGTGGCTAGCAAATGCAGCAAGTGCACTGACTGAGCTTTGAGCTTACTCAAAGATTATTTAGTCATGCCTCAAAAGTGTGCCAGCAGGAAGGACTGTGAGGAGATGGAAAATTTGTCCTGAAAAGAGAGTTCTGTGAAACCACAAATAAGCTGTTGAGTCTCACCAGTGTAGGTCCAGAAAGGACCTCTTTATTCCTGAAGTACTGTATAAAGGGAATGATGATAGATGTGTATTTAGTTGTGATTACCCCAATTTGCCCATATACCTAGTGCATCAGCTTCCAGAACAATTAGTTTAGTCTTTCTCCCTCCTACTGATGTAGCTTTTTCCATAGTTGTGGCTGCCACGGTTTAGCAACTTGTTCTTCAACCCTCCATCTGCCAAGTATCAGAGATGGTGACATCCACTCACAACATCTATCTCAGTCCCTCTCTTCAGCAATGACACTTATTTTACCTTCTCCCTTCAGTGCCAGTAACACCTCCCTGGACTAATACCTCCTAACAGCCTCTTTCCATGCCTATCATCACATGAAATAGAGGATTAAAAAAGAAAAAAATAGAGGAAAGAAGGGGCAAAATTTTTACAACAGAGAGAGAAAAAGGTCTGAGGGATGAGTTGGAAGCTGTCCAGGTTGAACTAGAAGAAAGAGACAGGGAAGGCAGCAGGGATAAGGAAAGGACAAAATGGCTATTAGGTTATCAGATGAAGTTGCACCCGAGAGGAAAGATCCTGGATACAAGAAGGAGCTCTGCAGCTGTCTTGCAAAGAAACAACAGCAGTAATGAGAAATCAGAGGTGGTATCATTTGGCTAGAGAGTGTCACATATGTCCAGATGAAATAATCAGAAATGCTCAGACATATCAGCACTAAAATCTTCACCTTTCTGCAGTGTTATATGCAGATTTTTACATATTTTTGCAAAGAAACCACTGCAATGACATGGTTTGATTTATGCATTGAAGAACATTAGTGCCAATGCTTGAGGGTTCTTATTCCTCTCACTATTTGAAGACGATCTCTTCAAAATCACTCTGAAAACTACACATAAACTATATTTCTGATGATTAAAGCATGAATACGACTAGGTACCATAAGTTCAATACAACAGGATTTTTGCGTTCCTTTAACCTCTGTTTACTTGGTATAACAAAGAAAGAAAAAACATATAATGAAGGGTGGTTTTCTTTGGAAAGCATGCAAGGAAGCTCGCCAAAACTGATTCCAAGTCATGTAACTAATGTTTAGGAGCTATGACAAGGAAATAAGCTGCAAAATAATGCATACCATATATAGATGTCTTACAAAATCTTATTAGATATAAATCCTACATCACACGTAAAGAAGCTGTGTACAGATCTTCCATGACTTTCCTGGCTTCTGTTCTATTTCCTTGACCACTAGACTATGCTAAGTTAAAGATGATCACAGTCCACCGAGATCTGATTGGGCTTTGTCAATTTTTTTTTTTAATAATTATTTTAAATAAATAAATGGTGTGTATTAGTGATAAGTTAATGCAATTGTTGCCTAGGGCAGCTAGAACTGGAGCAGGAATCAAGACAGACTTTGAGAGTAAAGATAGAGGTGAAATGAAAATGAAAAAGATTAAAACCAAAAGCCTCAGACCATCACATAGTTTTTAAAATACCAGGAGAGCTGAGGAGAAGGAGGAGTCTTCTAAAAGTTTGTCTTTAGCATGTGATAAAAACAATTAGAGCATTCACTATGTAAGGGAGTTGGGAAAAGTCTGCATGTGGCTGCAAAGATGACCCCCCACAAGGTTCCTTTCAATTATGAGTGAGAAGTAAGTAGTAGAAGGAGTGTATTACACTCTGAGATTAGTATCTTACTTGGAGTGACAGAAGAGTTTTCAGCCACTCTATAGAGGTGAAACAGCCTGCGCTTATGGTTCAGGTGGAAAATACAGGCAAGCAGAAGCAGCAGGTCGCAGCAGACGAAAGCAGTGTTCCCATTGCAGCACTCCCCATGTCCTTGGAGGGCCATGCTCCCCTCATCCTGTGTGGTTTTGTTGGGTTAGACTTTTGGTGGTTTAGCTGCCTGTGCCAGCTAGCCATGATCAGGCAAGTATGGCTGTGTAGATGGGAAAATGTGGAACTGTTCTCCTTAACCACAAGTAGGGACATCTACTCTTAGCCTTACAGTCACTTTCATAGCTATTGGAAAACTCTTCTTTCAGACTTATTTTATCCACCCTGGTCATATGAAGCATACCTAGTGGCTTCACACCAAATTCAGGATTATTGTCCTTAGGTTGACCCCATGGAGGTGAGCCAGACGCACTGGACTGGACTCGCAAAAGCATCTTGAGGTGTCGTGCTGAGTTAGGTCCCTATTTACCCTTGAGGATCTGGGCCTTTTCTCTTTCTTTTTAGAACCTGGGAATGTGATTGAGCTATAAAGGTTTAACAAGTTGGGGCTGAAGGTCCTGAGAAGGAAATGCAAATATAAGGAACAAACAGGCAGAATCTTGTTTAAACAAAATGCCTGCACCATGCATTCTCCCTCGGGTGCTAATTTTAGGGAGAAGTATTAAATCCTATGGTCTTGCATCTGTAATTTCAGAGCAAATTGTGTCTTATAGGAATGAGATATAATGTCTTTGACATACTCGTTTTTCTTTGCCAGTGTTTGGCATCAGTTTAGATTTGTCCAGGGGTGAAATGATTAAAAGCAGCAAGTTTTCTAATCATCTGTGTGACACTCAACCTTCTCAAGGCAATTCACTACTAAGGCTACTTTTGAAAATACATTCATTAATTTTCATCAAAACCCAGTGCTGAGAAGATGGCAGAAGTATAAGTTTAGCCAAAAAGAGCTAGAAGAGAGTAAAACACTTCCTGCAACTTGATAATGTTATTTTTAAAAGTTATGTTGGGTGTTTTCTCAATATATAGATTCAGGGGACTTTTAAAAATTAGTGTCTCTAAAATAATGAAAATCAGTATTATATGAATGATGGGACTCCCTTATTAGCTAATTATTGTTCCTATAATTAACTGAGAGCAACTAATCACACTGATACATCTTCTGAATAATTGACTGATTGAGGTAATGACTAGCTTTCAAACATATTTGTCACTAATTTGTAACTCACATAGGTGAAAATATGCAATAAAGTCGATGGCTGCTTGGAACTTGAAGTAAGAGAACAGTCTTCTATTCATGTCCATGTCACACTGCTGTGATGAAGCAGCTTTTAAAGTGCTCCTTGAGGGAGTTTGCATTTGCCATTTTGTCATTAGTATACTAAATTCTCTTCCCCCAGAGGAGATCGGCAGAAGGAGATTGAGGAAGGTGGAGTCAGCATCCTAAAAGATGGAGGATACTCCTCTGTTTATTTGAAGTGTTATTTATATGCTCTCTGAATTACACACTGGTGAAAGATGCCAAGTTAACAGCCTGGGAGACTGGGACTTGTGTTTATCCAAAGACTACGAGAAAAACAGAAGCTATCTGCTTTAATCTATAGCTGGCTTTAACCTTGAACGTTTTCCAGCAGAATGGTTACTTTGCTAGAAAACACAGTTCCAAGGCAACAAAAAGCCCTTCACAAATTTCATCAAATACAGCAAATAACTTTAGCTGGACTACAGGAAAGAGAAAAATGCAGAAAAATTGAAATATTGTATATCAGTATTTCTGAACTACCATAGTTTGCTTTTACCTTTCATCAAAATGTTAGAAGAGGATGAAAAAAAACAGTCAAATAACTGGAATAAAAATCTTAGAAGCATGGTTTTGGCCAGGTGAATTTGGGCTACTCCAGTGCTGACAAGCACTGAGTGTTCATAAAGCCTCAACATAGCTAACCCAGAAAGACAATTCCTTCAGGAGGTGACCCAAATTTCTGGTGCCCCTGCAAAAGCCTCTCTGCTTCCACTGATTGTTCAGAAGGCCTATGTAGACAGGTCAACTAAATTAAACATCTCGCAGCTGCCTGAAATTCAGTGGTGTGACCTTTCAAAATGTGTCACTCTGCTTGAATTAAACATTGTAGGCTGAAATGAAAAAAAAAATAAATTGTTTTGTCCTACTGAAATTATAAAAGTATTTCTGTTCAACAATTTTTTTTTTTAATTTGACACCAAATATATACTTACAGCATAGTTCTAATATCCAGTTGTAATTTTAGCACTCAAGATGTAGTTTTTTGTTCCCTCACATCTAGGTTAAGGCCACTAAACCAACATTTTTATTACTGCTGGCCTAGCATGGATATCTTCAGGCTGTTAAACCTTGTGGATGAAAGAAAATTCACTTCTTTAAATCATGCAACATGGAGCTTCTCCTACAGGTCTGAATTATGACAAACAAGGACCCACTGCTGCCTGGTGGAGAAAGGACCCCGTCGCAGATTTCAGATTTGGATTTGCAACCACAAAGTTAGAGGCTACTCTTCCTTGGGGACAGGGAAAGGAAAAAGTGGGGTGAATTTGAGGTTATTGCTAATCTAGCAAGAAAAGCAAGCATTAACCAGGAATAACTTAGGAGGTGATTTCCTCATTTTGGTATGTCACTCCAAAGGTGACCCCAAATTCACACCAGAAACACCACTCATAGAGATGCCTTCCAATGCTGGATGAAGAAGAAAGACAAAGAAGTTAGATCTGAGCTCCAGCTAACTCTCACCACTCTGCTGACTGGAACATCATGCTCATGAGTAACACCAGCAACTAAGATTTGGCCCTGAAAGAATTTCCATATTTGCACACAGTGCTCTGATTTGAGACTCCAGATACAGAACTTGGCCAGATGTCAGGACTGACTGCGGTAATGTTGCTTTCCTCCTTCCTTTCCTGCAGCCACCAGGATGGTCCCTGTGCATGGACTTTGGGCCACCGTCAGCCCCGTAATACTGTGGGGCTGCAGACCCAGCAGCTCCTGCTGCTGACGAAGACAAACATCAACAGCCCAAAGGATGACGCATACCCCTGAGCACCACTGTCTGGTGGGTCCTGCAGCCCAGAAACAGACACCTTTAACTACTCAGTCACCCAGACAGGACATTTTTAGCCCATATCTGATCTAGACTTTGTATGCTGTTTCCCATTCCTCATGGCAAGTGCAATTTAGCCCTCACTGCTCTTCTGCATTTTGCCTGCCTTTGTGACACTGGAATGGTGTAACCTCTCTCAAGCCTCCAGTTTGAGCAGTTCTACCAGATGTCAAATCAGTTTTCAAAATATAAGATCCAATTTACAAGGATCAGAGAAAAATAATAAAACCCATCTGTCTAACCAGGCACCAATCATCGTGTTATCTGAGCACCTCACAAATAAAGCATGTCTCACAGAACATTTATTGCCATTTATCTCAGGGATGTTGTTTGCATATCAGTCTTTATCTCAGGATTTTGCAAAATACCTAAAGTCATTTGTGTCAAGGCACAGGGAACAAGGTGAGGAGTAATTGCAGTTATTCAGACCTCATGACACTTTCGACAACTGTCAAATAACAAAGTTAACTAATGAGATAGTCCATACCTGTGAAAGGATTCATAAAGAAAAAGGACTCTATCTTCTCTTTCTATGCTAACCTTTCAGTTAATTGCTGAAAGGCTCCAGCTGACCATCACAGAAAGTCAATTCTATGCATTAAGTGTACCTGAAGTGAAATGTCCAACCTGCCATTAAGACAATATATAAACATGCAAGAGAGGTTAAGCACGTGTCTGTCTGTCTAACCCATTACAGTAGGATTCAAGAACACCAGACCATCATCAGTTCTGTTACAACCTGGCATCCAGAAAAGCCCAGCTCCTTCTTCCTCCATATCTCTACCTTGAAAAAAAAAAATCCACACTTATTTGACTCACTTGAACATTATGAAGATTTTTTAAAAATCACTTTCAGAAACTTGACAGAAGACAGTTCTGAGTTTTAATTGATCAGAACCTTTTTTTTTTTTCCAGATAACAGGAGAACGATGATGCAAAAGCAGTAGGTGGCAGAAAATGTTTCAAGTTTGGATTAAAAGTACGTAGGATGTAGACCACCAGGATGAGCCCTCCTGCAGGAGGTGTTGCAGAAATATTTCCATTTTCAGGGAACATGCTGTACTAGTGCAGAAAATTTGATTCCTTACTCAAACACTGACCCTTTTTTGTCTCTCTCTGACTAAGTCGCACCCCAAGGGGCCAGAAGTCTAAGTGTTTTTTCAAGCAATTATACATAATTACATAGTGATGCAAAGTGCCATAAAATGAATGAGAGAAGACATTTGCAAAGAAGTACTTTTATAATCCTTGTCGTGGTGTACATGGAACATTTTATCCACACTCAATCTTAATATCTCCTGAATTTACATTATACATCATAGTCATATTATAGGCAATATAATCTATTGAAGCATGCATTAATTAGCTTGGCTTTACTTCTAAACAGAGGTCAGATAGTTAATTATTAAGCAGTCAAAGGTGTCAGAGAAGTCCTTTCCTATCATGTTCTGCTCCATAATCTTCATAGTGCAATATCTTCCAGGGAAGGTGCAAGGACTAGTCCTAAAGGAAATAGGCATATCATTGTTCTCCAAAAGTTACCATCTAGGTCTTGTAGCTGTCAAAGAAGTCTACATTAAACAAGGTCTGAATCTGCAGAAAGTCTGAAGCTGTCCTATCTGTTCAAATGGGGTAAGCTTCTGTGATAGTGGTGATGCTTCACACGGCAACATTGTTGAGCTCTGCAAAGCAAGGACAAAGGAGTAAAGTACCATCATGCAAAGGAGCTGCATTACTTACCCTGTGGGCTTGGCCACTCACATAAATAAGGAGGACAAGAAAGGAGACTAGTTTATATAGCCTGACCTACCTCACATTAGCTGCACAGCCACATTTTCTTATTCATGGTAAGTACAAGGGAATCTTTCCCTGCTTATAAATTTATAAATTCACATTCCATCATAACTGGTGGAGTCTTGTTTGTAACAATTCCCCAAATGTCTGTCCCTCAGAGGAATCCTCTCACCCTACATGGTAAACTGCCAGGGGTTGTGACTCTCTCTGGGGATTCTTCTATATCCCAGAGACATGTGCATTTCAATGTTTTAGAAAAAAACATCCCACTTGCAGGCAGAAAATGTATGTTTATTCAGAAAATAAAAGAAACAAAAAAGGACAAATCAACAACTGATTCACAATTTATGACTTGTTAAGAGTTTTGCTTCATAACCACAATCTGTTTACATGAATTGTTTCAGTGTAAGAGTCAGAAAGTTAATTGCTCAGTTGCAGGAACCTTAGATAAAAGCTTGTTCAGTAACTATAATTCACTATAGCCTACCAGAAGTCTGGAAGTAAATAACTTTACACCACAGTAATTCTACTGCCCTCTGATGATTCTTAAGCAACAGAAAGGGTTTGAACCAAAAGGGACGTTGTCTTACAAGAGAGTGATACTGATTATAAATTTTTCCTGTCAAAGCTCCCAAGTAGCATCATTTCTGTGCTCTTTCACATTTCTACGTGTCCATTTCAAGAACATCCTATAAGCTTCGGTCAAGGTTTTCAAAAAACCATGTGCTGATCTGCTCCCCAGCCATATTCAGCAGTGATATACCTTAAACACTACAGCCGTGCTTCTAACAGTGTACATTCTGCTATATTTAGTTGGAGTCCAGGAGCCTTTAAGATTACATCCAGAAGTGATTACATCATGTCCTTACTTATGCTTCCAATAAACTCAAATGTCATCTCTATAAACTTCCACTCCCTTTAGGCCTTCTGGGCAGCATCTCACTCACTTTCCTTCAGACTAAGTGTCTGCAGAAGCAGTAACCCTCAACTACCCTTTGCATTTCGTCGGCTGCTGTTGTTGCCAAGTGGGTCATAGACTTTGGGGAAGCTGGGGGCTGCACCCCATGAGGGCTATATTGACAATTTAGATAGCATGGAGACAGAGCCCAAGCCCAAGTTAGCAGTCTGGATGTTCATCTTCCTTCCCTCCCTGTTGCATGGTTAGGCACCTTTTTATCCTCTGCCCAAGAACAGCCTTTCATGGGGACCAGTGGGATGGCTGACTGCCCCGGGTGGGTTTCCAGCTTCCACAGCAGCCCCCCTTGAAGCACATGTTTCTCACAAAGCCAGGGCCCAGGGGCTTCCCTGTGCACTTGCAAGAGCTGGTGGAGGGGCCTGGGATTATCAGGTTACAAAGATGTCACTCATACCTTCTTTGCCTTTGTAGCACGTACAGGCTTTCAATGGATCTAGACAACTGATTTGTCACCTTGAGCTGGTGCACTTTTGTCCCTTTACAAATCCCAGTCACCTCTGCCCTGGCATCAATGTGAAGTGTAACAACTGTATTGCAGACTTTAAAAATAACAGTCTAGGCTTGTTCATGAATGCCTGTTGTGGACAATGAACTCAGAAAATAGGTAACTCTCAGTCATATTTGCCCTTTCTCCCTGGCTCCTTTGCTTTGACAGACACATTCCCAATATCCTATTATCTTGCATGTTTGTACTACAGTAAGTAGGCATAACTGATTTACCTTTTCTCTAGCATTCATTGCTTTCTATACTTCCATCCTGCCCCTTCTTATTCATCTTTTCTTCTGAACTGAACAAAGGAGATTGTTAGAAAAAGGAGAACAAGATTACCACTGAAAGCTACTGTGAATCTTTCTTCCCTTCACTGCACAGCTTCTGCCTAAACCTTCCCTCAACTTTCTATCTCCTGTTTAAAGAAACAATAGGTTCCTAACTAGGTCTTTTTCCTTTTTCTTCCCCAACATGGCCCCTACCGAATCACAGAGCCAGAAGACTGTCCAGCACCTTCATCTTCACAGTGACATCCCACACCAGTCCTGTTCCTGGGGCCTTGGGCCAAGTGGAGCAACAAACAGCACAGCAAAGTTGTATCAGACAATTATCCACTAAATGTTTTCATATTTTTAGTACACTTTAGCAACCAAAAATCTGGAAAAACATTGTACCATATTACCAGCAAGGCCTGCCAAACCATAAGTGTGTCCCACCTGAAAACATAAGCTGGCTATAAGGCCACACATTTAGGAAGCCACAAGTCAGTGAGGGACTTTCATTATGCACATGCTGATTCTTTCTTGTTATAAAAAGAGATATTTTTCTTTGACTTCTCTAAAGAAGCAAAATTACTAAGCAGGAAGCAAAGAGAGTTAACAGCTAGAAAGGGTTATAATCACAGAATTAGTACCAGCACAGAACTCTCCAAGACCAACTGCACTTAGGAAAAAATTACTCAGTAAACATACAAATCTCTGCTAAACCAAGAATATGACTCATTAGCTCCCAACTGACTGTCAATGACTACTGTTTGTTTGTTCTCAATTTTTATTTATTTCATCTAACTCAGGTAAATAAATCTTGTTTCGTCTCTAATGCATGACTCACTGTTCTGTACAAAAAGCAGGTTAGTAGCAGCAGTTGCCTCAGCTGGGAAGTATCAGGTGCCTCTCTCTCCCTCTCTCACCTCTTTTGTAGCAATAACTACTTGGTGTGGCAACGATAAGAGAAGCACTATTCAAGAGTTCAAATGCTCCCAGTGAAACTAAAAATTAGTGCCTAGAACAGCCCCAAATTGAAGAGCAGATGTCAAAAAGTTCCCCTCAAACCATATGAAGGGGTAGGAAAGAAGCAGAGGAAATGAGAGATAGGAGGATGACCTGCTTTTTCTGTGCTTTTTCACCGAATGATTCCAATAAACCTAAAGCTTTCTTTTTTCAATAGTAAATAGAAAGTTACTTCAATGAAGCCCATCCCTTACAGCCACAGGATTCATTCCCTTTAAAAAAAAGTTACCTCTTCCTTTTGCCAGTCTATAAAGGTGAAGGAAATTAAAGTTACAGGGATTAAACCTGCTGTGCCATCTATGCATTCATTCACCTCCTGATTGAACTTCAGTCATGCTGCAGGGCATGGCTCAGCATGAAATCAGGATTCAGGCTGAGAAGGGGGCAAAGTAGTTTCCCAGCTTATTACCTGTGGGCAGCATGGGGCTAGCAAGGGTACTAGCACTGCTCATGGTGACCAGAGATGAAAATGTTAAAACTTGAGGTTGTGGGAGAAGGTTGTACTGCGCACAACTTGATTGATTTGGTTGTTTACTGAGCAGCTGAAGTTTATAGCCCCATTTAGATCCCAACAATCTGACTGGACTCACATGCATGTACATTTTTGAGAGCATTTGTACCCCATTTGCTCAGGTAAAGAATTTTTAATGTTAAAGATGTTTCCTGCTAGAAGAGGAATGCAGAGAGGGCATAGAGTTCCTGCCACTACAGCAGGATTTCAGCTTTCCAGCGCTCTCACTGGTTCTGCAGAGACCCCTGCTCTGGAAGTGAGGTAATACCCAATATGATTTTCAGTGTTGGCCTCAATAAGCTTGCAACTAAGGAAATCTTATTTATATCACTGCATCTAGTGAAGGATGCAAAGCCTTCCAGGGTTTAATATTGACTCAGTTAATGATGCAAATCTGTATTGCTTTTCTCAGGTCAGATGTGGCTTCCCGTAGTTTATTTCAAACCACTTCTTCATGTGTGTGTGAGTGTGTATGCATAACTGAAGTAAATTGCTCTCATACAGAAATAATATGTCCTCTGCCCTCACAAAAGCTGAAAACTATTTTATCGGTTGAAAGATGCTGAACAACAAATTGAGAGAGTACAACTTTACACATATGCAATGTTTTTGTATTTTGCAACCTTGAAATCACATCTTCACCGGCAAGGCTCTTTGAAATTTCTGAAATCCATTTATAGATGGAAAAGCTCTTCAGGACTTTTCTTACTTTCATGTGATGCACAATATTCCACACAAGTTGAGAATATGCAGCCATTTATTGAGTGAGAAAAGGGAGATACTTCAGGTTGTGCACCCAAGACAACCACAGCTGATGCCGGTGTAGATTTGTCATTCTTTTCTGGCAGTTCATTTCATCCTTTCTATAAGATACTTTCATGTATCTTTATCATGGGAAGGTAACATGCAGAAGTATTTCTAGAGAGGTGGAAGGTGATTTGGAGATCATGAACTATTTTAAGCTGTTTTCCACACCAGGCTGTACCTGCATTGCTTACAGCTTTGTGAGACTACATCTATTTAGTGGAAGTATTCATTATCTTTTGTTGTCATAGAATCATAGAATGGTTTGGGTTGGAAGAGACCTTAAAGATCATCCAGTTCCAACCCCCCTGCCATGAGCAGGGATACCTTCCACTAGACCAGGTTGCTCAAAGCCTCATCCAACCTGGCCTTGAACACTTCCAGGGAGGGGGCATCCACAGCTTCTCTGGGCAACCTGGGCCAGTGTCTCACCACCCTCACAGTGAAGAATTTCTTCCTATTATCTAATCTAAATCCACCCTCTTCCAGTTTAAAGCCATTTCCCCTCATTCTATCATTAACTGCCCTTATGAAAAGTTCCTCCCCAGCCTTCTTGTAGGCCCCTTTCAGGTACTGGAAGGCCGCTATAGATCTCCCTGGAGCCGTCTCTTTTCCAGGCTGAACAGCCCCAACTCTTGTCATTGAAGGTAGTGGTTTTATCTGCTTTGGAGAAATATGACTGCTTTTTATCTAAGAATAAAGTTAGAGGAAAACATAACATTTTAATTTTTTTTTCCTTTCTTTTTTGACATTTTCTCCAAAACTCACTTTGAGAAGCACCATCACTATCACATTTCAAATAAACTACAGTCCTCATGTCAGGAACATACCTTTTCCTCTCCCAAGGAATAAAACTCCCAAATTTCACCTCATTGTAGTCCATTGGAAGAGAAGAGGGAATCTCTCAGTTCATGTGTGCACTGAAAACTTAAGTAAATATCCAGGTCTCACCACTTTGTTTCTCAGATGTCCACTCTGCTGTGCATGAGCCAGCTCAGGACTGAGGTGGGTTTCTTGAAATTAAATTTCTGAGAAAGCAGTGTAGTTCAAATGTCAAAAAGACCACAGCCAAATCTCAGAAGAGTCGTTGTCTGGGAAAAAACATGTTTGTAAAAAGCAGATAGAGGATAATTCAATGGCAAAGAGACCTGGGGAGTTCCCTAGTCCAATCTCCTGCTGAAAGCATGGTCAGTCATGAAGTCAGACCAAGCTTATCAGGGCTTTACCCAGTTAACCTCCTTGAAAATCTCCAAGGATGGAGCTCGCTCAGCCTCTCAGCAACCAGCTCCATTGCCTGACTGTTCTCACTAGGAAATTGTTTTTCCCTATATCCAGGCTGATCTCTGCTTTCACTAAATCACCTGCCCCATTCAGCAACGATTCCCACGTTTTTCTTGTTCAGCCTTTTGCTGCTAACACAGCACAGAAGCTCCTCTTGTTTTCCTTTACATCCCTGACAAGTATCAACTCCAGCTGAGCTTTGGTTTTACTAATGCCATGTCTACCTGCCCAGGCAAAGTTTCTAAATCCCTTTCAGATGGAAGAGGGGGTCAGGGAGAGGAATGGATCAGACAAGAAGTCAGAAACAGCAAAAAGCAAACATTCTCTAAGTAGAAAATAATTCTGCATATTTTATTTTCTGGGTATCTGACTTCATACCCCGGGGCCTGATTTGCTGAAATGCTGAGTATTGCACCTGCAACTGAGCTCAATAGGACCTGAACTCTGCTTTAAACAGATAAAGCTGAGCATACCAGAAAAATCTGGCCGTAGGTGCCTCAGACTGGAAAACCAAAATTTTGTCTGTGAATCTGTGAAATGGGGCTAATAATATCTCTTGTTCTCACAAGGGTCTTGTATAAATAAATGCATTCACTGCAAAGTGCTCAGATACCACAGGGATGAGCTCAATAGAAAAGCCCAGGAGGCAACTGAAAATTCTGTCTTTAGAGAAGGATTTGAATAGTGTGCAGTAAATAAGGCTTAGGGCCTCTCGTCTTATAATAAGGAGTAAACAAGAGACTGAATAACTGCTGATTAAGTGAGCAGCATCAGTCCTGCGTGATGAATGAGGTCCTTTGGAAAAAAATCTATATGTGACTGTGTCATTAACAACTATGTCATAATACACAGACACAATGGAAGGGGCAGGTTTATCTCCTACATGATTTTAATTCTGACATTTCCTGTTTTTTTGGTAAAGTGACTATGCAATCATAAGACTGTTCTTCTGACATCATTTCTGCACACACTTGTATGCATGTTTATTTAAAGCCATGTGGTTCAATACATCTCCAAAACAGGTCTTTTTTTAGCATAGTCTTATTCTCATAATGTTGATAAAGCAAGAAAAACTATCACACTTTAAATTTTCTATTTGTTGTACTAGTTCCTCCTAGTGCACGTGAATCTTTCTAGTCTTATCAGTGTCTAGGAATTAATTTTTTGTATGGTTTTGTAGTTCACATATTTAATCCATTGCATCAATAATTGTATTACAAATGTACGTGTTAAATGTGTACCTAGCATAAAACAGGCAATCTCATTAGTTAAGGAAACTGTATTCGTGTCTCCATACACAGAAAAATCCTGGATGATGTGTTTGTCATAAACACTTGTAATGAGAAAGGAAAATTGGGTTGTGGGTTATCAGAAGGAGTTTAAATGAATAGTTTTATTGCTATTGAAAACTTCAAAAATAAGGTGTTTTCCAAAGCAAGGTGCAGCACTGCTCTCAGGAAATTCTTTTTTCTTCCTTTAAGCCAGAATATTTTTTTTTTATTTTTTCCATTCTGTTCTAGTTTGGTCAGGCAGCTGCATTCAAAATGTGTCCTACTACAGAAATAGAGGAATTTATGGGTTGCTTGCAGTCTGGCTAGGCTTAATATTAGCTTTTGTTCAAAATATTACTGTACTAGCCTCATACAACTTCCTTCTGTACAAGGCAACCCACTGCTGGGGATTTACTCATCATCTAAGCAGGTTAACTGGTTTTCAGCAAGACTTTTTCTCCCTTTCCTATTCACAGCTTCCAAAATGAAGCCTTACTTGCTTTGTCTACCACTTGGGAGCGAGGCAAACAGACTGCCAAACCAGCAGGAGAGCATACTGCTGCACCTGAGGACTAGGCATCAAGGTCCACCAAAACCTTTCCAGAAAGAACATAAAAGCCCCAGGCCAACCCCCAGCGTCTGCTGCCGTGTGTTAATTACAACCTCTCTACAGCAAACGGGTTTCTACAAGGGAGAGGAAAAGCATGTTTACACAAAGGTAAAATGTCTGAAGACACAAATAAGTGTCACCTACAAGAAGGGCTTTAAAGTTCATATCCGGTCACATCTAGCATGAAGAAGAGCAGATGGTATGTCAGCACCAGAAACAGCATCAATATTTTGGGATTAACCTGGCTTTTCTGTAGCCAACGAAGTGCAGGGATTATCAGCTTTCAAGATTTTGTTTTCCTCCCTGTGCTCTAATGTCACACAATTTCACAGCAGCTAAATATGACAGACGATGCTGCTATCCTTCCTTCGGATTTCATACTGGAATGTTATTGGAAAATTCAAGAAAGAGCTGAAGATGGCTTAAGCTTTCAACACTCTCCTTGCCATCAGACCAAGAAGTTGTGCAGGCACAAGGGGGAAAGAAGCGTTATAGAGGAACAAGTATACAAATATTTTGCTGTCCTGTAACTTTTGTTCTTTAGAAGGCTTTAAGGATCTTGTCAAACATTTACTATCAAATCCAAATCCTGCTACTGAAGTGATCTCTACTCCGTCATCATCCTCTATCATCTCCTGAAAGCTGCTGTAGCTGAGGTGGCGGGGTGGCTTTTGAGTCACCTCTTGACCATCACATTTTGCAGGATGGTATATTGCCTTAAATCAAAACAGATTAAGATTTACTTTAATAAGCTTGGCTGTTAACTGCACAGGTTTAAGAAAAGCCCCACGGGCCATACTACAAGGGCAAAAGTTTCCCAGAAAGGTGTAAGGCAGACACTAGAGATTAAAATTGCTTTGCCTGTCACAGTTCAATCTGCTGCTGAATGTACGTCAAAGCCTTCGGTGCAATATGATGAAAACATATAAAAAAAAAGATGAGGAATCTACCCAGAATAATAAGATTCATGTGGCAACTCAAGACTCATATAACCTAACCTACAAGATCCAATCCTTCCCAAGAATTATGTCTTTTCCCAGTAACACAGATCACATAAGAAATCTTTGCTTTTGTGAACAGGGAAATGTCATTTAAATCTAAGCATTTAGCCTGTTAAGGGGAGCTTCCTAGGGACTGGCTGAAATTAAAAGGAGGACAAAAGGGTTGAATGAATTTGTTTCATTAAAACTACACATAATCATGGATAGCCTAAATATTAATTTCCAGTTTAAAAAGGCAAAATAAAACTACAAACAAAACAAGGAAGTGAACCAACCCCAGATAACATCTTCCTTACTCCTTCCCATGTACTAAGGCTGGATAAACCTGCCAAAAAAGAGGGATAAATGTTTAAGCTAATAGGAGACAATTATAGCAGTCAAGCTTTTTCACACCCACCTTTCACTCCCTCCCTAAAGTATATTTGCCACCCAGACAATAGCAGGCAAGACATGCCATCCATTGTTTCAGTAATGATACAGGTGGGTGGAACAGGGCTGCTCGCATGATCCCATGACAGAGAAAAATTCCCTGTCACTACAGTGTGCTGACAACCCTGCCTTGTCCCTCTCCCTGTCAGTGCTGGAGCACAGAGGTCAGTCATCTCCTCTGCTTGGTCTCCCTGCCAGGCTCCCAGCCAGTGGGAAGTGGGCTGTGTGCTGTCCCTGGTATGGCACTCCCAGTGTGGCAGCAGTGCAATCTGGATGGAGGGAAAGGGCTTTCTCTGAAGCTTGTGGATCTGTTTCTGATGCCAAACCTCCTCCCCTGCCAGGCCCAAACTACCCTCTTCTGTCCTGGTCTGAAGCTCTTGGTGGAGCACTGGCACAGACTCCCCAGGGAGGTGGTCATGACACCAAGCCTGATAATATTCAAGAAGCATTTGAACAACGACCTCAGACACATGGTCTGCATCTTGGGACTATCCTGTGCTGGGGCAAGAGTTGGACTGATGATCCTTGGTGGGTCCCTTACAACTCACAATATTGTATGATTCTATGATTCTACGTGAGATTGTCCTCTTCCAAGCACACCCCAGAGGTGCAAAAATGCTTTAAACTCTGCAGTGCTTTGCATCATCAAGGATCCCATGGGCTTAGCTGAATGACAGGGATGAGAATCTCCCAACTGGAGCCCACACATACTCCAAGTGCCACACTGAGTTTGCTGTAATTTATAGTAATCACTAATGCCCCAATGCAGCCATTGAGCCCTGACAACCTTCTTGCTACCTTGTACGGGTTTTTAGCTGAGACAGAGCTAAGTTTCTTTTTAGTAGCTAGAATAGTGCTATATTTCCGTTTCAGCACGGGATTTGTTGTGAGAAAAAGGTTGATACCACACCAATATTTTCATTTTGTCACTGGAAGTTGAAGGACTTTGTGTTTTGTCAGTCTACAAGTGCAAGAACTAGGGAGGGTGAGGAATATTTAAATTAATAAGCTAAATTGGCATTTGGATATGCCAATAAGATATTCCATATCATATAATATCATGTTCAGTGTATTAACAAGGATGTCCACTTGTCTCACTCTCTCTGGCTTTCTCTCGGGCTCTCACTCTCCCGGGATTGCGGTTTGGGTTCGGGATTGTCGCTCCACCTGGATCATTATCTGCGAAGAGGGCCGGGCTTGGTCAGCAAGTGGTGAGCAATTGCACTGGGTATCTCTTTGAATATTTCATTATTATTATCATTGTTATTTTAATATAATTATTATTTAAAGTTTTATTTTATTTAAGTTATTAAATTGTTCTTATCTCAACCTACATGTGTCCTTACCCTTACCCCCCAATCCTCTCCCCTATCCCCTGGGAGGGGAGAATGAGCAAATGGCTGTGTTTGGCTGCTAGCCAAGCACAACCACCACATACCCATATCCCACTGCCTGAGCTGTAGCAAGGACAACCCATTAGAGCTGCAGCAACAGCTTTGGAGGTCTAGGGACCCCCAATACACAACGAGATCCTGTGGCATGAGGATGCCCAGCCATCTGGGGAAGCTCTGTGTTGACCAGGCTACACCATGGCTGCGAGCAGCCCACCTCCCAGCACTGGGCAGGGACAGTCCTGCGTGGCTTAGCAGAGACTATTGAGGTATATGCCACAGGAAACTTGGTTGTGTTGTAGTGAAGGGCAGTAAAAATTTGTAGAATAATGAGCAGATGTTTTCAGCTTTGTTTTCTCAAGCTGTATATTCTCCTGCTCCACGAACTGCAGGCAATGGAAAGTAAATGGTGACTACTAGATAGCATTTTTTTAAAAATACTAATACATGTACTTTAGAGTAGTCTAAGTGCTTCAATTGACATCTTATTCTAAAAACCAGTGCACTTTTTCCCTTGCATTGTAGGGGATCTGAACAAGCAGTCCTCTTATCAGATATATTAATCCTAAAATAAGGAACATGTAGAGCCATCGAATTACATAGGGTTATTGGAATGGAAAATGGCACTTACTTCTAGAAAATACATATCTCTGTTGTCGCCAGTCTGTAATAGAAAACTGCATCTGGAACCCCTATTGTTGTGACAATGTCTAAAAGGAAGCTTTATTTCTTCTGTAATGAGAGGCAAAACCGTGTAGCTTTCCAGCTGCTGCAAATTTGGCGTGCCCTGTACAGAGGCTGCTTTCAGAAGGCACTTCACCTACACCAAACGCTGCTACAGGGCCACAGCATAATGGAAATTGCAAGTCCTCTGCCCTTCGCAGGACCTTTCTGTCTGCCCAGCACAGGGTTCAGTAAGCAAAGATACAAGCCAATAACAAAAGAGAAAATGCTTTTATTTATTTTTCCCTGATTTCTAGGGTTTCAGTGACACCCTGAACATACTTCCCAAATGAATAATTTAAGACTTTATGGCTCATTCAATTTCAGTTTACACACTACATTTTATCCAGCTTGGGCTATGTCAGTATAATGCAAGAGATAGACATTCGAGATACTGAGTTACTATTCTCCATGTATGTAACACTGGCCAGTATTCAAGTCCAGAGACATAACAGAGGCTTTTGTGTAGATATTTTTGGCTGATATTGGGAACTGCTATGATAAAGAGAGATGGAAGCCATCTGCAGAAAACACACACACGCACACACACACACACATGCACACAAAAGCAGTTTTATTGGTCAAGGAATCCAGGATCAATGCTACACTTGAGCTCTGGATATTATCAGAGCTATGCAGGAGCCAGAATTTCTGTCTCAGAGACAGCCCAGGATTTGACTCTTTCCATATTAGAGCAGAACAGAATGTTTATTTTCAGAATTTGCCCTACAAACGTTTTTAATTAAAATGTTACTTTCTATTTTGACACTTGTCATTTATAATTTCACATTTAAAAGCAAAATTTGCAGTGAAAGCCACTCAAAATGGAGCCAAGGGGTTCCAGTTCAGATCAGCTTCAGTCTTTTCAAAACATTGTGTTACAGAAAGTGAGGAGGTCGCTTCATTACTTTACATTTTGTTCAAAATGAAATATCATTATAATCAATATTTCCTGCAAAATGTCCCAGTTATAATAAGCTGATACTATCTAACACAGAGCTGCTTCCACCAAACATTTTTGACCATATCTACTAAGAAGTACTTATCTTCACAGGGAGAATTCAGACACCTGATATCCCTTCTGTGCAATCATTCTTGCTTCTGCCTCCCACAACCTCATTTCTTATTAAAGCCTCAAGAGGAAGCAAGCTAGAAAAGCTGTAGGGGAGGGGAAAAAAACAGCAGAAGAAGTAGCAGCTGACACAATAGAAGGAAATGCCCTATTCAGGGACACCACTATAGCTAGCAAGCACTCTCTTGTATGCCTATTCCCCGCTCCCAAACGGCCGAGGTAGAGATGGAGTGTATGGGAAGGATGAGTTGAGCTGAGCCTGTCTCACTCATGCAGACTGTGTTGAGGGGCTTTGGAGCCAGTCTAACCGAGTCCCAAACTTGGTTCAAATTAAATATTTAGTAGGAGAGCCAAGAGGATCATCTCTGCACCAGGCACAGACTCCAGCACTTTGCTCATCCCTGCCCTTGCCAGAAGAAGCAGAGGCACTGCACTGGTGACACATCTCACAGGACACATCCAGCCAGGCTCACCAAGACATGGCAGGGAAACCCTTTCCCAGAGACAGGCATCAGCTCAGCTCTCAGTGTAGCAAGGGCTCAGCTCCTCCACAGGAATTCTGTGTGGGATCAGTCCCTGCTGCTCTCTGCCCAGCATCCCTGGCAGCAGCTATGCTGAAAGGGTCAGATGTCTAGAAGGTGCTGCTTAAAATTTATTAAGATGCAGGCTTAAGTCCCCACAAGAAGCATGGGAAAATCAGGCACTACCAACTGCCCTACAAAAGAGGCAACACGCTGAAGTCTGTGCTTACAGACTGTGCTTAAATCCTGCTGGAGTGTGTGGGCTAAGACTTGTGCTTTACTAGGAATAATTCTGTTTATCATTGCTTATAAAATTAATTTTTTGCTCTTTTTTCCCTGTAGTAATTTCCCAGTTCTAAATATATAGGCTGACCACTCCTGCTTCTGTGCCCCTTGACTTAAATGCCTCTTTCCTGCCCCAGTCCCCACCCCTAGCCAGGCTGCCCCGAGGGGCTGTGAAGCTCTGGGAGCTGCAGGATGAAGCCCAGAAGTCTTTTCCCTGCCCATGGTGCAAGCTCTGCCTGGCTTCTCTGCCCAGCTATGCACTCTTGGACGGAGGCTTAAGGCGTGGCTGGATGTCAGTGAGTTTGTGGCTGCTTCTCCCTTCTTTCCCTTTTCCCCTCCCCTCTTTTCCACTCCCTGCATAGGGACTACGGTGGCACCATAGTGTGGCTCATAGATGCAGCAATAGATATTTTAACCTGAGCTGCAGTGAGGTGGGAGCCAACTCAGTGATGCCTCTCACTGCACAAGCGCTTCTGTCTACCACAGCATGGCAGTGACAGTTGCCATGAAGTCAAACCCTTCTGGTGTAATTGCTGTTTACGTATTGCATCACTATGAGTTCATGCTGCTCTGTAGCAGTCTCCAAGAGCTTCAGGGAAGACTTACAATTTTCCCAGCTAAAGATACCACAGTCAGGGTTTCAGCTCTGGCATTGTACTACACAAGGGCAATCTGACCTTAACACCCAGTTCATGCCACGAGTATCTCAACCTTTCAAGGTAGGACCTCTCCAGTGCTTATTCAGGATATATTTAGTGCTTCTTGGTAGGACAAGAAGAGTAAGATATCAGCATAATGGAGAATCCGGTGCAATATTGTGTTTGGCTTTCCTTTTAAGTGGAATATTTCTGCTTCTTTTGAAAACAAAACATGCAGACTGCTTCCTCTCTGAGGTTTGTTTTGCAGTGTTTCTGCACAGACTAGGACTTGTATGGTGTATTATTAATACAAGTTATTAATAGGAGTTAATAATGGAAGCACAGACACTTTAGGGAATGAGATCATTACAATTAAGAATAAGAGGAGCCTACAGAAGAAAATGAAACCTTACATTGCTTAAACAGCTTTAATAATAACCAGTGGGTTTCCACTCATTAAGATTACTTTAAGTATCTGCATCTGAGAGATGGTCAAAGAAAATGTATTCAGAGATAAACTGAAGAATAAAACAGGGCAATGAATGGAGAATGAGATCACACTTCTTTCTAAATATGCAAATAGATAAACATCAGAACAATAGATTTTCTTCTGTTCTGTTCACAAAGGTGCGGTTTGCTTATCTGAGATCATTGTGAGGCTGGTAAGAACACAAGGCTTAATACAAAATCTCCTACAGGCAGACAAACTGGCCAGACTAGCTTTATTGCAGTAGGACTCTTCATATATGTATACACACATGCACACACGCACACACATAGATATACATATATATATGTATTTGAAAAAATACACTTATTTTTTCCCTTTACCTACCATTCCCTTTATACAGAAATATAATTACACCATTAGAACAGTGGAAATAGGAAAATAGTTATTCCTTTACTTTCTGTTCATGGATGAACACCACCATGTAAGGACATTGTCTGTGTGCACTTTGGGTTAGGGTCACATCCCTGGCTCTGAGGGTGAGGGGAAAATGCACGGTGGGAATGCCCAGGACACTCAGACATCCTCTCTCTTGTTTACAGCTGGGTACAGCATCTCCCCCATGTGTAATCACCTACAGGACTCATGCAGTGAAGACAAGATGACATGAGCTTCATTGCGGGCAGGAGAAAGTTTCCAGGACCCATTTTCTGCCACGGTCTGGGCTACTCTCCACATCTCCACTGCAATTTGCACCTTCACTAGCTGGAGTGAAGTTTGTTCAGGTGCACATGTACCTTCTGGGGTCATCCCTTCAATTACAACATAAGAAATTCACACAGTTATGATTCCAAGTTTACCATTTGGTTTAATGAGATGGGAAAAATGGTCCCTTCATGACACGCCTTCCACGTAAACTTTGGTTTAGAAATTTTTTATAGAACATACAAAATTCATTCGGAGCCCACAAAAGCATAACATACAACCATACAGCAAACCTGTTGTCCCCTTTTAAAACTACACTCAAATCCATGCTGCTCTCCAGATGCCAAAGGCAGGACTATTATCCACCTTCCTGCCCCCCTCGTTACATTAGCTTCCCTAGCAAGAACAGGGAATTGAAGGAAGTTACAATACAAAACAGCACGTCAAGCTTTTCAAAACAGCAAAAAATAAGTTATCAGAGCTTTCAGATTTTCATTATATTTTACCACCATTAACTATATCTGTTTCTGAGGCAGATGTATGTTATAATCCAGTTTCTTTAATTAAGAGTTCAAACCCTCAGATTGCACTTGTGTCAGGGACTGGAATGGGAACTGATGACTCTGTGTCTGTCTGACAAAAGCTAATTCATAGGAGTCATCTGTATGAAAAATAAACTGCAACAGGATTCATAAAACATATTGTCCATAAAGAAACTCATAGCAAATGTAGCCTGAATAAGTTTTCACCACCATTATTGCCTTAGAAAGATGTGTCATTCCTTGAGAGGTACATGTGGTAAGTGGTGCTGAGAGCTGCAGAGTAAATGCACAGTGACTGGGTGCCAACAGTTCTAACGAAAAAAAATTCCCCAGATGAAAGAGAAATTGTCATCCAGAAACCTGCAGTCAGTACAGATAAAAAGATTGTTTTAACAAGGGAATCAGTGTCAGTAGAAAACAATGATAAAAAATGAGCAAAGACATAAATATAAAAGTGGAAGAAGTGTATTGCATTATTCTGTGTTACTGGAGCAATGATATACATAGTCACAGGGGGAAAAAATGTCCAGAACAGCCGAGAGGGGAGAACTGTGTTAAATTTTAAAATGTTAGTAGTGAAAAAGAGGCATAAAAACCTGAGTCTGAAGGGACCTACATAAATGAGTGTCTCTGACATTTTATCCATATTCTTTTATTTTTCTTTTTCTGTAGATATCTCTATCCTTTGCGCTAATTAAAAACTTCATTTACATGTACTTTGTCTCCCTCTTTCTCTTTGCTTCTTCACTCTGTTCGGTTCTTTTTTTTTTTTTATTTTTTTATTTTGTCATCTCTTATCTTTCCAGATACCTTTTTAATTAATTTTTCCTTAAGGTCATTTTTTTCTATCCAGTGCAAAAGTGATTGCCCTTCCTTCTTCTTTCTTTTCCTATCTTACCTTTCCCCTTTCTTTCTTCCCTGTGTTTTTCAACACTTCTTCTCTCTCCTTTTAGCCAGTTCTTTTCTTTCTTACATGCTTTCCATTTTGTGGCTCCTTGTGCTTGCTCTCTCTTTGCCCCACTCCATCTGGTCTCTTACCCTATCTCCTCTATCACCATAATTCTCACATAATTCCTTTCTTATCTCCTCACATGATCCCTTTCCATAGCCACAAAAATGCTGATTCCAGCCTCTAATCAGACATACTCTCCTCTTCTGGTAACCTTTTATTCTCTAAACCTCTCCTAAAAGTATTACTGCCTTTTCCCAGAATCCACTCACAATGGCAAACTCCCTTTCCACCAAGTTTACTCATGCACATACATGACCTGTACATACTCAGACTTGTATTATTTTCCTCTTTGTCTACAAATAGAAATAGAGATGAACTCTCCTAGCCTCTGCTATTGCAATTCCAGACCCAGGTTAGATCCTTAGAATTAGAGATTTCAATTCTGACTATGTGAGCCTCTGCTGCTTGGGGTACAAGCTCCAGATCTGTTAACCAAGATGTGAGGCACATGGGCTTCTATGTCCTGCTCCTTCCCAGAGTTATATATTGAACAAATGCAACAGGAACACGCAGATAGACAGGTGTTGCCTATGTTTCTGTCTATATGAGTCTTAACATCAAAGCCCTCTGAAGACCTCATAATCTTGGATGAATATTTCTTGTCCCAACAACTCCACAACATAGCGACATCAGAAGTGGGAAAGTAATGAGAAGACTATACAATGCCTCTAAGGCCATGCCAAGAACTTAGATAATTGCTAGGAACTCAGTTTATCTCTGCTGTTTTGCCAAGGTGTCCTTCCTCAGCATTCCATCCTAGATCATTCAAACCCTGGACACATATAAGCAGTCTCCCATTTTTCTTGGGAAGACACATAACTCTACACTCATCAAACACATGTAGACATCCTCACTCATTCCTATACACTTCTTTTTTAGCTAAACTTTTCCCTTCCTCTTGTCTTTTTTGTATTCCTGTTCCTCCATATTTTTGAGTGCCTTTCCAAATTCACTCCCAATCTCTAGGCCCCTTTTCTCACTTCCAGCCTTCTTATACTACTGCTAGCATCCAGCAACGGCTCAGTCTAGTAAAGGAAGATCAGTTTTCGGCCAAAAAAAAAAAGAAAGCATAGCTTTTCCTGGCCCTGTGAGCATTGGGACCTCTGTAAAGTTGGACAGCTTGCTGGTAACAGCTACCAAAAATAAAGAAAGGGGACTCAAGCTGAATTCAAAGGAAGAAGTGGAATAAACTCCTGAATGGTTTTTGCTACTGACCTGGGTAGAATAACTGAAGGCAGCAGTATCACCAGCTTCAGGGAAAACACAAGGAAGATAGTAGGAGCATCACTGTGTCAATATTAGTAAATGCTACATGGGCAGGGACCATGTGCTGAGGTCAGGTCAGCTCTCCCTGGCATCAGCATGCTTTCAGAGGCACCTGTGTATATACTCTTTTAGCATGGCTTTCTAAGCCATTTAAATATACATCCATATTTAGCTTAACATGATGCAGTCTGCTTTCAGCCAGCTGTTTTTTAATCTAGAAGTAGCATGTTGAATAGTCAGTGTGAAATATTTTTGCATCTTTCCATGACACACCTCCACTCACTCACTTTACCCAGACATTGGCATGTGCTCAGCAGCTGAAAATGTGTCTGAATACCAAAGAACTGGAAATCCAAGGGAGTGATTAAGAAAATCTATGACAGTTTCTAGCATACCTTTATTACCTCGGTAATGAATGTTGATTGATTTGATGCAAGCAGGTCATAATGAGTGTTTTTAAATCAATTTATAGCTCAGAAATACTCGTGGAGTTGGCACAGTGACAGAGCATGGGACGGCCGTGCGAGGCAGCGCTGCCTGGCAGGACCACGTGGTCATGTTGTGGTCTCACACGGGGTGTGCCCAAGGGGTAGTGGTTGCTCACTGTTAGCTGGCTTCAGAAACAGTCCCATGCCATCAGAAAAAAACAAAACTATATCTATTTTAAAAAGGAAACCAATCCTATTCCCACTTTTCTAATGCTGGTAGTTTCAAGGTTCAGGTAAATGTTCCGATAACACAGGTGTTTTAACTGTCTAGATAATATGAACATTTCTTTTCCTTGCTGCTTTTCTCCTCTTGATGCTTTGATCTGTAGAGAACTAGTTTGTTCCATTTCAGATACCAGCAGCTAAGTGATCATTGTTGTTTCTGGTTAATAAAGACCACAGTTTACCAACTGACTAAGCATGTTGTTTCACTTGTCTCTCTTGCACACTCTTTTTCATTTTTTTTTTCCTTTTTCAGTAAAATGTTTGCTTAATTCACGGGCACTAGGTTAATTCCAGCTGCTTACTTCCCCTACAGAAATCTTCAATTGCAGCAACAGATATGGAAAGACAAGGGGAAGCAAAAGGAGAGCCTTGGTGTAGTACATAAATCAGGACATTAAGCAAACCAGCGAGGGTTTGTTTGCTTTCTTATTAGAATTCTTTCCCCACTAGTTCAAGAGTGAATTTTAGCTGACTGTTCCTTTTGAGATGAGGCCCCCAAAGCCTTCTCTCTTGCAAGCGTCACATTACTTTCCTAGCATTTTTACCTCCACTTATCTAAGCCACTTATAAAATGTTTTTGAAGGGATCAGCAACCCCTGAAGTCAGACCTCTCACACACACTGTCTTCGTGATCATTCACACCTAAAATTCATCCTTAAGGAGAAGAAGAAATATTTGTCAGCTCAGGAAAAACATATATATGTATGAAAGCAGTCTAAGTGCTAAATGGAACCTTACCACAGGGGAATTGAAAGTTTGGAGGCACACTGCTGCCTACACTAAAGCTAACTCATGCTTTCCTCATTTCTTTTTGATTTTTCCACTTATGATTATTATTTGTTATTATTCTATTTTTACACTGTGACAGCATATAAAACCCAAATCAGGATAGGTGCAACTTCTGTGAAAGTCCCTTGCAGTCAAACAACTAGAGCTACTAGAAAATATCCTGAGGGAATATGCTTATCCCTCAGGATAATTATATATATTATGTAATTCTTTGGCACAGTAAAAGAAGAGGGTTTCAGTTTCCCCAGAAATAAATATTTTGATGCTTGGTTTCAAAATAAGTTTGTATTTCAAAATATATTACATATTATTCTATGTTATAAAAGTTTAACAAGATAAAATAAAAAGGTCCCAATTCCTGCATGATGCTTCAGTTTTAGCAAAATGAACAGTGCTGTGCCTCACTTAACACTAAACTCTGTGCAAGTCCACCTTTTACCAGGGAATTTGGATTTTCAGCATTTGACTGCAATTTGGAATAGAATTATAAAAAATCAGTCTTTTGGATGTAGGAAGGTAATTTTTCTACCTTTTAGGAAGTGAAAAATACTTTCTGTTATTGAGTCACATTTACAGGTCAGGAAAAGGATACTTCAGAGTTATAAAGGAACCATTTACAAACTGACTGATGTGCTATCTTGTGTCATGTTTCCTGAATGAATATATTGCTCCAGTGTATATGTTTGATTTGAAGAGTTCCCTGCTCCGAATATTTCATAATCACTCAGATATAAAGATGCAGATTGAAAAAACTTACATTTCTAAGGTTCAGACACGTTCAGCCAAAGCTTGTCACCAGGCACAGGGAACACAGCCTCTAGAATGTATCTTATTATTCAGTAGATAAGGACAACAACTCACAATTATTATATTTCCTTTTGATGTTTTAACTTCCATCCTGTGTTTCAATGACATTGAGAGTGACAGGACAAACCAAACCTAAGCAACAGCTCCTTTCCCTAGGAAAAGGAAATGTATCACTCTCTATTGCTTTGACCTTTTGCAATGAGATGTAATGAAGTGACATAAAGAGAAGGGGATATGCAACTACCAGGTTTACACTTGAAAGAGTTTATCACAATGCTCAATTGACATCTGAAGCTTCCTTCTAAACAACATGTTTGCTGAGGTCAGTGAAGGATGTTCTCTTGACTTTAGCAGGTTCTGGTGAGGCTCTTTAAAATTATTGCACTGACTACCTGAGTACCCACTGTATCTAATGCTGAATAAATACAGAAAATGGATGAATGCAACAGACAGAAGGTTAAAAAAAAGTGAAAAAAAACCAACAGAGAACAATCCTTTGATGTGTATTTTCTTAAAGATAGAGTCCTGTTTAATCCTACAAAATACTATTGTATTGTAGCTGAATTAAACAAGTAATGCGATCAAAATACTTGTTAATCCTGTATTGTTCATTTTCTGTACTGTTAACACCACCCAGAGTCTAGGTCTATTTAACAGCAGACAGATTATTGATTGGTTCTGGTTTGCATTTAAGAATAACAAAAACACCCATTTGGAGTTCTTAGCAAAATATCTAACTATTAACGAGTATATAAAAAGTAAGAAAAAGGAGAAAAAATAAAAAACTAGTCTAGATGTCTTAGAAATAGACACTTTCCTGTCTTTAAACAGCTTTCAGCAATAACAGTTGGCAGATAACTCTTCTAGCTGCTTGTTCTTGACATTTTTATGACAATTTTCAGTGAATCGACAAGTTAAAACATAAAAATTTTCACTTAACAGAATGTTGCATTTTATCCAAACTAGGATTTCTAAGTTCTGATCTGGGAACTTTATAAAAGATTGTTATTCCTTCTACATAAATCAGAAAAAAAACATTTGTAAATGAAAATTTAATGGAAATTAATATTTTCTAAGTTTAAAAAAAGGAAAATGTTGATTTTAAAATGTGACAAATATGTGTTTAAATTTTTCCAATACGTTAATTTTCATTATTGAAATGAAAAAAGTATTTTCAAACATTTTTGATATCATAAAATGAATCTCCCACACTACAAAATAAAAGGATGGAAAATGTTACATACTTTGGCAGAATAGTCAAGTCAGCTTGCATCAGCTGTCAACTGAAAAACACAGGAAAGGCTTTTTGACTGATTTCCTTGAACTAAAAGGCATGGTATTGATGGATGTCATCTATGACTCTGTATGCATACACATAGAGGTCATCCTTAGTTACCTTCTAGGCTGGACTTCCAGTGGGATACAAGGGAGAAATCTGCCTTTGACTCAACTATTTACAGCCTCATTATCTGTTAATTTCCTGCAGAAAGGTTCAGGAGCTGTGGTTGGTAGAGATCACTGCTACTGTTCTCTCTTTACAGTTGAGGTACCTGGCATGGCCAGATAACTAGGAGAGTGTTGGGTGGAAAAATGATTAGAGTATAAAATGCATTGACATTACGAAGTCCTTACAGAAGAGTCTAAAATTACACCAAAATCTTGCAGGATCAGAGAACTTATTAAATGAGGATTCATACAGAGAGGTCTAAGTTTTTAAAAGACACATAGTCCATTCTCTTGTGGAACAGCTGTATAATGGTGTGGACACTCCAGTTCTGGGATACAAAAACAATGAAGTCTGGGGACCCTGGAGGTACTCAGAGCCTCTAATGACATGTCCTATGACAAGGTTTCTAAGATAGGGGACCTGTGTAACCTTCTGGACCTCAATGCCTCTCTACACTGAATACAGAGAAAACCTACATGTACCAAATAATCAAAGGTCACTGGGATGAATTTGGAGTTCAAAGTCATTACTTCCATGGACTAATGCAAATAAACCATGGTCATGATCATAATCTAATTAATTCCATAATATTATCCTAAAAAATATTTAACCAAGGCAGAAAAATGGGATGGATGTACAGCTAAATACCTATAATGATGTGTTGACTGCACTCTTAATATTCAAATACAAATATTATCTATAGTGGCTAATATGGCTGGAAAAAATATATAACTTGGTACCATATAAAAGCATTTTTCACCTGGATTCTGAGCCTCAATAATTGCAAATAAGTTCCAGGAAGAGTTTAAAATTATCCCCAAGTTGTATATATAGTGTTTCAATAGGTTTTTCAAACAATCCAAATAGATGGCAATTTTAAAATAGTTCCTCTGTTCTGCTGTGGCTTGGGAGGACTGCAGGAGAGAACTGTCTGATAAAAGATGGGCTTCCACTCTGGGAAAACTTGAAATAAAAAGGCGGGAAACAATATGTATACAAACAGCAGGCTGTTTGCCAGCACTTTGTGTTTTTTTCCCTACTGAGGTTCTGTTTTTAGAAAGAAATTAGATTATTTTCCCAGCTTATGCTTGGAGTGGATTTCTCACTGAAGTCACACTCCAGGGTTTAGAACCACAGAGACCAATAACACAGGATGGATGCCATGAGCTAAATCTCTCTTCCTGCAGAAAAAACCTTGGGAGGTAGAGAAGATGTAAAATAATACATGGAAGATGAAGAAAAGCACTGGGAAGAATAAATGGCCAAGGGATAATTTCTTCTAACAATGCAGAAGTTGTCACAGCTTTCACAATACCGCATACAGACAAACAAAGCTTCTTGGGGGAAAAACACCCTGCTTTCTTCCAAAGCCTTCAGTGGAAGGCAGTGTACATTTGTGTATATTGAAAATGTGCCATAGGCTCCCACCAGCACCATTAGAACCATACTGAGGATTTCCAAAGAGAAAAGAAAGAATGGATTTATTCAAAGCATTCTACATTTACTTCATCAAAAACTTCTATTGTGGATCACTTCATGCACACCATGTATGAAATGATAATCCACCTTCTTCCATTGTGTCCTCAGAAAAAGTAGCCCTGGCCTCTCCCATTTTCCCCTGCATGTGAGATCAGAATTACAGAAAATTCAGATCTCCAGTGTCCTCTTTTCCCAGCTTGGCAGACCCCTCTCCCTTGCACACGTCCTGCTCACCATTCCTCACCAGCCAGAACTGAGCTTTCTGGTGGCTATGGCACACATTTCAAAGCAGTGGAGGGTGCTTAGGAAAGGAATAGCTTTCAACCTGGGGAAAAGCAAACGTGGCAAAAGCTGAGGTGTTTGTCTGGCCTGGCCCAGGAGTTTATGCAGAACCCATGGATCAAACCAGCCACTGGGATGTGGGGAGGGTGTTTAGATCCAGACAAAAAACTGCTCCTTCTCAGAAAAAAAATTAGCATGTTTAGCTTAGATGAAGACCACTTTCCCTTTTCCAGAATTCTCTTCCTTTTTTATTTTTATTTTCTCATTTCCCATGTGCTGCTGGTAGCTGAACTCCCCTAAGCTTTTTGGAGATGGATAGCTTCTCACCTCAACCACTCAACGCTTCAGGAAATTTTGCTCAGGGAAGTGCCTCAGCTCGCCTCAGCGTAAACTGAATCAACATCAGATATATAAGCTTCACTGCATCTTACCTAGGGGGTGCCTTTGGAGGCTGGTAGGTTGGGAGCAAAAAAAAAAAAAAAAAGAAACATTTAATATTCTCTAAAAAGTCATATTTTCTACCTTAGTGCTTTATTAAGGGAAGGCTGCTCCTGTCCATCAGCAGCAACATGCAGCGTACCACTTAGACACTAATGCTCAGAAATCTCAGGGAAGTGGATAAGAATAGAGAGAGAAAATGCCAAGTCAAAGTGGTCAATTTATAACATCCAAAAATTTTGTCTTCTGTTCTAATGATGTTTCAAATAATAGGTGGAAAAAAAATAAAAATGTCCAGCTAAGGCTAGAAAGCAAACAGAGAAGAAAAACACCTTTTGGGATAGGAGGTAGGAAAAAAAAAATAATCAGACATTTGTTTAGGATATATTTCCCCAGGTAACATTCAATTTTGCATATGATTATTCACAGGAGATGCAGGGTGACAGTTTAAATGTACACATTGTTGTTCGTCACTGCTTTAGATAAACATGGTGCTGTCATTAAATCATAATGCACTCTGAGGGTTTTACCTACATTAAACACTAGCAAACAATTTCTGTATTTGTCTGCCCTAGTGTTAAGAGGAAATTGTTGGCTTTGAACTTTAACATGAGGCATTCCTTTTTAGCATTCTAAAATAACACCCTCTATTATTTTTTCCCTCATATTTAACAGGTTGAATAATTTTGCAAAGAGAAATAATCCTCTAATTTCACTTGAGTGAGGGTTTTGTAAAGTCAAACCCTGCAGAGGTTTCAGAACTGTCTCATGAAATACACAGACATGAAAACCAGAGCCTGGGCATTAAATCCGGCAGCGATGTGGCTGCCAAGGCACTTCGCTTTCAGTGAACTAAATCACGGACAAGTCACAACAAGAGCTTGAGCGAAACACGATTCCAACGTTAGGGAGACTTACGTAAGGTCAGGCCTAAAGAATGAAACTACCCAGATCCTAAAGCACTCCTGCCAAAACCAAGAGGAGATTCAGCACTCGCAGCATGACAGCTGGGTGGAAGTGTTTAGTCCCAGGGCAGTTCACTGCAGTCAGCGTAACTCTGGTCAAGGAGAGCTGTGCTGAGGCTTCTGGTGCCCGTACGAACCCTGTTTAACCACGTGCACAGCTGTAAACATGTGAATTGAGGTCAGTATACTCCAACTTTACGTTAATGCTAAGCACAAACCAATGAATGCACACAGAGAGAATTACTACCTCTAAGGTCATATTCTGTCAGCTAATAAAATAACTGAATATACTTTGAATTTTTTAACTTTCCTAAGCACAACTCAAACCAAAAAAGTCCCCAAAGCCAACCCACCCCCCCAGCCTACCCTCCCAGCCAGGGTAATATGACATGCATTCCAGCATAGTTCTGCAAATCTGTTATGTAAGAACCGTGTTCCCAAAAACAGCCTCTGGTTATAGCAGTGCTGAAAATATGTTGTTGTCTTTTTTATCAACAAAAACAAAGGGGGAAAAAAACCCTTATTTGTAAAAATAAATGTCCAGGTTTTCATTTATACAGGAATGACTTTGTTGTGTGGTATGTCCTTCAATAAAATTATAGCTTAGGTCCACAAGTGTGTGCATGTTTTGAGGTCTTATATTCAGTCTTAGCCTTTCTTCATTTTAAAGGCATTCAATATTGTTAACAACCAGGAATGTAAATTACACACATACATACTCATGTACATTGCCTACCTAATTTTACAACTCCTACTAAATGCTTTAATTACACACAATAGGTTATAAATAATAAACCAGAAATGCATCGAAATATTTTTTAGAGCAACACCAGAAGCTATGAAACTTCTTAGAATATGAAAGGTCCTCACTGAAAAATAGCTTTCAACATTTACAAATGAAAAGTGTTTGAGAATTCAGACCCTAAGGTAGGATTGGGTTTTTTTCCAACTTCTAATCTACTTTATGCTATGTTAACAGAATTTTAAAAGGCCTATGTTTTAAGGCCCTTGCTGTTATGCTAGTGTGCTCACATATTAAAAACTACAGTAGAAAGCCATTTCTTTTACCTAATTATGAAGAGAATGAAATTAATATACTTCCTCATAATAACTCAGTACTTCCCCAAATGCACTTGTTTTCATTATTTGATTGTACATTACTTCTTTCTATTCCTTTGACCTTATTTCTTATAAATATGTTCTAAACTTCTTCAAGAGTATGGGAAGAATATTTAATACAAAGCAAAGTAATTATAATCCGAAGGTTCTGAAATAAAACTGAAGTGTATCCCTGGGGCTATTTCCTGATAATTAGGTATGACATAAATAATCATGATTAATTATGTTTCTGGATAGTCATCTGCCTCCAACGAAATATTGTTATCCCTGATAATGCTTAACACAAAAAATCTCTCAACTGAGTGTGTTTAAACAGAATATTTTCTTAAACCTCATGTGCAACTCAGCCACACAGGCTATAAATGGCTTTGATGTTGCTCTGATATATTATGCTACTGGAATACCAATTGTTAATTTCTGAGCACATTAAATAATATTGTCTGGCAATAAATCAAAATCCAGGAGACCACAATTACAGCAAATAATTTGATTTGATGAGTTTTTGTTAAATAGGTTCTAAACATGATTTTGATTTTTTCTTTTGTCCAGTTTATTAAAGATGTGATAAATTGCTTACTTATTTGTTACACCCCTCTGATTACAGATGTACTAAGAAACAGTATAGGCAGGTATGTGGACAACCAAAGATGATTTAAAAGAATTGTTGATTTTTTTTTTTTTTAAATGATGATTTTGTGAGTACCAAGTATGTTTCTGGATGAAGAATTGAACTTTCCTTCTTTGAAAGAATGCCAAGGCACTTTCTGTTTATGTCCAGCATCTCCATGTAGTCTTATTAATACCCTAAGAGTGCCTTGAGGCTCATCTTAAACTCTACAAGGCAGTGCCCTGCCAAAGGAGTTCAGAAATAAAAATGAAAAGTGAAGAGCACAACTAGTAACGCTCTGCACAGGAAAAAACAAGGCACAGGGTGCCTCAGAGCTTGCCCTTCAGGACCAGACTTCCAGGTGAGTACTGACCCTACCAAGAGCAGCTTGGCCAGACTCGAGCATGGCCAGCGTCACTCCTGGGCTCACCCCTGGCAGACCACCAGTGAAGCCAGACCTCACGAGCCCACTCACAGGCATCCCTGGCTGTCCTCTAAATGGGAGCGTGGGCAGGAGGCAGATCATGCCATGCTGCTCCAGGCAGATCCAGAGACCTCTCCTTCAGAGGAGGGTGGCCCCCACTGGAAAGATGATGAGTATGTTTGCTGGGGAGAGCTGGTCACCACCTGAGCTGAGCTTTCCCTGGGTTCTCCAGGTGGGTTGTGCTCACATAAACAGGGGTAGATCTCAGCAAACCTAGAAACTGAAGGAAGCAACACTTGCAGATGTTGTTAGTCAGTCCTTCTTTCCTTCTTTCCTTCTTTGCACTGTCTGTTTCAGCCACGGCTGTTATCGGCCTGTTTGGCAGGGACAACAGAGGCAGAGTCACCTTCAAGCTGCAAGGAGCAGAGCTGCGAGGAGGAAATGCGAAGATGACTGCTAATGCAGCAGGGTGATCCCTGGAGATCCACGGCTCCAGCAGGCCTGCCACTGGATGCACACATCCCCAAAGTAAATGCAGCAGAGGTGGGGGAGAAATGAGGAGTTTAAAGCAGCAGTCTTCCACGAGGTGGAAGCAGAAAAGCCAGAGGCGATGGCAGCTGTCAAGATGAGAAACAAAATGACTAAACAGGATGCTCAGTTGCAAAAAAAACAGAAGGAAAGAAGTGGGTATATTCTTAAAATATACTACCATGGACCTAAAGAAGGGAGACAACGACTAAAAGTAAGTGAAGTAATAAAAAGCTAATAAAACCCCAACCTGCCAAGAGTGTCAACAAAATGATAGGAGCAAAGGTAAAGGACTTTTTCTTGGCAGCAAGAAGCACAGATGGTCAAATATAAAAAACCATGAGCCTGTATGGGTTTTTCATCTGTGTTACATTTCCCATGAATGACTGCACAGGAAAAATGTGTACCTGGATTATGTTAAGTGTGAGCAAACTATGGATTTGTATTCATGAATATTCTCACTGAAAAGCCATGTTAAAGATTTTTTTTAATCTGGTTCAGTTAGGTCTGATAGAAGTATCACAGAGTAGCAATGTATTTAGTGAGGTGTATTCATGCAAAGTGAGAATGGAAGCATGAAGAATTCTGAAGATACTTATTTTAAGCATACTTACACTTGCCACATCTTCATGTCAGGAGCTGGGTAAAACAATACCTAAGCTAAGCTTGAAGCAAATCACAGAATTAGAAGGCATTATCTAAAGTCACTGTCATTTTGCTAGAAGGCATTCTTGTATTTAACATACAAATTTGTACTACTGTCACTGACGTAATCCCTGCTTGTGCAAATATTCAATGAATATGGTACAAAGTTTCTGCCAACATCCAGTTGCCAGGCTGCAGCTGAACCCTGTTCACATTCTCAGTGACTGAGAGCCTGCTATTTTTAATGCTGCTTGAAAAATAATTTACATGGTAGACATAAGCAAGGCATATAATTGTGCCTGACTTGTGCAACTGTACCTTAAAGCCTAGTTACATCATTTGAAGAAGCTTCTTTCAAGGAGACAATAGTCTGAGGATAATGAAATCCCAGCAGAATAAAGACTGGGGAAGGGACAATCTCTGCAGCTTCTGAAAATGAGGAAGAATTGAGAAGTCTCTACTGTGTTTGGGAAGTGCAGAAGGGAGAAAACCCAAGCCCTTGGGTCAGCTGGTGAGCCTGGATGTGTGTCCTTACAAACTTTTTGAGAGCAGCCTGACCAAAAGCCCACTGCATATCTTTATACTGATGCTGAAGCAAACTATTTGCTCAGTTTTGCTCAGATTCCTTCTTGAGGAATGAGCTGTTTTGAGGCTGGGAAGACAACAAGGGGAACTACAGTTCAGGACTGAAGCATGGAGTAAATCAAAGTGACACTGTAAATATGTAAATATGAACCCAAACCAAGCAAAAAAAATATTTGTTTTAAAAAAGGAAGTATCAAAACCTATCTCCATTTCAACCTTGATAGGGTCATTAGAAGTAAGTTATCTGATTTCAGTCATGGGCCATGTTCAGCCCTACAATAGGTTTAAGCATTGTATATTAATTTTTTAAAATGTTGTGCAAGTGCACCAGTGATCTGACATTGTTCCTTGAAGGCAGCCAGAACTACCTTTTCAGTGCAGAAGTTTCCTTGATAATTTTTTCCTCTGTTGTGGCTCTGTTGTCTTGGTCAGCATATACTTGCTTCCTTCTTTGTCATGGTGTTTTGTAATGAACTCCTATTCAGCATGGGGCTGCTTCTCATTCTGCCTTATAACACAGGCATGTGGTAATTGGCTCCAGGAAGGAGCCAAAACATATGTTTCCTTATGGCACTAATTAATTAGTCATATGCACACTTGATACTTAATTGCTATTATACACTCTGGCCTGTATGACTTCTGTGAAAATATCTGACATTACACCTATGTCAATTAGAAACACATGCGAAAGGGAAGAGTGCCTGTAGCTTCTACAAGTGAGAGAAGCAAAATTTCACCAGTCACACCATTAATTCCTTGCACATCACCTACTTTTTAAAAAAAGTAAAAGTCTCTGCACTGTGCTCAATACATCTTTCTAATGTAACCAAGTCTGGAAGCATAAAGCATCTGCGTTCTACTTAAAACTGCTGATATCACAAAGAAAAACCTCTTCCTCAGGACTACTACTCCTCTCCTGTAGCATAACAAGTGCTAGTCAACCACAAGTGCTCCTAAGAATGGCTACTTTTAGTGCTTCTTACCAATAACAGGCAGAGGTTTTGCCCATTAAGGGTTTTATTTTCCATTTGACAATAGTGACGACCATTTGGAGTTTTGCCCATACCTCTCTGTGCTGAATTTTTAGGTATTTATAACATTTCTATGGTACTTACTGCCATATTACCAAAGCCCCTCACACTCATTAATCTCCTGTATAAATTGTTCCTTTGTTCATTTCTTAGATGACTGAGATCAAGACCACAGCCTCTTAAGCATATCTAGCAGGAAAAAAAGAAATTGAGAGTAAATTAGATATTCTTATTTTCTCATTACTTTTCCACTTTAAGTGTTCCTGAAATAGCTAGAATGATTAAAACAAACAAACAAAAAAGCCACAGGACTAAATTTTACTCTTAAAAACGTATGGGTGACTGTGAATTTGGAGCTACGGGAGACAGTCCAGCGAAGGGCCACGAAGATGATTAAGGGACTGGAGCCTCTCTCCCACGAGAAAAGGCTGAGAGACCTGGGACTGTTCAGCCCAAAGAAGAGAAGGATCAGGGGGGATCTCATCAGTGTGTACAAATGTCTGAAGGGAGGGAGGGAGAATGGAGCCAGACTCTTCAGTTGTGCCCAGTGACAAGACCAGAGGCAATGGGCAGAAAGTGAAACATAGGAGGTTCTCTCTGAACATCAGGAGAAAGTTATTTACTGTGAGAGTGACTGAGCACTGGCTCAGGTTGCCCAGAGTGGTGATGGATTCTCCCTCTTTGGAAAGGAGACCTAGTCCTGGGCAGCTTGCTCTAGGTTGCCCTGCTTGATCAGGAGAGTTGGTCTAGATGACCTCCAAAGGTCCCTTCCAATATCAACTGTTATGTGATTTTGTGAACTCCATAGGACCAAGATCTGAATGTGTCTCCAAAGCTAGAATGCAGATAATTTCATTTGAAAACCAGGGTAAGACACTGCATGTCATTCAGGCCACTGCACAGGCTTATTCTGAAAAGGTTAAAGGTAATCATTAGAGCAGAGTCTTGAGAGTCTGTAACTTATTCACTGTAATAACTTTATTAATAAATAGTATGGAACAAAATCTTTTAGATGCACTGGATTTGTGAGTGGAAGCCTGGATAAATGGGCAGAATAACTAATGAACTCAAAATAACTAATGAACTCAAAATGTTCCTTAGTTGTAGGGATCTGATATGCAAGCAGCATGGTTTACCAGGAAAGAGTTGTGGTGCTTGCCATCCTCAGCTGTCCATCTTCTTCTCTCTGAGGTCCCAGTGCTCCATGGCCACACAAACCTCAGCTATTCTTGAGCCAGTTGCTGGATGACCTCAGTTTCTAAGCCAGCATAATAAATAGGATCCCACTTTTCTATCAAGTTATTTCTATAGCTCAGAAACTGGTAGGTGAGCAAATGAATGCCCTTGTAATGAGGGCAGAATGGCCTGCTGAAGTGAAAACTTTTTCATATCAACAATACTAACCTATGCCTGAGAACTTACAGAAGACTAAATTATTTACAAGCAAAAGAATATGCACAGAGTAGCAAGAATTGTTTGCAGCAAAACTTGATGGCTCAAAGACAATACTGCCCGATCCAGGGGTTATACACTTGCATCTAAATTCAGCTTTGTTCAGAGTTTGCTACAGCACACAAATATGTAATACCATGGATCAAAGTAAGATTTTATGCTATTTCATACCATTGCACCACTGCACAATGTGAAAATTGACAGTTCCCAGTGTTTTCTGAACCTCAAATTTCAAGCATAACTCAGTGTCTGAGTAGCTTGAGCCAGACCTAATTCCCGATGATCTCATGTTGTCATTTACACCTGTGCAATGAGAGGAGCAAATGGAGTACTGAAGGGTGCTATTTTTCTCCCACTCCTTACAGAGATGTAAATGAGTTCAACAAAGTGAAGGGCAGTGAAGACAGTAGTGCAAAATCAGGAAAAATAAGTCGGGAATATAAACCCCTATATTCCTGCAGAAGAAAAATTATCTAAGAGAAGCAAATCAATAGGCAACTGCACAGAAATGGCAGTGGGAAAAGAAGAGCAAGAGTAGGGCTGCAATTTGAATACAATCATAGTAAATGTTCCTTATGGGTGAAAAGACCAAATGAAGACCAACAACCAGTGAGGGGAACAACCCATCTCTCACTGAAAACACGTCAGCTGTAGCTGCTGGGATACAACATATGAAACCAATGTAGCCCATAGCATTTTTCCATAGAAAGTTGATTGCAACATTTCTGCTACTTAGGAAAAAGAAATTGGAAACATATTTTGTGAGGACCATTGAGAGGGTTAATGTCTAAAGAAGTTATATCCCAAAGAAATAAGTGTAGGAAACCTGAATATATAAAGTGATGGGAGAGAGAGACTTACCAATAACCTTAAGTGACAGTGACTTCATATAAAAGTCTTTCACCGTTGGGCTGGCTGCTCTGCCCATTTATTGAGCCAAGAAGTAAAATTGAAGTCAAATTTTAGAATGTGATGTGTCTTAAGAAAGCAAGCTGATGAGAGCTGAAAAGGTTCTGGTTTCACCACACTGAAAAACCACACTGTCTGGAATTTCATTTTTTCTCTGGTACCAGTGGCCCAACGCATGAGACACTCAGGTTGATGACTGATGCAAGTCTGGGAACATCAGGAGTGGTATGTCAGTTTACATCATGCTGTATAGTATGAGGATTTGAACTGGCATAGGCTTTTTCTTTTTTAAAGTTAATTATAGATCAAGTTTGAAGACCCCTCTGTGCATGCTTTTGATTTTTCAGCTGATCTTGAAGTCAATGAATCTACAGTGCCTGAGTAGCTAGGCCTCTGTGTACACTTTTATTGTTCTTATATTGAATGAACCATAATAAGGACATTGGGAGAGATCTGCTATTACACAAAGGAGAAATTCAGTATCTAGTTTCAGCTGAAACAGGGGTAACTTCCTATGTGTCTCAGAAAACCTCCCTCCCAAAAACCCAGACAACTCCCATGTGCCCTCTAATTCCTACGGAATAGTCAGTTCTTATACTTCTTTCTGAACTCAACCACTTAGCTTATTGCAGATTTGGGGTTTAAACACCATCCATGATGCAAGACAACAGCAGAACTCTTATTGGTTTCAAAGAGACAAAGATTCCATGAATGAGAAATGCACGGCTCTTAACTTGATTGAAAGAACTTGCTTCATGTCAATGACGCTCTCTGTAGAACACTGCCTAAGGTCTGACTCTCCTGTGGGCAGTCTACACAGACTGCTCTCAGAGGGTGCCAGCAAAGTGAAATGCCCTTTAGGGGACCACCACCATCCTCCCAAATGTATGAGTGTTATTAAATTAGTATATCCTTATTTGCATTGCAAGCCTTTCCAAGGGATGAAGAATCTGCTCAGCTTGTGAATGTCTCCTTGAGATGCTCATTATCACAGTGTAAAATAATCATGTTTTAAGGGCATTTCAGCACTAACATGAACATTAAAAATATACACACATTCACAGAGCAAAAGATTATAACTCCTTATGACTTAAAACCACAATGACTCGTTGCAGAATGAGAAGAGGCAGTTGCCTTCCTGAATCCATTTGCCACGGGACCTATTTAAGAGTTCGCAGAAGAGTTAATACGTAAGGAGGAACTGGTACTGAGTTTGGAGTTAGGAATATATAAGCTTGTCTTACATCCTTCCTTCATTTCCTTACTCAAGTATCCATATCAGCACCTAAGTGCTTGGAGGCTACAGGTGATGGATGCTTAATACAGGATTCCTTACTCTGCTGTGCAAGAGGCCACGAAGGCCAAAACTGCTCTCTTTTGCACTTATAACTCACTTTACAGAAATTTAGCTCCAAACACTGTGAGTGTAACAGAGGACCAGAAAACAACTGCCTAAAGTCCTGTTTTGGGTATTTTGCAATGTTTACTGGCTTAGTTCCTCAAACTTTTCCAGTTTCGTTATAATAACGGAACACTGCCTGCTGTTCAGGCAGAACTCTCTCTATATTGCTCTCTATTGTTCTCCTGTCAAATCAGCCTCACAATAATTACGTGCAGAGATTCAAAGTGAAATCACTGTAGCAAAGGTGCAAATTCAGCCCAGAATGAAAAGGGGCATCAATTTCAAAGTCTATAACTAGGTACGCTTCAATATCAAATGCTCAGCAGGAGGCCAAGAACTTCAATATTTATTGAGCACATTATGCTTTCTCATTACATAAATACAGTCCTGTGCTACAATACAAACATTGTTTTTACAAAGGACTTCAGATGATAGTATTTGAAATGTTGCATTAACATTCAGTTTAGCTTTAGCAGCCAGAACAAACGTATTACCTCATGAACCATGAGGTCACAAGTTCTCCTAGAAAACACTTACATTTACTACAGCTGTATATATATAATATTTGTAATAAAAATTAAAATAATCTAATATTGATATTTCAAGAATGGATTAATTGGCAAAATAAATGTTCCTAGATGATCTGCTAACCTCTGCTGATTGTGTCAATTACCCTTTGCAGAAGTAATTAAAATAATTTGCAACACTGAAGAATGAATATGAAATTCATCTCCATTGCACGGTCATTGATCAGTGGTAAAGTAGTTGCACTTGAAAAGGATATTCTGAACATGGAAAAAATGAGAATTTTCATCATATGGAGCAATTTAGCTTTTCTGGTATGTTAAATTGATCAATTAATGTTACATTTAGCATTTTTACACTTTCCCACACTTGACAAGGAATTTATGGTAAGCTGACACATCATTTGCTTTTGGCAGATGTCGATTGCTCTCATCATTATTTTAAAACAGAAAAGAAATGATAACTGCAAGGAAAAAAAAAAAAAGGAAGATTACATCATTTTCAATCCAAATCAAAATATATTCTTGATTAGCTTTATGACACTGTCGGCTATTTTTCTCATATGTTGTTTACATTATTTACTCAGAAAGTTTTTTATTGCTGTTGTGGCAACTTTCTGGAGGTAAAAAAATGCAACAGCTAAAATATTTTCCTTTATGCTTCTAACTAAAGGATACAATGTTTTAATGTACATTTCCCCGACTCCCTGAACATCTGCTGACAAATACTAATAAATCATTCACACTGGTTCGAGTAAGTCAGGCCACTGTAGTCCTAGTGCCAAGTTATACCAACTCAGTAAAGAACTCCAGTGATAACTGTGGGGATTTATCATATCACTGTCGGCAGACAAATTTCACTCTTCCCATGAGTGGGGATAGCAGCCAAGCTATGAGCCAGCTCTGAATTAGAAGCCATTTAATTAAAGTTAGCACGGTGCTGAACCCAAATTAGCAAGGTTTACCAAGAGGCAGCATATATTAACTTGAGCCCAGCGTGATGATAGGGCTGTGTGCTTCCAGCCAAGTTTGCATAGACAATAATCTCCTAAGGCACAATGCCTTCCAGAGGACCCAGCTGGCCAAAGAATGGGCAAGGTTGAAGGAGTTAAAAGGAAGGTTCTACCATCTCCTTCCTTAGTACCAAGTTTAAGAGGAGAAAAAGAAAAGAAAAAAAAAAAAAAAAAAAAAAAAGAGGGAAATGGTTACATACAGTATTTAGATTTCCAGCCCTGCTATATTTAGAAACAGAATCACACAGAATCAGAAAAATCACAGAATGGTAGGGGTTGAAAGGGACCTCTGGAGATCATCTAGTCCAACCTGCTTGACAAAACAGGTTCACCTACAGTAAGCTGCACAGGATGGCATCCAGTTACGTTTTGAACATCTCCAGAGATGGAGACTGCACAACCTCTCTGGGCAGCCTGTCCCAGCGCTCTGGCACCCTCACAATAAAGTTTTTCCTCATCTTCAGATGTAACTTCCTGTGTTCCAGTTTGTGCCTGTTTCCCCTTAGCAATATGATTTTAGTTTTATTGGACAATCTATGCAAACAGAGATCAAAGGAGCAGGGGACTCAATAACTTTCTTATCCAGCCCAACCTTTACTGAGGACACTGACAGTCCTCCTAATGGACTGAATTCAATGACCATCAGCATCTGCAACCAGTTGGCATAGAAAGAAAGCAATCTCATGTGAGAATATCTTTACACCTAAAACCTCCATTACACAATGGCTCCAGGTACCAGCTTTTCTCTAAGTTCATAGTTCCAAGCAGAGGAAAGGAAATGGGTTATGGGAAATTGAAGAAAACATCCTTTCTTGTTCCCAATTAAGTATGCAAAAAATGTGGTCTTACACACTTTGATATGCAGGTCTGGGTATTGCCATTAAAATACCATGTATAGCTGAAATACTTAGCATGTAGACAATCCTAATTATCTGTTAAGTGCTGTGTAAACATCAGAAACAGCCACGATATTCCCAATTTACAAAGCAGTAAATCAAGGCTACAAAAGGTTATTGCCACTCTAATACAGCAGGGAACTATTTAGCTTTTAATTGCTCTTCTTCATCATTCCCTTTTGGTTTATTTCTTTTCATCTGCTTTGTAACTTGGTTAGGGAAGAACTATATCTAGATGCCACCTCTGAAGTCCTTTATATTTCATTCAAATCAGCAATCCAAATTTGAAACTTAATCCAAAATTTATAATTGGTGTTTTTCTAAGGGTCCAAATTGATTCTCCAATCTAGGTAGCTTCAAACACTGAGATTTCTCTAGTTTGATACTTATTTATTGGTATGTTGTAGATTCTTTTTGCAATTAAATGGAAGACCATATTAAAATTCAATCTAAACAGGAAGATAAGCCCAGAGAAGAGAAGAGTTTATGTAAAAGGATTCATTTACAACTTCTATTAAAAAAAAGAACGTGAAGCAGTCCAATAATTTTTTTTTTTTATTTGAGACCATTGTAGTTGTGCTTTTTTAAAAAAAATAAAATCTAAATTGTTCTCAGAAAGTTTAGGTTGAAAAAAAAAAATCAAAAAGCTAAACTTCCTCTAAAATTTGGATAGTATTTATTTTACTGACCCCTTCCTGTGTGTAAATCTGAGTACATATAGAAGTCTTCCATAGCATCAAAGGAATTGATCCCAGTAAATATTTTTAATAAATTATTTTTATTAAAAAATAATAAATGGTTCAAAATAAAACTCATGTAAATTACTATACCTGTGAAACAATGGAGGGAAAGATTAACAATTCAGGGTTTGGAGTACCATGTTCAACACTTACAGAGAGGATGGACTAGCTTAGGGAGTGGAGTTCCACATCCTGCAGCATGGCAGTCAGTAAGAATGCTTTCACTGACTTTGAACCATGAAAGACTAGCTCCTGGGGCAGGGAGTGGAGAAATGTCTATTTTTAAAACACTGCAACTTTTGAGCATACAAATAAAGCTGCACATGTATGCACTATTTGTGAAGTAATGCACGATCGTCCAGTTAAAGCCTGAAAAATGCATAGGACCAGAGTTATGATTACATGATGTACCTCAGCTTCTGAAATGTTTAACTTCTGAGTGAATAATAGTGAAACCATAATGCTGTATAACATATGGTTCTGCATTTAACGTTATAGTGAAGAATGTTCGTGCACATAAATTGTATATATAGGGAGTACATGTAAATGGATACCTGCATATATATATGGACACACATACATAAAAATTTATATGCAACACGGTCACGCACAGTAATAAAAAGAACAGGTCAGGCTAGAGAAGTACTTCCAAAGCATTTATCAGGAATGAACATTTTAAAGTTTGCCCAAGTATTTTGTCATTCAAATTTCTGAAGTGAAATGGAAAATATGCCTCAGACTTGGATCTTTAAAAATAAACTTCCTCATAGAGAATTTCAGCTGTGGAATCAAATGCTTGCATTTGAATTTCCAAAGGAAAAAAAAAAAAAAAAAAAAGAAGCAAGGGTTGCACACAGAATTAGTTGTGTCAAGGAAGACTTAAAGGTTTTCATAACAATGACACAAAAGATGCAATTTTCCTGTTGCAAAGACAACAGAAAGGCATTAAATTAGCAGGAAATTCAAAATAGCAGCTTCTTAGAAATGTAGAGTACAAATGAGTATCCAAGACTACAATACACTGGAACTTCTACCTGAGCAAAGTCAAGTCTTCAGTTTTAACTCAGGTTGTGTGAGGAGATGTGAATTCCACTGAATTCCACCATTCACTGTTGCAACGTTATTTTTTTTTTTCTACAGGACCACTGAAGCAAATAAAAAAAAAAGGTTGCTAATTATCAGTTGTAATAATTATACACTTAACAAGTTACCATTATACTTCAGAAAGTTCACACTAATGCATGAATAATTATTGGCCTAATTAAGCATCCAATATTGCATCTACACACAAAAATGAAACATTAGTTAAGAGTGTGACAGTGGGTTTTTTTGTTAGATAAAAGGAAGAGGTAATTTGGATAACTAATGCCCAGACTGAATTTATTGCACATGGCTCACAAAAAGCAGGTAATTTCTATCCTTCAAAACATTTTAGAAGCACATTTTCTCCCTCCCCTCTCTCTTTTCAGTGTAGTATTCAGTTGCACATCCTTTTTTTTGTTTTGTTTGTTTTTTCCCCAGAGATGAAATCAAAGAAGAAACATCAGGAATTCCAGCCTGAGGGGTTTGCATTTGGGATTTTTTTTTTAAGAGGTGAGAGGGGTCTTGTACAATCCCCCTACACTGAGAATCCATCAGCTTTTGCATGTCAGAGCACAGGGTACCTTGTGGTGTTTCAAGCTGTAGGAGCTGATGAAATCATACACCAAACAAGAACATCTCTCACACAGACACAGAGATACATGACTGCAAACATTTAGTGAAAATCAGTTTAGGATGCAGCACTTCACACAGAATGGCTATTGTTACAATGGCTTTCATCAGGTTGTTGCTTCTGTATTAATTTTCCTCCTACCACTGCACACAGTATAGAAAGCCAGGTCCTGTGATAATAGACATTTATCCACATTGTCATTTCGGCCTCATCAGTGAACGAGGGTAAATTGCAGGAAGGAAGACAAAGCCTCCTTACTATCCTGCAAATGCCATAATTTCACAGTTTTCCATTTTTATTAACATCTGAATGAATTTCCTGGGCCAAGATTACTACGTTTGATCAAACACAGCACTAAGTCATCTTTGCTTGAACGTCCCCCTATCACTGGCCAATGACAGAAAATTACACAAGCCTAAGGAGCAGCCTATTTCTCTGACATTTTCCCAAATGAGCTTTCTGCTTTTTGTCCCCACTCATGACAGAATTCCCTCCACACTAGACAGGCTGCATAGTCCATTCTCCCACAGATCCATGGAGCTTATGGAAAATACACTGTCCCTTTTGCTGTATCTTTTCAGGAATGCCTAAAGCTTTAGGAGAACTTATTTGAACAGAATGCTATAAAAAAATAGTATATAAACCCAGTCCTGAGGCTGCCAAACCCCAGCCGGGCTGCATAGCTTTGTATCAGTCCGTGCATCTCATATCTGCCTCTGTGTGCAAGACCTTGACATCAGGATTTGCAACATTCCAGTGTGAAACTACTTCAAATGTCCCATTGTTGTTTAACTCCTTGTACTCTGGTCATAAAAACCAGCATCTATACCATAGCCCTGCACCATGGAATCTCCTGCTGTTCCCCCCATACCCTGCAACAAGGCTTCAGTGTGTGCATATTCAAAAAGTCTGGTTTAAAGCCTCTTTGAAAAGCAGACTGGAAGTGTTATAATGTTTCCATCTTCGAGTTTGCAGGACCAATACTGAGACCACATGCAGGCTCAGGTACAGTTATTGCACAAATCCCTAAATAAACACATTCCCCTCATACCCTGGGACCAGGAGGAATAGTTTTCTTACCTGTTTCTAAAATGAAAGGGCATCAGAAAGACTGAGAGCTGTACTCTTCCTTGCAGTCATGGCAATTCTGTTATGTGCTGGGTAGCTGAAATAACACCCTAAACAGCTGAAATTGAATCTTTCCATACCTGTACATACAGGTTCTACCAACAAAAAAAGTAGATATTTTAAACTAACTTGGTATTCCTCCACCCTCCTTCCACCTCCTGACTATTCAGTACTTTCATGGACCTCCAGGATGCTCTTGAAATTGCCCCCTTTACTCTGCATGCGGAGCTTGTTATTAACAGAGGTTAGGTACATCTGGAGACAGTCTCCTGAAATGCAGAGAACCTGAAGAGAAACAAGACTATACTAGAGGACCAAGAAAGGATGGAAAATTACAGATTCTCCCGCTGGACTGTACTTCAAAAAATTTTTCCAATAGCTGTGCAAAATCTAAGGTCAGGTAGGGCAGAGACTGCACCCCCTGTATTTCTTTCACCTGAACACTGTTCCATCTGTGTTAAGGGCACATTAGAGCACTGTGGAATGACAAATTAATGACCCCATTTTAGCAAATGCTTTAAATAAGAGTCTGATGCACTTCCCTGGGTATCAGTGGGCTCTGCATCAGCCCATATTTGCTTCATGCTGGTCAGTTTGGATGCACCTTTTCTATTCACATTAGTACAACTTGACCACAGCCTTCAAGTTGAGCTTAAGCTTAAATGCTTTGCATAAAACCAGGTTTTATTAAACACACTGTTTAAATTTAAGCACAGATTCTTAAATGCTTTTCAGAATCATGGAATAAGCAATGCTGGAGGCATGTTACTCAGCCCACTATGTTTTCTTATGCCTACATTTTTATCATGTATTCCTCTGTCTTTTCAACACATCATGTCATGTTTCCATATGTTTAAGCTGGGCTAGGGATGACAATGGAAAAATGGGCTAATTGCAATTATACTTTTTATGGCATTAAAAATATATTAATGGAATACACTGTTTATTCAAGTAAAAGCTTGGGGTGGGCATGCCCCAAAATATCCATCGGTAGAAGTCACTCCTTTTCATTTGTCTCTCAAAGTTAAATATATTACTGGAAGAAACATTCTCCCTGGATTGCAGAGTAAGACAGCAATACCTACAGGTCTTTTGGGACTGGACTTTACAGAGCTTGCTTTTGCTTAAGCCATTAGCAACTATTAAATTAATTCTCTTCATTTCACATTGTATACAGATGATGGAAAATGTGGGAAAAAGGCAGCCTGCAAAGCATTAACCCCTTCACTCCTCAGGATGTTTTTATGGTTGAAAGGAATTTGATTATTTCAGCTTTCTTCTTCTTAATTTTGCCTCCATTAGGATTGCTTGCATGAATAAGGGGTTGCAGAAACCAGCCCTTATATTGTAATGTAATCACAGATTGATTCAGCTCTGCAATCAACCACTCATCTGTGATGATCATTTCAGGGTCCTGCCAAGAGTTTCTGGAAGTCTCTGTGCTAGCTCTCTACTGATCACATAAGCCACTAAAAAAGTTCCTTATATATTACTTTTCACTAATTCATATAACTTGTTCTGAGAGGAGAGAGAAAGAATTATAAGGAATCATAAAGAATGCTGCTACTGAACATTAATAAAACATGCATGCATACCATCCCCCAAAAGAAACAAACACTAAAAAAACCTGCAGTTGCAAATAAAATCTGCTGTTTAGTTTGTTGTTCTAAAACAAAGAAGACTGAAAAAATAAGATTTAAGGAAGAGAAATGGTCTGTGGTTTGGAATGTGCATTTGGAGAGAAAAGGGAAATCCAAAGATCAGCATCTCTGAGAATAGTCCATTTACCAATGTCTAAACAGCTAATAACTGAATGTAAAAGTGTCTACTCTAACTAATAAAAATGTACTATTATATTATTTACTACAGCATAAACTTTAAAACATTAACATGAAGGTAAACAGGAAACTGAATATTTACCATGTCAAAGACTAACCTTCCTTTCCAAAGATTGAGTCAAATATTACTACTAATAATACTGATAAGGATATTTCTCCTGGCACGAGTGGAATTACTTGGAGTTAAAGAGAGTATGCAGAAGTGCTGAATTTGGCCATTTGTCTCTTGCTTTGTGATATCCATCTCTGTTGATTCACTCATGCTTTGGATACCTGAAAGAGCCATGGACTCTGGTGTTAGCTAACAGCTAGGACTCTCAGTTCTGTGTGTGAGGTGCCACAAAATATTTTTTATTTCTGCTATATCTACTTCCCTGGAAGTGCCACTGCTATTTTCTTGTTCAATGGCTTGTATCTGGTACTTTCAACAAATGTTGCCCTCACTCTCTATACCTTAAAATGATAAATACATCGTCAGGAGTCGGTATCCATCAGTTCCTGCCTAGCACTTCTCTCTTAAAAGGTGACATAACACTGCAGACGTGGGAAATAAATGTCCATAAGGAATTCTGAAGAGGGAAGGACACGTACAAGTGTAAACATGCAGTGAACTAATCTTTAACCACAAAATGTCAATATCCTCTTAAAATATACAGATCAACTTCAATGAAGCACTAGATAAACAGCTAATTATAAACCACATAAATCCACCAGAGGTAGAAACTACTTGTACCTGCTCACTTGTTAATAGTTTTTCTCTAAATTGGGGTAGTTTTCGGTGGTGCTAATTAGACCATTTGCTAACAGCTCTCCAGATGCTTACAATGTAGCATCAGTGGAAGTGCCAGAGGCTGCATCCACACTGCTAAGGGTACCCACCTCAGACAGTGCTCCATGGATCCCCGGACAAGGAATGCAGACTGGCCCATGTCCCCTCTGCAGACGGCTTTCCTCTCTAGAGCAGATTGACTGCATGCCTGCTTCAGCACACTCTGCCTGGAAGTGCTCAGTGTCACCTACAGCAATCTTGTCTAGGTCTCAAGTGCAGGACACGTACTCTCAGCACACCTTGCATTCCTCATTCCATATTCTTCACATGTGAGGATCCTTTGCAGGACATACAGGTTCTCCCCCAACTCAGATATCCAGCTGTTTCTACCCTGGAAGGTAGAGCATGGTGGAGGGGTTGTGCAGCCCAGGCGTTGTCCTGCAGTACCCTGCCTGTGCAGTCAGGGTACACCACCCCAGAGCTCCTCTGCCTGCAGCACAGGCAAAGCAGTGTGATTGCAACACTCATAACTGACCTCTCCATGTCAACATCCATGGTTCAGGCACCTTTACACCTGACACCTCTCTTTCCTAGGGAAAGTCTTCTCTACCACATACAAGTATAATTTGGTCCTTTCATGGTGAAGAAGACTTGCTGCAGCTGTGTGCTGATTTACTACTCAACTTGTGTTATTAACTCAACCAAAAGTCAGATATCTTGTTAGTGTAAAGTAGGATGGCAACAATATAATTTTCATAGACTATGCTATGATTTTCTGGCTGTCTTAGGAACAATTTTTTGGGCAAAGAATCTAGACCGGTGTCCTGGTTTTGACTGAGGCAATTTTCTGCCTAATAGGTGGTATAATACTGTTTTGGATTCAGGATGAGAAGAATGTTGATAACAGACTGATGTTTTACTTGTTGCCAAGCAGTGCTTACACTAAGTTGAAGAGTTTGCAGCTTCTCAAACTGCCCTGCCAGCAAGGAGGCTAGGAGTGCAAAAGAAATTAGGAGAGGACACAACTGGGACAGCTGACCCAAACTGGTCAAAGGGATATTCCATACCATATGACATCATGCTCAACATATAAAGCTGGGGGAAGAAGAAAGGGGGAGACATTTGGAGTGACAGCATTTGTCTCTCCAAGTAACTGTTACACGTGATGGAGCCCTGCTGTCCTGGAGATGGCTGAACACCTGCCTGCCCATGGGAAAAAGTGAATGAATTCCTTGTTCCACTTTGCTTGCATGTACAGCTTTTGCTTTACCTATTAAACTTTTTATCTCAACCCACAAGTTTTCTCACTTTCACTCTTCTGATTCTTACCCCCACCCCACCGGCAGAGAAGTGAGCAAGCGGCTGTGCGGTGCTTAGTTGCCAGCTGTTGTTAAACCATGATAACTGGGATTCATCATGGAAGTTCAGAAATAGCCTGCTGATACATAGGGTCTTCCATGCCCAGAAAAGGCCACAAAAACCCTTTGGAAGACTTTTATAATTGTACTCACTCCTTATGCAGCTTACTACATCAGTTGGACACTGAATTTTGTACCAGTGGTCAGCAGTATACCTCTTGAAGTGAGAATATCTTTTTTACAGCCAGGGGCATAATATGACCTATAATTATTAAAGGCCAAAAGAGGATTCAACTCACCTTTGTGAGCAGTATCACTGGCTATTCATATGAATTACTGCTTCTCAGCAAGGGAGGTAAAACACTTGCAATCTCTTTTCATATCCAAAGCAAATAACAAGCTCTCAAACCCTACAAAGTTCCAACCATATGTTCATTATGAATAATTTGACCCCATTTTCCTCAAAATAGGAAATATCAGTAATTCTCAAATTCTGGAAAGCTTTTCAAATTCACCCATTTTATTGCTGTAAGGTCAGACTTTGAAAATCTAAGTTGCATTTTACTGCCCAAGTCTTTTCACTGATCCTAGGGGACTGCTCTGAGCATATATTATCATTTGGTGTGAGTAAATCAATATCCAGTTGGCCATAAATTCTAGTAATAGATTAAATTTTACAGTGTTAGTTCAGAGGTGAACTGCATAGGGAAGTTCATCCAGTTTTGAAAACTGAAGCAAGATATAAAGGTATTAAAATCTAAGGCTCCTTCTCGTTACCTTAAAAAAGGGCTGAAATTTGGAAAACTTTCAATAATTTCTCATTATTTCTGTAGATTGCTCATAATTGGATCCAAGAATAAAGAGGAAAAAAATCAAGCCAGTACTTAACTTGAAGCATTAACTGCACATTGTTCTTCTATAAGCACTCAACAGATCTCTTCTTGTTAAAATTATGGCAAATTCGAACAGTAGTTCCCTTCTGAGTCACCATTCCTTTCTCTCCTCTTCCCTTCTGAAGACTGTTACATTTTGAAGTCACAAATGATTATTTATTTATTCCCCTATAAAATGCATGCATGGTCCCAAAGCCAGAATATAACATTCTGTAGTACTCACAAATGCAGTACTCTTTATTACAAATTATTAGATCACTTAATCTTCTTTGCCAGTTCCTTCTTTGGAAAAAAAAATAAAAAATAAAAAAACCCTCAGTCCACCAGTACAAGCCTAAAATACAAAACAGTAAAAATAATGGTAATAATAATGATATGTTTGCTTGGTCTTTTATGGTTCAGAAAACAAATGCCTGCTGACTTGTATTGCAGGGATATGCACATTGCAAGTTGATACATGGCTAAGTCAGTCAGTTCCTTACCCTGAGGATGCTCAGTCTGGGTAGAAAATGTTCACTTATTTTCTAGGATCTGGAAACAACTTCAGGAATCAGAAGATGAAGCCACATTGTTCATGCTTTGAGTTCACCCCTTTAAGATGAAATAAAAGTCTCTCAGAGCTTTGACTCTAAAAGCCTCTATACTGAGAGTGGGATCATTTGGCTGGACTTGTGTCCTTCGTGCAAGTGACCATGTTCTACTGCCTGGAACAGTGAAACAGTGCAGCATCAGCCTCCAGGCTGACGCCAAATCCCACTCGGGATGCTCGCCTTGCCTGGCTTTGTAGCTTGCTTCATCCTGTTTCTCAAACCCAGCTTCTGCTCCGAAGAGCTATTAATTCACCTGACCTTTCTCATTAGTCCTTTCTTGTGTGTCTCAGGCTGTTTTCCTTCCATTACCGTCAATGAGAGTAAGTGTCTGATTACAAAGGGAATTTCCGAGCAAGAACAGACAAAAGCAAAGGCATGCTCTGCATTATCAATCCTCCAAATCACAATACAAGTAACACAATAAAATACAAATTCTTCTCATTCTCCTGGAATGAGATTATGATCAGAGGTGATGTAAAAAGAATATAGGCTGTGCATGTCCTCAGAAATCCTTAGAATGGTGATGAAATAGAATTAATCTCCTAAGACCTCCTGGAGTGAAACCACTTTATTTACTTCAGCTACCAGTCAACTGGAACTGAATCAGGTGAGCTCTGAAGACTTCATATTTCAGCTCTGTACAATGACTGAATGTAACCAATACCTGGTAGATGTCAATCACAGAAATCATAGAATATCTGGAGCTAGAAGGAATCCATAAGGACCATCAACTCCAACTCCCTGCTCCTCACAGACCTACCTAAAACTAAACCATATGTCTAAGAGTGTCATTCAGACGCTCCTTGAACTCTGACAGATTGGTGCTGTAGCCATTTCCCTGGGGAACCTGTTTCAGTGACCAACCACCCTCTCAGTGAAGAAACTTTTCCTAATGTCTGATCTGAACTTCCCCTGATGCAGCTTCATCCTATTTCCTCATGTACCGCTCCTTGTAAACCCTGCCTTCAGTACCTTTCACCATCTTAGTCACCCTTCCCTGGACATACTCTAACTGTTTCATGTCCTTCTTATAGTGAGGTGGCAAAAGCTGCACATAGTACTCGAGGTGGGGCTACACAGTGCAGTGTAGAGTGGGAAAATTAACTCTCTTGACTGGCTAGCTATGCTGTGCTTGATGCACCACATGACATGGTTGACTCTTTTGGCTACCAGGCACACTGTTGACTCATATTCAACTTGTAATCAACCCAAACCCCCAGATCTCTTTGCTCAGGGCTGCTCTCCAGCTTCTCATCCCCCAGTTTGTACTTATAACACAATTACCTCATCCCAGGTGCAGAATCTGGCATTTGCTTTTCTTAAATTTCATAAGTGGGTGATTGCCCAACTCTCTAGTCTATCCAGAATGGTGTGCTCCAACACTTTTGCCCAGCTGGATGTGTGAGAATTCCTTGCCTACAAGGAAAGACTGTTCCAATAAGAAAGAACTTTTCTTCATATCCCAGCCAACTCTACTGAAACTGATGTGATGATGTTGAAACCTAACTCACTTAAAAACCAATTGATTCTTGGGTTGTATGTCTCTAGAAAAAAAAATGAACAATAGAAATTACTAAGTAGGCCTTCCTTTACTTGTAAAAAGTCTGTGTGGTCCTCCAGTTTTGTCAGTGTTAATGCCAAATACACGTAGATCAGCCAGTCATAGAGTTTGTTACGATTTATTTTGGTTGTAGCAACAAGGGTACACCCATACATAACACCCAATGGCAGCAGTAATCATTATTTTATTGTATCCTTGTGTTATTTATTACCACACCTGAGAGAATCAAAGTCAAAACCAATGTCTAATATGGCAACACAGAACTGCAGGTTTTTACAGTATGGGAAATGCAGGTGAAGTCTTGGAGTCTTTGGACTTAAACTCTGGGAGAAGACCCTGTTGGGAGCAACAGTGACATTTGTGGAATTTTCTAGAAATATTCTTAGAAAGGGCCTCTAATTAGTCTCCTATTCTATCTTTATTTTACTATGAAACATAGTAAACTTCAGGATTTCAGCACAATTTATTTTCTGCCATCACTATGCTGCAGGATCACATATGAAAAATAGGTAAATCAATTTTGGAAGCCAGAATCTGAAATATTAGATCAGTCTAATCAAACCAGAACAAGGTAGGTGGCTTTGGCAAACAGTTGTGATATAGCCTCTCCTTCTACCTCATTGTCAGGCAAAGGCAAAACCAGCTTTTTAAATAGGCAGAAATTCCTAACCCCTTCTTTCACTCCCACTTCTCCAGTACCTGTTAGTGCACGAAACAATTGTGCAGAGGCTCGAACGCAGGCTATGTAACATATGTTAGGAATATTCAGTAAAAGAATCTTATTAGCTGGCTCTATTAGCTGAAATGAGCAGGAACAAAATAGTCAGTAAGCTGAATTTTAGTTGTGGGGCATTACACATCCCACTGAGATGAACAGAGAAAATTCACACCTCTTTTAAATGCTGTCAGAGTGTAGGATGGGGAGGATAATACAGCACTGGGTTACACAAAGATCAGGTACTGTGCAACCAGGAAAGCCGGAAACTTAAGCAAAACCACAAAAACTTAATTTCTGAAGCTAAATTTTGCAACAGGATCAGATTCCCATGTCACTGGGTAGCTGAAGGATCCCAGAAGATAGACAGCCATGCACACAGCAGTACATTGCAGGTCTTTGCAAACTTCCCACAGAAATCTGCACTAAACTAGGAGACTTTGGCCCTTGCACACCTCTTAATTTCTTGCACCTGTTCCTCATTTCCAGAAACAAATAGTAACGGTTATGAAGGACCAACCACAGAGATGCCATCCCTCCTTGTTCTATTTGCCACCTAAGTCACTGTCACACTGAAATCCACAGGTGACACAGGTTCTGGATTTAGATACAACGCGAAGAACTACTTAAAAGTGGAGCCAGAGAAGTTCTAGAGTCAGAGTTTTCTGAAGAGAACATGAGAGCTGGAAACAAAATCTTGAAAACAGCAAGATTTCAAGAACAGACTTTTTGGCTCCTGTGCTCAGACTGGGAAATTGAGATGAGACACACAGCAGAACGCATTGGGCTGACAGTCGTAGAGGCAAAGCTCGACACAGGGAGAAGAAGTTCTTTGCAGAATTTGATCTGTAACTAATGCTTATCTAGCCAGTAAGGTGACAAATCAGGGGCCACTCCTCACACATGGGCACCACTTCCCCCATGAGTAAGCAAAAAGAAGGAACTTGGTAACCTGGGCAGGGTTGTCACCCCTGCCAAACCTACTGAACCACAAAACAACTTCCTCCAGGGATTCTCAGGTATTTTAGAATTCTTTAAACTGCATTGTCAACACCAGCTGCACCATTCAGAACTGTAAAAAGCATTAGTGTCTAGCCATCTACCAGCACCTCAGACACAGCTTTTTTCAGCAATGACTTTGAGTTGGATGAGGGTGAGTTTGAGAATGCTTGGATTTTTCCTGCCTGGGAAATCTAAAACTTAATTAGACAATAACCTACCAGTGCTTTATTGCCGCAGGAAAACAAGATGGGGGGGGTCCATATTCCCTCTTGCACAGAAAAATGTATTGATAGGTCTGCAGACACAAGACAAGCATGAATACTCCCTTTTTTTGTTACAGCAGCAAGTCCCTGCATACTCGTTAGGTCCTTCATGAAAGGGCTTGACTAAAATTCTACTTGACAAATGTATTCTCAGAAGTGTTCTCAGGGGTTTGTCTTATCTTCATTAGCAGTTCAGCCACTTTTAATGCCAATTTTGGGGACAGGTGAGGACAAAGAGAATCTCTTGTTGGCAATTACTGTTGACAATGGATTTTTTTTTTTTTTTTTGGTGTGGAACCAACTTAATATGGACCAAAGTGTATGTGAAGCAGTTATGAAGAAACGAAACCTCTCCATACAGACAACTGTACTTGTGACTTAGAAAAATATCAGTCTTGCCCAACTAGTATCTACGGACAAGTACAACATGGCAGCTGCTAGTGCCAGGTTCTTGATCTAACAACTCAAGAGGAGAAAAAACAGGTTGGGTTTTGGGGTTTTTTGGTTTGTTTTGTTCCTGAGCTCAAAAGTGAATGAGTTGCCATCTTAGGTAATTCTGGTTATAAAGAATAGAGACATTTTATTCCTATCCTATTTATGGGGACAGGTCCTCCTCCCTAGCACACTTTACACAGGATAGGAGATTTTCTGACTGTATAAAGGCAGCATTGATGACCTGACACTCTGTGTTCCTGAATTCTCCTTCCCCTGCCCAAGATATAGAGAGAGCTCTGACAGTCTGGGACAACCAGGGATCCATCTGGGATCCAGCCATCACTATCCTAAATAAAGCAGCCCAGGGATTAGACAAATTTGTTTCAGAAGACAAAAAGAATAAGGAATAGAAAGGTGAAAAATTCACTCTTGTCCACCTAAGCAAAAGAGTAGACACATTCTCCACATACACATGGAGAAGGAAATGGATATGGCATATATCCACTTATTTTAGACTGCAAAGTCTACTAACATTTTTGTCATGTCTATGGAAGACCTTGATGTATCTTAATTCAGAGGGTGACTACACAAACACTTCAAGGGCAATTTTGCTCTGGAGTAGTTTTTACACAGCTTGGAGGAGGACCATGGAAAGGATGCAGAGCCAAGGGTGACCTAGCTAAATCCAGAACCAAAATACTCACAACTACCAAGGGCTTGAGTCTCAGCTAATTAACTCTTTTGAGTGGTTACACTTGTTTCCTCATGCATAGCACAATATCTTGCTTTTGGAAGCAAAGTTATTGTACCTTCATCTGATTCTTTGGCAACTCTTATCAGAAGAACCAGCTTCATTGATACTGTCCCCTGCAGGCATGATCTTCCTCTTTCACTTCTTTAAAAACCAAGGTATTGTTTGAAGGAATTGAGCTTAATTTACTTCTGTAAAAACAGTGCTAGGTCAGAATCTGGTACCTATTCTTTTGAAATAACTAGAATTTCTCCTTCTTTGCAGAGAGAAGTAAACACCTTATTTTCCTTAGCTGATAATTCGAATAAAAAATATCTACAATTCACATCAGATTAATTAAGTTTTATGCAAAAGTACAAGTATATCTATTTTAGTTATTAATGTATTTCTTTTGCACAACTCCAGTTATAAATATTGATCTGTTTGGATCATTAACTGCAGTGCAGTCTTAAAAATAGAATGATTAAATTCAATAAAACCTAAATTTAAGAACAGCAATTTTAGGCTTTTAATACAGCAAACATCAGCTTAGTGCAAGCCAGTTGGATTGCAGAAGAAACAGCAAGCTATGAGGCTGTTTGCCACAGCAGCTTCTGAAACAGACATTACAAGTGTATTATTCAGCTGCTAATAAGAATCATGGCTTCTTCTGCCAGTTTACTATTGATAAATTGGCTTAAAAGAGTCACCTTAAATGAATAATGCAGGATAGCCCGTGCTAAATGTGTTTATTAGGTAATATGAGGGTATTAACCTTAAATGTAATATGAGTTCTTGCCCACTTACAGTCACCAGTGTGGATGGTGCTTGGTGTTACAACTAGGCTAGGTCTTGGAGACCTCTGCATTCTGTACCACCTAAGACTTGCAGGCACTGCACTCTGGCCACAGTCAACCCAACCCTTAAAGCTGGCAAGGGCACTGACAGGTTAATGACTATCTCTCTGTCATTATCTCACAAAGAATGTAGGAAACAGGTGGACAGAGAAGCATGCATAATGAAAGGGGGAAGGAATGAATAAATAAATTCTGCTTTTCTAGAGAAAAATAAATCCACCTGTGGATGTTGAGGAGCATTGCAGCAGAGGAAAAGGCCTTGGCATACCGCCTCAGACTGAACAGAGTGAGGTGTGCTCCCCAAGGCAGGAAGCTGGTAGTCCCTCCACCCAGAAAGTGGCAGCTTGAAGATCCTGTGCCTGCTTTCACCTTCCAGCCTCCATTGTGCAGGTACATGCAGCACACGGTCTGGAAGACAGGACCCGATGCACAGCAAATTAAGTGTCTATTGAAAACAAAAATTTAAAGCAGTCTAAAAGAGGCCATCATATCAAGATCTGGATGTATTAATATTTTTCTTGGCTTGACCAAAATTTACTGGCATTAGCTACAATGTCTGGAAAGAGGATATGCAGCTGGACATTTCACACATTATTCTCCTTCCTCTCCTTGTCAAATGAATTTCCCACCTATTTTGTGGGAGTAATAGTGATAAAGCTTAATTTAAATTTGTACTCCCTGTCTTCTCTTTAAGGCTTTGGTTGATCATGATCAGAGCACAATGCCTACAAGATCTAGATGACAAAGAATGCAGAGTGATATCACAGCAACAGGTCAAACCAGGAAAGAAATGTGAGATAGCCCAAGTCATGCCTGCAGCAGAACTGGTATTGATATTAATGCTCATCAGAGGAGATTTAAGGAGAGCTTTGTTTATGATTTGTAGGACTGATGAACTAGGAGTAGTAATCATCATCCTGCTCATATGTGACTCTGAGTAAACCAATAAGGTAGGACTGAAAGCAATCTGCACTGGTTCTACTGTGTCTGGTAGATAAGGGTTGCTGGGGAGCATCCTCCAGGTTATGACTCCCACATCAGCCTGCTGCCAAATCTGCTTCTGAAACAGCTGAACACTCCCTTTTACTTGGGATGGAATGAGAAAAGACATTCTGGCCCTTGCTTGGTCTAGCATTCAGCAGATAGCAAGTGGAGGCTCACAGTTTCCCATCTGCTCAGCTACTGGTCTCTTAAAAGAATCCAATGCAAAAAAAAAAATGCTATTTAAATCGATAGTGTGCATTCACAGACAAAATTGGTTTAAAATTTATTGTATGTTGTGGCTCATTGTGTCAAGAAAGAAAACAGCATGCATTTTTAAAAACGAGCAGATTTTCTTAAAATAATCAAACATTCAATAAAAGAGGTTTATTGTGGCTTTCTTTATTTGTTGGGGTGAGGGATGGATTTTTTTTTAATCTATCTCTTGCAAGCTCAGTTGTCTTGAATAACCATGGGAAGAATATGGGAATTTGCTTTACTAACTTTAGTAATAATTTGAATTGTCTTTGAATTTGTTTTAATCTTGATTTAAATGTGTACTGCAGTGCATTCATCTCTGCACTTTTTGAATTGCCCACTTGCATAATAAAATACACTCCAGAATATGGTTAATAAAGAACATAATGGCTTTGAAGGATTTTTAAAAGCAAAGAGACATTATAATCTTCTTTCACTGTAGCAGTTGCATACTTCAAATGTAGACAACGTTTGCGTTACAATTATTAATTATTATGGCTGCCAGATATAATTAAAGAACAGCTTGTGCTCTTCCTATGGCTTCCTTCAAGCATTCAGCACATAAGACATTATTGAAACAGCTAAATTCAGAAATACTAAGGCCTAGCACTTATATGATCTTTACTCCCCAAACCCCTAAAATAGAGTGCAAAAGAGGAGCATTATTGACCGATATTGTTGTGAGGAGGAAAAGCAAAGGACAGAGACTTTCAAGCAAAAGCGTTCGCCCATTTGAGGTGGTTCCACTTGTAGGCGTTGTATGTGGAGAGCACAAGCCTTTTCAAAGGCTTTTCACAGCACAGTGAAAGGACTTTCAAAAAGCTTTCAACAAGCTCCCTCTCAAAAGGCTTTTAATAAACATATTCAAAAATGTTCCAGAAAAAGGAGGCAAGAGTGAGAGGACAAATTTGTTAATGTTAAATTATTCAGAAGAGTGAAAATGAAAGGATGCTGTAAAGACATACGGAAAGATGGCACAACAGTGGAGGATAAAATGAAAGCTGAAATGTAGTGTTGGTAAATGCGCAGTGGTGCACCTAGGAGACACAACTTCACTTGCTGTGTGCAAGAATGGGCTCTGAACTAGCTACTGTGTCTCTGGAATGAGAACTCCCAGTTACAGCAGCTGGTTCCATGAAAACAGCAGTTGGCCCAAGAAAAACAATTGGGATGCTAAGAGTTATCAGGAATGAAACACAGAACCAGGCTGAAAATGTAATTATGCCTTTGTATAAACCCATGGTGTGCCCATAGCTCAACACAACCTGCAGTTCTGGCTTTCTGGTCAGAAAGGCTGTAATAGAAAGAGAAAACATACGGGTAAAGGTATCACACAGTAAAGAATAGTGGCCAAAGTAGAAACAACTAGATTAAGACTCTTTTGCAGAGGCAAGAGACAACTGAGGGTAGATGTGAGACAAATTAATAGAAATGTCAATGACATTGTCAAGGTCATTAGGAAATTATTACTTTGATTTTTCACAGTGCAAGAAGTAGAGGCAACAAATGAAATTATCAGGTTTCATGCTGAAAACAACAACAACAAAAAAAAGGTAACACTTTTTCAAGCAACACAGTTGAACTGAGAAAGAACTTGCTCAAGGATATTCTAAATACTGTTAATTCTTGCCAGTTCAAACAGCAACAGGGCCAATTCATGGAACTACGTCCACCAAGGCTGTTAAACCCAGAAATAATGTTCATAACCAAGGAATTTGCTAAACTATGGATTGCTGGAAGCTGGAGAATATGCAAGGGAAGCACCACTGTACACTTTCCCTGTTATATTTTTCACAGACACTTAGTACTTGACTACTGTCAAAAAACAGATACAGGCTAGATGGATTTTACCATCCCTTGAAAAATGCCTCAGAGGTCTGAAGATGGCCTTTACAAATAGAAGTATTTGTAACATAGAAGTACAGGATGAGGGGTAATGGTTTTAAACTAGAAAAGGGTAGATTTAGGTTGGATATTAGGAAAAAAGTTCTTCAATATGAGGGTGGTAGACCATTGGAGCAGGTTGCCCACAGAGGTAGTGGTGGCCCCATCCCTGGAGATATTCAAGATCAGGCTTGATGGGGCTCTGAGCAACCTGCTCTAATTGAAGATGTCCCTGCTCACTGCAGGGAGGGGTTGGACTAGATGACCTTTGAAGGTCCCTTCCAACCCAAGCCATTCTATGATTCTGTGATTCTACTTGTGTTGTTTATTGTGGTCAGTGAGCTTGCCCAAAGAAACTCAAACAACCTCTGATGCCACAAACAATGCCATTTCTATTAATTATTTCATCTTGGGTGGAACGATGAAATCTTCACCCTGATAAAATCAGCAGGAATTTTGGCACCACCTGCAATGGAAGCAGGATTTCAGCCTGTGCTACCCGAGTCCCAAGGCTCAAGTGCCCCTGACACATCAGACTTCCTCGTGACTACCTGAATATTCAGCATGAAATAATACAGAGATTTTCAAAGCACAGAGTTTTGTAGCATGCTCTTCAACACAACAAGAGGGGAAGAGTTTAAGAACTAAAAGACTTTATACTAAAAGACATACAAAAATGTACTAGCACAGTCACTGTGGCATTGGTCTGCTACCGTCACTCTTATCAACACATTGGCTCTGTTTTAACATTCAGATAGTCGAGGTTAGAAAGCAAACCCGATTTTGCATCTTAAACAGGGAAATGGAAAATGCTTTACAGGCTTTCATGCTTTATTTGAAGATTATCATAAAGTGAGATTTTTCATATTGCAAAGACTCTAAACCATAAACCTTTTAAGACTGCTGACAGTCATTGCAATTTTTTCAGAGAATGATCTGGTCCATATTTCATCAGAATTGAAAGTATCAGAACTTAAGTAAAAAGGCCACCTTTTAAAATGAAGAACTGTCCCTAAAGCCTCCCTGAAAAGAATTGTATTTATATGGGTATTGTCAGCACATTTTCTTTGGCCTTTTAAAAAACATTTGATTCAAAAGATTATTTGATTTTTAAAAATGAACATGCTAGTGGATTTCAAAAAAACATTTGATACAGTAATACTTAGGGGCTGAAACAGAGAGTTATAAACTACAGAATGAGTAATCAACCCCACACATCAATATATATTTGCCATATTAATATTTACTGGATCCATATAAACACAATAAAAAAATGAAAACCAACTCACTGTTTGTTAGGAAAACCTCTCCATAAGGCAGTGTTTTCTGCACATGCCTGACATGGCCCCATTCATTATTGAGAGTAATTTCAATATCTTTTTAGGAATAGCAATTTGCTTAATTGTGGCTGAGCAAGATGGCTGGAAGGTGCTGAGATACAGGGAGATTTTTAGCCATAACAATTCATGAGGTAAACTAATCTCTCCTTGATGGATGAATCAAATTTTTGGACTTTGTCTAAATCCAACAGATGAAGCTAGTCCACTGAGGGTTTTCATAATAAGAAGGGGGAAATAAGAAGAACTATATAGCTAAATCATTGTAACTAGGCAGTTGGAAAGGCAGAGACAGTTTGCACTTGTAACAACTTAGATCTCATGAAACCATGTAATGGAATAAAAACCTTAACAAAGAATTAAAACAAAGATGGAGGACTTTAATTGAAAACTTGATCAATTAGCACAGAGGCCATAAGAATGAGGCAACAGAGCATGAAATTTGATTAAACAGAACCATACGTCCTACTTCATTTTCAGTGATGTCTCGAAACTGATGACCTTGAAAAGAGAAGACATTAGAAGAGTGTAAAATAGCAGTTATCTCAATGCTGGTTAAAATAGAGAACTGATAATAAATATTGTACAGTAAGGAAGCCTTAAATTAAAATCACATACATATTCAGAATGGAGAGATGGGTAGTCATAAATTGCAGTAATTGACACCCAATCCAAATTTATTACAACGGATCTAGGCAGAGGGAATGCGAGAAAGTGCCCTAACTTCACAAATCTGACAAATGGAGCAGATCATACTCCAGCTCACTGACTATTCAGATTACTTTTTGACAGTTGGCATGACTCTACTGCATTGGATGATCTTTTTGTAGTCCACAAAGTACACCATTAAATTCTAAAGATACACTCAGCATCTACAGCAACACAGCATTGGAATCATGGTGTGATTCTTCCCAGATTTAACCCAAAATGAAATCACAAAAAGGCACTCCTTCACTCACACGATACTGCCATAAACCGACGGAAACCTCTTTCTTTTTGATAGGTGAGATAACAGGTGAACGTGACACATTATGTTGAATACAACGATGTCTTTGCTCCTGTTGCAGAGGTGCAGCTCCACAGCTATCCAGAACAACCAACATAAGAGCCAACAACATGAAGCTTAAGTCTTAAGCTGGGTTTCAACTTTATCCCAAGTATGAACAGACAAATGGTTCCTTTCTGATGTAAAGCCAGCTGGATATAGGTTCCCCCTTAATGTTTTTGAACAACTTGGACTGACAGGGAAATCTTGTAGAGGTCCAGTGCTTTATGGCATGGGGCCGTGGCATTTTGATTCTCTACAGTGTTCCTTAAAATTAGATTTACTGCCATGTGAAAATACAGTTTAAGTGATTCTGAGGTGGATTTTTGTCCTAAGTGGCATGTCCTTGCAGACATGTAATGTCAATAGGATTTGAATCACACAGAATGATTCTGAGAGTCTCACTTTTTGTGAATTCCAAAATAAAACAATACCAAATGTGTAAGCATAGTGTGATGGTGTTGCCATCACTGTTCCTATGAGGAAAAATGTTGTGGGTAAAGGTTCCTTGTAAGAAATTTGAAAATTTTTTTGTTAGTTTGAAGCGGATTTACAGCTTGCTTCACCTGTTCATACATACTGCAGATCTCCTCAATGTAAAACAAACTGATTGCAGGAGGATAATATCAGTACCATGTCATTTTCTGCTGCAAAGTCAAAAAGTCAAAGAAAGAATATTTAATTTTATTTATGAATGCAGAAAGCAAAAGGAATTTTTGTATGCTGTGTAGCAGTAAATGTTGCATTGTACTCTCTTGAAAAGAATTAAATCAGTTAAACACAATGAACTATGTTGTCCACTAATTGTCCACATTGGTGCTTCTTGCTTTACTGGGCTACCTCCCTCTGCAAAATGGAAAGGGACAAGGACTGGTGTAACACTGGTTTGCAGTGGCCAGGGCTCCAGTACATCCTGTGCTGGAGTGTCAGTGCAAAGGACATGGAATATTTACAAGTGTAAGGAATATTTAATTCTGTCCAAATCATTCATGAGTGGTTTTGCTTTGAATCTATTCCCTTATTTGTAATTATCTCTTGAAGGAACCTCCAAATTTTTTTGGCTGAAAATTTCTCAGTCTGACCTTTTGAGGTCCTTGCAAACACTGTGCATTTGTTCTCATACATTTGCTTACAGTTTCCTTGGGCTGAGAGAGTACTAGCAGAGGCTCAGACATCCCATTAAGGCTGTTTTACTTTTTTATCTTCTGTTCCTCTTCAGTCTGTGCAAAACCTTCCCTCTCCAAAGAAATGAAAGATACCACCATTTAGTCCCATAAACACTCATCTAAACAGTATCAACATGCAAGGAGAAGGAGTATTATTTATGTAAACTGATTTTCTTTCCCTTTTGTTGCAATGAAGCTTACACTAATTTGCATCAATCTGGCTTCTGGGTGTCCATAGCTATTTGTTTCTTCTCTCTCTTTTTTTTTTCCTCCCCCCCTTTCTTTTCTTTATTTTCTTTCCTTTCTTTCTAGCATCTGGTTCCTTTCTAAACTTCATATCATGCATGAGAGGCATAATGTATTTATTCTGAAACAGTACTACTTTAATACATTGCATTAAATGAAGTGTACTGCTAAATACTCCTTTTTGACAGTCAAGTGGAATATGAGAATAAACATTAAAATATTAACAATCATGGGCTGCTAGGAGAAGGTGAAGTCTGTTAATGCAACCATCTTACAAAAGAAAAAAACAAAGAATCAAAGAAACCAAGACTTGGTGTTCTAAAAGAAATAAAATAAGCAAAATAGATTGATAATTCACATTCCTCAAAATTCATGGGCACTGGGAGGAGACCACCACCATGTTTTAAATGTGCTCTGCTGATGTATGGGCTGTAGGGACAGAAGTAGTGCAACAGTCAATTCTCAGAAGGCACTTTTCTCATCAAACCCACACAACTTTTGTACTGGCCAGCAGCCACTCATAGGTAGCAAATCCCAGCAAGATGCAATAAGAGCACATGAGAAAAACCTCTCCAGATATCTCTTTGCTAGCAGAAATCACAAAAGGAATAGAGCATAACCAAGGAAGTTCAACAGATGCATTGAGTCTGCACACAATCACTGCAATCATCATCTTCACTAGCCAGGTACCTCCAGAGACCTTGCATACCCACAACACCAAAGTATGAACTGTGGAGCTCCTTCTTCCTGGTGACACGCATGAGAAGTACTTTCTTCTGCCTTCAACCAAAGCCCAGAGAGAAGGAATCATCACTGTTTCCCTCTGCAGGATTATACAATAAAATGTATTATTCATTTGTTTACTGAGGACTTGCTGCATTCTTAAGCCACTGAGTGGATGCTTTCTGTGGAATCCACATGCTGGTTCTGATATAGAACACCATATTTTTTTTAGAACACCATATTTATATTTTTTAGAACTGGTGAGGTTTGCTATAGAGATTAAAGTTTTTATATAAAAAAAAAATATGGAGTGCTCCAGCATTTCTGGGACAACAAAAACCTGTGAGTCAATGGAAAATACTCTTTCCAAGAAGAAGATGGAAAAGGGAGAAACTGGGCTTGAGAATCAGAAGAGCAGAAAGAATGACTCCAGAAAGGTCCCTTCCAACCCAAATCATCCTATAATTCATTCCTAAAAAGTCCTTCCACCCAGGAAGGGTGCATGATATTTTGCATCTCTTTGGGGATATGCACAGCCATCCAGGAACACATAGATCCTAAAAACTTGGTGCAAGCCCACATAGAGCCAGAATAAAGAATCCCAGTCTTGTTTCCTGCCTTTCAAACCCCAGCCTGCCTTGTAGCCCAAGTTGGTTCATGGGAAGTCTATTGCAAAGCTCATTTTATCCTCTGTAAACCTTGCAGAAGCAAACAAGTCTTAGAAGTGTCTTGATGCTGCAGGCATCCAGGCAGTGTAGAAATTACAGGCAGCCTGGCTCACAGGCAATCTCCAGCCAGCGATGTAGATGGTCAGACAAGCTATACTACATGATGAACTAATGCAGGCCAATAAAAGAAGATTTGTAGATAGAAACAGCTGGTGCTTAGGAGCTGCACTAGCTGCATTTCAGAGAGCTTTTACTTCAAACTAGTTCTAGTCTGGCTCCATGCACTGAGACCATTGCATTTGAAGCATGACTGGAGCATGATTCCTGGTTTAGTTTCATCCAAAAGAAATCCACTTTGAACACTCTGAGACTAGTTCATGATGTAAAAACTTGCTAAGTGTGGACAGTGAGGAGATTAACTCCAAAACTAGTCCAAAGTAAACCACTACTGTGGACACATCCATGAAGTCAGGGATGTTTAAGACAGCTCAGTGACATGAACTGATTTGGATGTTGTCCTACTGACTATGGCAGCTTAAGTATTTCTTATTTACAAAGCCTCATTGGAGGAAAGGGGATTTCCTAGAACTGGAACTGTTGTTTTACAACTTGCACGGCAAAGTTTGTGATATACGATATGACTCTAGCAATACTCCTGATATCTGACACCAAATTAAGTACCATTATCAATTTAGAAATGGGGCTATGTCTCAATATCTTTTTAAACTGTTATTGAGTAGAATCAGATATCTTGGCTATAAAATACGTGATAAGTATGTGGGATCTTGAATAAGAAAATGTAAGGTGAAATTGGGGAAATTAAGAATTTCAGTTCTTAGTTTTCTGCATTCTTTTGTTTTGTTTTTTTTCAGCTATTTCCATCCAAATTTAATTACTGATATTCAGCTTTCCTTGCCAATCCCCTGGTAGGTTTATCAAACTTTACCAACAAATTTCTCTTTTTGGTGTTTAGTGTGATGCCACAGTAGCTGTTGACCATGCACTGGGGCTTCACTTAACTGGCAATTTTCTAATCTTATTTATTGTTTGAAAATTATCAACATTGCTTTAAAGATGTTACTTGAAACAATTGGTGTGAGTATCATTCATATAAATTCTCCTTTTCAAGTGGGTACAGCAAGCCTTTTGAATTTCCCCACTTATTTTTATCTCCTATAAGGCTTTAATTGTAGTAGTTCTTATGAAAAATTCAAGAACTACAGCTATGTTTTCAACTGCAGCTTCTAATTTATGATTCACCACTTCAGGAATACCAGACATAAGATACACTGCAGCTAATTTTCAGAGGTGCTGAATGCCCACAGCTGCTGGTGGCAGCTGCTTGATGCTAGTCTGTCTTGAGATTGGCAGAGGGATGGCACGTTAAGCATTAGGGTAGATGTAGCTGCAAGATAACATTGCCAATGGCCCTATGACAACCCTGAGCTGAGGGAATTGGGTGTAAAGAGTAGGCTGCACAAGTTATGAAGTTAGTATGGGTTTCCACAATCTCTCTCTGTGAGAAGTTTATTAATGCCACAAATATGAATTGAGTACCTCAATCCATCTTCAAAGACATTAAGCTTTCAAAATAGCTTTGAGAGCCAAACAGCTTAGAAAGCACATTTCTAAGTAAGCTACCTCTCTTATTGCTCATAAAAATGTCTGCACAAGGAGGTAGTTTGGAGTACCTAGCTTAAGGCTGGATTTACTGGTAAGAAAATGCATCTGTACTCTTACTTGTTATTCTGTACTCTCATTCTACTAATACCACTCAGTGTGGTACTTGTGTTTCCCAAACATATGACCAGACAAGGCTACACAACCATTTCTTTCTTATTCTTTACTGTAAATAGAGTTTGTGTGCACCCCGCATTGTACTTTCATACTCTAGCTTTGCATCGCTTTAACTTTTTATGAAGAAAAGACCTAAGGATGAGAAAAGAACTTGGTTGCTACATCCCTTTAGATCTGCATCTAAGCCAAGCAGAGTTTCTGATACTGGCACACAGCCTGCAGGAAACTGATTGAGAAGTGTCTCCTCTACTTGTAAGGAAGACCTGCCAACAGTAAAGCCTTGTAGTCACTGTCAGGCAGAGTCAAGTCCTTAGAATGAAGGAACCAAGCAAAGACTTATTCTAATATACATGTTCTCATAACAAACAATGTATGGTCAAAAACATTTTCAAGACAACTGTTTCACATTGGGAAATACTGAATTAAAATAAACAAGTGTCAATTTTCATCCCAAAATTAAGATAAAAGTATCAAACTGAATTACATTTCACATTTTGCTTTGATTCGGTGGTATTGAAACCTTGTGTTTTGGAAAGTTGGAAGCATTTAATTTGATTTTATTATTACCTTTACTTTATAAGGTTTCATATTATTTACATATTTTTCTTAGGACTTTTGCTTTAATATAATATTCTGCATCAGCATTATTAAAATAAAGCTGCTCAGAGTTTTAGAATAAAATAAATCAGAATTTCTACTCTAACTGAGATTTTCATTGTAATTGAGGAAAAAAAAAGCACACTTTGAAACTTCAGAATATCTTTTGGGATACTATTTTCTCACTTGCTCTGCTTCTGGATCCTTATTAATATTAAATGTAAATAAGAAATACAAGCTAGTACCTCTAGACGATAACAATGAAATTTTACTAAGTCTTGATTCAGACACTATTTCTGTGCTTTCACGCAGCAAGAATAAGCTGTGTTTGTTGCCAAAGATCAACACATCATATAATCATGTCTGTTGCCATTATATAGCTTTTTTTTTTCTTCATTCTGTTACAATAACACCTCAGTGTAGGATGATAATCATAACTGCAGTTTACAATTGCTTTTCATCCCTAAAAGGTCCTAATATGCTTTAGAAGCCTTTATAGCAATGTGGTTTGCAGGGATTAATCTACCACTACAGTTCAGACACCTCTGGCACAAAATTTGGCAACTGTTCAACAGCCTTATCACACAGAAAACTAGAAGTGAATGGGCAATTTACAGGTCAAAATATAATCATCCACCTGAGATGCGACTAGAATTTCAAGATTAATAATAATAACATAAGCAGAACACAGCAAGTTAGCATACATGTCTGAGGCAATGGTCTCTATGGAGAATGATGTGGAGCTACCCAGGCTCTGGGAAGTACATGACTTTCTGTGAAATAGGTCTTTTTCTCCACACCCTGCCACTTCTGCTGGAAAAAGTGGAAGAGTGACAGGGTTGTGGGATGTCTCTTCTCTATGGTATGAAAGTACTACTCTCCAAGAAGGACTTGTAAGGACCTCACTTTATTCTTGTGATGGCAACCAGGGCCACTTCTATATGGTCCATAAGTTAGAGGCTTCCCCACACAGCCTGACCTTTAATGAACAACAGTTATCAACACAGTGGCTTTTTAATACCACTCCATGTCATTAATGCTTTGTGCTCCACTCATCTGACCACCAAATGCAGTTAGTTATATGCTGTCCTTACAAAGGAATCCTAAAAGCCCCCCTTGAAACAGTGATTCCTAACATTTCCAGGCTGTGATCCCTGAAAATGGTCCTACATGTATGGGAGTGGAAGTTGGTCATTCCAGGATTTCAGAATATGTATCCACATGCAGGATTTCAGCATCTAAAATCTTGCTGCAACCTTTCACCTCCCACCCCCTTGCATCCTGCCTTTGCTGGAATAGAATTGAAGGTATTTAGTACAAAGGAAACCAGCAAAAGCTTGTGCACTGCACCCTCCCCTGCAAGCACAGCATGAAGACTCTTAACAAAGAACACGGCAGAGTCTATAATGATGCTACATTTGCTACTGTGAGTCAAGAGACTGCGTCGCACCTGTCACATACAAAACGCAGGTGGGACCTTTGCTTTCCTCTTGCCAATATTAGGTTCTGGCAATTCGTATACATGTGGCCAAATCATCATTGGATACTCCAGTTGCACCTGCATTACTCAGGATCTTGGCTCCAGACCACATCGGTTACAAAGACACAGAGTTGGTTGCTGCTCCCATTGCACACGCGAGCATCCTGCGTGCACTGAGAACAGACTGAGCTGTGCTTCTCTGATTGCTCACTGACATACTCACATGGTATAAAAGAAATTATTATTATTTTTTTTAAATACAGCTCAAAATCACATCCACCTTAGTTTCTTCATTTTGTGATTTAATTATTTAAAGTGCCAAGGCTTAAATGAACTCCTGAAAAATGAGATATAATTCTAGCTATAGCACCATTACTGTACTTAGAGTTAATAGCCCACATATATTGTCATTCTTGTTTTGATCCACTCATAAGTTTCTAAGGAAACACATTTTGAACTAAGATTTTCCAGCTTTTATGACGTTTTGCATGCCCATTTTTGTTTTGTATTTTATTTTTTGACAATATGAACAGGAATGTTTCAAACACTGCTGTACTACATGGAGAGTGGACACAAAGAGAAAATGAACTCTTTTGTTTATATATATAAAAAAAAGGACTCGTACCAGTTTTATGAGTTCTGGCACCAGAAAAACATAAAGCTAAAAAAAAGACAAATATTTTCATTGCATATTCTTGCGAATGAGGGTCTTGATGCAGGTAGGACCTGGCTGTAAACAGTGCTCTGTGAATGTACATTGAGTATATACAGTTTTACATAGGAATAAAGTCTTCAATACATTCGATTCAAAGTCCTGCCAAATCAGTAGGGGCTTTGTCAATGATGATAATAGGCAATAGGTTGAGTAGAAATATATATTAAGCCATAAATGGTATCTGAATTTTGCAAGAGAACAATGATTATTTTCTGCAGAGACTCAAGGGAGTTGTCCTTCAGTACAATTTACCCTTCAACAGACCCTGTCTCTGGGTCTGCTCCATGCCTGTGAAAATGCAGCACTAGCCTTGAACGTGTCTCTTGCGCTACTGTTCACTGCACCTGCACAGTGCAAAGTGAAAACTCCAGCTCCATCACCAGAAGAGACCGGAACCCTCTGCTTTAGCTTCTAGTGTGCCTGCCTTCTTGTGGTGGTTTCACTCCTTTGGCTGCAGCCAAACCCAGTTGCTCTCTCACTCTCCCCCCATGACTCAAAGAGCAGGGGAGAGAATTGGAAGGATAAAACGAAGGAGACTCACAGGTTGAGATTAAAACAATTTACTAATTAAAATAAAATAATAATGATAACAGTGATAGCAGAATATACAATTGAGTGATGCACAGTGCAATTACTCACTACCCACTGACCAGTGCCCAGCCTGTGCCAGCCAGCGATCCCAGAGCCAAGACAGTCCCAAAATCAAAAACCCTGGAAGAGCAAGAGCCCAAGCGATCCCCAAGAGAATATCCCCAATTTCTGGTCAGCCCTGGTTAATACACTGACATGACGTGAAATGTCTCATTGGCATAACCCAATGTCATTTTGGGGTTTTGCTATTCACTGTGCTTCTCCCTCCCAGTCCTAATGCAGCTGTGAACCAGCCAAACACAATGGCCTTGAGCTCCAGCAGCAGCTAATAACATTCGTACTTTTATCAATGTTCTTCTCTTAACAAGTCCTGCACTGAAACCAAAACACAGCTATTCTAACTACTAAGAAGAAAATTAACTCTATCCTAGAAAAACCAGGACACTTCTGTATTTCTTATTTAAAGAAAAACAAGAAGTTGGTGGCTTGAACAGAAGCAAGTGTCCAGCTGGTGACTCACTGTCAGTCTGCAACAGTCTAACAAACCTCCTCACCATCCTATCAAGGCCTCAAGTTGCTTTTAGACCTTACGAGGTTCCTCCTTTACAAATACCCACTGGGGCCTTTCCCTCCTGCTTTCAGAGTCACCAGCCCATATGAAACTGGCCAAGTTCAGTACCCAGCCAAAGGTCCAAGAGTATTTCCTGGGCCATGGTGATGCATTATCACCCCGTGACAGGGTAAGGAAACGTGGGCATGTGGCTGAGCAAGGAGGTAGCTCCCAGCCTGTGGGCAATGCTGTCTGGGGATTGTGCTCCACATTAGTGCTACATACTGAGAAAGTTAACAAAATTAAGGCTGTTTCCATTTGTTCTTGTACAGCATAATACTTAGCACGTTTCTGTCTGAAGTTTGAAATTGCTTTTGGTGAGATTAAATGAAGCTATCAAGGGCACATTTTCAATGCAAGAAATACACATTGAAAGACCCATTACCTTTAATGGAAGCTGCACAATTCAGGCTGCACACTTACTCCCTAATGTTGTTTTAGAAAATCCTTTTTGTCTTCTTTTCATCAAGTTTTCAATAGTAGAGTCCCTACATGCATATTAGAAATTCACAATGGAAACTTTCAAGTCGTTTTCCAAGAACCTTGATAATTATTGGATGTTTTTTCCATTTCTAGCCTCAAAAGTTTGACTTTTTTTTTCACTTACTTTTTATCAAAGGCTATCTTGTAATCTGTTGTACATTCAGAAATATTATTATTTATTAAAGTTAACAGTGTACTTTGCTGTGTCACAGGCTATTGTTGCAATGGGTTATGCAGATTAGCACCATTCTTACTGTGCCACATGATAAGGCATCTAATTTAATACGTTTTACTTCTCTTCTGTTTGTATACAACCACTGGGATACAGATATCTTTCCCTGAAGTGACTGATTTTCTGTTGAAGAAAGTTTATTGGAAATCCTAAGACTCCAGAGGCTGTTCAGCTGATGGCTCTGAGTCCTGAAGATGGTTTTAAAAATACATTATTTCTTTCTCTCAATTTGCAAAAGAAGCACTGAGAATCAGATCTCCTTTAAAACCACACAGTAAAAATGAGATACAAACTTAAGAGTGGTTGATTATGAGAAGTAATTCCATTTGAGACTTTGCATATGATTGACATAGTCTATGCTTTGATAAGATTAAAAAAATCTCCAGAGATAATCGCTCATAATGAATCATTTATTATGTATATCTCTTAATTCTAGAGGGGTTAAGGATGAGTGAGCATGAAAGCCAGGGACAGAGCTTTATGCATCCCATAAACACTCCTTGCAGATATTTATATGTGTCCTCAAGCACCTCTGCATGGAATACAGGAATCAAGGACACTTACTGCTTCTCCTAAAACACATTAGCTGTGCAAAAAGTGCTGGTTTTCTCTGGTCTGAATCCTGCAATGACCCCAGAAACCAAGCTGGGAAAGAGCAGGGGAAGCATCAGCGGCATACTTGCAGAGAGGAGATCCAAGGTAAAGCAGCTCTTTGTGCCACACAACAGAAGGCACAGGATGGGAGGTGCAGAGCAGCCAGGCTGTCACCCATCCACTCAGGTACCACAGGGCCAAAAGGCAAGTATGTTGTGCAGGAGGCTGGAACCACTCCTGACTTACTGCACTGCTTCTTCCCCTTACTGCAAGCTTCATAATTCTCTTCTGTGGGGTTTGGTCTGGGGCTCAAAGCACCAAAAGGCCCTTCACATCTAAATACAGCATGATTTTTAAATTTAAGTGTAGCCTGAAATTTTCTGTCTTTCAACCAGTTATGCATTGGGCAAAGGATTTCTTTTTCTTACATACATTATTATAAGGGTAGCCTCTTTAACTATTACTTTCAGGGTCACAGACCAAAGTTCAAATTGATTTCATTAAACATAAGAGGAAGATTTTGTAGCTAGAGCTGTTTGCATGCCTTTTTTACAAGCTGAACAGTCAGCAGATGCCTTTCCAGAGCGACCAGCATGATATAGAGCTCTTACAGCCATACAACACTTACCACCATAAACACGGCGTGTTTTACAGGCTGCCTGATGACTTAGACAAAGAGCCATTGTAATGACTTCCTTGGCACTGTAATAGCTCCATTTACAATTAGTGTTAGGAGGCAGCACAGCTCACTTCCATGTACAGAGCTGATTCGGATTTAGAGGTGACAATCTGGTGAACAAAATGTACCTAGGTTAACATCTGCAGAAATTCATGCTCTCATTTTACAGTGCTGGCTACTTGGATTGTTGAAAATTACTTGCCTGGGGTTTTTTGTACCTATGTGTTTTGTCTGTGGAACACCTCCTAAACTTTCTGACTTGGATACTAATATAAAACTTTTGCTATCTGAGCTGCAGAGCTGAGGCTTAAGAGTGGATTGTCTCACCCTCACCAGTGACCAGAACTTAGTGAAGGAATTAGGTACAGCTGGGGTGAAGGACTGCAGAGAACTAGGTAGGCTGGGATGCAGGGAGATCATTCATTCACAGCCCACTCCTGGCCGTAAGGCTGCAGTGGTTTCACTTGGCTAGCAGCCAAACAGAGCCGCTCGTTCAGTCTCCCTTCTCCCAGGAAACAGGGGAGAGAAATGAAGGGGTAAGGGTAAGGAGAGTCATAGTTTGAGATAAGAACAACTTAATAACTGAAATAGAAGAAAACTTTTAAAAGTTGTTTAAAATAATAATAATAATAATAATAATAATAATAATAATAATAATAATAATAATAATAATAATAATAATAATAATAAGCAGATTAGTGATACACAGTGCAATTGCTCACCACCTACTGACCAAGTCTGGCTTGTGATCAGATAACAATCCCAGAGGAAGCGACAAACCCAAAAATTGAAAACCACAGTCCCAGAAGAGTGAGAGCCCGAGCGAAAGGCAGAGCGAGAGACCCCAGAGAGAAAGACCCTCATTCATATATTGAACATGATGTTATATGATACGGAATATCCCATTGGCAATCCAAATGCCAATTTGGTTTACTAATTTTAATATTCCTTCCCCCTGCCCTAGAGCTTGCACCTGTAGACTAGCAAAACACAGAGTCCTTTGACTTCCAGCCTTCCACTGAAAACATCAGCATGTTATCAACATTCATCTCATAACAAAGCCCACACTGAAAGCAAAATACTGTGCTATTCTAGCTACTAAAAAGAAATCCAGCTCTGTCCCAGCCAAAAAGCAAAACAGCCCAAGACTGGGTTTCCACTCTTTGGGGTAAAAAAATGTGTTTGGATGACAGCAGGAACTTCCATTAAAACTGTATGAAAGTACAGATCATAATCAATAGTAATTTTCTGTTAACCAGACTGTTTTGCTTGGGTTTGACCACAGGTCCTGCGTCACTGAGCACATGCCAAGGAGGTGTTTTCCTGATGGTTCATGCCATGTTACACAGCCATGCTTCCTGGTTCAGACCTGGGTGTGCTGCAAATTACCAAATATAAAATAGCAATCAAGAGCAGCAGCGCTCCAAAAACATCTTACACAAAAGGTGCATAAGACAATAGGCAAATGTTTTAACAGCTCTGATGTTCAAAAGAGATACCTGTAAGAACTGCAGTTACTTATTTTTTCTGCTTTCTAGTATTGCAATTTTTTCTTTTATCTACTATGTTTAAGCAACACATACTCTCTCTGTTGTCTTAACTTCTTCCATCTCAGGACCAGGAGAAAGTTATTTCCTAAACAAGCAGAAGCCTTCACTGAAATACATGCAAAAGCATAAAATGTTTCAGCTTGACAGAAATCAGTGAAAGGAAAACAGGAGATTGTTCCTGTTTTTGTTTTATCCTCTTCTATTTGTGTGTTTGTTTCCTTGCTTGCTTTACAGATGGTACAAAATCCTCTTAAAATGTTCCTCTCAACCTGCTCATTATCTAAAACAAACCATAGATCACTATTAATGTAACTTAAAATAGACTAGAATGTGGAATTATTCACATTTGGTAGCTAAAAGGTATTATCTACTATGAAAAAAAAAAGAGTGGAAAGACATGTATTGAATATAATAATGAGGTCATCAAATTAAAAATCTCTTTTCCTTCTAAAAATCAAAATAAATAAACAAAAGAGAAGAATTTATAAAATAAATATACTAAGCACACAATTGCTAGTGTATATACAGTTTTTTCCTAATAACAATGGAAGCTATTAAAATGGATAGAACCAATAATGAGAACGTTTGTATATGTATTACAAGAGATTACTTTGTGTGTGTCTGTACAGACTACAAGCTATTTCAGGTGTCTTAAGCCAATCATTTAATTATATGAAAAGAACAAATAGCGTATTTCAAAATAACTTATAGGAGGAGAGGATACCCACGCACTAAAGAAATGGTTTTTAATCCCTTTTTCTCATACCAGCACAACTGAAGAATTGAAAACATCGCACAAAACTGGAGCAACTTGTGTCAAATTGACATTAAAATATGGCATCTGGTTATTGCACAAGTCCAGAAAGTCGCAGTCTGGTAGGTCTTGTTCTCTGTGAGTTTGGGTTAGATATTTTAATATAAACTGCTTGAGTGATTTAAAGGGGTCTTTAAGCAGAGCTCTGGAAAGAGATGACCTACCTCAGCATTAGGCAAGGGCTCTGTGTCCTATACACTCTTATCCTACATTCAGTCCTTCTTTCCCTGAGCAACTATTCACCCTGATCTTCACTACCTGAAAGGTCCTCACCTGTAACTTTTGGGCATATGGGCTCCTGGTACACAGTTGATGTATATGAGGTTACTTTGATGAAGAGCATCATGTAGAAATAACCTTTGAGTTTTTCAGGGTCTGTCACAAAAAATCTGAGACCCCAGAGTTGAGAGCACTTATGCAAGAGGGAAAATATATTCACACACACACACAAGTATTGCCATTGGAGATTTGCATAAAATTATTCAGATGCAGAAACTCTAGATCTTTTACCTAAAATACCTCTTGACATAGTTATCTTCAGGGACTTTTCACCTTGTGGATGTAATTCCTTAATTAATTACTTCATCTTCTCTCTACAATCCTGCAAACCTCTTGGCAGATCTGTTATAATACAGTTACATATTCATGTCATCCAAGCTTTGTCTCAATCAAATGTGTTTTTTATTAATAACAATATGGATTACAATCACAGTTCTTTCATTTTTTAAGTACTAGCTCATCAACATATCTAGGCAACAGAGGTAGCTGGTTAATAAGAAAAGGTAAGTAACATGCTGAAGCTTCAAACAAAGATATATTTAAGTGTACATCCCCTTAAAAGTAACTCTGTCCAGACACACTCACCTGCTGTACTTCATTTGTAATTAAGGAAAACATTTATTTCCTTAATGTAGTTCAAGAAAGACAAATATTTATACTTTTCTAGAGTCACTGAGATAGATGCAGCCCCTGCGTCAATGGTGAAGGCTGCATCACATGATTTGGGGTTTGTGTGTTCTATGGGAAGGATGCCCTGGTGTCTGTTCAGTAAACCTTTGCCGAGCAAATTTATAGCAACTAAGAAGTTGATCTCCTAGGTCTTTTTCTAGAAGTACAGTTGCAAAACAAGTTTGCATACATATCCATTCAGCTGGGAACCTATTTGGAAAAGTAGACCTCCAAGTGGCCATCAGCCCACATGGACATGCAGGTGCAGATACAGATGTACCCTTCAAATATAAACACAAAACCAAGAGCTAAACAGGAAGCTTTTCAGGTTCAAGTTTCAAATCGGAGAAGATAGGAGGTAAAAGAGTTTCAAGATGACCAGATGACACATTCTAGGAACAATAACTAAATTGTAACAAATTTTGTCCCGTGTGTTCCTTCCTATTAATCCATATTAATGGTTGTGCATATTACCTTCAACTCTGTGCCATCTAGATGCCAGACTATTTTCTCCCGTATCTTTCTTCTTCTTAATTCTACTTCTTAGGCTTGAGATTGGGAAAAACTGATGGTTGCTGGTAAGCTAAATCAAAGGAACAAGCATGTCTGATAGGTCTTCCTGGGCCAATATTCTAATTGCTTGCTAAAGTAAATTTTGCAACTGATATAGAAAAATATCCTGGTTTGCATCCTGAGATTAGAAAATTCACCATTACTGTAGACCTTCTTACAAAAGATGATGTTTGTAGAGAAAGATTTGCTTACTTGAGTAGCTTTGGCAGCCAGTGTGATTTGGCTGCTATGAAACTAGTGTGAATGTCACAAGATTTGGCTCCATTCCCAGTTTGTTTTGTGAATTTGCCCAAAAGTCATCCCTCAATCAAGTCCTCTTATTTTGTTTCCTCATTGGTGCCAAGGGAGGGACTGTCCAGGTATGACTTTGCAAAACACCTAATATAGTAGTGCCTATTACAGCTTATTAAAAAATACCCTAGCAAATGCTCTGTAGGGTTTTGAATATAAGGGAGAAATCTTTTAAGTTCATTCAGTGGGGAACCAATGGACAACAGAGCACTAGGGAAATAAACTTAGAGTTACTTGTGTTTCTAAATACACAAGTTGCTATATTCTATCATCTTGGACAGTTTTCAGACTGGATAGCTGTATTTTCAGATAATGAGGTGCAATTTATTCAAAGCAGCTTTAAATCCTGCTGCATATCATGAAATGTTGTAATGCTTTTCATTTTCTTGTTTGTGTTTTGCAAAAAAAAAAACAACAGGAGAACAATAACATGGAGTTGATTGGAAAGATATTGGGGACTATCAGGTGCTTCAGAAAAAAACCTCAAATCCTAAATAGGCTAATACCTACAGTTTGCTAAAAGAAGCAATTTTGTGGCATTTACTGTAGTGCATCCTCTTCATTAAAGAAAACTTTATGGGAGTTAAACTTGAATGCATTTTTTTTGTCTGTGTTGACAATTTGGATGGGGCTTGGGATTTGTTTGTGTGTTTGTTTATTTATTTCTTGTTAATTGGATTATAAATGGTCACAGAGCCAATCCAGTCTCCAGAGTCTATGATTTAACGATGTTCTGAATCTGTTTCTGAAAGTTACCCACAGGGGAGCAGTACTGAGAAAGATGCCACCTTCTCTTTGTGTAGTGTAATTAAACTTTACCTGACTACCAATAAATTAATTTACAAAGTCTTCCTATAATTTAAATGAAATATGAAAATTATACCTTATTTGACTTATTTCCAGCAAGCTGGATCAATGTAATTTAGGAAATTAAATCTTACCCTATTGCCTCTAGGCAGTTGATCCTAAAACCATCTTGGATCCCTTGCTTTCTCTCCTTTTCTACCAAAGCTGTCACACTGTGCATAGCTGAAAGACTACCCATATTTTGCCACTGCCTCATAGTTAATATGCCATTACACAATACTGGGCATACCCCTAAGAATGCAACAAATGCAGAGCAACATCTCTTTATAGGCAAGTTCTCAGAGATGATTTTTTCTTCATATTTTTATTTAAATTTAGCTTTTCACAATGTGCCAGATTGGCAGCTGTCAAAAATAAAACTTAATTTATAATTAAGTGCAGATACAGCACATGCAGAAACAGCATGTCTGCAGCCTTGCCAATATTGACTAATATGAGTCCAAACAGGGACAGAGAATTTTGTCATATGCTGTGTTGTTTGGAGTAGGAGACAGAAAACAGGCCCTGGACCACTAGTAAGAATGTGGCCTTTGAGGAGAAATCACCTCTGAAGAAAGAAAGAGACCAGCATGAGAAGGGATTTCTGGTACAGTAAGTCAGAACAGATGTGATGGTACCCAAAGAAAAGTGCTTCCTCCCACAAAACTCTGCTGCCACAGCCTGTGGGGCTGGAATTAGCCTCCTGGCACATCCCACCAGTGCTCTCCCTTGATGCTACAACTGGTGGTTGCCAGCATCTATCCAAATTATTTCATGCTTCAGCTCTCCTACATGGGACTTGAGAAGATCATCTCCTCACTGCTGAGGTCAGCCTTTAGAGGAAAGGCTTACATCTTGTGGTTTGCTTTATTTGCAAACCATCACTTTGCTAGTGCATTAATATAAGCCAAAAGCACTCAGGATATGCAAAGGTGCTCCATCCAACTGTTTATGTCACTGCCTTCAAGGGGAGCAGAGTTAGCCCACAGCACACCTCCTTTTGTTCCCTGAATAATTTCCCTAAGCTGCAGACACCATGGTCCAACCTGCAGTCGTATCACAACTGTTCCTGTAAGAAAATTTTCAGTGGTGAGTGAATTTTCAAAGCAAGCTGCCAAAAACACAAGGCTGTATTACTGTGGTTTAACTGAACTCATGTATTAGGGAGGAGTTTTCAAAAGACATTTAGGGCCTCATTACACTGAAAATAGCTGCGATTTTCATGTTCTTGGATCTCTGAGGAGCTTTGGAAAGTTTTCTCCTCTAACTTGAGGCCTCTATTCAGCATAAGCAAAGCTGAATCAAATAAATGAGTGTCTGAATCAAGACAAAGCCATAATTTCCCTACTGTTGTAAGGAGAAAAAAATGCAGACAGAACTGGGTGAGGGACCCAGTGTTAGAGCTCTACACAGGTAGAACTATCAGAAGGTCATCACCACATGACCACGACACAGGCAGAGGACAGAAAGATTAGTCTCTGCCTCAGATTTCAAACTGAAAAGAAAATTCTAAAGAAGTTTTCAAAAAGGAGGAGCAAGTTTTTTATTAAAACAAAATAATGCAGGTGATACTGATTGGTTAATTGACTATAAAAGATGGGCATCAAAAGCTGTTTTCAGAGCTCAAACCTTGCCAGAACCTTCAGCTGCATGTAACAACTGTTTAGGGTTTAAAAACAAAAGTACTGCAAAACCCCACAGAATATTACTGATTCTGTGGATTTAGTGTTTCAGAACTAGGTAAAACTATGACTTGGCTCTCAACTGCTCATGTTTTTAATGACCCTTTTGGTCTCGTAGATGAGCTCAAGCTTAGTGAGGTACAGTCACTGTGAACCAGACTTCAAGCTATTGGGAGAGTGGCAGAAGTTAAACCATAAACAGTCACTCCTTTATATTCAGGATATGTATTTAGTGCATCATCATCACCTATGCCTTATTGCTAAGTCACTAAACACAGCCACATGCTTTATGTTACTTTGCACATCATGCAGCACCACGATAAGTCCTGCTCAATTCCCTTGCATCCGTCTCTCACCTGCTATAGTAACTTGAGGTGATTCTTCGTCTGCTCTGTCAACCCTACGTATTGCATCTGCCTGAGACTGAAGCTTCCTCAGCCCCTGAGGAACAGCAGATGTGTCTGTGGTGTTAATATGTCACACAGTACATCCAGATGTAAGTGACATACCAGCCCGACATGTTCCTACAGTCTCCAGATCTCCTTGTAAAAAGTTATTATATCACCTTGTGAGGTCATTTCAAAGGACTGTTGAAAATTAAAGGATGTTGGCAACTGAGCTGAAAGTAACCATCCTCAGAAATATGCTGATTTTAGTAGTAAGCCATCTTGAGAATGAGAACCAACCTGAGAACATTATGCTTAATTCAATGAGGGCATTTTTGCCAATTTACTTTTATAGGTGATTTGTCCTGTACCATTTAAGTTAGCAACAGTCCAGTGGGATAAAGAAGCAAATATTAAACCTGATCCATTCTTATTCTGAACCTATGGAAAGGCTAAACTGAATTTTGCAAAAGTTATCTGTTTACACAAGGTCAAACTAATGTAAGAGCTGCACACCATAACAAAGAAAACTCTGAAGGATGGATGGGTGAACTTGACAAAGGCAACAGGCACATTTGGCTACACTGAAACATCTAGCAGCCAACAGCAATACTTGAGACAAATTTCTCAAACTAGGTGGCCTGAAGTTAAACACCCACATTCACATGTAGGCAATGACGTGAGTGATTTGAGCTACAAAGGACTCAGGCAACCACTGCTCCCAGTGGAATCACTCATCAAAAATTAGACCATACACTTCTCAGCCTACATGTAGATTTAATGCCTAAATTAGGCAGGAAATTTTGAAGTTCTGTATCTTAAAAATAGTAGGAAACTTTAACATAAACATAGTGACAAGTCCTCATATATGTTAAATCAGCATAGCCCTATTGGCATCATTGAAAAGCATTGAGTTTTAATGAGCTCAAGATCTGGCTTTGAAGTCCACTGTGGCATCTGTGTATCCATGTACAGATGATAACTCTGTATTGGCAGGAAGAGCTGGAGGAAAACAAGGGAACAGCCCCAGAAAGCAGGAGTTACAGGTTCATGCCAAGATTTGCAACCAATGTGCTGTGAGATCTTGCACACACCACTTTGTTATTCTGTGACTTTTCCCAGATAAACATTCCCCTGTAGACACCTGTTTAGACTGCAAAATGCTTCTTAGTGGCCACTCATACAATGAGGAGCAGAACCGGATTCTTATTTCACTCTGTGACCTCACCTATTATTTCAATTATTATAAATATTAAATAAATCTTAGTTTATAAAACCAGACCAGACTCTGGCTTGGCTGGGTAAAATCTGCCCCTGACTCAGCAAAGGCAAAATACACCTGACAAGACTCGAATCTGCAACCGCCGAGGTTTGCACAGACTCTGAGGAATGGATGTAACCGCACATGAAATGTTACAATGACAATAAATACACATAAATCTACTAAACTGATGAGCATTCAGTCAGACCTGATTAATGATGCCCTCAAGTGCAGCAACAAGCTGCATTTTCATCCTTAACAGTGAAAAGCAACAGTTTTAAAGCACATGAAGCAATAGAGAGAGCCATTTCTCTTCCAAGCCCTTGAGAAATATTTCCAGCATGATTCTGCCCATCATTACAAGATCACTGAATGGCAGCTAGAACTCCAAGATGTACAAAGCCCCATCAACTACTCGACCACAGGAGGGAGAGGAACATAATCTCTGCTCCATGGTACTAAAGGTCCTATCCTGTACCCGAACAGAGACTTACAGAAAAACCCCCCAACCAACACAACCCTAGAACAACTCTGAAGCATCCCTGCAATAAACTGGGTAGCTCTCCTTAGCCAGAGATGCAACCTTCTGCCCTTCAGACTAATACACCCAGGTAGGACAGCTCCTCAAGGTCTGCATCAGAGCTGTCTTCCATCCAGACAATGCTGAGGACCACAAGCTCTGATCTACCTGTGCCCATTCATGTAGGCATGTCTACAGCAAGGTGCTGAGACCTGCAGTTAGCATGGCAATTAGACTTTAAGGATTCCTGTAACCTGTCCTGTGCTCATACCACCAGCTCTCTCTGCTAATCACATACAATTTTACGCTGCCAGTGTAATTTAAATCAGTTGAATTGGTTTTCAGAGTATTTAATAAATATTGCCTGCTGGCATAATCGAGATTGAAGAGCTGCAGATCCGAAAGAGCCAAACATCCCTTTTGGCACCTTTGCTCTAATGATGCAACTGTGTCCCTGCCAGTCTCAGCAGACTGGCATTAAAGTGACGCTTTGCGCAGGAAAAAGTAAATAAACAGATTATGCTCCATCTGATTCATAAACAGTGGGATCTTATTAAAAGCCACCAAATGCAACTTCAAACAGCAATGCATTGTATCCTACTATTCATGGGTAAACCCTTTGGCCAAGCCAATAAAATCTGTCTCTGTGTGGTATTTTTGTTTTAAATAATATGTGGAAATGGATTTCTAATCTTTTTCTCCTGAGAGGCCAAAGTAGCTCTGATAATTAGGCTACCTAGTTAATTACTAATACTCTACAAAAAAGGCCAATAGTCTGGTTTGTCAACATAGTTTAATAGAGATAGAAATTAAATTTATCTTATTTTCCTAGCCACAGTACTTCCAGAAATGGCAGAGGTGTTTATCCTTCCTTTTCCTTCTAAGGAGAAGTACCATAGGTTACGGTAGGATCCTGGGTACAAGCACATCCAAGTTTTGATCCTGAGCACTGTTAGCCTTCTGCCTTTTCCCTGTCCTGTTCTATGCTGCTGTGAGGTGACGTTAAAACTACTTCTAGGAGTAAAAATAAATGAATTTCTGTCTGTGACTTCCTCATTTTTACACTATGTAAACAAGTAAAAGCAACCCCTAAATTTTGGAAGCTATTTGTCATAAAAATGATTTTATAACAAGGCAAATTTTTAGCCTTTTTTCTAAATGACCAGCATTGGAAATTTTCAGCATGGCAAATAACTGACTTTTTTCAAAGCAATTCACTGTACTTTAGACATAAGACCTTCAAGTCACGTCTCTCTTCTGACCTAAAGGACAGTGCAATGGGCTGGGACCCAGGTGATTTATGCTCTGTTTTCAGCAGTCTAATGTAATCCTTAAGGTGTATCACTTGCCTTCTTCATGCTGTGGTCACCAGCTGCAAAATTAAGGTAAAGATAACAAATTGCTTTGTGAAAAACTGAGATTTCTACCCCCCTAAACTGCTACACAAAAGTTGTGCACTATTACCCACATTAAAAAGTGGAGTCAACATTTTTTTTCTAACAATATCATGGAAAGACCAACTCATACACATACTCTCATACTTAATCTGGCCTTTGAAGAGAATATCACATCCTTTTTGATCATCTTTTAATTTAAAATGAGTAGTGAGGGAGCTACGCTGGCACTCCCAACAACAGACTCTGACTAGCAGATTTATGTCTTTGCTTAGTCCAACAAACCTTGCTTTTACCAACTCTACGAGACACAGTGCCACATATGGGACTTGATTTCCAAAGAGCTCAGTCCTCCCTCCTCTGTCCCTGTTCCACACACTCAGAGCTCAATAAAACCCATCTTTAGTTGGGCAGCAGTAACCTGGAGAACACTGAAGGACTGCAGACTTCACTGCAGAAGGATGCCATTGACGTGGAGTTGGGATGGCAATTATGGACTGTATTAGAGAGCAGGAAGATAGTAGTTGGAGACGAGGTGGTGTTGCTGGGATTTGGGTTTTTCTGAGTATGTAATTTTTATACTTACTAATGTGACTATTTTTATTTGCACTGTAGAAGTAATCAAGAAACAAGAGCTGCAGCTACCAAGCACATAACCCAGCTGCTCTTGTTGCAAACCAGCAGTAGATCCTGCTCAGAAGAGCTTACAGCCACAACAGACAAACCAGCCAAAGCCTGAGCTCAGCACAGATACAAAGACTTCATGTGCCACCAAGCTGGCAACTGGCAAGGTCAAGACAAAATGTAGACCCAAATCTCACTGTAGTACCATATCTGGAGAACTCTTCTCACCTTTCCACACTGTATTTCAGCACAAACTGAAGCATAGCATAAAGACCAGCCAGGCACTTTTAACGAATCGGAAAGAAGATAAAATAAAAATGCTGTCTAATGAATAGTCTTCTTTTATCATCATTAGATTCTCAAAAATACCATCCTAGCTTTGTCTTCTTTTTTACATTCTTCTAACTCTGCACCCTTAATAGGTTTCAAGGATAACATTCACAGCCCTAGCTTTCAGCCTACGATGGATGAGGCCGAGTACTTTTATTACAGTTTAATAAATTGTTAATATTGAATATGAATAATGAAATAACTACTGTCATGTAACCTCTAATCATCATTACAAAAATATGCTTTCCGACATAATTTAAACATATTACTAAAATATACTGACTTGCCTCCACGCAGGCTAAGGTAATATTTCTGACATAATTTTTTCTAATAATAATTTTGTTTAAAATAAAACCTTATTTTTTTTCTATGAAATATCTGCTTTCATGCAAATAAAACACTTTTACACTCAAAATGGAACCATTCTGATTCAAATGCAGCCCTGAAATGGCAACCATCTGTTTTGCACAGCTTTAGATTTGCTACTGAAGATGGTAGAGAGCTATTCCACTTTTACATTGAGGCAACTGAGGAGAAATGTTGGCCACTGATTTACAGGAGAGCATAAAAACCCATTGCACCAGTGCCAGAACTATAGCTAGACATGTAATTTCTTGTGCATGCTGACTGGATGCTCATGCATCCAGAGTACAGATTCAGAAGATTTGAAGAATTTGGCCCAGACATCCTGGAATTGTGTCATTCACACTGGAAATTTCAGGAGGTGTTTTTTTTCTTTGTTTGGTTTTGAGTTAGCTAACTATTAGCATCTAGCCTGACTTAAAATTGTATCAAGCCAAAGCCAAAAATGGTCCTTAAATAGACAAGACATTCAAATTACTGTAAAACATGTTTAAAAGACTATGCCAGGAACTAGCCTGTTACAGCTATCAGTGTCCAGTCATTCTCAGAGCTAAAATAGGTGAACTAAACTTTATTGGTACAGAGCTATGTTTATAGCTTGACATAGCCATGTTTATGTCAATGCCACAGAGACAGCTGACAGAAGTCAACAAACACCAATGAGCAAGGTTATGGCCATCCTGGAATCACGCTGGCCTTCAGCTGTCTCCATCAAACTTACCCCTTTCATACTAAAGACTCACACTGCAGTGGCTACCCAGTGGCAGATGGGTAATTCCATGCTGTATACAGTGCATGAGTTTTCTTTGATATTACAAGCTCATTTGAACTCACATGTGTGACTTCTCTCCAAATTAACACTTGAAATGTCCATCAAAACATGTCACAATTTCATGAAAATCTAGTGCAGTCCCATTACTCACTGGCACCTTTCATCTCACTCTCCATCTCCTATTTTAATCCTGAATTTCAGAAAACAAATGTATGTGGTTATACATTGAGCACTCCCATGACTGCAGCCTAGCTATTGATTTCCTGTGTGACAAACCTTACACATACACTCAGCAGAATCTGGGCTGATGTCATAATTTCTGAAAAATTCCATATTCACTTTATTAAGGATGTATGGGGAAACAGCCTGGTAGTTTTACACAGTATACATTAAAACTGGAAAATAAAGTCCACTCACCTACAGCGCTGTGTCTATTGCTAAGCTGTCTTTTCTTCAACCAGAATCTGGTTTGGATCTCCCTTGCATGGCCGCAAGAGCCCACCTAGAGTCTGGGGAACATCCTCACTTTTCAAATCTACTACTTTCTATAGAGCTAAACAAAATCTACTGAAGTGCCACATACAAAAAAAAACCCCAAAACCTAGGAATATAATCTGCTTTGTTTCCTCCTGCCTCTGCCCCACCATTTTTTTCATATACCAGGCTGATCCTTTTGTTTCTTGACGGCAGTTATAATTTGATTATAATCTTGCTCCTCTTCTAGCAACATGATTAATATAAGCACATCTTTCTTTTAGGTTCTGTGTGTACAAGATTAAGCAAACTGTTATAGATGCCCTAAAAATAGTAAAATACATCATCTTTATTGTATTTTCCTGATTTGTCCAAAGGCATTGTAACATTCTGGGCTGCCAAAACATGCGCCAGGTCTCAAAGTTCCATTCATATCAATGGGAAATAAAATGTGATTTAACAAATACAAAGAATGAGCTTGAAGCTTTTCTAGTAGAAGAATCATTTGGATGATAAAGAGATGTGAACTGGGAATTCCTACAAGAGATAATTGAAGAAAGGAATGCTTTATCAAAGACAATTTTTCATCTACTTCTTTATAAGAAGCTGGCAAAAACAACCAAAGTATACTTTAAAGTGAACATCCTATGATCTGTGATATGAATTTTACTGTGTTCTCACTCAATCAAGAAGTCTTTCAAAATAGGCAAGATCTGGATTTTTTAACTGTAAAAAAAAGCAAGCAAATAAACAAAGCGACCAACCCAGAGGTCATCTCTATACAAGAGGAGGAAGGTATTGCTCATCTTTAAGAGAACAACAAAGCACAAAGTGATTGGAAGCAAATATTCACCTGTATTCCAATGAACATGGAGCATGACATGTATCACATCAAAGGGCAGTAGATTTTTACAGGAATTGCAGAATTCACTGAGAACCTTTAATTGCATATACTGAGAACATTACACATTCCTTGAGAACACCATAATTGCTTGTGTACGGGAACGTTCTGGAGTGCAATGCCATGAGGGCATACCCTCTCTATTTCCAGCCAGAAGGAAAAAGAAATTATTACTAAAAGAAATACTGGCCAGGGCACACTTTAGGATAGTGGTTTGGAAAGTACACGGTGCCCCTGGTGATCAGTAAAGCTCAGGATCTGAATGGAAATACACTGCTCCACTTTTAAGAGCTTCCAGTATCCTGGGACATAACACAGTGCACGCTAAAGAAAAAGCAAAGTGTGCTCTCATGCCTTTTTCATAGCTTCCAGGTGGAGAACGGCCAGAGCCTCTTTCCTAGGGCTTTCCTTGGAACAAACACAGATGTCTGGCACAAACATACATTTGTGTTTTTACTGGATGCCAAACTGAAGCTCTCGGCTTTTCTTGATTTCTCTTCAGGCATTCATCATATGGATGGTCAAGTAATTTCTCTCTCAAGAGCTCCTTTATCAATTTAAGAACACCTGACCTCCGTTCAGCCCACGAAATCGAGATGGCAAGTAAAGTGCAGAAAGAGGTGCCTTCAAGGAAGAGGCTGAGCCCTGGCAGCCCTCACACACAACGAGCAGTTCCACTGGATGGAGAGCGCTGCCCCGCTCCCAAAGAGGCTTGGGAGCCTCTCAGCACCTAAATTTTATTTACACTGACTGCAGTGGCAACAAAACCAGCCACTCAAGTGACCTTCTGCTGCCTTTAAGAGTGGTCATGGCCTTAGTCATTGACTTCTGCGTGCGGATTGCTTTCATTTTCTGAGCTGAAAACTATTTCAGTTCAGAAACTGATTGGAGGAGAAGGAATATTTAGCAGCAACAGCACCTGTGGAAAACGTATGTGGAAGCAGCATCTACTACGACATTTTGTTCTGCCACTTGCAGTCCCTGTGTTAAAACAGAGATAATAATAACTTCCACCAAACGGTGTGACTAGAACTAAGAATTCACAAAGTATTTCTAAATTCCCAAGAGGAAGCTGCTACATTTAATTATTACAAAATAAGCAGTGGTTACAAACAATTATCAGATCCTGAAATATTAGAAAAAATGTCTAATAAAAAAAAGCATTCTCATTTCCAAAAGGATTCAAAGGCTACATGCTGTATTTTAATATAGTGGACTGCCAAAAAAAAATTACATGCACATGTGTATTAGACTTAACTGGAAGTTCTTGCTAAGCACTAAGGATTGAAATAAAAGCTACAGAGCATTTACTTGCAACAAAATGTAATCAATCAATATAATAATACTATCTTTTCCTTATCTCTATCTTATTATTCACAGAACAAGAGCTGTGCTATGTCAAATAAGCAATTCGAATAAACCTTTAATTAAAAATTCCTAAACATGACAAATCACAGAATCACAGAATCACAGAATATTAGGGATTGGAAGGGACCTCGAAAGATCATCCAGTCCAATCCCCCTGCCGGAGCAGGAACACCTAGATGAGTTCACCCAGGAAGGCGTCCAGGTGGGTCTTGAATGTCTCCAGAGAAGGAGACTCCACAACTCCCCTGGGCAGCCTGTTCCAGTGCTCTGTCACCCTTACTGTAAAGAAGTTCTTTCTCAAATTTAAGAGGAACCTCCTGTGTTCCAGCTTACACCCATTACCCCTTGTCCTATCATCGGTCGTTACTGTGAAGAGCCTGGCCCCATCCTCCTCACACTCACCCTTCAAATATTTATAAACATTAATAAGGTCCCCCCTCAGTCTCCTCCAAGCTAAAGAGGCCCAGCTCCCTCAGCCTTTCCTCATAAGGGAGATGTTCCACTCCCTTAATCATTTTGGTGGCTCTGTGCTGGACTCTCTCAAGCAGTTCCCTGTCCTTCTTGAACTGTGGGGCCCAGAACTGGACACAATATTCCAGATGCGGCCTCACCAGGGCAGAGTAAAGGGGAAGAAGAACCTCTCTTGACCTACTGACTACACCCCTTCTAATGCACCCCAGGATGCCATTGGCCTTCCTGGCCAAAAGGGCACAGTGCTGGCTCATGGTCATTTCTAGGATTTTATTAAAAGCTCCAAATGAATTGATACATTGAAATCCAGTTAAATATCTAAGTAGAGTTTAAAAACCACTATGCATTTTAATAAAGGTCTCACCAAAATAGTGTAATACTGTCTGCAATATTTCAACATAATATTTTTATCGTAAAACGTCTGAGTTCTTCCTACAACTCTATGCAGAGTCAAAAGAAGTCACACTGCCATCCCTTCTTAGCCATTCAAAAATCCACCAGGATCATTTGATTTTGGATAAAATCCCTGAAATTCCTCAAAATAAGGATTGAATCATTATGTGGAATTAGAGACAGAATTGGCGATAATTCATTTTTATGTGTGGGAATTTAAACTGAGGAAGTTCATGTTTAGAGTTACAGAAGAGTAATCATGACTATAAGTACGCTTGTTGAGTTAACATGTTTCAAAAGTTCAGCTCTGATTAAACTCACGCAGATTTGCATATGGGGCCAGCCCAAGGCAGCCCTTTGGGGGATAAAGCATGAAGTTTGTCACAACATTTCACTTCCCCTCACATACTGGCAGGTGTGCTGGCAATTATAAAAACAATTTTGCTGGAAGATTGTTTCCTGCTTCCTATTCCTCCTGATTTTTGGATGAGTTTTAATATTATATACACAAGAGGAAAAAAAAAAAAAGGAAATATTTTCCCCAGAAAAGCCAGACTGAGTTTCATAATTTTAAAATCCTTTCTGCAGCCTTTACCAAGTGAAAATAAAGAGCTTCAGGTAAAAATATAAAACTGTGGTCTACAGCAGAGTATGACTGAATCCCTGAAACACCTCTCAGTTTGGACTATGGAAAAGAAAAATATAAACTATCAGAGCTTAAATGTCATAGAGTATTGGAGCACTAGACTAGTGATGGACAAGTTACTTCACTCTGTCCCCAAGCCACTTTACTATCAAATAAAATATCCTCACATTTTTATATTGCTATACCTTTCTAGAACATTGTGGTGTTCTGAAATTGCAAAGTCTTGGTTAATGGAGAAAAGGGTAGGAATTTTCTACAGATTTCAATGGAATGAGGTAAATCTAAAATACTTTTCAAGAGCTGTGTGCCAGGACACCCTGGTGTGCTATGGCTTCTAGTCCATGAGAAATAGCACCAGGGTGCCTTCTCCTGCTGTACCTTCACACTGAAGAATGACAATTTGAGGATTTCCCCCCCCCCCAAAAAAAAATGTAAAGATGAAAAATACATTCATGGAACAGTAGCGCAATCTTATCAAAGCTCTTCATTTGTTCAAGTTTTTATCAAATACATACACACAATAACCCATAAAATGTGCATACAACAATACAGAATCAAAATGTTAACATTAAGAGAAAATACAGCAAAAATGTTCCCAAAACAATAACACAAAATGTGTTTTTTCCATTCAGAACATTGATTAAACTGTTTTTTGCTATAAAATGTTTCTGTTCAATCACACAAACATTTGAAATAGTCCATCCCAAACTATTTTAACTACTGCTAACAGTAAATGTACATGCAGAAGCTAAAGCAACATGCTGGCTTGCTATGCTTACTGTATATGAAAGATACACATCTTTGCCAGTGAGTTATTTCTTACTTTAACTCTTCCTGGAATGTGACTTGTCCAACAAAGCATAACTGAAGAGCTTTGAAGCAGAAGGAAAGAGAGGAGTGAAAAATACTAAAATAGCTTGAAGGCACAGAAAATATGGTACTAAAGCCAATGGGACAATATCTGCACAATCCAGAAGATCAACAAGGCACAGAAATATTTTCTTGCTGCACAGGGGTGAGCTGGAAGCAATTAGGAAAAAAAAAAAACCCAGCTCAGTACAGTGCTACTTACACGTGTGAAGCAACAGTCACGACTAAAGCACAGTGAATCGGTGCCTGCCACGGCCAGCTGCCATTTCGAAAGCCGTGCTTGAACAGTGGTTTGTGGAACAAGCCTAAGATGGATAAATGCCTCCAGGAGCCCCAGGGAAAGACAACTGCTCTACAGACATTAAAAATAGCAGCATGAATTCCTACTCTGACAACGTGGTTAGTGGAAAGGTCTTTGGCCCCAGGTAAGTTCCAAATGGATCCTAAAAACCTGGGAAGACCCTTAAAGTCTTACCTTGGCCCAGCCAGGCAGATCCCACAGGCACCCTGTCCAGTAACTAAACGCTGATGAGCAAAAACAAGAAGAGGGATACAGTTTGGGGATAAAGTGGAAAATGAATTTGCTGAATAGAAAGCTCTGCTTGGCCTCCTTAATCCTCTGCAGGTTGGAAATAATGGCAGTGATTCCGTAAAGCACTGTCACAGAGGGTGCAGTGGTAAACCGGTCATGTCTTTGGCAGGTAGTGGTTCATATTAATAATGTTCCAAGCTTTCAAAAGCAGCCTCTATGTCTAAATCAATTAATTCCTGCAGCCTTTGTGTGCAGTAAGCAAGCAATGCTATCTCTTTTCGGAGATAAGGAAACCAGAAGGAACTGAAATCTTCACAACAGGAATGTGAAGCAGATAGGATGAGGACCCCATATTTCTTTTGTTTAGAGCTGTGCTTTGAAGAATCTCTCCAGCCTGTTTCCCTCTCTCCTTTCATGTTACTCAGTGTTATCTGTTCAGATCTCAAAAGTGAGCTAAGGACCTGAAAATGGACAGAGCCGCTCAAACCCCATCAAAAGGGGCTCTGGAAGCCTTAAAAGCCCTACAAGGGCTTCACTAGACAGAAAATGTCTCATGTTTTGGCCTTGCCATTTGAAAACACCGTCAGGTAATGTTTGCAAAGAAAAACATGCAAAATGCAAACTTTAATTTAGAATGAAAGCTGATATTCAAACATGTAACTAGAGCAGCTGGAACACTGAATAAAGCATTGAACATTGACAGTAATTTGATACTCAATATAATTTTATCTGACATAAAAATTAAACTTATTTGAAAAGCTTGTTCTATTAATCCTCAAATTACTTCAAGGGAGGGATTTAATAATGAGGAGGATCTGTGTGGCTGGCCCAGGGAAAGACTTTAAGGCGCTTCACAGGTTTTTAGTACCCATTTGCAATGTGGAGCCAAAGACCTTTCCACTAGACCCCTGGAAGCAAAGCGAAATGTGTATTGTCTAAAGGGACTAAGAAGATTTATCCTGTTCATTTTAAGTAGTATGATTTGATCAGCACTCCCACTGGATGTGCCCGTGCTTGCCCTTGCAGTTTATCCAGGGGTATCTTTACTCAAAAGCACAGTGGATAGAATCTCAGCTCTACTGACGCTAATGACAAAAACTCCCAAGTATTTTGATGAAACTTGTCTGGTATTAATTTCCTGACTCAAGCTGCAATTTTAGTCACTATTTGGAGGAAAATATCAAAATCTACACAATAATCTTCACAGCCAGATGGGAAAACTATTACAATATAGAAAATACATCTGGTATGGGGTGTCCATGTATGCAGTCTGTAAGTCAGGGGCATTATAGAATAATTTTATATACTGTAGAGACATGTGAATTATTATAGAAGCAATCCAACTATGTTAGTACAGGTGTCTACCCTGACAAGACAGTTTAAAACTAGCTCAGATGTCTCGTGCTTTGTGCAACATGCAGTAAAGCCATTACCTCACTGACAAAAGAGATTTGCATTCAACTCCTTTTATCAGGATGATATGTAAGATAAATTATAATGTAAACATAATTTGATGTTATAACAAAGACTTCTAATTGCATGTTATGAGAAAGACTTCTTATACTGGCTTGCTATAAATCCTTTCCACCTCTTTTTAATATCTGTACTGTGGTGGCAGCATATAACTAGGGTTTTTTAATAGTAATATGATTTACCAAAAATGTGTCTCAGCCTATCATGCATTATTTCCATTTTAAATCAGAGACCTACAGAAAGAGTGAAAGATGAATATCTATTCCACCCTTTTACAAAAAAGCCATGCTAGAAGTATTGATAAAATAATAGGAGAAAAAATAAATCAAGAAATATCTCCAAAGTCTATCACATAGGATGTTTCACTGTTTCAATACAGTGTAAAAGAACAAGTTGGTACAGAGCCCAATTATTGCCTTGAGTGCAGCATCAGTATTGCTCACATCTTCAAATAACTTTCTGAATTTTCCAGTAAGTTCATAACACTAGAGCAGGCTGACTATGAACTGATAAAGAACTTCACTTTCTGAGGCAAAATATGATGTCCGCATCAGAAACAGCTCTGTTAGGAGGTTCTGACAGATTCCTGTTGTCCCAAGGGTAATTTCTTGGTGAGGTACATTTGTTCCTATCACTGAAATGCTGCAGGCAGAATCCTCAGCTTGCACAGATGCTTTGTGCAGCATTGTCAGTGAGCAGCCTGGGCTACCTAACCAGAATTAATGTCCTAATTTCAGGGGAACTATGCCATAAGCAGACACTTCCCCACAACGTGGCTCTGGAATCATCTAGTCCAGAAGAGAGCTCAAGCTGCTGAATGTGTAGACGAATCCAAGCAATCAACACGTGTCTGTGTCAGGTAGAAAAACTCCAGAGGAGTTAGTGTTGGAGAGACACACTCTTGGTGTCCTGATTTTATACCTAACCTTCTGATCTTTGATGTCACTACCTGCTGAAATTAGGAAGGAGTGTCTCTCTGAGCTGTTGCTGACAAAGGATGAAAGGTGGCAGTTGCATGGCACAGTAACACAGCAGCCAGCACGGGCAGGAATTAAATACCCTGTTGCCTCAGTAAATAGCACTGGAACCACAAATACAAAAGCTTATCATTAAATGGAACATGGTACAGAGGTGAGGGTTTCAGCCAGGAGCAGGCAATATGCATAGGATGAGACCCAAAGATATTACCTTAATTTCTCTACCTGAATTGGCTTATGTGAAACTTCTGGAAGGGCAAAATAAACAAATCACATCAGTACTTATGAAACTATCATCTGGAACGTCTGAGTTCCCATTTTAGCTCTGACATTGATTCCCTTTGTGCCCTTGGCAAGGCAATAAGCAGTACCAAGTTACACCACCTGGATTCACGCTGCATAGCTCCTTATTCTGCAAACAGCCCTATATCGATTCCAACAGGAAAAGATATGAAGTGACATGTTCCACTGCTTGAGCAAGAAGGGTTGCAATCTGCTTTTGTATTTTCACTCATAAAAGTAAGACATTATAAGAATAATATATATCCTTTCTGCTCCCAGCTGGGTTATGAGATTTAATGTTTTTCCAGTTCTTTGAAGATGTAAAGATTGACACTGAAAGTAAATATTTCTGGTAAGTGGTTTATATGCCATAAAGGCAGCAGGATCTGCAAGATGCCCTATTACCTTACCATAACATAGTTGTTCTTAAACATGGTGTGAAATGTCTTATCTAAGTGTCAGAGGATTACTTTGAGTACCTCTCTACCTGGTAGATCATAAGCCAGAACACCAGGTAGGCTGCATCTTCCTTCTTGTACTGGTCCCACCACTTTGGTACCTCTCATTCAAACAACTCTGTATTTGGACCACTGTCTCTAGCTTTAACTCGCTTATGTACTACTATATCCCAAGCAATAAGAAAAAGATACAGATTTTTGGGGACTCTGAATAACATCAAGTTTAAACTGTAGTGATTTTCCTGAAAAAGAGGCAGTGTGGCCTTTCTGGAGTGACACTCTCTGCTGGGTGAGATGTGTACATGCAAGACAGCACACAATTTTTATCACAGAATCATAGAACGGTTAGGGTTGGAAGGGACCTTAAAGATCTTCTTTCCTAGGGCCTGAAAGCCCTATGACATACATTTGGCCAGCCTACTTCCACCTAGCTTGTGTGTTTCTGAAATCTTATTTTCAGATACCCACATGTGGGGATGAGTGTAAGCTCAGATGGTTAAGAACAAGATCCCTTGATCCCTCACACAAACTCCAAAATACTAGCATTGAAAGATGCTCAGAGAGCACCTAAATCTGAGTTTTCAGAAGACAAGCAGGAAAAATGGTTTTGACAGCAGCTAGAGAAGGTTGGTTGTCCAATGCCCCTGCGAGGACAGGAGACATCCCCAGCCAATCCCATTCTTCTATCTCCTCTGTCAGGGGCCTCCCCATACATCCCCAGTACACTCAGGGATCCTTTTCATGTGCATTTTGCAAACAAATGCACTTTCATATGTGTTTTGGTTTCTTTGCAAAATACTCTAAACACCTTTTGAGTCACAGTCCTGTGCCAAATTCAGCATGTCCAAAGCCTATGAGCAAGAGCACAACATGGGAAACTGGAGAAACTGCTATTAAAGGATTTCAGTATTTACTACTATTGCTGTGCAAGAAGTGAATTTAGCCAAAGTAAGAAAGAGAACAGCACACAGTGGTGAACTTACAGGATCCTAAATTCTAGGCTGGAAAACTTGATTCTTAACAGTTTTCCTCTGAAACATTTTGTGCTGTGTGTCCTCTACTCCCCACTCCACATCTTCCTTCTTCTCACCTCAATAATTAATTTATGAAATTTATTGACTACAGTCTGGAATAGCCCCTACAGTACAACTGGCAATAAAAAGGTTTTGTTTGCTGTTGCTATTTGCCTGAGATGTTCCATATGTAGAAAATGGTGTGGAAGAGCCTCTGTCAACCTATTTTCAGTACTACTGAAATTCTTTTAATATCACATTTTAAAAATTGTAATTATTTTTATAGGAAAAGCCTTGATCCCATTATGCAATTGACATGAGACTCTTAAGACAGAGTTGCTACTACAACAGGTCTCAGATTTAGAGAGTTTAATGTAAAGGATACAAAGGCAAGCATTATCATCTCTATGTACAAAGGTATGCACACACACACATAAGCATATGTGTAGATGTGGGAGTGCATGTACCTTTATTTATCTGTATATATGTGAGTGTTTGTATACACGCCTCGCCCATCCTACCATCATAGTGGCAGAAGGCATTGTTGAAGCCTATTTTAAAGCAAAACAAATTGCCTGCTGGCATTTCCATTTTCAAAATGTTTCAGTAAATTGTTTTGTTAAGAGTAACATCATTTCCAGCTCACTTAATCATTATTCTTCTAAACAGCGTTTCCTTTTTAGAAATGCACTGCTTTTTACTACTAAGTTTTGCTGATTTATAAACTTCACCGTCCCTAAAGTAGTAATATTGCAGAGCATGCTGATTACATGACTAGATTTAATGTTGTTATGCCTGAACTTCTTTCTGAAAATGAAGTCTGGGCTACAAGGCTGTATTGTCCTCACCATGAGTGAAAACAAGGACACAAATAACACAGGAATTACCTATCTGTGCAAATGAAAAAGATCTCGCTCACCTAAAAGTATCTGTAAAATGCATGCATTGTTTAAAATGCCCTCTCCAAAAAGACTTAGAAATTTCATTTTTCATTGATTGACATTTTTTCTCTAACACATCAAGACAGTAAGACTTTCAGAAGGCAAAAAAAGTGAACATTGCTTCTTAACTTCAAATACTTGTACAATTTCTGTATACATTTTCTAACTAAGCAGTTCATTGCCTACAGCATATTGCTTTCAATTGTGCAAAGGCAAATACAGTTACCATTACTTCCCTGAGCCTGATTTAAACATCCATTGAATTAACTGTGACTCTACCCACTCACTTCCACAGACCATGAACCAGGTCCAGATACATATATTATGTTAATTGTGCAGGATGGGGCACTAATTCTTATTCCAAAGCCCTTTCTTTAATATTGCAGCTACATCAAAAGTAGAATTGCAAAAGAGCATAGAAATGCACAATTCAGAAACACATGGGCTCTCCTCTCAAATTCACAGACAGATGCAAATTACAAGCAATGAAAAATAGGAAGTGCTGGATTCAGCTTTCTGCCCTGGAACACCATGTAGTAAACTCCCAACCACAGCAAGTACTACATGTAGGACTGTGGTTTCATGAAACACGTGATCCAACCTTCTGTGATAGTTTGAACTGAACTCTTAGTCAGATGAAACATCTGCAAGCCTCTGTAAATTCCATGGATGAAGTAACCTGGGTCAAACTATAAAGAAAAAAATCCATATTCATTTTACTTTCCCCAGCTGCTTTTTCATCTGCTTTACAAGCTTTATTCCCTCCATAAAACTGTATAGGAGTTAAATTCTTAACAAACAGGATGTCTTGGTAAATATATCTAGAATAATACATCTATTGGTAACCTTAAAAATTATTATAATGAATGTACTTAGTATAATAGTTACAAAAATAGAATTAGTAATGACAATGCACATACATATATTTAACCCAAATTCTCCTCTCTGGACTCAAGCACAGGGCAGACTGTTTCCCTCACCAGTTTTCCAAGCCACATTTACAAAGTCCATTTCTTTGTACTTCATCATGGGAATTTTGGAAGCACTTTTTTTTTTTTTTCCTGCTCAGGTTAAAAAAATAAGTCTTAACAGAACATCTGAGTGATTCATCCAAATCCTTCACTACAATTTCTTAAAAAGCCAGATATTTCATCTAAGTCAAAGACTATATAAAGCCTCAGTCAAATCACACTCCCTGCCATCAAGTGGTTTACAGAGTAAGCAGTATGGGCTACAACATTTTGAAGTAAAGGTTTTCCCCATGCTATCACATCCTGCCGTGTCATTGTTATCATGTGGTATATCTCTCAACTGAACAGCAGGTGTGAGGTGCCTTTCACTTCAATTACATGCATACCTAGAATGTTGTAAGTGTTTCTGACATGGTGTGTATGCATTTCCTACTTTTTTTTTTTTCCCCTCTTCTGAAGGGGTAGCTGTAACCATCTCTGCCATTCATAGCATCTAGCGGCTTCCAATCTGACACAAAATCATTCCTTGCCAATATAAAATATCTACTGGTCCTGATGCATGCTGTTTCTCATCTCTGAAGATGTGAACATGTGTTTCAGATGTATACAGCCATATCCTGCTATCTGTTGAGGGCAAGTTTCTGAAAAGGGCAATAGATAGCAAGTCAATGGATAGCAAAATGATTTGGTTTTTTTCCATAATGATTGTTGTATTAAAGAGATGATGCATTCAGGCACTTAATATACACAGACAGGGACAGTACACTGCATTATAAGATCTTTCCCACTCATGTGCTATTAACATTAACCAGAAAAGCAAGATCTTAAAGGCTCAGATGAAAAAGAAAGATGTTGCTGCAAACCACACTCTAGACAACCCACAGTTCTACGAGCAACAGTGTGATAAACAATATCAAAACAGAAAAAAAAAAATTACTGTAGACAAAAGCATCCATTTTCTCAGCACTTTATATATGCAAATATTGTATTGAAACAAGAAATACATTTAGCAAAATATATGGAAGGGAACATAAATGCATATTTTACAGTAAAATGTCATCCACATGTTAAGGTGGTTCTGTGATGTCCACTGCTGCTCGTCAGACACACTTCAACATCACCAAGGACCTAGGGGTAGTTTTTTTACAGAAGATGGGTAGTGGAAGGGTGAAAGATGGAAAATAAGGGTAATAATGATGGTTAGCAGAGAAGAATATGAAGTAGTTGCCAATGGAAAAACAAGATATTAGGCAGAGAAGTACAGATAGCAGATTCTTACTGTTTGTGCATATATTTGATGTGAATGGGGAAGGTATAGATACACAAGTGAAAGGAATGGTCTCAGTTTTAAAGTATGATAACCACCAATGTTAAAATATATGTTGTTTGTAAAATATAATTTTTTACAAGCCTTCTCAGATGTATGTAATTGTTTCTGCCCTGGACTGCTTACAATGAAATGAATGACACTTATATTTCAGTAAATATTCTGTGTATTCTACCACAGAAATTAAAAGCAAACATGTCCATTAGGGAAAAAGGCAGGTGCTGTGTTATTTACATCACGCTTCAAGTGGAAATCACCTAAACCAGTTCCGAAAGGCAGACATTTTCTCAGCATTTTACTCAGCTAATAAGATCTAGTTCAGTTGAAATCTATTTTCTTGTTGCTACTATCTGAAATTTTATTCTGCCTTCTTGGGAATACCGCTACAGTAAGAAAGACTTTGAAATAATAGAATGTGCAGTAATTGAGCTTTGAGATTATGAGTGTTATTTGGACGTCTTGAAAAAATTATTGTTAACTTCCCTCAATTAGAATAAAACACAGCAACTCCTATTTCCAGTGATTTCAGCTACAGATGCAGAAGTGATAGAGAGGTATCACCATCTCTATCCTATAACGTTTTTGCTGTCCTTCCTTAAAACTCTATATTGATTTAAGATTCTTTTCCCTCACAAAATCTTTATGGGAGCTAGCTAGCATAGCTTTCAGATTTTATCTTGCCATATGTTTCAAGTTGTGTGCTTCAGTCTGCATCTGCTGAGTATCTGCTACAGTATGGCTACAACATCAACTCAAAACAATTGGGACTACAGCCTTTATAATAATTACTCTCTGCAGCTGTTGAAATCAAAGTCTAAAAAAAATCTAAAAGCTGTAGCTTCTCTCCCTCTCTCTCCTTTTATTTTTATCTAAAGCAAAAACAAGAACATTTTGATGGGACTCTTTGAATTGAAAGATAGAAGCAGATTTTTTTTGCAAGGTATAATATAAACACATACTGCTTTATACTATGGAATAAAGGTATATCTGGCTTTTGCTATGATAGGTGATTTAAAGAAAACCCTACATGGAAAAAATGTAGTACAATACATCTTAGGTGTCAGAAGTCTCATTTGGAAAACGATATTGACTAAGTTCTGCTTTTCCAAAAAAAGTTGCTGGCTGCCAGAAACTGAAGAATTTATTAACAGCTAGAACCCTAGCAACCCTAAGCTTCCTTCTCTTATGGTTTATGAAGGCATTGCCAACCTCTTTATCTCAACAGCTAGACAGTGAAAATAAAATCAACCTGTCTTTCCAGTAAATATATTCAAGCACCTGCATGCCGTTAGATGTGGCATCACTACAATGATTCAGAAATTATAATGAAATGCACTTACTGTATCAAGGAAGGGTTTGACTCTGTAGTTCATGCAGAACTGCTTGATTAGACTAATTCATTCGCAATCTGAATGCAATAGCCATTTTTAGCTGATATAGTATTATTATTTTAAAACAGCTGTGTTTAAAATGGTAGGCTCACAGGATCATGCAAAGATTCAGTTGTAATGGTCCTCAGTAAGTCAAGAGCAGGATCTTTAGTGAGGGTGGACCAGGTTGCTCACAGTTTTGTCCAGCCAGGTCTTGAAATCCTTCAAGGGTAGAGGCAGCACAGCCTTGTTGGGCAACCTGCTCCACTGCCTCACTGTCCTCTTGGGGAAATTTTTTTCCTTGTATCCAGTTTGAATGTCTTTTCTGTTGTTTAGACTTCTGTCCATTGTCTCTTGCTGTCACACCATGCACCACCGTTAGGAACACGGCTCTACATTCTTGATCATCTCCTTTCCTCTCTGTATAGAGCCTGCTAATATGTCTCCCTAGGTCTCCTTTTCTCCAGACTGAACAAGTCCAGGAGTAACAACATAAAACAAAAAACGTTTTTATATACATATAAAAATAGTAACAGTGAGTGAAGGTAGTATTATTACTGCTGATAAAACACAACCATAAGTTGGCATACTGTTCCATAGTTAAATAGGGGAAACAATGTTTATATGTCAAACGATCAAGGATGCAGATTTTCAAAGGTCCTTAAGGTAGCTAATTTCCATTAGATTTGGTGGAAACCAGCCATCTAGGTAGTTTCAGACATTCAGCCACGACACTGTAAGAAAACACATTGCTGTCATCACAACCTGAGCCTTAAATGTCCAGCAAACAGAGAAATTTACTATAAGCATATAAGCAGTCATATTTGGAATTGTTTCAAACCTACAATGAGTACATGCACAAATATTTTCAGAGTAGTACCTAAATAAAGATAATGCAAGGAAAAAAATGGGAAAGGAACAAATACAGGGACTAACAATGTGTATGTGATGCTCAGTAATATATTTTAATAATAAAACCAGCTATTTTCTTTTTTAGTGTGTTAATGAGTCTGCCAAATGAATCTCATTAGTATGATGGTGAGAAACTTTATTCTTAAATTTCAAAACTAAATCAAGAAGCTATGTCAATACTTCCAATACTGCACTGTGCTAAACAATATACAAGGTGAATTGCTCTGCAGAAGTCTTACTCCAGCCACCAGCTGGAGAACTGAATCTCATTTCTTCTGGTAGTCTAAGTGTCTGGAGTTGAAGAGACAAACTCTGTCCTTTGGCATTACATTAGCAACAGCTCTCAGGTTCTCTTTTGAATTAGTTCCTCAGTACTACTGAACAGTTGCTACAGAAGCATTGGGAATCTTTTTGAAAGAGAAAGTAAGCCTTTTGGTTTATTTTTTGACCTACCCGATGATTTCCTCTCATTTTACAAGGATGCTAGTTTTGACAGAGATTTATTGCATTTTCAGATATATGTCAGAAGAATCTAGAATGACCAGACAAGTCCCTTCATGTCCCTTCATGTATCTTTCATGAATAGATAGTAAATAAATGCAAAGCAAATTACTGCCAAAGCATAAAATGTTATATCATCACTTTACAAACATTAATGACAATTTTTAAAATGTTGAGGTTCAATCCTCTTAGGCAGAATTGAACTTAACAGTTCTGTTACCTAAATAAATCTTGGTTACCTACAAAATCAGCCAGCCAACACATCTATATGTGGATGAAGTTACTCATTTTCTGCAAAACTTGTGCCATGTAATACAAGGGCAGGAGTTTAGAAGCTAATTTGGAGACACTGAAAGAAGATGCTCAGGAAACATTTTCTTTCCATTATTAAACTATTACTTGTTTAAAATTCGTGGGAATGGAAGATATACTAGAGTGAAGCTGATGTGCTGCTAATATGAGGCATACATAGTAGAGCATTAAACAATGTATTCTGATAATCAAGTTCACCTGAACAACTTTATAACTGCACGTGGAAGTACACTAGAACTGACCTGTACACGAGACCTAAGGAGCACTATTTATGTATTGAAATGTATGTAAATACTTGAGAAAATAGAAGCAGTTGAGTTCACTAACTGGTAGGTAGCTGTATTTGAACTCTTTCTGGATTTTACTGTCACTTTTCCTAACCTTCCAAAATTTCCACAGGAGCTCCATGGTGAAGGCACAGGAGCTGGGAAAGAGGGCTGCTGCAGTTTTTCTGTTTTAATGAATGGATCTCCAATTCTTAAAGCAAGATAGCAATCAAGTATTTAAATAACAATAGCATTCTCTATTTGTTTTCAGGGACAGGGTGAAGATGGTAATTATAGGAAGCAAGTCTTACTCTTTCAAGGTTACTCCTCCCTACTCTGTCTGTCTACTTTTTCTCTCCAACTAAATGTAGACTAGAAGTATGTGGAGAATAATAAATTATGGATAACAGCTTTAATTCATGGACCTCATAACAGAGAACCCTCAGTGATCTGCACTTACTCTCCTATGCACCAGCAAACAAGCTATAAATCTTCTGAATGTTGTTACTAATATCCCTATCTTTTCCAGTAATTACAAGCAATATCTCAAAAAAATAGTTGCCTTATTCACTCCCACAGTATTGTGGAACAGTTTGATAACCATAGATTTAGCACTAGTGGAGAGTTCAAATAAAGTTTCAGTCTCAATGGAAAATTGAGGTTTTAGTCAGTTACTAGGACATATATAAGTTCTTTGCTTTGTTTATATTCTTTAGCTATTTTTTTTTTTCCCAAAGAGAAAGTGGTAGCATAGAAAAATTGGGGAAAAAAATGAAACTAGAAATATTACTAAAATTAATAGTAGATCAAATTCTTTGCATCATAATTAAGCCATGATCTTTTTTTTACAGGAATTTTACTTGGTTAAAAACCAGCAAAATACAGCCATTACTCTATTACAATACATAATTATACAGCACATACAGCTATTAAGGTGGTTCTCTCACTTTTAAGCCAAACAGGATGGACTTAAATAACTGTATAAATTGTTCCTCAGCATTAATTTATGCAAAAATACTCCTGCCTTTCCACAACCCAGGAAAGTTTCGATATAGAGAAATTAATGACAAGGAAAAATCTCAATTTCATATTAAACTCTACAATAATTTGTTTATTAAGATCAGCTTGCATATGCTGCATAAGAGTGCTAAGACTAGGGTTGCCCTTTGAACATACCACTGGAGTAAATTTGAGTAACCCAAATCAATTAGCCCTGGACAACAGTTATACAAAGATAATCCTACTAGGCAAAGCTTCATGTTAAGTGATAATTTTTTCTGAAACTTACTTTACTAAAACAAAATAGTTTTAAAGCTAATAATAAAAAAGAACAAAACCAAGAACGTGAGTTAACAGGCGTACAATGCATCTCTGCAGCTCATTCTCACTGTTGTGTTTTTACGTTCAGCCTCCTACCAGCTGTAACTGAATCATTTTTCCAACTTGTTAAAGAGTGCTTTAGCTCTGGAGTTAATGTATTGCTGATCAGAAGGGGGAGGAATTTCCAAAATGAGTTCAAATCTACTCTTTCCCTTATATACATATATATACACACTCATGTGTAGCCACTGCTGCTGTGTTCCATGTGTTCAAACAGTAGGAGTCATCAGTAGCAGCAGCTGCTCTGCCTGGGGAAGATGGTATTCTGAAAAACCAAGAGCCAATTCCTACAGACCTTCATTTGTGAACAACCTCAACAATCTGAATCACACCAAGAGTCACACATTTCCATCTACCCATTCCCATGAATGTTCAATAAGGATGAAGGTACTGCTCATCTTCTGATCAGAACTTAGGGCCTCAGGATGAAAAGGTCAGAACAAGTGTGAGTAATTGTAATGTCTATGACATTAACTGTAAAACTGTAATAGTCACCCAACAAGAAAAGTACCTCTGTCCCTCAGGGTTTCCAGATAGCCTTGTCTGTCCAGTTTGTTTACAGGTTAATAGCATGTCCTAGAAATTGCATATATAAGATCTCAAAGGTGTTTTTATCAAAATAAAAAAATCCAAATCACCTAATCAGATTTCATTTCATTACACATAGATAAAAGTCACATTTAACCAACACTATCTAAAACCTCATGTTTCAGTAGGACTTATCTTCAGTAATGTCTTTGAACAAATACCTTGAGAGGGCAATCTGCTGTCACAGGAGGATAATGCACCCATTACAAAATCTTGTGCCAATATATTAGCTCTCCTTCTGTCATCTCTGGCTCAGCCTTTCCCCTCCTCTTCATTCTGGTCTTTGTGGTTGGCAGCTATTGAAATAACAATGACCACAGAATATGATTTGAATGCAAAGGAAATAAATCAGCATGCTGTCTACCTCCGAATAATACTGTTTTCCAGATTATCCATGGCTTCTGCAAATGTTCCACACACACTTTGGGAAGGATGTGAAGGATTTAATAGCAAACATGCACTGGATTAAGAAAATCTTAATCAGACTTAAGGTTTCTCAAAGAAGTCAAGTGGCCCATTTCCAGAGTTTCTCTCAATGACATCTTATTCTCAAGCAACCTCCAGAGGAAGAAACAAGATGGTAAAGATTACAGGGCAGTATTAGCATTTACAGGACATTTTGCAGCTGTTCTCAAGTCTTTTACAGACCTACTGGCTGATTTAGGAAATCACATTGCATTCCCTGCCTCAGTTTCCCAATCTGCAAAGAGTGAATGATGACATTGATATCCTTTCTTAAAGTGCTGTTGGAACTGTATATGATGAGCACTTCATAGAAGCCATGTGTTAAGTATTATTATTCTCTTTTTGTTTAATTGGAGAGGCACTTAGATTTGAGTGAGATAGATGTCATCTCTAAGAACCTCTTAAGACCTCAGAATTTGGTTCATGCAATATAAGAATGACATGGTTGTGCCATCCCCCCTGTCATCAAGCAGCATTTGAAAATGCAATATTAATTCAGCAAGAGTTCGATTAGAGACTGAAATCCTTCTGGTTGCCTTGTTAGAGGATTTTGCTTTTCAAGGGGTTCATCCCTCTCCAAATGACATGATTTGCAAAAAAGAGCCCACAATGTATTCAAAGACAGTTACAGTAGTTCAAAAGAAAGTGGAAACTTTTCTGCTTAACAGCAGCATTCACTTTAGTAACCTACTACTGCATTTATGCCTCTCTAAAACCTCAGCTCTCAGAAACTGAAATTTTGTACACTGCTGCCCTGTTTTAGTGAAGTAAATTTGAATTTCCTTCCCCATCCAATTCATAAAAGGAGTTATTAAATGTCTGCATCCTCTTCCCAGTTTCAACTTCCTTTTATTTTGTTTTGACCTTTTATTAACATGATAAAACAGTAATGCTCAAAGATTGATACTTGAAAAGCAGGCAAGTGAATATGTGCAAGGTGCAGAACTGTGATGAATGCATCCATTTTCTGATATGCCTTTGTTTGTTTAAAGAGATTTTACAACTGTCTTACAAAGAACAGAGAGCAAAAGTTTACTTTGAGGATCAAATGGATCTTCACCATGCAGCTTATACTTGCAAACAACCTTATCCTTGTACAAATGCATCTTCATTTCGTGGACTATGTATTGAAGATGTAATTTTCTTGGTGAATATGTGGCATGACTGCTATTTTGTATATGTCATTATCTATTAATAAAGCCATAATAAGCCTGTTTACTTGTAAAGACTACATAGCAACTTTAGCATAGAGTGAATCAAAAAAGTCCAAAACAGAAAAGAAAATCAAACAATGAGCCAGAAGTAATACTGGAAGGAACAAGACTTGTTGTGGATGAATCCTGGTGGGCAGCTCAGGCCCCCCAGCTGCTGGTTCACTCTTCACAATGGGATGGGGGAGAGAATCAGGAGGTTAAAAGTGAGAAAACTCATGGGTTGAGATAAAACAGTTTAATAGGTAAAGCAAAAGCTGCACACACAAGCAAAGCAGAACAAGGAATTCATTCACTGCTTTCCATGGCAGGCAGGTGTTCAGCCGGCGCCAGGAAAGCCGGGCTCCGTCATGCGTAACGGTGACTTGGGAAGACAAACATCATCACTCTGAACATACCCTCCTTTCTTCTTCTTCTCCCAGTTTTATATGCTGAGTGTGACATAATATGGTTTGGAATATCCCTTTGGTCAGTTGGGGCCAGCTGTCCCAGCTGTGTCCCCTCCCAACTTCCTGTGCATCCCCAACCTCCTTGCTGGTGGGGCAGTTGGAGAAGCAGAAAAGACCTTGACACTGTGTAAGTACTGCTCAGCAATAATGAAAACATCCCTCTGTTGTCAGCACTGTTTTGGTCACAAATCCAAAACACAGCACTATAGGAACTACTGTGAAGAAAATTAATTCTATCCCAGCCAAAACCAGCACAAGACCATAGGTGAATTTCCAAGTAGAGGAGAATCCCAAGCTGCTGAGCTCAGCATGCAGTAAGTAGGTGACTTATAGTGGAAATGAAAATGAGAGTTAAGGGACTCTTGCTCATGGTGGGAGCCAGAGGAAGGTGCACAGAAAAGACTGGGGAGAAGATCTGACTGGCAGGTTGAAGGTTGCCTGGCTGTGGACAAGCAGATAGGCAGAAACCTGCCTGTGGACTAAGACAAATGACTTGAAGTGTAGGGCAACCAAGAAATAGATACACATATGGGCTGAGAGAGGCAGAGAACAGCAAGAGAAATAATGGGATGCAGGGGGAACATCTTGTCAGTATGAGACACGGGAGACTGTTTGACAATGGGAGAACAGGGTGAACAACAAGTCTGAAAATAGATCTGAACTCTGGGTAGTAGAATCAAGGGAATAAATTGCCCTCTGAAAAATGTCATGGACTAAAAGAGTTAGTTCAAAGGCAAGCCAGAAAAGCAGTGAGATCTTGATAAGTCTGCCCTTAGCAAAACAGGTAGACTCTCTTCCTTGTAACTAACCACAATTTTTCAGAACATTAGTGCCAGGAAGTTTTGAACCCTTTTGACTGCCATCACTAGCGAAGAACTGTTTCACACATACTGACAGAACGTGAAACTGACCTTGAATCCACTATGTGCCACCTCTTTGCAGAGCCTGATCCGGAGACAGCTGATAGCAACTGTCTTTCAATCTCTCAGTTGCAGAGTGATACTAAATAGAATTGGCAAAATATGTTTGTTAGTTATCCATCCTTATCAGAAGCTTTCAGCACCACATAGGAGAAAAAGCCCCTGCAGCATTGCTCCTACAGTTGTACTGATTATTTTGGCCACTGCAAACACATGGGGCAGCCACCCCAGTTAGCCTCTCTAATAAGGATGCACCAGTCACTGGTATTACCTTCTAGGATGTCCCTAATCTTACAACCTGCACTTACATCTTCTGCCAATATACTCAGTGTCATAAATCTCTTTCTCAAAGACATCTTCAGAATTTCTTGAAGATAATGAAAAGGTCACTATTATGAAAATACATCTCCTATTTTAATTTCTGCAAATCAAAAGTTTCTTCAAGTTTGATTTGATTTTTTCTACAATTGTTTTTTTTTGCTTTAACATAAAAATGTAATGTGCAGAACACTGTAACCTATTAAACTGAAACAGGATGATATTGGTCATATTTTAATGTGGATGCATTTTTATTTAACTTCAAAATATCTGCTATACTATATTTGCAATGTTTTAAAAAATCTTTCTAGATGGATCCTACCATTTTCTTATTTTTTAAGGATGAACTATTCTGCAAATTTTTATAGAATATCTTTCCTGCGATTCTTGACATATGCAAAACTGCAGACTTTAGGGTCATTTAAGTTTAAAAATTTCTCTCTCTGGAGAATCATGTCAATCTCACAATGCCTCATTGCCCCATTTGTAAAACAAGAATAACGTTTTCCTTTTTGCTTAAACCACTCTGCTCATCCTGTCTACTTCATCCATAAACTCCCTGTAGCAGGAGTTCTTCCTTGCTCCAGAATAGCAAAGCTATTTAAAGGGAGTCCAAGCACTTCAGAGCCTTTTGTTTTAATGCAACATATATAGTATATAATAATCATAATTCCACATGGCTAATTCTCACACTCCATGTCCTATCCCTCCTCACCTTCAAATATGTTGTCACATTTCTATTGATTTGATAAAGCCCTCTGTTTTCAACATTTTTAATCACTGCATTCTTCCTCTCAAGCACTAATTTTACCTTCTGAGCAACCAGCACTGTGTATATAAGGGAGATATTTCAATACTTTCCCCCTAAATTGTGCTGCAATTCAAACAGTCTGGTCTTAAAAACCTTTCAATCTTCAAGCATTTAAAAATAATTCACAAATCTAGCCTTGGAACAGGTATCCAGTTAAAGGACAGAAGATCAAATGCATTTTTCCAAAGACCTGACAACAACATGGCTCTGAGGAACACCTGATCGACCAATGACCTTTTCATCCCTTGAAGCAGGTCTATTCCTACTCTGGGTAACCAGCAGACCAGGAAGGAGCAACTCTTTTCCTTTACTTAGGAATTGCTCTTTCTAATCTGCAAGTGCTGATGCAGCACCATCAGGGGCAGACACACTGCAATAAAGGTTGCAAAGAAGAAATTGCAATGCTGGAACATAGTCAGTGGATTCATTTTAATGGTTCTGCATATGGCTAGATAAAAAAAGCGTCATTGATTTCCTGCTGACCCTCTCCTCCAAGTTAATGAATGAAAGCTACTCATGTAAAAGGCATGCAGCATGAGAAGGTCTGCTACAACCATCAAGAATGTAAGGAAAAACTGATAAGCAGGGCTTGAGGTAATACCTGTCACATAAGGAAACTGCTCAGGCTTGTGATGCACAGAATCCAGTGTGCTAACATTGCAAACCACTGTAAATCTGGTATTATCTCTTTATTTTAATCTTTTTTAATTATGATTTTGTTGGATTGTTCAGAGAAGCAGTACTATGAGGGAGCTGAACCCTGCAGTGTGGTGCAGCAAATACACCTGCACTACTCAACAGTAACTCATCAGTCCTCAATGCTTAATTCAAGTTCTTTCATTCACCTAAGACAAAAAGGGAAAAAAATTGCTTATGAAGAAGGAGTAACAAATTTCCTTTGGTTCAAGTAAGTCCTGAGTAGTCTGAAAGGCTACGAGATGTCTGCTGTCCTGTCCATCTTCCATGCAGAGACCTACTGGTTGCTCTAGATTTCACTGTGATTTTCACCCACAGAGAGACCTAAAACCATTTGGTCTCCATCTAGGTGGATCAGACCAGTCAAAGATTTGTCCCAAGTCACCTTGCTTTCCATCACTATAAAATTATATTCTGTCAAGAATCTTACTTGTATCAACTGTACTATTTGCAATGCAAGCTGCTGAAACACATTGAGAGTAAGTGACAATAAGTAGCCCTTAAAACAACATTTATTTTTCTAAGTTTACCTTTACTCTTTTGTTCCCTTGCTGCTGCTTTCCACTTCAGATTTTTATTCTTGGATCTTTCTCCTCTTATCACTAAGTACTTGTTTACTTTCTTCTTTATCATAGCTAAGAATTATGTGGAGATCAGATGGGACTAGAGGACTGTTTTCTTGCTTTCCCCTATGGACATGGCAATAGTCTGTGGGCCAGAATGAACTATAGATGAGTCTCCATTTCACTTCTTTCACATCTTGCCTTCCAAACTTTCTATCAAATATACCTCATTTCTTTCCATCCTTCCTCTCTTTTTTATTTTCATAATGCAAAGGAGAACATCCAGAACATGCCCTGATGCATGACTGCTCTGAATGAGTTATCTCCACTTTTCTCCCCTTGGCTAGGTTCGAAAATTAAACAAGAGCACACTAACTACTACAGGCAGGTGCATTTCACTGGCTTGACTACCAGCCTTGTTTCTAATCTTTAAATTTGTTTTTATCATTTTTCTCTGTCTAACACAAGTATAAAAATAGAGTGGTTTTAGTTTTGGGGTTGAGGATGCAAACTCTGGAACTCTGAATTTTGTGTTTTGATCACCATTGGTTTTTTTAACTAGATCTGGGTAAATCTGCTCATCTCTCTAGGGTTCAGCATCCTCTCTAATGTCACGTGCTGACAAGTACTTAATGCTCTCACAAGTATCTGAATTCCTCACATGAAAGGCAGAACAGAAGTGAAAGCTATTTGAGTACCAACCTCACAAAGGTGTCACGATTTGAGGCTTAATCAGTGTGAGAACCACAGATGAAAAATTGCTCAGTATCACTATTCTGATTAGATTTGATCAAGCAGATTTTTAAAATTACATAGCTCGTACAGAAATCACTGATCCAAGTAAGAATTTGAAATTTTTCACCAAAAACAGGCATAGCCTCTGTAAAAAGGAAGCTAAAATTAATTTTGAATACAGTGATATTTAAGCAGTCTTTCACTGCTGGTGAGGGTACCTGTGGCCATGTCCATTGCTGCTCTGTGGGACCGCGCTCCCCCAGCACCCCAGCAAGGGCACTCCATGAGGAAGGACCCACTTCTTGATGCTTCTAGAGCCCCGACTTGCACTATCCCACATTCCAGAAGCTATTACGGCACTTCTACTGCTGTTCCAACGCTAGCTCCTACACCAGCTCATCTGATGTCACGTAATCCCAAAATGATTACAGGTTGCTTCCTGACTGAGAGCGTGGTAGCAGAGATAAAAGGAGGATGCTGGCCAGAAACGGCTTCTAGCCTCCTCTGTTGCTCTGCCAGAATGCTGTCTGCACTTATACTGGCAGCATGGGTAAAGCCAGGCAACAGAGGCCCTGGTTTGGTAGCTGTCCCAGATTATGCCAGAACTGACCTTGCAAGAATCAAGTTAGTCCACGTCTTAGCCACAAGTGACAGCAATGGAACAGATGAGGAGAAGCTTCCAGGTAAGGCTGATGCCAAAACCAACCTCACTCCACTCCATTATGAACAGTCCTGTGGAAAGGCTCCTCAGCCCAAGAAGCAACTTCACAAGTCAGGCACTGGCTGAGAACCGTGCTCCACACTGCTTGAGACACATAGAAGCCCAGCCTGCACGCAGGCAGACCAGCCATGGGTAAGCGTCAGGAGTTGGCTGGAGCCACCAAACAGGACAGAGAAACCCGCCGACATCCTCATAAATCACATGACACTATGCTCGTTCTTGCTCTTTCGCAGTGTGCCAGCACTGAAGGCCAGGTGTTGCAGAAGTGCTTGCAGGATATTTTTGGCAGAATGCGACATGTCTTGTCAAGGATGCTCCTTAGTATGGTGGATTCGTCAGTTCCTACAGTATTAAGGTGTTTTCCTGCTACAGGCAAGTGCCATCAAGGACTAGAAAGAACAGAAAGTCAAAGAATTTGGTCTTGTGGATGCTGAGAAAAGGGGAAACAGTGTAATAGTTTTAGCAATGTTCACAATCTCATTCTTTGTATTACAGCTATTTTACATCTCCAGTACATTATCACCGCCACTCTTCACGCTCTGCCCTTGTGCATCCCACTGGATTTTCATACAGAAACAAGTATTTGCCCTCAAAAGTGGTTTTCATAATGAAAAAAAGGGACCTGAAGTTTGAAAATAGATTACTTTTACCTGCCTCAAACCTGTTTTTAAAAAGGCAGGGGAAAAGGCAACTGAGCCTTTACAAAAGGCCAGCAGGTGGCCAGCAAAGTTGATATATACTAGTCCAACCTAAAGAACTGGATTGATTTTGCTCTTTTTGCACTTCTCAGTTAACATATCAAGCCACCATGGCTCTTGGTTTGGTTTTTTTTGCTGTTGTTGTTGTTTTGTTTTTCATAAGACTTGCTTCTAGTCTAATATTTTGGTTTTCTTCTTGTTGTTTTTTAAGGAAGATCTCAAACTTTTAAAGACAACAACCACCATCTATTCTTCAAACTCCTTCCTCCCATCTTCCACTCATATTTTATGAAAAATTTGTCTCAGCTGAAGGCATTCTGGGTATTTTGTATATAATGCAAGTGTTATGTTATTTTAATGAATGTTTGTATAGTACTGGTCATTTAGTTAAATTATGTAAAAAACAGGTGCATTGGACATGGGTAATAGGAAAATAAGTTTGTTTCAGGAGCCTAATTGCTATGCTGATGACTATAATAACAATACTGGCAGGCATTTGCTGATTTTTTTGAGTAGGATTATTTTTGCGGTGAAGAAATACTGGAAACACAGATTCTGGATATTCTTCCACTGCAGTTTGTTGGGTTTTTTTTTTATTTATTGCAAATATATGGATCTCACTTAGATGAGAGACAGCCAAGTTTGCAGATAGCTGCAGAACCCAGTAAGCAGGTTTTCTTCTTTTTACTATTGGTCACAGTTCATTTTTAGCCCAAGTCTGGTTTTGACCATTTTCTATTTGCGTTCTGCATGTTCTGTTTTAAATACTTCACAACCTAGAGACACTCCACCATATACAGTTGATCTAATTCAGACAGATATTGCTACCAGTTATGCTCATGTGCTGATACTGAGCAATGCAAAATAATTTCTGGCCAACATGAGTATTCTTCTACCACAGCCTGGACCTTAATCAAGCAAACTCAGTGAAAGACTCTGCTTGAGTTCAACATGCTGTGGCTCAGATTTGCAGAGCCTGGTGTTTAAAGGTATTGAGGTGCCTAAAGGGAGCAGGAAACACCTTGTGGGTTTCCCAGTTGTCATAAAAACATGGCCCAAGTCCCAGATGATTCACTAATAATTCCTTCAGCAATGTTGTAACTGGCGGTATAGATTACATTCCTGCTTAATCCTTGGTGTTAGGTAGTGTTGCAATGAGTACAAACCACAAGAATCTATGTCCATGTAGGTATCTTCTGAATTAACACCTTTAACTTTACAGTCTCCAGGTAATCTAACAGAACCAGATTTACAGAAATACAAGGCTGGATGTTGCATTCTATAGTTGTTTCATAATTCAAGGGCAGTTTCAACAACAGAAGACTTCCATTTTGCAGACCATACTTCCGAATGCTGAGCTCAAACAGCATGCCCAGTTTCATTGACACAATATTAACCATCCTCCAGGACTAAAGCTTGAACACTCACTATTAACAGGTTAAATTACCAGGAGTGTTGAGCAGTGCTCTGTTCAGCAATATTCTCTACTATTCTTGCTAGAAATTTGCTGCCAAAGTAACTATTTTGTGCACCTGTTGTAAATAGGAAATGATCCTTCAGTTTAACAAAAACTCTTTGTTTTGATGCATAACCATTATTAATGGATTACACTTTTAATCCACTTTGCCACATAAATAGTACATCTATGGTTTGATAGGATTAAGCATTTATCAAAGATTTTTTTTATTATTAGTGCTTTCAAACACAGAGTTATTTTCTTCAGATTTTTTTTTTTTTTTTGTACTAGTAAGTGTTTTAACTTCTTCAAAATACATGTTTATTTTAGACTTTAAAGCCAGGCAGTTGCTGCTTTCCCAACAGATCAGTGACTCACTCATACTCCCATTAACTTCAATGGGAAGAGGAGCATGGCCCAAGAAAATAATCTGTAAAAAAACCAAATCTATGTTCTGTCAACCTAACAGACATTAAAGGAATTAATTACAAATCTCAGAATTGAGGACAGTTGAAATGACATAGCATAGAAAGATATCTTAATAATTATCTTAACAATTTCTAATCACATTTAAATTGCTGTAAAGTTATCAAAACATTTCAGTAATCTGAGCTTGCAATGTTTTGTATTTACTTGGTATTCAAAGAGCTCCTTTCAAATGAAAGGTAGAAACAGCTTTGAAGAGAAATGACAAAGGAGTGAGGGAAACCCTAAACAAATCATACTTCTAATTTAAGTATTATGCCCTTAATGTAATCTTCTGCATTTCTCATATTTCTTACAGACTTCAAACAACACATTCAGTATTGATCTGAGAGCAAAACAGTCATAGAATATTTTTTCTGAATACTATTTTAAGCATAAATTGTAAAATGACTCTGTATGCTCTGCCTGTTTAAAATGTATGGTGATGTAGCTTGCCTTCTAGGCTCTGCACCATGTCATTGGAAATTATTTGCAACATCCACAAAGACTTCCTCATCCCCATTCCCACTGATAAAAAATATATAGTATTCATTACCTTGATGCAAACGAGAGAACAGTTAAACATCTGCTTTAAAAACAAGGTGCTTGGGCATTGTTTAATTCCCTAAACCAGCAAACCCTGTATTTGTATTTATACAAATTGATCTCACCATTGTCATGTTTAAAACAAAACATATACTGAGAGCACCACTGAATTCTGGCCTACAAGCCCTTTCCTCTTCTATGTTTGTTTGCATTCAGATTTTAGAGTTTGACTTTTCTGTCTTTTCTCCCAGCCATAATCCTACCAGCTTCAACAGGCTTGCCCATATCAATAAAGAAGATAGGATTAAGCCTTTAATTTATAATGGAGCCCAAGTTGTTGCAAAACCAGCACATACTATGAAAAGCACTAGGAGTTAAAAAAACCCCAACATCGTAAAAGTACAACTTTGAACTGGATTAGGCGGTCATCTCAATGCAATTCTATACAATGCCTATGTCAAGATTTGGAGGGGGATCTCCAGGCTCTACAGTGATAAAAATACTAAATATTCCTACTACTGAGTACTCTACTGCTTTTAAACACACACTCCACAGCCCCCACCCCCCACTGAAAGGAAAACATTCATCGGCCTCAACATAGAGACAAAAAAAAAAATTGATTTTAAAGTTACTATTTTTTTTTTAAATCTGGTCAGTAATACAACCATAAAGAGAAATCTTCAGAGAAAAAAAAGGACAACAGAGCTCTGCCGAGCACTAAGCCTAGAAAACAAAATATTTTTAAAATTGATTGTATAGCATGGCTTACACAGTAAGAAAGATAATAACGTGGAAGAACTGAAGGATGTTTTGAATTGAAAACTGCTTTATACTTCAAGTTCTAAAAGTGCAATATCCTTACCCCACTTTAGAGAAAACAAATGCAGTATATGAAGAAAAAATATAGAGGCTGTGTTATTCTAAACCTACTCTGTATGATGGTGTTCTTAGTTGTTAGTCATCAGGAGAATTGTTTTGAGAATAGCAAATATATTTGCAGAACCAACTGGTTCAGTTTGTCTTTGATATCCAGGAGTTTTGGGGAAGTTCCCATCTCAGAATTCACACCATCACAGGGTGAAGTATGACAAAGCACTTGACACTTTGGATTTCACTACTAGAAAGTCCCTCTGGAGAGCCCACATGATGTGCATTATTCATAATTTCAGATTTGGGGCATCAGGCTTACTTCATATGACAGTGTGGGCTACATGTTGATCACACTGTACTGCTAGCTGAGAAACTTGCTGTGTGACTTCAGGGGGCTCATTCCCCTCTCTGTGAAGCTGCACTGCTTACTCAGACCGAACGAGGAGGAGAATAAAGCACTGTGCATGCAAGCACTGTTTCTGGATTACATTACTTTGACGAGGAATCTTTTAGACCTTTCCGGCAGCCGATTTCCAGAAGTGCCGAATGATCCCTCCTTTGCCCTTCAGCACATTTCTTCATGCAACGAAGAGTGCTGTGAGCTCCTTTACCCAATCCTCTGCTTTATCTGATTGTTATTATCTTTGATTCTTTTTTTTTTCCATTTTGACTAGGGGGAAGATAACACAGGACACATCACGTTTCTAAAGACACAACGGATTTAATATTATGATGATTAATTAATATTTTTTTTAGCTTTCATTTGAAATACTGGCATCCAACGTGCAGCCTGAGCACAGGACCAAGAGAGAAGTCCACGTACCGAGCAGAGGCGCAGGAGGGGCGGGTGAAGGGGGGTGGCCTTGCCCCGCACTCCCTGCAGCCCCGCCGCCCAGACCCCCTCCCGCGGCCCCTCGCCCAGCGTGCCCCGGACCAGCTGCGCATCCTCCGGCCGGGGAAGAGGCCCCGTCCCCGGCGGCACGGGCGGCAGCAGCCCGGCGGGGCGGCGGCTGAGGCTGCCCGCTGGGCTTCCCCCGCCCCGCTGCCTGCTCGCCGTGTGGCGGGACGGCGGGGGCGGGGGCATAGAGGGGGCCGGGCCAGCCCCACCGCCCGGCTCCGCCTCTCCCTCCGCAGCTCCCAGTCCTGGAGCGCCGCTCGGCTGCCAGAGGGAACCCGCCACCTGCTCTGGTGCGGAGTCGCTCCTCGCTGCGCGCCGAGAGGGAGAAGCAGCCGCCCCGCCGCCCGCGCCCGGGAAGTTACCGCTCCTCCCGCCGCCGGGGGAGAACTGCCGCCGCTGCCTCCCGGCTTCGGAGGGGGAGAAGTCGCAGCCTCGCTCCGTTGCTGGAGGGAAGAGCCCCCGCGGGCGCGCCGCGCCGCTCCGCCACTGCCTCCCGGTCCCGCCGCGGGCAGGCGGGATGATGGAGCCCCCCGCCGCCGCCTGCGCCTCCTGCCGCCGCCGCCCGCTGCCGCCGCCGCTGCTGCTCTGCCTCCTGCTCGCAGCGCTCTGCCCGCCGCCAGGTGAGCGCCCGCCCGCCCGCGGAAAGGGGCGACCGCGACCGCGCCGTCCTGGCCGCGCGTAACTCGGCGGAGGGGAGGCTGGGGCTGCAGGTGGCAGTGACCGCCCGCGGCTCGCTGCTGCCGGCGGAGCCCCCCGCCCACCCGTCCGCCCTTCACCGCAGCGCCCCGGCACCTACCGCGGGGGTCTCTGCGTGCTCCGGGGATCGCTCCCGGCCGTTGTTGCGCTCTGCATCCCGTTTCTCCTCGTCAGAGAGCGAGCGGAGGCTGGTCCCCTCCTGCCCCCGCCGCCGGCCCCCGGGGAGGGCGGCTGAGGGTGGCCGGCGGGGCGGGTTGATGCCGCGGCTCGTGAGGGAGAGGCAGGAGCTGCCCCGGCGGTGAGGGGGGCTGAGAGGCGGCGGGGGTGGCGGTCTTGCCTTTCCCCGTGGGAAGCGGCTGTGGGGTCCCTCCGGGGCGTTGTCACGGGCAGGGGCGGCGGGCGCTACCCCCCGCAGGAGGAAGAGCCGGGGCTCGGCACAGCGCCCGTTTCACTTCCCGGCTGAGCGGCACGTCTCCGCAGCGAGCCGCCTCCAACTTCGGCCTTGCGGCCGCTTCCCCTCTCCCTGCCCTCAGTGCCGTCCGTGGCGGTGCCCGGGGCTGCTCGCGGGGCCGGCGGCTGCCCGCAGCTTTCGCGCTGCCGGGGGCTGGTGGGTGCCCAGGGAGCGCCGTCGGCGTGTGGCGGGCGGGGAGCGGGGGGAACAGCCCCGCTATCGGCCTCCCCGGTGCGGGCAGCGGCTGGGGCTGCGCGGGTCCCGTGCGTGGTGGCTGGCAGCCCTGCGTGGGGCGAGGCTGCTCCGGCGGGTCGGGTTCGCGTGTGGAACTTCTCCCTCCTCCCTCCTTTCCACCCGCTCCGTAAAAGCCCTCTCAAGGCGTTAGGGAAGTGGGAAGGCGCAGGGAGTGCTAAATACCCTAATTGTTTTGGGAATATTTTGGCCATGAGGTGTTTGTAGGCTTTATTTTGTAAATATTGAGCGTGAAAGTGAAGTCTGAGGGAAAAGCTGTGAAGTGAGGAGTTCTGCATTCAGCGCGGAGACGGTCTCATTATTCTTGTAGAAAGAGCGTCAGCCTGTGGTAACATTTTGTATTGCTTTAAGAAATGGCTTTGCCTTTCTGTGCCTGACTTTGCAACAGCGAAGGGTTTGCAGAGGTGTTGGGAGTTGGTGGTTTTTCATTTCTGGCCTCTGCCTTGTCATTAGGTGCTCTCTAGTTAACCGTTTACAGGCAGTATGTTCTCACATCGGAACAGATTTTTTTTGCTAGCCATGTATTTGTTTATTTTGTACAAGCTTTAGTTAAGTAGAAAACAAGCTACACCAATAAAGTAAGGCTGCCAAAGCTTTAATTTCAATTAGAATAGTGAAAAAGCTCTGAACAGAATCGAAAGCAATATCAGAACCATAAGCAATATGTCAGTCTCTTCTGCTAGGCTTTTACGTTGGCAAACAGAGTGTATAATCGCTTTAAGATGTAAAAAAAATAACAGTCTCAGTGCCAGTTTACAAAGAACACTGGTTTCTGTGATGCAGAGGAGGTCTAAAGGAAAGGTTTTTCAGTTTAGGAAATCTTGAAGGTGTGTGGAGTATCCAGAGAGATAAGCACCTCGGCTTCTGAGAAGCAAGACTTGGCCCCCGTGGAGAGATTTATCCCAGTAAATGCGCAATGATCTCGCTGATTGTGTGACTGTCTATAATTTTCCCATTGAAGGAAACCTGGAATCATAAGATATTTTATCTCAAGGGTTGTGTTGATGGAGGTCTATAAAAAGATGAGACTTGACCACCTATGGTCTAAATAGGTTGGAGGTAAAAACCATTTACTGACTCTTTTTCTGCTCTTCATTTCTTCCTTGCCCTCTCAAGGAGAAGCTCAGGCTAACTGTTCAGAGTGCAGGCAAATACATGCAGGGAGAAACCAGCCCTACCTCAGCTTAGAAACTTTCCTTGTGGTAGTGAAAATCCCTGGAACGCCTAATGTAAGATTTAAGCCTCTAGTTCTCAGTTTATTCTGCAGAGTATAGAAGATACTTAAACATAAAAATATCTATAAAAAGGTCTTGATATTACTGTATACTTCACTTTTCTTTCTCCTTGCCATCTCAGCTATTTTAGATGATAGGTAATTTGCTACCACCTACAGCAAATTCTGGATATATTGGTCTATCATGGTGCTTGGCTTTTGGGAGTTATGTTTCAGGTTTGCATATGGAAAGCAATAGATAAGCTATTAAAAGAATGTTAAAAGTTAATACGCATCAGGTGTAGATCTCTAGCAGTATTCAAGCTGCCTGGGGATGGCTATGAGAAATTTTGAGTTTCTTCTTTTACAGAACAAACTGCCAAGTGAGATACCCATTTAAAAAAAAAAAAAGGGGGTTGGGGGGGTGAGGGGGGCTGTCCAAGTCTGCGTTTGATATTAGGAGGCTAACTCTAGGTCAGACTAAATACCACTTAAATCTCATACTTTTCAAGAGGAAATGACTGTGTGTTGAAAGAAGTCAGCTTTTAATCAGGAGTTAATCGTGACCTTTGTAAAGCTTCTCCTTCCACCACTTTTTGGTGAGTTACAACTAAAGCTCAGAGACTCTCACACTATGTTTTATTACGAAAGACTTGTTACATATTGCTGTATTGCGTAAGGGCAGTGTGACTGTAGTGTGTAGTCTTCCCATTCACATGGTGCTTACTGTGCTCTCCCTCCTGATTGTGTTTTTTTTCCTGTTATATCTGGTGTGACATTGATCTAGAGAAACTGGTTTTCTGTATTAAGATCTCAAGTTCACATGGTTTTTCTGAGACTGAAGTCAGGAAATGTCTGCAGTGTGTATATATGTTTTACTATGCTGCATGCCTGTGGTCTAATACACAGGTAGTAAAGCCAGACTCAATTTTAGTGAGCTAGAAGCTGTTAAATTGTTTGCTTCGGGAAGTGTTTGACATGTTTAATTATTATTATATTTTTTAAATGAATATGCTAGAAAAGTCTTACAACATAAATTATTTTTCTTCTTGTGCTCTCCCCTCCTGTGTTGGGTTTCTAGCGCTTCTCATAAGGCAAAGGGCAACAACAGAAATCATCCAGGTCTGTAAATCTCTGCAATTTCAGCCCATTGATTTTTTCACTGGAGAAAATATGTGTTATGTTCATGAAATAAATATCTCTGTCATAAGTCATATTTAATTCCAAGATATCTTGTTTCCACTTTCCGACCTCTGTGAGAGTAATACCCTTCCTCACAGTACCACCCATGCTCCTTCCTGAAAGTAATGTGTAATCCCTGGGTAAACAGTTTCAGTAGTTTCCACTGTCTTTGTAGTAGAATTTAAGCTATTTGTTGGCTTATTTCCAGTGGGAAGTTTTGGGGAACAGAATCTCTAAATATTTATGCAAAATGACACATGAAGAGGAAAATAAAGAAAATAGCATTAAGTGTTTTCCATAATGCAAATTACATCTGCATGATCAAGATAGGTTTATCTTCTCTATTTTTGTACAAATGTGCTACTTCTGTAATGTGGTTTATAGTCTTAAGATGTAAGAGTGCTCACTGCAGATTTCCATAATGTTGTGCCTGATGACAGATCTTGCAGAAGGACCTCCTACAAAAAGAAGCATTACTGTAGTGTCAGTAGCTTTAATGTGTTGGCCAGTCCTAACGCATCACAGCACTGTGGGTTTTTCTTAGGCTCCTACACCGGGACTTTCTGGAGATTATGTTGTGTCAAAATGGTTTTAGACTGGTTGAGTGAAACAAAAGCAGATTGCTGAATAGGTAACCAGCTATGGAGGAGCCAGGCCTACCTGTATATACTTTGGCATACTGACAGTTGAGAGATTGGATGTGCTAACTTTGTAGGAGCTATCGTTTCTAATTGGATCCCCTAACACTAGGCGATTCAGTTTCCCCTTTTTGTCACCTGCACCATATGACCGTAAGTACAATGGTCACAGATCAACTGGCTCGAGGTCTGGTCTGCAGTGCTCATTCCACTCCTGTTTCACACATGGCATTGTTGTGGGTTTTGTTTTGGTTTATACTACCATACTGATTATGGAAACTGTTTTTTCATATCACTAATAGTAAGGGTTTTTTTGTATGGTCCTGTTCTGTTCTGCAAACTCTGATACTGGACTAGACTTTGTGTACTGGTTTTTGAGAGCTACTACTGTATCTAAACCCTGTAATCTTCAGGCTCTCTGTTCAGTGCTTCTGAAGGTTCTTCTGGGTTAGCTAGTGTATAGCTTTTTCCTGTGGTAATAGGATATTTTTTTTATTAGAAAATGTATGTAAAACTGCAAGACCGTGCTTGTTAGAGAATCGAGGACCTGTTGCAACGTGCTAATTTCTCTCGAGTTCCTCTGCTTTCAAGAAAAAGTTATGCTTCCATGCACCAATGCTCAAATGAGAGAATCTTCAAGAACTGTAAATGCTGTAGGGTGATAATTAGAATTGACTCAAGCAGAACGTGATTTTTCCAGGAAAAACTGAACATTAACAACTCCCCTTGATTTGAAATTGTTGAGCATTATCTTCCCTGAAGACAAGGTTTTGACCTACACGTTCTTTATCTTGGTATCTTTTCTTTAATAAGAACAGGATGAATATTAAAAGGAGGCTGTACAATCCTGTCTTTAATATGTTTGAAAATAAATCTCTTTTAGAGAGGAGATTGCAGTGCAGCTAGTATGCTGGCAATCCACTACTGGCAGCAGTCAGATCAAATTTCTTCTTTCTTTTTCTTTCCTGGTTTTGTTTTATTTTTCTCCTTCCCCAATGTGTTTTGAGGGTGGCTTGAATCACAGCTGGTGCTACCCCTGTGGATGTTAATCTACCCCTCTAAAGAGGCAGCTCTTTTAAGGAGTATCTGCCTAGCTTAAGATTAAATTGCTTTTCTTATCATGTGTATAGGTCTCCAGAAAGGCAAATAAATATTTACTTATTAAAACAACTGCTGCTTCTAGTGAGCTGGTATTTTTGTTGTTGATAAGAAATATGCCTCTTTTGAAAGGTAAAAAAAGGAGAAACATGATAAAACAGTGGAGAGAGTGAAAGAGAGCGCCTGCAGCTTTAGGATATGATTTTTAGAGGTTATCAGGGGTTAGAACAGTTCCCTAACGTTTGGTTAGGAAGCGTTTGAAGTGCTTTCAATAGCAATGGAAATACTAAGCTGTTCCCTTGATAACAAGCAAAAAGTGCATTGGGTGATTTAATGAGTGTTTCAGCAGTCTATACATCCATAGCATCTGTTTTCAATGAAGTTTTACTCTGTATAGTTAACCCTTTATTGTGAAAAAAACTTGAAATGCTTGAACTGTGTTCATGCATTGCCTTTTGTTCTGGGGTAGCCCCATCTGTAGCACCTCCTGGCATCATTAAACATGGGTATTGATCATGGCAGTTTTGCTCCCGAGGGAAAGTGCACAAACATCAGTCAAATTTTAAACATCTCCTCAGGTCTCATGGATAGCAGAAGTCTCCAGGGCTGGAGCCCTGGCAGGTTGGTGACATTTTGGCATGTGTGAGAAGCACTGTGCAGTGGTTGTCCCCTTCCCTTGGCTAGCTCTCTCGTGCAGTGTACCTGATGGGTCCATCCCAGCTGTCTGGGCTGGAAAGTTTTGGGGTTTCTAACAGAACATTCATTTTAATCGTAGTTGGCATCTTTTAAACTTGAAGAGATATTGGCAGCTAATTCAATAGAGGGAGCTCCGCTACCTTACTGTTAGAAGCAGTGCATCTCTGCTTTTCCCAAACCTCTGGCTTCAGCTTGCAAGTTACGTTAAAAGTAACAAGCTTTGTTTCTGAAAGCATTTTACTTCCATCACAGGTTTTCTGTTGCACAAAGGAGAAGGAAGGTCAAATCTGAATCACATAATAGGCAAACCCAAAAGGATGACTCAATTAGAGGTGCTTCTCTTTTGCAGCACGGCATTGTGTGTGTTTTGGATGGATATGTTACGGAATCAGGTTTTTAAATAACCTCCTCTTCTCTGGAGGGGGCTTCATGGAGAAAACACAAGAAGAATTAGAATAAAAAGAGGGTACTTACCAGGGATGAAATGAGCCAAGAGTGGTGTTGCATTAAATAGGGTATAAACAGGATAGGGAAATTATTGTGCTAGATAGACTGCAGTGAGGAAAAGCTAGAACCCTTCCAATAAGGTGTATTCAGTAGGATCTTTATGAAACAAAAATTATTCTTTCAGCAAGTTCTTCTGGGCTCGTAAAGGAAAACTGGACTATGTTGGTTGCTCTGTAAACAGTCTGGATTCCAGGCTGCTCTAAAGAAAGCCAGTTTAGGTATGTGCTGGTACGCAGTTAACCCATTCCATGTCTCTGATACTGAAACAGGTACATACAGAAAGCTGGTAACTGTTCTGCAAACCTAGGACTTTATATTTTTCTTAGATACTTTACTTTTAAAAATATTGTTTCTCATCAGACTATTTTGAAGCTAATTATGAAGCCCCATTAAGGATCAGTCCCTTCTGAAAAAGGAAAAAAAAAAAAGTTTAAATCAGGTCACCTTCAAATAAAGTTGTAATGACCTCAGCATTAATTCTCATTCAGATGAATCCTGCACAAATGCCATTTATCAATTGACTCACTGCAGAAGTTGCATATTTTCTTTCCTTTTTTTCAGTTTAGCTATAGAAAATAACTGTAGATGTTGGATAACAAAATAGATGTAGGTTGTGTACAGCTAGACTTAAAGTGTCATTTTATGACTGACATATTTTAGGTTTTTGTGGGTTTTTGTGTTTTGTGGGGTTTTTATGTGTGTTTTTGTTTTGCTTTGTTTTTTTTTTTAGAAAGTGGAACCAATTATTTTTAAAGAACTCGCTGTTGAGTTGAGTGAGTTTATCATGCTGACCAGGAAGAACTGCTAAGGCTCATATTTAGGAAAGACAAGAGAGGGTTGATGCAGATTATCTGTGGAGTAGAATGGTAAATGTTCACGTAAGGCTCTAACTGGGTAGCTTACAGAGAATACCTGGTTTGAACTGGACTTAAAAACAGACAGTTGAATGCAAGTGTGAGGTTTTAATGTTATTTGAGAGATGCAGTCCTTTAATTGCTGTTTCTGAATTATTTTGCTGTTGATTATGTAGAGTATTAGCCTAGGTACTACTCCATTTTGGCTTAGAATTTTGATTCATGAAATGTAGAAACCAGTGTGCATTTATCAAAATGAGTTCTGTGACTCATCCAGATAAAATCATATTTGCTGGTTGTCTTAATCTAATTGTTTTTGAGAGCAGAGATGAACTTAATGACCTTCACCTACAAAGCCATACATAGAATAGAAAAAGAAGGACGAAGAACAGAATATTTAGGCAAGATTTGGGGAACTTCAGTGTAGCTGTGTAACTTCAGAAGAGGGAAGGATTCTGAATCAATTCCTTCATTCTTGATACCACGCACCAAGTTGTATAACAAATGCTTGCATAGAGAGAAGATGACAGGGTAAGTATTATCTTAAAATTCACTCATTGGCATAGTATTATGGGATTTGCTTTTCTCGAATTGGGGGAACTTGAAAGTTTCTGACACTGCCAATGAAGTGGTGTGCTGACAACTGGTGACGTAAATCAAGAGAGCATTTGCATCTTAACGCTTCACAGCTTGAAAGGTTAGCAAGGGGATAATTTTTGCAACTTTAATTCATGAGTGACATTTTTGTCACGTTCGTTTAGCTTTACTCCTCAGTTCTCAAACTACTGCACAAGCTACATGCAGAAGCAATAGTCAATGTTATGAATGTCCCACCAGCTTCCAGTTTATGTGAGTGAATTATGTTTCTAACTGTTGTGTTTCTGCATAGACAAGAACTCTTAGTAATGCAGAGCTTGCTGTGCAGCTCTGTGGTTTGAAACACTCACCAATATATAAGCAAATAATGAAAGTGACTTCATGTTGCATAAATTTACATTTTGTGTCTTTGTTGCCAATATCACCAGGGTTTCTCTGTTAAATATTTGAAACTTCCAGGAAATGTTTTGTTCTAGTAGTTTAGCTCTCTACATGGCTTCTGTAACAGGGCTTTGCCTTTTGGAGGGGTGCCTGTTCCACACTCTAGTTTGTCCTTGCTCATCACGCTAATGTTGAATGATGCAACAGGTTCTGTCACAGCGTTAAAGTTTGTTGTTAGTATCACCTTTATCCTAAAGGTTTAACCCCAGTTAACATGTGGTACCCCACAGCAGCAAATTCCTAAATGTCTGTGCGAATCTCTGCTGTCCAAGCAAGGCTTCTGAAAGTTCACCTGCAGGTTTGGTAAGGGTCACGTTCTGGTATTTCATCCAGACTCAGTTGTGTCTGCAGGTCATTCCTTGTCATTGCTTATCACTTTCTTAAGTACCCTGCAGTGTTAAATTAAAAACTTCTGCACAGCTTCTGGGGGCTGCTGGGGGAGGAGTCTAAAGCTTTTGAGATACTGGAAAATAAGTGGCATGTTGCAAAGGTGATAACAATGGATGTAGAAGCAGCAGATTAACCATTTTTTAGTTCAGATTCACAGAATCTATTTGCCATCTTCTATGCACCTTAAATAGTGTATGCCTGCTTTGTTAGAAAGTTCTTGTCCTTATCTCAAAAGAGCCACAAGTCCCTGGTGCCTGCAGACACAAGGAAGCTGCTGTAGGACCAGGGAAGGCAAACTTTCTGGCCTATGTGGGTATATCAGAGGGCCACAAGAGGTGTCTCATGTCTACCTGAGAGCTGAAGGAATAGGAGTGGGGGAGTGACAGCTGTGTTTTTTCAGAGCTCTTGTCATGGGATTGGGGCCATAGCTAGGTGTTGGGGTGTGCTGGCAGTGTTAGGCTCTGCAGAGCCTGCTGGCTGTCATTGTCCCACAACCAGGGACTTGGAGCACTGCTGCAGCCGCCATGGCAGTGCTGTTTGTCAAGGGCAGCTTTGGAGTTACTCTTGGAGAGCATGCAGCTCGGGAGCTGGGGGTCAGAAACCCTCTGTGGTGGTGGTCACTTATAGTGTCCATGGTGGCTGCTTCCTTTCCACTGGGTAAGATGGGAAGGGTCTGTATTCCTCCCAAGCTTGAGCACTTCCCTTCTCTTGCTGGGGGGGCACGCTTACCCTCTGAACTCCTGCAGAGAGGTATCTGCTTACTTCAGGGGCATCAGTTTTTCCTTCTGCTCTGAGTGGTGTGTGAAGCACTCTGGGGGTTACTTTTTAGTCATTATGTCAGCCTGTGAGTACAGCAGTGGTAAGGAAAGATGAGCTTTGGCGTACTCGGTATGCCTGCGATCTTTGGCTCTCTTTCCATTGCATCAGCAGCACAGGGCACAGAGGAATGAATAACACAGTGTGTTTCTTTAATGAATGGTGAATGGGGGAGTGTGAGCTTCCAGAAGCTTTGTCCAGAAAGAACTGGGGTGTTGTCAGGGGTGATATCTGCACACGAGGGAGTAGAGACAGGTGAATTGCTTTTAGCTGAAGTTCACAGTCCAGTTTTATTACATTTGGGAGTAGTTTTGAAGACTGAAGTTGATAGTTCAGCCCAAAAACTTGTTAATTTTTCTGGGCAGATGTACTGCATTTTGAACTTTTCCTTGTAATTGATTATTGCTACAGTTTTGTGTATGGTTACTCCTGAGGGCCACGTACAAACTTCACATTGGAAAGTGTTTTGCGTAAGTATATATAAAAACTTAGCCCTCAGTATGGTGGAGTGTCTTTTCTTAGGTATGGATTCTAATTCACAAACTCCTTATAAATGGCTTGCTTTTTCTTGCTTTTTCTTGCTTTTTGACTGGTTGCTAGTCTTCCTTTGAGATGTCATCATCTATAAACAGCAACGATTCTTCTGAGAAGCTTTTCATGTAAGCGTGAAAGAGCAGAGCACTGAGTGTGCTGAGGACCGTGACTCCTAGCGAAGAGTCTTTCTTCATGTGATAGAATAAATATTTGTTCCTGTTTTTGACTTACTGTACAACACAGACTTTTTTCATAACCACAGAAGGAGGTTGGTGGCACATAGTCTGCAAGTTCTGTGACATCGTGTTAAGTGCTACATAAATCTTGAAGGACTCTTTTAATTGAAAATTGTAATGGAAGCATTAAGGGGAGTATTGCAATTAAAATATTTGATTTTCTGCTAAAATTTTTTGTGAAGTCTAGACTTTTTTTTCTTTTGTTTGTGTTTTGGTAATTTGTTGTTGGTTTGATTTCTTTTTTTTTTTCTTTCTTTAAAGGTGAGCCATTTCCCTATCTTTAGGAAAGGAGGGAAAGAAAGGTACTAGAGAAACAGAAGTTTTATTCAGGCTTGCATTAATTCCAGACATGAGATTAAAACCTAAATCTCCCATCTGCTAACAAAATGCTTGGCTCAGCAATTTCTCAATATCTTCCATAATGGTAACTTTAAAGAAAAAACCACAAAGTTTCTTTGATTCCCTCTGCTCAGGGAAGACCGAGAACTGTGGGTTGAGGGTTTGTTGTTGCAGGTTGGTTTTTCTGTTTGTTTCTTTGCTTTTTTAAGGTCATTTAAGGAAGGAGGAAAGTGACCCATGGTCTCTGGAGTAGGTGGCACTGGATGCCAGGCTTTTCAAACAGTGATGTTTGTAGGAAACAGTTGTGAATTGAGACTGATAGTGGCTTGGGAGAGGTCACTTGGCAACTTGGTTGTTTTTTCTCTTCTGGAGCTGTTAAGCCAGAGTGGAAGTACCTCAGTACGTGTTTCATGTAAGAGGAGTTGAGTGGTCTAACTTAAACTCTTGTACTCCAGTGGTGAAAAAAAAAAGATTTTTGTTTCCTGTGGCATTTGCTTGAGCTGAACTTCAAACATAGTGAGCACTTTGTGATCTTTGGCTGATCAGTAGTGCTTTAGTTGTAGCCACAAGACTAGAAAATTTTATGTGAGCTGCTTCCATACTGGATGCACATCCTTGGTAACTGGTCTTGCCAGCACTCTGCTTGTGAGTCCATGGTGCTTAGCCTTGCACAGATCATATTTGCAGAGGTACCAGATGAATTGTATGTTGAAGAGCTCTCCTTGTCTCGGGGGTAGCCAAACTTTGCCTTGTGAGGCTTGGAGGGTGGGAATCACCGTGTGACCTGAACAGCACACACCAAGGTCAGAAAGCCCAGGGAGGTCCAACTCCTGCCAGCACTTGGAGCCGGAGCAGTGATCCCTCTGAGACAGTATTTCTTCCCTCTTGCAGGGAAGGACTAGACTGTTTAGTGACTCTCAGGGCATCCTGGCAGTGTCTGCCAGCACCAGCAGCTACTGCAGCAGCTGAGGAGCATCAGTGGCTGCATGATTTAGCCCTGGGACTAAGTCCTTGTTTGGGCTTTAACTTGCTTTCTAGGTGCTGTATTTTGTATATCACCAGGTGTGATCTCTTCTGCTGATGACGCATGTGAATAGAGGTTTAAAATTGTGTGGAGTTTGCATGCAGATTCACACTGAAAATGCTGTTGCTTTCCTGCTGTTGTATTTGGAGGAGAATCTGAATTTGTCTGTCCAAGGTCACAGAAAAGGGAAAAAGATGTAAAAATTAAATACTGAAATTCTTACACTTCTTTCTTAAACATCAGATGCTAAAAGACTAAAAATCATTGGGTAAGACTTGGGGTTTAAAGAAAACAACATAATGCAGGGGTTTTTTATTTATAATCTGCACTTGAACATCAAAAGATTTTGGTAACATTTCAAGCTAAGAAATAGAAAGTATTTTTTTCTAGCATTTTGTTTGCTAAATTTCACTGTGTCACTGACTAGTGTGTCTCTATGATCTGTAGGTTTCAGAGAGCAAAGGCTTTAGAGGTGAGAACAATTAAGGAAAGCTGAAGTATTTAGAACTGCAAGTGCAGCACTTGGAATCTTTGACAGGGTGTATTAATGTGAAAGGAAGATGGATTGGCTTTATACTTAAGTTCATTTTTTTTTATTCCACTGCTCTGTAAGCAAATGTTTTTAACTGGAACACACATGAACTAGCTGAAAGAGAAGTTTATTGTCAGTAACTGATGATCTGGCCAAAGACGTGGATCAGCATTTCTGCAGGGAGTGGCGTACACAAATAAAAAGCAAATAGCTTACTTCCAGTGTGTTAAACCAGGTATACCCATAAGGCCTGTGAAAAGAAATAATATGGCAAAACTATGGAAAAAGGTCTTCATTGGAGACTGGGAGGGATGACATGTCATTGGGGAAGAAGGTCTGTAGAAGGATGCTGCCTGGGCAGGAGGTGTAGCTGTTTTGGTGGCCTGGATGAGTTGTAGCTGTCATGTTTCTGTGTGAGACTTGCACATCTTGTGGGTGTGAGTTTTTGGAGAACAGTCAGTGGAACCTGAGAGGAACCCAGCTTTTCGATCTGGCTCTTCACATCCACTGCTGCTGAAGAAGCAGTGGGAAATGGTGGTTGCGGGTAGAGAGTAGAGGGGTGGTGGCAGGAGGAAGGAAGCCGAGGGCACCAGCCATGGCTGTGCAGAGCCAGTGTGTACAGCCTCTTTCCCTTGTGTGGCCAGCAGGTCTGTGGAAGTAGAAATCTGGATGGAGGGGGTAAGTCATCTGCATAGAAAGGGCAGGTAGATTTTTGCTTGCAAGTGAAACAAGCTGTGGAGGGAGAAAGAAAACTTTCCGTGGGAGCCTTCTGGAAAATGTTGAGGTTAAGGAGGACACTGGGTAAGAATATTTTGAAGGAGAGGAGCAGAAGGAGGTAGAAAAGACACTGGAGAGCAGATGAAACCCAAATGTCAAGATAAGTAGTGCCTGCTTTTCCCTGCTGCTATCGCCACGCGCTCTCCTGGGTGTGGCAGTTACTCCGTCTCCTCCCTTCCCTTTCACCTGCTGTAACTAGCAGGCTGTCCCCTTGGTCGAGTCTGTACTGCCACGACACTGTACTCTGATCTTGTTCGTTCCCCTCTTGTCAGCTCTTGGAATTGTTTCCTGCCTCAGGAAGACACCTGCTTCCCCACAGGGATTTCTCAAAGCTCAAGTGCTCCTACCCTGGGCTTACATGGCCTGTGCTCGTAGGGTGAGTACCTGGGCTAACGCAGCCTTTTCAGAGCAACCTCCCCTCTCTGTTCTTGGGTCGGTACAGGTAACCTGAAAAGCTGTTCATGCTAAAGTCCTCTTTTTTGTTTGTTTGTTTTTGTTGGGAGGGAGGAACCTGAATGTTTTATTCACGTCCTTTTAAGAGGTAATGTGTCAGGGAAAGGGTGTCATATGCTGAGCATTAGCACTGGCTGACCTAAATGTCCAGCTCTGTCCTGTTGAGCTGTCAGACTTTCTCTGGCATAACACACACACCTCGTGCTGTGGTCATTCAAGGTGGTCAAGAAACTCTGATCTTTGGAATGAGGCAGCCCATGCTCTTACAATGTGTTTTTTACCACTTCCAAAGAAACGTAACATCAGTTGTTCAATAAGAACACTGTAATAAATACAGCTGTATCACTCACTGCTGCTGAAATTGCAGCTGTCAACCATTTTTCTAGTCTGAGCCTTTTCACACTGTGATGGGGAGCATCAGACTGTGGTAGCTGATGCTACAAGCCTTTACTGTGCAGAGCAAAAAAAAAATCCAGAAATTAAGCTAATGCAATAGTTTTGGGCCGTGATCCAGCATGTGTTTGAACACCCAGCTTTGAAATCATTCAAAATATTTAAATATTTTCTTAAGGACCTAATTTTTAGGCCAGAGGTAGCAGAGTCCCTACAGAGAGGGCCCAGGAGGACAGGGTAAGCCCTAAGCGATGGCATCGAGGCTGTTAGGATGATGGATGGTGTCTGTGAGTCGTAACACGTGTCTGCTCCTTGCAGGGGATGTCTGTCTGGTACAGCTCGCAGAGAAACAGTTTAGGTAGGAGGTTCTCTGGTTCAGTCTAATGGAGTATCATGCAAGTTCATCTCTTCAGCTGGCTTTTTAAGCTTCCATTTTTAATTTGCGTACACACTTTTTTTACATACATATAATATATGAGAAAGGGTTTGTTGGGGTTTTTTTTTTGGTGCCTGTCAGCAGGGAATATGCAGCTTACTAAGCTTTCTCGAGTATAATTTAAAATGGAGAAAATGCTTCCATATAAACTAAGATTATCTCATCACAATATTTTTATGATTGTTAATTAAAATGTGAGGAAATCCTTTAGAGCAGATTTGCAGTTTTGAGACTTTTATGAGACTTAACATGAGAGATCTATTTTTATAGTTATGCCTTCTTATTAGTTTTGAGATTAGGATATGTTTAAATGCATGGCTGTCAAATCCTGTGATGATTACTTTTTTGTTTTGCAATGTAGACTAATTCAGTTATGGTCCCATTCATGTGTTGTTTGTGTCCCACTTTTCAACAAGATATTGTACTGCTTTATTGTTATTGCTATTTAAAATAAACTCCCAGAATAGTTTTCATCTGAGCTTGTATTTTTTCTTTTCAATATTAACTTTGTGAAGCATATTTTGTTACATGATTGTGAGTAATGACCATTTAGGTTTTTCCAGCTCCTGGAAATCCATTTTTGTTAGACTGAAAGACTGTAAAATTTAAGTGAAGGAAGGGTCACCACAACTAGATATGAGAGACTTAAATCATTAAAAAAAAAGTCCTGACATGAGTGGAAACCTGGAAAATCTTGGCTCACAGTGCATAAAATTGTGATAGGAAGCAGAACCTACAGAAGTTTATGGGAAAGGTGGGAGTCACTAAACACCAGTGTGTGCCCTGTTTTCTTTGCAGTGGACAGGCACGTCAGTAGAGGATTGATTTTTAGGCATAGTGCTTTCTCCTTGAACTTGTGCTCAGGCTGAAGAAGGAATTGGAGTGAAGATCTGAATGGGGTTAAATATTTTTTTTGTCTTGCTCTAACTATGCCTATAATAGCATGACAATGTGACTCTTTTAATCACAAGCTCATCTGTCATATCAAACAACACCTTGGAGTTGTTTGATTACAGAATGTCCCAGTGTAGGAATAATTAAGGCATGGTGAAAAGTGATCAGCTGTAAATTTTGAAGTCAAGAGTCCATCAGACGTGAACGTGATGAGGATTCAAAGACCTTTGCTTTGACCTGTTTGTGTGAGTGACCATATGGAGAACCTGGTGCTCTAGGCCAGCAGGAGGCTATGTAAGGGAGGAAAGGATGCTCTTTTCTTCTCCCTGTGGGTCATTAAACACAAGCTTTGGGTTTTTTTGTGATGATCTAGAGAGGAAACATGTCAGATAAAGTATCAGTTAGAACAATCAGGGCTAATTATCTTACAGATTTTAAAGGGAGTATTTTATTAGAGAATCACATTGCTCAAGAATATAATGTGTGTTTCCCTGGTGTTTCTCTACTTGTCCAGGTTCTAGCATGGATGGGACATAAGCAGACTGCACTGTCAAAAGGAAAGCAAGGGTGAGGAGGAAGAAGGAGAGTTGTTTGTAATGCTGGCAGGAATATGCATGCTGATGCAAGCTGTGTTTATTTTGGCAAACTATTTTGATAACAGCTAATTAATCAGAATTTGTCTACCAAACTATATCTCGGAGGTTATAGTCCTTTTGCAGGTGTTGAAGGAGAAAACTGAGAATGGGTGGAGTCTCACTGTTGCTAATATTTAATAGAGGAAATGTGTTAAAGGAGTTGTGGCTTTTATTTTTCTATAAGCGTATAGAGAAAAATGAGAACAGAAGTTGAAACAAGAAGAAATGAGAAGAGAAAGCAGAAAACTTCCAAGAGAATAAGTGGGAGAAATAAAGGCTGGAGTGTTTTTTGTGTGTCTTCTGATAAGTGGGAGAAATAAAGGCTGGAGTGTTTTTTGTGTGTCTTCTGAGAGAAAGTCATTGAAAGGTGGTGGGGAAGTGGACATCTATCTGTATCTTCAGAGCTGTGGAAGTAGCATGCCCATTGCTTCTTGGTCCTGCCAGAGCTCTGTGTGCTCTCGCTGGTGGTGGTGCCAGGAGAAGACAGGATTATGAGATTTGCCAGATTTCTGTGACAGATCTAATAATTGCTCCTGACTCGTAAATTCCCTCCCAGAAAAGTAGTTCCTTTTATTTTCATTCTTGCACTGAGGAAATTGGTAGTTTTGCTTTCAATACTCAAAAGAAGGTTATAGCCTTCCTGAAGGGACTTTCCCATCTCTTGTAGAGCCTTTGCCTGCAAAGTTATTTTGGTTGTGTGCCTGTTTGTACAGATTTGAGACTTCTGAAGTCATGTTTTATCTTAGACCAGGTAACTCACTCTAGAATTTTCCCCTCATACCCATCCTTCAGAGGCTGCTGGTGTAAGCTAGTCATGCAGCTTGGTATTGCATGTCCCCTATGGAAAATGGTTGCTTATTTAGAAAGGTGTGTGTAGGGTGCCTGGCAGATCTGGGGGAAGGAAGTGGGAGCAGTGTAGAGGTTTTTTCTTTTCAGTTTTCATTTAAGAAAAATAGTGTTATACACTAAGGCTTGTTCTCCTATCTACCTGGTATTAAAACTAGATAAGAATAACTTCTGATAACCTTGCATCTCATTTTGTCATTTATCCAGTAATAACACCAAATACACTGAAATAGTCAATTATCATTTTTTGTGGCAATTTTATTTCAGTCTTCAGTCACAGAGGGAAAGGAGGCAGTGAAACAGATGAACTGTTAGATAACGTATCAATGTTTCACATACATACTTTCATATTAGTGCAATTGGATATGTACTGAAAGTGAGAATCAATTATATAGCTGCTGCTTATCTGAAGTTAGCAAATGGTAAATGCAGTTTCATTTTTATAATCAATTACCTAGCCCTGGAACTTGTTAGCAAAGGTTAGAAGCTGTAATAAGTTTCAGTAAATGCCTGTGTGTTATCTGAGAGCATTTCTACACACTCTGTTTTAGGGAGAGGAGGGAGAAATATTTTCCTTTTCCCTGGAGTCTTTTAAACTGGCTTGTGAAAGGTGAGGATGAAGCCCTTCAATTTCTGAGCACAATTTGCATTCATCCCATGACAGATGATGGCGTATACTTTCTCATTACTCAAACACTTTTTGTTTTCAGTTGTAATCATAGTTTACTTTACTTTCAGCTTCTTGAGTTTAAAGGAGACTTACATTTGTGCGTGGTTAATTTATCCACATCACTGGTCAGAATTTACAGATAAGGAGGGATAGTAACAAAGGATAAGTCTGCTCTTTTTTTATTATTTCTATTTTTGTCTGACTTTCTCAACAAGAATCCAAAATTCCTTGAGTGCAGAAGCTGTTTGTTGCTGGTGACAGGCTACAAGTGCATTGTGCCAGAAAATTACCAATCTTCCAGTCCTACTAGCCCATTCAAGACAGCGTTTGCTGTTCATACACAAGCTTTCATGTTCCTATTCCTGAAGTACCTTCTTATCACACACTCCTTTATTTTTGTTCAAATGTTCTAGCATTGTTGTTTGCTTATTGACTCTCTTCTATGATTGTATTTCTGGAGGCTTCTTCAGGCTTTGTTTCTATTGCTTTTCTGCTGGATCCTGTCAGAGTTGCACACCTCTGCATCACTTTTTTCACCAAAGTCTTTTTAAAAGAAGATCTTGTGTGCAATTTAATCCTCAGTTCTAAAGTTTCTAATATCTGAAACTGCAGCTATTGGAAATGATTGGATCAGGTTGTTCTGCTAGCCGGACTAAAAAGGCAGGCAAAATTTACCAGTAGGACATTTAGTTTATTTTTATTTCTTAGTTACTTTTCTTAAGGTAAAATTAACTTTTGGTGAAATTGGTGATCTTATACCTCTTTTTTATTTTCATTTTTATTTATTTCTCTGTGAGCACTGTAAACTCTATTGAAACTGCTTACTGTTTTTGATCAGTTTTAATGAAGAAAAAAAGAATTCTTGCTCTACTTTATAATTATTTACCATAACTATTTGTTATTTCTTGTTCAAAACTAGCTTTTGTAGACCACTTAGTTTCTGAATCACAATGTATTTTGGCCTCCTGTTTTTCTAAGAGCCTTTCATTAGCAGTAGTCAGGCTCTCACTAACTGCATTTTCTGTCTCAGTATGGTCATATGTATTTTTTTAACTGACTAATGTTAAAGTGGCCTGACTGCTCCTCTGTTTTTCAAACTGATGGATAACATTTATTTAAATCCCTGTGGCAATGATCAATCTTTCTAAGCTTGTAGACTGTTGTCTTTTGCTTCCCAGGTCCTCCCTGGGAAACTTGACTGCCAGCTGCAGGTTGCAGCAGCAATGAAAATGGAAGCATTTTCTAGGTACACTTGGTATCTTTATTTAACCAGAAATCTTTATTTAACTGGAAGCAATGCTAAGAATAGCAACCTCTGCTAGCCTGACTGGCTTGATTCTCATTCAGGTTTCAATATCTATATTTAGCTGGGCTCTTTTTCTCTGTTCTCCAAGATCACACAAGTCTTCTCAAGTTGCCCCAACTCTCTGCACAAATTGCAGCAGGGAATACAGATCACATTAATGGTTTAACAAACTCTTTGGTGAACAGGGGATTACAGGGTAGGGCAGTTTTCTTCTGGCAGTGTTTTTCTGGGGTGGTGAGTGCTGCCTGGAGCCAGGTAAGGATGCTGGAACGAGCATTTGGTGTAGTGAGATGGTAGCTGTGTGAGTGTAAGGCTGTGCTGGGAGTTATCTAATGGAGAGGCTGCACAGCTACATTATCAGTGAAGTGATTTCCTTCTAGTTCTAGTTGAATATCAGCTCAGGGGTACCCGAGCTATCCAGAAGTGGTCAGAGACCTATAAGACTCTTTCTCAAAATTCTGTGTGGACAGGAGGAGGAGGACATAAGAGTCAGCTCTGCCCTTTACAGACATGAGAGGAGGCTTTTGGATTTTACAGCAGCTCAGCACCACCACCACCTCCTCCTTGTCCTGGCCAGGTAGCAAATGCTGCTGCACCTGAAGCAATGCTGCTACAAGGTGGGCTGAGGGAGCAGTAACTGGCTTGCTTGCTTCTGGCCAGGCAGAAAAACTTGATGGAAGTCTTTCATTCTGTCATCTGAAATGACAGAATGAAAGAAATTAAGGAGCCTGTGAAGGACTCTTGTGTTACTGGATGAAAGGACAAATTGGATGGAGACAGAAAAGCTAAGTGAGAGGTGAAGGAAAGGAAGAGCAGAGGGAATGACAACTGCTGTAGAACTCTTTTTCATAAATAAAAAAAAAAATTAAAAAATCTCTTACTGGCATTAGGCAATAAAGGCCAGAAATTGTTTCTTTCCTTTCTAGTTTTTATTTTGCACAGCTTATAAAAATGATATAGCTGTACTTCATTTATATCTATCAATAATTGAGTCTGTAATTAAGGCTTTTATTACCAATAAACCCTTGTGATTCTGTGTGTCTTGAATATTATTAAAGCCCATTTTTCATTATAAATTTCTCCTGATGATCAGTTATGAAAGTTTTTTTTTTTAATTTAAAAATCAATGACATAAAGCATTTTGTTGGCAATTTTTTTTTTTTTTTTTCAGAATACAGAGTGGAAGAGAGCAATACAACAGAGATGATGATCCAAATACTTTGCCGTTGCATTTTTTTAATCTCTCCAAGGAAACATGGAAAAATTTTTAAACCTTTAGTGGGGGTTTAGACATGCTGACAATGCATTTCAAACTCTCTAATGTTACTACATGCAAATTCTTTGTTTTGCTTTATTCCTCAAAAGGTGCTCAAGTTCAAATGCAAGGAAAGCAAACTCTTACTGGAGAATTTCATAAACTGATGCCTGTATAATATAATTTTGCAGATGCATTTTTTCCTGTCCTCCCTTTGGGATGCAGGATAACTTGTATGGGGAGGAGTGATGAAAGATGCTTTATAAACAACTAAATGACCAACTAAACTGCTTAGGAAGGCAATCATGCACCTTAAAAAGACAATCCAATAAAAACCTCCAGTTACTGATTTATTTGTTTTTCCAAACTTTCCATATCTTCTGACATTAATGTTCTAAAAGGCATTAAAATATGTATTTTTTTTTTTTTTAGTTTTGTCTCTTCTCATACTCTTCATTTTCTCCATAGGTATATGAAATAGACACAGATATACCTACCATTTTCAGAATATTAAAAGAAAAGAAACTTAGTGGTTTGCAAGAAAAATGTGGTTATGGTCTAATGTTGACAGTTTGACTCAAAATAATTTCCAGATCATTGCCATTACAATAAATTTGGGATAGATATAAAGAAAGAAGTTGCAATTGGAAGAAAAATAATCTTGGTAGGGGAAGGAAACCTATTTTACACTTAAAAGCCCCGATATATTATAAATAAGCATAACAGAAATACAGATATTATATTAATCTTTTAAATTTTTATTCAGTATAAGGTCACTTTTTGAGTCATGGTGAAGTAGTTTTGATGTCACTGTAGTAAAAAAAAGTTGTAACTGGCAGAAAAAATAGTAGTAACTTGTACCATAGAGGTTTATCCTCTAATCTCTGTGTTACTGTTGAACTTTCTGATTCATTTGCTTAATTTGTGCGTGGATGTTTTCACAGCATAGCAAAGTCAGAATGACAGGTGGAAAAACCTACATGCTTAAGCTCAAGAGCTCTACCAGCCAAAGAGTTTGGTGTGGCTGCAGTTGTGAAAGGGTTTTGCTGGCGTTATACCTAACGCCCTTTCAAACAGGATAAAACTGTCTCCAGTGGGGAGGATTTGCTACAGCCGTGCTCAGTCTCTGATCTGGACTGGATGCAGTTGAGCCTTGCGACGTGCTCTTCTGTGGTTGACTTTAGACACTGGAGAGTGTAGGGGAAGAACTGTGCTGCTCCCTTCCTGCTGCAGCTTTCCCCCAGGTGTAGCCGTGCTTCCTCCTTCAGGGATTGTTTCTATTACCATGCATCAGGGTCAGGCCAAAAAGTACAATGGCTTGAACGTTTGAAACCACTAACAGCAGTTATAAAGGACTGTCATTGACTCAGTGGCCAAAAGAAAGTGGCTATAGCCTGATGGGATGACAGGCAGGCTGTAGCTTGCAGAGCTGTAGGGTGGTATTGCAGATGGGAGCTGTTCTTAGCTGTTTCATAGTCTTCCTTGGACAAAAAAGCCAGGTCTGTGGTGTTGCACACTGCATCATGATTGACTGAAAATCTCACCTATCAGTTGACCTTTTGTCTTGATGTGGGAGGGCACGAAGGGGTCCTAGCCCTCTCAAGGGAGTGGAGCAGTCGTTTCCTTGTCTGGAGAGCATCTCTGCGAATGAGAGTAGGGGTTTGTTAACTTGGCCTTCACCTGCAGTTACCAGTGGCTTGTTCCTACAATAACTGTGTTCCTTCTCCTGTAGCTCTTTGGATTTCTTAGTTGATGATGATCAGACAAAAGTAGTAAGGCACAGTGACAAAATGCTTGAGCAGCTCTCCTCTGTCAGCTCAAAGAGCTGGGAGATTATGTCCGTGGTCATACTTAAGGGATTGCGCAAACCACGGGAAGACAAGCTTAAATTCTATTTCATCTGTCAGTGGAGATTCTCAAAGATCTTTGCAAGTGCCATGTTTGTGATAGGCCTCTCAGGAATAACTCCTCAAGGAAACTTTTCATTTCTGGGTAAATAGTCAAAAAGCTGCTTTATCTTCAGACTTTTAGATGTTGCACCTCTGTTTTTACTTAAAAGAGAAGACAGAGTCAAAACCTACTTTTGATCAAATCAGAAGCCACTTGTGGATGGTTTATTTTTTATTTGTCTTTATAGGAGTAGTGTCAGCAATACCTGTAGATGTGTAATACATATCTATTGCAAGAAAATTACTGGAGGAGAAGAAAGTTAATTTCATCTAGAGGCTTCTTCCTTCGAAGAATAATGTACCTAAATGCCTAGGGAGGGAGGCAGGGTAATTAAGTTCATTAATTTTGCTGTTACCTGCTGTTGTCCGATGGGTAGTTTTATGTGGGAGGTTTTTTGTGTATGCTAATAGCAATGCATGCACACAAATTATTGTGCTTTTCATCTAGTTACCTTCACAGCCTTCAATGAAGAGGATGTGTTCTTGCCATATTAAGGAAACAATCCTATGTCTATTACTATACAGTAGAAGCATTTTAAGGAGGGGAAAAACACAGTGGTATGGGTGGGACTCCTGGTCATACAGTGTGTGATTTATTTCCTGCATGCCTGATACTGTCAAGTTTACTGTTACTATCTGCATTTTTTGTATTGAAAATAGAAGTTAGATGATGTTTTTGAATTGGAACTTGATGAACCAGAACATGCCACTGCACAGGGATGGTTTCTACACCAGCATGGTTTGTCTCTTGACACCCTGAACTTTTTTCTCCTACTGAGTGGCTTGTTGCCGAAGTTGGACTTATTGCTTATGCTTGGCCTGTGCTTCAGACTTTTTGCTTGTTTCCACAGCTTGAGGAAACTGATGCCTCACTGCTTTTTCCTATTTTCCTCTCCTCCCTTCCCTTTCTTCCCCTCCCAGTCTCTGACAATTTTGCTGTCTTACTCCCCTGTTTTAGTACAGCTCTCTTACAGCCTTGCCTCATCAGGCAAGGTAATGAAGAGGCACATCAGGCTGCTCTCAGGATGCACAGTTTCCAGCTAATTGTGTCCTCTTCAATTGTCCTCTTGAAATAATTTTTTCTGAGATGGACTATGTGTCCTTTCACAGATGGTTTCAAAAACACCTTTGGGTGTTTTAAGCAGTAAGGAAGCTGTCCAATACCTTTTCTTGCTTTAATTCATTTACATGCTGTGAAAGTGGGGCATCCTAATTATACCTCATCACTTGGAAGGTCACTTTAGCAGCTCTCCCAATTAAGTTGTCTACATCAGTAAAACAGGATTTTTTTAATTGTTTTTTACCCAGATTTTTATTTGACTAAGACTAAAGTCTGTTGTGTCCCTTTGGTAGTCTTTGTAAAACTTCAGAAAGTGAAGAAAAATAGTGGTTTCCTCAGGTGATGTACTCTTCTTTTTAAACTACTTTGATGGCAAATTGCTGGGCTTGTTTATTGTAGGCAGTGGTGTCCTTAGTGGAAGGTAGGTGATGTGTAGCATCCATCAACTAAAATTAAATCACTTTGCCTGCTGAGGTTTTGCTTGCTTGTTTGGGGTTTTTTCTTATGTCCCAGTAAGAGCTTATCTTTGTTTCAATTATTTTCACTGATTCATTGCAAATAGTGGGCTTTATTTGTATTTGTTATTATTAAGCATGCTGAATAAACAGGGAAGTCCCTGGGAATTTCTAATGCTGACAAACTAATTCTGTCCCATTAAGGTGGGCTACTCCAGCACTGAGATCTCTGTGGCCCAGTATCTGCTTTGTGAGTTGTGTGTGTAATTTCTCTATTAAAACAAAGCATTAAACTAGTGAAGTTCTCGACTGGGATATTACACGTGGAAAATTACTCTGAATTATAAAGTACTACAATTGTTTCTGTTTCTTCCAGTCTGGCATAAAGCTCTTTTAGGGTTTTTTTAGCACTTGGAGCTGTGTAGCCTGCTCTAATGCATTCAAGAAAATACCTTAGTGACTATGAAAGCTTGATATGTTTGTGTAAGATTGATCACTATACTTCACACTTGCTCTTGTGTTCTTGTGAGTGTTCATTTTAGTCTTGCCCTTGAGAAGTTTCACGAGGCTAGTTTGTAAGTGACAATATAATACCTTAAGTGGGTGTGTTAGATATTCCTAGGAGCTGTGTTCTTTATTGATGTTTGCAAGAAGAAAAATAAAGCTAAGAACAAGAGATCTTTATGAATAATTGTATGCTTTCAAAAGTGTTCTGCTCAGCTTAATGCACACTTTAATTCTCCAGAAAGCGCCCAAGCAAAAGATACAATGCAACAAACTTGTTAATCACTTTCTCTCCTCCACTTTGAATTAATTTGTCACAGCATCTCAAGTGTTTCTGCTGGTTTTTAGTGCCAAAAAGGTATGAGCAGATAAAAAGAGCAAATTGTCATACAAGATTCATGATAAAAGGATAAAAGGACAGAAAAGAAGTGAACGGGGTTGGTGCAAATACATAAAGTATGGAGAGCAGGAGAAAATATCTCAAAATAAAGTACAGCCATGAAACTGCTACTTACATAAATGAAAAATTATAGGACAAACTATATCTAACCACTCAGTGGGAAGTCTGGACTATATAAAATGCTTCCATCAGAGTATAATTTGCTAAAAGCTTGTGTTCAGTGTGGAATTGAGTTTGGCTTGTGATGGTGTTTGGCTAAGTGAAAGGCTGCATTTACCTGTTTAATCTTTACCTAGGTCTATTGATAGATTTTAGATGATGTAAAGCTAAATTTATGCTCACAGTGAACGATCAAATGCCATCCACTGAAGTGCTCTATGGAATTTCTTCCTTGGTTTTCAGTTGTAGGTTTAACCCTTGATCTTTGAAAATCTGCCAGACTGTGACATGAGGCTTCTGTGGCTACAGGTCAGCTGAGACCCGTGTCTTTGAAGTCCTTTAAATTCAGTATTTGGATGACACTCAAAGCCAGAGTTAGAGGAGGATGTGTGTGTGTGAAGGGAAGAGATGTGTGTGTATTGCTTTTGATTTAGTTGCCCTTGCTGACACAAAAATGACACAGTGTTTGTGTGCATCCAACACAAGATCAGAGCATCTCTTTGGGGACCTGGTGAAACATACTGACTTGTGAGCACACAACATTGACCAAAATTCACAGATTTCTGTGAGAGGGCAATAATGGATTACTTAAGCTACTGTGTTAACTAAGCTTGTTACTGTCAAAGTGGAGAATTCTCTGTTATGAGAGCTCTGCTGCCTCTCACTGAAGTGGGCTACCCATGGGTTGGATCAGTAGTGCCGGTGCACATGCCCGTGAAATGCCGGTTAAAGTAGGGCGAGAACTATTGTCCTGGGGAGGGATGGCTTTCTGTGGGCCAGCCACAAAGCCTGTAGGAAGGATCTGCTCACTGCTGAGTTATGGGCAGCTGCTAGAAATGGAGGTACAGGTTACACTTCTCTGTCTTTGGGGTCCTTGAGCTTGGTGTTCAGCTGCTGGGTTGGCTCAGTGTGTCAAACCGCTGCAGAAGCTGCTAGGTTCTGTGCAGGGAACAAGCCTCCCAAAGCCCTTTAACTTGGGTGTCTGCAGGAGTGACTGTTTGAAGAACTTCAGCTCTTAATTAGTTGCAACTTGAAAGGTGTTTACAGAAGCTGAGAGCATGAAGTAATTTGGAAGCAGAGTAAAAGCTGCAGTAGTTTGGATTAAGAACCTTTTCTATCATTTCAGCTACCTGTGGTCATACCAGGAATACCAATCTGAGATCATTGCTCTGTGCTGACATCTGGGGTTGCAGTTCTTTCACTGAGAGGAAAACTCTTCACAAAAAGTGATCAGAAAAAAAAAGTGAAAGAAAACAACAACAACAAAATCTAAGAGCTCCTGTTTGCCTGCTCTTTTGATGCTTATTTTAATTTATCATATACATCAAGGACCATGGAGTCTAATTTGCATATGCCCTGTCAGGGTTGGTTTTTTTGGTCTAGATTAAAATGCAAATACCTAAGTATAGAAAAGCATCCATATTAAGAATTCAGCAACTGCCTTGTTATAATTGAATTTGTGTCTCAGGCTAGGCATTTGTGTTTTAGCCAGTTTAATTTACATTTGAATTAACAAGCAGAAACTTTGAACTGGGTACTCAATTAGAAAATGGTATGCAGGTACATTCTTCTTTACTGCAGCCTCCAGAGACACAGTATTTATCTGTATAAGGCCAAGTTCTAAGTTTCTTGTTCAAAATTGAGGTTTCTATTTTAAGTGTCATTGGGACTTGTTTGTTTTTTTTCTACCAATCTCAAATACAGAATTTCCAGATTTGAATTAGGACTTTTTTTCAGAAGTGTTGAGTTTTTTTTTCTTTGTGTTGCCCTGGAGATTTACAGGTTTGGTATTTTACTTGTTAGTGATTTTGAAAAACAATAGTATCTGGTATGAGATGTGTGAGTTAACCAGAGATGATGCACTGATGAGCTCAGATCCACAGAATCAACACAGATTAAACTTATTCCAACTGAGAAAAAAAAAAAAAATCTGTATTTTTAGAACACAGAAGATATATATAAAATGAAGTATGTAACTTGGAAGTAAGTTTAATACCACTTTTTTGAGGAGAAACCTTACAACTTGTCAGCACCAGCATTATCACTAATGAATTGCAGATAGAAGATGCAGGTGAATAAATACTTGCTGTTAAATTGGCTTATAAAATGCTAAAAACATGACAGTGTATGACTTCTGCAGTGTCACTTCAGAAGTCATCTTTTATTTTCAGAAATGTATTTTGAGATAAAACAATGAAGAACAGGAAAGGAGGAGCATGTGTGAAGCATGACCACAGATTGATGTGCACCTTCTCAGGCTGGTGGTGCATCCCCAGATCTGCATGGAGAAGTGCTGGAGTACCAGGTGTGTAATGTACTCCTGGCAGCCTCTTAACACTTCCAACTTGAAGTACTGGGCTGGATCGTGGTGTTATAGGTCCATTAAATTCAGGAAGGATAAATAATTATTTTAAGCAAGACAATGATGAGAGAGCAGTGAGATAAAGAAACAAATTTTTGGTAGATCTGTATTAAATCTCTAAGAGGCTAGGCAGCAATAGGTTCCATACAGGGGAATTTGTTAAAAATTCAGCAGACTGGAAAATGGAAGTAGGCTCAGAGGAGTCTTACATTTTCAGTTCAAGTGTTCACTGCTAATTTCAGGCCAGAGGGCATGGCGTGTTTGGGTGAAGCAAGTGGTTTATACCCACATTGGAATTTCCTCTGGGAAGATTTATAGTGACATTAGCAAGGAAGAGGTGTGCACTTAAGACTGGAAGGGGCATCTTGGATTGCTAGTTCTCTGCCTATATAGTCACAGATTATCATATCAATTCCCTTATTAATTGAATGACTCCTTTTAAAAATTATGAAGTTTTCTGCTATCATTTCTTCCCTTTAGAAGGCTAGAAAGCCTTGGCTTGTCAGGATGAAGTGATAATATATTCAAGTTTTGTGGCACTGTTTGAACTTTAGCTTAAACAGGACTGTCCCCGATACATTTGGAGAACAAAGTCTTCTCTCGTATGATAGACTCTCCTTTCTGGCAAGTAAAAAGATTTACTTATTCAAATTAAATCAGGGCTTCTTGAAAATATGTGAACAGTGCTGTGCTGTTGAGACAAGGCTTCACCGTGGTGGTTGTGCAGTGACACTAATACTTTACATGCCGAAGTATAATTTAGGTTCCTATTTCTGTTTCCATTGAGCTGTCAGCCCATCTTTGCTGTGTCTCTATTTGTCATGCCTAGGTTTGTTTGCTTGTACAGCACTTCCCAGTGAGATGCCCTGGAGAGCTTGCATTTCTGTGTCTTTTATCCCATTTCTATGACTCCATTCCTAAGGCAATCCTGGATCTTTCCAGGTGGTGTTCTCTCTCTCTTTCCCCCCCCCCTTCTTTTTTCCCCTGATGACAGCCTTTCCACTCTGCTCAGCCTGCAGGTCTTGCTAGCACGCTGCAAAAAAGCATTGGTGAGAACTGAAATAAAACATTTTGATGTCAAGACAAGCATTTCGAGAAGTCCACTGATAACCTCCTATTTGTGGTTAGGCTTCATTTCTCACTTGGTTAACTTAGTGTTCATCCTTGTCAAAACTTGCTTTGAGAATGAACATTGTGACAGGAGTAGTAGAGCTGTTGACTTGGTTATGAGCTGTATAGTGCTGTTGTCTTAACTAAAGCTGTGGTAATTGATACAGCGTTTTCTTCATGTCTTAACTCCTGAAGCATGCTTAACTTCAGAAGGTTAGTTCACTCTTCTAATACCAGACACTCTCTAGCTTAAGTACAAAGTGTTTTTTGTGGACAAGACATTTTATAAGAGGAGGAAAATGGCTGATCTATGAAAATGTCATGAATATACCAAGATGGATGTGGATATGAAAGTTTATGGGTGTTTGTTAAGGCACGTGAAAGTGCTGGACTTTTGTTCTAAAGACTTACTCATATCTGCTTATGCTTGATTTTGCTTACAGCTCTGCAGAACTGAAGCTAGTTCAGATGTTACTGGGTATTTTCTTTCCCTCGTGTTAGTCATCAGTAATTTTTTTTCTGTTAGTTTGCATCCATGCAAGAATATGTGCTTACTGCAGCTGATTGAAAGGGACCTATAAATGTACAGCTGGCTTTGGGTAGGGGGAAGGAGTGTCTTTCTTCCTACCTAAAGACATCCTGAGATCTAGAATGTCTTAGATCTCTGAATCGGTACCTGACACCTTAAGACACAATTCAGCTCACTGTCCTCGATGTTACAATGTCCAAGATGACACCCCCTCCCCCCACCCCTTCTGTTCATTGAAAATAGGAGAATTCACATAGTTGGACATACAGAGTTTAGGGAAGTTTTTTGAGACAAAGAATTTTGAAGGTAAACATGTGATCACTTTTTCCAGCATTTCAAAAGTAGGAAATAATTTAATTGCTCTGACTATATCATTAAAACTAATTTTTTTAGATTTTAAAATGTCAGTTATATTAAGGCATAAAATTAATGCATGAATGTTTTATGGAGTATAAACTCAGTAGAAAAAGTAATGGGGTGAGAGAGAGGGGTAAATGAGAAAGGCAGGTATGTAAAAATGGTGGAAAATACTACATGAGAAGTAGTATTGATATGATATGAAGTAGTATATGATATGATTTTCTGTATTTTCTCATCAATGTCAGAACTGCTGATTTCAAAGTCACACATACAGCATTTTTGTAGGACAGGAGAAGGGATCTAAGCAGTCTAGAGACACTTGATGTTTGAGTGAAGAAACCAAAATTGATCTTTCCAGTGTCTCAGTAACACTTCTGTGAGACATGTCTTTTGGTGCACATCCAGTTTTCCCCACCCACACATTTGGAAAAAAAAATAGAAATAAATAGTTCTTTTTGCTGCTGAGTAACTAGACCTTGGGGGAACAAAGCAGTGAAGTACTGATGTGAGATAGGGTGGCTGCATGATTCACTGCAAGGAGGCTGGACTGAAGGATGCTCAGTTTCCTGAGAGTCTGCCTCCTACTTTTTTTCTACAAGTGTCAGGGTCCAAGTATCTGTAATAGCTGCTTATCTTGTGAGGGAGAATATTTAAGAAAGTATCACTACTAAAAGACTGGAAGAATATTGATTCCTAACCAGCATCTTGTTAGCAGAATGATCCTGAATGTATTTCCTTTGAGACTGAATATTCACCAATTATTTTGTCCTCAGTGTTACTGAAAATAAGCAGTCATTTTTCTGCGTGCCAGGAAAGCAGTGCCCTGCTATTTCTCACTTAGCTCGAAGAAAGGTTGTTCATTTTGTGCACCAACATGAAGAGCTGATTTGAAACAGCCAGGGTTTACTCCCTTGTAATTATGAAATTAGGACTAATGGCTTTCCTTTGCTTAACATGCATCATTTCTTGCCACTGCCCACACAGTTAGTGTAAATGCAGTGATAAAATGAAAAAGGAGGGGAAAAACAGTCCTGTTTCCTAATTTATTTAAATAGTGAACGTGCATAATTCTTTGGAGTGACACACAGCTGGACTTAACTTTCAAAAATGGCATTGTAATGAGATTCATGCTAGCTTTAGGTTTGCCTATCTGTAGCTTACTGCAAAATGTTTGTTATCACATATTACTTCTATTAAACATTAGCTGACCCTGGCTGTTTTAGTGACATAATAAATTGCAGAGGAAGTAATTTCTTCTTTTAAAAAAAAAAATACCAAAAGCTCAATCAATACTGTAACAGTGTTTTTAAGCTTACTGCTTTGGATTTTGATGCTTGATTTTTGGAGTTAGTCAACTCTTGCTTTTTCATAAGGTAAAGCAACATGGAAGATAAAACAATATAAGTAGAACATCTTGCTTTTGTATTCATTTTTCCTCAGCAGAAGGAAATTGGTGGTGAGATGTTAAAATACAAGACAACCAGCAATGGCTGGTCCTACTGAAATCTCAGCCTCCTTGGTTATGAAAGGGAGTTTCCTGCAGTAGCGTATAGTATTTCTCTTACAAAGGAGAGAATGTGTGGTCTTGAAGTGCTGAACTGGTTTATTTTAACTTGTTTATTCAACATAGTTTTGTGTTGGCTTTGTGTGTTCTTTTTTGAAATAATAAAGATAATTCTGAAGAAGTACAGCAATACTTTGAAAATTGCAGCTCTGGCTTTCTTGGGAAGTGATGAATATCACTCTTCATGAGTAAAAACTGTACAGTTTGGGACATGGTTTTCTTTTTCCCACTAATATTTTTTTTTTTTTAAAAGATGGGTGAGTAGGCTCTGAAGAAAAAAGAAATAATCCTCAAATCTCTGTATTTTATGTATAATATGACTTTTCACCTTTTGAGGCTAGCTGATACAGTTCTGGCATTTTTCTTTATGCTGAAGTAAATCTTCATGAAAAGATGGAAAGAAGAGGTTTACACTGAAATCTCAGCTAGCTGTAAAATAAGTGTAATGTTAATATGCCCAGGTTCCAAAATTGTGCTCAAATAGAGCTTAAAAACCTGAAGAGCTGCAGCTGGACATCTCTCTTTCATGCTTAACATGATTGCAAGAATTTGTTGAGAAGTCTTACTCAAATACTGAGATTATAAATTGTATTATGGCTGTGTAGGAAGAGACTGCTACAAGAATAAATAGCATGTCTTGCTGCCTTTTCCCCACTCCCACCTTGTGTGGGAGGGAGAGGGGAGGAAAGGACAGATAAAGTGATCAAATAAAGCTGGCAGAAAGCGTATGTAACACAGTTGAGTTAGAGATCTGTCTGCTCAGCAGAATATGTCGGTGTGGATGAAGACTTCGAGCTTCAGCTGTCTAACCCAGAGACTCGAAGAATTTGATCCTTTCATGAAAATAGAAACCAAGGTACTAGAAATGAAACACTTCAAAAATGTGAGCAAAACCAAAATGAATGACTTCACAGAGCAGCTAAAGATGCTCAGCTTGGCAATTCGTGTGATTGCTCTAGCGTGGGAGCTATGATTTGATTTTGTGAAGAACTGGAGAGGCAAGTCTGAGTCCCCTTGGCCAGTACTCAACCTTTGGGGTAGGGGTGGGGATCTGAACAGCCATCCTATGTGTATTCATAGGTGTTTGCTGCAGCAGAAGTGGAGCCTACACGTGTCAGCTCCTAGGAGAACATTTCGATGTCCAGAAGAAGTAATTTTCTTACCGAAACAGTGCATCAATGACAGTGGGATTCATGGCTTCTTGTGACTTTCTGGTCTTGTAATTGGGCTTGGTACCATGATGTGTTAGCATTGCTCCAGCCAGAGAAGCTGAACCTGAGCATCTGGAACACCCAAGAGTTGAGAGAGAAATAAAAGTGCGTGCTTTTACCTATTTTGTGGTTGGTACTTTTTGTAATGAGCCTGTAAAAAAAAAATGGTGGGTAGTGGAGGGTTTTGAGTGTTTTTGTTTGGTGTCTTGTGTTGTTTTTTGTTGTTGTTTTTTTTTCTTTCATTAAGCAAAACCAGCAAATTTGATTGAGGATGTGTTTGCTTCTGGAATTGGCTTCTGCTTGAAGAATTATCAAAGCATGAAACAGTTACTGCCCAGCCATAGCTCCTCTCTTTCAAACCTCCTGTGTGTGCCAACACACATACTTTTCTCGTTTCTAAGTTGTGGATTATGTCTGTGGTGTGCCAGCACGCTTGCATGAATCTGACATGAGAAAAGAGATTGCTGGAAGGCAAGATCCTTTTTTGATTGCTTTTCTGTATGAAGAGAGAAAGCATGATCCCTTGCTCACTGCACTGGCAATAGAATGTGGAGGCTTTTGTGCCTCTAGCAGAGTCCGAGGGCCCTGTATGTTCCCATGCTGGAATGTGGTCTGACCTAAAAAACAGTTTACTGTAGCCAATATTAGATTAACAGATTGCTGTGGTTTTCTGATTTGTTGCTTCAGTGTCAGTTAATTGTCTAGCCTGTGCTTTGTAAACAAAAAGCTTTTGGAAATCTAGGTGTAACTGTCTCAGAAGAAATCCCCGTTCACTCAATTTTTTTTCTAATCTCAGTGGGTAGGCAAAGACTAATTTTTGGATGCTGTTACAAACTGATGAAGTAATAGGAAGATATTTCTTTCTCTAAATCTGAAAGTTGCAGAAAAAGATTTTGATAAAATTTAATACACCACTAAAGTCTTAATTGACATCCATCTCTATTAGAGCCCAGAGAAGGCAGGAATTAGATAAAGTTTTGGTGTGTGTTTTTTATTGGTTTATTTGTCTGTCTTTTTGGCAGACTTTAGATTCAGGAGTTGCTTAGATTACACTTTAGAAGTCCAAAGATGTAATCTTTACAATATAAGGTTTGGGGGTTTTGTTTGTTCTCTATGCAGTTGAGTAGCAGGAAGAAATCTGTTGTATAAAAGCAATGTCAGGATCCAAAATGTTAGGCTGGTTTTTATCAGAAGTGTGAAGTTTTAATAGCCATTTTAAAAGCTATTGTAAAGCACTATTCATATCCTACAAGGGTGAAGTTTTATAGCTTTCTAAAAATGGTGTATGCTCAGGTTACAAATGCATTTTGAATTCTCTAGTATCGTCTAAAATGTTAGTGTGGTGAAAGATACTGAATCTGAATGGATATTTCCTGACCAATGACCAAAACAGTGAAATGTTGTTGTTTTTTTTTCTCAATAGACAAGTTTCTCCTTTATTATAAAAATAAAATATAGTTTTTTGAATAGAGGAAATGGACATTGCTATGCAATTATATCAGGTGTACTGTGTGCTGTGAATGAAAGTACTTAAAAACTTAGAAGTTAGGCCAGTGAAGATTTGTGGGGGAGGAGAAGGTTACAGGTGTACCCTTGCAGCCTTCTGAAAGACGTGGTGTGATCTCCCAACATCTATGTTGGACTGAACAGGGATTATATTGGCCAGTTTTACCTAGTGAATGACTTTTAGAATCAGCAAGAGATGAAAGAAGACACATAACATCTGGCTAGTGAGGAGATATTTGTGTATCTCAGCAGTTCCTTGTGGGCTTTCCTTCTGAGGATGTGTCTTTACATGTTCTTGGACGAGGGTTTCCTTAGGGACAAGCTGTGACCTTGGACAAAGACAAGGAATTCTGCCTTGTGTCACCTAAGCTCCTTATGTTAAGAAATGCAGAACTTTGGCCATAGTTAAGGGGTTTGGTGTGGGTTGTTTTTTTTTTGTGGTGGGTTTTTAATTATTATTTTTTTAATTACATAACTGTGAAAATCAGGCTGATTCTAGGTATTTCTGTGTTATTGGTGTTCTAGTATTTTTCTTAGTAGATACATGCACAAGGTAAACAAAAGAAACTGAGATTGACAAATATTTAAAGAGCTTGCTGGCTTTCATGGGCAGAATGTGCTGAAAGCCACATCAGTTCTGTTTGTTTATTTTTATTTTTTTTTTAAAGAGAGAGAGAACACAAATAGTGGCTCCTGACAACCCCGCAGGACATTTGAGAAGCTGTGATTTAACATGTTTTATGTTGCTATTCTTTTAGTGTAGTCCAGTAACTAAAAGCGGCTTCACTTCTCTAAGGCTGTGTGAAAAAATTGAGTTTTAGAATGCAAGTGGATAAGAGTGATTAAAAATAAAATCTCATCTGTGTGTGCAATGCCTAATTTAATTAGTGAAATTCTTCTTGGAAGTGCTACCTTCAGAATTTAATCTGTCATCTTTTTGTAGTCAGTGTGGTTACCTGCCTTACAGAGTACATGTTTGCGTGGCTGATGGTGGCTGCAGAAGTGATTGGCCCTTTTGAAGGGCAGGGTAGCAGTAAAAAATGGGAACTCTTTTTTTTTTTTATTATTATTATTTTTTTCCCTCTCTGAAAATGAGCACATCTAGAATCTGGCAAACTTTGTGGCAGAGACCAAGAGAGAAGCACTTTCTTTTACTTGGAAGCAGCTTTTCTGGCACAGAAGTGTGACAGCTTTTGTGTCCTCTCTTGGATCAAGTCAAATGGGCTGGAGCAAAATCTTTGCTTAGTGAGGGATGTCATTTGTAACTCAAACACTGATGCTGGGCTTCCAGCATGATAAAGTGCTGCTTCTCCTCCCTATAACTTTTCTGTCCCAAGCATTTTTTTTTTTTTGTTAAATTTACAAGCTGTAAATAAATCTTAGTTTTAAACTATCCTGTCACATGTTAAGAACCCTCCACCAAAACAAAAGCAAACCCACCATTTAAGCTGGAAATTATATTTCTAGTGTAGCTACAAATGACTGTGAATAACCATCTATTTGAACAGGTGTGTTTCTAACAATACATCTGTTCTTTTTGATGGTAACCATGGTGAAAGGCCATTCAACTTGACTGAACTTCAGAAGCAACCTGGCAGAGAACTTGATATGGCTAAACCATTTGTTTAACATAATCTTATCACTTGAGCAAAACTGAAATTATATTTAGCAGTATACTTTGTGATGCAAAACATGCTCTGGAATAAATTCTTGTGTACTTTTTGATGATTAACTTCATGTAAACTAGCATGGTAAAACTTTAAAAATATATTCATGTTTTCTGAACAGATTCTGAGTGCCTTTCTATATAATAACATGAAATGAGAATTATTGTGTAATAGCATGGGCTAGTCCAAGCACTGGGAGAGAATTTTCCTAGTTTAGCTTTTTCAGATGTCTGGGTTTAGTCACTATAATTCTGTGTGTGATAGCAATTGGCTAATTACAAGTATATGAAAGTGATTGGTAATAAGCAGACTTGGGGTTTTTTTTCCCCATATGATTCAAATTAAGGTAAACCTGAGGGTTTTTACTATCTGATAAAACTGTGAATCTGTTTTTTGTGATTCCCTTATTAAAAAGTGTACAGTAATTAGAGCTATAAAGAGAAGCACTCAAGCATCATAACATTTAATTGGGATTGTTAAACATTTAAAGGCAATAATACGTGAACTAAGTGTTGGAATGTATGGCAGTTGTGTATAACTAGAAAATGTGTGGTCACAAATTAAATTTTTGGGTTACTTACCTCCTTTGATACTTCTGAATTTTTAATCTCAGCCAAGTGAAGTATTTTGTGTTTCCATTTTTTTTAAATTGTGCTGTAAAAGAAACGTAAATAAAAATGTCATGTACTAAAAAGTGAAGTACAATTATTATCAAGTCTGTAAAAATTGGGAAAAAAATCTCTTAAGCCTGTAAATCTTTTCCATATTAATTTATGCCAAGTCTAGAAGTTTGATAAGCCCTACCTATGGGAATACACAAAGGATAAAGTGGTCCTGCTAAGAAGTTCTCAGTGTTGTACTTACAAAGCAGTAATTTAAATTGCAAAGTAAGTATGCAGGTTTAGTTTATGGTTTATTTTAAACAGTGTAGCTCAGTGCATCTACATTTTTGGGTTTTCTTTATTAATTCTTCCCATCCCAAGTCTGAACCAACCAGAACTGAAGCTATTTCATATTAATATAAAACTAGAGAGTTGCTATAGTAGTGTTCTCAAATTGGATAACACTTATTTTTCCATTTTAAAACTCAGATGATCCGTATGGATCATATGACCATGAGTAAAAGTCTGGATTAAAACAGGTGTCCAGATGTGGGGGAAGGGGGGGGAAGCTGTTAATGATCTTTAATCTCAAATACATAAATGATTAAGCTCTTTTATCTAGTACTGCCCTGCTTTTCACTTCTTTCTTACTCTCCTCCTTTCCCTAGAGACACGGTGTCTCCTGTCACCTGCCTTGCTGGTGTTCCCCTGCCCTCCATGACGGCTGTTGCAGTCCTCTCCACTCTCCCTGCACTCCCTCCTGCAGCAGCATCCACGCTAGCCAGTGAAGAGGGCAAGGGCAGGTGGTAGAGCATGGTGACCATCCAACAGCCAAACATCCTGGTGGGACCAAAGTCTGGCCAGGGGAGTTTTGCTCGAATTGGGCCTCGACATGGCCACATTGGGCTGGAGCACGTGTAAAACTGCCACATGGCGCGTTGGCATGGGGAGCCTGTGCCCTTGCCCTGCTTTGGTCGCTGGTGTAGATGTAGCCTGTGTGATCTTAACCCCACCCCATCCTTATTTATCATTAGATTATCACATCTGGGGAGCAAACTGAGGAGCGTATCCCTACATTAAGCTCTTCTGAAATAGAAGTTTTTAGTTTTCAAGAGATTTTAAGTGGAAAGTAATTATATTTTTGCAGACCCAGTGTTTTTAGACTGTCTAGTTTGGGAATCATTTTGTGGCTGTATTTAAGTGTTTAACCTCACACACGTGAACAGTGAGCTGCTATTCAGGAAAAACTTTTTGCTAAAAAACCAGGATGAGGTTCCGGATTCTCAGTGTGACCACTGAATTGAAGCATATGAGCTTTCTGGTGTTTCCTAGCAATAGTTGCAATTGTTGTACAACAATTGTTTGTTCATAGAGACCTATCAGTATACATTCCTGTTAACATAAAGAAGAAAAGGAAAATCTGAGATAAAGATAAAATATTTCTAGAAGTATAAACAACACAATTTTCTTAAATGTGCCTCTTGCCTAGGGTGTTGAGAGCTTTGCAAAGGTTTTGGTGTTGAACAGAAGTGTTTTGTTCACTAGCACTTAGCTCAAAGTTCACCCTGATGCATATTCTGTTGGGAATAGCAGGATTTTTGTTATGATTTTTATCCACCATTACAGAAGATGCTGTTTTGGGGGGATTTTCCTGCAACTCCTGTTCACAGGTTATAATGCAAATGCCTTCTAACTTGTAGTGGTAGTCTGGCACCAGCATTAGAAGAATTTAAGGAAAGAAAAAAGCTAGAAAAGCTAGAAGACTATTTTCCCTGACAGTAACCTCACCGTTTGGATGGAAGACAGTTGTAGGCAACAACAGGAACAGTGTACTTGACAAATATGCAAATGCTGTATGATTTTGACGTTGTGTTAAATACTTTTTACCCAAGAGTAATTACCCTAATCATCTTTATGTGGTTCACATAGTTACTTTCTGAGGCATTCATCCTATAAACCTACAATTAGAGCACTTAGGCACTTGCACAGGTGCAATTTAGCGATGTTACAATAAGGATAACAACGAAGCTAATTTTGTGTTCAAAGGATATTTTTAAAGTCACTAAATTTCATAGCAAGACATGTAATTAGATCTGTTGATGTAGGAGGAAGGTTATGAGGATAGTACCATGTTACTGTACAGTCATTTCAATAATTTTCAGTTTCAGGTCATTTTTGGTTAGTGAAAAACACAAATCTTGAGCTCACCTGTAGCTTTTTCTTAACAACTCTCTGCTCTTTATGATGCATAATCCTTCAAAAACCACCCACAGATATGCTCTTTTGAAATTCCTGTGTGGAAACATCAAAACCTAAATGCTTTAGCATAAACAGCCTTACATAAAATTCTGCCTTTTGATCCATGTGAATGTCATCATGAATGTTTTTCAGATTTAATATTTAGGTTTTACCTTTGGAGACTATTAAGAAGGTATGGAGTCATTGGAGAACAGTGACAACTTCACTGCTGCCTCTCACATGAGGGTTGTGAAGAGTCTGTGTGTGCTGTTAAGATTGTTGAGATTACTTACATTGTGTGCCTTGTGTTGATTCTTAAATACCAAGCCATCTTCTTAATACAAACTCCTAAGCAGGGAATTATTCTACCTACATTGGTTTGAGTTGTTGGCTTTTGTTTTTGGGGGTTTTTTTCCTGATTATGTGCTCAGGGATAATAACCTTTTCAGATATTTAGTCAAGAAGCAACATATAGCTGCTTAATGCTTATTGCACAGCTCTATCTCATGCATTGTAAAATGAACACATGATTTGTTTCTTGTTAAGGGCTTGTCCAGACAGGTTTGATGGGGAAATTTACAGCAAGGCAGTTGAACTGACTTAGCTTGGTTAGTTCAAGAGCTCAGAGTCATTCTGTCCCTGGAATGGAAAAATACATGGAGATTTGCAGTTATACCCATAACAAAAGCACTCACTCACTTGTTGTACCAGGAATGCAGTGGCCTCTAGGAAACAAGCCCTTAAAATGCTTTGAAACCTCTGAGTGACACTAGGCATTTGAAATAGAAATGAACCATTATCTGACACATTTTCCAGGGGTTGAATTGACAGAGGAAGGAGCTCTGCTCTAAACATAGTCTCCTGACTGAAGGTGCACACTTCTGCAGTATCTGGGTGGTGTTTGCTGAAGCTGTGAACTCTTACCTGGCTGTTTTGTGATGTTTGGTGTGTATGCTATGAGAACTTTCATCAGCTGCAGGGCATCTTAATATAGGCTTTTAAAAGTGCCTTGGTTGGGCAAACAGTTTGAATGATTACCTGAAGCCCATTTAGTTTTTGAAAACACTCTGTGACAAATTGAGTGGAAAACTACAGGGAAGAATTGTGGTGTTGCAAAACAGCATCATGGAAGAGGTGGGAGAAGGTGGTAGGGAGTATTATTAGCCACAGAAATCTGGAAGATAAGTGACAATGTACTCTTTTCCTTACCACATTTTAAAGAACTGGAATAAAAGTTGCTCTGTGTTTAAAGGAAGAAGCAAGTCTGTTTGATTGCTATGAAATGAGCTTCCCTTTCTGTGACAAAGTTAAGGAAAACAGTTAAACTTGTAATACAACAGCAGCTATTACACTAACAGTGTAAGAGACTAAATACCACGTTAATATGCTAAATCAGTCTGCAATTAAAAATAAAGGAAAAAAAAAACCCATATAATCTCTGCATCTGGACATGAAGCAAATGTACAGTGAGGTTTTTGGGGTTTTTTTAACGGCAGAGGATTGATAAATTCCTGCTGTTGGTGACCATCTCTGTTGCATGTATGTTGGTATTGGTGGAACAGGTGTTCCAGGTTCAAGTTTAATCTAAAATTTCATGAGAGGACATATATTCCTATGTAACACTTGGAAACCCAGGGTGCCAAAAGAGAGCTGTGCTCACATGGGTCAGACAGTGGGTGTGAGAGTTCATGGCTGGGGAAACGTTGGTACGGAAGCATGAGGTCCATCTTTAGAGGGTTGGTAAATACATGAATGAAGCTCAGTATTCTTTGGATGTTCCCACTGTTCTGCTGTCTGAGAATTGTTTTCTAAAGGAAACAAGCTATTGCACATTTAAAATGTAATATGAAAATTAGCCTTCCAAAAGACAGTTCTCCAATGTTATATAATTAACCACTTTTGGAAACAAGGAAAGATAGGTTTTTCTTTTTTTAATGTATCATTTAGACTGATGTCACAGAATCCATAATTCAGGAGATAAGGAATGGGATGGTTTGTTCTTGATTGATTATAATTGCAACCAGATTTAAAAAAAATTTTAAAAGGCAAAGAGAAATTCTAAAGGTAATTTTAACATGAAAAAAACCCACCCAAACTACGGTACTACTATGAACTTCATTACTTTTATCAATGTAAATTGACCAAATCTTAGTATTTTATTACAATAGTCAGTGGTGACATCAATCAGCCTTTGACCTTCTCTTTTACTTCATGCTGATCCACTCTTTCCAAGGCTGTTGTATTTTCAGCCCCCTTGAGCAGCTTCAAATAGCAGTTATTTGAGGGTGGGAGATGATGAGCGTGCTGGAGCTGTCAGATCTTGTGTACACCAACTCTGCAGAAAAAGGGAGATTCTTGGTTCCCTGTGGATCTTGTTGCAAGCTGTGGAAGATGTGTAATTAGAGGACACAGAGTTGGCTGCCACAACATCCTTGAGCCTCTTGTCTTAAACCAGTCTTGTGATAGGGAGTCCTTTAAAACTAGTGTAGTATAGGTGGGAAATGGGTCTGGTTAGATACAGAGGGAAAGTTTGAACTGTCTTGCTTGTAGTTGAGAAGTTCATTAATGGCAGATTTTGTTGTGGTTATATTGGATATACAGTGGCTTGTAACAAAAGAGAAGTACAGGACAAGAATAAACATTTGTATTTTGACTGTTGTACTAACGATATTTAGAGCAGACTGGCAAAGTGCCCATTAAAATGACTAATAACTCTTTCTATTGCACAGTGAAAATCTTGGGGGAAGTACCAGGGGATGGGTGAATGCCACTGGACTTTCTCAGTAGTTGCTGCCTTTTGTGAGGCACAGATTATTTTTAATTTTTTAATTTTTTTTTTCACCTTTCTTTTCCCCTTCTCCTCCTTCAGATGAAAGAGGTGAATGGTGGCCACAAAAGGGACAGAGTCTTCTCATTGACCTCTTGGTATGAATCAGACAGGGCTGGCAGATCTAGGAGGCGAACTGATGACGCTTCCGCAGGAAGCCAACTTCTCTTTTCAGTGACTTAGGGGAAAATAAGAGTGATTATGGAGTTTCCTTCTTTCAGAGCCTTTTCTGAAGTATTTTCTTCAAAATACCTATCTGAACCATGATATGGGTAAATAAACTTGCCCCAGTGCTTACAAGAAAAAAAGATGTATTTTGTGGTGCATATGGACACCACAGGAACTATGGAGTAAGGGCATGCTTTAGTATTCATCTCTTGATACTGTTAAACGGAGAAATGAGTTATGTGGTGATTTTGAGGAGGCTATGAAAATAGCCTTACCAGATGGAGAAGTGTGGCAGTTTTGGGATTGGAAATTAAAACATTGAAGCAAAGATCCCTGAAATGAGAGCTTTGCTGTTAGACAGAGGAGCTTGTGAATTAGTGAAAAAGCTGTTGATCATCTCCGAGTCTGAATCTTGTCCTCTAAGCAGAGTAGATTGCTTGCTTTCTCTTAATGAAGGCTAGCAGCTGTTTGCAGTGCTGAAGTTAAGCCCTTGGAGACATGCATTAGCAAGCAGTAGCACTCAAAAATCCATGATAAATGAACATTGTATGGCTGCTCATTTGGTATATATGCCTATGTGATGGCCATGCATGAAGAAGGATTTATAATAATATATTTCACTTTGAGGGAAAAGCCATAATAGCCAGCTGGGAAATACAGTGTATGATCCTGATCACCCCCTGCCGCCCCCCTTGTTTATTCAGGTGGCAAGCAAGCAGTTAAAAATAAAACTATAAATAATGGTGTTAATCAGTGTATAATTTATCTTTGTATTTGTTTATTGCCTTGGGTACTTGATTAGACAGCTCTAACATACAATTAATCAGTAACCTTCAGTGTTAACTTCTCAGCACTGTTTAATTAATCGGTTGTGTTGCAGAGGCTCTGCTGGCTAGGAAAGCCAGGAACTGTGCCATGTAAACACTTTTGTTAATGTCAAGTGAAGGTTGAGATACGCTTTATTTTTTTTCTTTATTAGCTTAATTGAACTAATCAGCCTTTCAGAGTCTAGGTGCAAGTTCTAGAGGCAGTTCTAAAAAAAATTAGACAAAATACATGGAAACAATGTGTCATAAATGCTGGAAAGGTTTTGTGCCTTAACTATTACTATAATTATTTTTAAGTGTACTGATCATCACATCTTTATTAAGTACCAGTACAAGGTAAAGACCAAAGCAAAAGATCCGTGTGAAAGAAACTCTAGGACAGAGTGAAGATGAGGATTCTGCTTCTTTGTTCTTACAAAAAAGCTGTTTGTCAAAGTTAAGCCTTGCACACCTACAATATTATTCAAACTCTCAAAATACCATGAATGCAACAAATACTGGTTTCAAAAGTGACAAGTCTTGATAACCTCATAACAGTTATGTAAACTGGGAAGGAAAATTGCACATTTCAGTCTTAATACTTTAAAATTGGTTAAATTTATGAAGACTGTATCAGTGAAGTACAAGTGGAAGTGCCATGTGTACGTGTGTGTTTCTGTGAAGGTGCTGAAAGAAAGAGCAGGATGAAGACTATAGAATGGTCTGTCTTGATAACAAAAGACACAGTTTGGGGGTGCTGTTCCCAGGACACCATTTCTAGCAGTAAAATCGAAGATCATGTGGCTTATATCAAGACCAGAAAGCTTGTACTCTGATAAGACCACAACATAGAAGACTTCTCAGAACACTGTGTCTGCCGGCACCAGGATGATGACAGTGAGGTTGCAGCATATCACCTCTGTGATTTTTCTTTCTTGTTATCTCATGAAGGAGAAGCAAATACATATTTCAAACAAACAAGGAGAAATTAAGAATGAGCAACAACCCCTCCTAAGATTTATGGGGGCTGAAGTAAACAACATTTTGAAGCAAAGAATGGCGCTGTAGCAAATGTTGACCCCAACTGGTGACATAAGGAGAGCGTTGCAGCCACCATCCCATATTATCCATGTTGCACATGAGATCCTGACCAGACCACTTGGACACATGTGCCTTGGTACTTCCAAGTTTGCAATTGCAAGAGCGTGAGTGAGAGAGAATGGAAAGGATAAAATCAACTTAGAGATGCAGTAAATAAATATCAATTCCTCTTTCCATTTGACCTCCCATAGAGTTCTCTTAAAGAAATTTTCCAATTACATTTGTCAAGGATGGTCTTTCCCAGATGTTACAACTCAGAACATGCACATCTTGATCAAGTTGGTTAGAATATACTAGTTATCACATATTCCCAATTCAACATGTTCATTGGCAGACATAAGAAATAATGAATTCTGTTTTCCTGTGGCTTCATATTGTTTATCCCACACCTTTCTTCTGCTTCCTCAAACTGCTAAAAACCTGAGGTCCTCTCCATGATAACCCCAACCCACTTCCAGGGACAATCAGCCAGACATAGGTTCATTTCTGCTAAGAGGAACAAATACAAATGGATATGGGCTTAATATAGTCCTCTTTCCTGTTAAGTGAGAAAATTGTGAGCACTTAACATCCTTGATCCTGGTAGCTGTGTATCAACTTGGACATACTTTCAGGGCAGAGTAACTAGGGCTGAGCAGACAGATGGACAGGTACAGCTCGGTATGGTTACAGAGGCTTTGTTCCCATAGGACACTAGGCTCCATATATGACAGTGTTTATTGTAGGTGAGCAAACCCCCTTGTGGCTTTCATCCAGTGGGCCAATAGATGGGAATTGTTCACAGAAAGAGAATGAGAGATAAGTGGCAGTACTGACAAGAATGCCAGACTGGGAAGTAAAACAGTGAAAAGGTGATGTTGCAAAATCAATGCAGCTCTCTCACAGGGTAATACGGAGGGGACATCTGTCTTCTTCCTGGTAGATAGTTACCTGCATCAGCTACAGCTGAATATGTTACATGGAAGCCTCTTCCAAAAAAAAGTATCAGGAAAGGCACTGCTAAATATGACCCATGGTACTCCTTGTACCTGACAGTTAGGCTGGACTGGAGTAGAAAGGTTGTTCTCTGTCACACAAAATCCCAGTGCTGTCTAGAGGAGGGAGGGAAGCCTTTTGCTGATAGTAAATCAGTTACAGAATACTTCACCTGTGAAGGAAATATTATCCTTTACCCTTCCTCATTCAAAAGTGTCTATTTAATAAAAAAGAATTGGGCTCTTTGTTTGTTTTTTGGGGCTTAGTGTGACCTACAAAACTACCATATATTCAAATGTGGGATTCCCTCTGCCAGTATTTAACTCGTGTCCTCAATTGTATATTTTTCTAACACTCAGTAAGATGCTGCAAAGTAGACATTTTTATTCACTGCATGGATCTGGCTGCTTTAGATAAACTAAGTAAAAAGAGGTGAAATACTGATGATAGTATTTTTCACCTCAGTCTTAATTTCCTTGTCCTTTGCAGTAAGCTTCAATACCTGACTATTTCTTAGCCTGGGAGTTAATGTTAAATTATTTTTCTAATACTTGGAATAATCTCAGGACACTGAAAAGCTAATTACTGCCCTAAGTATAGATACAGTGACCACTGCCAGCAAGTGCAGCTCTATACCTTCTGCCCGCAAGTATACGACTGAGGAAAGCAGCTAAAACAAATCACTCGCATACTAAAGAGACTCCTGAAATGTTCCTTCACTCTTCTGTCCTGGTATGGATCTGCTTGCCTGTCAAATCCCTTCAGAACCACAACACGGCACACCAAAGAGGTGTCTTAATATTTACCAGAGACCTGCTTGCCAGCTAAGACTGGCCTGGAGCAATTTTCCTTGTGCATCATGTGTCTGGATTCTGGTTTCTCAGTGTCTGTCATTAAGATATTGGAGAGGGACATGTTGCCAGTCCTATCATAACGAAAGGTCATCTAAAGAAAAGGAAATATTTTCCTGTGTCCAGCAGACCCAGTCTGGTTCTGATCTCAGCTAATTTTGATCATAGTAGTCAAGTTCTTTCCTACTTAAGTATCAATGTCTTGTGCTGCTCCACTTGGGAGGGCCATCCATAATGCTGCATGCTGGCAACCCACCCTTTTAATTTTTAGGCATTCCTGGTTCTCATACTGCTCTTTGTACTAATTGTTTGTCCACCAATCATACTCATGCTCTTTCAAATTCTTCATTTTTCCTGAGGAAGCCTTATGTAGTGTTTTCAAGTAGTTGCCCATCTGTGCCATTCATGGGGAAAATCCCTCTTAACAAAGTGAGAATACTTCTTTTGGACTTTAAACCGTGCCTACAGCTGATGATGGCATGAGGCTTTACAGCTTTCTTCTAGGGAAAGTCAGTTTCAGCAGTGCCTCAGATGTGCTGACAGTGGTGGCATGAGTAAGGCTAGATTCCCAATAGAGTCTGTCAGGAGATGCTTAATCTGCTTTGGAAGGAGCAGCAGAATCTTGCAACAGTGCTGGCCAGGATTTATGAGAACTTGGATGTTTTTAACAAAGTGGATGGAGAATAGAACATCTGAGCCATTTTGTCATTACGAAAATAAAAGTTTTCTACTATTTGTATCCTAATCTTGAAAATAAATAAATAAATCAGCCCCTCTCCCCACAAAAACACCGAACTCCTAACTGAACAAACAAAATCCCCCACCAACCTCTTCCCCCTAGCTACCTTAAAAATAGACATGGTGAAGTAATTGTCAGAGACCCTCATTCTTGTGGTGTATTTTAACCTCTTTGACATCTGCTGAAATGGCAGCCCACCAGGATGCCACCAGTACAAGGAGGTTTCCTGGAGGGTGCTGGAAACAGCTAATGTTTCCTCAGCTGTGGCTCATGAACAAGAATAAAACTGGTTGATAGTTTAATCAATGACCGTAGCTATCATGAAATGGTTGAGCTCAGGATCTTGAGGGGATCTCAAGTTGACCTGGCAAGTCCTTAAGGTTGACCTCCCCTCCAAGCATGAAAATGCCTTCTGCCTGTTATTTAGGGGAGAAAGTTGGTCGATCACAACTGAGCTTCAGTCCAAAAGGACAGTATTGGGGAGGTGGGAGCAGCGGCAGGCTACAAAGGAGGAATTTGGAAATGTTGTACAGGCACATAGTGATTGCATTAGGAAAGCCAGAGCTCAGCTGGAACTAAAAGTGGAAAGGGCAACAAGACAAGCTTCTGCCATTGCATGAGCAGTAGAAGCATAAACAAGGAAAATGTGGACCTGTTGCTGAACAGGACAGGTGATTCAGTGACAGTGGACACAGATAAGAAGTCCTCAGACATACTGAGAAGACCTCAGAGCCCTATTTCCCATGGTTTTCACCAAGATCTCTCAGAGATCTTGGTTGCCCTTGAAGCAAAGAGGGCAGGCAGTATTCTGGGCTTCATTAACAGAACAGTACCAGGGCAAGGGAAGTGGGCATTACCTTTTCTTGGTACTCACTAGACCACAGCTGAAATACTGCATGTGATTTTGGGCCTGACAATACAAGACAGATGTGAGGAAACTGGAGCAATTGCAGTAGGGAGTCTTCCATATGAGGAGAGGCTGAGGGAGTAGGGCTTGTACAGCCTGGAGGAGGGGTGGCTTTGAGGGCAGCAGACAGCAGCCTGGTCCCTATGAAGAGGTTACAGAAAAGACAGTCAGGCTCAGTACTGAGGTTCAGAGGGGAAGAATGAAAGGCAGTGGTCATAAATTGAAATGGGATGGCAAAGAAAACACAAACTGTCACTGGGAGGGTAAGGGAGTTTCACTGGAAAGGAGCAGGTTGCCTGGAGAATTTATGCGGGCTCTGTCCTTAGAGGTTTTAAAGATCTGCCTGAATAAAGCCTTAAGCAGCCTGATGGAATCTCATGGCTGACCCTGCTATGAGTAGAGAGCTGGCCTAGAGACCTCCTGTGATCCTCTCCAACTCTGTGGAATAGGTTAATCTCTGGAACGTTGTCCTTCCTTTGCTTCCTTTCCATGTTTGTAGTCTTGCTATTGAATATATGTGCAGATCACACAAAACGTATTGTAAGAGGAGAAAAGAATCTTTTTGAAACCCTGGTTTGGGGAGGTTGTCGAGTAGCAAATTGTGTTTGATAACTAGGTAATGCTGGTGCAATGTGATAGGCTTGGAGTTAGTAGTCTGAATTGTGAGGTTTTGTTCCTAATGGCAGCCCGTTGGCAATATACGATCCCAGCATAATTCAGTGATTTCCTTACGTATTTGGGAAGTGTATTGTGTTCCCCTTTGACTTTTCTCTCTCCCCATACTTTACTACAAAGGCCAGTGTCACAGCATACATTACTTGTTGACACAAAATAGCAGGAATCTAATACCCAGGACTTGATGGGCTGTGTATCATCAGTACTAGATACCAGACACACTGGTGCCAAACGAACTAACAGAATCATTTATCAGATCACTTCAGGGGTTTCCCTGCATTTGCTTTACCACTCTTTGAAGAGTGATGCAGTAGGCTCTGACTGACTTCTTGTCAGCAGGGAATATACAATACGATGTCTGGCTTTTGAAATCAAACCTCTGAGGGTATGCTCTATGCAGAGGGCTGTAATGTGACTCTTGAATTCTCAGTATAGACAAGGCCACTTTCATAAAAGGGCAGGTTAGTATGAATGACAATGCAAGGCACTAGAACTTAATGTTCAGCATTTTCTCCCCCCTGTTTATCAGGAGCCATGTCTCAGCTGTGTGTTTTTCAGAAAAGGAATGAATGACTTAGGGCCAGGTCACTTGAATTGTTTGAAGCAGACAAGGTGGAGAACTCATGCATACTGTATATACTTACATACCATGGCAGGAAGTTGTGTTTGTCAGGAGAATGCTCTAAATTGTTGGTCTTCTTTCAGTGTGGCCTCTATTTTACATATGAACGTATAATACTAACGTTGTCACTCCTAGCCAGCCATTACTTCTTTGTACCTCCCTCCAACAACTGTGTATGAAAACATCAGTATAAGGAAAACTGTGTATGCCTTTTGATGTATTCAGTCTGCAGAAGTCTTTAAAAGCCCTTACATTCACTGACAATTAGATCATCTAAGTAGTTTCATTGAAATAAGCCATTAGGCTGGCAGGTATCCTGTGCTTTGTTCTTCTAAGGAAAAAAAAAGTACACTGAATTGACTGTTTGGTGTCTTTTTTTTTTTTTTCTGTAGTTCATGACCAGACACTTCTGTTCTTGGACTTTTCTTCTTTGGGCAAAAATAATTTATAGGGTAGAGTTTGAAAGTCTCTATGTAGAAAGCTTGACAGGTCTTCCTTGCAAATTTGTAATTTTTCAGTAATTCGGTTCCCATGATTTTTCCGACAGTTTTTGGTGATTGCAATGAGAAATATCATCAATAAAAGCAATAATACTCAATGATCTCTAAATGTGCCGGTAATTTTTACTTTATTGTTCAGGGGTATTACTTTGAAGAGGTTGTACATTTCGGTTACTATATCCCACTCTCATCTGGATTCAACACCAAAATAAGGTACCAAGTGTTGTACTTCATTGCTAAACACCTGCCAAAGCTGAATGACAATGATTTTGAATAACTGGTACAAAATTTTCCCAAGGGCTCAGCAGTGTAAGTTGGAAAACTAATTTGGCATTGGAAATGGATTTATCACCACGTGGACATGTGTAGTCTAGAGTCTTCTACTAACCTTGCTTTCAGACATCTGTAGTTTATCATAACTACGTTAAACCTGTGTTCTCAAATTCCTTGGCTTTCATCTAGGAATTATGTGATCTGGACAGGTTAACTAAATATTCTGGTTTGTCATTTTGTTTCTCTGCTTTGAAATGAAGTTTCACACACTGTGGGCTAACTATTGTGCCTGTTCAGAAAGCAGTGAATGGCTTGAAACAGGGTGTGAAGTTAAAGGAACTGCTGGAACTAATGCAGTGAGGTCATTGCCTTCATCTTACAAATTTCAGTCTGTTAAGTAACATCCTTGAGGCTTAGCTTTTGGTAATTACAAACACAGAGAGTCTCCATTTGTGTTCTTTCTCCAGCTGCTTTGAAAATGGGGAGAGCTGGGGCTACCCAGGCTACCCAGAGATGCTGTGTCCCTGCTGTGTGTATCCTGGCACTTTTAAGGTCCTTCAGTCATACCTCCCTTTCCTGCTTCTGGTCCCACTGATGTCAGGCTGGTAACTTGAGGTGTTTGCAGAAAAGTTTGTGTGTCTGTCAGGCTGGTGATCCTGTGCATAAACACTCTGAACCATGGTTTGATACGACCTTTAACGTTCCATGTTTGGTTGCAAGTTCATTACTCTGCTGGCTATGAAGTCTGGACTCTCTAAGCTCAAACATCTGTTAAACAGTTGATTTTTCTATTTTATTTTGTTCAACTTCTCTGCCTGAAAAATAGAAATGGTAACACTGCTCTTTCTAGGTAGTTTATATAGATGTAGCAAAAATGTCTGTAAACTCATTTAAAAAAAAATCTTTGTTATTTAAAAGTAAATTGGTATGAAATATGTATCAAATACATGTGGGTTCTTATGTTTGCAAATTTTTATATTGACTTCAGCATTTTTACAATTCATTGGTAAACATTTTGCAATTAATTTCAACTCAAAAAAAGGATGAAAAGGCAGGTTTTTTCCCTTTGTCAGCTATCTTGTTTTCTCCAGCATCGTCAGAATCAGTGTAGCATATGTGTCATGTTTTCTGCTGGATTTATAAAGTAGGATGTAATTAATTAAGATGAATCTCTCCAGAGCTCGTTTCTGAATCAGGTGAAACCTCTGGCCTTGTCCTCTGCTTTGAATGTATGTATGTGCTTTTGGTGGTTGGAACTTGAGACATCTACAGAAAACTTACAGGCATTCCTTTTGTTCAGAGCATCTAGTTTGTTGCTTGGGGAGGGCAAAGGGCAGGAGGATGTGGCTGGATGAGCTCTCTGGTTTTGCTTGCCTTTCCACTCTAGTTTTTAGAATTTTGTGGTGAGGAAGTGTGGCCTGGGCTCGTCTACAGACGAGAGAAGAGGTAGAGGGTAGATCAATATGATGTAAAGAGTCAGAAAGCAAGGCTGGGAACAAAAGACTCCCGACAGAAAAGGTCCTTGATGCTTTGGTGACCAGACCAGCTAATGATTTTCCTCTATCTCCTCCCTGACAGAGAAGGTAAGAGTGAGCACTTCCTGACCAGAAACAGAGCAAGGATTAGTTATGCTGTTGAAGTTCACCAGCAGGAGACCCTTAGGGCTTTGGGACAGCTGTCTCCTGGAGAACTGATCAGTCAGTCCTATTGCAGGAAGAAATTAATTTTGACCAGATCACTTATTAATGAGTATAAGTGTGGAGTGTTTTTCCTTAATTTGCTTTTTGGCATCTGTCAGAGAGCAACCAGTGCTTCTAAAATTGTCCCAAAACATTTTATTTTTTTTTTAAATTGCCACATGAAGTTAAGTCTTCTTTTAGTCCAGAATTCTTAAGATAAGAGAAGGCAACTGTGTCCCAACTCTCCGTAGAGTACTGTCTCTTTTCTCCTCTGACTTCCTTAAATGTTTCCCATGGGGCAGGGGAAGTTGCAGAGTTGGCCTCTGGTCTGTTTTGTTCTCGTTTCATGTTCAAGAGCATATATCTTAATTTTGATAGTAAATAGTTAATAAAATGTTTGATTTTAATGACCATAAAGAATTGACTACAAAGTAGTTATCTAGCCAATAAACAGAAGCCTATGCAAACCCACTCTATCCCAGTCTGTTACCCTCTGTGATTATCTTCTGTCGTGCGCTCAAGAGATTTGTCCAAGACACAAAAGAGAGCACCAACTCTTCTCTGTGCATCTGACCCTGGTTTGATACTGGTTTTATACTGCACCTCAACTGCTGAGTTTAAAGTCAGAATGTGTCTGTGGAAGACAGCCAGGCTAAAGTCACACCCCTAAACCTCCACGGTCCGTTGTCACGTACCTTACAGGGACAGCTTTCGTACTGCAGAAGGGATGTAAAATACAGCGGTCATAACAAGGATTTGTTTGCTCTTGGCTTACATGCAGTTTGCACAAGATGACTGCAAAGGTATAGGGCAGAAGGATGTAAAACTCTGGAGAGAGTGAATGTCCAGCAAACTTAATACAGTGCTTTGATAAAATCTGCAACAACTTTGCTTTTTTCCAGCCTTGATTCTTGGATGATAGTACAGCTTATGCTTAAATAATCTTATTAAATTGTTACTACTTTTGTTGTAGGAAGAAAATATAGACATAGGTCAGGGCATTTTCATCCCATCAGTATTATTTTCTACCATCAGCTTAAACAGAGGTAATAACACATGGTACCATGTAAGTTATCCATGTTTTGGGGGAGCAGAGGGAGGGAAGACAATAAATTCTCTATTACTCTATTACTCTCTATTACTCTATTCTCTATTACTCTGTCTCTCTATTACTTTTGTGATTTCCTCAAAGAAAAAGAATGACACCATTTATCCTTCCTACCATTCTTCCTTCTATATATATATATAGCATATATATATTTGTTTATATATATATATATTCTATATATATTTGTTAATAAAGTTCATCAAATTACTGGTATCAGTGACAACAGTCAGCCAGTCTGTGCAAATATGTGAGAAAATTAAATTCCTGTAAGTATCCCCAGATCAGTGGATATCAGCTAATTTCCCAGTTCGGTAGAGCAGATAAATATCCATCCAAATATCTCATCTTTTTGCAGATCCCTTTTTTTTATTATTATTTTTTTTGTCCCCCAAAGGGCAAAGGATGCTGATTTAAGAAATATCTGATTCACTAGCAAAACAAATGTGTGCTTCAGTGTTGTGTTAGCGCAGTCTGCAAAAAAGGATTTGTTCCAGTCAGTCGTCAGTCTGAGAGAGACGACAGTGCATTTAAACATTGAAGCTAGAATTTTCTTGGCTGTGTTTCAAAGCAAGTTCCCTCAGCTCATCAGCGGTTTGGGAGGTCATCTTCAGTCAGAATCAGGGTGATCTTTTCTTGAAGAAATGCTAGGAAATTTGAAAAATCATAGGTATCGGAAAGTGAGCTCAGATCAGGAAGAGAAGATCCCAAAGAAATCACAAAGAGCCAACAGCTCTGTAGAGATAAGGAGTAGCAGCTTACACTGCTTAAGGGAGAGCATGTGGAGGATGACTATGATGCTTGGGATGGTAGATAGATAAACATTAAACTATTTTGTTGAAATTGCTAGACTCACCAAGATGTTCCTAGATAAACTTTTATCTCAGAGTAAGTGAGAAAAAATTGGGATTCTTCCTTTGAGAAACAGAAACTGTCTCTGTCCTTTCTGTGAGTAATAGACAAAAACATACTACTTTTCTTCCTGTGTTGAGGGCAGTGAATAGGAGAAAGGACTTATTTCCTGAATCCTGTCTTTCTCACAGGGACATACTTTCCCTTGACAAATCAGCTGTTCACAAGTTTGTAATCGCAAGTTCTTAATTGTTGCAGTCATGCAACTATGAACAGATTTATTTTTTTTTTCTTCCTCATTTACATTACAACATTTATTTTCTTATTGTCAGGGACAAATTTGCATTGTCACAAAAGTTCACTAGGAAATTTCTTTGGTATTTGCTAACAGCAAAATTGTGTTATTAATTGAAGTTGTTATTAAATTAATTTGAAGAAGTAACATAAGCCACTGTACGTGACTTATGGTAATAATACCTTTCAAAAATCGTGTAGGTTTTTAACTGAGATATCTAGAGAATCTTTATATTTATATTGATACATATGGATGTCTTAATGACATAAAGTTTTATACATTGCTGTCATTGTTGCATCTTCTAAGCACTTGGAATGTTGTAATACTGCAGACTGGATGAAACGCCGGTGTAGCGTTCTCTTCTGTATTCAATGTCTGAAATATCTGCTGGTCTTTGGGGAAGGGAATCCATCACTTATGTTATCTGTGAAAAGTAATACTCTCAACACTGACCTATTACATGATTTTGCAAATGTGCATTTTTTTTTTCTAGTTGTATAACTTTAAGTATATTGGTAGCACTTGCAGCAAGTTAATGTCAGCGTTTTTACTAGAAACCTTTACTTTTTGTTTGCAAAAACTGTTGTATACTGAAACTGTATATTCAGAATTTCAGCTTGCAAACAAGTGACTCCACAAAATCCAGCATGTCTGTACTGCTGTGATAGAAATGAGGATGCTTTTTTATAAGCATGTGAATCAAAACTTGATAAATATGTGAACAGTCTTTCACGTTGTGTTGTTATTTTGCATGTACTGTCCAAGGCAAGGCTGGAACAGTTGCAAGCTTATGCACAGTACACTTGACTGTCAGCTTCTGTGGAGAACTTCTTTATAATGACTGTTTTCTATTTGTCATTTTTTGATGATTTTTCTGTAAACAGTTTGAGTACAATAGTCATAGGAATTTATCTGACCACTTGGGGACATGTACAGATGTCTAAACAGCATTTGTTCACAGTAAAGAGAACATGATTCACTCCTAGGGAACTGCCAGTGAATAGTCTTCCTTAAAGTGCCTTTTTCTCTCACCTGAGCATGGTGATGCTAGACTGGTATAAAAGCCCATATTGAAGGTAATTACAGTTAGGTGAGATAGGTTTTACCTGAGATTATGGCTCTATTCATTTTCTTAGAGTAAGAAAATGGCTGTAGATGGTTCTGTTGGGGGTTACAAGAATACAATACAATAAATATCCTGAGTTTATGAGTTCATGACTTTCTGTGTTTTAATAACAAATTAGTTGGTAAGCTTTACATCAGCATACAAAAAAATCAGTGGAATTTTTGAAATGCATACTTAGCCTTGATAATATTTATCTTTTAAAGTGAGAAAAGTGGGTGTGTAGCTTAAAGCAGTTGTTGAGGAGCTGAAGTGGCAATGGATGTAAAAGGCAAGAGTAGTAGTGTATTTAGCTGCATTTTTGTCATAGACTTCACATATGCTTTAGATACTGGTAGAAACAACTTGTACAGCTCAGGAAAGACTGTTGATGAATCAGAATTTATTTGTATACTAAAAAAAGAGATTATTTTGACATTGCTGAAACATACAAGCAGCATTCACAAAACCCAACTTATTAAACCACTGTTTTGACAAATATACAGAAGATGCTGATCTCGATAATTTTCTAAATAACCGTACTACAGAATTTTGTAATGTCTTATAGTACCTGAAAGTCTTTTTACAGATTAGGAAGCTTAAGATTCTCGAAGTATTTAGTGGTTTAATAGAGAAAGAAGAAAACAGAGCTTATACTTTTTTCAATGTTGTTTGAAATTTTATTTTATAATTATTACTTATGACCTCTTGTTATTCAGTTGCTTCCGCTTGCTAATTTTTTTACTGATATTTTGCTTGCTGATGCTATGTTTGTATCTGCTTTTTTCAGTGGTATTTATCTGAGGAACCTTGAGTAACAAGAACAGCAAATTTCAGATTGTCTCTGGAGTGACATTACAGCATTTTTTTTTTCTCATAATTATTTTGGGGATATGTTTAATCTGATTTGCTGCAGATCATGTTACAATAAATGTTTTCTTAGCATAACAGATGCTATGGCTATTGATAGGTTATGACACCAATGAAGTGAGGCATTTCTTCACACACACTTGAAGATACAGATTGCATCCTGTCTCATATGTGCTAGAGAACAATTTCTTTCATCATCAGATGTTAAGTCCTTGACTTCATCTTTTGGCCGTAGAGTCTATTTCTCTTGCTTCCCAGCATCAAGTTCAGAATAGTTAATGACAATCTCAACAGATGAAGTGCTGTCTCGGCTGTTGCTCATGTGTTTTGGAGACTGGCAATCCAGGCATCTCTTACACTACTGGCCTAATTCTTCCTAACAGGTAGATGGTGATCCTGCTTTCCCACTAAGAGTCTTTGATAAAATCTGTAGAGATGGCTACTTAAAGTGCAAATAGCACTTACTTTAGCAATCAGGCACAGAGTTCAAGGGGAAAAAAAGCCTTCTTTCATGATTTGAAGTCACATTTCTTTCTTGTCTCTTTCTTTTTTTCTTAAAATACTCCTTTTCACAAAACTGACATTCAGAAGATCTTTCTTCTCTGTGGTCTTAATCTGACATTGAGTTCCTTAATGGAACCACCCTTTGAGCCTTCCAGTCTTGATTGGTTGTAATTCTTCTCTTTGCAAGTGCCTTAAAGCCTGTAGTTTGTTCTGCTCAGAGAGTTAGTGTTTCAGATCTTTCCTTACTCTTCAGGAGACAAATTTTCCTACTTCTCCCTGTTGTTCTTTTTCTAGTGTCCCAGGATTCAGCTGAAAAAGTTAATTTGCCCTTCAGTTAATCAAGGCTGTGTTCTGCTTCCATCCTCATCAATATCCGGCACATTTTAGCTGATTAGGAAATTATTAAAACAGATTAACCTTAACTGTAGATTAAGGACCTAAAATGTTTGTTCTGGTCCTGGAGGGAGAGCCTTACAATTTTAAAAGAACAACTTGTCCTCTTCAGTTAATGACCAGCTGTTTCTTGAACAAACTTTGAGATTGACAAAGCCTTAATTAAATTGCTTAAATTCTCAGGTGTGGATCTGATCCAACACTCATTGAAGTTGATTGATGTCAGCAAACTTCAGACAGACCGAAGTCTAACACAAAAGAAGTATTCGAGTACAGTCTCCACTGTCTCACAATAATTATAAAACAGTTCAGCAGCTTCTTTCTGGCTCTAACTGGCAAACAATGCAGTGGCTTGGGTTTTGTGCCAAGTGGCACCTGGAGTGAACGGTCTCTAGGATGCTTTGCTCAAATCTGTGGAGCTTTGTCTTTATTGGTGTTGTTATCTCCACGTTGTTATAAAAATCTAGAGCAGGAGGATACTGAGTGGGTTTAAAGTAACTTTTTAACCTTGCTTTTACTTTCTGTTTTGAAATTATATTAGAAGTTGTTCCTTAAGTGAAAAGACTTAATAAATGAAAATCAATCAAAATTAAAGGCCTCCATTAAAGTCAACACCCATCTGGTATTTGAGTGTTCTTATCCTTGTTACCTAATTTGAAAAGGAGAATTGGAGAAAAACATAGTATTTTGATGTAAATATTTAAGAATTTACTTAACAGAGCCACAAATAACCTGATCTCTGGGCACTCCTTTTAACAGAAGGTTGGACTAGATGGTCTTCAAAGCCCTTTTCAACCCAGCCTTTTCTATGAGTCTGTGATTCTGCGGTATCTTCAGGTGCATGTTGGATATGTATCCACACAGAGCTGGCTAATCATAGAGGTATTTGATTAACTTTCTGCTCACACTTCTTTGTATTCCCACTTCATGCAAAAACCTCAGTGTAAAATGAAGGTACAAGTGATGCACACCAGAAGAATTGGGAGTGCTGCTTCTGTATGTGGCAAGAGCTAGCTTTTCCAAGCACGCTACTGTTAGGGCTACAAGCGTTAAGTGGAAAACAAAAGGAGCACTGGGAGCATTAATGGAGCTCCTGGCAGATGTGACAACAAACACAGTGAAGTGGGAGTAGAGAAATAATTTATTACTTTGTTCCTGTTAAAAACTGTGTGATGGGCCTTAGACTGTCAGACTTTAATATGACATGGAGGACTTCAGGTGTGTTTAACAGCAAAAAATGTAGGTATTTATACAGCTTACTTTTGTAACACTCCATTTTTAGAGTGCAGGGAGATTATATGGGGAGACTGATGTTGGTGAAAACGCACATGGGTTGGGTCTGTAATGAGTCCCCTGTGGGGATTTTTTTTTCCCCACAATGTCCTGTCATGTGTTCCTTCCAGACAAAGATGAATCCAATCCAGGTCAGTATTTAGATGGGGAAATGGGGACCGAGTTATATCCTGAACTTTTATGTTATGTACAAGGAAGAAGGAGGGAACACTTGACACTCTGCAATTGTCTGCAACTGGGCAGGAGAAAACAGAAGAGTGAGGAAAGTGTGGGGATTGTGGCTATCAACAACTTGTCTTGTGGATCCTGCCCTGGGTGGGGAGTTGCCTGATGGCATCTTTCAAAACCTGGGGAAAATGCTCTTAATTTACAGCACGTGTGTCTGTTTGACATACACTGAAGGGCCTGTGCTCTTCAGCTAGCTCTGTTTGGCTTGTTTTCTAAGCTGAGGGGCCTAAATTCGTGGAACAAGCTGAAGAAATCCACAACTAAGGTTAAACTATATTTTCAATATCTTATTAGAAATCCTTGTTCAAAAGTTTTGATTAATGTAGTTTCTAAATGTGTAGAAGGGTTGTGTTTTCTGTTCTTCTAGGAACCTGAGATGTCTTCAGATAGTAAGAAAAAATTGTTTATTTTGACAATTTGTAGCTTTGAATTTGCTGAGTTGGGATGGATTTTGGATTGTGGGGGTTTTTTTTCCCCTATCTCTGAATATATTAATTGCAATTTTAATATAATTAATAGAGGATTCTATGAGTTTGCACCAGATGGCAGAATTTCACTTATCCATGACAACAGAATTCTGGGGGATGGTATGTTGTGTAGGGATATAGTAATCATAAGTAGCTGTGCAGTTGGTTGTGCTTAACCTTGGGATGCTGAGCTGGGTATCTTCTCAGAGTGTGGTTGAGGGGCAACTTCAGGAAATCAGATTTGTCCGTTATATGTCACTTTGATCACTGCAAAAGTAATACTGACTCTCTAAATTTATGTTAATGGCTATGCTGTCATGCTTGTACAGAAATATATCTCTGAATTAATGTTTTTGAGAAGGAGTCTTGAGTTATAAATGTTCTTTGTTAATGATTAACTGAATTAAAATGTATCTGTGGCTTATTAAAGCTTACTGTTCCCTAGTTTCTGCTACTTTACTTATTCCTCTTTATTAAAATATAATAAAGTTACTGTCTGGGAATAGCTTTACTAGCTATTACTTTCATACTTCCTGATGGAAAGCATAAAGTTGAGATGAATATGGACTGAAAGTAGTGTAGATACCTGTGGTAAGTGTTCAGCCCTGTAGAGCCAAGCAGTACATCACTGGGTATTCATTCTGTTGAATCTCTTGCTTACAGTTGATCATCATGCACCAAAGAACGCAGGTTGTGTGTCCTTCCTAACACTTGATTTTTCAGCAGCCCGTGAGGGTAGCATCCATGGGGGTTTGCTAACAGGAGACCTGACAGGGAGGTGTCCTTTGTGTAAGCCAGACCTAAAGAAGCACGAAATAGCTATTGCTCTTAGTGTCTGTTTTGTCAGACCAGACTCCTCCAGAACTGGCTGCAGATCTTGTGGCCATAAGCCCTGAGCATAATGTGTTTGAGATCTCTTGGATCTGTGAAATGTTTTGTCCCTGGGCAGAAAGCTGGCCTTGCCTCTTACCCCTTCCCATATCCCTCAAGATGCCTTTTCGCCACTTCAAACAAACCAGCCAAGGTACCACACAAACAGCGTGTTTAGAATTGAATTCCTGGGTTAATCTTGTTGGAGCAGGTGATTTCAGTCTCTGGCCCCTTGTAATAGACAGGTCTGCCCCTTTGCACAGCTTCACACCTTGACTTGAGGAAGGCCCTCATAAAGAGTAAGGTTTGCAGCTTCCTATCAGCAGATGAGACTGCTTGTGAGAAGCAAGTGTGACCTGTTCTGTGGTGGCATGTGCACAGTATAAGGTCCCTGGGCAAACCAAGGAGCCTCGTTGTTGCAGCCCATGGCATGCCATTCCCAGCTCCACAGTTCAAAAGCAAGTTGGGGTCTGCTCCCTGGAACCTCATTCTGTAGCTACTTTCAGGGTAGGGAGGGTGTGGAGGTGGGGAGGAGAGATAGAAGAGGAAATGTTTTACCTTTTGTCTTTTCTCTCTGCCATTTGCTGGTGTTGCAAGGTGTTGGAGGCAGTCTGCTCCCAGAGATGTGTAGAACCTGGTACAGTGGAAGCTGTGTCTTCATGTTGCTTCATTCTGCGATAGCAGAAGTCCCAGCAATGCCAACACTTGAAATGCAGGGAGAAATTGTAGTATCTTTTATCTGAACAGTTTGAAAGATTGCAAATCTTTAATAGCAGATAAAAAATATGCTGACATCTCTATAAAATAAAGTAGATTATATGTGTGTTTTAATGCTTACTCTGCTGACTGCTCTTTGCTGTCACATAATTTTTGAACAGAAAATATAAAAGCAACTGAAGAGGAGTAATTCTGATATTTGCACACAGTGATTTTTATGCATAAGCGGAATAGCAATAAGTTGTTGGAAGAACTGATCAATGTGCTATAGCGGAAAAGTTATGAAATCTTGCTTTCCACAGTTTTGTGACAGGCAGCCCAGTCAAATTAAATTGTGTTTAGAATGTGAGGTTAATACCTAGGAGACCTGGAATTGCATTTGTAATATAATGTATTATGAGTTTAATTTTCTAAGTAGCCGTGCCTCCAACTGACACTTATAAGCAGCAGTTTAAGCTGCTTCTTCCCACCTCATGTTTCGTGAAGAGTGAGCTGAAAGCAAAATCTCTTTTGTTTTTTTAAACAGAAAATGGCTTTTCCTTGTCACAGTTGGGCATCAAATTATAACTTCATTTTTAATGATTGCAATTATCTAGAGGTTAGAATTCTAGAAGCAGTTTCTAAATTCATATTTCATCTTACAGTACATATAAAATGACTTAATGAATCACTTAAAAATTATTATTGTGTTTGTTCAGTTTATTTATTCCCCAGGTACATAGTGCTGACATGTCATAAAGCCCCAGAAAAGTTTTGTGTAGTTGTCACTATCAGACCAATTTCAGATTTTTCTGTGGAAATTGGTGAATTTTTATACTAACTGTGCATTGACAGAAGGTTATTTTGCAATGCCCATAGAAGCTGGATTAAATAGCATGTTTTGTGGTTACTTTAGAGCTACTCCTGTAGTATGTATCCCTAGAGTGGAAACACATCAGCCAAAGGAGCCCATGTGCTGTAATCCAGTAACAAAGGGTTAGGTAAGACTTGATGTTCCTCAGTGGACCTGGGCATCTGATATTGCTTCCTGCCTTGTTCTGTCTTAAACCTGAATGTGTTGGCCTGTTCTGGTAGAAGTCAACAAAATCACTTGGATCTCTTTTTGTTCTGAAACAAATAATTCATGAATATGAAAAGGGCTGAACAGAGCGAGTCATGTGAGTTGCTCAGTGGGGACTAAAGGCAGGAGAAACCTTTGGGCAAAAATGTATTTGTCAAGGTTTCTTTTGTTCCCAAAGCATGTGGGCATTAGCAAGTTATTTATTGTATAAGTTTAGGTAGATATTATGTTTTAAAACTAGTTTGGTTTAGATTTAATTTTGATCTTCAAGGATATTACAGGGCAAGTCCAACCTGCTTCATCATCTATGGGTAAAGCCAACACTCAATAACTAATAAATATATCTAAGTGCACTATGTACATCTGAGGAAAATGTCCCATGAGAAAACTGCTGTCCAAGTTCTATCTTCTAACTTGGACACCTGGGTTAGGTATGAACATACTTCAAAAAAGTAAGCAAATGGCCATATGAAGGCAGAGTTATCTTTGTGAATTTCAGATATATTTTAGAGATACTGTAAATAATTGTTTGTGTCTTGGTTCACCTCAGTTTCTTATTGTAAAATACTTAGGATTTGGACTTTGGTGGGTTTTGTTTTTGGTGTTTTGGTTTTTTTTTTAATTTTCATTATATAGCCCCTGTAGGGAGGAAGAACTGTAAGCATAGTATGCAAGCTGTGAAGGAAGATCTTGAGCTTTAACCATTGAGAAACACTTATATGAGCCTAGAGGGCTGTGTAAAGAGCTGTTCTAACTGGAAACTTTCCCAGATGACATGCACAGGACCTGAAGTGTGTGCAGTCAAAAGCAGACAGACCTAAGCCACAGGTGACTACATTAGGTAGATGTACTGAGCTGTAGCAAACTCTTCATGGGTAGCAATTAAAAACTCACTTTCTTCAGTGTAGCAAAGAGATTCCCTGTTGATGAGCTTCACCATTTTCCTCACCCTATTAAAACATTACTTCTCCCACAAGACTTCTTTTATTATTTCTTATTTCTCCTCCATTTTTGTGGCACACAGTGGGTGTCACCATTCTACTGCTAAGTTTTTAATTTTGGGGATGTGTTGTTTTCTGCATGCTAACTTGGCTCTACTTTATGGATGGTTTGTTATGAGTTGGTTTTATAGTGCCCTTTATACTGTAACTCTAATGATACAGAACATACAGTAATTGTTTTACATTAATGAAATGCAAGTATTTGCCTTTATGCCAGAGTAGAGTTTGACATAATTTATCGAGTATGCAGCCTGTGTTTAACCCATCAGAATTTAAAACTAGATATTTCATGAAAACATGAACTGCATATCAGTAATTAAATGTTCGATCATTTTACTGTACTAACAGAATAATGATTTTTTAATAGAATGTATTATTATTTAATCACAGAACACTGTAGAGTTAGTTTAAAAAAAAAAACAAACAAAAACTGAAACACATTTGAAAGCAATTTCCCCAGGTGCTGCATGCTCAATGTCTTATTTTTTTGGTAGCAGAACAAGAATATGAGTGTCCATGTTCAGTTCTTTAGCCAAAAGACCTTCTTTTGTGTAATACTCATAGATTGGTTGTGGCTTTCTGTTGATACTCTGCTTGTTACTTTAGATAAAAAACATATAATTTTCCTACCAGTAAATCTTTCAAATTAAAGTATTCAACCTACATGAAGTCTTTCATCCTGCTTTACATGAAAACTGACTGGTGTATTTAAGATAATTAATTTAGAAGAAGCATGGAAGATAAGGCTGTGGTGGGTTGACTGGCTTGAGCAGGGAGGGAAGCAAGAACATATAGATTTGAAATAATTGGCTTTTAACATCTTGTTTTGGTGGCCATAAGAAAATTTTCCATTGTGATTGTAAAAAAGTACATGATGATATTCAAAATTATATTCAAAATGTAAAGCCAGATGTTAGTTGCTCTAGTGTGGATCTGGAATAACTTCTGAAATCTATTTATGCAGCTACAACTGAAATCAGAACCCAAGGCACAACTATTTCATTTCATCTTCTCTCATGCATTTAAAGAGGGGGAACTTGAAGGTTGAAATTGCAAGAAATTGTAATAAGTTCACTAACCTGTTCCTTAAAAAAAAAAAAAAAAGGAAAAAATGTATTTGGAGCTTCAGTAATATGTGAGTGTGAGACAGAAAACAAAATTTCCAGTGAAATCAGTCCATATTTAGATACATACATACCCTACATTTAACCCAGTTTTTCTTTGCAGAAACCCTTAAATATAAAATCTCTCCGAGTTGTTTTTTTGTGGGGTTTTTTTTTGTTGTTGTTGTTGATTTGGTTGTTTCTATTTTTGGGTTGTGGGTTTTGGGTTTTTTTTTTTCAGCTGAGTGCGTACAACAGCTTCTTAGTATTTGGATGAATCCCATCTTCATCTGCTGGTTTGAATATATCATATTATTTTATTCCTCTTTCCATGATGTCTTACAGGAATTTGTAGCTGAAAGAATAATTCAGAGACTGAATCCTAATAGATCAGAGATTTGACATCTTTATAGGCTTCTGCTTAGTTACATGTAGAGTTCTGAAGAATTGCATAAAGTTCTTCGTAAATCAGAAATCCACTTGCCAGACTGCTTGCATGAAACAGGTGATTTGGATCCCTTCTCTGGTTTCAGGCTGGTGGCATGGAGGGGAAAAGTCACAACCTGGTCACAAATAGGTTTTTTCAGCAGCAGCAAAAGCAATTTACAGAATACATGAGTGTTGTTAGGTTTACAGCCTGTAAGTACCAAAATATACCAAAATTTAAATTTTCAAGTCTTTACAACACTTCTTTTTCAGGATAGTAAGCTCATAAATTTTTTGTAACCAGGGAAAGAAGAATATACTTAATGGCATGTGTATTTAAATCATTCAACTTCTAGGAATATATCATACATATCTGTGAAATGCTGAACTTATTATTTGCAGTGTAACTTCATTTTAAAATCTGATACGTTTGCTCCAGCTCATACCAGATAAAAAAATTTAAAGTTATCCCTCCAGAAAGATGATAGCTAGAATTTCAATATCTGAAAAAGATTACACATGCATTTCTTTTAAATCTGAATGTGTAAATCTTATAATTAAAAATTCTAATTAAAAATATTTTTCTTTAGGCAATCAACTATCAAAGATCTGGTATTTGGCCTAAAACATTCAGACTAATGCTAATAAGCTCTAGTTGAATTTTCTTTGGGGTTTGTTTTTGTTTTTCTTGCTAGGAATAATGAGTTCTTTAACATAATTTCACACTTGCACAACTTCTTTCATGCAGATTGTTTTGTTTTGTTTTAAACCAGCTAAACAAGTTTTTGGAAATAATTTTATCCACTTGTTTAAAAGCAACTGTTACCACAAGAGAATGTAAACTCTGCTTAAGGTGGCTATGCTCTGTAAACAAGGAAGATGACATGTGCTGCATTCTGTGTTTAGTGGAAGACAAACCACAAGTTAAGGTGATGAACCACAATTCTGAGGAAGGAATTATTCAGAAGGCTTTTTTTTTTTCCTTGACTTTACACACTAGTGCATAAATATGTAGACATTTAAAAACAAAACACCACACACCATTTACCTAGGATTAAAAAGCCATAGGACTGAAGATACCTGTTTAAATGTGTTCTTCACTAAAATTGCAGTTTGAAGTTAGGTAGAGAAGAAAATTGTAGGACTGTTACCCTTAACATATTGCTCCTTGGAATATGACAGAGCCAAAAAGCTGCTTGTTAACACACACATCACTCCTCTCCAGTAGCTGTATTGAGAATACAAGAGCGGGTTTGTTTCTTTGATAGATGAACTGAAGAAATAAGGAAGAGGCAGGAAAGCAGGTGTGTCAGCACACAGCAAGTGTCCTTCTGAGGAGAAAACAGCCAAGTCTGTAGTTTATCATATCATGAGCTTTTACCCTTTGAATTAATCTGCAAAGTAATATCTAGTGAAAAGTACAGAGTAAGATGTTTTTTAGTAATTATTCCTAAGCATGTGTTTCTGTTTTGATAACTGACTACTCATAGCAATTCTGGCTGTGATGGAAGATGGGGAAAAGTCTGTCCTTGGTTTGCACTGACTACAGCAGGTAGCACAGGTGTATCCAGCTAGGTATGCCAAAACCTGCTGGAATAGCTATTATTTTCCTAAATAGATGCACTTTATCTTTTAGGGTTTTATTGGTTGCCAAAGGGTTTGATGGTTTTTTTCTTTTTAGTAGGTAATTTTAGCAAGCTTAATGATTTTTTAAAAATAAATACATTAATTAAAAGATGCATTCATCAGTTGTGAGTCTGTGGAGCTTTGCTACTGTCAGAGGAGCTTTTACAGGCTGAGGTTCATAAGTGATGTAGTTGTGCATTGTGATTTTTTTGTTGTTGTTTGTATGATAAATTTGTGTTTGAGATGAGAGAATATCTCATGAGGTGTCTTCAATGTCCTGAGAAATAGCATTTGAACCAGTTACATTGTCCTGGTCTAATAGTGTGATTTATGGAAGCTCTCTGAGGATAGATAGTATGTTTTTTTCAATATTTTGAATGCATTGAGAATTTACTTTCAGTTGAAACCTATAATTTAAAAAGATTCTGGTATGAAGACTGAGAAGGGAAAGTGAAGTGCTGCCATTGGAAGAGCTTTGCTGTCCCCTCGCTCTCCCCTCTGCTGGAAGGAGAAACCAAGGTTGAATGATCCACACCAAACTACATGAACTGGGTTTGTATTTTTAAGGATGACAAACAAATCCAGCATTCAAAAATGCATCTGGTCCATGGTGTAAACTGCATGATGTAATCCTACTGGGATGCAGAGGAGAGGAGACAGTGTGCAAAAGACACTTGGGAGACGAATATGCTAGCACTGTTAATGGTTATACAGCTTATTTTATCTGCTAGTGCCACTACTTTCACTCTTAACTGGTATCACACCCATGATTTTGGAAAGTATTTCTTTTGCCACAGTTATGTGCTGTTGTTATGTGAAAGGTGAACCTTTTCAGGATGTTGCAAAGCTTCTCAGTTGTATGTCTGCATAGTCTTCAACCCTCTGAGGATGTGGTAACCAACAAATCAACCCGCAGCTGTGTTCTTCTATTAACCTCTTGGAGCTGCAAGTAGATAACTTCAATTATCTGGAGTCCCACTAGTGCATAGATTATGTAGCTTGGCCCTTAGAAAGTTATCTCCCATGTAAATACACAAAACTAAATAGCTGAGGCTCTTAATCGTAAAGCAGAAGTTCTGCGTTGCTGTTTAAGCTGTACTTTACTTTATCTGACATGTGTATGCCGAAGGCCAACAATCTGGAGTTTTTGTTAAATCTCCATCATTTACCCATGGTACCTTGTTGAGTTTGGGTTTTTTTCCTGAATGTTCCTTCTGGATTGACTGTTCTTATCACTTGTGTGCTTTCAAGTGGTATTTAAAAAGTCCTTCTTTTCTTTTGTGTGTCAAAATAGAACAAAACAAAAAAAAGGCAGAATCACTGCATTTGTCTTGGTTAGCAGATTGCCACTTTGTGCTTCAGGTTCCCACAGTTCATAAGGAAAAGTACTGCAAAGTTATCTTAACATTTCAAATTCAAATGTAAATCTTTTCTTATTCAAAAACATTGTCAGTGCAAAGGGAAAAATTATCCTCAGAGATTGCTGAGGTAGAAGATGGCTGAGCAAATCAAACATTTAGTTTTTTGCAGGGAGGAATTGTAAGTTTTGTTTAGGTTTGCTTTGGCTCCGAATAATTCAGGATGGGCTCCATCCCCATCTTTCTGTCAAAGCTTTGCAGATCCAAGGGGAGTAGGAAAAAGCACTTAAGACATTTACATGGAAATAAGCAGCTCTGAGTCCCACAGCTGTGAATGCCTGCTGAGGGCAGCACCAATGAATAAAGCATCACCATTTTTTTCACCGCTCATTTTTAGCAGAGCCTTAGCACTCTGGTGAAGATTTAAATAGTAGCTCACAAGGATTAAGAGTTGATATTTTTCATCAGAAACTTTGCCCTAACAAAACCAGTCAGAATTGTGCTTATGATTAAAATGAGATACTACTCAGCTACAAGATTTATGCACTTTTGTATTTAGTTTGTGTAGCTTAGTATTTGGTTTGCAGAGTTTTATGTGGAGAAATATGTCTTGGTGTGAGCTGGTACAAAATCAGTGGTTTCTGACAACTTTTGTCTCTGGCCAAGTTCTAAATAAAGGAAAAAAGGAAAACAATATTGGATGAAACACTAATGCTGTAGACTAGTAATGCTTGGGTGTAACAGATGTAATGTACCTGTCAGCTCATTCCCCTGGAACTTCCCTTAAATCATTTTAATGTCTCTTTTTTCATTGTTATTAACCCACTTTGTTCCCTACACTGCTGCCACATTGTATTGCAAGTGCCTACACATGAAATCCACCCTGCTCTTCTGTCACCTCCAAGTCTTTTCCAGCACAAGTACTGTCCATATGTGTCCATTTCCTTTCTCCTGAACCCTTGCTTTGGATTATTTTTCCCCACAATACATTTTGAAGCCTTTTTTCCCCTTGGTAGCATTTAATCAGGATTTCTACCTCCTGTTTGAAGTACTCTGAATAGTTTGGCATTGTGATCCCAGCACCAACACTTTCCTCTTTCTTTTTTTTTTCTTTCTTTTCCTCTTTTTTTTTTTAAATATAATGCTGAACAGTATCAGGTTTAATACTATCAATAGATGTCCCTAAATAATGTAATTGCCTTTTACCAGGCTCCAATGTTCTTTGACACAAATAGATTAAAGCCTATGATGTTGCAAGTTTGAGGTGTTTGACCTAAATAGTTTTAGAAGAAAATTAAGCAGAAATCCTTTATATTTATCAAGGCCTAGATTTAATATAATCTCTAAATAATTTACAGTGTTTCATGTATGAGCTTTCAAAAGTGAATATTTTTAAAAGCAATGCTTTTTACCTCTGTTAAAAAATTAGTTAGCTCAAGCTTTATAGTCACAAGTCATTAATGCTGAGTGAGGAAAAAAAAAAATCCATTTTAACATGAAGTGTGTGCTTTTTACCATTCTGCACATTATCTTAACAAAATGAATGAGCTTTCATTAGGAAAAAAAGTAAAAACTACAAGATTAAAGTTGATGAGCTAAATCAAGGTGTCCTGCTTGGTTGATTTAAATCCATGATTAAAATCAGTGATTTGATTTAAATCAATCCACTGTTCTTTCAGCCAGCCTGAAAGGAACTGTTCTTCATTTCCTGCCTAATTAGAATTGCTTCTGTAAGATTAGTTAGGATTGTGCCTTCATACAGCAAATCTGCTGTACCCTCTGAATTCCCTGAATGTTGTTTGTGGAGTGCAAGACCTTTTTTTTTTCCTGTAGTTTTCCTGCTTTTCAAATAATAGCTTTAATGAAATGATACTGCTGCTAGAACAGCATATGTACCACTGTCTTATCTCTTAATAGCTGGGGACAGAAAACTAGGTCTACAATCACAGCTCACCTTGTCTGATAAGGATCATTTCAGCTGGCTGACTTCTTTAAATACCAAGGAGGGGGTGATGTCTTCCCTTCTGTCTTCCTGCCCTCTGTCCATTACACTGGGAGTGATGTTCCTGGGTTCCTGCCTCCCCAAGGGCTACATCTGTGCAGCCTGAAGGCCAGTGCCAGGTTACCCTTCTCCACAGAAACAGCTGAAAATAGAGGTGTGGAGAGGTAAGTGAGTAAATGAGAGGCAGCAGAGCTAATAATGGCTGGTTTTTTCCATGGCTTCATGCCCATCAGTGTGTCCTCTGGAGACGAAGCCGGTGGAGGTTCCTGTGGATGCTTGTCTCCTCCTGGGAGCCTTGCAAACTTCTCTGCAGGGTGGATTCCTTGGTAGCCTATCAATTTAAGCTTGTTTTGCAGCCCTCTTCTCAGCTGGCCACTATATATATATATTTTATTTATTTTATTTTCCTCCTTCCCAGCTTCATGACACTTCAGGATATGGAAGTATCTCCTATCTCCCTATGAAACTTTAATGGAAGTTGTCAAGGTCTTTAATGCGTTGGCTTCCTGTGAGGGTACCCATGAGCAGCACAATCACATGAGCTTCGTTTCCTTAGGTGGAAAGAAAAGCCTCTAACACAGTGCTAAAGAAGATGTATGGTACTAACTGTATTCCAGTTATTTTTAGGAGTTCGGAAGCACCCTATGATGACAAACTACTTTGTTCTCTGAAGTGTAACTAAATAGCAATTTCTGTTGTAGCTATTGTATCCATCCTGAGAAAGAAAGCAGCGATTCAGCCTGGTGTGAAATCCAGGATAAAACCAGAACATTTTTTCTGCGTTTCATTTGGGCCCATAAGCTGATTTCTTCTGAAAAACCCTTTAGTTGTTGATTTTCTTATTTGTTTGGGCTGTGAGACTAATCCTATGAAGGATGGTCTTCTATAGCAGGACTGTGGAGAACCCAACCCAAAGTAATCATCTTGCCAAACGCTGCCTGCCCTGCCTCTGCCGGTCACCAGAGCTTTGTGCTGCAGCTCCCCTGTAGAAGAAAAGGGTTTCCAATACAGTTCTTCTTATCCTTTGCTTTTCTTTCTTACTTAGATTGTATGGCTGTTTGAGAAAGAGATTGCCATGTACTCCAGATCTTCAGAGTGCCTTATGTTGTGAGATATAAGGGAGGCATGGTGGCATCTGCAAAGTATCACATTCTTAATTACATGCAGAGATACTACGTTGGAAAATAATACTCTGGCTAGTTCTAACAGATGAAGAATTTACCTTTACAAAGAGAATGAAAAATGTGTAATAGCTTGCTTGTACTTCTGACAAGGAAACAATGTTTTGTAAGATAGACTATAATTTAAAATATGTTATGGGAATTTACATTTTCTAAAGGAGGAGTTACCAAATCAAATTAGTTTTAGATTCAGGAAACCTCTTGGTGAGGGATTCAGATGAGCCATATGGTACTACTGTCTGAAAAACATCAAGGCAAGGGAAGTATTGTGTGGGCTTTTATCACATTTTAGTCATTTTGAGAAGAAAATATGTTTTATTATTTTTATATGTACAAAATGTCTGAAATTGCAATTTAATGAGAAAAATTACATGTACCTAAGATAAATCTAGATAATGAAAATCTACTGAGATGCATTCAGCTTGATTTAAGGTGCCTTGTTTTGATTGTAAACTACTTAATATATTGAGGGATTTTTTTTTTTTTATGAATAGCTATGAGGGATATTAATTTTATGTTGGACTCAGTACTGCAGCAGCCTATTTCACATACTTATGTGGACTGTCTAGAGAGGAAAATTAATTTTTGGAGCAACTGTTGGTGTACAGGAGGCAGGTTTAGGTGTGTTGGTATTAGGGACTTGTTGGTATTTCAGCCTCAAAGAGGAGACGTGATGCTTATTAAATGGTGTTTTAGGATTATGCTGGGGTTATAATGTGAATGGTGCTGCAGAAACCCTCTTACATCCTGGTGGTCTGTCACCCAATTCAAAGCTTCTTTGTGCCAACTGTCCATGGCTTCTTCCCACCCACCCTGGCCATCCTGCAGCTGGCAGTCCCCCTCACCCATGGTGGGCAAAGCGTTGCGTGTCTGTAGACCTTTGTGTTGCTGTTTGAAAACAAGGTTAACAGGAGTTATGTCCATGGGAAACTGGGTTCAGATCTATTGGAGAAAAAAATAATCTGTACAGGGGAAGTTTGATATTTTTAAGCTTACTGACTTCTTTTGAAAGGATGTTTTTGAGCACTGTTTCTGAAAGTCCAGGTTCACAGCTCTTGGGTGCAGAAGCTGCCGGTTCCTGTTCGAAAGTCCCCATCCTGGACTGGCAGAAAGGAGTGACCAGGAACCAGCTGGTGAGCAGGGGGATGTGCTGAATCCCTGCTCCAGTGGGGCTACACCCAGTGCTGGTCTCAAAACCCAACCTCTTTACTGCTGTCACATCATTCTGTGGATTTTTTTAGGCTGGTGGACATCTTTCAGATTGAATTTGCATATCATATACATTTCAGAAAAGAAAAAAAGCATACCAAAAGTTACAGCAAATCCACCTAAAAAGTTGATTTGTACCTGTGAGAAATGAAAGGCAGCTGCTGCTTTACTGGAGGGTGGCCAGAGTTGTTCTGGTTGTTTGATTGTTTTTTGGGTTTTTTATTGTTGTTTTGGGATATGGCTTTTTTTGGTGACTTCCAATTAAGACCAACCTAAAATTAGGTAAGTTAGCCCAAATACCACTGATTCACCCCCACGAACACGTAATCCCTACTGCACGTGTCGTGAGCACACACATGCCGTGGCATCCCTCCATTCTGTCAGACAAGCCAATACTGACATTTCTGCAAGAACTCTGCTCTCTTAAAAAAGGCAACTTCTAAAGAATGAAACTTTGCAAAGTCACTTTTATCTTTACCGTGTGACATTTGTTTCCCATTAATTTAGACTAAAAAGGTTTGTTGTCAGTATCAGGGCATTAAAAACATACATCATTCCCTGAGCTGTTCAGACATGGTCAAAGCTCACATAAATAATTCTCTAGCCTTCGTATTTTAGGGAGGGCACCATCTGGCTCCAAAAAGGAAAAAAGATTCCAGAACTAATAATTAGTTTTCAGGATTTCTTCAGAATAATGAGGTACAGGAGCATTTTTTAAAATATGTGTGCTAATTAGTGCATGTTTTTACAGAAGCTGGAGACTATTAGAATTATTTTGCTTCCTCACAAAAGACAGAGTAACAAATTGTTGTCTTTGGGTCCAGATCCTTTGCCCCACTGAGCCATCTTAGCACCCCTCCTGACATTTAGAGATGTCTTGAAGTTACTGTGAGATAGTTTTGCCCTTCCAGAAGTGTTTTCACCTGTACTTGGCACTGGTGAGGCAGCACCTCAAGTACTGTGTTCGATTTTGGGTCCCTCTCTGCAAGAAGGACACAGAGGTGCTGCAGTGTGTGCAAAGAAGGGCAACAAAGCTGGTGAAGGGCCTGGAGAACAAGTCTTATGAGGAGCAGCTCAGGGAGCTGGGACTGTTTAGTCTGGAGAAGAAGAGGCTGAGGGGAGACCTTCTTGCTCTCTACAACTACCTGAAAGGAGGGTGTAGTGAGGTGGGTGTTGGTCTCTTCTCCCAAATAACAAGTGATAGGACAAGAGGAAATGACCTTAAGTTGTGCCAGTGGAGCTTTAGGTTGGATTTTAAGAAAAAATTATTCACTGAAAGGTTTGTCAAGTATTGGAACAGGCTGCCCAGGGAAGTGGTGGAGCCATGGTCCCTGGAGGTATTTAAAGGACGTGTAGATGTGTTACTTGTGGACATGCTTTAGTGGTGAACTTGGCAACGCTCAGTTTATGGTTGGACTAGATGATTGTAATGGTCTTTTCCAACCAAATGATTCTATGATTCTGCCAGGTGCCCAGCACAGTCGTGTTCCTCTTGATACAGAATAGTGGTTAGGAAGGGCTGTAGGTATTGGGTGCTCCAGGAGTCCCCTTGGACGTGATGTCTTTGAGAGCCACAGCAGAGCAGAACAAGTTGTGACTGACTGACTCAGGGATGCTTTCAACTTACCAAAAACTGAAGCAGTCCCTCGCAGGGCCCTGTGCAAATGTGTTTGTCTGCAGAAAAAGATGGCTCTTAGGAAAGAACTAAGGTACCTCTCATTTACTTTGCAGTACTGTGGTATAAAGTTCACGTGATTGTGCTGGTCATGGGTACCCCCACAGGGAGCCAACACATTAAAGACCTTGACAACTTCCATTAAAGTTCCATAGGGAAATAGAAGATACTTCCATATCCTGAAGTGTCATGAAGCTGGGAAGGAGGAAATAAATAAATAAAAGGTGGTGGCCAGCTGAGAAGAGGGCTGCAAAACAAGCTTAAATTGATAGGCTACCAGAGCATCCACCCTGCAGAGAAGTTTGCAAGCTCTGCCCTTCAGAGTAGTGATCTACTTCAGCCTGGCACTGCAGTAGCTTGTGTGCTTGGCCAGTGTATTGGCTACGTAGCAAACACCTTGTCTTCAGTGGTTGCTGCAAAATGGTAATGCTCCAAGTACATGGTTAGTGTCAAAAAGTGGAGAACTAGCAGTGTACAGGTAACAGCTCCTGCCACAAAGCAAAACAACAACTCGGGAGACCTGTCTGCTGTGTTCCTGGTCAGGGAGAAGTGGCAGTATGGATGGTAGCAGCATCTAGATAAGGAAACTGGTAATTATGGCCCAAATACATAGGTCAAAACAGTATGTTGAACCATACTTAAAAGTGCAGTTGAGCATTAATGCCGTTTGCAAGAGCATGACGCACTGCAGAAGCTGTCATGCTAACTGAAACACAATTGCCTTCTCCGCACAGAGTTTCTGACAGGTATATAGAGAAAGCAGCCGACTTTCACACCAAGATATGTGTTTATAAAGAGTTTCAATGACAGCAGAAGTGTGGCCACTCTGCACTGGAAGCTGTGCATCTAACTGAGATGGGCTGCTCTGAAGGAATTGCTGTTTACTCAACCATTCAAACCGAAATCTGAAATTACAATCATCCAGATCTGTGCAGGTGCTATCAGTGCTGATACTGCTGGTCAGGACTGCAAATTAGTATTGAAATAAGTGACATGTAGTGAACGCATTCCCCAAAGCCAGTGTAGTGTATTACCCAGGCAGGCAAAAGTTTCTCTGTTCTGCAAACCACGTACCAGATTTTATTTGTGGCAGAGGCACGTGCTGTGTGCCTGGAGCTGGGGGCTCATTGAGCAGGGGTTACGCTCTGGAAGTGGCATTGGCTCCATGGGGGTCCTGAAATGCTCCCCTGAAGGTTGGGCTGAGCTGGGTCCTTGGGCCATCGGTTGATCGTGTCTCTTTGTTATCTTATAAATGAGATCCTGGACTACCAAGAGGCTGCCACAATATGTATAATAGTAGGGAGGGAAGCCTAGTCAGTATAACTATTTTCTAGTAGTAATGCTGATGTTTTGTGCCCTGGTCCTCATGCTGTGGGACTATTTGTTCTTGATGATGAATATGTGCATAAATATTTGAAAGGCTGAACTTCTGTATTGCTTGTCTTTGCACACACTTAACAATAACTCTGTGTTAGCCTTCTTGGGACTGAAGATAGTCAGCTTATGCTGCTGCTTTTAAACTTTATAGCAGCAATGTATTTGGAGAAAGCAAAGCCTACAGTTTAAAATTCTAAGTAACTTGTATATTCATTTTAAAAAATAATGGGAACCATACTTTGCATTTTCTAACCCTTCATGGTCTTCTCCAGAGAGCAGCTGACACTTAGAACAATTATTTAATAACTAGGCAGTGCCTATATTTTCTAATGTTATATTATATTAGAAAATCATTGTAAGCTGTGAACCCATCCACCAGATCTGAGCTGCAGTTGAGTGATCCTTTCCAGCATTGTTTTATATAAGCTGCATTATTTTAAGCAATGAGGGTTTTTTTTGTAAAAACAATAAAGAATTCATGTGAAGAAGAAAAGTGATGCTAGTGTATCTATGCATGGACATATGTAAATACATGAGGTGGAAACAGACCCTGGTATTTGGCAGTTTCATACCATCACACATCAGTAACATCCACAAGCAGAAATAACAGGCACTGAAGTCACACCAGCCTTGAATATTTCCATAGTTGTGCCTCTATGTTTCACCATTTAATAAGAGTCTGTGTAATGTTAACTCTTTCTTTTTATATATAATTCATGGTTGGTGCTGCTGACACACCTGTTAATTTTCAGCATACTGGTTAAGAAAGGCAGGCAAAGACAAAACTTCCATGAAGTGAAGCTGATGCTAATTTCTCCCGTTGGTGAAAGTGCACATCTGCTCCAGCTCGTCCTCCTACAGCCGGAGACAGTTGCCAGTACAGAGACTGGCTACAGGCATCTGTGAGATTGAAAAAGTGTCTGCAAGCAGCCCATTAAATCTAAAGAGAGCCTCAGAGGAGCTGTCAGTCACTTACTTTAGCATAAATCATCAGGATTTAGAGCATTATACTTTCAATGAGCTTTTCTCCCCTCACACCTGTATTATTGTGCTATCAGTGAAATGATAGGTCTTGTCTCCAGGTAACAAAGACCTGTTGATGATCCAGTGAGTCTATATTCTTCTCATCTGTATCACTTTGTCCTCTCTTTTATCAGTAGGGAACACAGTTGGAAAAAGGATGGAGTAGCCAAAAGCCTGTCATCAGCTGGAGGTGATGTCCATCCAACCACAGCTACCTGGTGGCACATATAAAACTGTTGCTTTCTATTTACCAATCTACTGCCCTAATTGGGAAGGGCTGGACATTTTCTGTAGGAAGCACATACAGCTTTTTCCACCAACTCAGTGTTACAGAAGGATAAACCTGTCCTTCATCTGTGCTCTTTAAAGTTGTAACTTCTGTAAGGCTTTTATTTTTTGAGGTGATTAGCGCATTGTTTTAATGATGCTCATTCACTGAAAATAATATCCTGTACACCTTACAGTCTCAGGTTTTGATTTGCTCTGTTGGTGAAATCTAGCTGGTTTCTTTGGGAATAAACACTGCTAAAACCAGCAAGCAGCAGGTCTGGTGTGACTGCAGTAGAGAAGTGTGGCAGGTCACTGACTGTTAATTAGCTGTGGACCCCGCAGCCTTGATGAAGGGCAGGTAGGAAGAAGATGTTTCTGATACACAGTATAGGATGCATGATTTCAAGTGCCTGTCTCAGCACAGTGTCAGTGGAAGATGCATTGTGTGCTTCCACAAATTGCCTTCAAACTTGCTTTCACCAAATATTTTCATTCTTACTTTTTGGGGTGTACAGAATTATGACAGCAAAATGGTTAGAGCAAATATTTGAGAGCACTGGTGAAGAAAGAGAAGCAAAAAGGATGCCTTCTCCTCACAGATTCTTCTTTGTTTGCTGGAAAGCCCATTTGCTGCCGAGGGGAAGGCTGATAGCAGATAGCAAGCCTGTGGCAGGATCTGGGGAGCTGAACCTTGGGATAGTTTTGCATGAGTAAGCAAATGCCCAGGTGAATGTGCAGGTAATGTAGAGGGGAGGGTTTACAGATCTGGACCATACTCAGTAGTAGAGGTCTGTCCTTTTTCTTTGTTTTAGGATTATTTGACAGAGCAAATCAACATTTGAAGTAGAGGAACAACAAGCATGGCTAAAAAACCCTACATTATTGGAAACTGTCAGGCACTGATGTACAACACGGAAGGATCCTAGACAGGCAGCGGGGAAGTGCCTCTTCCCCTCAGGAGGACTGTGGGCAGAATGCAGACAACTAACAAGAGGAGTGGTTAGAACAGTGTCTGCTGTTGAGATTCCTTGCATAGGAGGACTGTGGTGGCATTGATGTAACTACATTAGTTTTTTGAATTGTTTGTTACCTTGTTTTTCCTAACTCCTAGGGTTTTTTCTATTGCATTATTTACTTTTAACTAGAGTGATTGGTAATTTTTTTTTGGTTGTTCTTTTGTTTTTTGGGTTTTTTTTTTTGCTCATACTTCACAAAATGTCCCCTGATTTGCTTTCTGATACCTTGATTTTTCTCTTGAGATTCCTTCATGCTTAAAATAAAAATGTAGGGAATGTATACATGTTTTGGGAAGTACAACTTTTGTAAAATATAAATTGTTACTAAGTTTTCACTTATTAAGAAATTAACTATTATATATTTTTTTAGCTTTATATTGTGAGGGATGGATAATTCCCATCTGTTACTGTACTGCCAAGCCCTAGGTATGTTAACCATGCCATTTTCACTAAGTGGAAATAGAAAAGTGCAGAAAGCCAGTAAGGGAAACCAAGTAGCTTTAATGCTGCTGTGGGCTCTGCTAACATGGCTGTGGAGTCCTTCCATGTATTTGATTGGAAGTAGGTGGATTCAGGGTCAGACTTTCCTATGATGCTGTAGTTTTTGGTGTGTCCTTGCATCTGTCTGATGCTGGGGGAAGAAAATGCTGCTTATTGGCTGCTTTTCCAAAGCTAGGGGCTTGCTTGAACTGTTTTTCCTTTGTTTTGATGCAAGGGTTGAATCATATATCAATAAGGCAAACATTTATTAGATAGTGCCAAACTTCTAATGGCAGGTATATGGAAGGTCTGTGAGTCTGCTCCTTGTCCTCTTACCTGCTTATGTATCCTCACAGACCAAAATCTAAAGAGATCTGTTTACAAGGGATACTTGTGTATAGACAAACTACTGTATACTTTACTAGCATATATGGGTCATAATGTGGGCAAAATAAAGATTTCCCCCCCACCTCCCTGTGTTTTCCATAGCTGTAGAGGAGCACCCTGGGTCAGGGACTGGGGTGCACTACTGGTTTTTGTTAAATGGTGATCCCAGTGAAGTCTTAACATGGTGCTGTGATTGTACCTTCCCAGAAACAGCAGTTGTCCAAGTGGGAGGGATGCAGTGACCACCTTCTTGTTGTCTTGCAGTTGTTTCTCCTCGTTGGTTTAACTCTCTGCAGGCTGATGGGAAGAGGTTAATGGCTGTGGTAGGAAGGGAGCCCAAGTGGCTCACCCTATGAGAAACAGTCCATTCGCTTCCAGGTTCCCCTGGAAGGACCAAACAGGTTTGAGCTCCCTTTGCTGTCTCCACTCTGGTGCCACCACGACTGCAGCCCCGTTTCCCTGGCCTCTCACTGCAGGGAAGCAGCAGCACACACAGGGGGAAGGATACAAGTGGCAAAAGTTCAGCCTTCTTTTTCAGAAGGTCTTCTCCCTTGGTGCACCAACAGCTTGACCTTGACTTAAAATCTAGGATGGCAGGGCAATACACTCTTACTTAGAGTACCAAAACAAAATCTCTCATAGTTCTGATGTGAAAAATGTGTGCTGTTTAGCCTTTTATTCAGCATTTATGTATAAATTATGTGTTTTTTCTGCACTATTAGCCTCTGGGGTATATTGATCCACACTGTCAATATCAACTCATGAAAAAACAAGAGGGCCAGTTCTTTGTTTAGTATGGTGTCTATTGACTTTTTAAAAAGAGGATTCATAGCAAAATATAATGGGAGATTTTAGATAATTATTTTTGAGCTATAGATTTTATTTGATTTAATAGAAACTTTTAAGTCCCTTTAAGCTATTGGATACACAGCAGCATTGCTGACTAGCATAACAAGAAGATAAAAAACAATTGGAGTAATTTTAGCAAGCAGAAATGTGCTTTGGAAGGGCAACTGAGAAGCGTAACAGAAGTACACTGCAGGAGCAGCCAGAGGCTAACCTCAGAAAGAGGGAGAAGTTTCACCAAGCTACAAAGGCTTTGTTGATCTCGTTTTGCCTAATTAGGTATACCCTTTAAAGTTGTAACTCATTACAGTATTGACTCAGAATCTGTTTTCCCACATTTGCTGCTCATCTCTTGGCAGATAGTTCATATCATCCAACTTTTGTAAGCTTCAACTCGCTTCCCTCGCAGATGTGCTGGACCATGTCTAAAAAAATCACACCATATGTTGGTAACTATTTTAATAAATTCTTTTCAATTTTCCAGTGTGTTAAAAAAGTAATAATTAATCATAGTTCCTTTAGTCATGGCTACATCTTGAACAGAAGTATTTATAAGAAGATATGTTCACCATCTTATCTTTTCCTCTGAATTATGAGAACTATCCTAAGCAATGTTTTGTAAAAATTTGCATAAAAGTAAATAATTAACAGTGGCCTTTCAGCTGCAGCATCAACTGTGGGAAAGATAGCTTTTTTCCCCCACCGTACAGTGCTCACAAAAAACACAGCTGGATTTTCTGATGCTGACCACACCTTGCCAATATTGGATGTGTCTTTTGATGTGGTTTTATCCAGCTCTATTGGAACATTGTCTTTGCTAGTCTTACACTAATTCAAGCATTTTTAAGTACGTAGATGTTTTTTTTCCTTAAGTCCTATTTGTAAAGATTTGCTTGAAATTACATTTTTTTCCTACTTACAGCAACACCACTGTATATGTAACTTTTTAAGACCTGTAAATTTTACTCAAAGGACTTGAAAATTTAATCCCACAAATCAGCCTGCAAAACAATCTGACTGGTTGGGATTAGCACTGAATCCAGAAATAGTGTTATGTAATTCTGAGCCAAAAGCTAGAGTGTCTGTAAAATAGTGTGATTAGAAGGCCATTGAAATCACAGGTGATGTTTTGGGATGGTGGATTGTGGAAAGAAGCTTAGGACTTTCTTTTTGAAAGGAAAAAATTACATATGGCTATACAAAGCCCATGTGGTACAAAGGCAATGGTGGCTTTCATGGGTTTTCCTTCCAGTTCTTCAGTAGATTTTGGAGCCTTCCTGATTTTAAAGGGACCAGATTAAAAAGCAGAGATGTGCTTAGTGCTGCCAAGCAAACCAGAGCTTTCCTGATCCTGTTTCAGAGCTATTGGTCTTAGCAGTTTCCTTTGTCCTCTGGGAGCTGGGCATTGGAACAGAGGCTGAGGTGGGAAGGTAGGAAGGGTGATGTGCTGACACAAGTAATTCACTTTGCAGTAGCATTTTGCTTCAGTTACTGAGCTTCCAACTGATCCTTTGGTCTCCAGCTTGGCAGAATCTAATGCTAGGAAAAAGCTTTTTTTTATGTAGCTTGAAAGCTTTGCTGACTTCAAAAGCAGTATCTGTTTAAGTGACAATGACAGTGTATTTAATGATGGACATTCAAATTTTAAAAGAGCATAACTATGTACAAATTTCTTCTGCATACCTGTCAAAAACTCTAGAAACTTTTGATTATGGTGATTACTGTCATGATTATTGCTTTATATATAACACTTAAAGTTTCTAAGATGACAAAAGGTTATTAGTCATGGTTATTTAGATGCAATCTAGGCATTCTGGTACATTCAGACTGCAGAAGCTTTTCTTCTGTATGTTCTCCAGTGTGCTTCTTGAGCAAGCTTACAGCAATGATCATCCCTGTAAACCATGCACTGTAGCATCTTCTACAAACCCATCTGCCCTTGGAAGGATATAACTTTATAAGACCTCTGCCTTGCAGATTGCAATTTCTCTCAATCTTTTCAAAAGCTTGTGCTAAAGTCGTTCCAAATCAAGCTACAAGCAAAGCTTACAGGAAGGGAGCGTACAGATGTGAAAGCTGTTATTCTGGTGTGGGAAGTGAGGAAAATAGCCACTGAAATACCGTAACAGCTGGATGCTTTGAAATCTCAGAGCAGAAATAGCCCTTGGTGAATTAAACAGCAGTTGAGTAGTCTGGTTTGTGAACAGGCACGCAGCACCCAGAGTTTTATTTGATCATGTTGTAGGACTTTGAAAACTGTGGGATTTTGGACCTAAACTCATGGAGGTCCCAGCCTTGAGCTCACGCATCAGGTCACGCAGAAAGCCAAGCTATGTGCTTGTGTAGGGAAAGGTTCATCTGTGCAGTGCATGACTGGCTCAGCTGTAGAGAAAAACACCAGTGAGAAGCCTGCAGTGGCATCTCTTGACGAGAGATGGAGGACAGGGCTGAGGATTTCTGTATTGATATGGTAATAGTGCCCATGCAGCCTTGGTCAGATGGGACAGGTTATCTCAGCTAGTTTCTAATTATAGCTGGTTTCTTTGTACTGAGAAGGAAAACATTTTATTTGTATGGAATTTGAAAGTAGGAGCGTATTAGTTGTTAGTGTTCAGAGGAGAGAGGATTTCTGAAGAGTTGATGTGGCTCCTTTAGTATTTTTTCCTCATTTGTAAGGAGAACTCTGGGTCTTTTAAACAAGCAGAATGCTTTGTGTAGAGCATCAGTAACTGAATTCTGATGGCATTTAATGCCTGCTCTCCAGATCTGGTGTTTTCAGTATCTCTTTAGCTTTAAATACTGTGCCTGTTTCCTGATGTATACTGTCTGGTGCCTTGATGTTGCTGGATGCCAAGCCCCACCTTCCTCATCTACCCAAGTACTTTCCAAAGTCAGTGTTAAGCAAGTAAGTGCCTCCTGTTTTTGCAGGTTTGGCTATTTCTGTCTTTGGAGTTAAGTGGATATTTCTTTGACCAGCTTGTCAAAAGAGAACTAAACATCTTCCAGTGTCACAACCATGTTTTTTGTTGCGTTTTCCCCCAAAAACCCACCAACCCCGAATGTGCATTCCCATTCAGTTACTTCACATCTTCAAAGCGCTCCAGTTAGAGTGATGATTCCAAAGGGTAATTGCTGTCAATTGCATCAGTGCTTATAAGATGATAAAGGGTGTTTTTTTCCTTTGGTATTAAAATTGCTTGTGGTCTAATATTATTCAGGGTTTAAAACTCCTTGAAGGAATGCTGTGATAAAGTATAAGAAACCCTTCAGCAAGCTCTGTTATGTTGTTTTACAAGTCTATCTTATATTAAATACTGTTGGATATGTTTATCTGCAGTTAGTTTCTCTCTTGGGCAATATTGATGATTCTCTTGTAACTAACAGTCATTTTGAAGTCCTGGTCACCCACATGTAGATTTGTTTCACTATGTAAACAGGTAGCGATAAGAAGTAATATACTGTTTATATAACCTGTATCAGATAACATATCCACAAACACACACTCTTTTGTCTTTAATCATATTTGTACAATGAAGAGAACCAATGTTTGAATTTCTTTGAAGTGTTTGCCCTGCTTCCCTAATTTGATGCCCAGCATATGAAACAAGGAATGACAGTAAACACCAAACTGAAATGGGGGCTGTCATATGCATGAATTTTGATAATACAATATTTTTTTTTTTTGCTTGCTTTAACCAGTTGTTTGACACCCTAAAGTATATCTTCTATTTTGTGTACTGTGTCAGAAGATTAGTGACCAAGGGCACGTCTGTGAGCTGTGCAGAAGAGTGCCTGTTGTAGCTTATGTGAAGAGGCTTGTTTTCAGTGAAGCAAGCTGGATCACAAGGACGAGCTTGTTGAAACTGGGCCTCTGTTGCAGAGCTCTCAAAACTGAGCAGTGTTTGGCTCTGAGGCTGTTGTGGCTCTGAGGCTGTTGTGGCTCTGCAAAAGGGGTGATTAAAGTCCCATTATATCCATACAGGATTTAACCTTTTTTTTCAGCTGACTTTGTCAGACCCAGCTAGGGAAACATGAAGTCCATGGCGTTTGCTGTATTTTCTTTTCTCTGCTCTCATGATCAGTGTTTTGAATGTCATTTATAATTTACTAAATGTCTTACTGGAAAAGCTACTTTTTGCCAGGCAAGGAAAAGAGAGAGAGAAAAAACAGTTAAAAGTTGAGTCCTGTCTGAAAAGTCCAACTTCTGTGCATCATGGAGGGTGGCCAACCAGCTGGAAAGCAGCTTTGCAGAAAAGGTCCTGGTGGACACCAAGTTGAACATGAGCCAGCGATGTGCCCTTGCAGCAGAGAAGGCTAGTGGTATTCTGGGCTGCATCAGGCAAAGTATTGCCAGCAGGCAAACTGAAATGCAGGACATGACTCTGAACATCAGGAAACACTTTTGTCCTGTGAGGGCAACTGAGCACTGGCATAGATTGCCGAGAGAGGTTGTGGAGTCTCCATCCTTGGAGTTAATTCAAAAGCTGTCTGGACATGGTCCTGGGCAACTGGCTGTAGATTGCCCTGCTAGAGCAGAGAGGCTGGACTAGATGACTTCTAGACATCCCTTCCAACTTCAGCCATTCTGTGATTCTGTGAATTTTCTTTCTTTTTTTTTTTTTCCTCTAAATAGTGCTTTTAATTAAATGTAAAATGCTTTTCAGTGTTAAAATCCACTTTAAGGCATTGCCAGTATCAACAGTTGGGACAGTAAGTACCTGCTGTTGAGTCTTGTCTCATTCAAAGCTGAAGAGTTTTTTTTCTAATCTGTTTTGCACTGTATCAACACCCAGCTGTCATTCATATACTGCTTTGTCTTTAAAAAAAGGAATTTAAAGTTACTGTTAGTAAAAGCACATCCAAAGAAGAGCAATGTGCCTAAGTGAATGCTCAAGAGGACTTATGTGTATGCCTATATAGCTGAAATCCCTTTAGGAAGTGGAAGGCAGAAAGAAAAATCTGTGTGTTGCTACTTCAAAGCTGATAGTAAACAACTTAATAAAATATTTATTTCATGAGACAAAGCTTTTTAACCTCCCACAATATATTAAAAGTACAAGCTAATCTGGGCTACCTGGAGATAAGATGGGAAGGCCAAAACCTCCAAGTAAAGATTTGGAGTGCTAATCCTAATTTTGAGTTTCCAAAGTAGTTAACTACAGTTTCTGAAGTAGGGGCTAAATAGACATAGTAGCTCTTGGGTTTGGACATTTCCATTCCAGAAGCTGCTAACTGGCGCTGCTGCTGATTACCGGAAAGGATTGTAGCAGCCAATGTGTCCTGCTGCTCTCTGATAATGAGACCTTGGTCCTTCAGCCCAGAAAATGTAATAAAAAGCATCACTGGTGAACCTGCCAGGGCAAAAGCATCAGCAGTAAAAAAATAGGCGCAGAAGGAAAATACAGGACATTGTTGTAGATGTAAAACATTTAAATCGGTGGACTCCAGGGTATTGAGGGAGGTTGGGCTGCCCGGTTGCCCATTGCTTTAGACACTGGAAGTAAGCTGTGCTTGTGGGGCAGCCGAGCAGGCCAGTGAAGGTGACTTTCAGGCAGTACCTCTGCTAGTCGTAATTTTCAAATACAGGTTCATAGTTTCCTGTGGATCTTGCATCGAGAGGGTGTTTCAACAGCCCTTGTTCTGTTTTTCATTTGTCACAAAAGTGTTACTCCTTGGAGAAACATCAGCTTCCTGATTGTTAGATATTCACCTTCTATCCATTCCTCTTATATGATCTCACTGATTTAAAAATAATAATTAGTCTCAATTATGACCTGCATCATATACTCTTAGTGAGGATCTAAAATAACAAAAGCACCTTCTCTACCTTTACACCTCTGATCAAGTAGTAATTTTTTTTTGCTTTGTCACCCAATTATGTGAGCACTGTTTGGTTATTCCCTTGTGAAACATAGGTAGAGAGGGGGACAAAGAAGGATACCAGTTGGCACTGCCATGGATAGGGACATGGAAAGTACTCTAATTAAAAGCATTAACAGCAAATGCCATCTCAATTTAGCAGTGTCCTGCTGGGATCTTTCTCTGAGTTGTCATACCTCCTTATGCTGCTGCATGTCCAAACCTACGTGGAAAGGTTTGATCTGGCTCAGAGTTTCTTCAGCACTGGATCAGAGTGGGAAATGAGTTAAATCTCAGCCTGCTCACACCTGAATGTAAAAAACATGGAAGGAAAGTGAGCTGGATTAACCTGGTATATAGGTGTAATTCATAGCTGGTTCAAGTAGAGCTTCTCCCAGCATACATCGGACAAGATCCTGGCTCCGAGTTGGTGTTATTAACAGTGCTAGCTCAGTTTTCAAAGGCAATGTGTGAAAATCATGCAGAGGAGCTGGCTGAGCTCTTAATTAGCTACAGAAAGGTGCATCAGAAATACAGCAAGGCAGGGCATGATGTCCAGTGACTTCTTGTAGTCTTATTCCCTACAGTTGCCTTTGCACCCTCCTGCAGTTAATGAGATATGAGGGCCTTGACCTTGACCCTGTGTTGTGTTAGGGCATGGAGCAGTTTGTTATGTATTTGCAGATCCTGCTGTCATTTTCTTTTTCTTAGAATGAGCTGGAAACTATGTAAAGGGCTCTCAGAAAATGATGGTTGATGGTAAGCACTGTCATATCATGAAGCAGTCATTTTCTTCTGTTTTCTTCTTGATCCCATCATTTTACAAATATATCTTAGAGCAACAGAGAGAGGAATTTCCAAATTTGTTGAGGTGTTTTTTTGTTTGGTTGGTTTTTAAATGTATAGGTTTGCAAAATTGTTTTGTAGAGATTACTGCCATTCCTACAGTGAAAGTTTGCAGTAATTCAGCTAATTTGCACTCCTTAAATGTCCTAGATTTGTTGCTACAGAATTAGGAGGAGAAAATTTTACAGCAGGACCTCTTGTATTCTTGTAAGGATCATTTATCTGTATTTAAAGTAAACCTTGTGTCTTTCTGTCTCTGTGTTAACAAATTCGTAGAAAACTATGATTTTAGTTTGGGCAGAATTTATGGCAAGCATGATTTTTAGAGGGAGTTGTCCATCTTAAGGAATGCCTTTCGAATGAGGGTTCTAAAATCAGAGACAAGTCTTGCTCTTTATCAGGCTATTTATTAATTACCTGCTCTGAATTCTATAAATGTAAATCCTTTCCAGAAACAGTTTCATTCACACTTGTGAGACTGATTGTCAAGTCTTTGGTAGGGTATACTTGTTACCTTAGCAACTTGCAGGACTGAAATGGGTGTCTAGGAGAGAACATTACAGATCCCACAGGGTCATTTTGTTTTCCCCTAGTGACAGGTAATACCTCCTAGCAGGAGGAGCCGTGTCTGGTTTTCCACATGATGCAAAATACCCTCACAGAATTCCAAATTACGAAATGACACTTGACTGGAAATTGGACATATATTAACCAGTTTACTAATTGAATATATATTTGCAAGTTTCTTGTCATTTTGCACCCAGGGGAGAGAAGAACCAAAAAGGACTGTTTTTTTCTAGCTCTAGCAGAAATGAAAGTTGGGATTCAACTTGCAAAGTCAAAGTTGTGTTGTCCCTCTCCTGGAGAGCAGAAAGATGATGAGTGCAAGAGAAAGCCAAGGGAAATTTGTTCCAGCTTTGAGTTTTACTTCCATTTATAGTTTGATTTCATAAAACACTGGTCCTATTTCCATCAAAATGAAGTTAGGTGATTTCTTAAAAAAAAAATTGTGTTTCATTTTTAGAGATTGCACTTCCTCAGCACCATCTAGTGGAGTAACTACTGGTGTCTTTTAGAAAACAGCTGGTCTGGGTAAACCATATAGTAAATGAGAGCATTCAGTCCTTATAGTGTGAACAATGTACCTTATAGGGTGAACAATGTACCTAAAGCCTTGTTTGTGACTAATTATGTAACAGGATCAGAAGATCAGCAGTTGTTTAGTTGAAAAAGAGCACTGTGAAGGAAAGAAAGTTTAAGATATGTGCCGGTAGTGGTGCGTGTTATCTCCTGTGTTCCTTTAGTCCATCAGGCTCTGTCCTGCTTCTCTGCCTTACCATGTGATGCCATCCAAGTTGTAGGCTTCTCTAAGGAAGGATTTTGGAACACTATTTCTTTGTGCAGTACCACACAGCACAAATCACTGCCCGGTTGTCGCTGTGATACAAGTGATAAATACGAGCTGGTGCTAACAGTGATCTCTGAAGTCCTCACTTGAGGGGAATGCTCTGAAGTCTGTCTGGCTCTTTGAAAAGACGTGATTTTGTTTAAAGAAAAAAAAATTCCCTAGGGAAAACCTACCTTTAGAGTGCACATAGGCACTCAATAGAATTGTCAGGTCATCCCAGCGGCTGCCTTGGTTTTGAAAAGATAAAGGGTTTGTGGCTCGGGTCTGTGGGGGCACATGGTTTGGTTTTTCCAGCTCCAGCAAGAAGGGCTGAATCTCCAGAAAAATGAATGTCTCCAGAAGGACTGAGTGTTTCTGCAGCCCTGGCTACATCACCAGCATCCTACTGCTCTCTCTTAAATCACAGAATCACAGAATGACACAGAATCACAGAATATTAGGGATTGGAAGGGACCTTGAAAGATCATCCAGTCCAATCCCCCTGCCGGAGCAGGAACACCTACATGAGATCACACAGGAAGGCGTCCAGGCGGGTCTTGAATGTCTCCAGAGAAGGAGACTCCACAACCTCCTTGGGCAGCCTGTTCCAGTGCTCTGTTACTCTCATTGTAAAGTTGTTCCTTCTCAAATCCAAGCGGAACCTCCTGTGTTCCAGCTTACACCCATTACCCCTTGTCCTATCATTGGACACCACTGTGAAGAGCCTGGCTCCACCCTCCTGACACTCACCCTTCATATATTTATAAACATTAATAAGGTCACCTTAATTAATAAGGTTCCTTTGGCAGCAGACCCTTGATTTTGCAGCTCTAGGTGCAAATAACGGGAGAGCGAAGTGGGGGAGGTCTCAAATCTCTGGGCAGAAGACCCACAGACGTGGGTGAGAGCAGGCAGACAGTGCAGTCACTCAGTGACACTGGGCAAGGACCAGAGGCAAAACCTCCCTGCTCCAGTGTGAGGAGCAGTGAGCATTGCTGAGAGCAGGGGTAACTACAGAAAACAGGAGCAAAGCGAAGTTGCCTTATAGCAGATGCACCAAGTTGTAACATTGTCCCCTTTAAACTTCCCTGCGTTTTAACATTTCATCACTTCAGGGTCTGTTGGTTTTGTTCAATTCACATGTTTTGGACAATGAAAATAAGTGGGTCAGTTTTATTCTGTAAATTTGTATGCATTAGCACAATAACATTGTGCTGAGGTTTCGGAAAAAAGATATTCTTAAATAATTCATAGAAGCATTTAACTTCACTTTTCTGAAATCTAAATGTGCAGACTAGTTTGTTTCCCAGGTTTAAGGGAACTTAGCACTTAAATAACATTCCCTTTCTTTCTTTTTTGAGTTTTTAATGAGTGCAGCAGTCGGAATATTGCTTGTCTGCTGGCCTCCTCACAATATTGCATTGCAACATAACCTCTCCAGGCAGAAGTGGCCGGTTTTCCAGATGAAGAAAAGAAAGGTTTAGGGATTTTCCTTTTCAAGTTTTAAGTTTGGGACAATAGCTGTGGATAGTTTTTATAGTGTATGTGTTGGGCGGTGCAATCCTGTTTGAAAACCCAGTTGTCTCCCACTGACTGCAGCAGGAAACATGGGTCTGGAAAGGTCATAATGTTTAAATAAATGAATTTGGTGTCAGGAATCCTGCTTTGTTAGAGGTTTGGGAATAAACCCTACATGCTGAAAAATACCCATTTACAAAGGACATGGCTCTGTTTTTGTAATAGCTGTGAACTAAACATGAGCTAGCATGTAGGAATTAAAGAAAATACTTAAAATTGTTTCTTCACTTTCTGTTTCTCCTTTAGCTCTGGGATTGTACACAGTAAATGCAGTATATGGAGATACTATTACTATGCCTTGTCGTCTAGAAGTACCAGATGGTCTTATGTTTGGAAAATGGAAATATGTAAGTATGGCTTATCTTTATATTCATTAGAGCTGGTGTAAGATGATGTGTACTTTTTGTGTGTGAGATTACAAAACTCCAATTGATAGCATTTCTGCCTCAGATATAAAGATATTCATTCCTGTGTTTGTAAAACTGCAAGATTCCGATCTGCATAATTTCTGCCAAACATAGATTGGAGGTTTGGGGAATTAATCTCATTGTTCAAAGAAATAATTATTCAGGAGGTCTCTGCCAACCTGTATTAGAGATCTGGCATGTTACCCAGTGGTGTCTCGCGCGCTTGACAGAGCCATCGTTGTACATTTGAATACTTTTGAAATTAGTTGCCTGAAGCAGGGCATGCTTCATCCCAGGGAAAGCATTGTCACCGGGCATGGTTGATCCAAAAGTCACTCAATACGGTTTCACGCTTCAGTGTGTTTAATTCACAGTGAAGAAGAGGGCAGACTTGACCTTAGTAGAGTTGCTCGGTGGTTTTCACGCACCAGACACATGGAGAACAGAGGCAAAAAGGTCATTGCTTTCCTGGTTGTCTCACTCAGCCTGCAGTAGGAACACCACAGGATGTACTTCTATATGCTGTCGGGATCCAGGGCCACAAGGAGAATAAGCATATCAAAGTCAAATGAAACCTGAAAGCATATGTGGAAGAAACTGCCAGCATACCAAAACCCTTTGGCTTCTCCAACTGACATTGGGACAACTGATTTTCCTGCCTCTGTAAAGTTCATGTAAATCTCCTCTGGTGCTCCAACCAAAATGTCACCAGCAGTAACAGGTGATGTTTACTGTGACAGTGGATTTAAAATTATATAGTTCTCTCTTTCTCTTTTTAAGTGGCATCCATCTGCCTATTTGACACAGACTGATCTGCCACTGGGGGTCTTTCATAATCCCCCCGCCTCCTTCCCTCATACCTGGAAGTTTGCAGCTTTTGCAGACCTCATTGACTCAAGAGTTGCTGCTCCACAAACATGTTTTGGGAAATGAAGTCAGAAGTCTGTAGAGGATGTTACCCTAAAAGGGACAGTGAAACTGTTTCACATAAGCATTCAGAAGATGCAGGGCCTATATTTTGCCATGTGCTTTTTAAGTCTGCTGACTTTTCTTGGAAAGAAGTCCATCTGTATGAAGATGCAAGGCTATTTTGAGAAAAAGAAATGCATTATCTCTTTCCAGTGCATTTGGATTCCTTATCTCGGACAAGTACCAAGCAACAAATGGAGATGTTACAGCTTCTTCTAAATGGAAAGGGACAGGAAACCTAATGTGAAGAAAAGCCTGTACAATTGCTGTTGTATGAAATTGTTGACACAGCCCACACAACCAAGTGAAAGTGATGCCCATTGTCCCAGAGCAGATCCCAGCATGGGAGGCAACACTTATTTTTAGCAGGGAGAGGGCTGGCTTAGGTTTTTTTGGTTGGATGATTATTTAGTTTGAAGAAGGAGGGACTCCATTTACTCTGCCTTGGGAGTAGCAATTCTGGTTGCTAGTGGGAGTCTGGGGACACTGAGAGACTTGCACCATGGCAGAAGCAGGTGTTGCTCCCTTAGTTTCCACCTGTGCCTGCACATGCCCTGGGTGTAGGCTTACGGAGTTAAGAGCTCCTTTGCACTTGACTGCCAACTTTGTGTGTGCTGAGTCAAGGCAATGCTTTCTTTCCTGTGTGACAGACATCTAGAGTAATCTGAGAGTTAAAAGTGGGAGAGGGAGAAAGACTATGAGGGAATTAAAACTTCATATTAGCAGTTGCGTCCTGCTCCCTGCCTGGCTCTGACACCACTCATCTCTTGTCACAGCATCGTTATGCTTTCGTGAGCTCTGCAGTCAAGCTGAGGTATTGTGCTGAGAACACTACTCACATCAGTGCCGCAAGGTGCAAGGGATAAAAGGGGATGAAAACCTCTTCCAGCCCCTAGCACAGTACTGAACATAAAGCTGGAGTCAGCCTTTCACCTCACTTTATTTAAAGGCAGACAGTGTCTGTCCCTGCTCTGTGTGTGTGTGTAGGGAGGAAGGAATGAAATCCTGCCAAACTCAGCCTGTAACTTTGTCTCTCATAAAAATACATTTTTGATACAGTAGTTTTGTGCAAGGCTGTCAACTTTGTATTCCTTCTTAGGATGGCAACTGCAAACAGATTAATATAAGTAGGACGTCTAGAAAATTATATTTTGCAGATTGTCCTGAGATACATAAATGACAATATTTGATGGTATGTATATTCCCATGCCACAAGCTCTTGGGTCCTTTAAAAACAAAGAGGAAAAAAAATAAAAGCTAAAACCTAATTTAGAATAAAATAGGCAGTTATGCCTGATTAAATCCTGCATTTGGAATGAAGTCTGAATATCCCAGACAAACAATATGAATATGTAAAACAATCATGAACAAAAAAGGAAAATGAAGCTTTTGAGCCTAGCTCACAAATGCTTCTGTTTCAAATACTTTTTCATACAGACAGAGGCAGGTGGTGCCAGAACCACCAGCCTTCATCAGAGAAAGCCCTGTGCTGTGCTGAGATTGAGCCAAAGGATTGAAATTATTTCTGCTGATGGTACTCTCAATGTGTACCACAGTAGTCTTAAACTAGCTCTCATATTACACTGAATTTCTTGTTTGTATAGCAGAAGTTAATAAGGAAAAAGCTATATGATGTAGTTTTCAGATTTTTTAAATTATGGGTTTGTACCACTTGCAGATCTTCAGGAACTTCTAAATAAGTGTTTATGCAAAATAGACGTATTTATCCTTTTATTATAGGAAATGCCAAATGGATCTCCAGTATTTATTGCCTTCAGATCGTCAACAAAAAAAAATGTACAGTATGATGATGTACCAGACTACAAAGACAGGTTGAGTCTCTCAGAAAACTATACGTTATCCATCAAGAATGCAAGAATCAGTGATGAAAAGAGATTTGTATGTATGCTAGTTACAGAAGATGATGTTTCTGAAGAGCCAACGATAGTCAAAGTCTTCAGTAAGTAAATCTAGTTGTTATTACTGTTAACATTCATCAGCATCTGAATCGTAAATTACGGAAACTTTTGTTTAAGGGAAAGATTAGAGCCAAGAAAGTAAGTTTGGCTGAGTAAATTACTAAGACTAGCAAATTTCTGCAGCTTTCAAAAATGTAATCTACTGGTGGCATTTACGTAACAGGACTGCCTGCGCTTGCAGTTTATTCATGATAAGTGCTGGCTCAAAGAGAATTTTAGGCTTTGATAATGACTCACTTATGTGATGTCATTTGGCCTTGGAAATGAAAAATGTAAAATTAGCACTGATTATTTTCCATTTGTTCTCTGAGTGAATTTTTCTGCAGGAGGGAAGCATTAACTGTGTGCAGTCTGCAGGATTAGATCAGTGGAGAGGTTTAAACCAGCCCCGAGGAGCTAGTATGCAACGGTATGAACTATGAGTGAGCAAGCGAGAGGCTGAAAAATGAGTTGTTAGCCCCAAATGCTTGTTTTGTCCCCTGCTGAGCTGTCAAGAAGGAGACCAGTCTGCAGTTCTGTTTTAGAGCACAGCAAAGTTTATGAGTGTTTGATATCGGTACAAACCGGTGGCAAGGCTGGTCAGCAGCGTGAACCCCAGTGCTCTGAGGTGCAGTCCTGCTCTGAGCTCGCACAAGAGCATGGACAAACCTGGCCTTGTCCTGGTGCTGATCCAGAGCAGACATGTAATCCTTCAAACCTTGACTCAGCCTGCAGAGGTGTCTGTTACTCCTTTTTAGGGGTGCAGGTCTGCTGAGGCTAAGGTTAGCGTTTGTAAACGCTGCCCTGTGACTGCAGTGGATATCTTCCTCAGCTGCCTCTTTTATATGGCTTTTTTAGGCTTTCATTGCTCTTCAGGTGTAGATTGACACAGTCAAAGTAAGTTTCTGTTGTGAGAATGCATTGCTTGCAGGGATGGGCAATTTCAAACAGATCTCACTTCTGCTTGAAAAACATGAATTCCTGTTTGGGAAGAAGGAGAAGGTGTCAGGGAGTCGTCGGTGGTGTCTAGGCAGAAGTTTGTTAGTGGCATAAATGAGTTGGAAGCTAGTTTTGGAGTCAACAGGTAATTCCTTTCCCTCATTTCACTTTCAATTTGACTGCAGGAACAATCAAATTAATGACAACAGTGAGGAGCGTGCTCAGAGCACGCATAGTAAACACAGCACTTCAAAGGAAATGATAAAGAATTATCATGTTTACTTGTTGCACAGCAGTAAATATTTAGATGAGACAGTGGTATATGGTGGAAAGAAATGCTAACTGCTTGAATTACTGTGTACTGTACTAAATATTAACACAGTGCTAACTCGGCCATGGAGCACAGCTTGTGTGTTTTATTGTGTGCATTAATACTAATAGAGAAAGCTCCTCTTTACTGAGGAAGATAAGAATAGAGGATGTCACACATGTAATATGGCCAACTTGGCACTGCAAGAAAAAATTACCTTTGTAGTTTTTCATTTTGAGTTCACAACTTTATTTAGGGTACTTTTAACCTTTATTTGCATTGAATTTCCTTGAGTTTGGTTGTTAGGGTTTAATTTTTTGTTCGTGCTTGCTTGTTCTAATTAGAAAAGAGTTAAGAATAGCCTGCAAGCTTCATTTGTTTAACCTGTGGAGTTTCTAAGTCGTTGAATCACAGATACTGAGCTAGACTGCAGCACTGCAAACCCTCATCAACCAAAATTCTTGTGTACCTGAAACTCAGCTGTATCCCAGAAGTTGTGACTGAAACTAGGTTTCAACAGAGCTTGTCACGTCCTCAGCTGTGCTACCTGATTAACTCGGAAGTAACGAGCTCAAATGGCTCATTGCACAGGTACCACCTGCTAGTCTCGCTCAGTGGACTACTCAAACAAGCTCTACCAGCTTTCCAGATGGATTCTGTCAGCATCTTTTTTCTGGCATTAAATGGCCAATTTCCAAAGCAGGGCAGCCCAGCGGACATGAGCTGCTGTACTCCTGTACTGCTGCTTGGCTGTTGCAGGCAGTGAGCTCTTTTCCTTGCTATTATAGGGCCTATATAGAATCACAAAGCACTCAGGCAAGCCCTTAAGCCGAGAGATAAGCAGTGTGCTGAAGTTGCAAACCCACCAAAGTGGGCTCTGTCGCTGCCAAGTTTAAAATTTCATCTCACTTCAGATGCTGAGCTAGTAAATGCCAAGTAAGTCTTTTTTCTCTTGGTGCATGTGCTGTGGTGATCTGGCAGCAGGCTTTTCCTTTCAGAGGCTGCTCTGAGAGAGCAGGTGGTGACCTCTCAACCGGAGCACCTCCTTGGTTACCAGAGCACCCAAAATAGGAGAGCCACCCAAGGGCCATGGAGCAGGAGGTGCTCCGCTTCCCTCGGTATGAGCATCATGGGGAGGTCCAAAGCACAGAATAGGTCTTCTCAAACCAGTCCTGGGGGAGATGAGAGATGAAATTAAGCAAAGGCAAAGTGGGGGAAGGTGTTGTGGTTTGTGGTTTGATCAGCTGGTGGCTCTGACAGGCAGCTGACTGTGCCAGTTCATGGGACCCAAAAATCTGAACCAGAAGGCCTGTTAATGCTCTTGTAAAGCCTCATTTGCTTCAGTTGACATGAAAATGTTTTGTCTTTGACAGGTTCTTACAGAAAATAGGTTAACCTTTTTCCTTTAAAACTATCGGCAGAGAAATAAACACGCACATAATAGTCTTTATTAGCCCTTTGAAGAAATTTTGATGGATTTGGTGTATAGCTTTGTTTCTTTTGTTTGTTTTTGGTTTTTGCCACAAGAAAAGTTGTTTGAAAATGTCAGATGAATAGCTGTTATTATTGCCTTTCATCTGCCTTTTGAGCTGTTCTTAGTCTATCCTGGTGTAGTCTTTGAAGCGAAGGATGTGCCTTTGTGTGCACACAAACACACGTGCACACATGAACGCACACACACACACAGAGGATGGATTATTGTGGAAAGGTGTAGGCTTGATATCTTCCCCACAGCACATCAACAACTTTATCAGTGTGTGGAGATTTTGGCAAGATGGTGTGAAGTTCACTTTGGCCTGGGATTACTGATGTACATACATGATTTCATAGGGAGCTGGATTTGGGATAAAGGTTCTGTAAGTTGGCATGGTTAAGGATGTTTCAGTCTGTGAAAGTATATAATGTGTATGCTTATGTAAGCAGTATAGCTAGGGTGTAGAGGCTTTCTTTGACTGTATAAACAGGATTTTCTTTCCCCTCACTCTACCCTTCTTCTTTTAAAATTGTGGGGAAAACTGTCTCTTTTGGAGATAAAAATTTGCATTCCAGGCTTCAGGCCAAACTGTTTCAACAGACAAGTTATATAGTCTCTAGAAAGTATTTTTTTATGATGGAAACACTGATAGATCCTCCACTTTGGCAAGCTAAGAGGTCCATCTACCATAATAAAAGTAAATAAGAAGACACAGTGGCACTGAAGGAAAAGTTTATTTTTTTTAAGACAGTCATAACTAACTCAGAATCAGTTAAAGTAATTACACTTATCTCTGTCATCTGAATTTCTTAAATGTAACAATCCCAGTTAGGAAAAATAAACATTAGAAGAATGATTAGGGTGAATTTGTTCCTTTATAATGTGACAGCTCAGCTACAGTAATTTCCACAGTCAAGCTGCTTTTCTGTTGCTATACTTTTTGTACCACAGGTTCCTTCTCTAGCAGGTGTATCATATAAATCAGATAGATCAGGTTCTTTCCTCCCAGGTGCTGAACTAGCCTGTCTGGTTAAAATATATATTGTCAGAATGCATGGAATTCATTATGGAAGGTATGACAAATTTTAAGGTTTTTCCTTTTCAATCCATTTGCTAATATTGAGGTAGAAGTATCTCACTTTTTCTTCTTTTAATGGCAAAGTGTCAGCAAGGCTGTAGCAGGCCAGATTGTTCTATTTAGTCTCAAAGTCCATGTATCTTTTAGTAACTTTTTGTTTTTCAAACAGCTATTTGTGCTGCCTTCACTAGTACTTTTATCCTATTTATGTTTTAGAACAACCCTCTCAACCAGAAATCTTACATCAAGCAGACTTCTTAGAAACAGAGAAGCTACAAACGGTAAGAGCAGCATTTTCCCTTATATTCCTGATAGCTGCCTGAAGTCCCTTAACAGTCAAGATGGAGAGAGGTGGTGGGCCATCCTGTTCTTAGACCCAGCACCAAACCCTCTTCTAAATTATATCTAAGCCTTGGTGATGGGATTTGTCATATTTAAAAAAAAAAAAAAGGTTCAGGCTAGAACTTTCTAGAAATTCTTACCCAAAGCAGCATAAGTGAAAAGAGAATTATGTTAAAACATAGTGGATAAAAAACCAATTAATCCCTATCTGTTTTACAGCTCGGGGAGTGTGTTGCAAGAGATAGTTATCCCGAAGGCAACGTTACATGGTACAGAAACGGGAGAGTTCTGCAGCCCGTGGAGGAAGGTACGTTTCAGTAGTGGCCCACGTCCCTGAACCCACAGAGAGGTGCATGGATGCAGAACTGTGTTATAAGAGTTGCTCTACTTTAGTCAAATGTATTTTTCCTTTGAGGAAAAGTACTTATATAGAAAGATGAAACTGGAGGGAAACTTCTAGGCCTTTCAGAGCACCCAAGCTGTGCCATATGATCTTTCTCTCTCAGTTACAGCTTTGAAACCACATCATGGGGAGAAGGGCTGCATTTGGTAGTGCTATTGCAAAGCTCTTCTTGAGCCTATGCAGTTAGTAGAAACCTACTACTAACTTAAGTTAGTATCTAATTACCAACTTCTTACAAGGTGTTAACAGTCTCAACTTCACATCTGTCCAAGACTGTGGTTTGGACAATGTGTATAGATCATTGTCTCCTTATACAAGTATTTGTTTTCCAGGATATTTAGGAAGAACATTTCCCCCCACCTCCCCTTTCAACTTCAATTTTGACAGGCTAATCAGACCACAATATTTTACCTTCCATAAAACAGAGAATGCTTACAAAATTAAGTGATAAATGTGATCTTAAAATTTATTTTTCCCAGAACTTTTGAAGCTTTCTTTCTGTCTCACAAATTAAGCTGAGATTTGTATTGAAAACCCAGCAATTTGCAATTAGTTTTTGGTTTAATTTTTTTTTTTAATTTAAAGTGTATAGTATGTTAGGATTATGTTGTTGATAAAATGATCCTAGTATATGTTAGTGGCTATACTAGAGGAAAACTGTTCAGTCTTTTGTGTAATTTGTCATGTTGCTTGTATGTTTGCAGCCTGATAACAAATACAGCAGGCAACAAAATGTAGGGAAAAAGTTGCAAATTCTATCTGTGTGACACTGAAACAGTATTTCCTTTTCAGTTGTGGTCATAAATTTGCAAAAGTTTGTGAACAGATCAACTGGACTCTTCACCATGACATCATCTCTTCAGTACATGCCAACAAAGGATGATGCAAATGCCAAGTTTTCTTGCGTTGTAACATATTATGGACCATCTGGCCAGAAGACAATGCAGTCTGAACCAGTTGTCTTCGATGTTCACTGTAAGTTATTAAAAAGCCTCTACTGCTGTATGAAGTCTACCTTAGGGGGAAAAAACAAAATCAGAACAGTTTACAAAATTAGAGACGTTGCTGCTTAGCTGTCAAGATGATTTCTTCAAAGCTGATTTGCAGCAAGAAGGTCCGAGTACACTGTCTGTGTAATTTTTACTTATCTTCAGATTTACCCAAGATTTCTTTCTTTTTAACAGTAGAATACTGAATATCAAGATTGCACCGTGAAGAAGAAAAAAGTTACAGTGAAATGGGTTTTTCAGAACTTTAACAGAAGTTAGAGTGGTTGATTACAGTGACTCACTGTGCCCCCTGAAATATGCAATAAATACACAATACAGGTTTTAGTACACTCAAATGTTGTTCATTTTTGCAGAGTCTGCACCAAACAGCTACAAAATGCAGTAGCTTCTTTACAGCTGTAAGATGCTGATTTTTACATTTAAAATGTATTATTTGAATATTGGTAAGACTTTTAAGTAGAGAATTTGTGTAAATAATTACTTCCAGCTGGCCCAAGTCCTAAAGCAACTTTTTTCCTGTTACTGACCAATGTGGAAATTGTAATTCTCCTTCAAGTAAACAAAACAGACAGTTGACAAGGAAAGATCAGGGGTTGGTAGGAGTTAGGGAGGTGGGAAGAGGCATTTCAAAGTCTTATAAAATGACACTTCTGAAGGACTGTAGGAAGCAACAGGTCATAGCAGAATGAATAGGAATAGGCGATATGGAAGATGTTGAGTCAAGTATTAATTACCTTTCTGCACACTTCAGGTTATACTTTAGCTTATAAAAGAAGTCTTTGTTTTGGAAATGTTGGGATATATGTGTACAGTCCAGACATCTACTAGGGTCTTAGTATACATTGTGTAACAACACTGTAATCCAGCTGAATACAAAGAAAATTAGTAAGGCACTGGATTTCTCCAGCTAGCATGTGTGCTCCATTACCTTGAAAATGAAAGTCAAGGGCTTGAAGTGGCAGGGTATGTGCTACCTAGATGATTAGTTGCTTCTCCTTCACAGGTAAAGCGACAGAGTAGGGGATCAGTTTTTACCTTGGTCAAATCAAATCAAACCTTGGAGGAGTTGCTCCCTGTTTTCACCTGGAGAAACTAGAGTAAGGCCTTCTTTTCACCAACTGTTTCTCCAGAATGACAACCAGCAGCACTAATGGAGAAGAAAATCTCTGAGACAGTAACCATTATCCTTGGAAATAACATAAAGATACCAAGCTTGCAGACACCTATCCTATCACTTTAAAGCTTGGAGGGGTTTCTTTTAGTTTTTGGTTTTGCTTTAAAGTTGAGTACCAGATTTCACTGGGTTGTTTTCTGTCATCTGTGGAGCCTCATGACCGTGAATAACAACCCCTGCTGTGCGTGGCAGATGTTCATAGAGAAGAAGGGTAATGACCAGAAAGCACTTGTTGCTGTTACTTGCCAGGAGATGCTTTGCTGTCCTCATTTCCCCATCACTTTCAGGCATTAGGTTACTTGCACTGTTGAGGATGAGGCTCTTGCAGATTTCTGTGATGCATGTACTTACTATGTGCACTTGCAGTTAAGGACTGCCCAATGTGAAGGAAATCTTTAGCACTCCATATTAAAGATTTAATGTTTGTTAGACTAGCTCTTTTAATCCTGGTATAGTAATACACAATTTAATTAAGATAGTTCTTCATTCAGAGATGGGCAGTGTCATTTTTCTGCTACTTGGCCAACAGTGAGATGTGGCATACACAGACTCCAGTACCAAAGAGGCCTCAAGTATGGACTTTGGCTGTAGAGTATGAGGTCACATAATTTATTTTCTGAGTATTTTCAGTTGCTGTGACTTCAATTCCTTACTCTGCTCAAATGCATGTCCAAATGAATTTGTGAAACTCTTTATTAATAGACATCCAAAGCTTCAACAGATGGATTTCTTCACTGAGGTTAGTTAATGATAACGATGATGTGTCTGATTAGTTTTTGGTTTTTAATTTAGTTCAGTGATCCCAATTAGTTTATTTTTCAATACATGTGATTTTTTTTAATGAGTCAAATATAATGCAGGTGAAAAAAAAAAAAAGCTCCAACTCTAAGAAATGGAAGTCTGTCATTCAGCCTTTTTTTTCTTCCAATTGACTGTAAAAACTATTGTGTTTTGCATCTCTGAAGCAAGTAGAAAAAAATCATAAAACGACCTGATGTTCATTCTGATACCTAGTGAGATGCCTTGCAACTTACCCATTTATCATAAAAAAAGGGGAGAGCAAGCTTAAAATTATGACTACACAGGTTTTTTTTAAGATACAGCTATTCAGTCAGGATCTAAGAAATATTTTATTGTTTGTGTTTTATTTGTTATTTTTTTATCTTTGGGTTAGTGTAATCTCTAGTACTCAATTGTTTAATAGCTAGTTGTCTCGCTGGTTGCAGGCAGCCACTGTAACCTAGTATGAGAAGAGTGAATTGGTTCCTGCTGAGTTGGGTGCTAGTTGGAATTGGATAACTTAGCTCGCTAGTAGTAGTTATCAGCTCTGGTTTGCAGCTGTAGCAAGCAAACCACCAAAACCAACATGAGTAATACAAGGGAACTCATGGAGCTGGACAGTTAGCTAGTATCTCAGATATCTAAATGATCTAGACTCCGGTTGTGTTGGGTTCTGCTTGGCATTAATCAGTGTAAAAAGATGTTTTTCAGGCAGACTTTCCAATCGTGCCCTGTTGTTAAGCATCTGTCTTGTTAAGGATAAACTTCTTTACATAACAGATTAGAGTCAAAGACATTTTATACTCATGTGGCTTCCAGCATTGGTGTTTTCCTTTAAATTACACAGTTGTGGCTGTGGCAGGTCTGGGATAGCAGCATTTATTTACTAAATAACTGCCTTTTGTTGCTGGCTCCCAGACTTCTGCTCTTGCAGAAAACAATGTCAGGTTGACAGAAGCACAAGGTAAGATGGGCCAAGCCAGGGATATGTGCCACTGAAAGGCAGGATACACCTTCACTAGGCTGCTCCTGCTCATTAATGAAAGCAGGGGAGCACATTACTCATGCTGAGGAGCACTCAGCATTGCACTGAACACTGTATCTTCCTGTCATCAGGTTGTGTCTTCCTCAGAAGGGTGACTGCTTCACCTTAAGAGAACAATGTAATTAGTCTTTTCCTATTTACTTCTGTGGACTTTTTTTTTCAGTTTAGAGAATGAAATTAAGAATTTGCTCTTGGTTGATTGCAGTAGATAGAAGGATAAGCTATTCCTACAGGAAAGACTAGTGCTTTGCAAGAATGTCATTCTTATTTATCTTTGTCCATTTTTAATCCAGTTCTGTTCATCTCTGCAGGAAAACCTGTTCCAAATTAAAGTTCTAAAGTCTTTCTCATTATAAATAATCCCTTTTCAGTCTTGAGACAAAGCATAAGAAATTCCAGGGTATATGGTATATCTAGACATCCTTTATGGTAACTTTTTCACATTTGGTCACCTTCACATAAACTTGACAGAGGGAGAAACAAGCTCCTGCAGTGGGCTCACTCACCAGACAGCCCCTGAAACTGGGTTTTTGGCCCAGCAGCCACCAAAAGGCACACATATGATTCCTGGTCAGCTACTTCATCACATCTCTTGTATTCTGCACCAGCAGTGATGCTAGACTTACCTTTCCTAAGCAGGGAAAGTTGTGCTTCAGCTCTGCAGGTACTGAGATGGAAGCTGTTTGGATGGGCAAGGGAACTGAGGCATCTGAAAGAGGGATGGATGTGGCTTGTTGAAGCCCAGCACCTCTCCTCCTATGACAAGGAGTGAGATGCTGTGTTAGGGCTGTCAGTCATCAAGAGGCCACAACAGAATGAAGCTCCTGTTACTGAGAAATCCTGGAGCAGAAGACGTGATGAATGCCTTAAGGGGCAGAAGGGCTGTAGAGCACACGCTTCACTAAACACCCAAAATCAACTGTCAGGCAAGAGTTTCTCTGCTGCATAGATTTTTTTGTGTCTAATAAGGTACACTGTACTGTATCTTAATGCCAGACTGGCATCTTTGGTAGAATTTTATTTATTCATTGAAATTAAAACAGTGAGAGTTATCTGCCCGTATTACTTCATTTAATTTTGTTCATTTTACTTTGTTTTTGATAAATTATATTTAGGCTTCTCCTTAGAAAAAATAGCAGCTATTAAACTATACTCTGTCTTTGCCTTAAAAAATTACCAAAGTAAAATGTAAGTTATAGTTCAACTTCACTGAACATGACAGAAGTATGTTACATTTACAGTTCTGTTGACTATGTTAAGGGTCCCATTATGTTCACCAGATTCATCTTTCTGAAAGCCTGTAGTGATCAGCATATAAAATAGGCTGAACATAGTTGTTTAGTTCATATTTCTTTCTTTTTTTAATGCAATGAAGGCTATTATCTAGTTCTAATGCAAGGCATTGAGAGCTTCAGTTGTTTTTCTGACTGCTGCAGTCCTCCAGACACTGAGCTTCATGGAGGACAAGTTAATCCCTCATAATGAAATCACACCATGAAACTGTTCATACTGATCCAGATTTTTTTGCTTTTAAGCACATGACATGGTTGTAATCATTGCTGTTTCAGTTACAGGCAGTTTGTTGAAGAAAAATGAATTTTATATCATCTGGCTTCTTTGCACTTACTTCACTGGCAGAAACATGGAAAGTGAGATTAACTTCAGTTCTATAAAAAGATCTACACTTGCGAGTACCTTCACCTTCTCGATGATAAAATCGCATACTCCAGCAATGAATATCGTATGGATAGTGTTACTGTGTGGTTTTTTTTACAGAAGCTATTAAATGTATACATTATTTTCACAGATCCAACAGAGAAGGTGACTATTAAAGTCCTGTCACAAGGTAATACCATTAAAGAAGGTGATAACATCACTCTGAAGTGCTCAGGCAATGGCAACCCTCCTCCACAGGAGTTCCTGTTTTACATTCCAGTAAGTCCTGCCTCGCTGTCACTGCGTAGTGAAATATCCTGTATCATCCCTTCCTACAGTCATTGCTACATGTCAAGTGTGTACGTGATTTTATAACAAATGAAGGAAGGAATTCAGTGCAACTAAAACTGAAGATGGACATTGACTGTTATATCAGACTCTTGAGAATGCCTCTCCTGAGTTGGCAAAATGTTTTGAAAAAACCTCTCCTTTCCTCGACTCTGCCCAAGGGTTTTTGGGATTTGGACCCACTAGAAATTGCTAGGCTTCATTTCCCATCATCAGATATTTTGATAAGAAGCAGTTTTGACAAAAGGGATTTTGCACCTTGAATAAAATCGCCTCATCTGTTGTCATAACAGACAAAGATCTAGCAGTGAAAGTGCAAGAAATTTGTTTTTGTATTATTTTAATTTTAATACATTTTGGACTTTCACAGATAAATCTGTGTGCAACTTTTTTTCTTTAGTTAATTAATTGTTTGGTAGCATAACAACACAAAAAAATAGCAAGTGTGACAGCATAGGAGAAAGCACAGAAAAAAATCTGTCAAATGCATAAGACGCAGATTGAGAAAAATCTCTTTGGCACTATTAGTACAGGTGAAACTCACAGACAGGTGTGGCTTTATCTTGTAAGATTCCTAGTCCTGCTTCTCGTGTCCTGCTTCTCTCTCCTATTTTGTATCCCTTTTTTTGTTCCTACTGCAGTAGTCAGCAGAGCTGATCTTGAGAGAGGCCAAAATCAGTATTTCAAAAACTGCATTGTTGCCCTTTGAACATAATTCTCATCTACTCTGGACTCCTGGCATGTTTGAATTGCTGAAGAGCAGCAAAGGAAGCTAGGAGCTGAAGACCTCTTATCTCAAAACAGACATTTAGATTCAGTGAGTCATACTAGGAGCTTGCTATGTGCCAGGGGAAAAGTATATGGTTTTCTCCATATCCTTGCTCCAGGATCACAGTGAGTGAGCTAATCACCCCAGTTTGTCTTATCTCCAGTCTCCCTGCTACCTGATACCAGTCCTTTCTCTCCAGGAGAGCTGGAACTGGTGATTTCTTTGCAAGACTCACAGATATCATAAATCTTTCTGGATTCAGAGATACAAATTAGGGTTTCATTCTGTGCTTGTTTCAAAGCTGATCTAAGTCAGTAGGTTCTAATCAGGTGAAAACTGGGAAACTGGACAGCCAGAAAGCAACAATGATTTGCTAATTCAGAACACCAGTTTCTGTAGGTAACTGCATGTAAGGCAGTGTATACCCTAACAGGCTCCATACCATGATGTGGCTAGAGCAAGGCTTGCTTGTGCTGTTTAAAAATGTGTAATGCAGTATGCTGCATTTCATGAGTTTTCCTAAGCTGAATATATCATTTCAGATACAGATTTAGAAACACCATTTGTTCTGCTGTTGGGATTTCTGCATGACTCTTATTTGTAGATTGTTTGTCTTTTCTTTTCTCCCTTTATTTTTGCTAAGCTTCCAAATTTTGTATTTCAGTGTCCTCTTAAAATAAGTTAGTCATTCAATTAAAAGAGTAAGCTTTTAATTGTAGGTTTTTTAAAACTATGGTGCCATGCAGGAAATAAACCTTATGTTATTAATAGGAAACTACACTTCAATGATTCTGTGTCTATACATATTTGGAGTATTTCACCATCCTTATAATAACATAAATCATCAACAAAAATGAATGTTTTTAAAAGGCCTATATATACAATAAATGTTTTGTTTTCCATCCACAGGGAGAAACAGAAGGTATAAGAAGCTCAGATACTTACGTAATGACAGATGTGAAACGAAATGCAACAGGAGAGTACAAGTGTTCTCTAACTGACAAAAGCATGATGGACTCGACCACCATCACTGTGCACTGTAAGTCATTGCATTTTGCACTCCTAGTTTAGGATACAAACCTATCTTGCACCTTCTGGGATGGTCTCGCTCTGCTTTACTTTGGTAGATTAGTCCAGTAAACCTACAGGAGAACTGAATGATGTGGTTGGTTTAAAATAGTGTCAGATCATTTACCCAATGAGTTGACCAAGGGAAGCCAGTTGATGTAATCTTTTTGGACTTCAGTAAAGCCTTTGATACTGTCTCTCACAGTATCCTCCTGGATAAAGTGTCCAGCATCCAGCTGAATAAACACACACTGCTACGGGTGAGCAGTTGGCTGAGGGGTCAGGCTCAGAGGGTTCTAATCAATGGGGTTACATTGGACTGGTGACCGGTCACTAATGGAGTCCTACAGGGATCCATCCTGGGGCTGGTGCTCTTTAATGTCTTCATTGATGACTTGGATATAGGACTTGAAGGGCTGCTAAGTAAGTTCGCTGATTGCACCAAATTGGGAGGTCCTGTGGACACTCTTGAGGGCAGAGAGGTCCTGCAGAGAGATCTAGATCAATTGGAGAGCTGGGCTGTCACCAACTGCATGAATTTTAACAAGGGCAAGCGCTGGATTTTGCATCTGGGACACGGCAACCCTGGACACACACACAGCCTGGGGAATGAGAGGCTGGGGAGCAGCCCTGCAGAGAGAGATCTGGGGGTTCTGGTCAATGGCAAGTTGAACCTGAGCCAACAGTGTGTCCTGGCAGCCAAGAGGGACACCCGTGTGCTGGGGGCACCCAGCACTGCACTGCGAGCCGGGCGAGGGAGGGGATTGTCCCGCTCTGCTCTGCACTGGGGCGGCCTCAGCTCCAGTACTGGGTGCAGTTTTGGGTGCCACAGTGTAAAAAGGATCTAAAGCTACTGGAGAGTGTCCAGAGGAGGGACACCAAATTGGTGAGGGGCTTAGAGGGGAAGCCGTGTGAGGAGAGGCTGAAGTCGCTTGGTTTGTTCAGCCTGGAGAAGAGGAGACTGAGAGGAGATCTCATCACGGTCTAGAACTTCCTCACAAGGGGAAGAGGAGGGTCAGGAGCTGATCTCTTCTCTCTGGTGATCAATGACAGGACCAGAGGAAATGGCAGGAAGATGCACCAGGGCAAGTTTAAGTTGGATACGAGGAAAAGGTTCATCATCCAGATTATTTTTTTTTTTTTTACTTTTTTCTGAAGTATTTCTGTTTGAAAACCTTAACTTTCTCAATTCATTGGCTTAGATACAGATTTGCTTTATGTAACCTTTGCATAGTATATGATCCTTTTGCACTGTCACATACAGTGAAAATTCTGGTATTTTATGTTTCACTTGTGAACGTATATATGGCAAATTATTTTGCTCCAGCTGTGCCTTAGAATGTACTCAAACACAAACAAGTGGTATCACTGAAGGTCATGCTTCATAGTCAAATTCACATTAGTCTAGTATCCTTTCATCTTATCTCAATGAGGTAACATGTAAGGAGTCTAGAGAAGAGACTTAGGAATTCATTATGTTCACATAGGACAAGTTAGTTTTTTCACTTTTCCCAGAATCATGAGAGCTACTTAGCTCAGTGAAGTTTGTGTAGCTGGATACTGGAGTATTTACTCAAACTTGTGTCAGCACTGCTTTAAAAGCAGACATTGAACTGGTTGAACTGTTGAAGCAATGGTTGCTTTTAATCTATTTATGTGAGAAAACAGGAGCAGGAACTCTTTCAGACTTTGCTATACTATCATGGGCTGTGAAATGACACTCAGGCCAATAGTGCTAGGTTTCCCCTGGAAACAACGATGGTCTGTCGTTTTCCCAGTAGCATAAATATCTTTAGTTTACAAGTTCAGAGGGACATGAAGTTTAAAGATTTCCACAGTAGTTATATTTTATATAAAAGAAATTTCATGTTTGTATACTTGGTTTTGTGTTATTTTGGTTTTATTGTTGTTGGGTTTTTTTCTTGGAAGAGGTACAATGCATGCAGAAAATATCTGTACATGAATAATTACACTACTCCATTTAATTAATATTTGGCATTTAATAAGGTTATCTGCTGTTTTCCTACCCACCCCTTCTCTTTGCTGAGAGCCAGGGTATGTAAGATCTGAAGAGAGCTCTGTGCTACTGCCGCTGGCTGCCCACTATCAAGGGTAGCTTGCTGGTAGTTTGCTGTGCTGTAACTGACCCTTTTATTTTACTCCAACTGGACTGCATGTCTTGTACTTCCATAAATAGTTACTCTAAAGAGACTTCCTCAGCTCCAAGTTCTATATAACAAGCTGGTTTTCCTTCCTCTGCTATTTTGTCTGCATGTCAGATCTTTACTACCTGAGAAGCATGTATTTTTTTGACACAAGTCTTTTCAGTGTTGGCAGCTAGTGCAGCTACTCAGAACTCGTAGGTACAATCTAGTACTCTGCTGCCTCGCTTTGTTTTGTTTTTCTTAAAACAACCCTATTTGTAATAAAGACTTTGCTGAAGTGAGGCACAGTGGCCTGGAATAGTTGCGTAGTTCTTGAATGCTCAGACGATGTCCTGTCTTGAATCTCCTTTGGTGTCTTGCCTTATGCTGGTCTACAGCATTTCTGCAGTATGTTTTCCTGTGAGGAGAACTCCTCTGAAAAAGCCATAAAACTCATAGATGCTTTATAATATTCTCCTTCATCTTTAAATTGCTTATTTTATATTAATTTTCTGGCATAACTCACTAATTTTTAGTGCTTTCTCCTAATGTACTTATATTTTTGGTGTTAGATCTTCAGATTGTTTGATGCCTCCATGATGTTTTTTGTCCTTCAAATACCACTTAGTAATGCATAGCCAATCCTACTTTTTGCTTGCTTTATTGCTTAACTTTTCATATGTGGATGAAGATCCCTGTCTATGCTGTTACACTGAAAAAGCCTTTATTCTGAGTCAAGGCTTTTTGTTTCCTCACATCCAGTCTTGACACTTTAGACTTTTAATTTTTCCCTTAAAAATCCCCCCACATAATAAAAAAGAGGCAATAATTTTGGTTTAAACTTGTGATTTATAGTAGTTTGTCATATTTCTGTAACTGTAGTGCTTTTTCACAAACAGATTTTATTGAGCAATAGAATTATACTTGTTCCTTTCAGTGTCTAGATAGGGAATGCTACTTGCTGGTATGAAAATACATTAGCACATTATAGCCCTTAAATATTTTTTTTGTAGCAAAATTATTCTGGCTTAATACCAAGCTCTTTTTTTCCTCAAGATGAATGTAAATTATGAGATTCATAGAAAGTAGAAAATTGACATTAAAGCATCAGTTACCCATAATGTTTAGAGAAATACTTTAATTATAAGCAAATTGAGAGGGGAAGAAAGAGTCTCTTCCTTACCCAAAGAACATAAGGGACAAACTGGACAACCTGGGCTCTCACCCCTCAGTGCAGGATCTGTGTAGCAAGGTCCCAGTTAATGTCCAGCAGATCTGAGGGCTTGTGGTTGGTGTGATTTGTCCTTCAACAGAGGGAGCAGCAGAACAGGTTTTGTGTTGTGAGTTTGTTTTTTTTACACTAGGTTTTTAATTTTCTGCCATCTCTGTGCCTTGAGTGAGTGTGCCCAGGATCAGATGAGCAAAACTGGCAGAGGCTAGGAAGGAAGAGGGAGGGAGCTGTGGCAGAACATATTTACAAAGACTTTAAACTGCTATAGAAGCACAGTCTGTGTGAGGTAAGGAAAGCACCTAGCAATAGAGCACAGGGTGCACCTTTCCTCAGCTATGAAGAAACAGGTGACTTTCTACCTACAGTCATTTTTCTTTATCTCTTGATAGAATTGTTTCTGTGCATACAGCCCTGTATGGAGTAGGTCTCTAGAATTTCCTCATAGTGATGGCTTTCTTTCTGCTAAACTGTTTTCTCCATGGAAAAGTCCAATAAATTCAAAGGTTTTTGAGATTTACCATTTATGTTTCTCCTTAGGTATTTTTAATAGTCTTTTCTTGTCCTTACAGACACACTGAAAATATAGGGGAAATCACATATTGAATGAATCTTCTATTCTCAGTATACTAGGAGATGTTTCTGGCTCTCAGGTTGTCTGCTAGTATATTCAGGGAGTTCAGACTACAGGCAAGTTCTGTGCATAGTTTTCCCAGTCATAGCAGAGTATTCAATTGGAGGTCTCCTTTAAATGCTGGGAGCCTGTCCTATATGTGCAGTAGTTTCAAAACTGAAATATTGGCTCCAGTCTTCCCCACATTAATTCTATACCTCTCCCACATGATGATGTAATGCATGCAGAATGCACTCTTTGCCTCTTCCCTCTGCTACTTGGTATGCAAAGACAGCACTGAAATCAATGCAAGACTTCAAGTGAGACCACATCAACAGCTAGCATATATTGAAAGTGGTGCCTGATGTGAAGGTTGTTTATGAGGAACGTTTCAGAGCCAGACAGGAAATGTATGGAAAATTCTGGCAAAGTTTTTCTTTCTGGGGCAAGGAAAATTAATTTTGACAGTCTTCCATATGAAGGAACTATTTTCTCCACATACTTCTGTACCAAGAAGACATTATTTACTAAGGGAGTATATTAAGTTGAGAGGTAAAAGTATCTACATGATGTTTCTTTGTGGACCCTACAGATAAACTGGAAGAATATTAAACAAAATTCAATTGCTCTATGGAGAGTTCCTAGAGGGAATCCTGTGCTAAATAGTAGCTTAATTCTAGACTTGCCTCATAAATCACCTTACAGATGCTGCTCTGAGCTAAACAGTTCATCTTGCACACTGTAAATTTTCCTGAAATCTATAACAACCGAGACCACTGTGTGAGGGGGATTGTAGTCTTCGTTATACCACACAAAGGGGTGGGGTGGAGGGTGCAGGCATGCTACCCTGGAGGAAGACTGTGTTGAAGGATTGCTCTGTGCTCAGTGTCAGTCTTGCCTGAGATGAAGGCCAAAAATTTAATAAGTTTCTGCTTCCTGTGGTGTATATGAAAGGAATCACTCCTGTATGGTCTTCAGTGATCTCTTGGATTTGAGGTGTTATCTTGCTTCAAAGAACAAAAGGTTTGAGTAGATGTTGAAGAAGAGTCACCCTGAGGAAAAAAAGAAAAAAATCTTAGCTTTTTGTTCAACTTCTCTGCTGTGGTATCTGCTCAAGAGTAACAGAGCAAGAGAAACACACCTCATGCAAGCAGCAGTACACCCCGTGCATTGCTTGCTAGCTGAGTCTTTTTTTTCTTGTGGAAGCAATGGTGAGATCTGGAAAATCTTGTTAGTTTGGTTGTGTTTAGTAGTTTGAGGAAGCAGGGGGAATAATCCCCATAGAAGTACAGAAACAAAATGCCATTTTATCTCTTCAGTAAGTTTTTTGCTTTACTCGTGCCCAGGTGAAAGTACAGTTGTTGTGACTCTCGCACTAGGCACTAGACACGTAACACAGATAATAACACAGACTGATAGCACAGGATGGACCCTAGTTGTTCCCTGAAGTTCTGCCTTTAATTATAATGGTGTTCCCAGGGCAACCACTGAATGAAGCCAGTAGCCAAGTTCACTGCTTTGTTAAGGAAAACTCATTGTTTTCCCTTTCCTCTACCAACTGTGATTTTTGCCTCAAGCTTTTTGTAAACTCTGCTTAAAAGCCAAAAGGAGGTTTTGTAGTCTTTTTCCAGCAAGTACTATATTCATGATGAAATCATGTGTGCTTGCCATTTGAGTCTGCATGTGTGTGAGTGTGCATCTGTGTTAGTAATTCGACTGGGCAACTCAGCTTACAAGCAAGGCACTGTGAGAGGGCAAGCAAAATAGAAATTTAGCTTGGCAAGCTCTACTTTTCTTTCAGTGTAGGTTTTGGGGTTTTTTATTTGAAAAATAAATTGCTAGCCCATCAAATTAATATACTAAAAAAAAATCCAGAGCAGTGTGTTGCTGGCTGTCACCCTGCCTTGTGTCAAACACTGACTGCAATTTCCCCACAGCCAAAACAGGTCAGGCAAAGCCTGGATTCCCAAGTTACACAAAAATGGCTTTTTATGTTACAAATTAAAACAAATAAATCAAAGGGCCTCATGTGTGGACTCCCAGCCCTATAATTCAGATCGCTTGCTCTTTCTGTCAGTGTCATGTTTCCTGCATCCTACATTTACTGTCCTCATTCTCTCCAGAAGCTGAGGATAAAAATCAGCTTTTTCTAATAGATTTGAAAAAGTGACCCCTTGTCCTCTTTTCGACACTTACTATTTAGGTTAATCTGTCCCCACCTGCATGAGTCCTCCCCTGAAGACACATTTCTAGCTGGCCCCATAGCAAGCAGCCTCACAGCAGCCTGTGCTTCCCCTTTCAAGGTGCACACACTGCTATGTGAAGTACTCCTTCAGCTTCTTCTACATCCTCTGTCATTCTTTCAGCAGTACAAGGTGAAAAAAATGTATCCATTTGTCTAGTGATTAGTGAGTTTTTGCTTTTCCTTTTAGTCTGTAATTATGGCATAAATGTGACTGTTCTGCATTGCCTATTTTAGAATAATTCTCTCTTTTTCCTTACTTGCAAAATTGACTTAGATTTTATTGAAGAAATGAAATCTTGAATTTAATGAGGGCAATTAGTCACATTTTCGTTCCTTGATAAGCCTTTGAAATGGGCCAGGCTTTCAGAGATTAACTTTTGACAAATGTTCTTTCTATCCCAGATTTGGATTTGCAGCTTACTCCGAGTGGAGAAGTCACAAAACAGATTGGAGAGGCCCTGCCCGTGTCATGCACCATTTCTTCTAGTAGAAATGCAACTGTTTTTTGGATAAAGGTCAGTAATTCATCTATTTCACACTTCATCTGAGTGTTCACCTCTTCATATTACTGCTGCTACTACAGTGCTTTGGAAGGAAGGAACAAAGTTGTTCCTTGGGCTTTTGAAAGAGTGTTGTTAAAATGGGTCTTCCACATAGTGCTAAAATGAGAGCTACTGACTTATCACTGAAAAATCAGTTACCGTAATTATTGGCTCAATTTTCAAATGGAGAGAAGTAATGCCTACTGTAACACAAATATAACTTTTTTTAAATGGTCTGTATAAGGCACTTTGAGAGTCAGGTCTCTCCAAGAAGGACAGCCCATTTGTCACTAACTGTTTTCTCAGAGACAAGCTTGGTCTTGGTTCCAATACACATTATAAAAGGGCAAGGCGGGTCAAGAGATCAGATGTTAGCAACTAGTGATCAGGGGCTGGTGAAAAAGGTAGCTGTCATAGATGATGGGTTTAAATTAAATCCATTTAGCTGGAAACTAAAAATAATGATACCTGATGGTTGTTTAGCAGCATATGTTGATCTCATAAGCCTGGTTCCCAGAGGAAAGTTGTCTGTGTCTCAAACAGCTTGTACCACTAGTGGTTTTGGCTAGCCTACTAGAGAAGTTCAGAACTAATAATTGATCCCATCTATGCCCTTGATCTGAAAGCAGAGTTGTTCAAGAAGGGACGTGGCTTTTATAAACCTCTAGTAGTTTCTACTTTTCATGCCGTTATGTTGCTGTCAGCTATTCAAATATAGTTATTAATGGGGGAACATTTTAAGGCTCTGATCTACCAAAGCATGTGAAAAATTGTGTTGATAGTAGTCACATTTTTAATTTAGAGGTTAATGTATTCTGAGTTAGAATTCACAGAGATTAACTCCTTACTTTATCAGGACAATACCAGAATGCAAACAAGTCCATCATTTTCAAGTCTTCAATATCAAGATGCTGGAAACTACATCTGTGAAACTACTCTACAGGAGGTTGAAGGGTTAAAGAAAAGAAAGACACTTAAACTTATTGTGGAAGGTAAGGGAGTAGATAGCTGTGATTATTAATTGTCCTTTTCCAACATAATGGTTACCTGTAATATTTTTTCTTGTAGGAAAACCTCAAATCAAAATGTCAAAGAAAACCAACGCAAATAAAATGTCTAAAACAATTATCTGCCACGTGGAAGGTTTCCCCAAACCAGCAGTGCAATGGACAGTTACTGGTACTGGAAGCATCATAAATAAAGCAAGTATCTTTCTTATTACTTTATTCACCAAACAACAGTGCATAAGAGGTACAATTTAAAACCAAGGAACATTTTCTGGGTAGCAAGATTGAAGTAATTTCATTTATCTTAGAGAAGGTTAAGTGGTAGCTACATGGTACCTACATGGATGATTTCTGATTATAAAGGTCTTTTGAATAGAGCAGGTAAAGGCTCAGAAGATCCACTGGCTACAAGCCAAAGCTGGAAGGAAAAAGAAAAGGTTACAAATGAAATATGCATTTTTAAGTGAGGGTACTTAGTCATTTTATCTGGGTAATGTGGTGATTTTGCCATTGCATAAAGAATTTACAAATAATGATGGAACTATAGAACTTGCATTAGAAAGCAAATGGGTACTTAATGTTGGATATAACTGGGTGAAATGTAATGAAATGTGGTTAAGTACAAGTCAGAAAATATGGTCAGTATAGTTCCTTATGGGCTTTGCAGTTTTTATCCTGGTTTTTATAGTTGTGTTTGTGCGGTTATACCTGTTCTTTTCTCACTGGAAACAGAACCTTAGTGCAGTCATCCTGGGGGAGAAATTCTGAGTACCCATATGCAGCAGGAAAAATACTTGGAAAATAAGCAAACTGAAGTATTTTCATATTGATTACCAAATCACATGCAAAGCATGACCACATTTTGCCTCAGCAGGAAAAATAAGTAAGACATCTATACAAGCAGTCAGACTTCATTACTCTATTGGGTTTTGGTTTAATCCTACAGAAATTATGTATAGCTGTCAAAATGTATCCATTTACTTGAAGCTATAGGGCAGCAATTGAAGCTATATAAATGATAGAAAATAATTTCCTCTGGACATTATATTAATCTAAGAATACTGTATTGCAAATTTAAGGAACAACTTCACATCTTTATTACAGCTATTACTAAATACACGTAGCTTGTAGAAACAACCTGGAATGCCAGAAAGTTTAAAAAAAAACCCAAAACAATTAAAAGAAATGAGAACTTAGAAGTTTTATTTTGTGTTTTTCTTGAAGAACTTTGTCACTTGGAATATTTTTTAAATAGTTGACAGAAAAAGAAGCAAATACAGAGTGTGTTTAACTTTCTCAAAAATGCCTCTTTATCAGTGGTCTTACAGTGCACACTATACAAAATGTAGCTGTAACTGAGTATCTTGGCCAAAGTGTTTTCTTGCAAATATTCACATAGTCATTTAATAAAATAATGCATTATTTCTATTGTTATTGTTTAGAAAACTGAAATTTTAGTTGAAAGTCATTTCCCTCTGAATATTTTCAGTGTGTAATTCAAGTAATGCATGTATTGTTCTTTGCATTTTTCAAGGATACTAATCTTCAGTTTTTAACCTCTTTCAGACAGAGGAGACCAAATACGTTAATGGAAAATTTTCCAGTAAAATTGTAATTGCTCCTGAGGAGAATGTGACTTTAACTTGCATTGCAGAAAATGAGCTAGAAAGGACTGTGACCTCCCTGAATGTCTCTGCTAGTGAGTGTCTTCTGAAGACTGTTTCCTTAAAGTTGTAGTTTCACATAAAGTACCCACATTCACACTGATACGAAGAGTAGGTCTTCATAGTAATGTTGATACTAAGATATTTAACCTTTTTGTCTCAAGTCAAGCAATTGTAAATCCACTCTGGATCAGTAGTACATAAAATTTATTCATAGCTTTTTGGAAGAAGTCACTTAGTCTTCATGATTTTTTTGGCTAGCTATCTCATGTATGCAATATATTACTTTTGTAAATAATATTACAAAATAATATTACAACATAATAGTACAAAAATATTGCAAAATAATATATTATTTATGAAGATGAAAGTCTTTATTGCTAAATTAACATAATCTTTTAGTCCCCAAATTCCAGTTTATTATTACTGGTATAACTTGATTCAAAACAGAAATCAGCCATACTGGGTTTTAATCAAATGTCACTTTTCAGTGATGAATGGTGGTGGGAATTTACAGTTTTTTGGAGGGGTAGCACAGAAATAGTGAGACTATTTCTAAGATTAATATTACAGGTTTTGAATAAGATTCCTCAGTTGGATATATTATAGTTACAGAGGAAAGATTTCTGCTTAAAGATAAGATTAATAACCTTGTTGTTTGGCAAACACTGCATTAAGTTTCAGTATTTCTATCATTGCTGTAAATAGGCAATTAGAGGTAAAGTTCAAGTATAACACATTTTGTCTTTAATTTAATTTTAACATTTCTCATTTCAGTAAGTATTCCAGAATATGATGAGCCAGAGGATAGAAATGGTATGTATGGTTTTCTTCTTCTTAACCCTTTCTGTTGAGTGCCTGAGTTCATGACCCATGTAGTGTCACTGAACAATTTCCACAGTCCCTCAAAGATGGACTTGATTTGGAGTAGCTGGTGCCATGATTGACTAAGAATGTGACTTTCTTGAAGCTTTTAAGTGTATTTTTAAGAACACTTAAAAACTTCTTTTTAATTCTGCCTTTCTGGCCCCTTTTCTTGTTTCTGATGGAAATTCTTTAGAAATGGTGTAATGCTTTATCGTACATTACCTCATTAACTTTTCTTCTTTGCTTCAGATGACAATAGTGAAAAGGTTAATGACCAGGCAAAGCTAATAGTGGGGATTGTAGTTGGTCTTCTGCTGGCTGCTCTGGTTGCAGGTGTTGTCTACTGGCTCTACGTGAAGAAATCAAAGTAAGAGTTTATGAAAAACTTGATATTAATTGGAAAAAAAATCATAAGTGGAAATGTATGTTTACCTTTTTTCTTTCCTGCAGCTTTCCATTAGTCTAGAGTGGAGAAAAATTGTTACAGTAGGTGCATTTCATAGAGAAAGGAAACTTAGTACCTCTGATCGGCTTGTCCTAATGCTTAACAGGACTCATCTCCTGGAGGTGGGGCTCCAAGACTTTTCATAGATCACCACCTGTAACCAGGTTCTCCTTTACTGACAGTCAAATCTGGGCCAATTCTTGCCCAGACTTATATTTAAATATAGTACCTGCTACTTAATTGTGAGATGTTACCTCTGTGTGGCTTTACTGGTACTAGAAACTGTCTTCGTTTAGAAGTTGAGTAGCTCATTTGCTTTAAAAATTGAATAAATTACAGAATAAGTCTAAACCATCTTAGGGAGAAGAGATCTTTATTTCATTTGTTCATATATACTGAGATCTCAGAAGTAAGATTGGTAAAGACAGACCTTGTGTTGCTGAAAAACTAGAAACTGTCATCCAAATCAATATGTTTTAGACATCCTAGGCATAGACAGGATTTGCCAGTGAGGCCTGCTTGCTTTCAAGTTCTTTATTATCACACAGGCTCACTTCAGAAAATAAACAGGATGAAAAAGTAACCATGTTTCTCCATCCTTTTAAAGCTGGCCATGACTGTGTGCCAGTTGGCCTCATGCCCATACATTTGTCTCCAGGGAGAGCTGAGGGCACGTTTGCTCCCTGAAGGGTTCCTTACAGCTCCTTCTTAAAGGGAAGATTAAGGTAGTTAGGCATAACAAGCAGAAATCAGTACAGGTATAGAAGCAATCTTAAAGTTCAGTTGGTCTTTCTGTGACTTTTCATTAAAATTAGATCAAATGAGATCTAAAATATACCAGTGGGATTTTACAATGAATGAATGTGTTTTCATTGATGTGAAAGTACCACAAGGAATTCTCCATCTGCTTGAAATGACTCTTTTTAGGATAATACATAAGGATTTTACTCAGCTGTAACTGAGCAGGTTTTGGAATTTTTTCAAATGAAGAACTGCTGTAAATTACCCAAGCACAAAAACAAAAATTCTTTTTTTGCAAAACTTACGCTTCTTTTGTTAGGAATTAAAAAGTACTAATAACAATAATGTTGAGCTCCTCTTCCTACACTTTGCTCCTCATGTAATAATGTCTCAATTTTATTTTGTCTTTCCTTTTGAATATGAGAATGTAGAATCATGAAACTGTAATTCCCTGGTTTGAGAGTTTTTAGAAGAGGTAGTTTGGATATAAGGAAGGCAGGGAAGGCAGAGGGTCTTTTCTTGTGCCATTATGTAGCGTGTAGAGAGCTAACAAGAATCTGAGCATATAGCATGTCCTTTGCTGAGATGAGTTTATGACTTAAGATAACTTTTTCAGCTTCAAAGATAGGATACAGTGTATTCTAAATGGACACCACTTCTTTTTCTCATGCTCAACTTCTCTTCTACAAGCTTAGAGTAGAAATTAGAGCTAGAATTGATTAGACAGGTTCACTGGGAACAAAATAAAAATCCCTTTATAGCTAAATGATAGTCTTCATATTTGATACATGGTTGCTCGCCTCTGAAACCCTTAATTGATGTGTCATCACTGGCAATCTCCTGTTCTCAGCACATATTTAAGTTGATCTGTTATCCTCCCTGCTTTCTGCACACTGTACTTGCAAAGTTTTTATCACAAATTATAGCCTAGAGACCAAAGCAGACCTTGCAGAAAGTACCTTGCACCTCTAGACACAACCTGTGTCTCATCACAACCCCTCCCTCTCCATACAGGACAAGAGTTAGTAATTAATTTTTTGAACCCACCCTTGAACAGTAACTCACCTAATCTCTATCCTCAAAGTGACACCAAAGGCAAGGCTGAGAAGGCAGCAGCACAGAACTTTCCAAGTCTGCCGAGGCAAGAAAAACATTACTTTTTTTCATTATTGTTGTTGTGGTTTGTATAATCTTCTATTGTCTTGTCATCCACACTAAGTAGGAATTATACTTGTAGCCTTGGAATAGATTTCACAATAAATCACTTGCATAGTTATTCACTGCCTCAGTTCCACTCGATGCAGAAGCTGATTACTGCCAACATACTCTTTTCACTGTGAATATTATCCCATAAATCAGCGACTCATCTGTATTCCACATCCTGCAACCAGCCCCCTCTTGAATAAAGAGTTGTGGCTACCTACCCCAGCATGCTATGTTTCTCCTTCATCTGAGCAGAAGGCCAAAGACTTGTTTTATGCAGATTTCTCCATTTTCCAAAAAGGATATTAAACTAATTTGCAACGAGCAGAATATAATTTAGCACTTCAGAAGCTTTCTAAAATTATTGTGTAAGATCTCAGTCAAGTGAGTCTAGGACACTCATCTTCACTAAACCCTTCATATACAAAATTTTCACCTTGACAGAACCAGCTGAGAGTACAGCACAAGCTAAAGGTTCAGAAAGATGATAATAATAATAAATAATAAATAATAAATAATAAATAAATAATAAATAATAAATAAATAATAATAATAAATAAATAAATAATAATAATAATAAATAAATAATAATAATAATAATAATAATAATAATAATAATAATAATAATAATAATAATAATAATAATAATAATAATAATAATAATAATAATACACCCAGCACCCTGTATCCCTGTTCTCTAGGCATGGAAGTTTTGTGTGTGGATTGGACCTTTTTCCCATTTTTGCTCCTTGGGTTTGCAGGTGCACAAATCTCAAGTTGCATGAGGCTAGATCAAGATTAAAGTAGTTTAAAATGCAGTGGGGGGAAAATTCAGCTGGGCAAATTGAAGCACAGCAGCAGTCTTAAGGTTGTTCATAGAGCACACCAAACACTTGAAATTCTTCTTAGGTCAGAGTAATCAAGAAAGTTACTAGAATCTCTGAAACTGAATACTTGAAGCATAACAATTCTGCTTTTCTGATACTTTATAGGAAACTAGCATACAAATACAAACATGGCAGGCCAAGTACTTAGGAAACTTGTTGTCTGTTTTGAACAAGACTCAGCATTAGTATTGGGTTTTTGTGCAATTCCCTTCCAGAGAAAAGGCAAAGTTACAAACATCTCTCAAAGTGTCAGTGCATGTCACAAAACTTCTATAAAAGTGGCACAAGTTTAAAAATGGTCACTCATTTCTTGATGACTGGAGCATTTTTCTAATGTCTCTGCCTTTTTTCCTCCTGGTGAACATTTGAAAATAATTAGAGGAAATGGAAGGCAAGATTGGGGAAAATAAAAAGAGGCTGCAGATAACCCAGATTTGGATGTATAAAACCATCAGCTCCTAAAAAATTTTTTGCACCCATGCAGTTGAACATCTCCCATGCCTTTCAAAAGTAACACAAGCTTGAATTAAATCTTTGGCTCTTGCTTCAGCACCCAGAACTACACCTCTGTTTATTCTCTTACCTGTCATTATCGCAAGCTTAGGTAACAAGGACAAAGAGCACTGCAAATTTTCTTCCTTAAACAGTGTTGAAGGTGAGGCCTAGACCTGTGAGATTAATAAAAATCAGGAATTACCTATATGCAATATAGTTACAGCAAGCCAAACAGCTGAGATGGAAAATGGTCTTTATATTAGAAACATGAAAATAATAGCCCCTCAGAATACACACACACACTCCAAAGAAAACTAAAAACCTCACTTTGGTACTACTTGCAGAGAGATTTTGATTAGGATTCCCTGAGGATAATTATTTTCCTGAAGAGCATGCATGGATAAATCTAAAATATGAGTCATAATTTTAGCAAGAGCTTGGAATGATCCATGTTTTACAAATTAATTAAAAAAAATAGTTGAGAGACATAAGTAAACTCATATTCATACAACCAACTTCTCATTCTTTAGAACAACATGGCCAGAGCATGCTAAGGTGTGGGCTCTGTTTGTGGAGCTACAGGTAATGAAGTGTGTGAGGTGGCCTGGGCAAAGCAGGCTGTCTTACCTTTTATGGCAGATCCTTGGGAATATTTCCATCCATTGGGACCGAGTTGTCCAGCTGCTCAGATACCAATCAGGAAATTGTTCTTGAGTTGCAAATGGAGCAAGCTGACAGGAGTTAATGCACAAAAAAAGTGAGGAACAGCTGTTGTTGAATGTTAAGCTGGCAAAGGACCATTTGTCCTGTGCCTCAAGTCACCTCAGGGAGCGATGGGAACCACGTTTTCAATGGAAACCACATTTTGAGCCATTTCTCTCTTACAAACCCAGGCCCTGTCTGTCGAGCCCTGAGGATTGGTGCCAAGCCAGGGTCACCTGTTCCTCTGCTTTGGCAGAGCACTGCCAATGGATCACACTGCTGCAAAATTACTCTGCTGTCTCTTAATAACACTATTCAGATAGCACTAGAAAGGGCAGTAGTATTGCTTGTGCTGTGGTGGTGAATCTGCCATGGTATCTGTATTTGGGGAACAAAAACAAACAAAAAAAACCCAAAAACACAACAAAAGTCTGCAAGATCACCAAGCCACCAGAATTAAACTGCTGTATTTCAGTCTCAACCACTGAGAATCTAAATCCATCTGATTGTCAGACATGAAAAACTGCTGCTGCTCTCATTTTAAGCAAGCAGTGAGAGTTCTGGATTGCCTGCCTTTTTCAAAGTCAGAGTGCTGTCTTTTACATCTCCCATTTTCACCCATTTTGGCTTTAGGGAAATAGAAGTGACATTTAGCAAGTGGAACAGTTTAATTGAATGCAGAACTAAAATAGAACACTTTAAAAATCAAAACCTGATCGCATTGCAGAACCTCCCAGGTTTATTGAATAATTTTAACCTAATCAAAGACCAGTAATGCTAGTTACAGTTCCCTCTGCTGTTAAGTGTCAGGTCATGTGAGATTCAGTCTGCTTTGGGCACTGTAAAACTCTTGATAGGAGGCCAAAACAAAACAACAACATAAAAGGATCACACTGAGCCATGCCAATACTTTCTCCAGTCACCAAGAGCAGACATAAGCAGTTACATGAGGGCAGACGTGCGTGATACTGCTTTTTCACCTCCAACTCATTTCACCTCAGGTAATTGCCCAAGTCCTGATTCCTTCAGCTTTTCATCTCTTTCCCTACTGTCTCCAGTTTTGTAAACTTATTTATGGAAGAGACTCATTAGCCACATGACAAGCCAAATCCTGTGCTCTACCTAAAACAAACTTTTTTTTTTTTAATTAAAAAAGTTTTTTAATTTTTCGAGGATTTGTTTGTTTGAGGGTTTGTTTCTTTTTTACAAGGATTAAAGAGATTTGTGAAAGGTTATTAAAGATCACAGAAGGTCAGTCTCTACCAAAGTCTTGAATTTTCTTCTTCATTTCATCTTACAACCTTTCCTTCTGTGCACATCACATTTGTCAAGATTTGAATACCAAGCAAAAGTAGAAAGTTATTGCACAATTGAAATTTACCACTGTAGAACAAATTAGTTTGTGTTATAATCCCAGCATTTTAAAAATCAAATTTGTCTGTGATAAGCAGAAGTTTGGATCTTTGCAGTAAGTTCTCAGCACAGACACCTTGCTGACAGTGACACAAACATGACAGAGGTGCTCTAAAACCAACAGGAAAAGGTAAATGCAGCTTTGAAGCATTAAAACTTAGAGCCACTCGGGAAATAAACTAACACCAGAAGGATTTTAGAATTGTCCCATTTGGTGTAATCAGTGGGATTTTTGGGCCTAGAATCCCATGTTCCCTGACACTCCACCTGCCATGCTGCTCCCCAGCCCAGAGAGGAGCATTTCAGCATCACTCCCAGAGATGCTGATGGTTAGATGTGTCTGCAACCCGTTGGAAGCTCTTCTGAGACAAGAACAAAACTGTACTCTCTTAATGGTACCGTTCAACTCGGGGCACACCTAGTGCTTAGGCAGTGCCAGCGGCCTTTGCTCAGATGGAGGATGTGCACAGAAACACTCCACTAGCAACAATTCAAATCAGTGGTTTCAGGAGGTACATACCTGCATGGTGTCAGCGTGACATGTCCCACTATCTTGCTAACCTGTGTCTTCATTGTATTTTTGCAAGTCGGTGTCACTACGGGTCTTCACCCTGAAGGAAGGGGTGAGCAGATGCATGAATCTGTCACAACAGACGTTACTTTTCTGTAGGGGAAACAAATTATCCACAGAGAAAATGTGTGTACGATAATCTGCTTTGACACAAGGGATTTACTTTGTCCCACTCAAACACATTTGCCCATTTACATTTTAAAAAATTGCAGCCTTCAAAATGTTATCGCAGCACTGCAGGAATCTTTCACCTTGGCAGACAGTGAGGCTTCTCACACGTTAAATGAATGGCTTAGTAGTTTTATTGTGCTAAGCTAAACTAAGCACTTAACTCATTAATTCATCTCCACTCCTTGCATTAAGGAAGACCTGCTATTTTAAATGAGGCGTACCTCTTCTCCCCCACACTTAAACATTTACACAATCTATTCTTCAGCAAAGCTTGTCAGTCATAGCCAGCACAGATCTGGAGGCCAGAGTGGTTTGTTGGGGTTTTTTTTTTTGGGGGTTGCCAGAATTTTCATTAATTTCTTCAGAGTTAAAGAGTTTCCGTTCTGCACGGGCTCTGAAAGCCAATTACTACAAGTACACAAAAGATTGCTATGTTGATCAAGACATCTTAGCCACACTTGTAACGTTCCAGGACGCCTTAAAGAAAACTCTTGTTTATTGAAACAAGCTACACAATTAATTTGTCAGGAAACATGGATCTGCACAACTGGTTTAAGCATCTCCTAGGTCAGATTGATTCTGAATTCCTCAAGAAGTAAAACACACAATACACAGCAATTACTTCCTGCAGTACTAACTCCAGTGGGGAAACTGGTGCTATTGGTCTATTTACAGACATATGCAAGCCTGTTGCACTGCTCAGACCAGAACTGTAAGAATTTTGTCTGTTACTGAGAGGGGAGGAGACAGTGTCATGAATGTGAGGATGGAACAAAATGCCGTAGATGTGTAAAAATTACCTAAATTTTTCATTATAGGACAGCATCAAAACACGTAGACAAAGATCTTGGAAATATAGAAGAAAACAAAAAACTAGAAGAAAACAATCATAAATCTGAAACTTAAAATGTGTCCTCATTCCAGGTAAGTGTTTCATTTTGCAGCGTTTAACATCTCTTTGTCCACCATTTCTCTCTAGAGATCTGTGTCTAGTGATCCCAGCTGGGAGGCTGTTGCTCACCTTTCAGAGGTGAAGCAGTGGAGTCATTTTGAGTGCTGTAGTATTAGGACAGAGAGACTCAAGCCTCTGGCCAGTTAAGGATTCAGACCTGCATACACACATATTCAACAAGCCTGACATTTAGACAGAACTTAGTACTCGGCTTTATTTTAATCCACATACTTGGGGGAAATGTAAATACAGCTTTGTGTAATGTATCACTGCAGTATGTGTGTGTATGTATGTATATGAAGAGTATGTTTAGGTATAGTTTAGAACAGGGTTTGAGTTATGACTTGAAATCGTCACAGAAACCTTCTTCCCTTACTGGAAGCAAGAGTTTCAAAGTCCTTTGTCAGGTTTATCCATCATCACTGCAAGAGGCATGAAACTTTCCTTACAACAAAATGATTTTACTCAAGATTTCACATACCCACACTGTTATCAATTTTATCCTGGAAAGAGACACTCTATGTTCAAAGATAGTAACACTACAACAGGTATGAAAGTTTCCCCAACTGGGATTTATATTTAAAAAAACCCTGTATACAAATAATTAGGTGGATGCAGTTCTGTTAGGAATCACAGGAGCGTTACAAAGCACCAACAGCACCACCCGGTGTTCACATATATATACACCACTGCTGCATAAACGTGTGCCACTGCTGCATCTCTGCCCTCAGTACCCAAAGTGGGGGTTTAGACCATTTTTCTGACCAGCTAAGGTCATTTGCAGTGAACACTGTGGTAGCACAACAGTGTGGAAACCAGCTAACCATATTGATGTTTCCTGAATTAGTCATTAACTGTTGTTAAAAATGAGAGCAGTATGTGTTCAGCAGTGGTGCGTTGTGAGCGGAGTTACCGCTTTTCATATTAATATTTAAAATGTTTCTTATTTACATAAAGACAGCTGCCCTCATCAATAATTTCAGTGTGTTAATATTGTCTTAATTTAAAGTACAAGGCACTATTTTTGCACTAAATACTCAGAATTCACTAAGTAGGATGACTATATAGTATATGAAGAGATGGAGCATTGCTGCATGCACTTTGCTGCCAATATCACTGTTACACTAGTTTGAAAGGGGGAATTGGGCATACCAACATTATGTCCTGTGCATGATTTAAAAGTAGAAAAAAAATATGGATCCTGAAAAAGTAGCAGTGTAAAAACCCAGCATTTCACTGCAATTCTGTGGGAAAATTCTATAATCTTTTTGGTTAAGGCTTGTGCTGTATTTTTTTTCTGGACCTGATACCTTCTGCAACATTGGGATACTGAGGTGATTAGATGGAGCTGAGGGTATTTATTGAACTTGGTAGTTCAAGTAACATCATGTGTAATCTTAATTATTTTGTTTCTTCAGATCAGTAGATCTACATAAAAGAAAGCTTATCCATAAATCCATTACTTACCAGATAAACTTACTGGATTTACTGGGAACAATATTGCAACAGCTATTCCTATCACAAAATAACTTATTCTCATTGTTGAACAGCAGAAGAAAGTACTGCTCTTCATGTAGCTGTTTATTTGAAGGTTAGATGCTGAGTAGTTATGTTAGTTAACATATTTTAAAATTATTAACTGGCTTTATCTTTCATATTTGCAGAGAGTACATATAGACCAATTGAAGCATGAACGTGGATTGTATTTAAACATATACAAAGAAGTGACAGCTATTCATGGTTCAAGTATTAAACAGATCATACTACCAAGTTTTCAAAGGATTTTAGACACAATTATCTCAAGCTAAAAAAAAAAAAAAATAAAAAAAAAATTACCCACAAACTAATTTTGGCAACAGCCATGATAATAGGTCACCATGTTGTGTTCTGTTCGAAATATTTTTTTGTAAATGTCTGCACTGAAGATTTCTTTTTGTTTGCCTTTATGTAAATTTTTTACGTAGCTATTTTTATACACTGTAAGGCTTTGTTCTGGGAGTTGCTGTTAATCTGATGTATAGTGTAATGGGTTTATTTCAATTGTTTTTATGACACCCTTTGAGCAGGTACATGTCTAGTTCTGATTGTTATCAGTAAAGCCCCTGCTTTGTAACAAGCACCTAGAGTGTAAGATGTCTTAAAGGAAAATGTCAAGCTCCTTTTTCATTCTTTGAAATCACAGTAAAGGGGAAGGGTGACAGCTGTGACAAGAATAAACTAAATTGTTAATAAAAGTGAACATTTAAAAAACCATGCAAAGCTAAACAGCCAGAAAGGGAATAATGAGTTTCCACGGAGAAGGCTGGGTATGGAGCAAGGAACACAATGACAAATTCCTAGCCTGCATACAGACAGTGGCTAACAATCCTTTTCTTCTAGAGCAAGACACACATCACACTTGTATCGATACATTATCAGTTGTCTGTCATGTTAGAATTAGGATAAGGAACTGGAATTCTGGATTAATTTTGATTCCTTTAAGTTATCCGCTGCCTTAAAGTACTGTACCTTTTCTTCATTTCAAAAAGATACCAGTCAGAATTGGAAACTTTTTTGAAAAAAGTGATCATATCAAAGCTGCATTTTTTTTCCCACTAAAATAGAATATATATATATATTTTTTGTGTGTTTTTGTTAACTATGCTACAGATATTGAATGCACCTTGAGATAATTTTAGTGTTTTTAACTGGTACCTAATTTATCAAACAGTACATATAATTGTAACAATGAAATGTCTATGTATCTTTAGTTACATTCAAGTTTGTAACTTTATAAACATGTTTTATGGTTGAGGGAATTTTTAGAATGGTACTGATAAGAAATGGGTAAATGGTCATTAGAAAGTTATACTTTAAGAGAGAAAAGTTTCATCTTATACAGAAGGTGAGTTTCTGGAAGAAAGTAACAGGCAGCTTTGATGGAGAGGAACAGTAGAGTAAGCAGAACATCAGGTTTCCATTTACAAATATCCAGGGAAAAAGTAAGTTTTTATAGACTGGTAGGGATAAATAAATAAATAAAAAGAAAAAGATGGACGATAGGAAATGTATTTTGCCACTTTTGCATTATTTAGGGGGAAGAAAACACTGTTACTTGTAAATTTGTAAAATGTTAAATGTCTGGGCAGTAGTGACTGATGTCTTAATAAAAGCTTCCTGTAGTGCATTGGCATGGATTAAATACATAAGATGTCCTATAAACTCTATGCTGTATCAAATATTAGAGGGAAATCCTGTTACATGCCTCTCAACTTTGATTTGTTACTGTTTTATTTGGCAAAAAGAAAAAAATAATTATGATCTTGGTCAATATTTAAACCAAAGTAAAATGGGGGAAAAAACCAAAGTAATTTGTTTTGCATGGCTAAGCCATTCTGTTATCTCTGTAAATATTGTGATTTTTTTTTTTCTTTTTAGAATTTTGTTAAAAAAATTCTAAAATTTTTAAACACCTGTTTTTTCCAAAATAAAACGTGAACACACAAAAAAAGTTACTTTATATACAAATATATCTTTTTCTTTTGGGGGCGAGAACACTGCCAAGTGATTTTTAAAATAAAATTTAAAAACCCGCAGTGGGCGTGACTCTAAACAGGAAAAGTTGTACCCGAGTCCTGTGCCGGACTGTGCAAACATCACCTGTTTCTGTTTGTGACACTACAGTAAATCATTCTTAAATACAGAGAAGAGACCTCCAAAGATCGGAAGGGAAAGCATAGGGAAGGGCTGAAAATTTTCATACCACTGTCTGGGGAATGCAGGGGAGAGGAGAAGAAAAAAAAAACAAAAAGTCCTTCAACTTCCACAGCTACGGAAAAGGAATAAAAGCAGCTCCTCGCCTCTTGGGATTCCGCCAGATCTCCTATGCACTTTAAAGCGCCAATCCGAGGAGCTGGGTTTTTCACTGCTCCAAGTTCGCTATAGACAAGAACCAGGAGTGCAAAAGAATCAATGTTTCTATCCATGCCTAAACAACAATAAAACTGAAGTATGTCTTCACTGGCTTGTCTGAAATCTCCGTTTCCAAGGACGCGTACAAACACGAGGGAGGGCGCTTACCTCGAGCTCGAGCTGTTGCTGGCTCTGGCTCTGCAGATGCACCTCTGTATACAGAGTCTGGCTGGATGGAAAGTCCCACGAAGCCCAGGGGGACTCGGTGTGGGTGTAAGGACCTTCTTGTGGACCAGAGGGTCAGGACCTGGAGAGCGTAAGCACTCACTCAGAGAAAGGCACGTGCCTGGCAGGCACCCAAAACCTTCCAGAAGTTCATCCTGCAGGTCTCTACTTGTGACCTGGTTAAAAAACAAACAAAAAACCACCTTAGCAATATATCTCAGGGGCCTGTTCAAATCTGATTTTTGTGTACCACTCTGGAGTTCAGCTTCAGTTTACTACACAGGGGAAGAAAAAAACAAACCAAAACAAAACAAAACAAAAAAAAAAACCACACACAAAAAAACCCCAAACCTCCCTGGTCACAAATGGTTTAAAAGCTTGGCAAGGAGGGGAGTGGGAGAGAGCTGATCCTCTGGTTCTAAGGTTGGGAAATAATTCAGTTTGTAGTGTCTGTTCACAGCTGTACAGGGAGCTGCTGCTGAGCTTGGAACAAACCAGCAGGTTTGTCTGCCTGCTGCAAAGGCAGCATCCTGCAGAAATCCCCCACAGCTTCCCAGGCAACTCCCTAAGTCCCCAGAAGCAATAACACCAAACCTGTAGCTGTACTGCGGTGGATATGGGCCTCTATTGAAACACTCATGTACAAACATGATAATGCTGCAGCCAGAAGGTGAGTCTTTCTAAAAAAAAAAATAAGTACTTGGGGTCAACAGAACATCAGGGACATTTTGGACCGCTTCCAAGTGCTGCAGAGCAACCCCTGGTCTAGGGCTTTACTGCCGCCACAGCTACTGTGCTGCTGGGGCCAGCAGCTGGCCAGAGCCTTAACTGGTGTTAAATACTTAACAGAGCACTTGCCAGTAAAACAAACGGTCCACACCTGATCATCTGTAAAGTATCCACCACTTGCCAACATCAACCCAGCACTACAGATGGTTTAGGCAATATGTTCCACCTTTTCCTGGACAGCGGGTTTTCATTCTGTCATGTTTTGAAATACATACACAAATAAGAAACTCTAAATTCTATCTGGATTATGACTTGAACTTTGTGAGATACTAACCGGAGTTTTATGCATATTGGTAGCAGCTCATAGAGACAGGCAAAGAAAGAACAAATGAAAATTTGTTGGCACTTTTTTTTTTTTTTTTTTTAAAGATAAATTATGTCAGGGAACATCCAATATTCACCTAATATCCTCAGCTGCTGGCTGTTGCAGTTAAATCTGATTTACTTGTAGTACCACATGTAGCTGGATACCTTCCTGTTGACTTCATGTTTAGACAGCCATATGTATGTAATTATCTCAGCTAAGATTAAGCAGTGACATGTGAAATGAGATCATGACCTCCTGTGTCAACCACATCTGTGCAAATGTTTTCTGGGTTTTCTTTTCATGAGAACACATCGCCATCCAGGTCTCTGTTTCCGAGAATTGCCCAATACAGGTTTTTCAAACAAGTTTCCCCTCGAGGCAGAAGAAGATGGAGGGAACACAGGAGGTATGTAACTTCTAGTTACATGCTTCTCCTAACCCCTGAAGGACTCCCACTCTTCTGGAAAGGGTGGCATCCTCAAGCTGGCATAATTCAGTGCTGAGCAAGGCTCACGGTGGTCTGCCAGAGAGGGAGGGCACTGCCTTATTACAGTGGGAAGGTAGGAGGGGAGGTAGAGAGGTTGCAAACAAACCATCCAACCCACCCACCACACACCTCCCTGTAACTGTGTATGCTTCGTGTGTAATTCAGCACACAGGTTTAATAATGCTTTGCTACATTTCAAATTATCAGAGAATCGGAAACTAAGCTTATTATCAAATTATGTCAAAGTCAATTTTTAAAATAAGACTAACTCCATTCACCCAGCCACTCACAATTCTTTAAGTGTCCTGTAATTCATACATTGTTCTCATTTACATTCTAAATAGAGACATTTATTCTTTTAGCAGCAAGGCATCAGCTTGAAAAGGTAAAGCCTGACAAATTACTAGGAAATTTTGTTCCTCAATGAAAAAACAGGAATGTACCTCTCTCATCACACACCCTCCCCCCAAATGTTTTGCCTGTTTTCACTTTCCACCTGGTGATACAGCTGAGGCTTCCATCGTCCTCTGTTCCCTGTCCTAGTGCTGGGTTTCACATCTTCTGTTCTGTATAGATGGATTCTCTGCTGCCCTCCCCATCGTTTGTTTATGTGTAGGACATTTAGTTCAGAAATGCTAAAGCACCTTGAGATAAATACCAGCAGTTTAACACAACTATAAACATAAAATGGGCTGTGAAACAGGAAAATAAATAGAAACATACCCAGTTTCCCATGCTTGGGCTTCTGCATGTTCATACCCATTGTTCTGGAGTCTCCTGGAGTTTCCCTATTTCAGAAAAATTGCACAAAATTAGTCGACACTAGCAAGGTTCAACTGTAACAGCAGAAGATGCACGTATGGCACCAATGTACCTAAGCCTTTTACTCTTTTTTTTTTGGCTAACACTTTTCCTGTCACTCACACAGCTAGAAATAACGTTAAATAAATAACATTAAGAATTTTAGTACTGGAACACCAGCACAAATTTTATGTTTAAGGATGTGATCTTTTTTCATGTATTTCAGTCCATGTAGTTGTGATGCAAGGATTTATTGCATGCTACCCAGCCCTGGTCTTGAGAGAGCAGAGGGAAGAAAGTAACATCCTGTTGCTCTAAGAGGTGACACGTTAAATTCTAATTAAATATTGTCATTTCCACCCATTTACTTTTTCTAGGAAAAAGCAGTCCCTCTTTCAATACAAACCTCGCTCAGAAAAATTTCTGTATAATAAAATTTATATTAAAAAAGGGTAACTACAAATCCAGCACAGGAGCAATGCTTCCCTCAGCTCAAACTCACACCATCCTAATCCTTTTTTCTCCTGAGATTCTCACCAGAGCAGCCAAGTAATCACCTGCATAGGTATCATCACTGATGACAATTTGTTTTCTCCAGAGCTAGAAAGCAAATACAAATTCAGATTGTGTTATAAGTGTTCAATAGTGTCTACACACCAGATCTGAGATTTCATTAATATTTGCATCCATCACAAGAGCTAGTCTAGCATGGACAGCAGAATACATTTAAAAGGAAGAACATAATTGAATCTAAATTCAGGAAATGAAATGAATTAAAGAATCAAATAAAACCTCATATAGACAAAGTATTTCCACAGATTCAATTTTGGTGATGTTGATATAAAAGCTTTCTCTGTTTCTATTACTCCAAATAAAGAAAGATCACACTCATTTCCATGAATTTAAGAAAGTAAACAGACACAAACACACACAACTGGACCAAGTGACTGCACTTACTAAACAGAAAGAAAGGGGAGATGGAAATCGGATCAGACAGACTTTCTGATAAAATTAGAGTTAGTAGGATTACCACTGTGCAGAATAAGGTAGTTTCAATTCTATGTGCAATGTCTTTCCAACCCCCACTTGCTGTACCTTGAAGTAATCCATTTTGTAGTGCAGTCTGGGTTAGCTGTGCATCTTCTGCACAGTGCTGGCTCTCAGATTTTCCTAACCCAAAGTGTATCAGGAACAACAGTGGCAAAGCAGTTTCTTCACTGAAATTTTTACACATATTATAGGCAGGAGTAAGAAGTATAAGTTTGGCAACAAAAGCCAGCAGTGGTTAGAAGCTCTTGAGAAAGTAACATTCATTGACCATCTCCTTTTACACAAATCAAATATTTTGTCCTTCAAAAACGGGGTGAGGGAGAGAAGGGAAGAGTAAAATTGCCAGTAAATAGGAGCACAACTCACTAAAAGCTATCTTTGGTCACAGCTAAATCTTTTTCAAGTGAAAATATATATAAAAAAAAAGAAGCCTAGATGTGAATGTTGCTGTGGTCACCGCCCTCCAACAATGTAGTCCTTGGACAGCTGCAGTGCTCCTTCCTAATGCTCTCTCTGCTGCTCTCTCTGGAGTGCTTCTTCAAACATTTGCTCTCCCCTCATTATGTTTATATGTGCTTTTCTAGATGCACACTAGCTAAAAAGTGCTAATTGCTGTCACCAAGAATGGTCCTGGATCCCAAGGCAGTCAGAGCTATCCTTTATAAATCTGCTACCTTTAGTGGCCATCCAATAGAGGAAGCCACCAAACCTCTTTATGTAGCTCCAGAGAGAGAGAGCAATCTATAGTATCCAGCAGAGGCAAATTCAACAAATTAACAAATCCATCTAGTTCCAGTTGCAGCAGGACAAGAGATTTAAATGCAGAAAAAGTAACTCTAACCATCACAGAAAGTGTGCAGAGAGGTGGCATTAAGCAGGGTACGTTTGCTTCCAAAGTTTTAAGGAAGGTCTAATGGTTGAGCCAGCAGAAACACCAGGAGCAGGGCTTGTTGAAACACTAATCCAGCCTCAACATAGCAGTAGGTACCAAGACAACTTTTTAAACACTTGCATTTCTCCTGTCAGTACAATTCAACTCAGAGTTCAGAGATGAACTGAAAAATAAATAAATAAATAAATATTCTTAAATAAATAAATAAATAAATATTCTTGTGATCTATGAAAATAATCAGGCTGGACAGGATGAGCCTCTTCAACTCTTAAGAGCTATGGTGACCAGACTCAAATTGCTCAGCTTCTTCATTATACATAATACTGCCTTTATTATAATAATTCAGCTTTCAATGCCAAAAAAAAAAAAAAAAAAATTACAGGAAAAGTATTCAAGTGCATTTCAAGGTATTATTAACTAATAAACTCTTCTCAAATGATATTTTAATGCACTCAGTTCTTTCATCCAACTACATCTTGACACAAGACATGTATAATAAGTAATCCAGCATAAAAATGCACTACTAACCATCCCTAATAAATCCACTTGAAATACAAGGCACAGTCATTTGTTGCTGGTTGGGCATATGGGAGAGCCATGGTGAAAGAAACTGAAGGTGGCTACAGTAAACAGCAAAGCTGGAGAATTTCTAAGTGAAAAAACAGCCTCTGTATTTCCACCATCCTGAAGAGAATTTTGGTGTAAAGCTATCACAAATAGCACACCCATTACATATAACTGATACTCATTCACATGGGAAATAACACAAAATTCTGGCTAATTCAAAAACTAACCCAGCAGGACACAGGTGGTAAGAGAGAGAGAAACTGGCAGGAACCGAGATGGAACAAATAATGAAGTGACTCATAAGACATTAAAGCTGACCAAGAATTATTAGAAAAGATTCAAAGGAAATTAAATCAGGAATGAGAATTTTCTCAAAAAGAAACTAAAACAACATCTGTGAATTTCACAGGAAGAAAGAGTAACAGGCTACCCAGAAAAAATTCCTGTCTGCAGTGGCAGCTATAACATACACAAACAGATTTGGAAAGCTGATTATAAAGTTCCAAGCAAAAATCTGCAAACCCCACTGCTACCATAACCTGAAACTAACTGGAACCAAAATATTTACCAGGACATATGAAAGACCAAGACAATTTTGACTCTGTAGGAACTAATGAGCTACAACTGGGAATAAAAAAAAAAAAGCTTTTAAATTAAATACATCACCTTTAAGGAGAAATTCAAAAGACTGCAGACTGCTATGGAAGAGAGCCGAAGCGGAGGAGGAATCAGACTGATATTTAAGATATGTTTACAGCACTTCCTTGTGTCTTGGGTTCTACAGAGACACAGTCATGCAAGGTCCAATTTCAGAAGAATTACCTGCTAGGTTCTTGCCTCAGGGTCTGCCTCTCCTTTATATTACAAGCTTGAGACATAACTTATAGGGACTATAAAGCTTACTGATTAATCAACATATTAGTAATAATTAATTAAAAAATAACCTAATTAACTAATAAGTAGGCTACTGTTATCAAATTATTTGTCTTGCTACTACACACAGCTACAAAGCTCCTGTTTGTCACTGTTACATCCTATTAACTACACACAGCTACTACAGAAATGCAAATCTGTCACTCTTCTCTCCCCACACCGTTTAACATCACGGTGCAAATTATCCCTCTTGGCTCTAGGCTCCTACACCAGCCCTTTCCAGAGCAGAGCTGAGCAGGTTGCCCCAAGGGTTCCCTCTGGCATCCTGGTGGCCTTGGGCTGGTGGGACAGCTCTACTACCCCTTGTAAAAGTTCATACTCTTGCTGCTGGAAAATCTGCCCTCCTTTGTTCTTTACCTGATCTTTATCTTACTTTCCATTTCTGAACCCACCTTTTTGCCCCCCTTGTATCTCCTTCTCTCCAGCCAGTCTCCTCCCAAATGAACAACCTGCTTCTGATTACTACTTCTCCATTGGCCCCAATTCTGCTACACCTGTACCAAATTCAGTGGTTTTAGTATCAGTGCTGATACAATCTCAGCTTTACCCAACATTACTGATCCAGTTACCAAACTGAGGGTGGTCTTGCAAGACAAACTCCCCTGCAGCTACCTGGTTCACACCAGTTACCTTAGCTTACATACCCTCGAAGAGAAATCACTCTACTTGAGCCTTGATACCACTACCTGGTTCCAGTTAAGTACAAGCACTTTCCCATAGTGTGCACATGGAAACAACTTGTTTTTCCAGACTGTTTCCATTCACATACACCATCCTGCTCTCTCTTAGCTGATGAGCATTTCCCTTGATGTATGCTTCAGACAATCTGCAGATTTCCTGCAGGCACTTTACAATACAAGATCTGGTATTCCAGTAGGACATCCTTCTCCCTCCCATAGGTTAACTCAAAGTGATCTGAAGGAGGACAAAAATCCACAGAGGTCATGGTCAAATGAATCATTTGTGCAATAGACAGAGGCAGCCTAGCTGTAATGGAGAACAGAAAATGAGTTTATTTAAATCCACGATGCTAAAATTCAAAGAGGTAGCAGAAATGGTGGTGTGCTCCCAGCCCCTTGCCCCCCAGCTAAAGCTGACAGAGCATTGCTAACTATGCCAGGTGTGCAGCAAAGCAAAGCACTGTCTGGAGAGACAATCCAAAACCAGTTGCACCAGTGCCTGGAGTAACCAGCAGAAGCAGAGCTCACTGCTTTGAGCAGGGAGCAGTGTTCACCCTCACCATGCTCCCACACTTGGAGTGCCTGAGCTGGCCTGAGTGAGCACTGTGGGGGAGAAACTCTCCTGCACCAACATATCTGGGGCAAAGTTTTACGTACAAAGTAAAATATCACAGTTAACATCAATGGGGGTTTGCCTGAGACAGTTAACTTTATTAGCCACAAAAATCAAGCAGTCATCACAAACATACCCTTCTGATCCCTAATCATTCCTGACAGCAGGTGGAATTTTGTTTTTTGAATTAGCAGTCCGTCTTCCCTCACGTCAGAGATCATTTCCTTCCAGTACAGTCTCAGCGCCCGGAGAGCAAGGCAGCGTTAATAGGTTTCTTTTCCCCCTACTGATGCTGAACTGCCTATGATTAATCACACTGTCACCACATCCTATTCTGATGAGAAAAGTAAGCTAAGCATTATTATTTATATCTCTAAATATATTAGGCATTTACAATATGGTTTTAACAGTGGATATACTGAATTTCTGTGGCACTGGTTTGAATGGCAAAATGACAACAGTTTAGTATGTGGAGACCTGCTAGTTTAGTATGTGGAGATCTGCTAGTTTAGTATGTGGAGATCTGCTAGCCATTTCTGAGTCCTGGCTGAAAGCACCCAGGCTCAAAAAAAAAAATCAAAAAAAAAAAAAAATCAATAATTTTCTCCTTTTCTTCTAAAATGTGTCCTCAGTGAAAACCCAAACCCCATTACCATTCCAGGTAACATTCTGCTGGCAGTTGCATCTTGCATGTAATTAGCCTGTTCACAAGGTGCTGGTGGCATTACTACTTTAGCACTTCCCAATAAAAAGGTTCGACTGTCAGAATTGTTCAGAATTTTTTCAGCGTGGAACTGGGCTGCAATCTGTGATGGCTTAGCCTTTTTTTATGTCCCTATATTCTGCAAAATAAAGCCTGGTACAACAGTGAGCTCAGAGCCATTCAGATGGGACATCTGCCCTACTAAGTGGTCACCTCAAGCAAATGACAGCAACCTACCAGATTTTTCCACACCAAGTTTTACCTCATTCATTAAAGGCAAAGATTTCCCTCTTCCCTTATTATTATTTTTTTAATTGCAATTAACTGATTTGATAGTCTTCTGCCTGGTTGTTGACTAAGTCCCAGTGCATATCCTATGATATTTAGCAATTGTCTCAGAGCCCTGTATCATGTGCAGGACCTCATGAGGAAGTCAGACGCTATAATTTGATTACCAGTTTCTTATTGAAAGCAGAACATCAGACTAAAGCTAATCTATTCTGTTGACACAACAAGCTTCAAACTCCTGGCTTACTCTTTCCTAATCAGAAGCCTAATCAAATTTTACTTGTTAATATGATCTGATTATTAACCTGCCCAGGAAGGAAATATTTTTTTTTCCCCAGTTATTGAAGTCAGGACTCTCCTGGGCTCCAGCCACTGGCCAGTGGTGGTACAGACCTGCCATCTTTTTTTGCTGGGTTGGAGTTTTATTACCTCTTAAATAATGGGTAAAACCAGCCACGAATGAGCAAAAGTCCAGCAAACACTGGGCAAAGGCAAGGGTGCTTCCAGACCACACGTAGCATCTCCTGCATGAGCCCCAATGTCTGATGGAGCTGCAGGACTCCCTCACGTGTGTCTGCCAGCAAGAGGCACGTGTTGGATGCCAGCCTGCTCCTCTAGCCACCCTCCCTCCCCTGTGAGGCAAGGTTATTGCTGCTTCCTCTGCATCTGGCAGCTATTCTGTAACTGCTGGTTGTGCTCCTCTTTGCTCTCCTGCCTCTCCTTCCACTAAAGCCTGGCTAAAGCTGCGGTGCATTTGTGGGCAAGCAGCCTGTTGCTTTGCATGACAGCATGAGAGCATCCCACCCTTTGGTACTCATCTGGCTGTGATGAGGTGGCCAGGGGTGTGATGAGGTGGCCAGGGGTGAGGGCCAAGGAGAAAACCTTGAGAAGAGAGGCTCTGAAGGGAAGATGGGAGGAAAAGCTACAGAGCAACAACATCAGACACATCAGGGAGCAAAGGGGTGCAGGTGACAAAAAGCAAAGGAGGGGGAAATGCATTCCAGAAAATAAGGGAGAGATCTTAAACCTGCTGAGAGGCAGCAAAGGAGAGTGCAGAGATCTGAAAGAGCAGACTAAATATGGAAATTCAGACTCAAAAGAAAAGGAAGTCTGGGGAAAGAGAAAACAACAGAGGACAGGGACAGCAGCTGAGTAGAGTAGCAACCATCAGCAAGGTAGTGAAACTACTGAGAGAGGATAGGCTGCTCTGCAAAGGACAGGCAAGGAGAGCAGAAAAGCACAGGTTTGGGGGAGACAATAGGAGATTAACATCTGCAACACTTTTTCTTGCTTTCTACAGCCACTGTTAATAAATACTCTGCACTGAAAATACCCAGGAGATGTGTATGTCCAAGGAAGCATTACAATAAAAAGAAAATGGAGACGGAAACATGGAACAGAGAAAAAAATTGCCTAGTGAACTCTGCCTTGTGCTTCAAATTTCCCTCGGCAGGCACTCAGAATGGATGGGGTGATTTTTTTGGCCTCTTATTGGAGCAATGCTGCTACTTGGAGATCAAGGGACGGAGGGGAAGGGCTTTGAATATTTCTGAAAAATGCACATTTCTTCAGAGCATAATCCCTCAAAAAAAAAAAAAAAGTGAGCAGTGACTAAGAGTGAGATAAATTACAACACGCTCCCTCCACCACGTAGCAACAAAGATAAGCTCTCAATACAAATTACTTGGTTTTTCTTTTTTTTTCCTTTTTTTTTTGGAGGGGAAATGAGTAAACAAATCCATCTGATGATAGATGGATGTGACCATGGATAGCTCAGGAAACGAAGTATTAGAAAAATCATTCTAATTACTGCAAATCTTAGTGGATTTAAAGCATTTGGGGGTCATCTATCAAAATTAAAGCATGCTGTGATTAGAGAAGCGCATTAGGACAGGATACATCTTGCATTACAAGGGAGCTTCCAAATTAAAAACAACACACAGGGAAAAATGTCACTCCTTTGAGCTTTTACTGAAACCTTAGAAAACTTGTAATTAGTATGCATGCACAATGACTTGTAACTTGGTGGGTAATATCACTGTCATGTGCCTTTTTAAAACTTGGTAATTTTAATGCCATTTTTATTAATATGATTAATGCAAGCCAGTTTGTGTGGATGGGAGGGAACAGAAGCAAATCAAAGTTAGCTGTCTGCTTCATTTAAATTCAGATTGGTAGGAATATATACCGCTCTTTGGCCTGAGATATCAAATGGAAAGGGGAAAAAAACAAAAACAAAAAAAAACCCCAAAAAAAACTTCAGAGAAATTGAACCATTACTTACTGAAGAGGATTGGAAGTTGTCATCCATTTAATGGAGTTTGTTCAACCATACTTCAGGACATAATCATACCTTCTGCAAAATGCCAAGATAACGGATAAGGATTTCAAAGGAATTTTAATAAAAAGACAATACTTTGCAGGCTGTAAAAGAGTTTCAGATTGACAAAGACCCTCCAAGAGTGAGCTGGAAAATCAGATGGACAGTTTAATCCACACTGCCTTGATTTAGGCTCCTTAGACTCACAAAATATCTGCTGAAATGCGGGGTTGCTCTTCATGAGAAATCAACCTTTCTTCTGTAATTTGAGAACCTATTATAAACGAGTATGCAACACTGCAGCTCAAGCTCAAGAAATGAGGAGACAGAAGTGGTTGGAATCTCTGAAAGCCAAACCTGCAGTATCCCAGATTAAAATCTTGCAGAAGATTTTCAGATCTTTTCCACTTGGCCAGAGTCCTTTTGCTCTTGAACAGCACTAGAACACCAGTGATGCGAATATGAGCTGCAAGCCTACAGAGAATCATTGAATGGTTTGGGTTGGAAGGGACCTTAAAGGTCATCTAGTTCCAACCCCCCTGCCATCAGCAGGGACACCTTCCACTAGAAGGTACGTGCAGCTTCCTGGGACAATCAATATTCACCCCATGGCACTGCTCCATGTAGCCTCACCTCCCATAGCTGTGTGCTCTCTCAAGACCTCCATAGCTCCTCTCTCCTCCTCTCTGCTGCCTGCCATGGCAAGGCATGGAGTAGATGTCTTCAGCATGCCAGCAATCCTGCAGAAAGTCCACTTTTCTTGTGTTTGCTAGACATTCGAAGAAGGCAGGCAGAGCCAGCCTTATATTTCAGGTTTTAAGACACCAGTAAATCCTCTACACTCAGGAGGACGTGTCCTCTGTGTCCTCCTGTGCACGTGCACAGAATGGTGGACTGAACATGCAGAGGACTGGATTTCTCAGAAAAGCTCTGGGCAGGGCTGTGTGTACACACAGAGTCTGGCCTGTGCAGTTTGACTCAGCTTATCAGGAAGCTCCTTCAGAGGAGGACACAATTAGGCCCCATGGTTTATAGGACACAGGCTTTTAGTCAGACTTTGGTCAAACAGCTCTGAAGTCAGGGGGAGAAATCATTATCCATATATTCAACTAATTCTGAACTCTGATGGGAATGTCTTTACAGAGAGAAAGCTGAAATCATGGAATGAAACCAATGATGAAGGGAGAGTCCACATGCGTGCAGCTGAGCATTACAGATCCTGCATCAGTACTGAGTCAGTAACTAAGGCAGGCAGCTAAGGTTTGGAAAGAGCACGCCTTTGGAAAAGGTTAAAAGTGCACTAGACAATCCATACTTTGGTGCTAAACCATCTTCAGAAGAGCTGTGCATCCACCTATCACTATATATATAAAAATAAATATATATATATTGGTGCCATTTATATATGAATATATAAACATATATTCAATCAAATTTGCACAATCCATACAGTGATAAAATGACAATCACCACATCCAGCCATGGGGATAGATACTATAATTAGAGGAGAAATGATTTTGTCTCTAATAAAAAGTATATATTGGCATATGTAAGTGCTAACACAAAGACATTCAGCTTATAACTGACCAGAAGGGCAGATACTGAAACATATTTTTCTTCCTTTTCACATATGCTATTCCAGTAGAGTCTGAAGGACCACTTGCTACTGATACATCTGCAAACCCATGCTCCTGCACTGGACACATCCTGACAATTTTTTCTCAGCTTCAATTTAATACTTTATTAATCAGTAAGTTTTTTACCTCCTTTCCCTCTAACTAGTTGTTCTTTCTCCTTTTATTTCCCCCATATGCAGAAGGTCATCCTTGCACCACTCAGCTCTAGCTTCCTGTTGCTCCTTACATCACAGCAAGTGTTTCATGAAGAAGGATTTCTGAGACTCTATATTCCAGCACAGTAGAATGTAGAAAACACTGCTACTTGCATCACACACAGAAAATCTGGAGAAATAGGAAGAGAATCTATTAAAGAAAAAGTAAGGGAATAGTTTAGGGAGAAAGGAAACAAACTGTGGACACTCACATGATGAGAAGACCTGTCCCAAGGGTAGTTTTTGTTCCCAGCATTGGGAGGCAAAATGCCATTATTTTCACCTGCCCTTTGAACTTTTCATGACATCTCCTGCTGAACACATGATGGTTTGGCTTTCCCTTTAAACTAAACTCATCAAATTTTTGTCTTTGCAAAAATGATCCAAAATTACTAATGAGAGATCTCAGACAAACAAACCGACTCTGCAGTGCTTTGTTCCATCACTGATAGCCTGGCCTACCGCTCCCACTGATCACAGCACAATTGTAGAAAGGGCAAATTCTTATTCTCTAGACAGAACAAGGAATAGGTGTTTCACAGCTTCCCATTTGCCTTCCCCAGCATTGTGTACAATGCCAACTTCCACTTTCAGAAGTGCAAATAAATGAACTACATTTACGATCTGTATTTAAATTCCAATTATCATACAATTAAGCTACAACTATCCTTCTCAAGAAATAATATTCTCTTACAGCATAAACAAAAGATCTGCAAAATTACTGAGAAGTTTTCTTAGAGACATAAACCATCTTCATATACTACTTACTGCTTGCCACAGGGACACTGCTTTACACCCAGAGGATGCCTCCCTCTACATATGTGAGTTCTGGTATCAACACTCCTAAAATACCTTTCAAAGCATTTTGAAAACCACATGCACTGAAATCTTGTGGAACCTGGCCCCCCTATTAAATTAATCAGATAGAGCTTACATAAATAAACTAGGCTCCTCCTTCCAAATGGGGAAGGGAACAATCAAACACCTGAGAAACCATGGATTTTACTCGGAGATTAAAGATCAAGAATTTCAAGGTAAAGGATTGAAAATAATCGTCAAACTTCAACCCAAACCTTCACAACCAAATATCCTGTAATGATCTTTACATGATATTTTTACTTTCAGACTCAAAGTCCCCATTCCCTCTAAACTCAAAGGCAACTCCAAGATTTCCTCCTGTCAGGATATGGCTTTGTAAAACGGATCCCTTGGTTTGAATAAGGCCCAATTCATTGATGCAAACTAGAATGAAAATAAGTGCCAAAGTCTTAAGGACTTTCCCCTTCTTCCTTGTTCTCTAATCCAAGAAAGCCCACTGTCATTGCAGCTTCAAATTAGCTGACATGCAGCCCAGAGATCAGGCAAGCATTTCTAAGCTCATTATAGGCTGGTTTTTCCGGGAGTCTCCCTCTCTCTCCACGTTATTCAGTGGACATGCAAATGAAGCATTGTCCAATTTGTTCCCGAGTTACTTATACAAATGCAGAAGGAGTGCTCTGCTTTGTACATTTGTAAATGAGCGTACAGGCCTGGCTCACCAATTTCTGCAGTCTCTAACATGCGTTTCTGTATTTAAACTGACTGAAATAAGCATAAACTGTATTTCTTGAGTGACACAACTCACACAAGCTTTTACTAGAACCACAGAAGACAAAACCTCCATAATTTAGAGAGAACTCTCTAAACCTCTAGTTTAGAGAGATTAAATATTATAGACAGACACAGAACTGGCATCTCCCTCCACTCTCTCCCCTCTTCTTCATTCTACAAACTGGAACCCCTACCAAGGGCACACTACAGAGATTCTCTGGATAAATATGTTTCAATTGCGACAATAAAAGCAGCTACTGATTTTAGGGGCATGGACAATTTTAAGTGCACCAATTGAGAAATCTTAAAATATGATGGACAATCAGGAAGTCATTTTGGAAACTGGATCACTGAAACTCAGGTATCACAACTGCCCTCCAAATAATTTCATTAGATTTGTACAGTAACAATTTTCAGCATGCCTCATGGCTCTATGAGTTAATGCCAATGATGAGCATAAAACTAATCACAGCATGACTGCTCTCTAGTTGGAAAATTATTTCCTCCACTGCATTGAAAAGGGAAACCCAGATTTCAATTCTGAGAAAAAATCCCCAACCTTCGATTTCAAAGAATAACCTGTTGCAAGTTCTGCATGGAGGAGGAATGAACGTACAAATGGACTGCAGGCTGCTGGCACTCAATGCAGGATAAAGCAGAACCCTTAATATTGTGGGAATTATATGGCTGGGCAAGGCTTAGACTACATTCTTGTAACACACAATTCTAGCCCCAAATTAAATACACCCTCTTACTTACATGTATTATGAGCCATCACAAGACTTAGGAGGTCCTCTGCTGTAGTAGGTCTCAATGTTTTCTAGATTTAACAGGTTCTCCAAACTGGGCTCTGGTACAAAACTGCTGAATGACAAATGAGGTTTTCTTTGCTTAGTCCTTCTTTTGCAAGATTTGGTGAACTTTCTCACTACCAATTTCAAAACCACTTATTTTTATGAATGATTTTGTATCTTAGAAGATGCTAATTAAACGTATTTTTGTTATAATGTCAGGAACAACAAAAAAAAGCCCATTCCTTCCGACTGAGATGTGCTGTTAACTTAAAACAGCATTAAAAAGGATTATTAAGTCATTTTTTACCATGATTTGTGTTTTAGCTAATAATGTCAATTACATTTCTCAATTACTTCCAGTGAAAGAATGTCCATTGAATGAAATACTTTCTTTCTTTTCTTAAGAGTACAGTCTTCATCTGTTTTCATATTCTTCTTTTGCAGGTACCTCTGTCACATCTCTCCTTCCCCTGCTTCCTCTGATAAAACTTTTTACCCTGTTGTCACTGACTTGCCACCAAGAGATAGGTAACAATGTCTTGTGCAAACAATGTAACTGTTGGCATCATTTTAGAAACTAGATAAAGAGTAGAAGTTTTCTTAGTGGCTGGAGGAAAAAAATAAATAGTTGGAGAATATGTGGCTTCCTCAAAGCCACTGTTCAATACGTACCTTGAAAAACATGGAAAAAAAGTACCAACATCTTCCTTCCTTTAAAGGGATATGTGATAGCTTCCAAAAACTGAAAACTGATTGATAAAAGTTTTTCCACCATAAAAATCATTCTCTTAAAAAAAAAAAGCTGCTCCTGAAATCGGTTTTATCCCAACACACACACGCCACTAACAAATCAGCCAAGCAGTCGCTCTCCACACAACCCATAGCCATCTTGACAGACTTTGCTCTTTGCTACAGTCTGAAAAGGGAGAAGACCAGGAGGTCTCAAGAGGCATGGATATTACTGTAATGGAGAGAGCTCAAATACAATGATGATACAGTACAAATAATATAAGGTCCCATAAGGGCAGATCACTGGAAAATAAATTTCAGCTCAACCAACTAAGAAAATCAATCCACATTGCTAAGACAGTTCGTACATCAACAGGAGCCTCTGTGTATTAGCTGTTACTCCACACTGCTGTACTCATCACTAGCAAGAAATTAACCTTTGTCCTGTGCACCCTATTACAGGAACCTTGTGTGCTTCACAAGGCAAATTATATCAACCACTTATTATTATAACCACCACAATAAGCATGGCAATGCCATGGGTTTCAGGACAGGGTGGATTTTACAGCATTATGCTCATGACATCACACGTGAATGCAGCAAGTTACATAACCACAAAAAGCGAAAGCCACACCCACACCATCTTTGAATGAAGCCACAGACAATTTTAACTTGGTCTCAGTCCCTTAGGAATTGTTATGGGATGTGGTTAAAACGGGAACCAGGAACCAGTTTGATGGCAGATTCACAGCCTAACGCAGTACCCTGGCCAGCCAGCACCTAACACCATAAAAACAAAGCACAGATACAATTAAGACTCTGCCTCTCCCAGTAATCTTGGAGACTGTTTACTCGGCAAAACCAACCCATCAAAGGAAAGGACGCCAATGCTTGCAGACAAATCAGTTTAATTCCAAGCGAGCTTTGTTTACTGCTGATAGTTTTCTTGGTAGAACTAAACCTCAAAACAGCTAGAAAAGCCTTGAAGGGCCTGGAAACCACCACACGTTAAACCACTGGCAAGAAATGTTGCTGTGTGAACTGACTGAAGTCCACCACACAGAATTTCAGAGCTGTCCCAGAGACTATGTCCAGGTGAAGGTGCAGAGCAGTAGTGAGGGTAAACACTAAAATATGGGGATTAACTATGGTGCGGGTCACCCAGAATGAGACGTGCAGGCATGCCATGCCCTTTGCATGGGACTATGCTGCTGTGCCCCAAACATGGCCAGTCAGATTTCCCCCATCTCGGTGCACCCTTGCACACCACAACTCAGAAATTCCCTCCTACACCCACAATCTGAAAACCTTAAACATTTTTCTAAGATGTCAGACTTTTTTTTTCCCTCTTCTGCTTTTTGATGTTTGCTCCAAAATTCCACCTGCCTTCTCTCACCTGGTTCACTCCACACTTTCCTCTTGACATTTCTCCTTCACCTCAACTCCCTCCCTCTTCTTTCCACTACACTATTCCTGCTGCCCCAAGATAAATCATGGTTCTAACACATCCCCTTCACCATTTCCTTCCTCACTCAGCTTGCTCATTCTCAACCCTTCCCTCACCATCCAGCTGTCTTATCTCTGGAGGATCAATTCCAGCTGGGTAGTTTACATGTGTATGAGACCTAATGAAATTCCATTTCTGTTTGATTTTGGGAAAACTATGGTGTGCAGCATGCAAAACCAGGAACCCTCTATCTACAGTCATGCTCACAAATATTGGTTTACCTAAAAAGCTATAAATTACCATCATCACAACTGACCTGTGGGCAAGGTTACCTGAGAAATGAAGAATGAAGCTCTTTTGGGGGCCATTGGTAGAATCATTCAAATGTTGCATTTTTACCTTTACTGTGTGAGAATTTTCAAGCTACATGATACTAATTTCTTTGACATGAAAGGTATAAAGTCAATTTTTTATCCTGGTCACTCATGGTAATCAGTTACCTTTATCTGCAAGAAACCTCCCAACTTCATTGACATGTCTTATTAAATGTATCCCTTCAACCTGCACCTCACACATTACTAGACATAATCAAATATAATTGTGACTTTCCAAGCTACAAACCACAGCTGTTGGACAATCTTCTCAATCTCTCACATTAAGACACAAGCCATCTCAAACACAAGGACTGTTATTAAGAGAGGATGTCTTTATTGGTTTCTTTTCACATTTCAGAAACAGAATAGGGATCTGCTGAAATAAGCAGTGGAGTTCATCTCTGTCCCTGACAAACAAATCATGAAACACAAGAGCATATTTCCAGGCTGAGAAGGAAGCAGGAAAAAATGCCAGTGATATTAACAAAGAAAACAGGCTTTCTCATAGAGTTCTGAATCCACTTTGGATGACTAAGCTCACATGGGCCATTCAGACATGGCACAGAAAATCTGTACAATGATCGAAACAGACAAGACTAGCAGAACACTTAGGAGATTACAGAAGAAAATACAGATGTGGTTGCAAACTGAGATGGGAAACTGTCAAGTGGCTGTCATTACTGAAAGATGAAGGGTGTGCTGGTGGTTGATGTCACTGTGAAAAGACTTGGGGTGAGAAGAAGAGAGGAAAAACAGTCTTAAGAGGGAGCAGATGAGGATGCAAACAAAAACTGATACATCTGTTGTGGAACAAAGGCAGGGCTGAACTTGGCCCACATTGGGATGTGTGAGAACAGGATAATTTGAATTTCATTGTATGAGCCTAGATAATAAAGGTACTACTGATAACAGCCATAGTGAAATGTACCAGAAATAAAAGGTTTGAAATAATGGTCCAAGAATTTTACATGTACCACATTGAACTGGTAATGAAGATGTAAACTTCAAGAGGAAACACCTGAAAGTCACATGTTCAAGCTTCAGAAAACTATGCCAACCACTACCTTGAGGTATTTCTGAATGGCTGATGATGTAGACTTACTTATCTTTGTACAGCATTTGAAATTCAGTGATATTCAATTAGCAAATTAACAAAAGAATTTCTCTTTACGGCACTTACTGCATTTTGGTCTAATGAAAACTAGGGAGTGTTTATTATTTTCAGCATCCTAACCATTACACAGACACATAGAAGCAAGCTATTTATTTTGGAGTAAATATATGCATCTCCCCAGCTACCTAGGGAGAAAAACTTGGCTTTTAAAGCATGGATGACTATAGAAGCTTGACTATTGTGCAGAATCAGTTCAGTTATCCCAAAGAAGCAGGTATTTTTGCAGAGAGGTGTATCACAGCCTAGTTCTGAACTCCACAGGCTGACATCAGTGGAATACTACTCCTTCCTCCATGCTTTACCAGACTACCATGTACATTTACACACCTTCCAGAAACCAACACGATGAGCTTTCAAACAGAGGTGTTTGCACCTAAATCTTTATGAAGCTTTTGGTTGTTTCACCAGCATCAAAAAACATTCTGAGCAGAGTGCTACTCCACACTTCCCTCTATTGCCAAGACCTTGGCATCCTGTTCCAAAACAAAACACCTTTAAAGAACCTTCTGGGAGAAGGACACAGTAATTGAAGACTGGAGTAATCTTAAGAAATATTCCTTCATTTGCATGAGACATCCAGGTTGTTCAAAACAGCCAAATCTTGTACACCTACAGGAGAGAGGGGCTTGGATTGTTAGGGCTGAATCATCTTCTATGCAGTTCTCTCCTCCTCTCCCACCCTGCTGGCTACTGTGGCAGTTATTGCAATTAAAAAAACCTGACTTTTTTCAAGCAAGTATTATTGTAGTTAGACTGGTTGGTTCCTTCACAGATCAAGAGAGACAGCTTCACAGTCAGATCAGTATTCAATGGGTTTGTGCTTTTGTTTCTGGAACAAGAAGGTCTAGGAAGCAAGAATCTTGTCATGGTTCATATTATTCTGAGGCCTTCACATTCCTCATTATGTTCAGGAAGGTCATGGGATTAGGTTTCCCAAATTTAAGATTTATTTTCTGATGTAAGATTAAGACGTATAGGATTTAGGATTTATATAGAGTAAGAATTTTCCCTGCTAGACATGAAATAATCTAAAGGACAAGTGGAATGTTTAGGTGTCAAAGTAATACACAGTGGTTTAAAATCTTAATTTATCATTTTCCTCGTGGAAACTCATTGCAACAGATAAACGGAGGCAGGTACCTTGTACAGAATTAAGGACTGTGTTTATCAAACAAAAATTCCTGGAACATTTCTATAGCACCCAGCTGCTAAAATTTGATTATAACACAATAAAGTGACAGCTGACTTTCACATCAGATGAGTGAATATGAAAGAAATAGGCAGTTATAGAACTATGGACAAGTATACCAAACAGTTCACTTCCCTACTCAGTAATATGACTACTGGACAAGGATTTAACACAGACTGAAGAAAGTACCATGACAATCTCATAACTGAAGGTCTCATCTGACCTGCAGGGAATAGTGTTGGGCTTTAAACAGTAATAGTTGTATTGTCACACATAATAGAGGGCTTAGATTTTTCTAACCTTTTTTTAGAATGCTGGCATACAGTAACAAAAAATAATGTTTTACAGTCAAAATATTTTTTTACATTAAGAGTACAATGCTTGAGAATGTAAATGCACAGGATGTCAGAGAAGTATCAGTGTGAGCTTATAGTAATTTTCTTCAGGCAAAAAATCCTGTAAATTAATGTACAATTGGACTATATGTTCACCACTTCAGATTTTAAATATTTAATGATTATCATCTTTCTGCCATATAACTATTACATGCACACTCTGAAATCACTGCCAACTTAAACATTTTTTACTACTGCAATGTAGAAATGAAGTAACATATGGGGATATAAAACTAATGTCTCAATGCAATGATTCACCTTATTTTAGAGTAAGGCCTTATTTTTGTGGCTAACAAAACAATGGTTTCTAGTAGCTCTACACAGGAGAGGCTGTGTTTCTAAAGCAGCATATGAAAAGTAATAATATTAAATAACAGAGAGACAAGAGTCTTGAAAAATCACGGACCAACCCAACATTCTGTTAACATTAACTTTATAAAATACCTTACAAGAACAGATAAAGAATTTGAGTTTACATAATAACCAAAATTTAAAAAGGATGTTGAATAAAATATAAATTAATTGAACACATCACTAAGTTTGCCACGTTAGACAAGTTTATAAAAGGCATTTTCAGATAAAATAGTTATTTGAAAGAAAATCCTTCAAAATGGAAACTACTGAAGTCCTTTTTCACAAAATCATTCCTAAAAGCGCTAAATTCCAGGTTAACAGGTAGTACCTGAATTTGCTTAGAATATGGTGTTCATTTGCTTCAAAATTTGTCAAGCTTTAAGACACAAATTTAAATGCTTTCAGGTCAGAGTCATCAGTGCAAAGTAAAGCTTCAAGCTGAAAATGAGAGAAATATAACAGAAGAAATGATCCCGGTACAAAACTTCCTAAATTCACATTATGAAAAAAACTGTGCCAAATGCACTCTTGAGATACTGAACATTAACACATTTTACCAGTGGCCTTTTTAGGGTTCCAGCCAAGACATTAACATGGCTATTCATATTAAATTCATTTCTTTTATCACAATTTCAATTTTTTTCCACTCATAGTCTTTGGAAAAGATCCATGCTGACGATGTCCACTTACTTTGCTCAACTTCTGATTCAGCCCATTTGCTTAAAATGCAGTAATTTAGCCAAAAGGAGATAAAAGGTGAGGCCAACAGACATCAGAATGATGGTCTAAAGCCTGCAATGGCATTTAAATTGAAGAAATACGATAGCACGTGTTTCTGAGTTTAACCAACTTTGTTCATTCAAGCACTCTCACTGAAGCCAGCCTTCCTTTAAGCTATGTATGTGTGTAACACATTGCCAGGCTCAAACCCTTAAGTCTTTCAAAATGTTAAAATATGTTTAGAGAATTAAACTGTAGCCAGATTAATTTATTTTAAGCCTATTAATTCCTGCATAGTAAACATCAACACTCCAGCAAAGTAATTTCGCTCTGTTTGACTTCAAAACTATTAACCAAAACAGGTTTGAAATAGTCTGTGTGTTCCACTATTTAGAAGTGTTATTAGCACACTCATTTAAAGATTAATGAAAACCTTTTCAAGTTACCACTCAGAATATTGCTCATTAAGTTGTTTTTTTTAAACACACTAAAAAAAAAAAAATTAAGTGTCACTGGTGGTCACAACTAGAAAGGAGAAGGAAAAATTTAAAAACCTTAATCTATGAGGCAGCAGTTCCAGGCTCTAATTGAAACGTAAGGCTGTCATTTATACTAAGCTGCTGCATAAAAATGAGAAAAATCTCTATTGCAATTCAAAATTTGAAAACTCAATCTGCAGATTGTTTGCCTATCTTTGTAAAGCATTCTTTTTTCACTGCCATCGTTGCTACGCTGGCAGTTATGCTAGAACCTCATTTAAGTAATTCCAGTACAACCACAGTGTTTAATTTAATAGTATGAATCATTTTGAATTTATAGTTAGCTTCAATGCTAGAGTGATGTTGTAAACAAACCAAATTAACAAGAAGGTTCAAGACTACACAAAACTTTCCACTGAACCAGAGGAAAGAGATTTACTTGATCTAAAAGCAGAGAATATAATTCAACCAAAACTTTTCATAAGCTGTACTCAAGGAATGAACATTTAAAGGAAGTTCCAAACTCCCTTTTTCAGGGCATAAACTCAGAATCATTTGCTTAAATCAAAATGGAACAGAAGCTCTTCCCTATAACCTGAATTCTCCTGATCATGTTTTATCACTGAAGCAGATTAATGACATCCATACTATGCTTTGTGATGCTACAAAATAATTTATTTCATTAGTTTTAAGAATAAGTTCTTTGATGAAACGATGGACTTTGAGATATCACAGTAATTTCTGCTGGGTGTTCCCAGTTATTTTGAATCCTGCAATTGAGCCATTTGCTGTCTTTAAAAAAATCTTTAAAATAAATGCTGCTGAGATATGATCCTGTAAGCGATGTAACTTTTACCAGCTGCTCTGAGTGAAGGAGGACACTGACAGCTGAAAGGGAACAAGAAATACATACCTCACACCCAGCTTAGTACACTGTGAAAATTCTCATATATTGGTCACATCTCAAAATGTGAAAAATATTCTAGTGACCACATGGTTTTATCACTTCAATAGTAATAAAAGAAAATAAGATTTCAAAGTTTCCTAAAAAAACAAGAAAGCAGCAATTGTAAGAATTCTTCTGAAAATATTTGGACTCTTGAGTGTACTAAGAACAGAGTTGTCCTCTCTCTCTCTCTCTTTTCTAAAATTGGGAAGATTTTTAATTTGGCTTGCATCAATTTGGGCTCAAAAATAAAACGCCAAAACCTGGAGTATCACTAACCACATAAAGCAAAAATGTATTTCCAACTAAGTAGCTGGAAAGTCAGTGAATTAATTTGGGTATTAAACATATACTTGAGAATAATGAAGTGTACAGAGGACGAGGTTACTAAAGAACTTCGCAAAAAATATTGCTACAGTAGCATTAGGAATTAACAGTGCATCAAAGATTTAAAGTTTCCATGTTAATATAGATTGATCCAAGCCACAATGAACCACAGGATAATCACTCAAAAAATTAACTGCATTTGACTTTACAGAAGCTAGAACTGGGATTTACCTGAATACCATTAATATGATTCAAAAAGATTCCTTCTAGTCTGGCATGCCTCAGTTTACATAGGTCATAGAGAACTGGTGCCATTAGTGTGTAATCAAAATACAGTGTGCATTTGGCTTTTCTGAGCATTTGCAATCAAATACTCAAATTTGAAAGAGCTTTTACATGTCAGAAGTCAGTATCACTGCTGCAAGAAGTGTTTTATTTGTTGGTGGGGATTTTTTTTGTGGAAATTCTGTATAAAAGACCTTGAGGACTACAGGTCATGGAATTCATGTTAAACAGAAAGCTGCCCAACATTACTGTTAAAATACCTATAAAAAGGCAGTTCATAGACAGAATAATACATTTTACATTCAGATATTTCCTCTCTCAAAAGCAAAGGAATCTCAGAAGGAAAAAAAAAAAAAAAAATCAGTAGTGAAGGCCACATACTTTTTGCATTTGATGAGCTGAAATGCAAAAAAACCCCAAAAAAACAATTAAAGCATCTTGTAAGAGAAAAAAAAATACAAAAACACAGAACTTCTGGAAAGTGATGATTTAGTTGATGGGGTGGTCAGCATGGAAACTGTTGGGAATGCTACAGCAGAACTGACCACAGGTACAAAGGAATATGAAGAGGAACATAGTACAGGCATCAACTAGAAAACTGTAACTTGCCAACTTGTAAACAAGAAAAAGCATTTCACAGATTAAAAGTTCTAGGGAAGTAAACTTCTTTAAATTATTTTGTCAGTTCAACCCTGATTTAAAAAAGTATGGCTAGCAAAAATACATAAGCCTCAGCATATTTATAAGTCTTGATCAGAGCAGCCATGAGCCTTTGATAAACGGCTGGAAACAAACACCCTTCTACTAAGGATGAAAGAAAAATATTCCATTCTCTTCTTTCTCTCATTCCCCAATCCACACATGTGTACGTAGAATTCACATGCTCCAAGAGTATCTTGATGCTGCTATAGATTGAGACGTGGGGAGACCGGTGGAGGAAAACAGACAAACTCTCTTAAAATACTACGGGCCACGTCAACGTTATTCTGGGCAATTTCAAGCGCCCTCTTGACTTCTTCAAAGGAATAGCCCTCTCCCATCAGTTTTGCAATTTTTGCATCCACATTTTCCGTGGAACTGTCAGAGCTGTATGTTTTCCTGTGGTGTATTTCTGGTGCAGTCCTCCGAGGAAGTGGTTTAGGGGGCCTGGCTGGTGCTTGTGAACCATCTGTTTCAAATAAAGGAGATAGAAACCATTAGAAATGGGCTTAAAATAGTGTTACAGGTAGCTCAAGCCTCATGAAACAGTTTAAAAAGTCAAATTCTAAAGAAACACAAAGAGTAATTTTAATTCACTGATATATCTCATTTTAAAAGACAGAAGCTGAATTCCTCAAGAACATCCAAAGTAGAAATTATGTAGTGAAATACTATTTAATAATATGATAGGAACATGCAAGTTACAATCTGAATTATCCAAAGTTGGAAGAAAAAGAAAGTGTGATGAAACAGCAAAGATGGTGAAAATAGCCTGTCAGACTTTTGAAGGTTCTCCACTCTCAACTCGCTGTTTGAGAACTTTTTCTTAGTGTGTTTCTAAAAAAAACCCAACCCAAAAACAAAAACAACCAACAAATTTGATCACAATTTCATTCCAGACTGTAAGTTGTGCAGACAAGGAATCCAGCCAAATATGCTTGAGGGAGAAAAATTTTTCACTTATTCGTACATCTTGCAGATTCTTTTCAGCTAATTGCAGTTGAATTTCGTGCACAGCAGCTATGCATAGGTACAGAAATAACTGGGTTTGTCAAAAAACCCTCTAGTCCAATTATTTTCAGTGCTGAGAACAGAACATGATCATTCCTCTCCAGTCTCCCTTTGGAAATATCTCCCATTTCCTTCTCTTCTATGGAAAGGTTACCTTCACAGTTAATGCTGGTGTTAAGAATCATGATGTGCTGATGAAAAAAGCTAATATTAAAAAGGGCTAATCTTCTCAAAGTCAAGAGTTTCTTGCTCAAGTAAACTTGGTACTTTACTGAAACCTCTTCATCCTTACTGATTCCACAATAAGGAGCTTAAATACAAGCAGGCATCGAGCAGAAAACACTTTCAAGAGCAAAGTATTAAAAAAAAAAAAAAGAAAAGTCTCTAATCCTTCAAAAAGAGTTCTAAAAAGTTCCCTCAACAGTGACTTTGATAGATAAATTAGAGAAATTTCTGGCTGTGACGCTTCCTGTTTACTTAAACTGACAGCAATGGCATTTTGCAGTGTTAAGTACTTCAGAGGCAGTTTTTTAGTGATGAAAGGCTGTTGTATTTCTAGTACTGCTGTTACAACATGCCACATTATCATAACCCTGGGTAGAGAGAACTGTAATTTAACCGAGTGCGTTAAAGACTTCAGATGAATGAAAATCCTTCACATTAGTGAACTTCTAACCAAGGTGCATTTTCTTTCAACTTAGCTTCCACTAATTCAGATGAGAATGTTGCTATAAATTTTAATTCTATTTCTTAATTCAGAGAAGATAAGCAAGTACTTTTAGCAAGATGGTGATATTCATATAACAATAATTCGATTAAAAATTTACAGTAAGGGGCTAAGATTCACTTTGTTCTAATTTCATTGCCCATTTTCCTTGCAAATAGTTATGATACAACCTACAGATAGTAAGGACTATTTCATATTTGTTATGATATTTTCCTCTCTGAAGATGAAAAGAATTATATAAATGCTAAACATCTTAGTAAACACATCTGAGGCAGATCCAAACCTGCTATGAAGGTGTGGATGATCCATGAAACACACTGGTTTGAGAAATAAACTATAGTTCAGGAAATGTGGTTAATAACTAAAAATCCAATAAGTTCCTATTTCTCATTTAACTTAGAAAACTCAAGATTATAATAGAAGAATATTCTTAAATATGTATTTTAAATAGTGGTATATGATGTTAAAAACAATCAGTTTTCTTTCACAAACATTTCACACTTTTAATACGAACATTTGGTTATGGACTTAATTTCTATAGGGGATGAAACAAAATTAATTTGCAAACTACATTTTCCTCTGGGCTTGAAGTACAGAAGAAATTCCTTATGCATAGATCAGATCCTCCTGTATGCGTTTGTGTTACATGAAATATTTTTTGCCCTACTCAGTCTAATACAGGCTTAACACTGACGTTATTTCTTGTATAAAGCCTTCACTTTGCTGGAGCTTCCACACAAACTTTCTTAAGCAATCACATCATTTAGAAAGGTCATTTTTAAATCTGCCAGCGGATTTGCAGCATAGGCATTTTGTTCTCACTACAGTGACATCTCCCTGTAGCACAGATACTTTAAGATCTTCAGCCCTCTCTCTCCAACTCAGTTCCCATTATTATTTTTTTAAGCGCTGACATCTCTTTCAGTATCTTCACATCCACAGAAAATTTTAGTTGAAGCTGGATATCACAGTGGATCCTGAGCTTAAAGATACTAAGCCTAAGCTGCATGTCCATCTGGACACTGAGATAGAGATTTTTAAGCAGGACTTTTCTTTCCAGCCTCTCTGATATTTCAAGCCCCTGTGGATGCCTAACAAAAAACTGAAATAGATTTTCTAATTGTGTAATTCAATTAACAGTTTCTACAGCAAGGAGCTTCCTCTATCACTCCCATTTCTGTAATTCAGCACTAGATTTAACTCTTAGGTAACAGGTTAGTATAAAGGCAGAGACAGGCTCGTTTAACAAGTATTTAAAAAGCACAGAAAAAGTTGTGAGAGCTCCATGGCACAGTGGGAAGAGGATATTTGTAATGATGTCAACTGTCTGCTCCTCTCTGTCCTCTTCTCTTCTTCCCTTGCTGCTTCTCCTGTGTGTTTCCATGGTCTTTCACTGACAGACTGAGAAGCATCAGAGAACCAGGTGGCAAAGGCTTGTCTCTGTGAAGCAGTGGCAAGCAGCTACCTGGGGTACAGGAACAAAACATACCCAGGGGACACCTATACTAAGGAACTGACCGAGCAGGGACAGAGAGAAACTGACGAAGCAGTAACTGCACACATTGGTCCATCAAGCTCTTAGGTATGATCTTCATATTTTGCACTACTGCAGCAGATGAGTCCCCTTAGGGTTAACTGAAATCCACCCTGAAATAATGTGGCACACAGCCCCCAAAATTTCTGAGTAAAGGACTGTAAATTTGCATGCAAGAGCTTTAATAAGGCCAGGAGAGTGAACAGAAAAACATACTTGACTACCCATCTGAATCCATTTCTTACAGAATAGCTAAATTCAGTAAAATACAGCAGACATTATATTGGAGGTCTAATTTTCTTCTGTCTTTCCTATGTACCCTTGGCTGTGCTTAGGTAAAATATGCTAACTGTATCTCCTCTTGGTTTGATTGTAATAACTTTAAAAAGTTGTATTTAAGAAGTTTGAAAAACTATGCCTTTGGGATAGTTAAGTGCATAGTGGAGAACTACTTCTTAAGTGTTCAATACTAAATACATTGCCAAATCAGAACAAATTTCTCATTACATTCTAACAATTCAGTTAAACATCATGACAGCAATCTTAAAAATAGTCAAACTGAAGCACAGAAGTTAAAGGACTCCCCATGCCACTCTAGGGAGCCAGTGGCTAAATTATAATTAGATTTTAGAGTGAACTACATTTCTAGTTCATAGAATCACCATGCAAAAGGGTTGAAATGAAAGGGTTGAAATGAAGAATTTCCTAAGTGAACTGATTAGTTCAGAATAAATGCAAAAACAAAAGTTCTAAATAGAGTTACATCTCTACATTGTCTTTTTAAATCATAGATGAAGGTGAATCGGTTCATCCTCAAGCTCATCAGTTCTGTTCTATAGAATTACTGCCACTGTAAAAACAACTTTCCAATTAACAGTATGACATGATCTATCACATAGTTTTCATTTAATTGAAATTAAATTGAATATCTTGCTGTACATCATGCTGATTTAGAATGATATTTATAGCAAAGGTCGACACACGTGGGTGTTTTAGAAGATAGCTGTGGGAAACATACAGATAGAAAAGTATTAAATGACATCAGAAAGCTCTAAGATCTGAAGTAGCAAACATCTTGCAGTAATTTAGGAAAATTAAAAGTTGTTCTACCAAAGAATTGCAGGAAAATTCCATAGCTTTCAAAGGTAGTTGTATCATTGTCATAATTTGTATTATAAAAGAATTTAAAATGCCCTAAATAAATCAAGTTAACATTGTAAGACAAATAGATCCCTCACAGTGTGACATATAAAACATGCATTAGAAAGCTTTTTTTTTCCTAACAATGGGGAAAAAAAGAGAAACACTGCTATATTAGTAGAAATATCCTCCCAAAAGTGCTACTATTTACCAATGGTATCACACTAATCCTTGAATGTGCTATTCATTAAAAATTCTGTAGCACTCTTCATGCTTACTTAATTTCCCCTATACTTTAAGTTGGCAAAATATATTATTTCATTCCTATACCACAGCAGAGATGAACTATGTACTCCTAAGAAGGAGAGATGTAATTACAATTTAAAAATGTATGATTTTTCCACTTGTTATTGTTGCAATTAAACACTGATTAGCATTACAACTGCAAGACTAGAGAATTAAGTCCCTTCATTTCTTTATGCAGTAGAAAAGAGTTTTCACACATAATTCATGAACACTGGCTCCAAGTATCAGTTGGCTCTTTCTTTGGGTGGTCTTTCCACACAGCAAAATGATGCAGGTGGGATAATCTTCCCCCTTCCCCATATACCATGCACATCTAAGGAAAGAAAACTTGTCTACAAGCTGGTAAAAGAATTTTGAAATACAGGTAACACTTTATTTTATATTTTAGAATTATTTTAATTAATTCCAGTAGCTTTCCTTTAAATACTACTCATGTTGCCTGAAAACCACAAGCAAAAATTCTAAGGCAGAGGAATTGCTTCTACTGGATCTGTTCCACTGACTGAAGACTGAATTTTAATTTGTTTTCATTCTTGTTGTCTTATTAAAAAACATTTTTAAATGTTCTTAGAACTTCAAACAGATATATTAGCAAAAAAAGATTAGAAAATAATAATGCTTTAGAATCTGAAGCTACTTTTTTTTTATGAGCAACTAAACAAAGATGGAAGTGAGATGCACATGGTCCCTTTAGAACTTCAGATCTCATGAGCTTTAAAGGTAGCAGAAAAATCTCTGCCTTTCTCAAAAAATATGAAACACTAGCACTCACATAAGCATTCAGTTTGGCAGCTGGTAAAACTGATGCCATAATATCTACACCTACAGACAACAGGCAGCCACTTCTACCTTTATTGCTGAACTTTAATCTCTGTTATCCTCTGATGATTTTGTATTTTTTGTAAAGCAATATTACCATTGCCATTTGTTGCGTGGAATGACAAAAACTGTATTTGACTTTATGGATGAAAGTTATCTGCTTCATAAAGTTGTAATTTTCTACAAGAACAGTTTTCTACCTTACCTGAAGAGGGAGGAAGTTGATCATAGTCTTGAGATGTCCTGTTTGTTTTGACGTTTTCTCCAGTTAGTCTACGAGCAGGTGGCAAAGGAACATGACCAGATACTGAATCAAAATGGGGATCTGTAATAACAGAACAAAAAAAGATGTTTTAGAATAATTAGAATTATTATTTGGAGGAGGGCTGATGCATAGAACCTAGACTTAAAATAGCTTCCCTTCAGACAGAGGAGCCATGAATCCAAACAGAGCTCTCCCCAAATAGCACGTGCATACACATGCATACATCCAAATTCAACACCTGTGGAGTAGACACGTAAATATGTCTGGAAGTGACAAAAAAAAAAAGAGCACAGCTCAAAGGTGGTCTATCCTGCACTGACCATGGCTCTTCTCTTTATATCCGTGAGGTACCTTTCAAATACCCAACCCTGGCACTGCTAGGACTGCAGTTGCCAAAGCATAGAAGAGGTTGCAAAGCTTGAAGCAGCGTTATTAGAACTATCCCAGCTATTCGGTTTGGGCAGAGCTTGGGAACACTTCTGTGCTCTGCAGTTTGTCACAAAGACTGCAGGGCACATTTCCTATTCATACAGTACCAGCTACAGGTAAATATTACAGGGACTGGTAAAGGCTGTGACTAGGCTTTTCCATTCTCTCTGCTGAATACAGAAACATAATTTTAAAAATGAGAGAAATACATATATAAAAGAAATAAATATATGAGAGAAAATATATATATATGAGAGGCATATTGTGTCCTCCTTTTTTTAATTCTTGAAGATACAGCTGAGCAAGTGTTAACATCATCCTGAACATCATCATGGCTTCTGCTTTGGACTCTTAAGAGTGTTTTTATGTGAGTACAACTTTTTGCTGTTGTTGATGATGAGATTATTATTCTAATCTGACAGGCTCTGATGAATAGCTGAGAAATCACCCCCAAGACTTGTACAGAATCCAATCATCAAAAACTCATCATAAATCATCTACAGCAGTTTATTTGACAAGAAGAAAGGGAGTAATATGGCTTTAGAAATACCATATGAATAAAAAAAGACCAATGCAGACAACCATGTATGCCTAAGTAGAAGTATACACTTAAAAGATTAATGAAAACTGCTGCTGTAAGATTGCATTCGCTGTGCAAATATGAAGAACAATACATGGCCATAGATACAGATTTTTAATTAAAAAATATTAAATACTTTTTAAAACTATCAGTGATGTTTCTTAGATTATTTGGAAATAACACTTAATAATTTAAAACTCTGAATGTTTCTGGGAACTGCACACAGATCGACGGAGCTTGTGTGCATCTGTTTGGGAGGGCTGCTGTTCTTCCTCTCTGTTGCCATTAGAACTGAATGGGGCAGCATGTGTTCCTGCATCAGATGATACAACTGAGGAACCCTTTCAGACTGGACTGAATAATAAAAAACATTCCATAAAAGGTTATTCCAGTTCAACCTAAACTAGCTCGTTTTCATCCCACAGCCAGTATCATTCAGAAAGGTCCGCCAAACACCCGACAACCTGTCAGGCTATTATGGAGCTACACAAGATTGTGTCATCTACATTCTGACATTCTTGTCACACTATTGGCAAAACATTTCATTTATCCCTCTCCATCCAGCTTCTTAGAAAAATGGATGGGAGGAGGAAGACATCTAACTGTACCACAAAGTAGAAAATGACTGAAAATATTCCTGGGATGGGTAAAACTTGAGACACCAACATCCTTTGGAAGCTTCCATAGAGACAAAAAGTCACTTCACAGGTATGCACTATTACCTACAACAATCCTGTTGTAATCTCTACCATAGGCAGCAAACGTATTCAACTTAATTAACCTGACAATCAATCACTTTTCAACACAAAGACAACATTTGTAAATTGTGAATATAGCTTTTATACCTTCTACAAGCAAAATAAGTGAACTGAAGTAAATATAAGTGTCACAGTGATTCATGGGAAGAGACAGATGAAAAATTCACTTCTTGAAAAGGTTATGAACCATGGGTGCCTGCAACTGTGTTCATAATTAATATAGTTTTGCAGCAAAATTCTACAACAGTTCTAACAAAGCAGGATGTTCTTTTCCCTTATTTTCTATTTTCTCCCCCAAGTTCCAACTTGAAAATAAACCCCATGAATTATGTTTTACTATAGAAAACAATGGAATTGACAAAAGGACACAGACTAGTATTAAAGATTGCACCAAAAATTTGGCACTCCACAAGTAACAGCTCTTTTACAAGAAAAGTAAAATCTACCAAAATGTTTCGTCTGATACAGAAATACTGACCTTATTTCATTACTTTGTGATAATGAAAAGTTAATTCTTTTTATATTCCAGAGTTGTTTCATCTCCACCATTGAAAAACCCTATTTTTAATATTTTGTATAATGATTTATAAACAAAAAAAACCTTCTGAAGCCTGATGAAAACTTTACCACAGAATAGATAAGCTTCTGAAGTAAACGAAAAATTAAATAAAACACATTCTTTCCTTTGTATTCCTACCAGAATGAAGGAAAAGTTCATGTCCTGAAGGAGGTCTGCTTCCTGAGCCAGCAGGTTTTGTGTGCTCAATCATGCTGTGCCGAGCAGGTGGTGGAGGTGGTGGTAGTGAAGGGGGTGAACTATCAAATGCATCTTCACCTGCATTTTAGAAAAGAATGATTAGATGAGCAAAACTTCATTAGGAACTGTAGAATAAAGAGTGAAGCTTAAAATTTATTTTTCTCTGGCTGCTGAGACCATTACTCCTTGGATTCATCTAGCAGTTCAGTGACTCCAGTAATGAAATTGTAAACCTGACTCTTACTATGCACAGTCCTCTTCTAAAATATGCTCTGAATGACCTATTGCAGTGCTCAGTTTCTTTTCTGGGATGAGGGAGAGGTTTCTTTTAGTGGCTCAATTGCAAAAAAGTGTATAATAATGAAAGCCTTCACTGAATATCATTGTAGAATAACAGCTATGTTTCAGTGGCTAAAGCAAAACAGGTTATGCTGACTACATTGAATCTGCGACATTTATATTGTGCATTATCTTTTATCTGCTGATCTAAAGCTCTGACCCCAGATATAAACTGAATTTTCTAGGGCTTGGTAAAATAATGTATCTCTTACACAAAGGTGGTGCAGACAGGACTAGGGTTACCAAGCAATCTGTTTTTTATGGCTTCTTCCACCTTCAATTCTATGTACTTTGGCACTCAGGAGCACTTCAGGGACCAGAGAGAGCACAGTGCAGGAAAATGGCAAATGTTCAAAAGGTTTTATGGAACCAGAAAATTGCACAATGACACTCACACTACAGTCTACTACTCATGCAGCTGAGTTTGTCAATGAAGGTGTGGGTGGTGGCCAAGCACAGCCCTAGTATATATGCAGAGCTTACTGACTTTTGTGTAGGAGAACAGAGCAGAAATTAGGGTTGGAAAAGACAGCTTTTGATGATTGTAGACAGCAGTGAGTTTTGAACTGTCCCTTGATAGCAGGGAAAAAAACCCAACAAAACAAACAACCAGAAATAAACTTTATTTATATGAGTTTTCTTTGATTTAAGTACTACCCCTTTGGTGGTATTCTTTGTATTTCATAAAAGAAATGGAATTATTTAAGTTACAATAGGAAAAACCCTCCACTCTTGCATTAAATTGCAAGGCTCAAACTTCACGTTAAGGGACAAAAATTATAATTTATTTCAGGGAAAATGGTTTTGCTTTTCTTTGTAGCTTGAATACAGATTTAGTATGTCTTTTCATCTGTCTTGCATGAGGGTTTACAGACAGATACCAAGTACAAATCATTGACACAAATATTGACTTACAGCTGTAGTATTCAGCTCATAGCCTGTTTGGTACTCAACATAGTCAACATTGGTTGTTTTTCAATAAACATGGCATTTGTTTCATCTAGGCAATGTTAACCATTAAATGTAATCAGCAAAAAGTCTGCAACCTAAAGGGGGCACCAGAAGATCATAATCGGAGGGTGTCCTGTTGAGCAAAGAGCTGTGTTTGGGGTTGTCTCTGGTAGGAGGTCGTGCAGGTGGCAAAGGTACCGGAACAGTAGGTGCATCATAGACATCTCCTGAATGACACAATCACAAGAAGTGAATGTTTTCTTGATGTACCCCTAGAACAGCACAGAGTAAATTTGCTTGCTAAATAGTGAAAAATAAAACCATACCTAACTCAGGATGTTTTGTTTTCTTCATCTCAGAAGTAGCACTGTGTGTCCCATTCGTTACTCCAGCACATTGCCCATTCTCACACACCCTGGAGACAGACATTAAACAGGAAACAATTAACCAGTTATCCAAGTATTAATTCTGAGAATGATCAAGTACCTGAGCTGGAAGTCCATTGTATGGAAACAAATGAAAGATGATAAGCTGTACGAATTTTAAACTGTACAGGCCTTCCCAGGTGTTGAATTTTCCCTACCAGAAATACAGCAAAGGGAACTGGGGATTTTGGTAACTATCCATGCTGAAGTACACAGAAGAGTCATTAAACAAAATAAAACAAAACAACAACAAAAAAACCCCGAAACAGACCACAGCACAACACTTGCAATAACAAATTTCAACTAAACTCTTAGCCAAACGTTTAAAAAAAAAAAATTAACTAGCCAAAGCAGTTTTGCAGGCACCTATCCCTTTCTGTATCAGAAAGCTGTCTCACTGATACTCTACCACAGTTTACTAATTTTTTAAAATGGAAGCATATTACACCCTCAAAATTACACAACAGTACTAGATACAAACATCATCTAAACCAAAAGTTGCCTATAATCTTCTCAGAAAAATGCTGGAGATTATTATTGTAAGATGACTGTGTTCAAATACTGCAGGGAAAAACACAGAACAAAAGCCTTTTCATAATATTAAATATTGTTTAAATAAATGTGAAAGAACTGGGAAATTATTCCTGTCATTGGAACTGTGGATCCTGCATATTCAGAAAGAACCAGAGAGTTTATTTGGAAAAAGGCCACTGTGCTAAATAATTCCATCTTAAAAATAAAAATCCCAATCCGCCATGCACCATTATTACTAAATACTGGCAAATCTGCTAGAGCTTTATACAGCTAAAATTTAAGACCTTGGTTTTTTACCAATAGTATGAATATTAATAGACCTATCAGCTCTGGCCATATGGAAAGGAGAGATGAATAAAGGTCTGGAATCATTTAAAATATATAAACAGGAAAGAGGAAGTGAAATTGTGTCTGTGGTCCCAAGAGTTATAACTAGGAGTAATGAAATCAATGTAAGAATAATTACAAGACTTAAAAACTAAACCAAAACAAAAAACCTGATGGTAAGAGCTATTTTGTTATGAATTAATTTCCCCAGGGAAATGGTAAAGGAAGTGTTGCTTCTATCTTTGAAATTAGATTGGTTCAATCTCTCAAATGCAGTGGATGCAACACTTCCTTTGACTCCTCAGCATATGCACTAACAGAATATTTTCCAGCTTAATTTGAATCTGTTCTGCATTTTCAATAATCTAACCAGCCACAGGCACTAAGATAACTTAACATGGCACCACTTCAGAAGTCTGCAGGTCATAATGAGCCCAGTTAAGTGAACAGTTCACAAATCCTGCTGAGATACCTGATTATATCAACAGCAAACACCAGAAAAAAGGGCAGCAAATGACTGCTAACAAGCAACCCTTCCGTCCTTTTCTTTTCCTTTTGGAAAAAGTTTTATTAGGAAAAGATAGTGAATGTAATAATGTATCATTCTTCTAATAGTAGCCTAATTAGTAATCCTTTCCTTCCATACTTACTGCTGAATTTACCCCATACCTGGGAAGAGATAATAAACTGTAACAAACCAGACAATTAACTGAAACAAGAGTGTGAACCATTTTTAGTATTACTCTTGCAATATTTTTAGCATTGTCATATCTACTGGTAAAAGAGCAAAAAGTCTTAGAGGCAACAGATATTTGGGGCAAGATGGAAGAATAACATAGTTCCTAAATTACAAAACATCCAGAATAAATTTTGTAGGCTCTTCAGTTTACCAAAAACTTTTACGTTTACCCAAGAAGTGAAGAAGCAACACTTAGGAAAGAGATAAGAAAAGGTGACAGTGGGTGACAGAACTGAAAGGTGCTAAAAATTTATAACAATAAAAAAAAAAAAATGTTGTTAATAGTTTTGCTAAAAATACTAAAAAGTTAAGCTTTTATTGACACTCCTTTCCCCATGCATTCAAAGAATACAGCATCAATCAGAAGCAAAATTCTTCTTGAAAGCTTTATCTCGGCTTCATATTTAAGCAGTGACATTAGCTAAAAGGAGACATTTTAAGTATATAGAACATCATATATATTTATCCACAAATATTCAGTAGGATTTTCTTTTTTTTAATGCTTAGGAGAATGGTTTGTTTCAAGTTAAAATTCTCAGAAGAAGATATAATAATAAGAGTTGGTGGTTTTAATCATAGAGCAACCTGAATGGCATAATGAGGTATTTTCGCTGTAACAAGTCCTGGATTAGTGTCAAAATATCCACCATAAATGCAAGACCAAGTACACTAGCTAAAAAATAAACTAAAAACTAGAAAAAACTTTGAAATCAGCTTTCCACCTACAGCCTCTATTAATGATTCTAATAGCCTCGTGAAATCCTGTACCAGCCAATTGAAAGCACTCGATTCTTTTTCTGCAAAAGAATAATACTTGAAAATGAGAAGTTCCTAGTTTTCCAGCTAGTTAATTTCTCAAGAATCTTTCAGGGTGCATCTAGATATTAGCATTTTAGTTCAGGTCAGGAGCATGAATTGAAACAAATCTCCACAACTCATCCTTACTTATAGCACTTTACACTGCAGAGAGGTCTCAGAGCATGCACACTCAATTGCTTCAGGATGATGTTAACTCAAAAGATGTCCTGCAGGAGCTCATCCAGTATGCTGCAATTACTAAAGGGTACTTCAGCCACAGGACCATGTCAGGGCTAGTCTGAATCCAAAATATACAGTGTGGATTTGGGGTTCTTGGAGTCAATTGGTCATCTCTACAGACACACTCCTACTGCACCACACTACTTAGTAACCTAGACATAGCCCTCAGAAGCTGCTAAACTAGGCAATCTGTCCACATACTGCTCTCTTCTGTTGCAGACTTTTTCTTGTCTAAGAAAGGTTATACCCTATGTAACTTTAGTCATGCAAGCAACTCAGTCTCTATTAGATGACTTTGCATGGAAGAGAAAGACCCTCCTGTGCAGAACTGCAACACACTCAGATAAAAAATGGCATAGGTAAAAATGATTAGGACCTTAGAATTTTTCTTTTTGTTTTCTTCTCATTTTTTTGCTTGGCCAACATTATGAGTTTTATTCTTTTCTTTTTTTTTTTTTTTTAAAGTCTCATAGGGTAGATAGGAATTTAAATACTCAAGACCATAAAACTCAGACAACTGTGTAATATTCACATCTATGCAGCATTTCTAATAAAGACAGAATTTTTAACCTGCATGCAAGCAGTGAACAGACTACGATCTTTTTAATATCTGTTCTAAATGTCTGATTAAAGAGGTCTAAAAAATTGTAATTGGCTAATTTTGGGATGAGAGACATGTCAGGCTTTATAGATGGTGGGTCCTTCACATCACATTCTGACTGGAAGAGGAAAAAATGTCAATATGTCACTGCATTTTTTAATAGCAGAAAAGTCTGAGCTCTTCAGATCAATACTTGATTTTAATACAATACTTTTGACCTACAAGACCAGTAGAGAATTGGTCTTTCTTTTTCCCAAGACTTACTCTCTGAATTCCAGACATTCAGGAGTTCTTTTAATGAGTCAAAGACCAAGAAGTTCACCAGGAATGACACAGCCTTCAGTTGCCATGTCCCTTGGCTCCAAATCTCCCTGCCATAATCCATTAATAATTAAGAACTGTGACACTTCAGAGATATTATTTTAAAACACGTTTAAAGCAAGAGAGATATAGTCCATCTGAATTTAAAAAAGGTTCTCTTCCTGAGAAGGACACAGAAAATACACTGTGAAACTGGCTCAGAAAGCCAAAAAAACATAGGAAACATGGGAAAAAAGAGAGTATGAGTATGTACATACAGCTACCAATTCACATTTTTTTCAGTACTGTGTTGCTTCTTAAAATGAATTACATAAAATGTGAAAGTTTAAGATTTTCAAAGCTGATGGGGAATTTCAGTCACACAATTCTCCTAAAAATTAAATTTGCAAGAGTTGTTGGGGTTGAATCTGCTGGCCAGTTCTGAAAACATCAACCTAAGGGAAAAAAAGAATCAACTGCAAAAAAGGTATTCAATAAAGTGAACTTCACAGGTTCATGACTGAGGTGGTGGTCAAATGAAACAGAGCATAAGTAACCCAAGCTTGAACAGAGAAGACATTTCAAAAGCTTAACCATCATTATAAATGTTGAATACAGTTAAATTTTGGGAAAAGCAGAGTTTTTGCAAATAAGTTGCCTTCAAGGCTGCTAAATGACCTTACCGAGCAAGAGGTTTTATATTATGACTATGAGGTGGTTGTGAGCTCAGTACTACAGGATGCGAAGAAGGAATTTTGTATTCATCATCATCATCTGTGTGATCCCTTGATTTATCGGACAGAGGATTTGCTGAAGGAACAGGACATCTAAGGAAATGAGAAAAAGATAAATTTTGCTTTAACTGTTACATAATTGACTTCATTGTGACACAGAAAATACTCTTCTTTAGCCTAAACATCCTTAACACACGTCTGCTACATATAAGGTAAAAAACACCACCATGTCCAACTAAAACTTAGGAGGTTACTGGCTTTTTTTTGTCCCTGAAAATGCATAGAGAAAACAGCAGTTGATCATCTAAGAGTTAAACAGCTTTGTTAAGCCAGCACAACAAAACAGAGAACTGCAAAGAATTACAGTACTAAATAGGCACTTACAAGGCTTAAGTTGTTTGCTGTCATCAAAAGAACTAAACAAAAGTTAATTCAGGGCAAATAGTATTTAGCAGGGCTCAGGGAGGCAGTGGATATTCACCCTTTCAGTGGAGTCTTGTTCTGGCTGTAACATTATTCAACTCCCAGAATTTGCCTGTATTTTAAATGATTTTTACTTCAAACAATAATTGTCTTCAATTGTCCTCCCAGATAGTGTTTTATATCACTATCTTGAAAGCAACGGAAGCCAAGCAAAGAGGTAGACTTTACAGTTAAATCTCCATTTACAGTTAACAAGTTCCATCGTGGAGAATACTGCTGGATATGAGATTTCTTTTAAAATTAAAAATTAACTCTTACTATCTGATTTTCTGTGTAAAACAAAATTATGGGCAAAAATTTCATTTCAGTGAGCAGTGTGGGGAAAGTAACTTTGTTAGAAATTAACAAATTAATTAAACAAATTAACAAATTAATTAAAACAGAAGATATCTTTTGGCCTTCATAAAACATAACTAGCTAGGTTATAGGTCTAGCAATCAACATCATCTACTCTTTCACATGTAGAGCCCCTCCATTCATAGCAACTACCCCAATACATTAAGATGAATAAGAAACTCATAAAACATCTGAAATATAGAAGTTTTCATTAAGGACTTAACATCAGCTTGATCATACATGAAAGCCACAAACAGAAGTTTGATTCCTTAACTAGCTGAACATAAAGAGCAGTAAGTGTATAACTTCAAAAATCATCTGGCTATTACATTAAGCAGTGAATAGTACCTTTATTCTTTGTCACAAAAAAGGTAACAGCTGAAGAACCTTGAATAAAGATGTGCAAAGCATCCTCAGCCATTTTGATTTGTGGCTTGGAAGTAGGGCTAATGGCCCCTCAGTTGAACTACATGCTACATTACAAGATATATCTACTTCATACATCATTTAGGGAAGTTCATAAGGACTACAAGGAAATATGAGAAGGGAGTGGACATACTTTCTCTTCCTGTGGTTTAATTAGTTTGATTTTTTCATAAGAGCAAGAGCTGAAATGACAGGCCAAACCTATCTCCTCATTTTTTCAACACAAGCAGCGCACTGACTCACAAAGCAAAAACCTGCTTTTCACTGTAGGTGATGTGACATTACTTCAGAACATGCAGGTTCTGCAAACAAAAACAAATCACTAGCTAATCATGAGTACCAGCCAGTCACTAAATAAATAAATTTTAAAAGTCTAGAGCTCCCTAGACATTTGTAAATTCTCAGACACTCCTTCCTTCAACCAGTACTATACTTTTGACTTCAGAAACAAGATCATGGAAGATGGGAATCCACCTTCTTTTGCAAAGACATACTAGTCAAAGACGGGGAAAAAAAGACTTATGGCAGTGAACTGCAAACTCTATACTTCAATTTTCAACTACCTTTTGTAGAGGGAGTAAAGTTTCACACAACAATGCAGTATGAAATTGCTTTTTCCATCTTTGATTTCTTAGATGGACAGGAGGTTTGTGTCACTGCTGTACGGCCATTCAAAGAACAGAAGGTAAAAATGTACCAGGACAATGAGAAGTCTGTAGCATTCTCAGGCAGACAGCTGAAAGGCCCATAAAAAATAAAGTTTCTCATTTCTGTGGACATGCAATCATTCTTACATGCCAATCCAGCATGTTCAGGAGATATTATACATACATAAGTGTATATATCAGCCTGTGTGCTTTGAAAATAATCACAAATTGAATTGCTGGCTTCTGCAGAGAGCAATGTTTGAAATATTAATATCTAGACCAGAAATGTCCAATACTGACCAATACAGAATGTTCAATACTAACCAAACCTGGTTGGAACTATTGTTTGAAGCCCTCTTCAGAGGTTATACCAGGAAAAAAACATCACATTCACCCTTCTCTGAAGGCCCTATATGAAACTGGTTATAAGAGATTTTTGAAATACTGTGAATTAAGTTAATTTTTTTAAGGAAATCTACAGAGTAAAACTTAGTTCAGATGATGATCAAACTCTTTAAGTACAGCATTATAACAGGTAGTCATATCAGCTTCTGACAAAAAGAGTTTTCAGACAGGAAAGCTGGTGGATTTACTTACTGACAATTTGCAAACTAAATAAATTTGGTACACTCAAGAAATACAAATAAAGTTTTCCCCAATTCACCTATTTCATGCTCCTGCTTTTTTTCTTATTTATTCAGTAGACACAAGAACCTTACTTATGTTATAACAAGGCTACATCTTTATTCACAGGATACAAGTGTGTATACATATGCCAAAATCAATTTCCTAACACTACTGCACTGCTGAGAAATTGTTACTGGTTTGGAGCTATTATTAAAGCCTTAGACAAGCCCTTCATGCTAGTAAAGTCTCTCTTTCCCTACCTTTAAAGTAAGGAAAATATTTGCCAGGTTATAAATATTATTATGTGATTAATATTTGAAAGGTGCTTTTGATTTTCAAAGCTGTAGAAGAGTTAGAGTACTAACATATAGCCAATATACTCTACATTAGGGTCCTAAAATTGTCCTATATTTACGTTATATTTTATCAATATTTCAGAATTCTTATTTTTTAAAAATCATATTGCCCTTCCAATTTACTCCAGTTGTAATTTCAGCAAAATAAGTGTTAAGTTATATGGACCCCATAATCAAGTCAATGCTTGTCAACTGCTCTTGAGCATCGACAACAAAGAACTTCACCTTCACTCACAGAGGAGGACACAATCTTCTGTTTGTCCCAGGGTAAGCCTGGAATGCAATGGGAATTACCACAGAACAGCTGATGCATCCAAGCTCACTGGCCTGTCGAGTTATGAGCTAAGGGCATGCTGTGTCCTCCAGAGCATCATCTCTCGTAGGTCTAGAACCTGCACATCAGCATTGCTCTTCTAATGCCACTGGAGAAGCACCATGACAAAGGCTGACTGCAAGGGAGCCAGGATTTCCAGGTCATGGTTGTCTTCAATGGAACTAAGATTTCACCTTCAAAGCTTCTTAGCAAGATCAAAGGGATACCAAGAGGAAAAACACTTTTCAGTGCTACTTTTCTCTCTACTACCTCAAAGCAACAAGATATTCCTAATATATTTATAGAATACAAAACGTACTTGGAATTCTGTGTTGTACTACATACTCAAAAATAGATGCTCTCTCACAGAAAACATCACGGTGGCATACAGCACTTTGAGACTAAGGGGCTGTTTCCTATTGATGTAGCAACATGACACCTACCCACAAGAAAAAGCCAAACACCATTTAACTTGAAAAAAAATTCCTAAGTTTGGGGGAAGAACGGTTCTGTATCTTTGACATAAAAGTTTTGGGGTTTTTTTTCCCCAGAATAAAATAGCAATTTGATCAAAGCTGCTAAAAATAATCTGACATAATTACAACCATCCAATAAAATAATCACTGTTTTAAAATGAAGGGCCAGTAACACAGTGGCTGAGTGGAAAATAAAAATCAGATGCTTGGTTAACATGAGTCCAACAACTCATTATTAAAGTGTGGTTAATAATAATCAATTTAGTAAAATGAAAATAGGGAAAGGGAAAGGGAAAGGGAAAGGGAAAGGGAAAGGGAAAGGGAAAGGGAAAGGGAAAGGGAAAGGGAAAGGGAAAGGGAAAGGGAAAGGGAAAGGGAAAGGGAAAGGGAAAGGGAAAGGGAAAGGGAAAGGGAAAGGGAAAGGGAAAGGGAAAGGGAAAGGGAAAGGGAAAGGGAAAGGGAAAGGGAAAGATCATATTTGTAATATCTTATTCAGTAAAAACTGATTAAACAAGTTAAGTAGGGATATTTTAGAACTGTGAAGTTTCAACTAATGGTCATTTTGCCTCCTCTTTATTTAGACTAAGACACTTCATTCATGGTCAATGTATCCTTCAGTTAAACCTTTGAAATTACAGACTTCTGATAATAACTAGAAAAAATAAAATGCCTTGCAGCTGCATGAAACAAACTAGCTCTAAAGTCATAACTCTGCACAGATCAGAAAGTAGAAAAAAAATTAGAAACTTGCACCAGATTGATTGGAGTAGCACAGCTCTGGAAAGCAAGAGAATTTTGGATCAAGTACTGTTCAATATACTTAGGAGGGCTTAGTGCAGTCAATTTAACAGGACTAAGAAAATGCTATAAAAATATTCTCTCTGGCATTTCAAATTAAATCGTGCTAAATATTCTTTAGCTTATCTTTTTGAAAGCAATTGTTATGGTTGGTAGAAATATTAAACTTATTAAAATTGCTATTTTTTAAGATTTTTTTTAAGATTCTCCCCTCTCTGCTTTTCCACCTACACATTGCCACACACTATTATAGATTATCAGAGTATTTTCTAGTGGTAACAAAAACTTAACTTGAAATCAATTTGAAATAGACATATTAATGTTTCAAGAAACAACACACAACTAACAATTTGTAACAGCCAATCCATGTGACATTTTAGTAGTTGTTAATTAGATAATTTGAACTTCTTACCCCTTGGTTACATATTGATATTTTTACATTTTAAAAATAAAAATTTAAGAAGTGCAGTATATTTTTAAAAGGTTTAAGTACAAAACCAAACAAGAAAGGAAAGTTAATTTCTTCCTGAAAAGTTTATGGAGTTTGGTTTTAGCAAATGAAGATTTTTCTTTTGGCTGGAATACCTCAATTTTCTATTCAGTTTATGAAGATACTCCTTTTGACTAGGCTAAATTCACACAATCTCGTTTTGGATTGGCTTGACATGGATCTTGTGCCTGTCCACATTGCTACAATATCTTGTGGAATTTCCAATCAACATTGTATGGTGTTTGTATACATCCTACTTTGATTCTGGGCTATTTGCATTACATGTTTGCAAAAAGTTTGAGCAAAAAAAGGGATTTTCATGAAGCAGAATGTTTTCTTAGTTCAACACTATGAAAAATAAAAATAAGAATCTTCCCCTCTTCAGAATTCCATTTGCTTTGGAATATGATAGCATTTAGTTTGTCTATCAATCAGAGTTATTTCTTTCTCTGAGTGACAGGGTGTAGAACATTCCAAGGCTTGCACTGTACCATGGAAGGAGTAGTCAGTCCAAGGAGATCAACTGATTTCATGAGGTATCCAACCAGTACTCCTGTGATACCCTACCTCAATCAGGCTACATCACAACACTCAGTTACAAGAATGTCTGGATAATGTTCTAAAATTTGTTTCTGAACTGAAAGCAAACATGGAGAGCTTCAACTCAGCAATTATTCCACCTGAACACGTACTTCTGAATGAAAAAGCCAATGCTCCACTGCACCTTTATTCTAGCGTTTAGGAAGCGTAAAAACAGCATATTAATGAAATGCTGAATTGTCTTTTATGTTACCACTAACTGCACAGCAGTGGAACAAGTGCTGATGATACAGCAAAATTACACACTAGTGAGAAACTTCTCAGTATTAGTATGTACTGACTGACTGATTATTTTATTTAACAGCAAGAATCACAAGGAGCACATTGGCAAGAAACTGTAGGATAACATCAAACATTGTGACACGCTCCAGTTTCTTTATAAAAATCACCAAAAATTGCCAAACTACTTTATAGCACTTCCAAGCTTTCTATTTTAAATATCTCTCGTTTTGTAGAAAACCCTGTATGATTCAGACTCCAAAGACACTTGCTATGCACAGCAACATCTTGGTACCAATTAAACAGACATGTATGTTACTGGAAGACTGAGAGCAGTCTGCAACTTGAAATGACAAAATTTCCCAAACCATATTCTTGTTTGGTTGTTTTTTAGCCACAACTAAGAAAAGATACTGGTGTGAACTCTGGATAAAGCTTCTTGTGTAGAAAGGCCAGAAAGCATGACTAGATTAGGGGCAGAACATACACAAATCATGCTCTTCATGCTTAGTACGTTCCCTAGAATCTCTCATCTCCTGTGATGAATAGCTCTGACCACACTTCTTCTGTACTAGTAGAAACAAAACCAGCCAGCGTCTACTCCCACCACCAAATGCCTGTGAGGAAGATCTGCCACAACTTCTTCTCTCTTCCTATAAAATGGAGTATGTTCAATTAACATCAGAACTGCTCCTACTTAATCAATACAATTTACGTTTCCTTTTTAAAGCCACATTACAGTTCTTGGAAAATGTCTCACCAAGCTATATTAGTTCATTTTATTTCTTTCTCTTTCCCATTTTTCTTTTAGCACCAGAGAATCAGAGCTAATATAAAACTGTAATTAACAATTTCTTTTACAAATAAAGTTAACTTACTTTATACTAGGGATGATGGAGGCAGCTGGAAGAGGGGGTGAAAGTCGTGGAGGGACATCATATTCTTCATTTATCAGGTGACCATTTGAAAAGACCTAAAAAATTGCACAAGTGTTAACAATGGGTCTCTGTTCCCATTTATCATCATGGATGTTCATCAACTAGGTATTACAAAATAGACCTTAAGAAGACTATATGTGAGGTGAAGGCTTTCCTAGCTCACACCACAGAGTTGTTATCTGAAGTGACTCGCTTACACCTGCTTCAGCTCACCCCATTTGGAAGCTGTAGAATACATTACTTAAAATTTCAACAAAAGTTCCACATCACAGTTATAGCTGAACTGCTTGGGGGAAAATTCAGATTTTGAGATTGCAAACTGATCAAAGTGAGAGAGTAAGTACAGGGGGGGAAACAACAGGTATAGCATGCTAATCATACTGTTTTTTTAAAACTCTGTGATACAGTGTCTGCCAGAATCCAGCCCCTACCCACAGGATTGGCTTCCTGATTCTTGGCTTTCACCAATAGCAAAAAGATTACAATTGATACATGAATTAGAGATGAAAATTCATTAAATGTTTCCCTTGTGAATGTGCATACAGCCTGCAACAATAATTCAGAGTTGACAGTTGCTCCATTTAACCAAATGGCTTAGATCTATAACCAGAGGACGACAGTTCAAACAGTATTTGGTTAAAGAAATACATAGATAACTTCTCCAGACTACAGTGGCACTTCTGCACTGAGTGGTTATTCTGATTTGAGAAGTACTCATTCCATCAGCTTCAATATTGCACCAGACCACAACTGGAATGCTATTTGAAGATATAAACTCAGTATCCTTTTAAAATCAGATGAAAAGCTGTAGCATTTTAAACAACACCCTAGTTGTAAGCAAGATTTTAATGGTTTGCCTCAATGCTGATAAAAGGACATTCTAATTATATATAACATCACAGACTTCTTAAGCACCTTTCATCATCTATGTCAATGTTCTTTACAAGTACTAACTGACTACTTTCAAAATAACCAAAAAATCCATTTAAAAAAAAATTAAAATTAAGGTAGAAAGGTTAAATAGCTTGTGACCTTGGGAAAAGCAAATAGAGAGAAAAATGGATGACTTCTAACTACTGTGACTTAACCACAAATCCACCCTTCTTAGCACAAGCTATGTAGTCTTCAAGGGGAGAAAAAAAAAAAAAAAGCAGCTTTGAGTTAATAACCTGCTCTATAAATAAATTACTGAGCTGCTTTGATAAAACTGATTAGAGGGGAACTAGGAAATTTTTCTTAGGCCATCACCACTTGATCTCTTTTCAAGCTTAAGCCTCCCAAATAGTCTTGTAAATTGCTGGAAGCTGCCTAATGCCAGAACTACCCCCTCTACACTCTCTTTTCCCAGGTATCTTCAACTAATATATAGAAAGAATCCTTCAATTTTTTTTACAGAAGAAGCATTGTAGTTAAAGACATACTATTCACTGCAACCAAGGACAGGAAAACATACTTCTCCTGTCAGTGACAGTCAGGTGTCCCCTAGTCAAATCAAGCTGGACAATGAGTGGAAAAGTTGCAAGTGACAACTCTGAACACCCTTAACACTGAAAATGGATTATTGGACATTACACTGGACATATGTCCAAGAGAAGTCAAAAGCTGCTAGGGATAAATTACAACAATGTACAACTCCAGCAGCTAGAGCTCTTATTTAAGTACAAAGGATGAAAAATTCAGCTAGAGATATGTGTACTGCTGTATACAACTGGCAAAGAAAAAGTGAGTTGCAATGCTAATTACCCTGAATAAGGTTTGGATCACTGATGATAATACGAAATCAAACAATGCAACATTGGGGTCGTGCCACCAACCACTTTCAAGGATGCTGCCCATCTAGCCAGTGGTAAAGACACAGTAAATGATTCCACACTTAGCTTGGCTTTGGATGCATTTGCTTCCTCTTTCTTAGGGTCACTCAGGTTAGATCTTTTCCCTTAGAGTACACTGAACATCACAACTAATTTAATGCTATTTTGACAATAACGTTTTACTGATGAACAACACAACTGACCTTTAAAAGATTTGTTTTTTTTACATTAATGGACACAATATATCTGACAGTTTAAGTATATTTGTATACATCATCTGTACATATTGCATACATTACAGATCAAAGAGGTTACCAACTTCTCACCTATGACAGAGGTAACTGGAACAGCTGCTCTTCCATCAGCAAATGCATGCACAATGTTGGCATAAGACACTTCCAAAGAGGACCTGAGATGCTTTATAACTGTATTACAGCATACAGTGCTATATTATTAGCATGAATGAACTGTATGGATAATTTGCTAAAAGAATACAGCAAATCCAGAATTTTCTCTCCAAGCCATTTTTTGAAGGTTTCATGTTAAAATTGTGACTTAGACCTTCATGCACTGTTGCTTTACAAATTACAGCATTTAACAAACAATTTATTTATGACCAGCTTATTATTAAGTATCAACAGGAAAGATGTGGAAACATCAGATCAACACTGAACAATACAAACAGCACTTCAGCCAATGCAAGACAATGCTGCAGTAGGGTATCAAATTAGGATTCAACACATTCAGCTCACTTCATACCTTGGCACCTTCTGCAGGCAGCTCGTGACGTCGATGTTTCCTCATAAATCCTGGATCAGAACCTATGCGGTTGTGCCTTCCATTTATGTTTGAAATTGCAGTCAGTCCAGGTTTGGGAGAAGAATCACTCCCTATTCGACATCCTACTAACTGACTTGTCCCAAACACATCTCTGGGACACCAGCCTTCAAGGGGCATCGGCTGGTCTCGGGAAGGCACGCTGTCCGGATGATGCAGGTGTCTGCTTATCCTGTTGTCTGGTGGAATTGGAGGGGGTCTCTCTGGTGGGGGTGGTGGAGGATCACGCAAGGGAGGTGGTGGTGCTGGCAAAGGTTTGTCTTGTTTCCTCACCATGCAAGGAGAAGACTGAACAAACAACACAGCAAGTAAAATAAATAAATAAATAAATAAATAAATGACATCTAGACGTGCATAATTCTCTCATGATTAAGTACTCCCATTTCTAATTGAGATATTTTCAAGGCATCACAAGTGTTCTTTCCAGTAGGTTAAATGTTAGTCTTGTCTTTGCATTCTGCAGACAACCTGGCCTCTCTTCAGAAACCATGCCCCCGTTTCTGGTGTTGTATGAGTAACCCAAGGAAGAAAGTGGACAGGAGAAAAGAAAACTGACTAAGGAAGATTTATCTGACCCATAACTTCTTTCCAGAATCCTCAGCTTTGATCTTTTCAATCACTTATATAACTGCTGAAATGAATTCTGAGGAATGTTTGGAAAAAGCTGAAAACCAAGCTACTAGGAAAAAAGAACAACCAACCAAAGAAACAAAAAAACCCCTAAAAACCTCCAAAACCTCAAACTTCTACAGGTAGCTGTATAGCTTCTAAGTGCACAAATCTGATAAAAACAAAATATTTTCATTAGGAGTGAATTACTAACAGAATTTAACAAAATAAAACTCAGGTCAGGTCTTTAGGAAATCTTGTTCTCTTACCACCAGCTACCATAAGAAACAGAGGGAAGATGATTTCCCTTGCAAGGTGTCATTTTCATGGACTCTGGTAAGACTGCGTATTAACACTTGAAGAGATGAAGGCCACAAGTTTTAAAGAACAATATTTGCTCTCATTTCACAGATTAACCCACCATTATTCTACAAGCAGCATCTCAACACATTACTTAGATTGAAAATTAAGTCATTCTCCCTGAAGATCTATTCATCCAAATAGGACAATATACTAAATAAAGAAGTTTTTAATTCTGCTGCTACTTAAGAAAAACAGTTAATCTCACTGTCAAGGCAAGAACATAATGGCTAGGTCCAAATTTTTTGTTATAGTTTATAGTTATAATTATAGTTACAGCTTTCCATTGCAGAAAAAGAGAAATGTTTTTTGACCAAAGTAGTAGTCTTGGCAGGACTAAACTGTTGGTGGCTTGGTTTTGGTGTTGGTTTATGGTTTGGTTTTTTTTTTCAAATATGAGATTTTTAAAGCATGAAATTATTCCCTTACCTTATTTCCCTTTCACCCCTAAAAAATATTTATTTTTTTCAGGAAAAGTTTCAAGGAAAAAAACCCAGCATTTTCAAAATAATTTTGGCAAAAAATTTAAAGCAACATTAATGGTATTTCTGATTTTTTGATTTTTTTATAAGACATGAACTTTGTAAAAATATGCTATTGTAAAATTAATTTTTAATGGATGGGCCAAATGTTTAGCATGTATCCTCAGTGTGTTATAAATTCCCTTGTATAATATAAAAAGTGATTAAGGAACCTTAAATAAACCAGTCAAACTTCTATTTTTTCCTCTAATTTATAAATCGCTAGAATCTTAAAGAGAGGTTGGTTTTCAAGCTTGAAGTAAAAACCTGACAAAATAAGAGTACTTCACACTGGATTATTATGAGCAGACAGGCTATGTTTTGAACTTGAATTTAAATTCATCATCTAAAAAAATCAAAATTTAAATCTAATTCCCCTCTCTATACACCAATCAAAACAAAATGATCAGTTCACAATAGAGCACCACAAACATAGTATTTGTTCTTATTCATGCTTATCCACTCAAAAAAATCATTAACTCTTTAGTATCATTAGCTTTACAGAACACAACATACAATTTATTAGCTATAAAGTAATTATCATTTTCCTTGAAACTTGAGTCATAATATAAGCCAGTTAAGATTTTGAAAGCAGGGTATCTGCACACATTTTTCTTAAATTATCAGAGTAAGACATATAATTTAAATGAGATAATGACCTTAAAAATCTACTTTCAGGAAACCTTAATTTCTATTTATTTTAATGAATCAGAGTTTATTACAGAATTGATCCATTACAACAATGTCTTTTAAATTCTGACCACAGTCAAGTGCAATATAATCATCAGACAAACAGAGGTCACATTTGACCAACACATGTAGCTGTAAACATCTGACTGTGCAAGGTATTATGCAAAGGGACAGGCACTTTCAAAGTCAACTGCAGGAGATAAGAGATGCAATCAACGTGGATCTAATCTAAGGTTTTTTCTAAGATAGAAGGAATTAAAGTTCTTTTGGACAGAGCAAACTCCTGAAAAAGAAAATAGACATGGAAAATTTTATAATAGTCTATCTTCCAAAAGAAAAAACCAAGCTCACCTTGAAAACAACCAAATACAACTTCTCTATATTTGTATATGAAGAAATAATGTTTCAGTAAGACTTACCTTTGGTGATCCAGTTGGGCTGGCACATGGTGACCGTGCTACTCCCTTCTGAATAAGATCCAGACGAGGAGGTACAGGTGGAAGACTAAGATGTGGGATTTGCAGGGGGTCTGGAAGTGGTTTTCTTCTTTGTGCAAGAGGGGAAGATCCTGGGGAAGTCACTGGTGAATTCTGCCTCTCATTGCACTTCAAGGAAAAAAAAATTAAAATTACTGGTATTTACCTGATGACCACATATACAACTTCCACCCCATGAGTAAAACATCTGATACTTGTCAGGTAGTTACTAATAGTCAGTTATCATAATGGACACCTTGCTACTCTTAATTAATAGGCAGTATAAGTGCTTGGCTTACAGCTACTGAAAAAGAAGTCAAATTCTATCTCAAAACTAACTATTTTTAGTTCCATGTTAACTTGTGGTGAAAATAAATGAGCATATATTTCAGTAATTGGTTTAAAAAACAAGCAATCATTGCCATACAAAAGGAAACAATCACAAACAGAGACAGAAATTCAACTGTAGTACTGGTACTCTTGATGACATTTTTATTCATAGAGAGTACTCCTAAGATTCTATACATGACTTTTTCAAAGCCAGATGCCTATGACTGTCTGCTAACTATAGCCCATTTAAAAATATTTCCATAGAAAATGAAATGTGTCTTCTGAAAACTTAAAAATCATCATCAAGCCAGTAGAAAAAGCGGTTATTTCTTTCCTAATTTATTTGCTATTCACAAAAATCGTTTTATGACAATTCATTTTATCATTTTAGCAAATATTAAACTAATGAAACACACACACTTAATACCCCCCCACGTGACAAATGACGATTTTTTAATTTTTTTTTTTTTTTTTTAACTTGACTTTTGTACTGGTTTCAGCTGGGACAGAACTTGCCCTGTCAAATTCATCAGAACCAATCATAAATAATTTCAGTCATAAATACAGGCACCATACATTTTTGCAACTAGTTCCTGAACCTCATCTGGCTGAGTTTTAACAGAGTTTAGTTGTTTGCATAAATCAAGTAAAGTTACTTCTGTGCACCCACTGAGTTTGTATCAGTGTACTGTAAACAAACCTGGATGTTTACGCTGTTCTGTGCTTTCCCTGACAGCGGGACACCAGTAGCTGGAAGACATTCACACCAAGCATCAGCCTCAGGCCACTTGTGCACTGAGGCATCCTTGTATCCTCACTATACATCCTGCCTATAGAGGTTAACAATCTGCCAGCTTCTTAAGGCAAGCACAGAGAATTGCTCACAAAAATGCTAAATCACATGGATGAAAACCTTTCCCCTCTTTCATAAGCTTTTTCTCACCAGTGATATATATCCCATAGCAATGACAGGGATGGGAATAGGAAGTTCTTTAATAAACAGACAAGTAAACAACATTGCCTTTCCTTACATATAGTGACTAAAGAATCTGAAACTTTCCTAAATTCAAATGGAGATCCAGGAGAAGAATCTAGTATACTGACTCCTCACCCTATGCACTACAGCTCAGTTTCATGTTCTGTCCTGTACAATTGAGATTGCTGCCAGATTTCCTTCAGAAACAAGAGCTACCACAGTATTACTGGATAACACTGCAAGAAAAAACGCGACAGAGTGAGGAAGCATTGAAGAGTTAGAGACTGAGATTCAATTCCATTGCCAGAATGATTTTTTTTGTGGTATGCATGTGTAAGCTCAGTGTCACAACTACACATTCAATTTCAATAGACTGAGCAACTCAATATTTGTGCTCTTTTTGGCTACCAGAAGCTACTCAGCTTCTCCTTTCTATAGAGAAGTGGTCACAATGTTCATACTAAGTGGCTTGAATATAGTTCTTAAATTTTGTTTCCTTTAATTGGTTGTCCTGGTTTTTAGCTGGGACAGAGCGAGGTTCCTTTTTGGTAGCTAGAATAGTGCTGTGTTTTACTTTCAGCATGGGGTTTGTTATGAGAGAAACACATATCAGTGTCCTGGACCTTGACTGGAAGTCCATGAGGATAAACACATGAAAGGTTGTGAGATGCTTAGCCTCTCTGAACACTATGGGAAGTTGAATAACTAATCTACATATGCATCTTGCAAGCATGCCTGAGCAACCATAATTATAAAATTACTATAAACAATGCCAATTCATTTTCCTTAACAGAAAGCAACTATCAGTTAAATAGCGTAATAAACACCCTATCATTTAAGGGTATTAGTTTTCAAAGCTTAGTTATAAGCCCATCAAGCATTCCTAAAAGCCAAGAGCCCTGTAATATAATACAGTCAATGCTTTGGCTTCAGCATCAGATAGAAAATTAATTTATTTCCTAAATTATTTGAAATAGAACCAAATAAGGAGGTATCTTCCCTCCAAAAAGCTAAAATGATTTAAAATAAATGAAAGTGTTGTAGTAAGTCTCTACATTTTAGGTGCTGCACAACATACTGTGCCTCAGTCAGCAGGGAAGTGCTCCAGGAGACCTAAAACCAGTTGTATATATACAATAGGACTTGGAAACAAAGAATAAGAAAAATAGGAAATACTGAAAACAGAGTACTGGACAGGAAGCATTTGTTTGGAATTTAAGATGTTCTAATGGCCATATCATCACGTTAATTAACTCGACTTCCTGAGAGGGTAATCTGAGAGAGCCTCAAATGGCACACTGTAATATGGATCCACAGCTAAACAAACACTGTAGTGACAGCATTTTAAGGATTTCCATCACTGTTTCTCTGTGACAACCTTCTCTGACACAGTTCTGCTCTACAGAATTACTAGGCAAAAACAATCTGTTCTTCCTTCAGTGAGCCCACTGGTCTCATCCATATGAGAGTTATCCTGTTGTAACAACAGTCCAGCTCCAGCAAAGACAGAAATAATGGAAATACTCACATTTAAAAGCCACTGGAGACTGATGTTATTTTCAGATTTATGGAAATCATTGGCTGGAAGACACACTTAATGCATAGTAGCCAATAACAAAAACTAGAACAGTATGAAAATTTATTTAAAAATTTAAGATTCTTAGAACCTGACATGGTTTTAATCCTGTTGAAACAGGAGATTAATTTCTGTGATAAAATTCTGGTTCCATATATATTTGGTATTTACCTTTCTCTACACACCATATTCTGTGAATAGTAAATCACAACTGTCAAAATGAGTCTTAAGTGTGAAACAGGACTTTGATTTAAGCTTAGATAAATGTCTTGTTTCAGAATAGCAAAATAATCTTTCAGTCCCCTGAACTACTATTGCCTACAGCCACAATGCTATCAGAGCACGTTGTAGCCCCAGAGATTTCAAAAAGAGAACTGATGATAGCTAACAAGTTATAGAATAACTTATGATGAGAAGCTTTAATCCATGCCATCACTTGGTGCTGAAGTAAGAGAGAATGCTTTCCTGGGAGAAACTAAAAATTATGATTCCTTGTTTAGATCTACTGAAACGAAAAATACAACAAACAAAATATTACACAGCAACTAACAGGTTTTCTTCAGCATCCAGTATGAGATTTCCATCATATTCCCATTACAAAAAACTCTGTATTTTTCCTGTTCACTCCCACCCAACCTCTCCAGCTGCATCACTGGATGTTTGTTGACAGCTAGGCCAACAAATGGCTGCACTTCATGTGGATGCCAGGGCATTAATAGATGTACATAATACCTACTTTTTTTTTGGCAGACTGCCTAAGGATGAAGAGATTTAAAATTTTTCTGTTTGCCACCTACTAGAGATTTCCATGTATTTGCTATTCACTGGAAATACAGCAGCAATAAGAGCAGCACAGTGACAAAAAGATAAAACAAGCAAGTGATTAAGAGACAAACTAATACAAATGAACTGGCAGTGACAGAAGACAGACCTTCAGTGTACAAAGGGGCTCTGCTGGAACACACACAGACCTGTGCAATAAAGATGTAATTAAGGAAAGGAACACAGACTCTGTTGTAACATCATGGACTTCATCTGGTTGGCACGACTGCTGCCAAGGGAACAGCAGCTGTGAATGACTTCGCGATTGTACCGCAGAACGGACCACGTGTTTTTTAATCAGATGTATGTATTACTGGAATATACTGGTATCTGTTTGCCCCCAGTGAACTCAAGAATAAGGCTGCTTCTGATGTTGATTACAATTTCTAGTGAAGGTTTTTCTGATGGAAATTAGCAGTTGTGCTACTGAATCGAGAGTTTTAGCTTTAAACACCTTTCTGCCAGATAAGCACACATGAAAAGCATACTCAACACAAATCCTAACAATTGACTGACTGAGGAATATCATCCTGATTGTTAATGTCCTGATGGAGTGAACTCAGTAATTCATAAATTGCATAATGAGTCACCTAACAAGGTCCAAGCAGATCTACACCAGAAATGGGCTTTTTATTTCCAAGTAGTTCCCTGAAGTTCCTTGATTTTTAATCAGGTAAGAATAACTCACATATTTGTTATTTCTTGTTAGGGTAAATTGTGATAGATTAGTATAACTTGGGCTTGTATGAAGATATAAAGTTATACCACTTAACACTAATGCCTATAAACTTTTTTTAAATAAACAGGTTTGTTCTCTATTTAATCTTTCCTCTGCTGACCCAAGAAAATGCATGTGAAGGAGGAAGAGAGAGATAAGGCTGTGAGAGTCATCACTGCACTGCCCAAAGGAATTGGTAAAATACATTTTCACTAAGGGAGGTACAGTGCCTCCCAGCATTTATTTCTCTTTCAAATACTAATAACTAAGCAGTTAAAGACTCTCTTGTTGTGTAGCATGTTTTTAATAAATTCCCACAAACCAGGTGTACCATTAAGAAGGAAGTGACATGTACATACGAGTTAAGAACGTACAGCTGAAGAGAACATCCAGATACATATTTGAATTATTTTTTTACATATTCCTGTATTTTATATGATTAAATGAAAAACATAATACATGCCTTTTTTCATTCCTAGAGAAAAGTCAGTTTAATAATAGGGAAATGAGAGGGAGGAGTAAAAAACATAGCTTCCTCCCCTGTTTTGAGAACCAAAGTCTTTTGTCATGATTTATGAAGTCTGATCTAACTCATCTGCTGGAAGAAGACTAATCATGACAAACAGTGGCTTTCAGCTTCAATAATTTCCTATAACTATGTTAAAGTAATGGTGTGAATCAAAGTCAATTTCTGGTGCATTCAGGGAGCTAGGAAACTAATACCAGAGAAGATGGTAACTCCTCAGACAAGGTAACTTAGTCTCCTATACTGCTGGGGCCTTCCTCTATGTTTTCATGTAACGTTATTTGGAGCAAACAATTATCTTAGCACTCACAAATTCAACATTACTTGCTCTTAATAAGAACTCCTGCACTATGGATTTTCCTTATTTTCCTTCTTTTCAGAAGAAGCATATCAAGTTATATCTTCTACGAGGTAAAGTGACAGATAACTCTTAATTCACTGGGACATTGGAATATTAAACATTACAGGATAATAAACATAGCCTACTAGAGACTCAAATGTCCTCTTTAAAAATGAAAAAAAGCAATTTTTAATATTTACCTGAGCCTGTAAACTGCATATTTTTTTAATGTGCATTTCATAATGTTATGCTTGGCTAGTGCAAATGGGATGGAGCTGAGAAAAGGAATACTTCAGGCAATAACTGCATTAGCTAATCTGATACTACGGGGCTGGAAATTTCTCAGCGGTGAGACAATTAACAGAGGTTTTGGCACCACTCTTCATCTTTCTTTCATAAAGAAATATCTGAAGACAATTGGGAAATTTAAAAAAATAAGCTGCTTGATGAGGCAGATAAACAGACTAATTGCAGTGGATTTCTCTGAAGCCTCTGTTACAGCTGATCTGCTGCTGCTGACTCACACACAACACCTAGCAAGAATGATTCATTTTTCTTAAAGTGTATCCATTTACTCATTCCATTAAAGAATGAGTAAGTAGCTTTGTGATTATTCTTGTCCTTAAAGCAATTTCAAGTCTGAGGTCTCTCAGGGACTTAATTCAGACAGCTCTCACAGTTTATGAGTACACTTCAGAGACAGAATGATAAACAGCAGAATTGGTAGTTTTCTGATATCTAACTTATATTCATAATTAATATAGACATAGTAGGTGATAATTTTTTTTTTAAAGTATCTTCTTTACACTTTAATGACAATTCCAAAAAGTGTTTTTCAGCTTTTCATTTTGTCAAGAAGACCCCAATTTAAAAACCACCCAAGCCCCTTAATTAGTGATGAAGTGAGAAGATCACTGCGTGTGCTTCTACAATGAGCTTACTGCAACTATTCTTTGCATTATGTATATATTTCCAAGTATAAGTCCCAAAGATAGTGAAAACTGGTAGTAACAGCTTAGAAACATTTCAACAGTGCCCCTCCCACAAGGCTTTCAGGACAATAAGGATTCATTTGAATATTTCCACAGCACATCCTGACACCTTACAGTCACTTTCATCAGGACTTCATGTCCCTGGAACTTTCCTCTTCTAGCAAGTTTAACATCTCAGCTCACCACCAGTCAGATATGCCACAAGGAGATTTTCTCAGTAATAACACCACATGGTCTAGCCAGGTGATTTGAGACAAAATCAGCTCATTTGATTTTGCAGGATTAACAGCTTTATGTTGAGAAAGCATATGACAATCCTTGCAATAAAATAAAAATTGAAAAATTTGTTCTTTGGGATTACAAAGTAATAACAGTATCAGCAGGTTGGCTGCAAGAACTAAATTACTGTCTTTGTCACCTAACTTCCATTGCTTCAACAAATCAAATGACTACAACACAGCCATTATGCAGTTCCATGTCCATATTAACAGCACCAACAAGAAAGAAAAGAAAAAAAATATCAAAAAGAGTAAAATCCTACACAATGTCATAGAGGAAAAAAATAATTTCTTCTAGCTGGCTCAGAAGAAACACTGTTTAGTAGGAAAAATAAACAAAGATTAAAAGAAATAGACAAGGCTGATGAAAGCATTACTAACAAAAAGTGTATATAAATAATGTCATATTCCACAGAGGTGATGTGATTAAGAACATCACTGTACAACTACTGGTAACAGTTTTAAGAAGAAAACAGCAACTGAAAATCACCAAATGACCTGATAATTCAACATTTTCAAAGACTTCAAGAGGCTAACAAAGAGTGGAAAATGCTGTTCCTATACTTCAAGGATAATTAGTAGTTTTCTTTCACTGAGCAATGAAATTAATGACATAAAAATAGCAAGCACCAAAGTACTCAAGCACTTGATGGATACTGAGAACAAGACTTCTTATAGTAAAGCCTGTTGTTCCTTCTTTTGATAAAAGCACAATGCATTTTTTGCCTTATCATGGAAGTGATAGTATTATAAAAGCCCATCAATTCCAGGCTATCTCACAGAGGTCAGGCTGCAGACTGCAATTTAAGTCCAGGCAGGAAGGATAAACTGTTCCCAGGAGTAGGCCATGTTGTATTATACACACAACACAAGAATTATTCATATGACTCAAGAGGTTAGGAAGGATATCAGAAGCATGTATATTAACTGACAGATACCCTCTGATAGGAGGATGAAACACCTTTTTTTTTTTTTTAAATAAATACAATGATAAGGAAATGGAAGAGTAAGATTTTACAGAATTGATTCCAAGGCAACTATTCAATCTAGATGACCTTAGTAAAATATAGAAAATGCACTGTGAAATTCAGTGTTGCATGGCCTATGACAATATCTATATTCCACGTTAAAACTACCAACATAAAATAAACTTTTGTTAATGACAGTGTTTATTTATCAATGATAAAATCTCCTGTGACCAAAGATCCCAGAAATTAACACAGAATACTTTCAGGACCAAAAAAACAACCCAAAATACAAAGTCACTATGAATAATCTCAGATACAAAATCATAGACAACACACATGAAACATGATTAAAAGCTATTTGGGTGCAATATGAATTGGGTTCCAAGTTCCTTTACAAAGCAATAATATTTATAATCTACTTAAAAACTGAAGTTTAAAGCTTCCTGTGCATGTGTATGCACACATACAGAAAATTAATAATATATTCTGTACATATGAATTTTTTTTGTTCCATATAAATAAAAGTTCAGGGAAATGTCCATATAGCATATTTTGGATAAGTGTCTCAGCTGGTGCAAACTCATGCTTCCTTCCGTTACAAACAGAGTTAATTCAGCTAAGTATCAGCTGAGAACCTCAATATTTTTTTTCTCCTATTTAACTTCAATATAGCTGCTGCAGTACTGATGCATTCTGTTTTTTCAACCCAAGAACTGTTGCTGAAACTTAGAGCATGAAGTGCAACCTCTCATTGTTTAAAGCTATAGGCAGCTTCATTTACAAACATATAAATTTATCTGTTGTACAGTACTTGAAAATTTACCTTTCGGACTGAAGCCAAACGATTCATCATTAAAGACTCTTCTCTATCATCATCATCATCCAAGTCCAACATGGGCATACTAAAGCTATCAATAATACTGCAGCACCTGGAGTTTTCATCCCTTGGATCAAAGGGATCCACAATGATAGGTTCAGTTCCTTTGATTTCACAGCGGCAGAAAGGGCAGCCTTGGCCATCAGATTCCTACAGCAAGACAAAAAAAGGACATCAATTTTTAAAAATAAAAAATAGAAGTAATTTTAAAAGCAGGTCTTTTATCTTCCTACACTAAAATGCCCTTAACAGGTCTCTTAAGAGCTTTGTAGGAGGCACTGAAGTAAACAGGAAACAGATTCATAGATATTTAACTATAGTAAATGGTAAAATGATTGCACTTTTAAAGCTGTCACTCTTCAAAAGATGAAGTTCCACTTAAAAATAACTAATCAAAATGCAACCATTACCTGTGCACATCACCAAAATTGTAATTGTCTTCGTGTTACAGGTCAGGAAGTAACACCTCGCCTTTTAGGATTACAATTTTCCTATTTCTTCAGAGGAAAAAAGGCAAAGTGTGTAGACAAAGATAATGCACTTTATTATATATCCTTTACATTAAATAGAAAGTATTTTTCATTTTATATTAGAAATTGCAGATAAGCTTCAGGGCATGCAGCTCTTATTCTCTGAAGAACATACATGCAGTCCATCAACAGCCCCAACATTACCACAACTCACTGATATGCATACAGAACATCTAAAGCTACAAACATTTCTTGACATGTTTAAGTAACAAACCAGGACTTTACTTCCAATAAATACATTATTTCCAATTAATTATGTAAAACAAGGAACTATTTTCATGTTATCAGAAAAAAGAATTATTGAATTTTAATTTCTAAGCGGTATGATGTGTTAAATGATTTTTCAAGCAGCCATATTTCCATGCCTTTTACTCATTTCAGAATTTTTTTTTGCCTCATCAGAAGTAATCAAAAAGCCTTTAAAGCAGGTTTCAGATTACTAACGAACAAAAATATCAGAGAGAAGTCTTTCAAGCACTTATGAAGAATTTTTTCCATCAAGACGCACAACGTAGTTTTAAATTAAAAAAAATTAAAAACCCACAAGCAAAAGAACCCTGGAGCTTTGAGAGATCAAGATAATTAAATCTGAATTCAGGAATCACATTGTGTCATATTTGCAGTCAGGTAGACAGACAGCTAAAAAGATATGAACACCAAAATTAATTCTAAACAACCTACCTATCCTGAAATATCATCAAGCAAGCACAGCTTTTCGGTTTCTCAGATGTAATGACAGCTTTAATTTTTTTCTAGCATTATTTTTATCTTGACACTTGCCAGTCTTACTAAACTGACAGATGATTTTAAAGTTGGTGAAAAAACTGTATCCCAAGGCCAGATAACTATAAATGAGGTCTCCTGACAACAGTCACGTCTATTTGCATGGTTAGTACTGGATTTGCACTTTGTACGGAAAGATGTACGTCACCTACTTTTAGCAGCTTTGCATCCTAATTACACAGGACTAGTCAACATCACTTGCTACCTCAAAGAGCACCTCCAAATTATATGGAGCTACTGAAGTAATAACTGTCAAGTCAACAGAAATCCTCCCTTACTCATACAATTCTTTACAGTTTCATTTTCTAAAAACAGCCTTACAGATGAGGCAGAGAGCTTCTCATTTTCAAGGCTTTCCCGTATCTGTGTTGTCAAACAGTTCTGTACTAGCAGTTTCCTTCCTCTCTTTTCAAAAGCACTAAGTTCACCAAAACACACTGGGTAACCAATCACAGCAGCAGGGACTTGTATGCAACAATAGGAATACAACTGAGAAATTAAAAGTGAGATCTGAGATGTCTATATGAATACACGCTTGTCCGTGCCCACAGAAGTTCCTTAGAACATTGACAGAGTAGCTACTGTGAACCTCACAATGCAGCATATATGCCCATATGCTTTTAGAATCAAGGCCAGACATGTAGTTTTTAGACAAGAATAGATTTCTGTGGAAGAAAATGACAATTGATAGGACTAGGGGAAATGGTTTTAAACTAAAGAGAGGAGAGATTTAGGTCAGGTATTAGGAGGAAATTTTTCACCCAGAGGGTGGTGAGGCACTGGAAGGTTGCCCAGAGGAGCTGTGGATGCCCTGTCCCTGAAGGCATTCAAGGCCAGGTTGGATGGGGCTCTGGCAGCCTGATCTAGTGGTTGGCAACCCCATCCAAAGCAGGGGGGTTGGAACTAGATGATCTTTAAGGTCCCTTCCAACCCAAACTATTCTATGATTTTATTCCTGTTGAATAATACAAAAAGGCAACGGTCAAACCAAGCCTTATTTGAGAGACTGATCTCCATAAAGGTGAACAACTCTGAAGCAGCCTTAATATTCTATGCAGATCTGACATTGCTTACTCAATTTTTTTTCTCCTTAGTGAAAACATCTGTATTGGACCTCTTGAGGCATGTCTAATGAGCCATTATGCTGCCAATTAAACACTGGCCCACCAGAAGCTCACAACAGCTGACACAGTTACAGTGCAATATTTCTTCATTGCCTCACTAATTATACAAAAGTTAAATTTGTAATGAAGTCCAAAATATACCTGGCTGATTGCAGCTGGCTGCAATGTTCAGATGAAGCTTGATGTTTTCAAACATGTCAGTTCTCTGAGCCTAAAATGCTTTGTTGTCCTCTTCCTGAATCCCTAGCCATGCTACTGAGGACCTTAGCTTCTCAAGTCTCCAGAATCAGAGCACATCACTAACACAACACTGGAACATGCTGCTATGAGACACCCAGCAATAAAAACTACAAAGTCCTCACTCATTTTGCTTGGTCTTTCAGCTAAGCCAAAAAAAATTTCAAGTCAAGATTAATATAGTCAGACCTCAGTGTTTGTCATTCAGAATGAAACCGGTAAGAACAGAGAAAGGGTACTCCTGAAATGAGAAATATTGCTCTAGTTCTACAGAACTAGAAGTTCTAAGCAGCTGCTTAGTAGTGAAATAAATATTCTTATTTGGGTATGTCTAAAATGGAATTTCCTCAGAATTTCTGATCTGTGGGCAATTTCAAAGATTTGTGTTTGGAGCATCAAACTCAAAATTCGGAAAGAACATAAAATGAGAAACTGAGAATATTCATTTTTAGCAAGCTTTATTGCTAATGGAAGAAAAACTCAAATGATACTTCCACTACATCATGTTAGCTTGCCAATTATAATTTCTTAGGAATATGAAAAGAAAAGCTACAGTACTTTAAGTCATATCTCAAACACGAGAATGAAAACTCATTAACTGAGATTAACTCATCTAAAACTAGGTCAAAAACGGACTAGTGGCAAGGATTCTTTTTACTCTTTTCACTACGTTTGCAACCAAAGACTGGTGCCTAACTGGTGCCTAAGAGAGTCCTGCCTGAGAATGGAATGACTCTGACTTCTACCCACAGATAAAAGATATGAAAGAAGAAAGGGGCAGGGAGAAGGAGGCACAATTGATTCAGTTTGAGAAGCTCCTATTAGGAGAAAGTCTGAAGTGGTAGAGAGGAATGACCTCTGCTTTTGATTTTTAACTCAAATGCTTGTTAATTGCATTGAACTAAAAGTACCAGTTCTCGCTTTTCCCACAGACTGGTATGTCCATGAACAAGATGGACAAAACACACCAACCTGTGTCACCAGGAAGTCTCTCTGTGTTTTGGGATATTCTGTAAATGACATTGAGAGAACAGAGTTTCTCCTCCATTCAATCTCTTACCCCAATAATCACCTAAAGTTAGGTGGTTTAGTGCTTCACATATTATTAACATGAAACACAAGAATCCTAAACTTATTTTTCCACAAGACATTTTATGAGTTGTACTACTGACTGAATTCTTCTCTCACCAAAGGCATCCTGTCTCATTATAAACCAATGTCTAGTTAGTTATCCACTCCCAGCTGCCACCTGTCCTCTTCAGACCTTTTAAATACATTATCAAGTGACCTGGGTGACTGAACTGGCACTAAATGCAGTAGAGACAGCACTCAGGAAAACGTTTCCACTTAGCAACAGTCAGAAAAAGGCCTTGGCAAGCCTACAAGTCCAGATTTTAATGACTCCTGGAACTTTATTTTTCACAAATTTTGGTCCACAAAATAAAAAAATTTATCATTTATATATATATATATATATATATAAATATATATATATATATATACACACACACACACACACAGATGTCCTTGAACCCTCTGACTAAGTACCTGGAAAAGCATAGACCCACACTGTAAACAGGGACATAACAGATAAATCCATTGTCTTCTCCACTAACTGAACTATGACAGTACCTGCCATGCTGTAAGACAAGAAGTGCACATAAGGTGTCCACAAGGCTCTATCTTCACATCCTTGTCATTCTCTGCACAGATTTTACACAGCTGAAAAGTCGAACCCATTTCACAGTACAATTCATATTGCTCCTGTAACAAAAGAAAGTCCAAATGATTACTTCTTTACTGTGATTTGTTCACAAAGAATATAATTAAGTACCAGTAGTGACAAGCATTTCTCCAAGTCCTCTGTTTTCCAACCGACTTTACTTATTAGTCAGGGAAACTATTGCTACTAATCTATTTAAAAGCTACACTAAGGTTATTGAAAACTATGATAAACTACAATACATGCTACAAAAAAAGTTTATAATCTCTGTTTCTTACAGACTTCTCACAGTAACTACAATGGAAAGCATACATGCTGCTTTTCCTTGGTTGCAGTTGAGAGAAAGATAATGAATGCATGGTTGGAAGTGAGGAATTAAGTGATGAATAGTAAAAAAATTTGGGATTTCCTTTTCTAGGTATAAATTTAGGACTGATAAAAATTATTGGATTGAAAAGTGACAAGCAAGAGGGCTTTGTACCTACAGCAAGGATGTAGCATGGTAGTACAATTAACTAAAGTAAAAAAACCCTTGTGAAGGAAGTATGGCAAGAATACCCTCCAGGATAATGTGACAACAGTCACACACAGATCATTCAGTACTTTGTATCCTTACAAGACTGACAGGAAGGTATAAGAACACCTTCAGTAGGAATAAATAATAAATAAAACTTGAGTGCAGAACAGTTTTCTAGAATTGGGTATTGTTGGGGAACATTTATGAAATAAAGCTTTTTTATTCTTGAAAAAAACAAATGCTGAAAGCTTAAAATAAGTAGAATCCAGGTCACAGGAAAATAAACAGCTAGTACTGAGTAAAGGGAGGGGTGACGGGGCTAAGAAAAATAGAAACTAAGAGAGAGAGCTCAAATCTGCAGCTGTAGTCAGTATGTACTAAAGATGCTTATGGTGGAGCTCTTGCAAAGAAACCATCTGCAGCAATCTAGCCCTGCAGTCACTTTTATACCATCTTTTCACAGTTTAAGCAGCTCTAGTGACAGCCTCAAACCACTGCAGATAGGTATTATTTAAGGCAGCATTCACATAGTTCAGACTCTGTTGAATCACCATCAGAATTAACTGATGGTGCCCTCGTAACTATAAGCTCAGAAGCAACTGGATTCATTCAGTGAATACAGAATACAATGTGTTTAGCTTGTGAAAGACAAGGTAATCACTGAGAATGTCTCAGATGCTTTTCCTTTCCTTGAGGAAAAGTAAGGATATGGGGATAGGAAATCGTTCTGTGCAACATATTTGATATCTCTGCACTACTCTTTCATTACTATTTTAAGACGGGAGGGAAAAGAGGGAAATCAGGAAGTGGAAGTACTCAGACTTTCTTCAGGTAATTGTAGGAATTCTCCTATGTAGGTAAGAGATGTTTTCATAATGGTATTCCTGCTGGTAATGAATACTTCTTTTCTAAAATATTTCTGGAGGGGGAATGCACATAGAGCACTCAGAATTACAAGAAGATCCAGCAGGTCACCCAGTCTGCTCTGAAGACATGGAAGACCATCTGAAACAGTATGGCTTGTATATAGTCTGGTGTCTTTCCTTGAACACATCCTTAAGTCTTCCAGATGGTTTTGTCAGGAAAAATGCTCTCTACACAGTATACTTAACCCTCCAGTGTTAATTTCAGCACCATTTATAATCAAGCATTTGTCTTGTGGTGGCTGCTTCCTATTGTTTGAGTATCAAACAACTGCACGTTAAGTTTATCACATCATCACTTAAGACTACAAACACATCTAGATATTCTAATTTTCATTGAAATGTGACTCCCTTTAGGCACTTAATTATTTCTGTTGCTTTTCCTTGATGTCTCTTTTAATTTGCACTGTAGACAAAGAAGAAAGGAGAGAAACCCTGGAATTGATATCTTTGTGATATACGAACTTATACTTTTCCTCCTTGACATATCAAACTGTACCATTCCTATTCAGGCTTCACAACTATCATTTGATCTTGATTTTATTTCTGTATTCCCATCTGCTATTAGCAAGGAGATACCAAGCTACATAAACCTATAACATAAATATCAGAAAAATCTTTAATAGCCATTAACACATTTCTCACTTGCAAGAGGCTTAGAATCAACAGAACTTTCAAAGATAAGCCATCTGTATCACCATCAGCTCTAGAGTTTAAAGGATTATTACCCTGTTTGTCAACTAAGCCCTTCTATCAGTAACGTATTTTCACTCTTATGTATTTATTTCTCACATTTTAATAAAAGCTTATTACCACCACTAGATGAGATACTAAGGGAAGTGAAGATTACAAAATAACTGACAAATTCTGCAACATACCTGCGTAACCTTTATGTGATCATGTGGTGTGGGTTCACACAATCCTGTCAAATCAGGATTATAACTTCGTCCATCTGGGAACAGATAGCTGCATCACAAGAAGAGTGTTATAAATATGCACATTTCTTTAGCTTTATTAGATAAATAATACCTATGAAATTTCAAAGGGCCAGAGCAGGTTACAGTCAACATTAAGTGAAATGCATCAGCTTTCCTCAGCCATCTTTTATTCTTTTGGGTGCAAATTGCTACATACACATTTTGAAACATGCTCAAGTCTTTTTATAAAAAACCAGGAAAGATATTGACATAACATGCCTAGCTACCACCAGAATGCATCTGAGCTTTGATTAGCAGCTATCTTTCTGGGGGAAGCTCAACAGAACGTTATTTTAGATCTTCATTTCACAGTGATCTTATACTTGCATATGTTCCTAGTGATCTCTCCACTGCAAGCATCACGCTCGGTGACTCTATAAACTCTTTCAAGTAAAGGAGCAGAAGAGAAGGTAACACACATTTGTGTATTACTGTGTGTATTATGATATATAAATATAAAATATTATATATGTCATAATATTTAATATGTGTATATCTGTGTAAATTATGGTATATATAAATCTGTGTGATTTCAATCCTGTGAGAGATTAGCAATAGGTTAAATGATATTACAGAGACCCTAAGTTATTCTATATTCAGATTTCTGTTAACACTAACTTGGCAACAGTTTCTTGAAAGTCACGTTGTTAAGTCATACTGTGCGAAAGTTATATTTACACAGGGTATGAAAACTTCACTCTGCATTAAAAATTCTCAGCTCTAGTTTTTCTTTGCTCAGTTTTCATCAAGTAGAAACATTACCATTAGAAGTGTGGTTTTCATACAGGTATGAAATCATCATACCTGGAAAAAAATTACTGAGGACTGAGAAAAACTGCAAGATTGTAAAGGGGTTCTTAATCTTTCTTTGAGAACTGATCAATTTTATCCTTTTTTTTATTATTATTATTATGATCATGTGGATATATCAAAACACCTATCCCAGTGAAAAGATTATGACACCAAAGATTTGTCTGTTACTTCAGCCAAGCTAGTAAAAATGTACTACTTCTCCCTATAAACTTAGATTCTCTTATAATAATAAATCTTTTCAGTAAACTATTAGAACCTGGAAAATGTTCTGGCTGCACAATATATAAAAAAGCAATTACATAGCTTTCAAATCATTGTCCAGGGTTAGACACATGAGTAACTGGCAGTAGTAATTGTTCAATAAACTTAAGTGTATTTGGGACTCTTACTGTGGGGGGGAAGGAATCAATGTGACAGCTGGCCGATTCTAGTTTCTCCTGGAATTTATCTGCTATGAGATATGGCTTTGGTTAACTTCTGTTAATGGAATTACTTGGAAATAAGTGTTTTTCAAATGAATAAAAGGGATGGTCCTTAAACTCTGAAGGAATGCTAAACACCACGGCCAGATTCTCTGTTTTAAAAATCTTTAATAACTATGCATATAAGCATATAGGAACAAGGAAATCAGGATTTCATACCTATGGTGACTACAGGAATTTGTACTTACAATCCTTCCCGGCTGCCATCAATCAAAGCTTGAAACAGAGGCTTATTGTGAGGTATGGTCTGCAGTATGTTCCCATCGCCGGTGACATACCCAATGGCCCACTGTCCCAAGCGAGTGCAACTCAGTCTGAAAATGTAGCTTGAGAGAAACAGGATGAATAAAAAGTCAGTGTTAATCAGTGTTCAAGTTAATCAGCAAAACAAGTGAGGAGAGCAAGGACGGCCTCTGGTTAAGACATTTGGGCCAGCTTCCCGATTCTCATGGGCAGAAATAAGGTGACAGTAGCACCCTACCCCCACTTTTTCATTTGCTTGCTTTTTTTATTCCCAAAGTGAAAGCTACTCACTGACTGTGAAAAGTTCTATCATGTACATTTAGATATGCCCATAAACATTTTCAAGAAGAGTGTATTGTATTATATTATCAAGTCTCTATAGCTACAACATACACCTTTTGTGCTTACACGGGCCAATAACCTGAAAGAACAGAAGGGGAAATATAAAATATCTTTAGATGTAACAGGAATGTGAATGATGAATACTAAAAACTGCTCTACCAGCAGTGTTAATTTTGTGTGTACCAGAGGAGGTGAACAGGATAGAAGTATCACTTCTACTTCAGAAAATACCGGATAATATCAACTCAACTGGACTTCAATTTAAGTACTTCTGTGTGTTACAGGTGATAGCTGGGAGTATATATGATGTAGCACAGTAGGAGGAAAAGCAGGATTATAGGCAACAGTATCAGGTACGTTTAGTTCTTACTAAAAATTCTAGTCCCTTTCATGACAGACACCATCTCATATGCAAAAATCCCATTCAGAAAAGAACCCCACAGTGAAATACCACAAACTCAATTTCATATTATAGAGCAGCTTTTCTTAATTATACATCAATATTTTATTTCCTTACAAACTGTTTGAAATGAGAAATCTTAACCTCCATGAAGTTTGGCATAGCTCTTACAACCTTCAATAGGGCAAACACTACACTGAAGTAGTAACTATTCATTTAAACAGAACCTTGTAATTTCCAGGATGTTTTAGACAGATTAAAGAAGCAATTTTACTTCATATCTCCTCTTTAACACTCCAGTATTTCACCTAAACAATTCAGAAAGTAATTTTCTGATATGCAATAGAAAGTTATCTTAAAACTAACTCTCTATTTACAAGGAACATAAAGGCAACTTTGGATAATTTCGCTACTACTTCTCTTTTATAATCACAAAATCAGAATCAATAATAAAGAAAACACTAAGTATAGCAACCATTCTCAAAAGCAACCTAGTTATCTGACTTCTGTAGTAATGTTCATGACTGCCAAGCTGAAAATCAATGTTATTCTACTGGAACCACAAAATTCTTGTATATATACACTTGATTAGTAAAGTAACATAAAAAGACACAGTATATTGTCTGCTAAAAATCAAAAGAAAACAAGTACAGAATATGGGTACAACTGTTGCTAGACTTCTCTCACGAGTTTCAGAATAATGCACTTTTAACTACGTATACATGTGACCCTGCAGCAAAGTTAGACAACTTTTCCAGGTGCAGAGTTTGTGACATAGAATCATTACTGGGGAAAAAAAAAAATAAAAATCTATTAACATAAAAGGAACACAAACACTGATTAAATTAATAATTTAAGTGTGCTGCCATGAAAGATGTTAGCATGATTTTTACTTTTCTATGAAGCAACAATTCCATATGTTTTGAAAAGCAAATTATATCTTCAAATATGCTTTTCAAGAATGCATTGTTTGTTATACCTAAAGCAGAATAAAAAAGGAAAAGAAATGTAATTTCAAGTTTTTTCTGTTTATTTGTACTTATTTAGACTTTTGTGTTCTAATACAAGATTTTTTTGCTTCATAGCACTATAGAAGTAGTATGGCATAAAAACCAGATCATGGTTACAAAATTCCTATGCCTTAAGATTTAAAAGGTCAGCATTTTTTTAATGTGGAGTTCTGAGCTTTAGTATTAAACTATTTTTTTAAATATATTTTGATATAAATAAAATAAGAATTAAAAATTATCTACTACTTTTCTGGTTCAGTCTGTTATTAAAAAAAAAGTCAAAAATAAAAATACACTCGTTCAGTATTGCAGTGAGTGTAAGTATCATGTAATATGGAAGTATGAACCTAGAATAATTATGTAGCTTCCAAGACAGCAAGTTTATTTGGAAAGCTATAATGAGCAAAACCTCTCACCTCCCAGGCTTAGTGCTGTATTTTTGCAACCTCGCTTTCACTTCATCATATGTCAGGAATGCCATATATCCAGGATGCGTCACAGCTAAGAAGTTCCAATTCCTTAAGATTGAACCCCATGGCTAAAAAGAGAATACAAACATTTAAACAGATGCAGCGAGGTAGTTACATATTTCTAATAAAATGCAAGTCAATTCATCAGAGACCTCTACAGTGTTTTAGCTTTGGCTGAAAAATTCACACTTTAAGTTAATGCCTAAATAGCACAAAAGACTGTCCTATAAACCCACATTTGCTACAAGGGTTCCTTCAAAAGAATTATTCCAATAGCATAAAGTGTAAATTTTTGGATAAAGATTTTGAAGACCTTGAATTGAAGGGATCTCCTGTTTGTAGCTACATAAAATATTAAACATCATGTTTAATTAGAACCTGGAGAGTACAGCTCCATGATGGGTTACTAAAAAAACCAATTAAGCCTATTCTTGAGAGGTCCTGGGGTACTTTCATAGTTAATGATAAGCAACACTAACAAATGAAATCCAATAAAGCCACTAATTTGAGCTGTCAATTCCTTTTCTTATTCTCTGCTTCTCGATTTCTTCAGTTCCCATAATGGCATTACAGTCAGAAAACAAAACAAGTATTGACAGCATTTCATCAGTCTTTGCTGACCTGAATAGCAAAGGCTTCAGAAAAGTCAGTGAAACATGCCTGATATGCTTTCATTTCAAAGAATACAGAACAATCCTTCACTGTAAATGAAGGATGATTTTTAAATAGTGGATTAATACAAATACATTAAGTGTTTATTGTCAGTATTTGGAGAGACAAGAAACCGCCTCTGAATTGTTTGGAGATAATTTTTTTTTTAAAGTATCTGTCAAAACATCACAGCAGGTGAAGTTAAGCAACACAAGAGAAGAGGCTTGTGTTCTTGTGTGCCCTGCAAATTCCCTTTAAAAGGACTTCTAAGGGCTAGTAAGGGAGAGATTAAATGCCTGTGTGACATGTGAGCAGAGTATCCCAACAGTTCTGCTCGAGACCGTGATAAATTTCCCAGGCAAACCCCAACCACTACTTAAACATGGATGAACACCTGTTTTATTTTAAAATTAATACCTCTTCAAATCAGACACATGAAAGAGAACAGTAAAGTTTCAGCACAAAGGCCATAAGAAATCTCAAGTGTTCATTTTTGTATCAAAGAAAGGAGAAAAAAAAAAAAAAAATCACAATCCTAGATGCAACACCGCATCTTGCCAGCTCCTCTCTGCACCCTCACCAGAGATAGGTGCCAGGAGGCTTCATCATGTGAAAAATTTCAGTTGCCCTAACTAGAGAAAAAAGGAGGCTCACTCTCACTCTTTACCTGTCACCACACCAACACTGATACCTCCTTCACAAAAATACAACGTTCTTTCTCCTGCTGCACTGCTCAAGTGCATGTACATAAAGCAAAAAGGATGATCAAACACTCAGTACTTTTATATTAGCACAGTCCAACAAAACATCAAGACTTGCTACAGTACATTATAAAATCAATTCAAGTAGTGTCCAAATTCCTTGGTTAATCACAACCATCAGGCTTCTAAGTTGAGAGTCCAAATGCCCAGACCCTCTACAGAGTATCACACTGCTGCTATAGCTAGAAAATGATGTGACAGAACAACTGAAAAAATAAAGGGTGAGAACTCATAGCTTGCTCGTGCACACACAGAACATTACAAAAGCAGAAATGTTAAATGGGAAAAGCTTTGTACACTTTCTCTTCTATAGAAATATTTTTGCATAAAAGGTCAACTTAACTGAACGTGTTAAGAGCAACAGAATGAAGTTCCTTTCCTTCAAAGCATCTATGTATTCTGCTATGCTGATTTTATCTCTGGTCAGAGAATACAGGACTCAAAGCTGTGCATGCATACAGCAGGGAGGCAGGGGGAGCAACTTCACTTTTACAGGATCTCCAGAAAAAATAGTCTTGCTTTCCTCTGTGAATAAGCAGCATCGTTTTAAACGTAGCTTCTCTGTAACACAACCCACAGTTGGCAAAACAGTACTTTGATTACTTAAACCCTCGGGATTTTCTCTCCGTGGGTGTATGCACACATAGTTACAGAAGCTGTTTAAAAACGAGAGAAGTAAAACGTAACCTCTGGGAAGAGGTTCCCAGACCAAGTTCAGTGCAAGTTCACTTCAGCACTTACGCAGCTCTTGCACCAGTTGGTAATCTGTTTGGCAAAAATTCTCTCTCTGCTTCTTTATTAAATTAAAAGCTAATCCTAACCACTCTCCTCTCCTTGCATGTATCAGTACTGCTGATCCCCTTTTCCTAGCGCAAGGCACGGTAATGAATCAAATCAGCAATGGCCTCACAAAGAAACTAATGCAAACAGATTATTCATTGGTTTGCAGATCAAGGAAAATACGTCGCATTTGAGGCTTCTGTCCTGAAGTTTAATACAATCTGTAGGACCCCACACAGGGTTAGAACAAACTGTTACTTCTCAGATCACTGACTTCTCAATTAATTTTATATTTGATGTACAGATTAAAACAAAACAAAAAAAACCACAATCCCTGTTATTATATGTAAGCAGAATGCTTAGGAGAAAAAAATTCTACAGAAAGGAACTTTAAATAATTGCACTTCACAACGAAGTATGTTGCAGCCAATGGGCCTCAGACATTTTGCAGTCAAGTCTGAGATCAAGATTTGGACTTGATTACTAACCTGAACACTGTATTAGTTTGCCAAATACTGAAGAAAAGGGAGAAACTTTGACAAGTAGAAACAGATCCCAAGGTAGCAACATTCAGAAAGCAATGCTTGATCACACCAAGCTCCACATAAAAGGCAAAGCTTAGGGGGATTTTGCTAAAGCAATATAAAGTACAATGATCTGCATTCTCTAGTTTGTTATTTCATCAGAGAATCCCCAAAGTTTTGTTAAAACCTCCATAACTTCTTTACTATGAGGGTGACAGAGCACTAGGACAGGCTGCCCAGAGAGGTTGTGGAGTCTCCATCTCTGGAGAAGTTCCAAACCCACCTGGATGTTTTCCTGTGCAACTTGCTGTAGGTGAACCTGCTTTGGCAGGGGGATTGGACTAGATGATCTCCAGAGCTACCTTCCAAGCCCTACCATTCTGTATGACTCTGTGATAAACTGTGTGTTTTATTAAGTGACCAATGTTTGTGGTTAAACTAAACAGAGAGATAAATGGTTGTATACCTCTAAGATTCCTATATACAAAAGAAATATCCAAAGTGACAACTTCAGAATCAGTACATCTAATATGGATGCAAACCAGCACAGCCTTCTATACTGACTTAAATACTTCAAGTATGTTCTGTAGAAGGGACACAAGGTAAAGAGGCATGTAACGTACACAAGCTTATATCAGATAAATATTACCCATTAACAATAATATAATTAGTACTATTCCCAAAGACAATCCCTTATTGTAAGTAAACAGCAGAACATTAAGGGCAAGAATATGTTCATGAAGAAAAGAGTTAGACCTACTTTTAGCCTAAAAAGCCATATGCAACTTTCCTTATGTGTTCATAGAAACATTTCATGTAAGTACATATAGATACAAAAGCACAATGAAAACACAAGTAAAACTTAGAAAAGGACCTGAAGGTCTACAGTTCTAGGAATGCATTTAAGAACAGTGAAAAATTAGTAAGCAGCAAACATAAAGATACTGTAATCATACTAAAGAAATGAAGCAGGTGTTGCTGGATGTTTTCAGTTTTACAGATGTACATGTTGATGCACCAAACATCTCTGAAGGACTGAAATGCACAATTTATTTCTGAATTCTAGTGTTCAGTTATTTCAGTTTTTCCAAAAAATCTGCTTCCTTGTCCCACAGGTACTTGCCTCACAACTTAAAAGTTTCTCAAATTCAGACAAGTATCTAAAATTTTCAAATCTTACCTGAAATAATCTAGTGAAGATATCAAATTCAAAAATTGAAATGTAGTCATTGCAGGTCAAGTCAATAGTAGATTTAAGAGCCATTGCTTCCAAACCAGAGCTTATCTGATGAACTTCATGAAGGCACTGCCTGAACACTTTCCACGGCACGATAGTTCTGCGAGAGGGACAGAAATAATAAATTTAATAAAACCACATATTGAAGATTTCATACCTTATTTAGACATCAGAATTGTACTTTTAAAGAAGTGGAACTTTAATTTGATTTCCCTACAGACAAAAAAAAAAAAAGGTTTTTAAAAAAATATTCAAGTTTTCTGAAAGCAGCCTAAGCAAATGAAAGAATTCTTTACCTTCCTTTAAACATGGGCAAACAAAGTGGTTCTTATTTTACAACAATAAATATTCAAGCTTCCTTAGGAGGACAGCAACAAGAACACTGCAGAAACTTAAGTATCTACCAAGCAGGTGTAGCAACCAACCTCACACCCTCTTAAAGTTAATGTAAAGGATCAGCTCTGTGCTTGGTAAAGAACTCCTTTCTTCACAGCCTTTCTTCTCAGAATGATAAGCATCAATTTAGTATCTACTGTGATGACACTTTTTATAGCTAAAGCTCACAAACACTGGTCAAGTAGGTGATAGCAATCAACCAGGTACCACCAATACTGGCCCAAGGTCTGTCATAGCCCATGACAGTTACATGAATATTAGAAGACACATTTTTGCAGATCTTGCAGGAGTATTTTCAGACAGTAGTGAATGTGGGAAATCAGAATGGAAGGAAATTACAATTATCCTCTCCAATACAAAGCCATGTTCTGTCAAATTCAGTTTCTATTTGTATAGTCGGAGACAATGCAGATAGTTACGTTGCCAAGCAAGTGCTTGTGTTTGGAATCTGACATGAGGCTGATCACTTCAAAGTGCTCTATTTTATCACTCTCAAAACGATGTCATTAGGGTCACATCCAAATTCTGCAAAGCCATAACACCTCCTCTTAAACTTCTGACTCACATTAAGAGCAGATTATATGATATTTTAAAAACCTTTTAAATATCCAAAATATAGCCAACATGTAACTATTAACCAATATATAACTATATTCAGGACTTAAGATCTCACACATTCATAGTAATATTCTGTTAATTACTGCTAAAATGGCAAAACATGCAGGTCTCAAATTCATCAGTCTTTCTTGGCATTTTTATTAGCTCACATTGCCTTATTTTTGTCAGAGCCAAAGCATTTTATTCCAGTTTGTCTAGTTATTTTCTTATGTGGAAATGTGTACTAGATAGTACAGTACAGGGGGGAGGGGAAAGACCAACTGTATTAAGTTGGTCCTGCATAATAAATATTGTGCAGTTAACAGAAAGTAAAACAAGTAGTAATTTGAAGTACAATATTCAAGACATGCTCCTGCGTTTCTACTGCATCCGGCATTCATTACATTTTAATGGTGAAGAAATCTACTTGTTACTTGGAGGCTTATATTGAGAAAGTCATAAATGAGAAAATGTGAAGTTTAATAGGTCTCAGCAGATACTTTCATCTGTGCACGAAAAACAGGAAACCACAAAGAGCTGAAGCGAGATACCACATCAGATGTCATCTGAGAAAGAACGCACATCGAATTTGGATTATGGTAAAGAGAGAATGAAGCCTTGCACTAAGTTCAGAGAACAAAGATGGAAAACGTCGGTGCTTCTGTGGTGTCAAACTTGTCTTAGTTCAAGTACCTACTGCTTATTTAATTCCTGTAACTGTGGCTCTGAAATGTCTTCTGATTCTCTTTGTAAACCACCCTAAATGCTTACAGCATTGGGGTAATTACAGCATTACACACTGAAATGGGGTTTGAAAAGTTTTGAGGTTTCTTTGTTTGGGGTTTTTTTGGGGGGTAAGGGTTCTTTGAGGGGTTTTTTTGTTTGTTTTGGGTTTTTTTTAAAAGGGTTAAGACAAATACCCCTTAAATAAAAAAACAACAAAGAATCTATCAGGAATTACTATAGCCATACTACACCTTAAGAACTTATTTTTTATGCCTCATCTGAGACAGTTTCATGAAAGTCTGCTAATCAGATCTGATTAATAAGTAGGATCTTTCACTATCCATTCACAAACACCCTGCACCCCCTAAACCCCAACAACAACAAAAGAAAAAGAAAAGTCTTCAGGAGAATATGTCTTTAGAGCTGTGTTGGTTAGTGCTTTGGCTAAGACAGAAACCAGATGTTGGGAAATGAGTGACTAGCTAATGAAATAACATCTAAATTTATTTTGTGGCACTTCTCCAAGAACAAGTGTCCAAAGAAGTGGTGGCCCCAATTTAAAATTCACTAAATTCAGCAGATTTTTTTTTTTCTTTCCTGCAAGCTTTGTGGAATAGGTCTTTTATCTTCTGCTTTTTAAAATAAAGGTGAAAATTGGTTGTTGAAATATGTTAACTCCTATTTTTCAGCAGCTACTTTTATACAGCTGTCATTCCTAACTACTTGGAAACAGCATCAGCCAGGGATCATTTCTCCCCCAACGTCTGTCTCCAGTGTATATATAAATACCTGCGCTCTTCTGAGACCTTGCAGACAGCACACATTCACTCAAAATAAAGTTGTTACCGTGTCTTCACAAGGTGAAGGATTCTGCAACACCCTCTCCTCCTGCTCCTACAGCACTGAAATCTGGGGACTTTTCAGGCAGAGATCCTGAGGGAGAGTTCACACAAACACTTCCCAAAGAGATAAGGGGCTGAAAGAGGTTTTCATAGATGGCTGGCAAGTTGAGTTTCTGTTTGAATTAACATTTCACTGTTCTTATTGTCTTGTGTTTTAGGGATATACAGCCTTTGAAAGTAACTTTTCATTAGTCAAATCTACAGAGTTATTTTAATTGTTTGGGGAAGTGGCAGGGGCAGTGAGAAGGGGAAGGGAATACGACCAGTCAAACCAATGTTGAAATTAGGACTGTCCTAGTTAACAGCATGCTTAGATTGTTACTTGACACTATATATATATATATATATATTTAAACAGAATGAAAAATATGCCTTACAGAAATAAAAAATAGGATCCTGTTTGTAATTAAATACTGCCTGCAGCATTCAGCTCCTGAACCACAGAAGGTATCTCCTATAAATATTTCTGGTGATCTTCGTCCTTGTAATATTTGTTGCATCATGCCCTAATGACACCCTGCAGTAGAGGCTGGCAGGTCTTCTGCACATGCCTCATGCTATTAGGTTGACCTGTGGACACTTGTCTAGGAGGAGATGAGTTAGTCAGCTCTGCTCATCAGAAAGATGTGATTTGACATCCCGGTAACATTAGTTCTCTACAGAATTAGGTTGAGGAAGTGCAGTGTCTCAGTATCTCAGGTATTTACTGGTAGTTAGGTGAGCTATCCCTTGCAGCAGAGCACACATGACTCCAACTGAGACAATGTTCTGGGGAGTATCTCGCATGAGAGGATGGCATTACATAGTCACTGTATTTCCCTCAAATGTTTGATGCCCAAAGTTAATACCCCTACTATGCATGCACACATTATGAACAGATACACCCAGAGCTCTGGTAACAGTTTCTTTTTTTATACCATACTTTGGGGGAAAAAACCAAGACACTGAAGTAATACAAAAATATCTGACTATCCTGCATGTACATATTGTTACTGCGCTACATGTTACTTTATTATGATCTTCAGTTAGTTCAAAATCCTCAGAGAAATAATTTTAGAAGGAAACAAAAATATGAAGGAAGCTGCAACACACACCTTATACAGCAAAAAAATGGTTATAGAGGATTTTTTACAAGGAAAAACTAATCTCTTATCTGCCCAACTTCTAGGAAACAATTCAACCAAACAATGTCTTTGTAATGCCTTTCCTCACCATTAGAGAATAAGCAAGCCCATACCAATTTAAGGAAAGAAAACACAAAATAAAACAAATGATCCTGAATAATTTCTCCTGAAGAGCCTTTTTGCACATATCTTATCTCTCTCAAATCAACAAATCTATCTGTATCTTGGCATTCACCTTGTGGTTGTCTTCTTATTTGAGTCCTGTCAAAAACCCTAAAATAAGCCATTTCTCCCCCAAGTCTCTCAAAACAACACTACTTCTCCACATTTTTTCTGCAAAACTAAAATTAGTAAATGTATTTGAAGAATAATTAATTTAAAAATGTTCTGATAGGAGTATAAGCTTTTAAAAATTATCTTCTATGCAGGATGGTATCTATTAACTACTATTGACACACATCAAAGGGAAGTGTCACTCTGTAATCTCAAATACAGTGTTTTAAACAGCACCTACATAACTTTCATATGCTTAAAGGAGAAGGATTAGTGTCTACCATGTAATTTTCAAGCAATTTAGCAGAGGTATTTAAGTCCTCCCTTCCCTCCTGCCCTGATCATGTGCACATAGGACTTTCTTAAATTCCTTGAATGTTGCTGCATTATTAAAAGCAAAAGACATTAAAATAAACCTGGAGAGGCAGCAAATATTTTCTGAGCCTGCAGAGTACAGCACTTCAGGAGAACTGCAGAGATGTAGATATTCTGGCATGTCAAGTGACATTGCTCCCATTTGAACCAGAGCAGACCACAAGTATGTCTAGGAAGGTAAACACGTACTGGTGTAACTTACACTTACAGTGAGCATTTCTGTCTGCGAGAGACTCTCTCAAATGTTGCCAGAAAACATTAACATGGAAAGGGCATTACTGTATCCAGAGCAAACTCAAAAATATTCAAGCAAATACTGACCCAGATAGAAACAACATTCTTTGCAAGTCTGCAGCAAGCAATGTGGATTTTGGTTTATCATCACTGAACAGAGCGTTTTCATAAGACTGCTGCTTCAGTTTTAAGTGAGAGGCCACATGTTTTCATTGCTTCTGAACTGCAGAGTAAACAATTGACACACAGAAGGCTTGAGAAGTTCAGTCCTAAGGGAAAAAAGGAATTCTGCCATAGAGTGCCAGTACAATCGTTAAACAGTGACATCATGCAGAACAAATATAGATTAATCTAACATGAGAAAAGGGAAGGTAAAAGAGAGAAAATGAGCCTTATGAAATGGGGAAAATATAACACCAAAAATATCTACTTACAAAGCTGCATAACTGGACATTGTTAGTACTTCCTTAAGGGATGCAGGAAGTCTGCATTTCCTGAAGTGTCCCTGAAGGGATACACTTATCTATACATTTCCAACTCTGATCTCAAACCACAGCCATGTTTTTGCATGTGCTTTTATACTTAAAACACTGCCTCTCCTGTCTATCCATCAAGAATCTCTTCTCCTGTCTCATGATTTTATGTGCCAGCTATTACAACTTTCTTCTCTATCCTTTACACATGGAATTTTTTCCTTATTCTTAGCCACCCAGAACAGCTGTGTAGACCATTGTCCTTTTCTTGTTCTTTAATAATATCTTGCAACCTTCCATTGACTAGCTCTTCTCTACAACATCTATCCTTTATTAAATTTTTTTTCTCTCACCTTTGTATCAAAAAGATCTAGCAAGATTTATGTCTCACTAGCACCCAGATGGATGGTACCTTCTGCCTCTAGCTCAAGTTTTTAAACAAGGGTACCAACAAGACTATTTCCCATGCTGCTGATCAGCTGAGGGAGGAATCACCCCCTAAAAGCCCCATTCCCTGTTTACTTCCTTCTCTTTAAAAAGTTCCTGTTGCCAAAACACCTCTCTTGATGGTGATGCAATGAAGGCTATGGCATGTGGACCACTGTCTTCTTCCTCTTCCACTTCTCTTTATCTTTGGCTTCCCTTTACAGTTCAGTTTATACTCGGATTTGAAGCTCTCTAAGCCAGGAGGACCTCTTCAGTCCATATTTTTAGTGTTCAGGCAAAAGTAGGGCTCTTGAGTACTATCAGCAGCAAGAACAGGAAATCAAGTAATAAATTAAAGGGATCAACAAGGTGTTAAAACCTAGCTTATCTGAGGTCTCACTTTCTGACAGCTAGATGTTTTCAAGTTAACTTGTGCATTGTGGTCTGCCTGTTTTACTGCTTCTTCTCTGAACCACAGAGGCTACGTCTGTCTATCCTGAGCCAGAAAGCACTGACCACAGCAGAACCACAACCACGCAAAGTTTAGAGTTCCAATCTGAAATAGCCTGTTTAACTGCTACTGAGAAATCAATAGCCACATTTTTTCCTAAATTCCAATAAAAAAAAAATAAATACATTTCAGGCCTCAGCTGAGGGGAAAAAAAAAGTATCAGAGCATTACAATAGTAATGTGTTTGACCCTAGCAGTGAAAGAATTTCTATTTCCTCAGAAACTAGAAGGTGGGGGAAAATCAATTTATCTGACAACAATAACAGGAAGGCTTTCAATTTTTTTAGAGTTTCATAATGAAGAGTAAAATCTTAAAAGTTAAAATAAATGGCAGAACTATGGAGAATTTAAAATCTAAGAACAGTGGCATTTCCCTGCTGATTCATCCTGCAACATGAAAACAGCCACAAATCACAAATTTCAATAGTTACAAAGCCCTGCATGACTTCACTGCAGCTTTCAAATTCAGAGGCTGGAAAGATCTGTTAGGTCATCGCACCCACTCTCCTTCTCAGTTCAGGATCATTCCCATTGGTATTTTGCACATTTTTGCTCTGGTAAAAGATGTAAGGTGCTATTGAAATGAGTGAGGAACTGGGGGAAATCAACATCAAGCACTATACAGTGATAAAAGGAGGAAAATTAAGAAGCTATCAGATTATGTTTTATATGCATATTTACAACCCACTGGGGGTTACTAAAGTATCTATAAGCAAAAGTAACTGCTGATTACATGCCTTACAATTTCACAGTTCCATTTAGCACTACTGTTGAGCTGCACATTTAACTATCATGTACTTCAGTGCAACTATAATGGTAAACCATAGGTGAAGAGTCACTCCACCAAAATCATGTGCTCCAATAATTGTATCAAGCAATCAGTACAAATTCAAAAATCACACCTTCTAAATTTCACTGCTTTCCTGCTTTTGACGCTGTCAAGCTCTTTCATTGTATAGATCTTAACTTAAAAGCTTGACCTTGACCACGGTGTAAAGCTTGTGTCAACTTACTCCTTAGCTCTTTTTCAACCAGCTCTCTTCTTCCTCATAGCCTGTGAATATGCCAAAGTGCTCCATTCTCAGCCTACTCCAGAAATTCAGCCTTTGGAAAGTTCTCACTCGTTCACAAAACAAATCCAAAATTCTCTCTATTCCCTCATCTCCCTGAGAGCGTTTCTCTGTCACCTTCCTTGACAAAGTCAATACAGCAAAACCATCCTGGGGGTTTTATTTGACACTGCTGACCTCCTCACTTACCCCCTAATTTGGATACATATTCTACTTTGCCTTTGCAGAGAAATAAATTCCTCCATTTCTTCCTTCATCATGCTGCTATTGTCCACACTCTTCTTTCCACTCAGATAATCAAAATCTCTTTGTCTCCCACCTTGATTTATCAATCCTCCCTATACATTCCTAAACCCCACATAAGTCTCTCTAGATCCTTCCCAAACATCGTATCACTTCCAAGGCTTCCCCTTCTCCTCTGAAATATGTGATGCTGTTAAAGACCTCACAATCACAAAGCTCTGACTATTCACTCCTTTTGCACCCTCTGCCTATGTGAGGGCTGATGATTCCACATCTGCTGCTCTCACAAGCATCATAGCACTCTTTCCCACCCAAGCTTCTTTACCTACTGACATTATCTGCAAGTTCTGTAGGAGTGTACCAGAAATGCAAAAGCTGAGGAGGTATTTGAAGGCCAAGACTGTGTGAAGTGATCTCAGCACACTGCTGGAGCCGTTCACATCGCTTGCTGAGTTCTGCTCCTGTGTTTTCTGCAGAAATTCAAAGAGCAGCTGGATGTGTGATCATCAGAGATCTGTAATAGTTAGCCTAGCCATTTATTTTGCTAATGAGTTTGAAGTCATATGAACGTACACCTGACTAGCTCTAAATACACAAAGAATGACTGCACTCTATGATACTTATTAATAACAAGACAAATAAAATTAGTTACAGCTGCACAATTTTGCAGCAAGTGTTCAGACAGACAAATGTAACCAACAAAATTAGAAGCTCCTTATTCATTGGGGAAGAGCAATGAAAGAAATCAGATATAGATTTTTTTTAACTACAAACTAGACTTCTAGAAATTGTATGTTTTGGATTGTATTCCTCAGCAAATTACAATATATTGCTTTCTGTAAACTGAAGAATAGGTTGCATTTTCAAAAATCAAAAGCCAAAGAGTCCACTTAACATAATCAGCTATAGACCTCCTTCTTTTTTAGAATATTTCAAATTAAAAAAGAAAAAAATGCCAACATTTTAGAAAGAAATGAAGGCAGAAAATGGATTATATAAAGCTTCTAATTAATTATGTTTAGAAATAGGAAGATTATTTTTATGATAATATTATGCTCAGAAAAAATAATTAATTAATCTAATAGCCCCAATTCTCTCCTTCCAATCAGATCAAGCAATGCATCAGAATTATTTCTTGTGCTATAGTTTACCCACCAGAAGCCAAAATCCAGCATAACTTACTTTTTATTTCTGCTCTAATCTTGAGCAGCATTGCTTACTGACCTCAAAGTAAGGGCTGCTTTCTGCAAACAAGCGAGGAGTCCAGGCTTACCTTGTAAAATAGTGATGCAGCCAGGGAGCATACAATATAGTTCCTCCCTGTGCTCCTTCACTGCACTGCATACCTAACCAGAGCTGGAGGTTGCAGAAAGTCCTAGGGGCCTACCTTTAGGTGGTCAGGTTTGAAATAATTTTATCAGTTGCTTGTAACACCCAAAATCTTAATGTATGCTCTGCTTCTAGGGCAGCGACACCAGCATATTTGCAAACTAATTTGTTGTAACAGGCCCATTGTAAAAGATGTGCCTCACAGGCATACTTGCCATACATTGCCAAATGGATTAGAAAATAATTAATGTTTTTAAAGTTTCAGGCATTTTGTTTTAGGAAGAGATTAAAGGCAATGCCAAATATACCTTTTTCTCATCTGTTTATTTGACATACATGGTGTTTGTTACATGTTTAACAGTTACTTTAACACTATTAACTAAACCTGAGATAAAGGCAAGGCTGCCAAGCATAGATCAACTGTTCACTGCTTGGAAAGCAGGTAACTAAACCAGCTTCATTTTACTAGAAAAGAGCTGGAAACACTAATAATAGTGGTTATTAACCTACTCTGAAAGTAAAGCACTTCACAGAATCACGACAGAACTCAAAAAACTTCCAGGCTACACTAGATGACATATGTAGTTGACATATGTCATCAATAGGTGACATTACATATGTAATTAACTCGATGTCCCAGAACTGCCCTGATTCCTGGGCATTTTTGGTGCATGGATGCTTTAACAAAAACAAACAAACAAAAAACCCCACCAAACAACAAACCACCACACAAAACAAAAAAAATCCAAACAAACAAACAAAACTCCCAACATCCCTATCAAAATACATATCAGGGGAAGGGAAGGAGGTCAGAGGCTTAGTACCAAGAGTTCATATTTAAATTTGCATTTTATGAAGAAATTTACCAAAGCAGGAATAAAACGAAGCATAAAAAACCCCCCAACCAAACATGGCAAGAGCTCTGGGGCCCTGAGAAGGATTATAAAGAAGAGCTCCAGAGGATGAGTCAGGAAAGAGAAGAGTCAAGTACGAACAAGAGAAAGACAAGGGTAGAGCTGAGTCATTCAAATGGACTGATGCAGTTGAAAAATTCTTCTTATCAACCCTGTTCTGATAAAACTTGGTATGGGACAGTATCCTTCTGTCTGACACCTCAAGTACCCACCTATTGTGCAATCTCCCAAAGGAAACTGGCAGGACCATTGGAAGGAAACTTGAAGGGAAGCACTTGAATCTCACACAGAAAGTACAAGTTAGTAGAGAAATACAAAGAGGAACGTGATAGTGAATAGGTGATAGCCAAATTCATCAGTGAAAGCTGATGAAATTGGCTAAGATGAAATGATAGAAGAAAAACCCAGGAGCTTGCAGAAGATGAGATCTGCAAATCCCAGTGAAAGAAATACAATTTGTGATCAAGACAGCTAGTAAAGGTCATTCAAGGACATAACCCAACAGGAGAAGAAGCACAAGGAGATTTAAATTCTGAGAGCTGTTAAGCAAAGGGAAGAAAAGGAGGAAGTGAAAACAGAAACACTGAACAAAGATGACCTTTAGTAATTTTTTTAAAGCTCCTGTTTTAGTCTTTTTGACTGACGTGTTTTTTACAAGTCTCACCTGATAGAGACATGTCATGTAAATTAACCCTTCAGATAACTTTATTTGAACTTTTGTAGGCATTTTGGAGATCATCTTCACATTAACATGGGTAACACAAAACAAGGTCTGATTCCTTCCTCTGATAAAAAGGAGACTGATACAGCAACTTGACCACACTCTAACATTATCCACAGGGAAAAGAAATTTTTTAGAAGACTGAAGTTACCTGATAACACTACTATGAAACCAGAAAGCTGGAAGCTAGCAGTAGGTGTGTTTAGACTAGCAAAAAACAAAACAACAACAACAAAAGGAAGTGAAACTCCTCTTTTAAACTCACACTGAACAAAATTAGTTTGCAAAAGTGCCAACCTACTACATTGGTATTCTAAATAAAGAATGAAAGACTTATTTTAAAGAGCTGCTCTTGCTCAGAAAATGTAACAGATTGTTGCAGAAATTGTTCTGTGACTTGCTATGGTCTACACTGTGCAAGATTATCATACTCAATGACCATAATGACTGCTCCATTATAACATTATACTGTAAAATACACAAACCTCTTGCCTCCTTCCCTTTTATGTCACTCTTACACTAATAAACACTTCATATGAGAAAGTGATGAAGCTATAAGTCTCTTAGCCTATTCTATATCATAATTTAAATTGTTTCCTAGAAACAAACAAAAAATCCCACACCTGTCTACTTCTAAATTTTCAATATTGCATTTGCTATAAGGATTTAACCACATACCTACAAGTCAAACTTAGCATTCATTTTAGGATTCACTCTTGAACAGTAAGTTTTGGCAAAACCTGCTTTTGATTAAACCTTCTGACATATCTCCAGTTATTCTATCTCTTTCTGTAAGAGACCTTGAAGAAAAGAAAACTTTAGTCCCCTTTGACTACATTATAGGTAGTATACATGTAGAAAAAAGTCTTAATAATAAGGGATAAAACCATTATTTCAATCACTTAAAAACCAATAAATATTGCAGTAGTTAGAGAATTAAAGATGGGATAAAGAAACACACTGTCCCTGAGACCAATATCAAGTTCCTAATTCCAACTTTGAAGATATCATTTGTAAAATATATATATATATACACATATATATATATATATATATATACACACACACACACAATATGAAAGGACATGATTTGCCATATACATTATTAAAATGATGTACTACCTTCATCCTAGAATGGAACCAATAAACTTCATGCAATGAAGTCTGATTTATGAATGAGTGTAAGAATTAGTTTGTGAATTGAAACATTGCAAAAAAAAAAAAATCTTGTTAAGAATGAATATATCTGTTTCAGTCAATTTAAAGACTTGGACAAGAAATTACCTTTAAAATGTGTATCCATATGCTTAGAACCATTACTTGGATTTTTGAAAACATCATTCTTTTTCATGCTTATGATTAGAAAGAACTTAGGATTTTGCAAAATGTTAGTACTTACTTATCTCCAAAGAATTTTCTCCAGAAATCTGCAGCATCGGCTTTGGTGATACGAAAGTTGTCACCTTGGAATTGGCCATTTGGAAAAATAGCCTTGATTTCTGCTAGCATGTGGCTGAAGATGAGGGACAGCTTTGTCAGGTTTCTCCTGCAGATATAATAGAGAAAAGAAAAATCACATCAAATCCCTAAAACTGAATAAATTGAATCAATCTTTGAGTAATAATCACTGTATGACACAAGAAAAACAGTGAGCTTTCAACTGAAAACACATCAAAGAAATACAAAGCAGTTGTTTGTGTTTCCATGCACTTCTAAGGATGTATCTATCAGAAGTGTCCACAAATATAAAATAATTTGTTCAGCAACAGAACAGATTTGACTTCTTAAGTGCATATTCCAGACACATTTCTGATCCCCATGAAGATTAAGCGTGTGCGTTTCTATTTCATTTAATAATTGCAGAAGCAGGAATTTATACTAACTAAATAGCCAATACATTAAAAAAACAACAAATAAACAACAAAAAAAACCCCAACACATCTAACACAAAATATAGTTTTATATGTGACATCAAAACTATTTCAGTCTAGGTTTCTAGAATTATAACCCAGCATAAGACTAGGTTTATTCTTTTTTCCTATGACAGTTTTATTCTATATATTCTTTCCAGCTTCCCCTTACTGCAGCTACTTCCTATTCTCTTTTCAAATGCCATCTCTTTAGTTAAAACTTGTTTTCAGTGGCACATTAGAAACAAAAATCAAGCTGCTTTGGTATCAGCTCACTTCCGTAAGATTGTATCAAAAATTATTTAGTATAGTGCAGAGAACATAGAATCCTTAAACACAAATAATCGTTTTGTATGGAAAAATCCATGGGAGATTGTGGGGAGAGGAGAGAGAAGAAAAGTGAAGCAACCTTTGAGAGATTCCTTCTGGATATTCCTTAGATGATCCCTGCAGTAAAAAAGGGGTATTTTCCCACCTGATATACAAAATAGAGATCACCCAGGAGAATGAGCAGTTTCTGATGAAGAATTTATATGCTTATGTATTTTAATGAGTTAGAAGTGTCTTATGTCAAGCCCATTCACCTTTCACAATCTCAGGTACTACTTAATAGTGCCTCAAGCAATTTGATGAAAAACATAATAAAATGTTTATCAATCATTTAATTTAGAACTGCTTATAGACAGGATTTTAAATAAATTCAAACTTACTCATAAATCCCTAGCCACATTAAAAAAAGATTTTTTTTATATGTGTGTACCAAATAGCTTTCAGAATGCTCAAAACCTCAAAAAAAAAAACCCAGTTGAACAGATTTCCTGGGGTCTTTCTAAAAGAATACTCAGCTTAGCACTGAAGCAGTAATTATTTCAACTAAATTTGTGAACAACTTATAATATCCCATGGAAGCTGTGTTGCAGATTTTACTATAGGTTTTTGTTACCAGGAAAATGAAAACATAAGCAATTTAAAACAAACAAACAAACCCCTGATGAATACATTCTCCCTCCCCTCAAGATTCAGAATGATTGTATGGCTAATTCTTCCTGAGTACTTCAATTCCTCCAGTATAATCAGATGTCTGTAATTACGAGGCCCAACTGTTCCTTATTTTCTGGATTTGTTCCTTGCGATCCCCCTTCCTATTTCCTTTGTACTTTAATTACACACACGTGTTCTTTATTATTTTTACTCTTCAGAATTCAAGGCTGATGCAGAGAGCAAGCAACAGCTATTTTAATGTGGCTTCCTCAGCCTGCCCTAGACCCAAGATCAAGCAAGAAGCTTTCTGTACTCAGGACAGATGGGAACATGATTCGATGAGAGTTTGAACAGGGCTCTCCCTTGCCTGGTACACCACGTATCTGTCGACATTAGCAATGTACTGTGCTGCAGGGGTTCTTTCCAGGTAAAAATTTACCTAGTGAGCTTGTTGGATTCATAAGGCTTGAGCCCTGTAGTCAGTCAAAGGATGAAGTCACATACAGGTGCCACCTTGGTCACTTCCATGCCCAGAGGCGAGCATGTGTGTGTCTGTACACACACATCCATGCACGTACAGCTGCACAGTACGTGACCAGAACCAATAACTGGTAGTAACTGGACAGCAAATGCACAGTATAGACATGCATCCAAATGGTTGTATCTAAATCACAAAGCCTGTTCCTTCTCTCTTTGAACAGCACCAGTCATTAAGTGCATCAATATATTTTTGGTTTGATATACAATTTGATACAAGACCAACGGCATCCTGGCTTGTATCAGAAACAGTGTGGCCAGCAGGATTGGGAAGTGATTGTCCCCCTGTACTCGGCACTGGTGAGGCCACACCTCAAATATTGTGTTCAGTTTTGGACCCTTTACTACAATAAAGACACAGAGGTGCTAGAGTGCATCCACAGAAGGGCAACAAAGCTGGTGAAGGGTCTGGAGCACAGGTCTTATAAGGAGCAGCAGAGGGAACTGGGACTGTTTAATCTGTAGAAGAGGAAGCTGAGGGGAGATCTTATTGCTCTCTACAACTCCCTGAAAGGAGGTTGTAGCAAGATGGGAGTTTGTCTCTTCTCCCACATAACCAGCAATAGGATGAGAGGTAATGGCTTCAAGCTGTGCCAGGGAAGGTTCAGGTTGGATATTAGGAAAAATTTCTTCTCCAAAAGAGTGGTCAGACATTGGAAAAGGCTGCCCAGGGAAGTGGTAGAGTCACCATCCCTGGAAGCGTTCAAGAAGTGTGTAGAGGTAGCACTCAGGGATATGATTTAGTGGGCACGGTGGTGATGAGCTGACAGTTGGAATGGATGACCTTAAAGGTCTTTTCCAATCTTAATGATTCTGTGAATCACTGAACATCTTTTGTTTAATCAGAAGAAAGATGCCCTTATTGATTTCGAAATTAATCTATCTTCTATAGAGTTGGACCTTGTCAGCAGTAAAGCATTGCGAGTTTGTTGGTTTTTCAGTAAATGACTATATTGTGAATCAATTTTCTCTGCAACTCTAGGGAGGGTGGTCAGGTTAGAGAATACTTCAGTGATTTCATAACTTTTCAAGGACTTTTCAAATACCACACTTAAGATGTGATTTGAAAACAGGGCTTAACAATGGAAATATTACAACATCCCAGCCATAACCTGAGCAGTGGCAGCTAACAGGAGAAAGTCTGAAGCAGCCCTACCATCCTAGATCTATTTAACAGGAAAATGAAGCACGACGAGCATGCAATAACACAGATAAGTTGTGGTTGTGTCGACTTTATAATCACTGTATGAAAGCTAAATTTACTTTTTGGAAGGCAATATGGTCTAGCAAACAGAACTGGATAGGGAATTAGGCAGTGTCACTTCCTTTCTGCCACTGGCCTGATTGATGAGGTGGGAGGAAGACCCGTGTCCTGCATTTACTGCCTGTGTATGCAGATGAACTGAGTAAAATACTCAGAGCACTCCAAACTTGGAGAATTCCAAACAAATACGCTTTGCAGAATCAGCATATACCTAAATATACAAAGCAAAGCAGACATCTGTGCCCTGATCCTTCATAATTACTGGATTTCAGAGACAATAACCAAGACAAAGTCATTTTATCAGTATGTACTTTCATCTCAGGCAACAACTTGAAAATACATAAACCTGCTTACATACTGTGTATCATTTCTACTTTCATGCTTGTATATTACTAACTCCCATGAAAAACAATTCTTTTTATTTTACAACTATACATATTTCCAGGGAAAAAAAGTGTAGAAAAGAAGCTAGACTCTATATCTTTGCAGTTATGTCATTCCAGAGATTAGGTTATTGCTGGGTTTCCTTCTTCATTGTATCTAGTAAATGCTTAATCTTTCTGCATGCACATAGATATACTCTGTTAAACAACAATCTGCTGTAATAAACAATACATCAACTTTCCAAGCTCATAATATATAACTCAAAGCCCTGGCACAGAAAAACAGTCATTGTGCCAGATAAATCTGACACAAAAGTATACCAGACTATTACTAAATAACAGATAATTCCTCTACAATTCTTTCTTAGAATAATTGTATGAAGACAGCTCTGTTAGCTGGCAAAACTGCAAATCATAACTGCTTATGAACCAAGAGAAAATAAAGTTTGAAACGCCTTCACAAGGTGAATTGTTTCCTTTAATTTTTAAAAATCCATTCCCCCAAATATTAAAGCTGCAAAATCTGAAGCATATGTAGAGAGCTCATTTCATATAATTAGTTATATTCCAAACAGATTTCTGATCCATATGCTTGAGTTGCAGTAAAACACAGGGATCCCACAAGATACATGTTACTAATTCGAAGGGACAGCAGAGAGTCTTGTGATTCAAGTACAAAAGAGGGAAGTGGAGATCCATGTTCTGAGCTCTTCCACTCTGCTCTCCGAGAGTTCAGCGTTGACGTTTTGTGCCCTAGGCTTCCATTCTGTGAAAAAAGCCCTTTGCAAATTATTTCCCATTTGTATTTTGCTACCATGAGGAAAACCATAGCTGCCCATAAAGTCCCTTAACAGACTGTACTTCTGCCATTAACTACTGACAAGTGACACAGACAAGAATGCACTAAGTTCTGCAAAAATCATGAGGAGAAAAAAAAATATATATTCCTGAAGAAACATGAATTTCTGAAGATCTCCAGAAGGCACAGAAACATGACTAAAAATTTTATATGCTGCTAGCAGTTCACTCTTCATATTCCAGTATAACCCTGACTCATTTATCCCCCTTCCTCTTCCAGAACTTCCCCTTTCACAGACAGGAAACATAGGAAGAAAAAAGCCAAAGAAATCCAACAAAAACCCCCAGCACTGCTATTTTAGAAAACTACAGGTGTAGAATACAGCCAGAGAGCCTTAACAATGGAGCTCTCCTTTACACTTCAGAGGAAGTAAAGGAAACCAAAGGTTCCTGTCAACATGCCTGTAAAGAAAAGAAAACTGTCTACCATCACATTTGGCAATCAGCTCAACTCTGGATCTGTGCAATAATTATTTTTAAAAGCTATATAAGGACAGGGTATTGTTCAGGGACCAAAGTATATGGACCTATTCTTGGGATTAAATATTCCTGAGACTAAGAATAAGCGTGAGCTCTACTTCCTACTTGTGCCATTAACTTATGGAAGGAACATAGACAAATAACTTAATTTTGCTGTGCTTTAGTATTCCTTACCTGTAAGTCCAGGGGGAAAAAAAAAGAAAAAAAAAAGAAAAAAAAAGAGAAAAAAAAAATTGCCTTAAACATGGTGAGGTTCAGCCAATAATTAAATTCATCATATGCTATACATGAAAAATAAGTCTAAAACTGTAAGAAACTAGCTGAAGGCAACTACTGCTTTTCCTTGAATCCTGGAGGAGTTGAGATTCTCATCAGTAGGAAAGCAGTACCCTTCCTTGAATGTCTTTCCACCAGCTCTTTCCTACAGATATAAGGAGCATCGTGCAAGTCTATTGCAGCTGTGCTATTCACAATAAATACCAAAAGGAAAAAAAATGGCAGACTTTGGGTAAGATTTGGGCAAGAATATTTGGGAAAACAAAAAAAAGTTGATCACAGTGTCACCTTGAAATTTCCCCCATCTTTTCCTTTGCTTAAAAATCATTTTACATTGAAACACTAACTTCCATCAGCAGTCTGATTCCTTTCGTTCTCATATTGTAAAGACTAGAAGAGTATCAAAACAGAAGAAGGCAATGCTTCAAGGATTAGAAATTTCATTCCATCTTTCAAAATTGCTTATCAGCTGTCATTGCTTCTACAGTAGGCATTTGCTGTCCCATTTATGCAAAAATAAAGAATGAACATAATACAGTTTAGTTTAGTAAAGAAAATGGAATAGAAACACCAAGGAAGGAAAATGGCCAGGTTTCTCCAAATTGAAGACTCTCTACAAACTGATGAGTCTCTCCATTTGCTACTCTCTCTGATCTTTCATTTATGAAGTAGCATGCCATTGCACCTATCAACATCTCTTAAGGAAGTTCTATCCTAGGATTCTATTTGGTTTTTGCTAAACAACCACTCCATGCAGCAGCAATCATGAACAGCTCTCATCACCTGGACTTCATAGCCCACGTTTTGAAAACGTCACTGTTTCCAGTTCTGTCCAAAGGACCATTATCCAGCACAGATGAATGTCTCAAGGTACTCCTAAAGTGATTTAATCTCTTTTCTCACTAGTACTCAGGTATATGAGGTAACAAATATATCCATGAAATGAAAAAACAAAGACTGTTAGCAGGAATTAAAGTAACAAAGAAAATACACTCTGCATAAAGCAGAATGCAGGTTGTCAAAAATGAAAAAAGGCATGTTGACAAGCTAAAGATGCAGTAATTTCCCCATAAATATCTCTATTTCCTTATTTAAAAGGACAGAAGTAAAAAACAAAACAAAAAAAACCCCAAACCACCACACCAAAAAAAAACCCCAACCAAACAAAAACAACACCCCTCTAGAGTATGCTACTCACGGAAAGAAATCTGAATAAAACTGATCTGAGTATTTACAAGGATAAATACTTTGTAAAGGACAGTCAATCCTATGACATTATAAGTATCAATATAAACTAGGAGCGAATAGATTTATTGATTTTACCACCAAGACTTTTAACTGAGTTAGTATATCACCCTTACAAAAACACATGATTTAACATACTTAATCTGCTATGTATAGAGATAATAAAACAGAGCTGGACACTGGTTTGTTTAGTTTTATTTGCTATTTTTTCACAGTCAGTTGCTTTTACACTATGGTTCCACTCATCAACATGTATGAACATGTTATTTAGCACTGATCTGCTTCCTCCATCCTCCTTCTGTAGATATCTTTGTCTACCAAGATCCAGTGTTACTAACTGAAGACTGACTTAAGTGCAAAGCCTAATATCTGCATCTATAAATTAAACAGAAATTGTCACAGAAATCCCCAGGAATAAGGGCAAATCCCATTTTAAGTCACTGAATACAAATATATGTAAAACTTCTTTAAAAAACTTAAGTGAATGAATATGAAACAAGGAAGAAGCAATCAGCATGCTTTCACAGTCTTCCAAAGCTCTCTTTAATGGAAGGAACCTTCAAAAGAACACTTGGCCAAAACAAGCAGTCTGTTAGAGGTGTGGACAGTGTAATTTTTTAGTACCTTATTAGGACAGTAAACACCTCAAAATTCATTTCAAAGTGAAGTCACTACTGTAACTCATACTATCTGTGTACTAGAAGTACAACTGATAGCATCAACAGGTGTTAACATTTCCCCATTTAATCATCACCCTCATAATTCTCCTGAGGATTACTTGGTTTGGAGACATCCGTGCCATGGATATAGCACATCCATGCCAGGCCAAGCAAAGCTGCATGCAACAAGGGACACTTCTGTAGGTGGAGCAACTTGAGCGACTCTGGAAGGGATACAAGGCTGAGTTTGGCACAAATCCTGCAACAGCCAAAGGCCAAGGATGGCACAAGGAGGTACTGAAGTGACAAAATGCTTTATCTGCCTGACAGCAATCTAGCATGAGCAAAAGACAGTGGTTTAGTGCTGTGTTGTGCTTCATCTACTTTGGTGTCATGCACCACCAGGAAACTCAGTGGCTCTGAGGTGCTAATACCAACAAAGCACATGTACCATATAGCACTCTGAGGAAATCTCATAGTATCCAGGTCTGCCCATTACCTGAGCAGCAAACAATCGATTATGCTTCAGTTTTTTGGGCTGCAGTGTGGTATTTTCTTACACAGAAATAGTCCAGAACATGTACTGCAGGCTTGTTCTTTTGGAATTTTCTATTCAGACTATTACTTCACCTTAAAACTGAAAGAAATAGATGGTGACATCAAAAAAATAACTATGAGAAGATGCATTAAACATCATGAACAAACACATATATTTTACGGTAGCCTGCTCAGTGAACATCTACCTTGTGCATTCAGCCCTACCCAGGCAACAGTTCCACGGAATAAGAAAATTTCATGCTGAATTTAGAGGCTATCACAGTGTACAAACATGAAGAGGATCAACCATGGTCACACATACAATCTTACTTCTGGCAATTCTTTTGAGATCTTACAGTTTCAATTTTAAAGTATTATAATTTACTTCTTTTTTTTTTGTGAGTTGTAGGAAATGTAACAGTATTTTTACTGGTCAGATCTTCTGATACCGATAAGGGATTTGAACAAAGTTTTAAAATAACTTAGCATGCACTTTCATGCATTAGGAGTGTAAAGAAGTATCAAAACAGCTGGTTTTGGGGGTTTTTTTGTTCGGTTTTTTTTTTTCCAGATTATTTCAAAATGTGCCATAACCTGCAGAGGTGCTTATTACCTGCTGTGTCAGACACGATTTCCACTGGCAACAAGTCAACAAGCTGTTCCAACATTACTAAGAGACTGGCCAAAAGGGAATTTTCCTGGCTGATCTGCTTCTGAGATTTGGTCAAGGGATAATGCTGAGCTGCACATTTTGCCCTAGAACCCACCTTTTTCTAAAATCCTTGGATTTTACTTTCTGAGTCTTTTGCACATCATTAATTCTATGTATTTGTTCTGGGGCAGTGGTATGAGCCTCTCATCAAAAGCAGAGTTCATTGTTTTACAAAGACTAACCCTCTTCATCCCATGTATCTTCCTGTTAAAAGTATAATCATTAAGTGAGTAGAGGACTCTCCAACTCTGTATTTTCACAGACCTCCAAATATGTCAAAGGAAGAATTTTTACCCTAAGCCCTGAAACAACATTTCATGTAGGCAGCCACTCTCATTAAAGCATTCTAAGGGTTGTTTTTCACATGGTCTAAAATACGTGATATTTACCAAAATGAAAGTCCAAGTGAGATCTAAATAACCCACTGAAATATAATAAACAATCTTCAAACCACATCTCAAGTAATTCTTAGAGCTAAAGTTATTGAATTCCTATCAAACATATAATAAAAATTCCCAGCTGCACTTTAATCAAATCCACCTGCAATGATTCACTGAAAATGATTTAACCATTACTTAGTGCTGAGATGCTGCTTGTTTGCAACATTCAGTTAATAAAAATCCCTGTGTCGCATTGCTACGCAGTGTCACACAAATGCATATGGCACAGACATACACAAAATATGATATACGAAGTACCCAAACTGTATGTGTTTCTTTACTGAGAAAATGTAAAGTGACTTTAATTCAAAGAAGAAAGTTACCATCTCTGGCCAAAAGCAGTAAACAATACAGATCTACCCTGTCCACCTTCACATATACCTTGAAGCAATCAGCCTCCTGTCCTCTTGCCTATCAGCAGCACCTCTAAACCATTTAAAACCAGATACACTGCTGCAAGGTTGTGTTAGGAACTTTATTTGTACAGAATAGCAAGGAAAGACAAATTAAATACTGGGTTCCAAATTGTTACTTGAAATCATTTCATGCTGTTATACCTACTTACAGCCCACGCGGATCAGGTCAGTAGATATCTAACGGGACAATTAGGAACAATCTGGCACCAACTGGGAACACAGCACAGACTTTGGGAAAAGTTTAATAGATTTCCTCTTTGTAACAAGCTGTGTGATTTCATACTAACAAGAAACAACAGAACTGACTGAAATATTTTCATCAGTAATTTGGATTGAATAAAAGCAGGCACTAAAAACGCAGGGTTATAGCTAGACAGACAGCTGTATTTTTCATGAAAGCTGAGGCAGAATCTTTACCTTCCGGAAGTACTGATGTCAAATCTCAAAAAAGAAACTGTCTGTACAAAATAAAAATAAAGCCTTTTGCTTCTTCACTTCTCCTCTCCCATGAGAAGCAATGGAAGAGGACAAACAAGACTGGAAAGTACTTTGTGAAAAGCTATTTTTCTTTTTGGGTCTAAAGTATAGTAACCAATGAAGAAATTTATACCCTGACCTGCTTACTAGATTTTTTCCCCCTTTCAACATTAAGAGGCTTATTCTATTTCAATGACTGTATTTACAAACATGGGTCATTCCCCACTGCTTTCAACTACCAGTGATATTTTCATATGCAGACACTTTAATATGGGAGGCAAACAAACATTTTAAAGAAAGCTACATAGCCATGGCCTAGGAGGGATGGTCTGGCATGAATAAATAATTGGGCTAAAAAAATTGGAAGCAGAGGGTAGGTATTAAGGATTTGTGCTTGAAGGAAAGGGAAGTACCAGTGGAGTTATACAGGGATCTGCTCTGGTCAGCACATTCACAGGAAAGCAGTGAGCAGCAAGGTGACACAGCTTGCTGATTACATAAAGCTATTACAAGGCAGACAGATAACTGTGAATAGCTGCAGAGTAACCGAACAGCAAAAACTGGCAGATGAAGCTCAATATACATGAAGGTAAAATGATGTCACCAAAAAAAAAAATAGTCTTGATCTGATGTACAAAAGGGCAGGCTCTGAGCTGACCATTGCCACTCTGAAGCAAGGTTTTGGAATATGATAGGTAATTCCATGACAATATTGGCTCAGTGTCCATCAACAATAAAAACACAAATCAAATATTAGCAATTATTAGCAAAGGAACAAGGAACAAAACAGAAAACATAATTATGCCACCATATAGAATCACAGTCACCTCTTATCAAACCAGATATATAAGAACAGATATATAAGAGATCCATCAAAAGACAACAAGGATTATTAAAGGTAAGAAATTGCTTCAGACTGAGGAGTATGTTGGGACTCTTCACCTTGGACAAGTAGCCATAGAGGAAATCTGACACAGGTCTACAAATTGCAAGTGGCATTAAGGAAGATGGATGGGGAGTGACAGTAACTAGAACACTAAATGAAGCTGACGGGAAGCAAGCTCAAAAAATCCCTGATCCACACAAGTTGTTGCCTAAGGACACTGTGGAGGAAAGTTTAAATAGGCTTGGGGAAAGACTGGAAAAACACCAGGAAGAGCTGCTTCACTGAAGGAACAAAGCACAACAGGCTCAGGAAATCCCCAAGCTAAAAACGGTCAAATGCCGGGAGAGGACTAGGGGAATGTACTACATTATGCGTGTTTCTCTCATTTATTCTTCCTTAGGTATCTGCTTATACTCACCATGGAAAACAAGAATAACTATACTGATTCAGATTAAGGGTCTATCTTAAGAAATGATACTTAAGTTCTTAAGAACATGGTACTCTATCTTTTTAACTTCACTCCTCATACAATTTGATTGCACAAAACTTTCAATACCATATAAATTATAAATTAATTTTGGATGCCTTGGTGAATAGAGGCATCCTACAATTTGACAACCATTCTTTTTCACCCCCATAACTGGGATTGAAAAGTTGAAGGTGCCCAGAAGGCAGAGTGTATCATGAGTGTGGCTGTTTGTCCTACCAGGAGGGTGGCTTGGCAAAGTCTGGCAGCAGGAAAGGGCAGACGATGGTGCAACACTGCATTAGGCAAAGGTCCAGAGAAGTACAGGGTCATTCAGGAGCAGAGCACTATGCTGTGCTTTAAATGACAGCTCCAACAAGAACCTAGAAGGGTATTTGCTGACACTGGAGAAGCGAGTAGTGTTAAGAGAGCTGATGGCAAAGTCAAATCACAGATGTCTTCCAAGATAATCAACTTTAATAGGGAGAGCCAAGTAAGATCGTGTTTCTAAAATTAGATCAAGAGGCTCATGGAGGCTAAGAGTCCAAAGAGGATGAGAAAAGGTTACTACACCACAGCTGGAGCGGAAACATCACAATTCTGAGTGGCAACGTGAAAATCTGTACGTTTTACTCACTGCTAAAACCTTATCATATGCAAGCTATTAAAACAATACATACAAATACAATCATAACTGGAAATGAAACAGACTAAAATTCCTTCCAGTAAAAATATATTTTTTAAGGCATGAGGGTCCTAACAGTCACACCTGATTTTTATTCCCCTGAGACTAAACACTTGTGCAGTTTTGCTTAGCAATGTACTTTACTTTGCTACTTGCAAAAGGAAACATCATCTGTGATTATGGATTCCTGGAACAATCAACCAGCCTCTGAAAATAAATTGCTTTGAAATGGGAACATAAAAATAAAAACAATAGTATTCTATCAAACACCAAAGCATTCCAGCTTTTGCTACCAAAGCAAGTAAGGACAGAGAACACAGCAGACACAGAATTTACATCTTAAGTTGAAACAAATAAAAAAACAAAAATCTCTGGATACTGAGAAATCCAGCTGTAAGTTTCCAACCACTCTGTTTTCATGAATCATCTTAAAATCACTGAACTATGTATTCTAGCAAAGTCTCACCACCTGAAAACACTTACGTTAAGATTATATGAAATTGCATACGCTATCTTCAGTTTGGTTTACTTTGTGGACCCAACATTTTAATTTTTCTAATTACTTGAATCCTGTAGCTAAATTTTTAAAAAACATATATTCTAAAGAACCACTGGGCTAAAACATTCAGAGTCAAAAACATACTCTCACTTCTGGTTTTCAGATAGTCATCTTGGGGTAGGAAAGGAGAATTAATTCCTGAAGTGCACCATGTATTTAATTGCTCTTTTATACAATGAATAATAGGAAGACTGTTAAGATCTGAAGTGAAGGGAAAGAGAATTAAAAAAATAAAATTGCACTCCTTCCATCTCTGGGAAGCTCAGAGCACCAGCTACCATGGCAGGTGGCCTGCTGAGGTTTGGCAAGGTTTGAAATACCCACGACAAAGAGCTCCACTTGGTGTGGCACATTTGGTGTTGGAAGCCCCTTTCACTCACACTTCATGCTCCCTAAGTGACATCTGACACGAACTGGCTGACATAAATACCATTGCTGCTTTAAGTCGTCTCTGAGTTGCTATAACAAATACTTGTGATCAATAGCTATCGTTTGATCTTATAGTCAAACAAATTACAAAGCCTCTATCTGCTGAAGAGAACGAAAAAAAGGATTACCAAAATAAGAACTATCACAGCTGTCTTCAACAGTTATATACTACAAAAGCTTGTGCAGACAACTTTAACAACATTTCAGTCTGCATCAGCAACGACAGCGTTCTGGAGAGTTTTTGTGCCCCAAGTCCCCACACAGCCTGCCCTGTCCCTGGCTGGCTTCCCAGAAAAAAGCAAGGCCCTGTACACCAGTTTCCACCAGAAGTCCCACAGAACTTCTTCATTCCTTCTATTCCCTAATGGCTGAAAGTAAATTTTTATTCAGGCTCCCAGAGAAGAGAGAGGAAAGAAGGTGACAGACAAACAGGAAAGGGGGAACAGAGAAGGCAAAGGCCAAATAGTTTTCCTGGGGCTTCTTGCTTCCCACCCACCAAGTCACATTCCCTGGCTCCACAAAGAAGAGCCCCTTCTTTAGTACAAAAGATGAAACAGTATCTGACGTGGAACGTTTTACAAAATGCTCATCCATGGAAAAGACTGAAGCAAAACATGAAACATCCCATGAGTTGCACTCACGTGCTCTCATACAACTCGAAATCCCACCAGATGCCAGTAAACATTTGGGGAGGGAAAGAACCATACTTGATGTTAATACCCTGAACATACAAAATTCCCAAATAGTTCTCCAAAGAGACTGAGGATTAGAAGGCCTGGCTGGTATGTCATAGTGACTCATTGCTTAGGTCTTGAATATTAAAAGATTAGCCAGCCAGAAGAAACTTTACTTATGCCATGAGTGATGTAAGTTAAAAGGCAAAGAGATCTAGAGAAGTTACTGTGAGAAAAATGGCAGAAGGAGGAATTGAGGACATTAAAATATTTTTTTTAAATGATGGGGAGTAAAGAAGGGTAACATAAAATCCTTTGGAAGCTGAAAAATGAGAGAAGGATAAAAAGGTAGAAATTAAAAGTGGAAAATATATGATTCTGATTCTCCCTTCAGAACTTTATAGCTCACATTTTCCTCCAACTTTAGTCACCTTAATTGCACGTATGATTCACAACAGGCTCACTTGCTAGTAAGAGAAGATATATTACTAACAAGGCAGAATAAGTTTTGATTTCAATAGCTAAGTAAGACTTCAGTATATTTGAAAAATTTGTTTCAGTCAAAACATACAAATACTTGAAGAATAACTGTCAACTTGATTTTTCCATTTCTTGGTCCTTCTACAGTCTGGCTGCAAGGAGTCTGGCAATAACAGCAACAATGCACTAACACTGAGCAGCAGTTCATCAACACCTCACACTAGCTGTACATAAGTCTTGGAGGATATGAAAGTTATTTATTTCCAAAAGCAAGCCCTTAGTATATCTTAGGAACAATGTAAATAATTTTGAATTGAGACTGGGCTAAGCAGCAGTTTCAATTTGCAATATTTACTCAAAGAATCACAACTGTGGAAATAAGAGAGTGTTTTCAAAGTATTTAATTCTGAACAGTCTACTCCAGCTTCACTTAAATGTTTTTAATAGTACATGTAAGCAAAATGCCACTGGGACAACATAGCTCCTTTTGGAAGGAAGAGCAATGCTAAATAAATCATAGCTAATCTGAACTCTCAGCTCACTTAATGGTAATTTTGAGCGGAGATGAAGCGATAGGAATGTGTTCAAGAGAGGGATCACTTTCCTGCAGAAGAAAGCTGAGTCTCCAACTACAAAGTTTAATCAGTCAAAACAGAGAACATGAACATTGCAGAGTTTCTCTCTGAAAACAGGTGTGACCCTCTGAGCAGGTGCTGGGAGGTCACAGACATCTTGCTGCAAGCTGAGGACTTGAGTATGTCATGTGAGATTCCAGCTTTCCACACTTGCACCTGTGCAAATTAAGCAGCAACCAGGGTAAAACATCACCAATTCCAACCATGTACAGCTGCAGTCAGTGCACAGGTGCAGCTTCCCTGTGACCCAGGACCAATATGTTTAATGCCATGAGCACATATCACCATGTCTTTCTCATGCAGTCCACAGCCAATCCTCTACAATGAGTATTTACATACTTACAATAGTTATTTTTATCACCAAGGCTGTGTGGGGGGAGCTGGAGGGGGAGATCCTGGAAGCATTCAATAAAAACATCCATCCCATTTGTACACGGGAAACTGAAACCCGCTTTCAAGCTGTACTGAAGCAATTTCACAGTCAATTCATAGAGCTCAATGGGTTCTGCTGTGAACAAGTCTTGGCTGAAAACGAAGTTCATCCCACTGTAAATTTGCTGCTATATTCAGATGGACTAAATTCCACCTAGCTCACTATGTACTTATTTTTGAAAACCCATGAAGCAAGGCCCACTGAGAACCTGGGACTAAAAAATATATTAAAAAAAAAAGAAAAAAGAGAAAGTATCACAAACTCATCTAAATTCCTATGATCTAAAAATTATGCTTTTCCCCAGATACTACGAATGTAATTGAAAGAGACTTCTCTTGATTTAAAGAATTAAGAAAATCATAGATATTTATGCTTTGTTTCAAGAATTATTATCAGAGCACATTTTTTATAAGTCTTGTTAGATACTTTATTTCTTCTGATGAATACTATCTCACAAACCTACAGAACTACAAATATTTCCATCTAGGGTAAAAAAGAAATTTTCCTTGGCTTCCTCTCCAACTTTCTCTGTTATAACAAAACCAACTTAATGATTTTTGCTCAAAAATTGAAGATTTGCAAAAGTTTCAAGTCAAATATTTATATAGATTTTGTAAGGGACCTTTATAAAAATTTATGTAACGTGACTTATAGTTCACACCAGATAGTCCATCTGTCTCTACATTAACCAGAAAGACCCTTTTAACCTACAAATTCATTCAAATCCTGAAATAATGGAAAAGCACAGAAGATAAAACACTGTACAACTTGCTGTAATAACACCTTACAAACATTAATATATGTCACTGAAGCATCAGTCAAAATGCAATCAGTGAACATTCCTCAGACTGCAAGGACTTACTCCCAGATCCAGAACTCAAAGGGACACTTGCTGTTTTAACGGGAGCCACAGGAGGGGTGAGTCTGACAGGTGAAGTGCTAAGGGGCAAAGGCTCCACCTGCAATGCTAAAAGGGTGTGCCTTGTACCCATGAGTTAATTTGCATTAGTTATTCTCTTACAAATTAATTCCTAATCCAAACAGAGATCTCTAATCTTACTGAGACAAATTAGGAGTCAACCCCAGGCAAGGGTTATAACGCTGATTCTGCCTAACAAGAACTTCTTTGCAGGTACTCTGTCTCTACCAGAGCTTTACATGAAGCAACTATCTCACATCAACTTTCCATGCATTTCACTAGCAACCCCTCCCATCCTTCTCAACAGCAAACTCATATATGTAGATTCTAACAAAAAACAGAAATCCCCTTTCCACTAATGCCTACAGTCTGTGGCACCCAGCACTATCTACTGAAATCTTGCCCCATTATCTCTCTTACACAGCAGGGATTAAAAATAAAGAAGTATCACTCCACAGTTTATTATCTGTCTTCTGACAACAAGTAATAAATCCTTTTCCTAATTACTAATGCTTAACTACTGACTTTTACAATGATTAGTATTTATTATAATCAACTGAAAAAGTAACAAGGCCCCTCTAAGGATAGTGACAGAAAAGCCGAAAACACTTAAGAAGGTTTTGATTCTAGGTGGCTGTCTCCATACAGATGGCTCACTCAGGTGTAATAAAGACAACAAAAGTCAACAGCAGAGATGCAGTGGATTCTTGCAAGATCTTCCAGAAAGGGCAGCTAGAGAAAGGTCTAGGGATCTAATCGGTCTCTGTGCCATCCCTTCTGACAACAAAATATTTCATTTCCTCGATTTAAGAATTCCTCATCCAATCCTCTATTGTTCACACAAGTTTCCTGGGATTAGTTCTCTCCATGTTTGAAAGAGTTTAAGCTTGTGGTCAGGGGAGGGATATGGATTTCTGAACCAGTATGGGGTTTTTTTCGATACCCTTGGGGGCACTCACTGCCCACCCCTTCTGCACCATCGTCTGTAACAGGAATAGTGTGGCCAGTAGGACCAGGGAAGTTCTTTTACCCCTGTACTCGGCACTGGTGAGGCCACATCTTGTGTGTTCAGTTTTGGGCCCCTCACTACAAGAGGGACATGGAGGTTCTGTAGCATGTCCAGAGAAGGGCAATGAAGCTGTTGAAGGGTCTGGAGCACATCTTATGAGGAGCAGCTGAGAGAACTGGGATGTTTTAGTCTGGAGAAAAGGAGGCTGAAGGGAGACCGTCTCGCTCCCTACAACTATCTGAAAGGAGGGTGTAGAGGGGTGTGAGTCAGTCTGTTCAACCAAGGAACAAGTGACAGGACAAGAGGAAATGGCCACAAGTTGCATGAAGGGCAGCTTAGATTGGATATTAGGAAGAATTTATTTCCTGAAAGGGTTCTCAGGCATTGGAAGGGGTTGCCCAGGGCAGTGGAGAAGTCCCCATCCCTGGAGGTAATTTGAGTCATGTAGACATAGTGCTGAGAGACATGGTTTAGTCGAGGACTTGTCAGTGTGAGGTTAATGATTAGACTCTGTGATCTTAAAGGTCTTTTCCAACCCAGGCAATTCTGTGTGATTCTGTGATCATTTGCCCTCTGGATACTGCAGCTTGGAAAAAAAAAATAAATCTCTTCAACAGAGAACAAAAGACCATGCTCTTGGTTATCATTCACACAAATCGTAATACCAAGAATATATGCAATATACAGTGGGACTCACCTGCAACCTATGTCATAAGAACAGCACGCTGTTTCTACATGGTAAATTGTGTGGTAAATGTCACATTAGCACATTATATAAAAAATAACATTTTCTTCTATTTCTAACTTTATATGAGCTTCCTAGCCTACCACATCCACCTCTGCCCTTCGGTATTTTCTTCAGATTACTTGCATTCATTTTAACATTTATTCCGTTAACTTGAAATGTATTCTTCAGCTATGAGTAGGAGCGAGGTAAGCATCAGCTATCCATATAACCAATGAACTAGTTCTTTCCTGTATGCCTTTTGGTATCAGAGGGTACTGAGATACAAACACAAACACACACACACATATATATATATATATATATACACACACACACACCCCCCTGTCTCAAAGGGAGAGGGTGTGTGTCTATATAAATAAACATATCGACACACACCCCCCTCTACATTTATTATATATAATTGTATATATGTAATTGGCAGGTAGCTGAAGAGCCTGAAGAAGATGACAGTCGACCACTTCTTCTCCAACACTGTAAAAAAAAAAGAACAAACCCTGAACTGGACGTGTGTTTGTTCACACATTTGGTGCCAACATTTTCTTTGAGCGTTGCCCCCAGCTCCATGCTACCCTTTCATGTTCTCAGTTGCAGCCAAGATTTCTTAGGCATGACATGTTACAATCAGACACCAGTAATTTATTCACATACCTTGCGTCAGATTACACGTTTTGCCCCCTCAGGAATGAAAAGCCTTCCCTTGCACTAACCAGAAGTCATTCTTATGCTCTGTGCTACCAAAGCACCTCAAAGAAAAGGCAGGACCAGGCAGCAGTTCCATCACCACCACCTACAAACAGGGTCACAGCCTGGGGAGTGCTTCACCCATGGGGAGAAAAACCAGCTCCACCCAAGCCCTAAGTAGGCACAGAAAGGCTTTGTTCCTCCTTTCACAAAAGACTATTATTATGTAAATAACTTAACTAAGGGGTTAATGAGCCTCTGCACTGCAACAGGTCACAACAAGGTGACTGAATTTGTTTAAACAGAGTGTTAAAATGAATGGTTTGAATAGTTTTTGCTATACCCTACAGAGGATACATGGCTAACGTTTGCTTCCTCAATTCCAGGAAAAAGTGAAGAAGGCCAAGATACATTTAAGGCCAAGATACATTTTTAGCAAGTGTGCAACAGCTCTGACCACACTGGCTATAGGTCAGTATCAGCAAACAAAAGAAGGCCAGGGCATGAGCGATTCTACCTGCAGACCCCACCGTTTCCCTGCTCACAGACATCTTGGCAAGACTCTGGCCCAGGCCAGTTGGTGTTCTGCCACGCAACGCCTCAGTGCCACATGGGTGACAGCTCCAGTGAAGGACTGTTCCTAGCAGGCTGTATGGATCAGGTCTCTCCCTATCTCGAGAGAAAAGGATGTTCTTCTAGACACACATACCATACCACACCATCAGCCCTGATGATCACACAATGAGTGTTAGCCCATTTTATTCATGAGCACAAAAATGACCACCAGTTCTAAAATGGAAATGACATCTGGCAAGAATTGTTAAGCAGGAATCTACCTCAGGAACATACTTAAGGCTCACAGGCAACAGTGAACCTCAGCAAACATCTAAACACCTGAACAATTACAAAGGAAGCCTAAAGATATCTGAGCTAACCTACCAAAAAAAAGTTAGTGGGGATTCAACCCAAACTTCTATAATTATTGTTTCAGTTCAAGAAAATATTTCAGTTGTGAATGACAGCAATTGAAAGCAAGAAAAAAAGAGTAAGAGAGGAATAGCTTGTGTTTTTAAGGAGGGAGCAAGAAACAATTTGGCATGTGCTTTTTCTAATAAAAATGGACCAGAATGTTACAGTGTAAAAACCTGAATATTCAACTCTGAAAAGAACAAAGCTATTTCAGCATCTGTTGAAAACACTGCATTATCTCAGAATGTAACTATGACACAAATATACAGAACTATAAATACAATTACATCTGTAGTTTTTATCTAAAGTAATCAGATGTTATGCATGAGAATATCAAAACCAGAAGGAACACATCAGGTTTTGATAAAGGTTGAGATATTCTAAGATTTATATGGCATTAAATTTTGTTCTAAATCAAGACAGACCAGTTCCTAGCCTCAAAAGGGAGAAATGTCCAACTTCATAAAGTCCACTTTTTTCCAGCTCTCTCATTGTTTTTACAGGAAAGGTGGTAATATGTAGCCAAATATAAAACCACAAGAGTTTGCAGGAAAGAATGTCTCCTTTGCCTATACTTACAAAGTTGTATATCTTGTTCACAGCTGAACCTAATATTTTCAAAAAAGAACATAACCCAAATATTAAGGGACAATGCCACATCCTCTAAGATTACCTGTAGGGTGAAAGCAACCTTATTGGAGATTGTTAGTTGTTTACTCTTCTGCTATTCAACATTTGTTGAGACCACTTGGGAGAAAAACCCAGATCCTCTTCCTATTTTAAACTGTGGAATTATTTTACCTGTTCTGTTTAACTGAACTCTCTCAAGTCACTAACATCGGATTTTTGTTCAAATTAAACTACTAGGGAAAATCTGTCCTCTGAAAGTGACAAAACCAAAGAACTTCCCAAAAGTGAGAGCTGTGTTGCATTTCCTTATTTGTGAACATCCTGTTCCAAATTTCCTTATTTTAAAAATCAAGAGCAGTTTTCATACTGAAAGCCAGTCATCCCAGTGAATGTGTAGCAATTTCGATCCAGTTCATCAGGGTTGGGATTTGAGCTGGTAGGAAACAACACACCCTTCATGAAAAGTAAGCATACAATTTCTGGACAGTTTTCTGAATGGAGAAACTTCACAAATCCACCAGGAAATTGCATCAAAACTCTATATAATGATTCTTCCAGGCATGATTTATCAGGTGGTGTTATTAAAGATTCAGGATATATTGTTAAAATCTACCTGTAGATTTCTTTTTGCATATGCCACACTGGAAATCATTTAATGTAATCATGCATTGAGATGCAGTTTCATAACTCAGCTGCTCTGAAGTCCAAGCTGATGCTAAACAGGTCTCTTCCCAATGTTCCTCCTCACATCCACCACTCCCTACCCCTGCACGTGCCGAGAGTCCCCTTCACCAGCGCTGTCCCCCCAGAGCTATGCTGTCACACAGCTCAAGGAGGTGATGGAGGACAGGGGGGTAGAGCAAGGATTGATTTCTCAAACCAAATCATGACTTTTTTTCTTCCCCTCCTCCTGCCCTAAACTACCAACAGAAGAATTTCAGGAGAGGTTAGGGAATGAGTTAACAACTCAACCACAGATCTTACCAGGAATAAAGATCTGGGTTTTGGGGTGTTTGGTTTGGGGTTTTTTTTGTGGTGGAGGGTGGGGGTTGGTTTGGGTTTTAATGCTGGGGTTTGTTTCTTTTTCAATATAAGAATCAGAACACCATAATTAAATTTTCCCTTTTCTCTTTTACACTTTTTTTTAGCTAAAATAGGAGCAAAATGTTTTCCCCTGCAATTTTACTACCAAGTTGCAAAACTTCTCACAACAGAGGTTTCTAATGGAAATTTTGACACATGCTTAGCTAGAGCCACTCTAGACAGTGCTGGTTTGTGCAAGTTCTTTCCATTTAAAGATCTTTTACTTTTTTATACATGAGAGACTTTCCTGTAAAATTCTAAATTTGAGTTGGCTTTTTCCTCTTTATTTAAAATCACTGATGTTCTCTTCCCTTACAGAGGTTGTTGAAATGCAGTTGATTGGGGTTTTTTTTCTTTTTTTTGAGTGGAAAAAAAAAATGCATTTTCTTAAAGCTAAGAAAAGTCAGATATCTAGCACTTAATTGCTTTGCATCCAGTGCATGTGGAACACTGCCAAGTCAAAGTGGCAAGTGAAAACAGCAAGCAGAAACTACTTTGGACATACATAAACAGCTGCTTGAAGTAATGGAGAAGAAAGGCTTGCAAGGGATAACTGGCCAGTCTAAAGCCATATGATGTATAGATCTGTATAGATATTTCTTAGGTGCCAAAAGCACTATTGTGCTTTAAATGTTTTTGGAGACTTAGTAAGTCACAGAAATCAAATCTCTTTCTGCTTGTATTCTGACAGGAAAAAAAAAAAAAAAAAAAAATCATTATTTTTCCTGTGTTCCCACTGACTCCCACACTAGCACTATAATAATTGCTTATAATTCACTTTTGGAATTATCAAGTATAGTGGAAAACTGTAACTCCCCTGCTCTCCTCCCCAGTCATAAAACTGAAGCAAAGGTCCAGCAGCACTCCTTTCCTTATTGGCTCTTCAATCATTTGTGAGAGAGTTATCATCAATGCTTTCAAGGAACCTCTTTGATTGCACTTGACTTGCAGTGTTATTCCTCCAGCAAATGTCAGGGTAGAAGTGAAGTCACTCACGAGCACCAGGGCCTGCAACTGTGAGGCTACTTTCAGCTGACTGTAAAAGGCCTCAGCCACTTCCTCCTCCTATTTGGCTTTTCAGCTTTCATAAATCAAGACTGGTGTTCCTCTTACACTGTGTACATACTCATGTTCATGGCAAGGGGGCTGGAACTGGATGATCTTTAAGGTCCCTTCCAGTCCAAACCATTCTGTGATTCTATGATACTCTTGTGCATCTTAAGGTGGGTCACTTATACTCTGAGTAAGGAAGGTGTTAGTGCTTGTCTTACACAAATGACTGAGTAGTTATGTAGCAAACAGGAAAGTTCCAGAGCTCACTTTCACTAAGCTGAGAAAGTTAGGGGGTTTAATTATTGTTTTTACTTTTCATAAAGAGCAGAGGGTAGAGACAAAGTGACTATGAACACGAATCAAACGGAAAATCTGATGGTTAAAAAATTTGGGATGGGATGCAATTCTTCAGCTGGGTCTAAAGTTTAACAATTAAAAAAAAAGAAAAACAAACAAAAAAACAAACCACACAACAAATGGAAAACTGTCTGGACGCTTTATCTCACCACTGAAACAAAGGTGCCAAAAATACATAGTCCCCACCCAAATATCATTTCCCACTGTCTTCCCTTCCTGTCTGGAAAGAAAACCAAACCAGCAAAACCAAAAGGTTCAACACTCCATCTCATCCCACTCCCTTTGGTTACCATGAGCAAAAGTTTACAAGTCTCTTTGTGATTTCTTCTTCCCTGAACAGGAATGAAATAATCATTGTCAGGCACAGAATCACTTTGCCAAAGTGGTACAAGGTTATCCTACATGACATGATACAGAAGGCAGTTTCACCCAGGTTTATTTTAATGAACAGACATTTCACCACTGGAGCTGATAAACAATTCCCAGTGCACTGAAATAGAAGATGGAATACTTATAGAAATATATATTTTGTAGGTCCTCATTCCTATAATAAAAACAAGGTAGTAAAGTACTACTGTATGTGACCTGTACAAGCAAACTCGTTAATACCTTTTAAGTTCCACCCAACCCTAAAAAGACACATCTCATTTAGCTGCTTTAAAAAAGAAACATCATATTTGTAAATTACATACTGCAAATGAAGCAAGCAGAAATCACTTTCTCTAGATAAAAATCAACTAGCATGAAGCATGCTATGTTCCATGGTTATCCATACCAAATTCACACTCAACAAACAAAAAGGAGTACTAGGATGAGCTAGTTCTTTCTGTCACCATCCTCTGTAGAACTCATAAACGTGTTCCTGGCAGGATCCTCATTTTCTAAAGAGGAAATGAAGCAACAAGAAGTCAAAGTGAGTTTACCCAAAGTGGTCCAAGAAGCTGATATGAAACTAGATGGAGACTGAAAACCTGGGTTCCAGGCCTTTTCTCTACCCATTAGAAAGCATCAGCTAGGAAACAAAAAGACACTTGTTTGGTTGTCTCAGTCAGACCATACCACTGGTATTTGCACAGCAGTTTAAGAAAAGGTGAAGTTCTGACACTTTCTGCACAAGCTTTTCCCCCCACCTCCCAGCCCATAACTTCATGTAAACTATTTTTGCTGTGGGAGAAGTAAATGCTCAGGCATTTGCCAAAGACCCTTCAGGAAATGAAATAACTACTCTTGGTCTGACACTAACACTGCATATCGTTCTCATAACTTAGATCCTTCCTCACCTCTTTGCTTAAATAGATTCAAGTTCTTTAGTAACAGCTGAGCCTGTTCCTGATAGCTTTACCTGTCATTTTAGATAAAATTTTAACTTCTGATTTCATGTATTTAAAACATGTTTCCTATATTTTCATTTTCCCATTCTACTTATAAAGCCCAATCTGTTTGGCATCTACAAAATTTTCTTTAAATTTAACATTATTAAGGTAAAGCCTGAAACGGGCAGAGAGCCCAAGCATGGTTTTGTGGCTTGGCTTGAGTTCAAACAGCAAGAAGTAATGGAATCTGAAGGCAAGAAATCCACCTATGCAAGTCAGGACCATTATCAAAACGGCTCTGAAGCTTTTCTGCTCTAAGCACTCACTTTCTCTATAGATGCTGCAAAAATGAGGCCCAGACCCCATTTTCTCCTCCCCAACATGTATTACCATGAAATCAAATGACAGGAATTACACACCACAAGATTCCCAAGCTGCTCTCTGCTGTCTTCTCTAGTAGCATTAGTGAAAAATAACCACTAGAACAGGTCTGCTGTATCAGTGCACGGACTCTCCTGAGCAAGGGAGGTACTGACTGCATTTGCAAATGCACTGCCAGATTACTTCTCATTCAACGATAATGACCACAGACCTTATATAAAGAAACAAAGGTTCAATCAAAACATCATAGAGCTTCCCTTCAAAGGGATAATTATCTTTCCACTTTGCTGAAGTGCAAACTAGCAGAATTGGAGCCAGTTAATTAAACAGCCACGTAAGTTACATGCTTATTTTTTGCTACCCTGCTGTGCAACTTGACAGTCACCGAGCAAAGGGAAAGAGAAAAGCAGGGAAAGTATTTGTAAGTGACGAATTAAGGACTGTATTTTGCAACCAAGAAGCAGTTAATGATGGAATTAGTTTATAGACCCCTCGGGAATGAAGCCTTGCTCACCGGCATGAGGAAGGATTACACAGTCTGACAGAATGGGCTGGGCAAACCACTGAGGAAAAAACACAGACCAGGAAGGGCACTGAGAAAAGTTACACACACATGAGATAAAACAGCTAATCAGTTTAATTAAATCCTTTTTGTTTAAACACTTTTGTAAGGAGACATTCTCTATCTCTGTGACAATATTTTGTATTTTTTTAAATAACATTCTCAATTATTTTATTATGCATTACTATCCAGACTCTGTACCATCTGGAGAGTAAAAGTTCCCTGAATCCTCTTTCTCTCTGTGCCTCCGTTGTGTTAACTGGTTACTATCTTTTCTAGCAGCTCAAATCGTTGCCCTAAGTTTATTTCTTCATTCCAGTGCAATGACCAAGAAGTCAGACTGCACTGTCAGAAATGTCCACAGCTTCACACAACAGCACAACCTCTCCCAACACTTGAATGAACACCACTTAGTTTTGCTTTCAAAATCCTGATTAGCTATATTGTGAGACAGTAGAAAGCACATGACCAGAAACGCTGCACCATACACTCTGTAAGCAAATGTCATCGTGTATAAAGCACACCAATTTTTAAAAGTAGCCCTTCAGAGCCCTGAGGATGATAGTTCACTCGAAAAAACAATGGGAACATTGAGCCATATCCCAAGACTGAGACTGCCTATGAAAACTTTGATAGCAGTGAACTTCCACAAAAGTTGCACTATGTTAGACATGATTAAAAGCTCACATTAGCATACACTATTGCCTTTGTGTCATCTAAATATATAGTAAACATAGTACCAAAAGTGATCTTCTGAATTAGACCACAGTTGAGCTCTCAGTTCCAACCCAGAACAGCTGAATTTTAGTGATTTGTGCCTAAACAACTTTCAAACATGTTTTTTTTGTTCATTATTCATTACATACAAATACATATTTACAAATACTGATATTATTTGTCCTAATGAATATCTAGAAATATTAAGAACTTAAGAAACCCTAGCAATGTACCATCTCTACAAACACAGCTGTTCTTCCAAGGAGAGATTAAATGGTTAAAACTACTTTTAAATGTCTACATACTTTTTTCCTATGCAAAATACTTCAAATTGAAGATCTTTGCTCCCATTTTAGCCAAATTATATGAGAAATTAAATATGAAGGGCTGTACAGAGTATATAATTCCATTCTCTACTCATCTCATTAAACCTGTGAAATAATTAATCCAAGTTAGGTTAATTAACTCACTTTTGTGACTGAAGTAAACCTACTGGAGGACTATTGCTACTGTTTAAACACAGATTAAAGCTGCTGTAGCAATACCCTGCCAAATAGTAATAAACACTGTGACTTTACTCTTTTTGCTGAGACGTAACACCAGCTCATGGTTCACATGCATTTATGACTACAGTAGGAGGTTGAAGATGAGAGGGAGAAGAGAAAACTGTAAGAAGCCAACTCAGTCATGGCTGGTTTATACCTGCCATTGAAACTGTATAATTTATTTCTAATATCTCTACTTTATAGCAATGATATCTTGACACGGCTGAACTTGTTCCTTATCTGCATCTGTTTTGGTATATTTTGGTTTTTGCAAATAAACTGTTTCATAAACCAACCATACCCCAAACATTTCAAAACAATTTAAAACATTTTAAAAGTTTAGAACACTGAATATTTTATTAGCATTAGAAAGCTTCCTATGTGTGTAAGTGCTTATTTTGAGATTTTTTTCTAACTATTTAGCCCAAATTTGACTGAGAAAATGAATGACTTCTTACTTCAATTAAGAAAGAAGCTTTTCAGGACCAGGAGACTCCTAGGATTATTTTGTAAAGTTTGCACTTGAAATAATTAGGTTTTTTCCTTCCAAATGATAAACATAAACATGAGTCTGAGGAAAACAGATTTAATATAAAATTAGATTTTGAACTGTGCAGCCAAATACATGGCTTCCTGAAGCAATATTCTGAGTGTCAAAAAATTCACCATCCATTGTTTGACACAGATGTTTTTAAAACTAAATATTTGCCAGTTTTGAGGCATTAAAGACCAAGAAAAAATTAGTCACAATACTATCATCACTCTTCAAATATTTTATTATGCATTAACTGTAATATTTTGTTTCACTAAGTTTTTTCACATCATAGTGCTGAATGCTTCTACTCCTTTTTAAAGTCAAGACAGTAAAAACATCAGGCTACTGGTGACAGTTCCTAGGAATAATAATCTATCAACAGAAAAAAACAAGAAAACACTGTTACTCCAATACTTAGCCATAAGTCTGTGAAAACTGCCAGCATCCAAAGTATAAAATAACCATGTATTTGTTTGCATTGAAAACTACTACAGGTTGATTAAATTTGATTAATACATAAACATTGAAGAAAACCTTGACAAACATTTATTAAAGTTATAAGAAAACATTAATTAAAGCAAAGATTTTCAGCTAGCCCACCCTTTTCTACTGACAGTAGTTTCTCTCAGTAATCATTTTATTTCCTTCACAATTGTACACCTCAAATGCAACTTGCTGATGAACACTGGGTTAAACGTTCAGTTTACCACTAGAATGAGCAGGAATTAGAATCACAAACTCCTTTGCTAATGGTCTTTCCTTACTATGCAGGAAATATATTACATAGTGAATAGTACTATCACCCATTAAATATATTTCCTCAAAATATTTTGGTACTATTCACATACTTTTGCAGTGTAAGGAATGTCACCAAAAATCTGCTACGTTTGCTGTAGAATTACATCATGTAGGTATGTAGTCTGGAGATACAAATGAGAGTAAAGGAACTTTCCACTACCTCGAATACAGCACATGTGTTTGTTGGGTCTGAACTGAATCTCTTCTAAGGTAATCAGTACTGCAAGTTGGTCACACAAATGTTAAAGCAGCAGCTTTTGCCATGACGTGGAAAGTCTGACAAATCCAAAACTATTTTTTGTAACAGTGAGATTATTTCACAATATGTTAAGATCATTATGACATCTCTTGGGTCCTTCACATGGTTACTTTAATAGATGCAATTTTCTTTCCCACAAACAACTTGCCTTTTTTCTCCACTCCCTCCCCCCTTTTCCTGATGACACATTTCAAAGCTCACAGTGGTTGTCACCCTGCCTGCTCCTGGGAGCCCCTCAGACACTTCACCCACCAGTTTGTTCATTCATCAACTTACTTGCTGCATGCAAAGAAATCTAAATGTTTTCTTTCTGATTACTTTCTTTCCCTAAAATTATCAAGTCCATTATTTACAGCAGCAGTATTAAGCATTTTCTCCCAGGAGCAAATCCAAGGTCTGGGATTCTTTTCTGTCTACTAGTATCATGTGTGACATTTTCATACCTGGGGATGGGGCTTAGTTTTCACTCCAAATTACATCTTTAGACATAGAAAGACGTCAGCTTCATCTCTCTTTTGGCTACAATTAATTTTTGGGGAAATAATAAAATATCAAAGGATTTTAATTATGATTTTTTAAAAAAACACTTATTAGTAATTCAAAACTTCACCCTTACAATACAATAGTTAAGGATTTTTGCAAGACATAGAATGCAAAAAGCAAAGGCTGTTTAACAGACTGGCCTAACCTTTTAGTTTATTATTGTGATGATTACTACAACATAGCCCATTTCAGAATTAATCTGGTAGAAAGGTGAAAGGTAGGTATTTTTTTATTCAAGACACTATTCTTCAGGTTTTTTGAGCTATTCTCTCCAATTTCTAGTAGTTAACTAGATTAATTTTTCTATTAATCCAAATCAGAAATATTTTCTTCCTCTTTAGAAATATTTTCAAGAATTATTAATTTTTTACTTCCTCCTCTAAAAGAATAAACTCATTTGTTTTGTGACCAGTAAACAGATACAGAAGAGGAACATTGAAGATTTCTTTGCCTAGCAAATTAAAAGCCATATCATACAAAAATAGAACCTCCTACACAAACATACTTTAAATACATTTCTTAGAAGATAGCCAGTAAGCTATTAAAGAACAGTCATGATACATGTGAGAAGCTTCACTTTTCTGAAACACTGAAAGCATTCTCTCTCTGTAACACATTTGTTACCAACATCAGAAAAAAAGTTTTCCTTCTCCATATTTAGGCACAGTTTTATATGAATTTCCCAGATTGGCCCTCTCCTTTGATGTTAAAAAGATAGAATACTTCATGATAAAGCTCCTAGTAATACCACCAGAAATAATCTGTAACCGCTGTCCGTGACTATATAAACATGGAGAGAGTAGTATCAAGCAACCATAAAAAATTTAACTCTTTAGGCAACTTGAAGTTTCCCTTCCAGAAGCAAAAATCAGCACTGGAGAAAAGTCAGTTGGAAAACAGAATTTCAAAGCAGTGCCTGAAACAAGAGAGAAACAAAGGAGGACGCTCCTCAGCAGCACCAACAGCACCAAAGATGTCTGTCAGTGGCAGCGCGGGAAGTGCCGTGAGCACCCAGACTACAGCCAAGACAGCCATTATAAAATCAATATTGCATCCGCCCGCAGTCAATAGCAGAGGTAAAGATCCAGCCCTGTGCTCAGGGAACACAAAACCAATTGGATTTCAGAACATACTGTACAGTTCCTTATGCTTTAGATGACCGTAATAAAGATATCTTTACATCTTATAGCAACTGGAGCACCTTCTGTTTCTCACCCTTTCTTAACTGGTACTTCTGAGGGATGTCCAAAAAAACCCAGATAGACACTAATATTCAGGTTTTCTGCCACTTGGCTGAGCAATTCATGTGACAAAGCTATTCTTTGAACCACACCTCCAAGCTCTATAACCAATTCCACTATTTCAACTGGAAGATGAATATTAAATATGCTCCCAGAAGCACCTGCCTGGCTCTTTTTAGGCTACAAAAATACTCAAATTTAACAAAACTTTGGAAGAGGCTTTGTGTAAGTTAAGGGTTTTTTTCCCATTTTAACAAGTCTACATCAGAAAACAAAAACTCACCCTAAATCAAAGCAGGGTCAAGAAGAGATACCACTTCTGAAGTCACTAACCTACAATTAAGACTAACGAAAGCTGTGTCAACTGTGAGCCTTTACAAGGTCGAGCACAGCAGATCAGACCGAACAGAGATTCCTGCTCACTCAGGACACAGAAAGGATGGCCTCAAAGTGAGCTGGCATTCACAAACCTGTCTGTGACTATCAAACTCCTGACTCAACTGATGCTGATGGGGAAACGTGGAGACATGTCTGTCTCAATCAGACAAACAAAATTAATGGTCACTTACCTTTACTGTTACTCTTTCAATTTCCCCACTAACAGCTGTTCTTATGGAAACTTAATTATACCAAAAAAGCCTCAGTTCACTTTTATTGTCATTTCCTATTCTAAACTTAACCCCATGCCCGAGTACTCCCAATTAAATTAAGAGCTCAGCCTTTATCAGTATGTGGCATATGATGGATATCTCAATTTCAAAAAATTCTTACTTGCTTTAAACACTAGATTTAGCAAAGCAAAGCCTTAACTTTACAAGTAAAACAGAAGCATCCCTTTTCAAAGTGGCTGACTTTATACATAAAGATTCAACTGGTTATTTGTACAAAAGTATCTAATGCCTAAACAATATGCTAGTCAGGCAAGGACACAAAGATCCTGACTGGATCATACTCAGGATACAGTCACAGAGTTCCAATAATACTTCCTTATAGGAACAGACAAAAACTAAACATCAGCTTTACAGACACAGATAGCTGCTCTAGAAGCAAAAGGAGGAGTGAAAGGTTAAACTTTCACAGCTTATAAAGTTTTATATTACAGTTGGCAAGGATAAAAATTCACTTAAAAGTCTTACAGAGGTGTTTTACTAATTTAAGCTTCAATATGTCTTTTAAAATGGTTAGAAACCTACAAAATTCCTCCTTGTGCAAGACCTCTGTAATGCAATAGTGCCCTGAATACCTTGCCACACACTGCAGTCCATTGACTTTTGTCTTGCAGGTCTGCTGGGGGAGAGGAAGTTTGGGATTGAGGAGGGCCTCCTGCTCAACACATACTCAGTAACAGCTCCATAAGGGGCTGCCCCTGTCAAGGCAAGATTAAATCAACACTATTTGAAATGTAGTTCAGACTGCTGTGCTAGCAGAATTCATCCAAACATCTCAGAGGGAGGAAGCAGACCGTGACAAATATTTCTTTATGCTGGCACTATACAGAGATGAACAGCTGTTACAGCGAAGCACAAACCTGCCTACTATTCTGAGCAGTAGTAGGAGGACAGTCATTCTTTGAGCTTGTATGACCTCTCTGATGCTTGAAGTTGTTGAACTGATTTGCTCTGTGCTGCTGTTTGGCATAACTTTGGAGTCTACAGAGCAGACTTTCCAGTTCCATGAAAGCTGGCCTTCTCTCTAGGCTGAAGGGTCCAACTGTTATGGATTCTATAAACTGACTATAAGCTTTTTGTAGCCCAGAACATTTGTGGCAAACCATTTGCCATCCAAGTGTAATAAACAGTGAAAATGCAATAAACATGAATTGAAGGTAAACACTTACGGAGAAGATGCTGTGGAGGATGTTAGGATGACAGGCAAAACCACGTCAGGGAGGCACAGACGCAGCCATCCCGCAGTGTGGGTGCAGAACCAGCCACCAACGCCGCTGCTCCCACGGCCTCTTGGCTCCAGAGAGAGCAGGGATGGTGATGACCAATGCAGATCACTCCTGCTGTTTTAATTTACCTAATGTTTTAAGGCATAAATTCCCTCACAGCCTGCTGAGGAGACTGGTCTGCTTACTGTAGCCTGTGTGGAAAGCCCTGTCAGAAGATCACCCTATGAATGATCACGATGACTACCCATACAGCTCAGAGAGCAAGCGAAGTCACTAAAGGAGCTACTGATTTTAAGAAGCAAAAAGTGTTCTGGGAGGTGCAGTAGCAATAAAACCTTCTACTTACTGAACTTAGACATTTTCAAAAAAGAGATAGCTGCATTAAAGGAATCACTAAAAGTTTTAAAGTCATTCAGATGTGCTAATACACTGAAGTCTCCAAGTTTAAAAAGCGTGAAACCAGAACTGCCTGCTATTGCTAGAGGAGTTATGTTTAATCATAGGGCCTTAAAAATCATTTCACCCTACACAACAGTTTACTCTGAATACCATAGACGTAACATTTACAGTAAAAAAACAGAAAATATAATCCTATCACAAAAAGAAACATAGAAACATACATTTTTAAAGATTAGAATATAAAATGAATTCAATAGCAGCTACAAATTGGGAGTCATGATTATTTAAACAAATAGAGCTTTTCATCAGTAAAAGTTACACAGTGTGATTCAAAACTTAGTATTTTATGGAAATTAAACAAAATAAACAGAACATTTACTTTTGAGAGTTTAACTATTTCTCTTCAAATGCTAATATTCTGTAGATTTTTTAACATAAAACTTAAACTAAGATGCTTTGTTCCTATACAGACTTAGAAATATATCACACATGTTAACTCCAAGCAACTTTTAAAGTGGTCTGGAGCATTATATTCATTTTTACAACACCCAAAATCAAATAGCTAAAGAAGAATCTGATTTAAAATTATACATTCTCTTGTCCAAAGAGAAGTTTATCCATTTGCTTTAAAATTCTAAATGTGGCAAAATGAATTTGACAGACAACTATACATGTGCACACACACAAACCCCACCATGAGCAGGCATGTTAATAAAGCGTGTGCATGTAGAGACCTTAACGAGACACACATCTGGCAAGTGCCCAAGCACAAATAGCAAATGTACACACTTCTATCATAGCAGTACCTCTAAATGGTGACCAGAAATTAAGAACATCTTGTAGCAAACACAAAAAGACAAAATTAGTAGAGGATTAAAACCCCAAGGAGCTACAATACTTGCCATATTAAAAGGATCACAAAATAAGACACATAGTGGAACTATCTCAGAAATTTACATCCAGATGTGCTTGCTGAAATTTAAACCCAGCTCATCAGTATTTTATTGACAAATACACATGTTAGTAACAAACTTGCAAATATCAGTCGTATCACTCAGACTACCATCTCACTATTTGCAATCTAGTGGACTGCAGCCACCTCTTCTGTCAGCAGGCATAGACAGAGCAGCTCAGGTAACTCGTCCTCGCTCATCACCTTTCCTTGCCGAGGGTTTAACACTTCCCTTCAGAACACAGTGTGAGAAACTAGACCAGATGGCAACACAGGAGTGGTCAAGAACATTTCTTGAGTTATTTCAAATCAGTAAAAATACACATGAGCTTGAGACTTGAGTTCACTAAAGGCTTTTCAAGGAAATAAGCATGTCTTACACATTAGAATACATCTGAGCTTTAAAATGTCAGTCTCTCACTGTATTATACTTATAGTGTATCAAATTTACATTCTGCTCTTCCAAGCATAACTAAATCCTGCAGCTTAAAAATCTGTATGACTCATGAGTTTTGAAGTTCAGCTACATTCACCTTCAACACGGACAGCCCACTTACAGTGAAGGATTTCAGGACAATATTATCATAGTCAGTGCTTCACCATCTTCAGACAAACCCTTCCATGAGACGCCACAGGATTTCCTCAAACCTTCCATAACTCTACCTTTTCTTACATATATCTGAATTTTATTAACAATGCTCTTTCTTGAAAGGCACCTAGACCATTAGCTGATTCCTATTCAGACTAGGGGTGAAAGAGTCATGTTGCTGTATCTCAAAAGATCTTGCTCTGTTCTTTATTTTGAAAGCCACAGGCTGATTTCGGACTAAGCAGGACAAATAGCCTGTGGCCACTGCATGGCTGAAAACAAGAAAATTATATTACTGATTTTTACCTATTTATATCATTTTGGTAAGACTTTGGTCTTCCATCTACAATTGGTTTCCTTGCAGTTCAACTGCACACACCTTTCCGCATAAAACATACATATAAATTAGCAGACAAAACCAAGTAACCTCACATCATGCTAGCTGCTGCCTTCCCTCCAAAATGGAATTATATTAGCTGAACAACTTTTACAGCTTAAAGACTGAACAGAAGTCATGCTGCCTGAGTCACTTGCTCATCACCAAGGAACATTTTTTCAGTGTATCTTCTCCCACACTAAGTTTCCTCTGTTCCAGCATCACTCATTTCTCGTAAGTCAAATTACCCAAACTAAAGGTTGCTGGGAGGTTTCCCCTCCCCTCACTTGAAGCTGAGGTCTACACTTCTCCATGTGGTTAGGTGAGCTTTACTCAGTCTGAGTTTCCAGTGCTACTATCATCCAGCTGGTGTCTGTTAAACACACACAGTGGATCATCGTTCAGTGAAGGCAGCATCGGATCTTCTCCCACCCTCAAACTCCCCACAGCAAAAAAAGTGTCAGGGGGAAGGCTTGGGGAAAGGGACAGGAAATCTCTGTTATCAATAGACAACACCCTGTTAACTTCACTCACATGAATCTATGTGATACATACTTGGTAAGTGTTAAACTGAAACCAGAGTCTATAAAAATAAATCTATTTGATGCCAGCTGCATCATTAAATATACAATATTAAAATAGATAATATTTGAGGACAGTTATTTATACATAGCTATGACTGCTCCCCTGCTCCCTGTAAGAACCAAAATAAAAGGCAGGAGATGTACTTTCCCTCAAACTTGTGAGGAACAATTCATTTGTCTTTTTTTTCCTCCCTCCCTTATTTTTTTTTCCCTTCTCTTTTTTCCTCTCTCCTCCTCTCTAGTCCCTGGGCAACTGGCTGTAGGTGGCTCTGCTTGAGCAGAGAGGTTGAATAAGATGATATCTCGAAGTCCCTTCCAACCTCCACCTTTCTGTGACTCTCAGTTATGCAAGTCCTAAGAGCAGCATGTCCACTGGAAATGTAAGTCTGACAAGATGTAAACTTGAAGAATTGACTCTCCAACACTAATGACAATTGGGTTTTTTTTCAGAAAGAGACTGAATTTCCACCATAGAAAGGTAACTAAATGAATATCCAACTCTAAAAGAAGTAAAAGGTGAATAAGATTACCATGAGATTCAATTCACAAGCTGTGTGAATCAAAATTTGAAATTAGTTTCTGTGTATCCCCAACTCTGTCCCAAAGTACTCTCTGTTCAGGAATTACAGCCCAGCTGGAATCATTTCTCCACTGAAAATGGAGACACTGAAGATGAGATGTTGTGGCATTCCCTACACTCACGACAGGCACAGCAACAACAACCAACAGAGGAAGAACCATTTCTGTTCTTAGGGCAAGATCATGTTTGAGAACAGCATTTCTTCATTCAGTACTGCTGAAGACAAAACTGGAAATAATAATTACACAGTTAAAAAAAATAATCAAGGCCTGTTCAATTTAGTTTAAAAACCTTCACTCTTCATCAACATTTGAATACTCAAATATAAGAGCAGTAGTATGAATATAGGTTTAATCATGAATGAGTCATTAAAGTCTATTGCTCAACTCAGTGCCTTTTTCACATGCTGTCACAAAAAAAAAAAATTGTATCTCTACCTCTACTCTATATAATTAAGTCCAAAATGCTCTATCTCCAGCTACTGTAGGAGATACTAAGTCTATTCTCCTGATTTCAAGCAGTTAAAAACCACTGGGGGCTGAGGGTGAGAATCAAATGCTTCAGAATCCTTCTCTACATGTTGGAAACTATTAGACACAGTCATATATCAACTTTCAGAAACACAATGCAACAATTATTTTAAAATACTATTTAAAAAACAAATCTGCATGTGCATTTATCTTTCATCAAGTTTTAGACAAGGACACGACAACATGTATGTAACTGATATGTATAAACTAATTCCTCATATAAACTAATTATTAAAATAATTATGCAAAGTTTAAACAGGAGAGGTTTTTTTTAAAAAAATCCTCATCTTAAGAGAACTATTTTGCCAAGTCAAATTTTAAAATTCAGAGCAACTTTATCTCCAACAGTCAGACAAGTAATACAAACCAAGAACCAGAGAATGCAGCTCTCCTATGAATATTTGTGTCAGTTGGAGTGATTTCCTCACACCCTCCAATTCAAAACAGTTTGGGCAGGGGGGGAAGCAAAAGCTCATTTCTTACATCCTTAATATGACCTTTCAGTCAATATTAGAGATAAAGTAGAATTTTGCTACTCAAATACATTGGGATGATACCACCTTTCAAAGGAGTAAAAGTGTGCGTGGCCAAATTGTGATGTGTATGTTCTTCAGATAGGTTATCGAGGTCATCTTTGCCCTGAAAACAAGCGTATTCCATCCTGCAAACCAGAAGATGCACCAGCTTCCAAAAACATGCCCTAACAAGAAATAGTCTTTGGACAGAATGGTGGCAGGAGAAGCAGAGGCAACAGACTGGATGGGCAGGATCTCACCATTCAGAAGATATCTGGACAACCTTTCTCCAGCTTTTCCATTAAAACTTGTGGTGTGAGACAGAGAAAATAAAACCAAAGCACTTTAATTATGCTACTTCACTTAAGTTAAAAAAGAACACATGACAAATTAGAACTTTACCGGTGGTTAAATTAGATTTGAATAGACATTCAGCTGCCTAATAAATCTTATTTAGTTCTTCACTGTGAAGAACACTCAAACCCTTAAACTGGCTTTGACTTAACAGAGGTGGGTAAACTTAGTTCGTTCTCCAATTTACCCACAAATTCCAGATTAAACAGATACCATAAGCCAAATGGAATAAAATTAAATTACACACACTGAAACACTCCTTGGAGAAAGCTACTGACTGAATGTTGATTTTTCAGTAACAAAACACTGAGGTCACATATAGCATGGGGAAATTAAGACAAGACCAGTCACACAGCATTTTGTGTGTTCCCCTTGTGAACTCTGTTAATAAATTTGATAAACTACTCTCAGTGATCAAGTCTCTATCCATAAAAAGAAATTCTGAGAGAAGGGAATCTGAGGAATTACTTGCTTTTATAGAAACTAAATAACTGATTATGGGCTAAAAAAATCTATAACCTTATAACAGAAAGCAGAATCATGCTATTTAGTTCACATTTACTGATTTTGCCAAAAAGTCACAAGCCACAAAGTTATCAGATTCAAGTGTGGGTCAGTCAGAACTTCCTGTATTTTCTCCCTCCTTTACTCATCCCCTGCAAGCTTTTATGCTCCAACCCTCTCTGGCCATACCTCACAACTTTCAAAATTGCTAACTCACAAGAGCAGCACAAAGTCAAATGTCATATATCCCAACTCGACACCAAATTCAGTCCGCTTACTTACACAGAGGGGTAGAAGTGAACTGCTCCTTTTTTTAGCACTCATCTCCATTATATCGTTTTGTCCCACTCTTTACAAATAGAATTCCAAATCAATTTGAGGCTCTAATATCTTATTAATATTTTGATAGGACCAGAACAGTGAGAAAAGGTTTCTGCTATTTAATTTGGAAAGCACAAGTTTAGGCTGCATCAAGCAGTTATTCTCTAGTGATTCACTTGCAGATTTCTCCAAACAAATTATACTAGACGGGGCACATATTGAATTGAGAAGCAAAGCAAAACTCCCAGTGCAATCAAGTATCTAAGTTAAAAAGCTAAAGGGTGGTTGCTTAAAAATAAATCTCTCTGAACATAAACATCTAACTACCCTTTGTAACACCACTTTGAAGAGGTAAAGTACTATTCAAATAAAACTGCCACTCAAATATTAACAACATCAAAAAGAATCAAGTAAGCTCTCTGTGAAGGTCTGGTGAACACTTGTCGGACTAGCGAAATAGAAATGTATTCTTATTATTCAAAGATGAAAGAGCATCTATTTAAATGCATGTGAGTGTTTGAATAGTCCTTGATGGGACAGTATTAGTACTACCTATTTCTCTCCATTGTAAACTAAAGAGTATGTAAAATCTCAACTGCCAGTGTGGAACTGCATTTTAACACTGAAGTCACAGGCAGCTGTATTTGCTGACTGTATTATTTTTCCTCCCCAGGGGCCCAATCCTTCATCCTAAATTCACAGGGGAACCAAGCCTTGTGGAAGAAGAAACCCTGGGGACATTTTAGCAACACTGTGGTGGGGAGGGAAAGCTAATCATGAAAATGAGGCAGAACTATTACAATGGGAGCTCCAGGGCATGTAGGACTCAGAAATGAAAGTAGTAGTAATATAAGAAATATGACTAATCCAAGGCTACTTGAACAACTTTTTTTTGTCATCATGATGGGTATGTATTTCACCATCCAGCTAGTTACACTTGAATGGAGTACACTGTAATAAATAAAAAGCATTTTTGTAATATTAACTCCAGAAAATGTGTGATCTTCATGAAAAACACAAGACGGATGCAGAGAATCAGTACGTTATCAAGTACAGTGTGTTAAGCAGAATCAAATCTATATGGAATTTAAATAACTCAAACTCCCAGAATCTTTTCAAACCCTCACGTGCATACACATCCATCACCGTTACAATATTATTAGACAGTATCTTAAAGTATAAAGGTCTAGAAGAAATTTTTATTTTGTCTGAGGTTACTGCAAGTTGCTTCCATCTTTGATTTGGAGCATTCAGGAGAAATGTAAATATGAGCACAGGCACCAGACATAGGAATTTAGTCAGTGTTAAAAAGATAGAAGCACTTACAAACATGAATAAATTAAGTAAATAATCACATTTTGCAACTGGAGAAAATTAGGACACAGACTACCTGAGTCTTCCAACGACATCTGTGACTATCACACTGCAAAGGTATTTACTGACCAGCTATGCATATTTATTGCTCTCTAAATTAGAGCTTTACACAAGACTTAATGCCTCAGTGACCTGCAGACTACATCACAGCCACACAACTTTCTTGGACTAACGTTAAAAGGAATTCAGACTACAGTGATTCATCTAATCAGAAGGGCAGTTGGATTGTGTACCCAACACATTAATGTGCTGGGAGCTCTGCTGGCTACGTGATGACACCCACGTCATCACCTAAATAATTCTTCCCTCTGCAACCTCCACCCACTCCAAAAAAGGGCCAGAAGGTTACACCACTGTTGGCATCAGGATTCCACCTCTCTATCTCACAGAGGAGGCTAAGCTCTCGCAATGTCTAGGCTCATTGTGCTTTACAGACAAAGTTTCAGGTTCCTGAAGAGATTCTCTCAAGTTTGAGGAGAGGTGGTTGGTTGGTGGGAGTATGTTAACAGGGGTTTCAGAACAGAAAGAGAAAATCTCCCATTGCTGTCAATGTCAATTCGATATTCCTTTACAATGGGTATCGATATTTATTGGTGTTTCCTACGGGACGCAAAACAAATAAGTCAGTGACTTGTGTATTTGCTGTCACTATGCAAATTAACTGATATATCACACATTTAGTTCCCCTCAAGAGGTTCAAGCAAGCCATGGGTAGGATTTATTCCATATAAAACAAGAATTAGAAGGATAATCTATTACTGCAGAAACGTGGAACCACCTATCTCCGGATGTCCTAACACAACGAGTCGAGCTGCATGAGAGAACTGTTTTTACAGGAACATCCCACTCATTCACCTTTCCTATCAGGGATGTACAGAGGAACTCTTTCCAGGGGTGTCAGCTCTCAACTTGGATTTCAAAATATGGAAGGACCTTGATTTGCTTATCTTCAAACTGCAGGCTTGTTTAGTTGGCCTGCTGTTGCTAAAACACGGGAATACTAACAAAACCATTTGCCATTTAGACCAAGGTTTTTAGATGGCATTCAAACAGGGCTGAAATCACAGTCATTCAAAATAAAACTGCTGTTCAGCCATTATAATCACATGGAAGTAAATCCCAGATTTCTAAGACAACAACTTTTGGTTATGGCATGTAGTTTTTGAAACTATAGTAGCAAGTTATCGTTTAAGCACACAAACTAAATGTTAAAAGTCTGGTGGTTTCAAAATCCAATCTGAACTCTTCTCCTACACAGCCACCCACATGCTACATACAGAATCAGCATGTGGGGCCACACAGTTTGCCCTGTTGTGTGTATTAAACAAGATGGCTTCTGGATTAGAGAAAGGCTTCTATTAAGAAAGTGTTACAACTTGGGAGAATACAGTTGAAATACAAGGAAACGTGCCACAGACTTACCCCATTTGTCAGTATATTAAAAAAAGACTAATTTGACACATAAGGGAGACATCAAATAATTCTAGACTATTACAATAATAGAAAGAACCTCAATCAGCCAAAAGAAATTCAGTGAAACTGGAAGTTCCTCAAACTCAAATGTAATTATTAGAAAAACCTCATCACTTTTTACACTGGGCAACAGTCAGGAGGCCAAGTGCAAGGCTCCTTTATTTTACTGAAAATCTATCACAATTCTTCAAAAATAGCAGCATCCACTATAGCTTCAGTTTGTTTAATAAGGCACTGCTTCAGAGTTGAAAAACTAAGAAGAGTCTGTCATGACACAACGCCTCTAGAGATCTTTCATTCCATTTGCATATATTAATTTAACTCAGCTTATGTTCACCTGGCAAAAACTCACACTTGAAAACTACGATGGCTGAGACTGCATGTGAAGTTCCAACACAGAGACAACTTTCATACACAGGCTAAAAGGAGGCTCTTAAAATAGGGAATTATTCTGGAAACGCTGACACATCTTTAACACTGTGAGTGGGCGCCAATATAATACACACATTGTGTACACATATGTTGCTGTCTTCCTGGGAAGCTTAACTGAAAGCCCACATGGTTGATGTGGGACAGCAGGAATGCCTCTTTGAAAGAACTCATCCTGCTTATTCATAATATCTCAAACGAAACCCAAAGCATATGGTAAAATTATGCCGTTCCACAAAACAGCACTTATGACAGTGAACAAACTCTTCGAATCAAAACTACCCTTGATACTTAAACAAAATAACCTCACCTTGTTGACAGAACTTAGACACCATATTAAGCATTTAGCTAGAATTTTTTGCAGTCATCAACACAGTTTAACAAATTGAGTTGCATCCATTACAAAGACTTATTTTAGTTGTCCTCTTTTTGCTAAAGCACACACCCACTATAGAGGGTCAGACTCCCAGAAGAATAATAAAACAATAGATGGACCATCTGCTGCTACATAAAGCAAACTGAAAATCCAAGAATAGAATATATAGGGCATGCACTAAAATCAGCATTACCTTTCCATTTTCTTTCATACCAGATTCTTATCTCAGCTAGGCTTTTAAAAACAAAAACAGAAAAAGCTGCCACACAAGAAAGCTGTAGGAGCTTCCAGGCATAAATGTACCGAGTAAATGACATGTCCTTTGAGAAATTTTATTTTTCTTCTCTTGGCAATTCTTAAATCCATACACAAGGTTCCAGTGATGAATATTCTGCCTCCTGTTTACACAGCAAATGGTTGGCATTTATGGAACTGCTGTTCCACAAGGCTACAGAAGGATATGACAGGTATCAAATACAACCTCCATGGATATCCACAACTTAAACAACGTCTTCACAGCTGTCAGTTGATTTCACTGTAAGGCTTACTTGCCATTGTCCCCCCCAGCTTATTTATGCACATCAAGCATAACTCCTCAATAGGCTTAAAACAAGTGTGAACAATTAATTGCCTAAGGAAAAGATTGCCTTGGAAAGACTTGCTGCAGAGTAGAAGACTACCTGGAAAAGAAGTGTAAATAAACAGAGGAATAGTACTTTTACAGTTCTTTTTTTCCTCAGAAATATGGTCTCAAACTGCTGTAACAGATATGACTCTTCTGTTCCATTATATTGGAAGGATTTAGCCACTAGATACTTTTACCATGTTATGACAAATGCTAGGACATGGGTGTTGCCCTTTTGTTGCTTTATGTTGGGTAAACATAAGCAAATTTATTTCTCTAATATTTTAGTCATTAATTTCTTCCCTAGCTATCACCCATCCAGTAGCTGGGTGAGTTGGCCTTACAGGTTTTGAAAAAGTATTTATGTTAAAACCCCTTTTAGTCATCCACTCAAATAACAGACTGCATTCCCAGAAATCACAGATTTAATAAAGGACTGATTTTTAACAAAAATATGCAATTGTCTGTCCTCTAAGTCCACTTAAAGATACATTTTAATATTCTAACAAACTACATTTACCTTTTACGTTGCCCATTACAGTTTAGCATTAGTAACACTAAATTCATACAACACAAACAAATGAAAACTCTTAAAATCCCTTAGCCTTTTCAGAAGAGCATTTTATATGGACACTTCCTTTAAGCCACTAAAAAACTGCTACACAGTGTTGAAACATGTCTGTTCCTGGCTTTGGGCTTCATTAAAGATTATTTCAAAGTGACTGCCGGGACTCGTGATCCTCACCCTCACACAGCAGCTTCCCTCCCCCATTTTTTTTCTCCCTCCCAATGAAAATGGAAAAGTGAGAGAAAACAAACTCTTCTTTTTCTCAGTGGCACTTAAACAATTTCATAAGGCAAGGTTCCTTTGAGACAACCCTTGCTGGCCTGTCAGACAGATATGCATGTAGTTAATGAAACCACATATGCCCAGACTGGAGGACAGCTGCATACCAACTGGGTCACCAGTGATCCATCCTACTGAACACCTCCCAGATGAGCACTGTCTTTTTACATTACTGTGCTCTGTAAGAGATTAGAGCCCCATTCCTCATAGGGCATTAATTATGGGGATTAACAGTAAAAGGAAACACATGAACAGGATGTTACATACTTTTTTTTTTTGCTTTGAATCTTTGTGTATTTGCTACAGCCATGAATTACTGAGTAAAAAGGATATGCAGAGTTCTGAACAAAATAATACAGTATAGTCTTCCAGTCTGCTACCCTGAAGAAGCCTATTTAAAAAAAAAAAGTATAGGGGGGGAGGATTTTAGCCTGCTAACATATGACTTCCTCAGCTTGACAGAAAGAATTGGCTATATGTGTTACATTTTCAATATTTTCTGAATTGCAGCACAAAACAAGTATCACTAAGTTGTAAAAACACTTGGCCACTGGGAATGAGTTGTCAATAAGATGGAGTTTTGAAGTGGATTAAAAATTCATATGAAGTTAGAACAGACAGAAGCCTTTATCAGCACTCCTGCCAGCCACCATTGCTCTGCTGCTATAGCCAAAAAGCACAGAACCCTAAACACTCCTCTTTATTCTAGGAAAACCTAAAAGTGCTGCACTGTGAATTAAATGGCATAACACTTAACAGACATCAATGGCCTATAATGATCGAGGTAATCAGTAAAAAGTAACCTAACTAAAGCATAGGTGTCCGGAGTCTTCACTGTAACAAAAATACAAATGCAGAATGGCAAATACAGCCTGTTAATTATGAGCTACTCAGCATTAATGAGATGACCTAGCAACTGAGTATGTACTTTTCATATTTCAGTGTTTCAGAGCTGAAAGTTAGGACAATTATAAAAACATTATAAAAACATTAGAATTTTTTAGGTTTTTTTTCCTAATGTTTTAAAAACAAATACTTGGAAATAAAAAAGGTAAAAAATAAGCTAAGTTATAACATAGACATCTACTTTATTGCTAATGTATTAGGCAAGCAGATATTCTTAACAGAAATTGACATCACTTTTAATGACAAACAGTATGTGGAACACAGGCTCAAGGTTTGTGACCTCAACCTCTACTTCAGAATTTTCTGTATATTTGAACAACAACAAACAGAAACAATTTCAGGCTCTGTTTGATTTATCATGTCCTCCTTAAGCATGCATGACATTTACAGAGTATTAAATAAAACTTACACAGCTCTACTCTATGCCTATGGATGGAAGGCTTACGTCCCATATTTGCTGAAACTTACAACTTTGGGTTTAAAGAAATTGTTGATTTTTCTTTTGTTAAAAACTACTAAGCATTCTCCAAAAACAAGAATAGTGTGTAGATTGACACTAAACCTTAAATAACCTAGTAATATGGTAATTTAATTTTTAAAAGTTATGTAATGACTAATCCTCTGTAGCCCCATAAACCTATTAAGAATGTTGACATGCAAAAATCTGAAGATGCTTCTCTTAATCTTTACACACTCTCCCACTAGAGGTGGTTAGAATTAAAGGTCTGTTCTTGGCTACACACCTGTAAGGTCTCACCAATTAACGACTGCTTTAAAAAAAAAAGTTAAATATTGTTCTTACAAATGTTCTCAGGTACAAGATGTTTTCTTACTGACCCTGCATTTCATTCTTCCCATGACAAACATTCATGACTCAGAATCAACTGAGATGAGTTCACAGAATATTCTGTTGGCTAAGGACCATTTTCCATTGGAACAGTTTGAAAACAGATGCTAATAAGTTTGTCTTGCATTTATGCCCTTTAACTTGTAAAAAGAGAAGCAAATTTTTTCTCTTGGAGTAATTTTTTAAAAAATACAGTATTGCCTAAATTTACAATTTTAAGAGTGATAACTAACAAATGAACTTATCTCCTCTTCAAAAGGCAATAGTGTTTCTGATACAGAGCTAACAAAGGTGCTTGGGGTTTTTTTCAAGACAAATAAAGATGTCAGCAAAAGCCTTTAGGCCTAACATGTGCTAGGTTCCATCAGTAAGGGCTAGCACATAAAAAAAAAAGAAACAAATCAAGCTTATTAAAATGTTTCTTGTTTCTTAGTGTAAGCAAAACTAGAATTTGTTACACAATAATCCTCTATGCAAGCTGGGTAGTGATCACAGATTTTGTAGAAAGTATGTAGGTTTCAGTTGTTTGAACAACTCAATCAACAGATACCAGGAAAAAAACCCAAACAAACCAAACACTGGACTCCAGCTATAACTAATCAGGCACTGCAGAAGACACTTATTTTACTCACTTGTAAACAACTTTATGGATCCTTTTCTTTCTGCCACCAGCACTCAGGGTCTCATCCAATCCTGACAGGTACTTCCTGAGAGAATCTAGATATTCTCCACTCTTGCTCATATCAATCTAAACAGATACTGTGCAATACACTGGGTTTGAGCTCAAGAGAAGGAGAGATAGCAATCCATCAGGAGCTGATAAGAGTTGATAACTTATTATTCAGTATTTCTTCCTATCAGGAGACATATTTACATCAGGCAAAGTAGATACAAAATGGGGGCTAATATTTAAAATGAGATATGGCTGTGGATTTTATTTCTTTATACACATCTGTTCAGTATCACAGACAGAACAAATTAAAGCTCTGACTACTACTAGTGACAGCTTCACGTAAGAACTTGGAACAGATAAGGTCATCTTCGTATGCATTTTTGCTACAGGAGACAGGAATCATTTTCCTATTTATTGTTGCTTCAAATCTCAAAGCCATTTAGCTTCACTATTTTATCTTAGGGGAAAGGAAAACATTGCTTTGTGAATTGTCTCATCATGCTATCAAATAGACTGGAAAAAAGGTAATTAAATTTAATTACTTTTCCCAACATTTTTCTCCCCCTGTACATTCACAGAGCTTGCCAAAGATCAGCTAGAAGCAGTAAAAGACTAACTCATCAGGTGGGCTGTGCAGGTTCACAATGGAGTCCCAGTACATATGATGCACTGGATATTACAGTGAAATTCCATCTGTGTTGTCTGACTATTCAAGAGTAGAAAAAAAAATAAGTGAAATTCCCCTTATAAGAGATCCTTTTATAGAGAGACCACAACAACCTTACTCACACAGGAATTAAATATAGCTCACCAACATGTTACTATTGATTATAATCTTTCATTATATAACCCCAAAACACTTGTTTCTTACATATCTGCTACTTTCATGTTTCCCCTTTAGTTTACTGTGTTATATCACATTAGGAAGAAATAGTTAAATCTACTTTTACATTAGACATGCCAGATAAACAGTGAAGTCATTATTATGATGATCAACTATTACTGAAAGGAACTAAATTAATTATTGGTGAACATTGTTCACCAATGTTCTGATCCATCAAGATCTTTGCAAGTATAAAGTCAATGCATTCTTCAATATGTATTTCACTTCCCATAATGTAAAGTATTGGGTAATAAACAGATTATGGTTAAGATCTTCCATTATAAAACAGGATAGCTCTGTAGTTCTGACACGGGGAATCTGAGCAAACTACAGTGAAATCATACCATGTTTTATCATACGCCAGAGACAAAACCAAAAGTATTTCAATAATAAATCCTTTAGCTCTACCTTGGTTGCACTCAAAACAGAAAAATTCCAAATGTATTACTCATCTACATTACAACTGAGATGCCAATGACAGTCACCTGGCTGCTTGCTCAGGAAGTTTTATCCCTTATATAAGATCACTCAGTGATTTTTTCTTTTTTTTTCATTTGTGTCATGTTTGAAGATTGTTCTTCTTTTCAGACACAATTTACTGTCGATCCTTTCTGTGTGCTATTTCTCCTGTCTGTTTGGATTTTTACTTTTTTTATAGTTGCATTCATTGCACTTTTAGATAAATATCACATTTTCTTTCAAATCAAGCAAACGATATTCCTGTGCTGGGTCTCAGAGAACATGCTGTTAAATCATTTGGAGTTGTTCAATATAAAATACAAGAAAGAAAAAAACATGCCAACATATCAATCTTAACAGTAGCCAAACTGTTTTGTGCAGACAACAGCAAACTTACTTTTTGAACTAATAATCCTTGATCCTCCAATACCAATTAATAACACTAAAGCTTTGCCTCACTCTAGAGCATGTATAGTATTATTGTATAATCTGTAAAGACAAAGTTAACTTGAGAATGTGTAGCCACTGATAAAATCCCAAGCATAGAAGGTACCCTGAATGCAACTTACTAAATAATTATATTAACTCTTTTGTGTCATTTTTAAGATGGCTAAAGTAAATTCACTTAATATTGAAGCAAAGAACAGAATAGGAAGAAGAAAAGCTTATTTATGTCAAATGTTTACAAAATATTTTAAAAATTAATGAAATTATCAAAGTACTCTGTTTCTTGCACCTTACACTTCAACAAATGGAACTGGCATTTCCACCCATTATCATCTCCATCAATAAACCATTCTGTCTCTTTTTGACTGAATTCAAACTCCAACTGTATTAATCAAAACATACAATTTCACCGCTTTTCAGATTAAGGTGATTTCCTACTCTGTATAGGTTAGTGAAACTTTCTTTACTGTAAGTTTAAATGCATAGGAAGCATGTCTTCTAGCCTGATTTTTGATCAGGCATTCTTTGAGTAAAAGGATTTTCACTACAGCATGTCTGTTTTTATAAACTGTCTTTGCTATTTCATCAAAGACAGGCAGAAGAGCTCCTATTAACTAAACAGCAAGTGTACCACTTGAAAGTAATTATTCTCAACTTCCTTTTCATTTCTTTATATAATAAAAGCAGATTTTTATTCTTTCATGTTTGTAATTTTAAATGTAAAACAATGTCACAGAACATTAAGGAAAGGAAACCATTTATTTTTATAACCTGAAATTAAAATTATATAAGCTCATATATTTAGACAAACATTTCAATTAAAATGGACACTTTCTTCTAAAAGTTTTCTCTGTGCTTCTCCTTACATGACAAGTAGTTCTCATCACAAGGCTAGTGTTGAAGGCACCATAAAACAAATATTTAACCGCTGAATATAGCATACTTCTGACACAGAGAAGCAAAGACCAAATTTTCTAAAAATCAGCCATGGAGTCAAAAGTGAATGATGAAAGATCCCTTCAGGTCCTCTACAGGAGCCTTCCTTTTCACACAGTAAATTCAGGAGTCACTGCTGTCTGTTCTTCAAGAAGATTCTGAAGTTGCTATCTTGATAGGATCAGCTGGGCTTTATCATACCTAAGAATATAGCTCTGTTCATAGTTGGCAACCATGTAGAACCACGCTGCCTCCACAAGCACAGCTGTTCCCTCTAAAGACCATGTAGACAAGTACAGCGAGGGGATGTGAGAAACTGAGCTCTTACAAAGCGGAAACAGGGACTAGCATCCTCCCTGCCAAATCAGATAGAATATTTCCAGACCTCTCCCACCAAGAGTGCCGTATTTTCAGAAAACCACCTATTCTTCCCAGCTCATTTTTTCATCCTGTATTTCCTTCTAAAGCTGAAGCTGAACAACGTAGAAAATTGTCAGCACAGACATTGCATCAGTCTCACTGTATAATCCCAGTAGCAGAACTGTCATTAGCTTTATCACAAAGGAAATGAATATACAACACATGGAAAGTCTTGAAGACTGATTCCTCCTAACTTTGTGCATTTTGAGAGCTTTCACACCTGCACAAAGTGGGTATAAATGTTACAGCATCTTAATTTGGCAGCAGTCTTATATACACTTTTCACGGCAATAAATGATAATCCCAAGTGCAACAAGGAAGAGATCAGGCTCTGTACATTCCCTCACAACCAGCTGAACTCTGCTCAGAGTCAACACCACATTACTTCCAAGGAAATCTTTGAAAGAGATGTTGTACTAACACAGAAAATGCTGCCTGAATTTTTAACAGAGTATAAAGTAAAAGACAAATGAAGTGCACATATTACCCCTCTTCTACCCAACTAGATATGAATCAAGGATCTAAGTCAGTTATAAGAATTCACAAGTGATTATTTTTCCATTTAGGATCTTTTGTGTTTTTTTAAATCCTTGTCATCCTCTGCAATCTGAATAAATAGTTGCCTTTAAATTCACAGAATACCAGGCTAGAAGGGTCCTCAAGGTCCTGGTTCAACCTTTCTTGGCAAAAGCATGGTCTAGACAAGACAGCCCAGCACCCTGTCCAGCCGAATCTCAAAAGTGTTCAATGTTGAGGAATTCAGCACTTCCCTAGGGAGATTATTCCAATGGCTGATTGTTCTCTTTGTGAAAAGATTTCCTCTTCTGTCCAATTGCAACCTCCCCAGGAGTAACTTGTACCCATTACCCCTCTTCTTTTCCATGTGACTCCTTGTAAAAAGGGAGTTTCCATCTTATTTGTAACCACCCTTTAAGTACTGGAACATGGTGAAGAGGTCTCCCCTAAGCCTTCCTTTCTCAAAGACTGAACAAACCCAATTCTCTGAGCCTTTCCCCATATGGTAGGCTTCCCAGCCTTTTGATCATCATTGTGGCCTTTCATTGGACTCTCTCCAGCCTGCCCACATTTTTTTTGTATAGTGGGGACCAAAACTGAACACAGCATTGCAGGTGTGGCCTGACAAACACTGAGACGAGTGGGATAAGTTATTCTAGTACTAATACTTCCTTTGTTCTCATTTGTTAATACCTTCCCAAGTAGTGAAGATATCAAAAACATTTAAAAACTTGAATATTGCCTTACAACAACTGTAGTCACACAGCCTGTTTGCATTTATGTTGAGAACAAACTGTAATAACAGTGCCCTACCATTTGTAACCTCCACATGTTCTTACTTGCCCTCTGCAACAAGAGCCTCTTTGTCCAAAAGGTGTGCTTGTGTAACATTCCTTGTTTAATTTAGACTAGAACCAAAAATAGCAAATGGCTTGTGCTTCACTAAATTTCCACTAAGGCTCAATTATTCATGTGGTTCAGGTACACCAAAGGATTTCTTCACGCTGTTTTGGTTCACATCTAGTTTTACGTCACATCTAAGGAAGAGGGAGGGGAGAAAAGGGTGAAAATTCTCACCATAACATAAAAAGCTTCCAAGAAAAAAAACAACAACAAAAAAAACCCACAGCTCATTTCAACGCAACCCCATCCAATTAGTCATACACTCTCTTTTCCTCAGAATAAGCCTCTATATTAGAGGTTATTTATTGTAGCCAAGATCCATTCCCAATTACCGTATTATAGGTTATACATTGAAAGAGAGTGTCCTCTACTCCCAGGGACAGCATAGGAGTTCAAGCAGGGAGTCAACACTCCAGAAGTGTTTCATGCAGAATAAGGCAACAGCTTTTGCTAAAAACCTCATGAAAAAACCATCTAAAAATACAGGTGAACAAATACAAGAGAAGAAAGGACAAATACTAGATACTTTTGCCTCAGCTTCAGGAAGACTACAACAGAACAGTCAATATCTTTGATCTCTAAAACATGTTGACATCACCTAAGTACCGGGGTTTACAGGTAATATCAGACAACAGATTGATGGATTGTATAGTTTAACTTCAGTTCAGAATTTACTGAAGACCAAAAACTACATAATATGCTAGGAAAATGGGACAAATCCCAGGATTCTAAGGAGCCACTAACATTCACCACAAGATCACAACTGCAAATCCAATCTACTTCAGTGAATCACAGAATCACAAAACAGTTGAGGTTGGAAGGGACCTCTGAAGGTCATCTAGCCCAGCCACCGTGCCCAACCAGGGACTCCTAGAGCATATGAACCAGGATTTTGTCCAGATGGTTTTTGAATATTTCCAGGAAGGGAGAATCCACAACCTCCCTGGGCAGCCTGTTCCAGTGCCCAGACACTCTCCGTTTAGATATTTATACACATCAATCAGATCCCCTTTGAGTCGTCTTTTCTCCAGGCTAAACAGGCCCAGCTCCCTCAGCCTTTCCTCATATGAAAGATGCTCCAGTCCTTTAATCATCTTAGTTGTCCTTTGCTGGACAAAGGTTTCCATCTTACTATCTGACAACTAACAAGTTATATATGCGATGTTAACCAATAACAAAAACTGTCTGTACGAAAAGAGCCATTAACATCCTCTTCTGAATCTTGTCAAACAAGAAAACCATCAGACAAAACAATCTTAGCTTATCCAAATAAAATCATCCTGAATTAAAAATGCACTCTTCCTGATCCTTCTCTCAATCAACAAAATCTCCTCTGTCTGGAGACACAAACAAGCTACAAGGCTAGCTAAGTTATAAACTTCCGAACTTCCTGTAAATAAAACAGAAAGTCTGTGGTACAAGATGAGGTAATTCAAAGAAATAGGGTAAACTATCTCTCACTTACCACAGGACAAAAGTACACAAATGGCTGTTACTGCACTGCAGCTGACATAACTGAAGTCCATCCTGATGCTTTACCCATGTAACTTCTTACCAAGTCCGTACTTTTAGAATAAGGAGGGAACAGGCTACAGATTTCAGCAGTAGAAAGGTCTCTACCAAGAATGTTGTGTACTTGGATGTGCCAGTTCAGGGACTTGATTCAAGAACCATAACTGGTGTCAGTTGTCAACTTGGAAAGAAGGGAAACAGAATACTTTATAAACTCACTAACCAACATGAACAGGAACACAGGAGAACCTGATCTATCACATGAACCACAGGTATAAGACCTCCCCAGAAGATGAGAATTCTGCACTAACAAGCTGTAAAATCTAGATCGCAATTTGAATCAAGACACCAAATGACCAGATGTGTAGGAAAAGGAGTGGCTTTGTGATCATCTTGAAGGACTTCCTTGACTTTGACTTTCTCTACATTCACAAAGCAAACCCATTGAGGTCATTTACACTGACCCCAAAACAACCTCAGCTCTTCTACTTTTGCGATCTTCATCTGTACTGCCCACTACTTCAGAAAAATCAGCCTTTAATCTTATTTTCCTCTTTCACTTCTGCAATGCCACTTAAGTTAAGTAGCCAAATAATTTTGGCCAAACCAAGCAGCATTTAAGAGATTATTAAAAATAAGTATATACCCTCATTCTATACTTTTCTTCTTCTCCTCAAATAAAGGGCACATTGCAGAAGGCATGCAGTATTAAAGCAAACGATGAACAAGTTGCATCTCAAGATGTATTCTTCCCAGGACATGATTTACAGATAAGCACAGAAAGGTCACACTTGTCTCCATTACTAGGAAATGGTTGTGTTAGTCATTAATACCATGTCCAGTATCTTGAATGAACACTAATATAATCTCCCCATTGCCACTTTATTCCTCTTCTATTCATACTATTGTAACTTGATTTCTCCACCTGGTTAACATATTTGTCTGCAAAAACTGCCAGCCTACAAAGTGTTTACTTTTTCTGGATGCATAATTATGGAATGAGAGACAAAAGGAAGTCTGGACTTCACAGCAATTATGCCTTCCAGCTTTAGTTTACTTTCCAATAAACAACAAAGGGAGGGGAAAAAACCAACAAAAACTTCTAATACCCCAGACTCTTAAAGACAGTCTTTTAAGAAGAGTAGATATACATGAACCAATAATTTTAATTGTGTTAATAACCTTTTCAAAAGTAAAATCTGTGACAAAAAAAAACCCCAACTTTAAATTACTTTGTACATAGAACTTCTGTGCAGCCTGTATCTAGTGCAGTTTACAGAATTTACTGAACACCACCTTACTTCGTTAAGTAAGAGGTCTATGAGAGGACATAATTTTGTACTAGACACCATACCCAGAAGGCAGATGCAATTCCTATAAAATAAACAAACATGTAAGCCATACTTTCTCTGCTTAGAGTACAGAATGACAGCATCATCTACTCTTAAACAGCCATCATGCACGTTTGACACGTGAACACAGGATGCAGAGGCAACACCACCAGAATGCAAGCTTTTGCTCTAGCCATTTGTACATAATCTGACTGGCACACTATCTTGTTTCATCCACAGGATCTTTCAGAACTAAAATTCATGACAAATTCTTCACAACAGAGTGGCTTTGGTGTCACCAGGCAAATAAACTCACATGTATATTGGCATTTGTTCCTAAACGTATCATCACTATAAAAGTTAAAGGATTAACCAATAACTCTAACAGGTTAAAAGTATACCAATCAAATATATATACAGAATGCTTCCAAATGCAACCAGTTTCTCTTTTTCATGATGACCTTTTATCCAGAAACCACAGAGACACTAACAGAAAACAAAACAGAAATGTAAGATTGAAAACCAGGGAAACTGGCCAGGTGTCAACATGAGAGGCTTTTGGCTTGTTGTTTTTATTTTTGTTTTTTTCTTAAACTGACTGCACTTCAATTTAACAGTCATTTTAGAAACACTTTCAAAAATCTTATTGAAATAATCACTCCTATGTTTGCATTATAACATTAGCAAATAACATACTTAGGTTAATGTAGGCATGTGTGGAAGCAAAGAAACTATAAACATTAACAGCTTCTTTTACTAACTTACCAAAAATTAACATGATTAAGTATGCTGAAGGACTGGAGAGCAGACAGGTACCTGGTCACTAGGGCTCAGCAAACAAGTAAATCTTCATTCAACTTTAAATTAGGACACACATACAGATAAAACATCCCCAGCAGATGAAAGAGGGTGCACTGAAGTCATAAAGATACAGACTTTAACTTGTAATGGCATAACACATGAACTGCTGGAACAATGCTTACACTTTCTTTTTTGTTTTTTTGTTTGTTTGTTTGTTTTGTTTAAGCATTCTGACTGTATGTCAGAATGCTGTTTGTATAGGAAACACAACTAACAATTTTAGCACAGGAGAAACATTTCTATTGTACTCCCTTCCTCAAGCTTCAAACTCCACCAGTCAGGCAAAATAATAAGTTGTCACCTTCCGAAATACAAATTCAGAGAGCCTGAAGTAGTTACTGTGACTCAGTGCACTTCATTACTATGTTGTTTTTAAATCCTTCCTTTCCAATCATCTCACAAGAACAGCCCAAATAAATGACAGTAAATATGCTAACTGCACCTTCTTCAAAAACTTTCTGCTTCACAAAAGGCATCCTTGTATCACCACTGCTACCCTGATGCAGGAAATGAAGTGGGTAATTGGAAAGAAGAAAGCAACACTAGCAAGTAGACACAGTCACTAAGACACTGTTTGAATGACTGTACAGAGCACAGAGCAGCCGTTGAAAAAGTGACACTGAAACTGGCATTAATTTATTGCTAACTGTAAACAAAACCATAAGTAAATCTGGGTTTACTTACAACATAGGGAAGTCAAAATAAAACCTGTTTACATAACGCAACCATTTATGTCAAATTCCCATTACCATAAAAAGTTCTTATTTCCTTTGCAACACAATGACTTCTATACATACAACAAATGGGATATTCAGAAAAAAGAACCCACAGGCTCAGTGCTGAACAATTCTTCCAGGGGTTCTGGTAAGTGCATCTACAGTGATAACGTTCCTTTACATACTTACAAAATCAAACACAAAAAACATCAATTTTTACTCGTCGTTAAAACACTTCAAACTGTATTTTGCTCCTCTTAGGCAAACTGCTCTAAGTATATTAACAATTGGACAGTCTTTACATGCTTAAAAAAAAATCCTTAGACATTAAGCAAGCTTCAGACCCCCTCTCAAGCACAGGAGACTATCACAGCACAGTGAATAGCTATAATAATTGCTAAAGATCTGGAAGGAACATATGTATAAATCAAACATTAACAGCAGTGATATTTACAAGAACATAGACATTTCCCTGCTTCTACCAACACTTTCACCATCTGTAAAACTATAGTGGCAAACCTGCCTCTGAGCTTAGGTGCAGACAGAATGGCAGGGATCCAACCCTCCCTTCACTTCCTCTGTATCTCCTGGTCCCCACTGTCTCCTTTAAAAAGGGAAGACTCTGCAAACAGCATCCTATCTTTTATTTGAGTAGATTCCAAGACATACCACACATGGCAGAGTCTAACAACACTGCTGTACCCTTCCTCAAAACAAAACTGCAGATTTTGCACAGAAGCTCCTGAAATATTATTTTTAAAAGGTTAGGTAATAAAATAAAATATTAAAAACCTCTTCACTCACAACCAAGAGTACACATAAAGGGGACATTAACCCCTGTTATTAACACTGAACCACTGCAAATCAAGAATCCATTAGGTTTCTGAAATGGTTTCTCAGCACCAAACTAACATTATCATCACCTTACACTAACATCACACAATACCTCAAAAATGTAAATATTGTTTTGCTCCATATTATCAGTCATGAAAGCTCCAAGTCAGTACCCATCATAGCTCCCACAGTTTCAAGAACTGGGGTAGGGAGGTCAAGCTCAATCCAAGTAACAGTTACTCTCTCTCTCTCTGCCAGAAGAAAAACTACATATTTCAAGGCCCTGTGTACAAGTAAGTACAATGAAATAAATGTTTTATGAAGGAAATGCAGTTGGTTTTAAAGGTCACAAAGTGACAGATAAGAGCACATAATGGAATAAATCCAGCAAATTACTGATTGACCTGCATGGTCAATGAATCCAAACAATAAATATTTCTGCTCTTTAAATAATTAAAAACGTCAAAACACAATGGCTGCAGACAAACAGTTTTAAGAATGCAGACAGGCCAGACAATCTGCTTCATATTTAAATATTTCACTTACCTGTCCTGTGACTGCTCCTCATACATTCTTTCCTTTCCTTCTTTGAAGAGTCTTATAGCCCGTTTCGATTTTTTCATGAGACTGTCGATGTAGATTTTAAAATATTCATTCTCACTGAGCTGTGCAAGTTTCTGGTTGTCATCATATTTGCTCAGTATAAGTCGCAAGTGTTGGTAAGTGTCAGGTAAAATGTCAAGTATGTAAGGTGGGCTGTTTTTGAGTTGAAGCTTTGGGTTTTGGCACAATCTTACCTATAAGCAAAAACAAGAGAATGTAAAAGACAAGAAATATTACGGGGCAAAAACTGATCAGACATCTTAAAATTAACAGGTATAAGCATATTTCTCTACCCTCCAGGCAGAAAGAATTAAATCATCCTTCATTTATATGCCATGAAATCCCAACATAGTCTCTATTGCGAAAGGATGTAAAATTTAACTTAATCCTGTCACATCTATACAAAGTAAACAAGCTTACTTACACAGTTTGGGATTTTCCTCTTGAAGTAAGGATGTCTTTGCCTGCCTACTATATGCTAAGGAGTACATTACCAAAACACAGTGTGCAACTAATGCCAAGAGCAGTAGTTTCATACAGATCTGTTTGCTGCAGGTGAACTTCCTTATGGATGTTTAAATGTCTACTAAGAACTGATCCTATAAATTACCTTGTCATCTGCTGGCTCTCTCTTTTCTCTATTCAACAATATAACCTCCTACAACCTATAGGAAATTAAAGTTTGAGAGGTCTACACATATGGAAATAGTCTGAACATCACCAGTGGTTCAAAAGCTGTTAGCTACAACAGACAGAAATTAAATCACTCACAAACAGATATCGTAAACCAGGAAACAAAACGTTATAAACTCAATGTTTTCCAGTTCACGGTTGTAATAGGAGATAACAACTGAACGGACTTGGAATCAACATGTTGCTAAACAGCACAAAAAATAACTGAATAATAGATCTTAAAAAAATAAACTTCAGAAGAATTGAACACCTTTATTTCAATCTAGCCTCCACTGGAAATATTTCCGGAAGAAGCTGGTACTGGTTTCGTTGCCTGAACATATACAAGGTTAGAGCAATTATCTCCTGGCTACCTAAATGCTCTGGTAGTTTGTTCTGTAATGTTCTGTACTAGACAGTGAAAGGGATCAAAACTAACAGGTAATTTTTAAGTGCTATTGCATCGATCTATCCATGCTCAGCTAAAACACTGCAGAGGAACACATTCTAGACATGTGTGTGCAGCTGTACATATGCAAATACTTATGAAAAAATTAAGTCCATGTGGTATAAAAGTTTTATAGGGATCATTTGGAGACAGCCACGTTATATATTAGTGACTTTGACATTCTTTTGAGGTAACTAACGAGGCTGCAGAAACATCTTAATATTGCTGAAAGCAGACTCCTATTCTTCCTAACGTATCAACTTCAAAAAAGTGCAGCTGAGCATTGCTGGGGGAAGAGGGGGAACAAACTTGTATCTTATAACATTCCCCTCTCTAAACTCAAAGCTATCTCACTACTGCTGGCCCTGCCTTCAGTTTCTTGATCGACACCATTAAGAAATTCACTGCCTTCAGACTGTTGCCACTATCAGACCTTCATGCACCACAGATAACAAAACAAACAATGTAATTGTTTTTTTCCCTCTGAAACATACACACAAAAACACACCAGGAAATCAGATTTAGCTAACTGGGGTCATAGTCAGTAAAGTGGAGACTGAAGAGTGGACAAAAGTCAAGCACTACCAAGTTTTAGAAAATTAATCTAGCTCTATTAGAACACTGCAAACTCAAAAGTACTAGAGAAATGTTAGCATCATTCAAAAACAGTATTTAAAACATGACATTTGCAATAGCTCCCCTCATTTCACTGCCAATTGTTACTTCAGTAATTTCTATAATTCCTTCACCTACTGGACCAAGTAATGAATCAGGAACCCTTCTGAGGTATTGTAGGACAGTCCTTCCACAGAAAAATTTACAACCTCAGTAGGAAACAAAAAGACACCAGAGGGATGCAGGCAAATATGAGTATATGAGCACAACTCTGTTCAACATATTCAAGAGTGGTTCAGGGCACTAGCAGTTAAGTGTTTCTAGATACAAACTGTAAAGAAAAGTGTTAAGGCAAGCTCTAAAATAATTTAGTGCCTCATAAAAGAATTTCTCATAAGTTGAGGAAGAACCTGGAAGGAAACAAAAAAAAAAAAAAAAGTAAAGCATAAAGGTGTTTGGTCATCTCTCAGTCATGTGATGAAGTCTGAAACTGAAACCCGTAGCTGCAAGAGCAAGTCAGAAACAGACTTTGAAACACAAAATAATTTGTTTATCTTTCATGTGATAAGGAGAACGTTATCAGGATAAAGAAAAGGACAACAAGGTTCAAGTTGTAGGTTAGGAGATGCCTGCAGCAGTATTCTCTAAGAATAAAGGTTGGATAAGATGGAATTCTTTTAAGGTCAGAAAAGCAAAGCTGAACTTCCTGATATACCAAGCAGCAACTGGATGAGAGTTTTAGGTGAATGGATTGATGGAGAAGGTTGTATGAATCACATCTCAATCTAAGAGATTCAGACACAACTTTTAAAAGAGCAGTTCAAGTAACAGAGGTGCCTGAGTGAAGGCAGGATGATGGTATCAGCCCAGATCAAGAAAGGAACTAACAAGAGAGTCTTATGAAGGAGATTAAAACATTTTCTTTTAGTTACGCTGAAGTTAAACTGACAGCTAGAATTCTTTAAGGAGATTTCAGAAACATGAGCAAAGAATTTTACAGTGCAGACAGATTTGAAGATCATCCATGCAGAGACATACATTAATTTCTTTTTTGTAGAAGAGTTAGGAGAACTGGAATCCCAAAACCAGAAATTAAAACTTTTATGAAAAGCACAGACATCTTTCAGCTGTACTTTTGTTCTTTGTGATTTCTGATGTAATTAAAACTTGAAACAAAGTTGACATTCTCCCAAAGCCAATTATAGATGATCTTTTTGATCAGATGTACCAACAAGCAGAATATAAGTGGTTTCACACATAGAAATACCATTAAAAATATAAAAACAATAGGAAAAAGCAAATTGCTTGTGCTGGTTGGTGTATTTTCAACAGTTGGTCTATTCAGCTACACAAGAAAAACATCCAGTTATGAAGAAGAATTAGTTTCTCTTTCAGGTGATCTAGAAAGTCTTCTTCAGTCCAGTATCATTTGACACAGTCACACATGCACCAAAACAGGATCCTGTGGTCATCATGGTTGACAAGGCTTCACCTTCTGCTGAATTTATTGAGGTAAATACAGCACATTACTAGAACCTTCAACTCCAGGTCAAGCCTTGAAGAAAGTCACACAAAAATTCTTCTGCAGTGCAATTCAATTACTCTTATGCATTCTCACTGAAAAAATGCTAACATTCAGTTCCAGTCAGTGATGCAGTGAAGTAGTGCAAGGCTTTCTTCACTTTATAGAGTACACAAGGTTTCAGTCCAAAGGAAGTAAGTTTGTAAAGAGATGGCTGCTAAACCATATGGTTTCCAGAGTCAGGATGTCCTGACATGTACCACAGCAGTTCACAATTAAAAGTAAGCAATAAGAAATGACATCTGCTGACGCAAAAGATTTACCAGTGCACCAGAAGTGGCTCACATACCTTTCTTCAAAATAAAACGGAACTCAAAACAAAACAAACAAAAAAACCCCAACCAAAAATAAAGAGCTCCACATTGCACTTTACAAAGAAGCCCTCACCAACACTTCAGGAGCGGACATGAATCACATCACTGTGTGATTTGTGTATTGTTATGATTGGAAGTAAGCATGTATATATTTAGCAAAGCATTCAGTCTCAGAAATGAAAAGCAGTTCATCAGCAAAAGTTAGTAAGACATGTCTCTCTCATTGAGATAAACTGAGACAAAGCTAAGCTCCTGTCGCTTCCTCACTCAGGGTAAATCCAAGTATTTACTCCGGAATCACAGGAACAATAGAGTACAATTCTGATTGTGAAGAACTAAGGCATTACCCTAACCTGCCAGGAACAGATTTTGAAGCAATTAACTTGGGAACTTCCAGACAAACTTACTCGAGTGCCTAGAGAGGAAAAAACCCAATCCCCTCTTCCCACCCCCAAACAAAATAAATACCTCTAGTAATAACACTTTTTACGATATGTGACTTAAATTATTTCATAGCACCTTCAGAGATGAGAGTAATGGATGCCTATTGTATTTAGACAAATCCTTATGGAAAATTGTATCTTCTACACTTTTTAAAGCAAACAAAGTTGAAAGCCTTGGAATCATTTGACAAAATAACTTCTGTTCAAGTAAAGTCTAGCAGCCCTAACACAATCTGTTTAAACACCTAATTCTAGTCAAAGACAATACAAGGAAAGTAACACGGCTAAAAGAGAATAAGTATCTCATCAGTAGGACATCTGCTAACCACTGTTTTCAGCTGCAGTGAATGGAGCAGAACAATCAGAGGATCCGTGCTCCCACAATTCCAAAAATCACACTTCAAAACCGTGACCTGAACTAGTATCTTCCACCATGCAGTACACAAAAAGTCCAAGTCACAACACTCCAGCACAGCACAAATGTAGCTCTGCAGTAAGATACCATAACAATTCTCCAGAAAACCACAACACACAGTGCTACCAACAATGAATTCTGAAGATTTTAATCAGGGAGGTGCTAATCAGAAAAATTGACACAATCTGAACATGATGCTCCTTCTCCATATAGCCCCTGCCAGAAATGACAGCAAACACAATGCATTGTATTTTCCACCAAAAGAAGGGTTTTCTTTCTGCAAGATGCCTTTTCTTTAAAACACAAGTAGAGGTGATTGATCACTCATCTTTTCAGCTGAGAATACAGTAAGTGCTTGTTCAACAGCAACCACACTGCAACTGTGCCATGTGTTTCCATACTGGAGGAATAAGCACTAACAATGCTGGCGCTACCTATGCACGAGGACAGCTGACTCTGGAGGGTCACTGATACTTCTTTTGATTAAAAAAAAAGAGAAGCTTCAATTTCTCTGTTTAAATTTTTATTCTTTTTCCACACATAGTGTGTGCAGGACATAAAACTTCCTATCAACTTTCACCAGGTAATACACTGAACAATGCTATGATTGATGATTGTCTTTTCTAGATCCTTTGTGAAACAATGACATTTAATTTGCTTGGAAAGTTGCACATTAATGTAACAATTACATAAAAAGTTGCAAAGAATAACTAACACACACAAAGTTTCAACTTCTGTGCTCTGTATACTCACTTGGACACTGACAAATGTTAATTTAAAGAAAACCACATTACTAAATTACAGAAGTAATTCAGCTTTTACTCCCTAAGTCAATAGTTTGAGCTTTGGAGATTCACTCTAATCTGCTCTTAGGTTATTACTAAATAGTAAATCAAATTGCCATCCCCATTTATATAGTCAGAGTCAAACAACTGGGTGGGCCATACAGAGCACCCAAACAGTTTAGACAACATTGTGGAAAATATAATTCTTTTCAGACCTAATGCATATAAGTACTGAACAGTGAGTGAAAATTGCTGAAATTTTCTTGTTTTAAAATATTCGGTTCAGAATGTGTCACAATTATATCGGCTTGAAACCCACAATAGTAAAGTGTGCACAACAGTACTGCCAACTGTAAATAGCCCAAGCAGCAAATTAACTTAACTATTCCCATGTTTACATAGTAGGCATTCTCTCCCAAAGTTGTTCTCAAGATAACCATTATCCTCTAATAATAATACATGGCTAGTTTCTAGGTTTTAAAATCATTAGGTTTAGAATCTCATGATAAAAAAAGAAATCCCATGAAGGAAGACTTACAGTTATTTGTTAACAATATTGGTTTTTTATTTGTTTACAGGATATGAACTTTATGAAACACATATCATGTTTTAAAAACAATAATTTGCTTGCTAGAAGCTCAGAGATATACTGCTTATACAATGCTAGCACTGGGAAGCAGGACTAGCCTTCCAAACCATAAAAGGAATATTATTCTTTGCATTGCAAAGGAATTAAACAAAATATTTTTGGTTCTTAATGGTAAAACTACTGCTTACTCATGAGAAAAGCAGGGAAACTGGACATTGATGCTAACAGTTGATGCCCCTTTAATAATGCAATCAGTAAATTAATGTAAAAAAAGATGTACCAGTAAACCTCAGAAAGTACAGATCTCAGTGGAATAAATATGAAAAGGAAGATGCAGATATATACAGAAAGATAACAATTCACATTCACTGGTTACTTACAACAAGATTTCTTTTTTACTATTCCCTGCAAGTATGTAGCTTACAGTAACTTTTACAAACAGAGCTCTAACCAGGAGCACCATCCCAAAGTTCTGTCCTACTAAACAACTCCTTCAAAACCCTTGATTTTTTCCAAATGGATAACAGAATTTTAAAGAGAAGACACTCAAGAACTGCAATCTTCTACTTATTCTAACAGCTGAAGCATCAGCCCATGAAAAACAAACATTACCATGAAATCTGAACAATTCCAAAGCATGACATACAACCTACTCTACACAGAGAAGTTTGCATGGTATCTAAGTAGCCAGAACTTTTACATACACCATAAAACCACTCTTACAGTATAGTTCTTACAGAGTAGCAATATTTGTAGTATTTGTTAATCCCTTGTTGTTGAAAACAAATAATTCATACAGAAAATTGCATCTGCCAAAGGAGGAAATCACAGAAAGAAATGAAGAAAAGATAAAGAATGGCAATTTTAAGAAAGAAAGAAATGTAAACCAGAAATCATTGAGCTCTGCCTCTATTTTTTAAGACTGCTCTTTTTCCATCCTTTGGCCAAGATAATAGCTTTGCTTTGTTTTCATTCTCCTCTTCCCTAACATCTTTAGAATGGGAGAAAACTTTAGCTACATCACTGCAGCAAAAAGATGGTTATCGCAGCCATTATAGTTAAAGAATAAACAAGGATAATGACTGTTATTACAGCAAGCAAAACAGGCCACAAAGCCACAATCTTACCATGGGTGGCACCCCACCGAGTCTGCAGAGCCTACTGCCTTCACTAGGTATTAATTTGAACAGTGACCCACCACAGAAATCAGTTGTAGGACACACTCCAGAAGTGGGATTTGAAACAACAGTCAATCGAGCAGGTTTCTATTTCTGATTTTAATCCCTGGTTTTGATCCAGGCAGAGGAGAAAATGACCTTCCTGTGCCTACTGTCACATAAGGCTAAGAGACTTAAATTTGTTTGCCAGCAAATTAAATTTGCTCAAACACATCCTTTCACTATAAGTACCAAATGCTAAAAACTCAAGCAGCAAGCTACAGCATTCTTACATTATGACATCATCCTGTCTGGTATACTTTAATATAATTTGGAAATAAAATTTGGTTAACTGAGAGCAGCTTAAAGAGGATACATTAAAGATCCAAATTGAGGACACTTATCCAGTGAAATGAAAAAGAAAGCACAGTACAATGTCCAGCCTTTCCAGTGACTTCTACAGAACAGGCCTTACTGGCTGTTCTGATGCTCTGTTGTAATAGTGACAAATACAGTTATCCTCTATTAACTAAGATAAAAAAGCAATCCACAAGTCCAAGCAGTGGGGTTAAGATTTTCTGGTAACCATGAGTATACAAACCAAGCAGGGGACAACCTTACCATCTAGATTTGTAAATGGCCTGACACCGGAGGAAATTAAGCCGTGCATTCCCCATGTGGTTTCAACAACAACGAAACAGATTCCTGGTTTCCAAGCCACAAATTTCCTTCTACTGAAGAAGAATGTCTGCTTACAAGTATTTATACTTAGAGTTCTTATTACAAGATGCTCACTGTTTACAGCACCCTGATCATTAACAGGGAAATGTCAACAAAGTCCTTGTGATAATAACCATTTCTATCAAGGCTGGTTTTTAAGTTTATAATCATCTTCAGAAATTGTGGTGGAAACATAGATGCTATTCTTGGAGCATCAAAAAGGGAAGCATACAAGGATTCAACCAAATACTTCAAAATTACCACTTGTCAAGGCCCATAACATGAAACGAGCTCCACTATGTCAGTATAACTACTTAGGAACTTTAAGAAACGTAAAACACCTGCATTTTACAAGAGCCACAGGGAAAGCAAACAGTTATTCTAATTCACAAAGAACCACTGAGTTCTCCTAACTCTTCTAACCCTCACCAGAGAGACTGAATGCTAACAGGTAGCAATCCTCCCTCACCAGTTTCAGGAGGAAACTTTCAAGTATCAACTCACATGCAAAACAGAGTGCCCACACCTCCTCAACAGTTATCCCTGTTATAATCAAACTTTTCCTACCATTGGTAAGGAACTCTGCTATCTTATCTGTCATCATACAAGCTGTCATTTTGTATAATACTAAACAAAATGTATCAGGCTGGGGTAGAGAACTGTAAGATCTAAAAAACTAATGGTCTCACTTCCCGAAAAATGAGTTTCAGTACAGTGTATTTCTAGTTTCAAAATGAAGAGTAGAAGTACTTAAAAAAAAATCATTAAAATGCAGAACGCACACTTAAAAGTTAGGCGTGCCATACTAATCTGTTTACTAAACCGACAAGAGTGACATCCCCCAGTCCCCAAGCACATTCCTAAAAGCACAAACGTATCTACGTTGCTGTCATGAGCGTGTCTCACAGGACAATTAGCTTAACTGAAGTTTCATACTTCAGAGGTCTCGTTTGCAGACTAACAATGTGATCCAACATGAAACACACAGAATATGTGATTACAAGTCTGTGTTAAGCAGCTTTTCATTAGGACAGCTCTTCAAGTTTGAGTCATTTTAAAGGATCTGAATGCAACAATAGCCTAAGGCAAACACACACATTTGTTTTCCCTCCACAAACCAAGATTAAAAAAAACATAGCCAGAGGCCATAGGGAAAAAAAATAACTATAAATGGTACTTAAATAACCTAAAACATAAGTCCCCTTACACGCAGCACAGCAGTTAAAGCAGCAGGAAGATGCCGTTTCCCCATGCATGCCCATTTAAATAGCCTCATTCTTCACTGCGTGTATACACCAACGCACACAGACACTCACCACTTTGTCCATAAGCTTCCAGGTCTTCTCCACAGTCCTCCGGTCAGCAGCTGCCTGCTTAGGGGGGCCCACAGCATCCTGAATGGCATCAATGAATCCCAGGATCCGTCCCTTGCGTGGGTTCCGGCCGTTCAGGGAATTGGCCATCTGGGAGCCGAGCTGGGCACAAGGACAGAGAACCAGAGACTCACAAGGTGCTCCCAAAACATCTTGTCATAGAACTCTCGGCAGGCAGGGAGGGAGGGAACACTTCCTTCTTCGCAGGCAGGAAAGGGCAAGACCAGGGCATGTTTGGGAACAAGTTTTAACTTTTCATGACAAACAGCGTAAATCCACCTGGCCCGAGCTCACACCGGCAGAGCCGATCCCGGGTTTATTGGCAACACCACCAGGCGGGAGGGGGAACGCACCCACTTATCCACTCACTCACCGGCGGCGGGGCCCGGCCGGGGCTGCCCGAGGGCCCGGCCCACCTTCCCGCACCGCTCCCCCGCCAGACCCTCCGCACGGGCGGCCTCGGACCCCGCCGCACTGGCGGGCACATGCCCCTCACCAGACAACACAAGGGGAAGACGCGCAGCGGCCGCGGCGGGAGGGGAAAGGGAAGGAGGAGGAGAGGGGAGCGGAGAAGCAGCAGCAGGCAGGCAGGAAGGAATCCGCGGGGGCAGGCAGGGACCTCGCTCCCGGCGCTCGCATACGTACAGATCAGCACCGCGCCGTTTTGTGCCCAGAGCCGCCGAGAAAAGCCAGGAGCGGGCGGGGGGCGGCGGGAGGCTCCTCAGCCCCCGCGGAGGCCGCTGCTCCCGTCCTCAGCCCGGGGCGGCGGCGGAGCGGAGCGCAGGCAAAGCGTCTCGTCGGACGAGGCTCTTCTCCCTCGGCGGCGGGGGCTTCACCGCCCCGGGAGGCAGGCGGAGCGCATCCCGCACCCCGTCCCAGCCACCGCTGCTCCGGCTCCGCGCACACGCCAGCCGCGCTGCGGGACTCTGCCCTCTGGTGCCGCCGCTCTTGCTGCTGGTGGCGGGCGGGCGCTGCCCCGCAGGGAAGCACGGGGAGCTACTGCCCCGCCGCCCGCATCGCCCTGCCCGCCCGCTGGGTGGGAGCGCGAGTGTGTGTGGGGAGGGACAGAGAGCGAGAGTCCCAGAGACACATGCAAGAGAGAGACACGGACACGCACAGCTCTGTACGCGGCGCCGCTGGCAGCCCCCGGCAGGCTCTGGTCTCCCCTCACTCCTACAAAGTGAGGCTGGCTCCCCGGCGGCGGCGGTCCCGCTCCCGCCCCCTCCCCGCGGCGCTCCGGCGGCCGCTCCTCTCCTCTGAACATGCCCACCCCCGGGACAACACTCAGCCCCGCGCATGCGCCCCGGGAGGGAAGCGGGGGAGAGAGGGCGGCAACGCCGGGGAACCAAACCCCCTGCTCCCAGGCGGGAGCCAGCGCCTCGGAACAGCCAATCAGAACAGGAAGCTGCGTCTGAGTGACGTGTCTTCCAGCAAATGAGCGTGGGGTGAGGTGGGCGGCTAAGTGGTGGCTTCGGCAATGAGGAGGGGGCCGGCAGGGCTGAGAGTGACAGGAGAACTGACCAGTGGTTGAGCTCGGAGGGAGGGAGGTGGAGCTTCCGGCCCCGCCTCCTCACGCCTGCTTGGGGGCTGAGGGGCAGGTTGAGGGCTCTCGGGGCATCGTTGTGGGGGGCTTTGGGGAGCAGCAGACGCTGCACTCCTCTGTGGGGTTTCCAGGGGCTGTGGCAGCGTGTCCCTCTGTTCTCGGGTGCAAGTGGCGGTGCCCCTGCCTGGTGCAGCACCTGATGCGCCTTAAAAATCAGCGGTGGTTGTTGCCACCCTGTTGAGTGTTCTGCCCCTGCGCTTTTCATTTGTGCTTGTGAGAGGTCGTTGGGTTTTTTGTGACTGCAGAGAACAGGAACTTCTTTTTCCTTCTGTATGTCTGGTTTCTTTTCTTGGTTTTTGGTTTTGTTTTGTTTTTTTTAGGATGTGGGGGGAAGCTTTTCTTACACAAGCGCTGAGATTTCCCGTGTTGGAAATGGGCGGGAGAAGTGCGCGAAGCAATGAGGCCCTCGAGGCTCAAGCTGCTCCTCTGAAAGGTGGCGAGGGAATATGTCAGCACTTCCTAGTTAAAAGTACCCCTTTATATATGTTTATTTTAATATGACTGCTTTCTGTGGGGATATGGTAGCTAAAACCCAACTAATTAGTATGTTACCCTTTTATTTTGGGGCAGCTTTCCCTCTCAAATTTGTGTATTGCCTGTGAATGCTGGAGAGGAAAGAGTGAGCCTTACCTGCACAGGGTACAAGATGTCTGACTAGATTCTTTTGAAGACATTCCACGCAGTAATTATGCTATGCAAGTGTTAATCTCCTAATTAATTATCATACAAGGAAACAAAAATACAATGCTTTAAAAGTTTGAGGCTGTTTTCTGAAGACAATTGTATGAGAGGAGTGATTTTAAGTTTGGATTTTCAGAATATCAGCAAGCGTGTTTTCTGGAGTAGTTTGTAAAAGTAATAAAAAAGTGTTTACCCTTTTCTTGATTTTTTTTTTTTCCCTGATTTTTTGCTTTTATTAAAACAGGAGTCAGGAAAAGCAGTAGCAAAAGTTGTAGAGTTTTTCAGTATCCCTTTTATTTATTTTGTCATTTATAGTTATTTGTAGTGCAGGTGTCTTCCTGTTGATGTAAAATATGTCAAGTTACTCCTCTAGGCACACACACAACAATGAAATCACATCAATAATGTCTTCCTCATAGATTGTTGTTCTGCTATCGCTTTAAAATACGAATTGGCAGGTACCTGCCTTAAGTGAGTTGGAAGCTTCTCATTTCACTGTGGGCTCTGTAAATTATTCTCTTCCTTGTGTTGTTTTAAATGCTGGTTTAAAACTCTTCTCTGGCAGCTCTCCCTATCCTTTTATTGTCTGGAGCTCTGCTTGTGTCAGGTGAGGTCGGTAGTGACTGCTCACTCTTGCTGTCTCCTGTTTAGTTGTGGATAAAGCAAAAGATCTGATGGGGTTTTTTTCTCTGAACTTGCTCAATCTTTGGTTCTTTTTCTCGATTGTTTTGTTTTCATTGTTGTTACGTCATTCTCTTCACACGCTGCCAAGGGCTGTGCTCTGTGAGTTGCACTTGGTAGCTGTCTGGGGCTGAGTCATGTTGTCTTGCAGTTCATCTGAGTGCAGAGCCAGCAGGAGCAAGCAGCTTGGTTCCCTGCATCCCTCTGTATGTGTATTGTGTCATTCAGCGAGTAGCCAGTTCTGTGGGGAAAGTGAGTGGGTTTCAAACAGCTTTTTTTTTATTTCCTATGCCACACAGTACATATAGATATTCTGGGAATTACAGCTCTGGGAGGGTTATATGACTGTATGTTGGAAGCAAGCCAGCTGGAAGAGGCAGGTGAAAGACAGAGATACCTGTAGCTTCAGTATCAAGGGTGTTAAAGATGGGTCAAGCTTTTGCATGCTATGCTTTGAAAGGACTAGAAGACACAATGCTGCTTTTGTAGTTTCAATCACCCAGAATGAAAGGACCATTTGATAGAAGGGGGCTGAGAGAAGAGGAGTAAACAGCTGCTGTAGGTTTGAACTTGGAGGCATGTGCTCGTTAGCAGTGGGGAACATCTTGGCCACTGGATCTATGGGGTGCATAAGGATAAAAGGCCCTTGAAAGGGTGGTGGCTGAAGGTACTGGCCACCTGGAATATTTTGATGCAGGCCAAAAGCAGAATGTTAATGTTGCTGTATAGAGGGACCTGTGAAGGAGTATTCCTGCTGCCCAACTTCAGGGTCTCTTAACAGCCTAAATTAAGAAGCTGCTCTGCTATGTATAGGTCCATTGAGAGACCACAGGGTGATTCAAAGCAGAAACCTAAGTCAGATACTTTGATTCCATGTGGGAACGAGCTTCTTTCTTTGGGTTACATGTGAGGTGCATAGGTAGGTTTGATGTCTAATTAAGGCCCCCAAGTTCTGTGCATGTAATTAAAATGCCTCCACAGTTCTCTCTTACTCATAAGTTCTCCAACCAAGTGTTTATTTTATTTGTTATTATACTAAAGGACATGACACTTTGGATCTGCTGCCCAGAAGTGTTTTATCGCTGTATGAAAACACTACAGAATGGAAATGAGGTAAATCTGAGATGACAAATTTTGAGGATTCCACATTATATGAGACTGATCCTCAACCTAGTTAAGGTACTAACCAGTCATGTCATGATGTCTGGGTGACTGCTACAGGGATTTGGTGAAATCCTGTAATGAAAAGGATGGAGTGAAGGTGGCTGTGAGTCAGGATATAATAAAGGAATCAAGACAGTGAGGAAGTAGCCTTGTTTTGAACTCTTAAATCCCTTTGTAAGGTAAGGATTTCAAATCTGAGCGTTTTACTGAAAGGCAAAATCATGACTTTTTGAAAAGCCAGCTTCTTGGTAGACAAGGCAAAAACAGAGAAACAAGAGATTAAAATTAAACAGTTACAGTTATCCATTGCAGTGTTTTCTTATCTGTTAACGGGTTTTGGTTTTATGGGGTTTTTTGGTTTTGTTTTGGGGGTTTTTTGTTTAGTTTTGTTTTGTTTTTTTCCTTTGCTGGTGACTGTCATTCCTCTGGAGTTCAGAGTTGTTAGACAGCCTTGTGAATGAAACTTTATGTTCTTGCTCTTGAATGAATTCCATCAAAGAGCCATTGACAGTACTCGGAAGGAAGGGAGATGTTTTGGTTTGGTTTTCTTTGTTCACCAGCTATTAAAATATTATTGATTTTCTGCAGTCAGTCAATGTATGTGGTTTGGAAGCTGTTTTCGTTTGTGTGGGTTTTTTGCCATGATACAAATGACTTTTTTTTTTCCCCCAAATACACTGAAGCATAAGAACAATGGAGAGGTCAGATGTGGGTTTTATTTATAGCCACATAAATAAGATAAGGTATTGTCCTCATGTATGGTATAATTTTTTAAAGGTTAATACAGTATACAATATGCTAAGTGATGTGGGAGCAATGCTGGTAAAAGCTGAAATCAGCTGTTTCAGAAGTTGAATGTGAAGTGACTTCTTGCTAATTGTCACACAGTACCCTGGCTAGCCCAGCATCCTTAAACTTGCCAAGTAATCTCGTGGTGTTTTGACTGAATATGCACAATGTTATGAAACGGCAGCTGTCCATAAGGGTGTAGCATTCTGCAGTGCACTGTCAGGCAGCAGTTTGAGGGCTGAGCTCTGACAAGGTCACGCTCTTTGCAGGGTGTGCAGGGCCCCAGCAGAAAGCAGCTGGTCCCAATTTCCAGGGGAGCTGAGGCTCTAAGGGCCACTAGAACCCGCTGTTGTTTTGGTGCCCTACATCCATCTGTTCTCTAAATTAAACACCAAATAAACCCAAACCAACCAAACAAAAAAACCCACCCCACAACCCAAACAAACAAACAATGATAAAAGATAACTGTTTTAACAACAGTAACCTCTAAGTTCCAGGACTGTTTGCTTAAATAGATTTTCAGTAGCCCATTCTAGAAATGTACAGTTTTATGCCTACCTCCCCTCAGTATCCAACTAGCACCTATAATAGCTGTTAAGAATATTAAAGTGGAGCAAATGGAAAATTCTTTCATGTTATTATTGTACAGAGCCCTCAAGGATGCCAGGCTCTTCAGATATACAAAAAAAAATAAGCCTTTTATTTATGATTTTGAGGATTGTTAAGATGCAAGCCACTGTTGTGGAGAACATTTAAAGTAGATTGCAGCATATTACCTGTTGTATTGTAGCAAACTCGGAGACAGAAGCAAAACCAATCACCTGTGTGACTCCAAATTCTCTTACTGATAATTTAAGTTGGTGTAATAATGGATGCTTTTCCTGCTTTAGCGGGTAATTACTTAGAGAAAATTGGTGATAACAGTGGCAGTTTGTTTTTAGATTATTATCTAGTTAATTCAGCTACCTCTAACTATTTTCCTCTGTTTACTTAGATTTTGTTTTTCACGGTCATCGAGCACTCAAGCCTACATTTTAAAAATTTTGTTACTGGTTTCTAGAAATGAAAAAAGATTATTATCACATATGAAATAGAATCATAGAATGTTGTGAGTCAGAAGGGACCTACAAGGATCATCGAGTCCAACTCTTGCCCTAGTCTAGGACAGTCACAAGATTCAGACCATGTCCCTGAGGGCCTTGGCCAAATGCTTCTGGAATCTTGTCAGGCTTGGTGCCATGAGCACCTCCCTGGGGAGCCTGTTCCAATGCTCTACCACCCTCTGGGTAAAGAACCTTTTCCTCATGTCCAACCTAAACTTGCCCTGGTCCATCTTCCTGCCATTTCCCCTGGTCCTGTCATTGATCACCAGAGAGAAGAGATCAGCACCTGCCCCTCCTCTTCCCTTTGTGATGAAATTCTAGACCATGATGAGATCTCTGCTCAGTCACCTCCAGGCTGAACAAACCAAGCAACCAGCCTCTCTTTATACAGCTTCCCCTCTAAGCCCTTCACCAGTTTAGAAATATGCATGATGTAACAGTTTAACCCTGTTTGCTGTGGGTTAAAACTGCGGTTTAAAAACAAAAAAAAGTCTGATTTTCAAACTTTCTGTGCGCTGTAGAAATCCATCATTGCTGCAGCAGGCTGTTGCAGTACAATGGATGATAATAGAGTCTTCCTGCATTAGTTGTCTGTGCTGAGGATTAAATCCTCTTTTTATCTTTGATTTGGAAAGACAGGCTCTAAATTTGGCTCTGTCTGTACCCGTAAATAAAACGGGCCGGGCCCTGTTCTCGGGCCCTGAGGCATCGTGGCACGACAGGGCTGGCTGCCACCATTCTTACTAAAATTGCACCACCACCCCCTCACAGCCCTGCACTCAAAATAACTGCATCCAGGGAGTGATCCCTGACCTGTGCTAATCCTGAACCTCCCTGGGATTTGTTTGGGAAAACACCAGCTGACACAGGCCAAAACTACTAGGGAGTATCCTAATAACACCACAGACTGCCATGTGCCTGGCTCATCATGAGTGTAGTAACTGTATACAGATAGAGTTGGAGAGTGTGTGTGACTATAAATACACACACACACACACAGGGCAATACAGGGCCTTTCATCTTCATTAATTTAGTCTGGATTTCAAATAATGGAACTTAATTTCAATTGGCTTCTTGAGGAGTAAACTTAAAGGGCACAACTTAAACTACATTTGCAAGAATTTTACTAAGGCTGTCAGGCTTACATTTGCAAATCTTTCATTCACACTGGGAGCAAATCAACCTAAATATGATATTGTTTCCCATGCAAAATAGAGCAAAACAATTTGCTTGACTAGGAGCAATTAGAAAATACATTATCTGTTTGCAGAGTGAGTATGAAAACTAATTGTGGGGCCAGGCCTGTGTTTCTCTCTACACCTTGCTAATGAGTTCGTTTGCTGTAAACTAGACAGCCCACTTCAAAACACATCTCCGCCTTAATATATTGTATTAAAAAAGCCTGTCAGCTTAATTTTAAAACAACCTATCCCTCAGGGAGCAATTTTACTCGAGTTCTTCTGTTTCTTTTCTGTTATTAATTGCATCCATCTGCCAGAGCAGGTGCAAAAGCTTTAACTAAGTCCTATAATTTTAGCACTACCTTTTGAATTTACTCCATCTGTGTGATAGCATAAAAATAATCAATGTCGATATCTTCTTTCTGTTGTTGTTGGGTTTTTTTCCCCTCTTGTTCCTGCCAAGTGCTGTGATCTTAGTTCTTCCTAATCTTGGTCTGATAAAACAATAGCAGCAATATTTAAATCCAACATCCTATTTAATATCTTGCCCAAATACAACTGGGATTTCTTGTTTGACTCGAGAATTAGGAGCTTTCATTCTTTTCCATTCAAATAGCTCTGCTTTCACCAGAATTTGAAAGATTTTCAAATTGTGGTAGGTGGCTGTAAAATATGCACCGAGGGACTTTCCATTGCCATCTTGCTCTGCACTAGGAGTTGTACTTTGACAGGAAACAAGCCTGTGACTGTTGAACACAGTTTAGTGTAGAAAATACTTCCTCTGTGTTTCTGCAAGTCAAAGTAATCTCCACTAGTAGAGATTTGAACTGTATTGCCAGCAGCTTTAACTGTAATATTTGAATGAGATGCTGTCATACAGACTTTTTTGAAGCAAGTAGCAATGTTTTCAGTTTAGTAAGATAGTGTCTTATAGTTTAACAGGGAAATCATGCAGTGCTATGAAATCATAACTGAAACATAATGATTTATTTGCTTAAATTTCTTCTTCTGTGTCACTCATTATTGTAGCTTCTAATGTCCTTCCCATCCTTCTAAAAGAGGAAAACTTTTTGTTCTATATCCCACCTGACTCCTTGACTATGAATTTGTGGTATATCTTGTTTTTCCTCTGTGCTTCAAGTTCTACCAATATTTTGGTTGTGAGCAAAGACAGGAGCCTTTTGTCTTTGACTGGTGTATATAAAGATATTGGATTTTTTTTTTCCTTACTTACTTACCTTCCTTTAAAATAAGGTGGGGGTTTTTTTCCAACTGAAAGTAAACCATATGTTTTGTGAGGCAAGTCACTATTTTAATAGAACTGAGTGAGTTTTGACCTTTTGCATGGGTCATTTGCAAACACAAACTGAATGCATTTGATATTTGCAATTATTTGCTGGATGCTTCAGAGCGTTCCATTATTCTCAGACTGAGTTTACAAGATTTTTGCATCAGTTGCTGATTTTACATAATGTAATTGGTCAGTGTATTTTTCAACTTCATTACAAGACTACTTTTGTTTTTAAGAAGAAAATGAAAAATAGTGACTAAGACTCCTCAGGAGAGGAATAAGTGATTTTTGCCTTTCTGAAGTGTTCCTTTTAATATGTTAAGCAGTCATATTTTGAACAACAATGAATACCACATTGAAATGTGTTTTTTCATTATTCTTTTAATTCTGTTGTATGGGAGGGTATAATGCTTGTTTCCATTAAGATTCAGATTAAGGCATCTTGTGTCAAATTAAATGTGGAGAGGTCAAAGTAAAACTAATAATGAAGTGAAGCTTGAATTAACCTTTTTTTTGGCTGAATTTGTTATTTTCCTGTCTAACTTTCATTATATCCAGTTCTATACGGGTGCCTCATTTTCAAGGCAATCAGAAAGTGTCACCCTTGTATCAAACAGTACAAAAGTGGCTTTAATTACTAAGAATGTGATTTAATTTTGATTTTTTGTTTGTTTTCTCTGCAGGTCTATTTCCCAGTGTTTTTATTTTGTTCAGTTCCCAATCACTTGCTGGTAAGTGCAAAACCAGCTATACTGGTCTATACACCTGTTGTGTCGATATTTTCTCCTCTCTACGTTATTCTTGGGGTTTTTTAAAGTATCTGGTATTTTTATAACTTTTCTTTAAATAGCATAGCACTATAGGGCATAACCAAAAGTGTCATCTTTTGTAGTTAATTTCTTCTCAAACTCTTGCTTCATCAGAGCTGAAGATGAACAAATAATGTAAGACAATTTCTCTACCTAGCCAGCATCATCTGTGCTCAATGACAGCTTCTCCCAGGCTTTCTCCTGCTCTTGCACAAATTCTCCAGGCTGTGTCCCAGAGCTTACATTTTAAGGAAAAAAAGTATTTATGATTAAAGCCTTGTGTCTCTGAACAGCTGTTTAATTTTGGCACCAGGTACAATACGTTGTTGGTACTCAGTAAAGAGTGTCACATTACGTGACATTAAATTTCTCTTCAGCTTTTCTATGTAGATATAAATAAAAGACAGTCTTCATAATATTGCCTAGATTGTCCCTAATTTTGAAGTTTTACTTATTTTTGTGCTTTTCTCTTTATGAAAGAAAGATAGTCTAAATGCTATATGTTTTCATAGGAAATATTGTTAATATTTTTATGCGTTAGCAACTTGTAGAGTGTGTTGTGCTTAACTCTGTCTTGGTGGAAGGGAATATCAGCAACAGAGTTTTTAATGTTTGGTGTAGTTGTCAAAGCCTACAAAGAAAGGCTGGAGGAAGTAGGAAGGTCCTATGTCTTGGAATTTTTTTTATGTGTATTTATTTTACATACAGGCAATGTATCCAGAATTTTTGAAAAGTAAATAGTGAACTGTTTAGGTGCCCATTCAGGAATCCTTCAAAAAGCAGGCTGGTCTTATAAAAGCAGGTGTTTGGTGATTTCTGAAAACTTAATGAATGCGAAGGTTTCTTTTTCTTGAAGGTGTATTGAGGTGCAGAGTTGCTTGGTAGTGCTAGAAACCTTGGATGCTTTCATCTGCTTGCACCTTTTTTTTCTGAAGTTGTTTTGGAACAAACACTCCACTTTTGCCATAGACACGTGGCTCAGGCCATTTATTTTCCATATGCAGCATACTGAAATTTTGTCACATTAAGGGAGGATAAAATGGGTTCATTAACTCCTCAATTCTTCTGTGCTATATAAATTAGGTTTGGACTTCTTCTGTCAATACACTTTTAGATCATTCTTTCTGACCCAAGGCTATAACTGATAAATGACATGCTTGGGGAGGGCTCAGCTGTGCTGCTGAGGATTGGGTCAATGTGCACAAAGCCTTCTGCACAAAGAGCAAGACTCTGCCCATGCTGTTCACCTGGGTACAATGTACTTGCTCCTTATCTCTCTGGCTTCACGGTCCTAATACAACTGAAAAGACTCTATAGCTTCCAGGGGGCAAAGTCCATATGCTGGTAGGATTGATTGAAGCTTGTCTCAGGAGTTCTAAAAAGAGAATTTTTAAAGGTATCTTCTGAAGGAGGTGAACACTTTAAAATACATACATAAATATAGAGAGAGCTTTCTCCATTAGATAACATCCAGTGTAGGAATTTTGCCCCTTTTTTGTGCAATCTCAGTGGAACATCTAGTGAAGCATGGGAATTCTTACTACCTTTCTTATTCTTCATAACCCTGTCGTCAGCTACAGCAGTGTAATGGCAGGAGTAATTCACTTCGTACAGCCTGAATAAGGAACATTCTGCTGCTCTTAAAGTCAATGAGACCTTGCTCCCAAAGCTTTTCGACCCAATGTCATAACCTTGCACAGCCTCATGACATAATAAAGTCCACAGAGTTACCTTGGCTTGGGTCAGCTGAGTGTCTGTCCCTGTACATCTGCTGTATCTCCTGCCCATGTAGAAAATCTGTTGTAACTTAACTGGCACTGACATTATAGGTTGTTGTGACTTTTATGGAAACCAAGCAGATCTGTACTTTTAGAAAGCAGAGCATGGTAGATACTGGGGTGTGTGTGACAAGAGTGCATGCCAGTTCAGGTATTTAAAAAATGTGAAGCACTTTGTAAAGGGAAAAAAATCATAGCACACATCCCCTTTCTTCCCCACCCCCCCTCCCGCCTCTTTGGCCAAGGCCGAAAATATTCTCTTGTGAACTTACTTCCCTTGACTCATTGGCTTTCTATATTTTTTCCTTCCACTTGACTAAACTATGCCACTTGGATTTTAAGTCTATGAAACATGATTACTGAGCAGTGAAGCCTATGAAGAGTGTAGTCAGCTGAGCCAAAAAGCAGAAATATAGCATGTAAACTACTCAGAAATCTCCTTAGGATAAATGGGGAAAATTGGCAGAATTTATCATGGCTGAGTGCTAAACTACTAAAGTTCTGGAAGGGTACTTGGAATAAGATAATTTGGACAGTAAATAAAACCTTTAAAAAATCTTCAAGGAATGCAGTGATTACATAAACACCCTCATGGAAAATGTGTTTAATTCCAGATCCTCTTGTGCTACTGTGTAAAGGCAGAACTAGCAGAAGGCTCTAATATCTTCACATGGAGTTGTACCCATGACCTCTGAAGGAGGAAGAAAGGAATCAAAGAAGAGGTAAAATAATCACAAAGAGCAGGAAGAGCAAAGATGCTGTAAGCAGTAAGTTGAGATTGAAATCTGTTGTGGCTCGAGTTAGATGCCTTCATTTCACTGACATTATCATACAAACATCACCTTTAGATTTTGTTGTGTGTGTTTTTTGTTTTTTGTTTTTCAAACAAAGTGCTCCCAAGTGTTCAGCATTTTGGGTGAGTTGAGAGGCCAAATCCTCAGCCAGACTAAATGAGTAGAATTGTCTTCAAACAAACAGAACAGTATTTATACTGAGTACCTATTCCTTATAACAGTTGATTACAGCTCAGCATTGTGCTGATAGCAGCAACGGTGTGAAAGCAAAATGTTGTGGAAGACTCCATATGGTTAAATCAAATGCATTTGTTTACCTTGTTTTCCAGAGTTTCTGAACCCTTCCTGGCGGGTACCACAGCTAAAACTGTATTTACTGAGGTGCTACTTTACTAAGATACTTCTTTTTATAAGAAAGAAATGTGAGATCTTCCCTGTTTATGCACTGAATAGCACTTGATCTATTCCCAATTACTTGCATAGCTTATCTGTCCGTTTGTAGTTGGGCTTCTTTTACAAGGTGCTGTACACTGATGCTCACTCAAGCTTTCTGCATTTTCACTTTGACCAGCTTATCTGTCTGGCATTAGAAAACTCACTTTGAAAGAATACTTGTTTGCTGAAATAGAGAAACTTGACTGAATACTGGAGGCAATGCCTGGGAAGTGAGTTTGGAGCTCAAAAAAAATGGTATTCTTTGTGAATATGTGAATGTAACTCCTACATCCACTGAGGAGAACAGAAAAAATGCCATGAGACTTTTTTAATTGGGCCTGCCAGCCAGAATTTCAAATACTAGAATACTCTTTATAAGCTGCTTATGAATAAAGAGTAGAATAAGAATTAGTCAGAACTTTGTCAATAATTTAGAGTGCAATAAATTTGCTGCAGTTGCAGCTCTTTTATGAAGTAGTGTACCCACAAATTGAGTTATATGAAGCCTCATTTGGATCTTGCTTGTGCAATTTTATTGTATTTTAGTGGAATTTTAATATAGTCTTGGAAATAATGATGTCAGGTTAGCCTAAACAAAGAGTGGAAAAATGAAAGACTTCTTTTCAGTGACGTTACTACAGGCTTATAGGAGTATAAGTAACATTAGGTAGATTTGGTTTTCACTCAGCTGATGTGATTTTATGAATGACAAGCTTGTAGAATCAGCAGGGAAAGCATTGGCACTAGTTATGACTAATGTTTAACTGTACTGCATGAAGCAGTTAGGCACTGTGTAGTCTGAGATACTCAATTTGACATGTTCCCAATAAATGGTGATCTTACAATGTAATGATAGTATGGTATTTTTAAAATATAGTGAACCTTTTTTAGGAGATGTAAAATTAGAGTAAATTGACATCAGTGGGACTGTCTTGGTTTAAACAAAAATGTAAAATGTGGCTCTTCAGATCATCTTCTAAATTGTAACATTTACTTGCTTTTGTGGATTTATGTGTTCAGTTATGCTTAATTACTTTTTCTGTTTAGTGCTCTATTCATTCTCTCATTTTTAAAGTACTTATATATGCTTAAGCTTCATCTGTGTCCAAGTGCTTTGCTAAAACGAGGTTGAATTTTCACTGTGGCTTTTCAGGAGTGGTTAGCAGCATAAATGTAAAAATGTGTGTTTGCAAAATGCGCATGACTTCTCCAGGAAACTCTCCTTTGTTTGGGGTCTCTCTCTCCGTGTATACATATTTGTGTGTGTATGTATATATTTGTGTGAGGACTAGAAAAATAAACTTAGGCAATTTCTAAAATCTTATTCATACAGAAAGAACTTTATCTTGTGGAACATGGCGTGTTTGGTTTCAGAGCTTTTCCATAGATAACCTTGCTTAAATGCAACTTTAAATCTTGACTACTTGGCTGTAATTCTCAAAGGACTTTTTAAAAAATGGATACCAGGGGCTGCCTAAAAATAAAATTGTCTCAATTTCTATGATTTTTTTCTCCTTTTGAGTTAAAACTTACCCTTAACTGTCCAATGAGTCAGTTTCATCTTCTCCACGTACAGCTGGTGTGATGGAAAGAAATGGTCTTTTTAAATAGCCATGACAGTCATAGTCATTGCAAAAGGGTGAATGGGGGAGGAAAATGAAAGAAATTAATTGGGGAAAAAGTCTAGGCCAACAATGACTAGTAGTGTGATAACTTACAGTAAGGAGAAAATTACTTAAACCATGACATGAAAGCTGTGTATTTATAAAAACTCACAGTGCCAGTGCCCTGCATTCTGTCTTTGCTCTACATCATACTGGCATGATGTCTGAGTCTATGAATTCACCATTAAAATTAATTGTAAAAAACCTCTCACTTATCAGACTTAAATCATTGAAACCTTTTGAAATGCTGAGACATGACTAAACCTGTTTCACAAATACACCAGTTATGTAAGAATGGAAATCATCACTATGCAGAGCTTTACATTTTGTTTTTAAGGTGAGGAGGTTTACTTGTATCCTGAGGGTACTGTATTTCTATATTTGCTCAGTCTCCTCCTTAGTGACTTCACTGATTACAGGATCACACCTAATTTTTACATAGATAAGAAAATACCTTGTTCAGTCAAAGCAGCATCTGATTTTCCCATATGCTTTTAAACCGCTCAGTGAACTAAGATCTTGAGTCTCTGTCGAATTCCCACCAGCACTTTTAGTTTGTCTTGCACATTATTTTAGTAAAACATGTTTTACATGACTATCCAAGGGGCAAGGGGGAAATAATTGCCTATCAAAGAGAACTTTTTCAAAATAATGCTTGTTCTTACTGTTTATTTTGAGAAAAGCATTTGTTAGGCTCATCAGTAAAGAATTATACTATTTAGAAGAGATGTTCAATAAAATTCTAAATCCACTTTGAAGTATTGGAAAAGGCGTAGAAGGAAGGTCTGCCCTTTGTTTCTGTCACTGTTCCTTTTTTTCTTCTATGCCCTTTTCTTCTCAGCTCCCCAGAGGCCTTTGCTTACAGTGTGACAGTGACATTGTGTGCATCACAAAAAAAAGCAAATACAGTAGTTCAGTTGTAATCTTAGCTTCTACTGCCTACACAGATTCATGAACTCTCTTCCCTTAACCTTGCCTTTTGGTAACTGGGAAAATTGGAAGGGCAAATAAGATAGAAAAGAAAGTTATGAGGTTCATGAACTCTCTTCCCTTAACCTTGCCTATTGGTAACTGGGAAACTTGGAAGAGCAAATAAGATAGAAAATAAAGTTATGTACCATACTGAGCTTCTATTATTCCTTGTTTTTCAAAGGTGACAAAAAGAAATTTCACCCCCAAAAAACAGATTAGAGAGTTGAAATAGTCCTTGCCAGGTTCCTCCTGATGTTTCCTGGAGAAATGTTCTGCGTAAGATTTTACCTCTACTCTCTCTGTCTGTCATTGTCCTGCCTAGCCCCCTGAATCTCCCATGCAGGTCACAGGCAGAAGTGCTGAGCTCTCAGTTCGCTGGACTAGATTATGAAGTTAAACACCTGCTGAACAGGAGCTACTGTATTGGTACTGATGGGCAGGAAGCAAGGGATTCAACTATGACTAAGGGCATCTCTGCAGCTGGGCTTGGCTCCGTGTCTTCACAGGGCTTTGGGTTCCATAGCAGTATGTCTAATGGAAAAGAAGAATAAGGAGGAGAACTGAGCTCACTTCTCTACAGAGCATCCATCTGGAGCACCTTTCTCGGGTATAGCACAGCTGTGGGCTTGCAGCTGCTAGAATGGCCACTAGTAGTGGACTGACAAGCAATGGTGGTCAGCCATGGTGTGAGAACTTCACTGTGCAAAAACTTGCCATCCCTGATTATTTCAGATCAGTTTGGTATTGGACAACTGGCTACTCAGGACAACCTGGGTGAAAATCTAATCTGCAAAAGATGTTTCCTATAACATCTTGGGAACCTTCTCAGAGCCCAACATTTAGGGCTTTCCTTTTGTGCATAGTCAGAGTTTCCAAAACACTTGTGTCTCTTAAGTGGGTATATACTTATGTTCATTATTTCCTAGTGCCAATGCAAATGCTTCAACTTCAGAGGCACTGAAAGGCCTCTTTCACCTTGGTGAAAGGTATTTTAATACAATTGTGCAGAGCTGAGGTGTTGTGTCACGCAGAAGTATCTGGAACCATAGAATTCTGCTGGAATGGATAACAGAGCATGGCCACTGTGGGTTGTGATGAGGTGGTTCCCTGTTGCTGTGTGAGACTGGATGTACTGCTTTCTTTCTGGGCTGTCAGCCTGTTTACTAGGCACTTGGGCATTGGAAAGAAATGCTATAAACATGAATGCAAACTGTCACAACAAAATATCTGTTGAGTCCAGAAAATGGTGTTAGAAACTAATTACCTTCATGTTGAAGGCAAGGCCTATTGAAATTCATGTCATGTAACCATATTAACACATGTTATTAATAGAAATGGATACTAGTCATGCTGTTTCTAAGCTATTTTCAAACAGGTCTGTCTCCATTTCCTGGCTGCATGACTTTGAAAGAGCTTCTCAATAGGTTTCCTGAGCCATGGTGCTTGTCTTGTGTATTCTTGCTGCTGTTACTGGAGAGTTTGGTTGTAACCCTGTGACTTTTTGAAAAACAGCAACAAGAAAGGGCTCTCACATCTATTTGTGTCTGCAGTTCTGCATTGTGTTCCCCTCCAGTGCCAACACACCCTTATCCATTGAGAAATGCTCCAGGGAACTGCTCCTCCAAAACTCTTTGCAATCCTCCACCAGCATGAGTTCAGTATTTCCTGGAACAAAGCTGCTTTACTCATTTCAAAATTCATCTGTTTATTTTAGGGGTGATGGATCTTTAAACAAACCATAGCTGATAACGAAAATGTAGAAGGCCATCCTGTTGCTAGTCTGCTGTGTTTCTGTTCCTACGCTTTTGAAAAAATAATATCACCTTCTATTCACTTAGCTGTGACAAAGTTCACTTCCAAGGGAGCCTTTTCTGCCCTCCCTCTGGGCTGCCAGGAGGTTGCCTAAGTTACTGTCCTCGATGCTGCTGCTCTGTAACAAAGGCAGGTGCGTGGGTGGATGACTTCTGTGCAGAGGGAAGCAGCCCCTGGCTGGGTCACTGCGTGGGTGTGCTTTCAGCTGGATGCCCCTGGAAGGTATTTGTGGGAGACATTATCCCTGAAGGAAGTCGACACCAAATACAGGCAGTTTCCTTGTTTAGCAGCACTGTGTCTGCCAGTTGATGTGGGAATACAATAGAAGGTGGTCCTGAGAGATGCTTTTTCTTGCAGTTTGCATACCAAACAGAACTGCTATCTTTGATTTCAGTTCTCTTTTTTAATGATGGCTATAGATAAGGATAAAGGACATTGCCAAATTAGAGGAATTCTGCAGTGCTTGTTCCAGAGCTGTAAACATTTTGAAATGCTTTGGGACACTTACCTCATGAAATCTCAACTTCAGTAAAAGCTGAATGCAGGAACTAGCCAACATTTGCTTTTTGAGTTGTTTTTGCTCTCTTTATTTGCTCCTTCAAATATTGTGTATTGGATTCAATCTGTTTAACCTACATGGGGTATGCTAGAGTTTAAACTGCCCAACTTGCTTAACAGGAGGGCAAGAGAGGAGAAAGGAGAGTGAGTGTGAACAGCAGAGCAGGCATGAAGACAACAAACTTAACTGACTTTTGGAATTGCAGCTGGAATGTTGTGGAATTTGATACAGATGGAAAATAGAAGTTGAAAAGCATAAAATTTCCAGTGTGGGTGCCATTTTGAGTAGGCTATGTGGGTGGAGAATGGTGCTAAATGCCAAGCAGGCAAGTAGAACTGAGAGTCCCTTTCCAGCTAGTAACAGACAGCTAGCAATGGAAAAAAAAAAAAGAAAAAAAGAAAAAAAAAAGTAGTAGTTTAAATGTCCCAATGCAGCTGTTTTGTAATAAATCACTAGTAGTTACTGCTAGAGCTCAGCTCATCAGCATTTGCTGCTTTCTTGACCATAGAGTTCTTTTCCACAGTAGTTGCAGTATGATTTTTATGGTATCCTTTTTTAATGTCTCACTGTGTGGAGTCAGATGGTTCATGTGGCTCTGAAATCTTTTTTTGGTCAGACTATATGATGTATAGCAGCTCAAAAGTGGGTTTGAGTATTCTGGTTAACTATAATTCTTCTAATGATGAAGTGCTGTTCCTTATAGTGTGAGCACATGATACCAGTGCTACTGGACATCTCTGCTCCTGCTTTGTTCTCAGATCCTCGGTTTAAGTGCTGATGCTTTGTTTTGGCATCAGGCCCAGTTCCAGGAGCAGATCTTTTATCTTCATTTGCTCCAGATATATTTCCTGTGTGTTCATGTGACTCTCCTTCAAAAAAAGAATGAACATGCAGCAAACAATTCATAATTAAAAAAAAAAAAAGTGCTTTCCCTTTAGGAAACAGCTCCAGTAACTTTTAAGAGGCAGTTTCCTACCCTGAGAGTGCATGACAATACTTAGGCTGTCTGGTATTTTATCCTACAGAGGAAAAGGGGAAGATTAAATTTATTCTGCTTGATAGTTAAGTATTGAGAGTGTCCTTGGCTACTTGTCAGTCAAAGGTAGGTCCCAAATGACCTGAAAGAATCTGATATTCAAGATGGACTCATGTCCCTCTGATGGCAGAAATCCTGTATGATGAATGGCCCAAAACTTTTCTCCCCTCATGTGAAGCTTTAGAAGAAGCTGTAAAAGCTTTTGCATATTTGTATGTATAATGGTTCTGGATCAAATTTGAACAAAGTGGAGGTCATTAGTAACAAGAAAGCATTCCTTAATTTTTCAGGAGGATCTGACTTTTGAAACCTAGAGCATCTCTATTGTAATGGGAACAATTTAACTTTGTGTCTGTGCAGAAAACGGGGTACAAGGGTTGTAATCACCTGGCTTGTATTGTTCTAGGAGAACCTTTTTGTTAATCTCCAGCTTGTGAGAGGAAGGTGTAGTTCTCGCAGTCCTGTCCTCTACAAAAGACTATGAGAATACCTCAGGGTAATATTTAAAAATCCACTTTCAGCTACAGCCAGAAAACAAGGCTGTGCTATAAGTAGTGCATACCAGAAGTGGAAATGACAGTTCAACACGCTTCCAAAATTTATAGGTGGTTCCTTTCAGAGAGAACTGACGCTGCAATGCATGTGATAATTATCTCTGTAAAAGGTGCCTGCATGCTCTTGTGATTGAAATTTAGAATTTAAGAACAACGTCAGATGTGAGGCAGTCATTGGGAAGTCATTTGAGATGCAAAAGCAGTGAAAATGGGATGGGCCTGTATAGAACCGGAAACTATAACCATAGGTTGTTGTTTGTAAATAATATTAAACGTTAAGTTTTCCTTCTGTTGAATTTTAAATGGTAAATATTGGGCTTGGAGGAGGGAGGTTGTTTGTTCTTTTATCCTACACATTTGTAAAGTATTTGGAATGCAGTTCTGGTGCTTCTAGGTCTTCCTGCTGCAGGTGGGGGAGAGAACTCGTAAGGCTGATGTCTGTTCACAACTGGCTGTGTTTTGAAATCATACCCCAAGCAAAGGGAAATGCATAATTTTACCACCTCTCCCAGCTGTCGTCACAAGAAACACTGACTCAGACACACCTGTGAGTCAGAATTCCTCTTGTTTCCTCCCTGCGGCCCAGTAATTTGCCTCTTATTTCAACTGTAACCTTTACAGCTGTTCTCAACCTCTGCACTGTCTCATTTAATCTGAACAAGCAGCAGAAGTTAAATTAAGTTGTCTCTTACTGTTGTCTTCCAACCCATCTATTCTGAAAAGAGGGCAAACATTCAGAAAAGTACTCTTGTTCCTCTGTGCTTGAGCACAAAATTTGGGCAGAGAGTAAAGAATTATAAAGGGACTTCTCTTTTTCTCTGAACTTATAAATAACCAAGTCATAAGCTGCATCAACAGGAACAGGACTGAAGAAAATCAAAGGTCACAATGTTTCTTAAATGCAGTGGAGACTCTTACACAAGCTGCTTCTCTGAAGGATAGCTGTGTGGTTTATTTAAATTAGTTTTCTTTCCTCTTGTTTCACAGGCAGTTGTGCTGTCAACTGAGCCTCTGTTGTTGCGTTCCACTTTTACTTTCCAGAACATAATTTGCTATTGATTTTTAACCTCCTCTCAAAAGTACTTACTCTTTAAGTTTTTTGGGGATTTTTGTTGTTTGGTTTTGTTTTTTGTTGTTTTTTTTTTTTCAAACATAATCCATTTTGGTGCTTGACTTTTTGGTTGTCTGCCTTGATTTCTCCAGAGAGCCTGATAGGAGTGCTGAATTACCTGTTTTGCTGAAACATTTCAAGTTGGGTGTCTGAAATAAGAGATAATTTAGGAAGAAAAATTATATCTTTGCATTGGTAATTGTAGTGGTAGAATACCTACTTAGACATGCAGACAATAATCTCTAACAAGTAAAAACAGCCAAAAAACCCTACAATATATTTAGACATCAGTAAGAAATGAAATGAGTTAACAACAGGAGAAACAAATGGTCTGTGGTTGATTTGATCACTTCCTTTGCTACAAAAAAGCAATTGTCAAGTTTTAGAAGGCTTATTCGAATGTGACGGGGACAGCCCCCAAGCAACAGTAGCAGGAACATCCACTGCTAATCATTTTCCTTTGCCAGTTTTTATTCCAGTCCTGCAATTGTTCTGCTCACAAAAGGGAAATATGACAAAGATGGTTTTGTTTGAATGACAGTCAGACTAAATGTTCAAAAGTGCAGCTGCTGAAATTTCTTAGAGATGTAAATTTTCATTTAAAAATACTTTATAATAAAACATAGAATATGTAACATAACTAACAAACCTTGTGCAGAAGTTGTCTTTGTTTTCCTTTTGTCAAACACAACCTCCTTTAAGCAGGGGAATGCTGGAACAAGAAGTAAAGGTGTTAAAATGCCAAGCACTTTTTGCTTTATAAGAATAGTGAGACAGAATCAAAGAATCCTATAGAAGTTTTGGTTCCTTAAAGCGCAGCATGGTTTGGATTCTAAACTACACACAGAAATTTAAATTTGAGATGGAACAAGAGCTAGAAGAGGCATATTCTGTGGATCTGATTTTGAGTCAGATTAATAAAGCAGAAAGCTTAAAAAAAGTCATTAATTTTATCATCTAACCCGAATCTAGTAATGACCATATAAGAGCTTGGCCCTGGCGGATCTGAAACAACTCTGATCCTGTTTCAGTATCAAGTCTGAATTTGGCTGTTGTTCAAAATACAGATTAAGAGAGTACATCCATGGCAGATTTTTCATTTTAAACAGCTTATTCATTATTTGATAAGCAGAGTCATTATTTCCCCTTCACCCCACGTCCCAGTGCTTTCACACCGTATGGCCATTTCATTGCGCATTAACTTTTTGCATGTAAAACGTCCTGTTTAAATTTGCAAATTCAGCATATGGAACTGCTCTTTCCCTTTATCAGCAGTTGGAATGACTCTGCAAGCATTTAGTAATAAAACCTGCACCCGTTTTTCTTGGTAAACACTTAACTCTTAGAAGTGTGTTGAAAAGTTTGGCATTGCTCAGCAAACAATCCTTTGGGGTATTCTGCTGGGGTGAGAGGCTGCCTGCCTGGATTCGGTATTCACTCAGGACTTCTCCCCTTCAAAGGCTTTTCTTCCTGAGCAGCTGCTAGATTCTTTGTTTACTTGGCATCATCATCAGCGTGCAAGAAATCTTGCAGTAAGTAAATGCAACCCACTCACCGATGACCTGCACTGAGGAGGCTCGAGAGAAATAGGCCAAAGCTACCAAGCTCTTAAGGTAAAAAGACCAGAAGAGTGAGTTAGCCATTAGGAATCCCAGAGCAAAAGTAGCTTCTGTAATGCAGAGAGTCTGCAAGTGTGGAGCTCTGTCAGTGGATATGTCTCATGTCTGTGTTACAGTTAATGAAAGCTTTCAAAGAAGCCTCTTAATCTGATTATTAGCAAAAGATCAGCACTTTTGCTAATGGTAACAGGCTTTCAGTGTATTATCTCTGCACTGCAGCGAGAAAAATGCAGTGGTCAGTAGTCTGTTACAGATATATATAATTTACTGTCTTTTCATCTTGGATAGAATTTTGATCCTTATTTTGTTTAAGTTCTCTACCAGATTATTTGTGTAGTCCCCTCTTTTAGGATATAAGACTTAATTTTGTGTTTGTGTGTGTGTGTGTATGCATTTTTTGTTAATTTGCTTTGGATGATGCTGGCCATCCTCCAGTTATCTTCTGTGATGAAAGTGGGTATTTGCAACCAAGCAAAGAAGTTAGCATTTGTGGTAAATCTTTTCTTGGGCACCTAGTCTTGCATGTAGTTGAAAGTGTTTTGGTTTGGGTTTTTTGTTTTTGTTTTTTTGCCCTAAACCGTAAAAATCTCCTAGGATAGCTATGTGAAAAGTGTGAAATGGAACTAAACTCAGGGGAAGAAACAGAGTAGTCATTGCATTCTTTTTATCTTGGATTTTGTTTTGTTTTTTTCCATCTCATTTCTATTATGTTGCATTTAACTTACAGACTAACATACTGAATCTCCAGGTGTAGGTGGAAATATTGAGGGCAACTGACGTGAAGTTTCACTCGTAACAAATAATTATAATCTCTAAACTTTTCCAAAGAACTTCTGTCAGATGAGTAACCAGTTTGCAGGAACAACTGTGACAAGTGCAGCATAAACCATGAACATGTTAAAAAAACAGTTAAAAGGAGGTACATTGTATTAAAGAATACATTTTACTCAAGTATTCATAAATATATCAATTTAACAGATTATATTCCTTTAGCAAGCCATTTTGTCACAGGTGGAAGTGGAAGGACTTAAGGTCACTTAAAAAATCACCATCAAAGATATTAGGGTAAAGTGATTTTAATATGAATTTGTAAAAGTATGACTTAACAGAATTCATTGGCAAGGTTCACTACATTACTTAGTACATGGAAAAAGCATACAGAGGAAAATCAAAGCAGAATTGGGTTAGAATGATTTACACATGCATCAGGAGAAAATATTTGTATGGGGATCAGGGAAAATCAGGTGAGAATTTTGTTGGAGTGATTTGTACAAGGATTAGGGAAAAAAGATAAGGGAGACCTTCCCATTGAGTCATGAGGTTCACTATTATAGTAAATCACAACCAGTCAATATTCAGCAACTTTTTATAATCAACACAGCAACTTAGTTAAAGATTTAACAGTGTTTCCTAAATTATATCACATACACACACCGAGAGACACAGGTATAGGTGTAGAGGTTAACCTGTTATTAAGATGTTTCTTTCTCTGCAGATTATAATACATTTTTGGGACCCAAATGATTCTAGAAATGTTACAAAACCGAATCATAGTGGATTACTCTTACCCTTTGTTGGGTTATGTTATTGGATGGTTCCTATTCTCCTCGTCAGCTTGTAGCAGACAGTTATTTCCCATCGTCAGATGGTGAGAATCTTCCTCAAAAGGCATCACAAATCAGGGAGTGAATACGGGGTAGCAGCCTGCTGCAATCCCAGAGAGCTCTAAAGGGCCTCACTTAGGGTCAGTATTTATAGGGTCAAGAGGCTGACTTTGGTCAGGTTTTTTTGTTTGTTTGGGGTTTGGTTTTAATTATGGCCATTGTTCTTGTCAGGGAATCTTGGCAACTTTCAGCGTAGGCTGTGATCCAGGCAGGAGGGGTCTCGGGTATGTTTCCCAGGCAACAGGAGTTCCAGGTCTGGTTAGGGAGCGCCTCATCGTCCCAACTTACTGTACTTGTACCTAGGACAAAAGGTAACAGGTTGTTTTGACTCACTGCTCCAGCAAACAACATCAGAAAGCACCAGGTTGTCCCAGCCGACTGCACTTGATTGAGACAAGGATGATGTTGGCTGGTGTTGACAGAACAATGTGGCCCAGAGTGGGAGGTCTGCACCACCACACATTCATAATAATTTATTCTGTATATTATTGCTGTTTGTATTATTATCAGACTGTCTCTATGCCTGAGCTCATACCTTCTGTTAAACTCAGTAAGAGTGTGCATCAGCCAGCAGGAGGAGTGGGAATTGGTAGTCCATTCTCTCTCTTCCTCTTTTTGGGACATTTACCACTATAACTTACACTTCAGGAATAAGTTTTTGACTACCATTTGGCCAGTCTACTTTTAAATGGGCTCCAGATCCTGGGATGTCCATATTACGTAGACCATTAGTGGATGGGAGGAATCCTTTTCAGAAACAGGAAATGTTAGCAGCTGAATAGGAATGTATTTTTAATTCTACCAGGGTTTCAAAGCATACTTTCAATGCCCAAGCCTGTTTTGCTGCTTGCATTTTGAATTGTATTAATTATATATATGCTTTTGGAATGAGCTTGTGCATGGTTTTCTCCATGAAAAATGAAATAAGAAAATTGGGAACATGTGGTGAACATGTAGTTCCCGTTAAAGATTTGTATATCAATTCTATTTTCAGTGAGGTGAGCATTGCCAGTCTCCTCTGTTAAACAAAGCACGTCTCTCTGTATGACTGAGAGGTGAGTGAAGGAGCTTTGCAGCCTGTACCACCAAACCCAATCCAACTGCAACATTACAATAGCCATTTCTGTTGCTAAAATCCTTGCTTCTTTCATGGAGTACTTACTGCTCCAATGTCACCTTAAGCCTAATGGGACCTGGAAAACATAACTGACCCTTTTCCAATAAAAGTGTCTCTTTGTCTCCTCTTTGGGAATGTGGTAAGGAAGCATGCTGTGTATAAAAGGACTTCCTTCCACAATGAAGCAGGAAGAGAAGTACATGTTTGTATACAAGGACAGAATTAACTGCAGACCTTCCTTCCTCTCTCCTGTCTTTTGGGGGTTTTTTTGGTAATTCTGTAGCTGCCATCAAAATGAGAGCAAGAGAGAACTCGTGTTTCCTACTTACTCAGACAAAGGGTATGGGAACTTGAAGCATCAATGCATGTCCTTCTTAAGCTAGCAAGACAAACATCAAGGCATTTTAAGATCTGTGTTTAGTCTTCAGCGATCTTCATGAAGCTACTTACAAAGGGCTTCTTCTTGTTTTATTGCAATGTAATTTTTAACGCTGCTGACAGACTTGGATGCTGAAATTCCACCTCTGGTTATTCACAGAGCAGATATAACAGACAGCTGCAGTTGCATTTTCTTGAGACTGTTCCACAAGTAAGACTTCCCCCCAACCTTTGGGGACCACTTACTTGGGAAAGTGGAGAACTTGGTGTCAGTATTTATTCAGCCCTTGGATTCTTTTCAAAGGTTATGCAAAATGTCGTGGCAGCATTGTCATAGCAACCATCCACTCACTTGAAACCAAACACTGACCACCACTTTTACATACAACAGCTCTTTCTTTCAAACTTGTACAGGTCGGAGTGAGTGACCTGTGGGTAGAAATGCTTTGTATGCCAGTATTGATGTGCTTAGCTAAAAGCTAATTTCATTTGAATATAATTGTTGGTGGCAGTGTGGGCAGGTAATTTCATGCTTAATTTTGACAGTTAGAAGTTAGGTGCCTGTTTCTCTCAAGTAGTGGGGTGGGCTCATAAATTTAGTTTTCTGAACTGTCACCAAAAAAAGTCAAAAGTAGATTGATCCTCCTAAATATGTGCACGGTACAAGTTCCTAGTGCTTGTGAGTGAAGAGGCAGCATAAAGAAGTTGCTGAGTAGCTACCTGTCAGCACTTTAACTCCCTTGAAATCAGTAAATGTGCAGTCACTTTGGCTGTAAGCTCTTAAGGACTGGGGGACATTTAAACATTTGTATAGATATTGACATATTTTTATGCACTTTAGGCCATATTATTCCACTTTTATTTAAGTGCAGGATTTTATTCAGAATCTAGTCCTAAACAGATAGTGGAGTGGTATATATAATACTTATGGTACTATGTGAACATTTAATTTATTTAATGGAAGAATGTAATTGAACACATTTGACCAGTATTTATGGTTTTAAAAGCTCCTGGAGAATAATGGGTGAAGACAGAAGAAATTAAGGGTTTACAGTAATCTTGTTCCCTCTTGAGTCCTTTCGTTATAATCCATACTAGTGTATTTGAAGTAACCCTGTATCTATTCCAGCTCTTAATGATTCATTCTGAACATATAAAAGAAAACTTCCATTTATGTAGACAGTTGCGTCATTTCTGGAACTTTTAAGGGTTTGGAATTGTCCTGCAACGTAGTTAATTCCCATGTGGTGCATACTTCTAGTCCTTTTTTTTTTTTTTTTTTGGTGAATGAGTATGTTTTGGTTCCTCCTTAACATTTAGAGGAACAGGAAGCAACAATGCTATTACTACTCTGGGCTTGGATTTTTGTTTTTTTCCAGACAGAGCTCCCAGCCATGGGAGTGAGTACGTCACTTGGCAATTTGAAAAGCTTTACCTTCTTGAAAAAGAAGTTACTTGCAGCACCGTATAAGGGCATGAGTTCTTTCTTGTTGAGCAACAAGTTTTTGCTAGTAGGGACTGTTATTGGTATCTCATTCAAGTTTAACAACTTTATACTTTTTCCACAGCACTTCTATGCACAGAGAGAAGTTAGGCTGCTCCTAATCTGAAAATGTACAGAGCAAACTGAATCTGTAACAGAGTAGGAAGCAAGTCAAACAGCATGAGATTTTATCACTACTTCTGTAAAACAAAACAGCCAAGCTGGGATGAAGTTTCAGAGGGTGGTTTCTCAGCTGTGTTAGATTTTAATTAGTGAAAGAACCTAGTCACTTCATAACTTGTTTATGAATAGTATTTACAGTACTAAAACTGTGTAGATATATTTTATGTTAGACTGCCACTTCATTTTAATTCAATGTTTACAGTTGCTCAAGTTTTACTTTCTTTTTTTTTAAAAATGTACTTCAACCAATATCAATAATAAAAATGCTTTTATAATTAAAATTTTCCATCTTAATTAATTCCATGAGTGTAATAAAAAGAATACACTAAAGGTTTTGATTACTTAACTGCCATTCTAGCCTATAATACAGCAGCTGTTTAGCAACAGCCTAGCAACTGCATTTCATTTTATAGAGGTTCTGAAGCCCTTCCTAATATTTTTTCTTTGCCCTAAACTCAAAGGGTTTAAAATAATAATCATCATTAAAAAATCCCACTGAGTCATCCTTTGCTGGACAGTGACTCCATAGTTCTGATTTTCTCCAGTTAAAAATCTGACTAAGGACCATATCATACTGTTCATTGGAAGGAACACTAATGAATTGGTAGAAACCCTGGCTATTAGTTTGTGTGGAAAGAGGAAGGAAATAGCAACCCATGAATCATTCTTCCTTACCTGGTAGAAGTCTTATTTTCCCAGACTTTCTCAAAGTAAGGAATCCTTTGTGATTCTAGAAAAAGGTAGGTTTCTGCCTGCTACATGAGAAACAGAGTTGCCACATCTCTTAATTTTATTACATGTTATATAATTCCTGATGTAGTTACCTGTGTTGGAAAGTCCAGCTGTGCTGATTCAGCTTAATAGCTCAGGAGCCCCTGAATTCACTTTTAAAAGAAGCTCCTGTCACAACAGCAAAGAAACACCTTGGATGTATATCTCCTGAACACCCCAACAACAGAAGAAAATTCATTCTTACAACTAATTATTAAAAATGTCAGCCTCAACCAAAAACTCTGTGGTCGTTGAGTGTTTGGGGCTGCCTAGGACTGTCTGTTCTGACACCAAGAAATTAAATCTAACATAGAAGATAAGATGGAAACTTAGAGACTTTAAAAGTCAGGTGGCCACAGAGTCCATCATTCCTAAACAAGGCACCTTATGGGGTAGAAGTTCTGTGGTGCACACCATATCCTAAGCCACAGTTTGGGTCTCAAACTCTGATCACAGCAAGGCTGGCTCACAGTTTTTGAAGTCTGCAGAATCACACTAAGCAACAACTTACACATTTTATAGCTTTGCATGTCTAGGTTATGGTGGTTTGCAAAACAACGTGCATTGACAGGAATACCCTAAATGAAGTAGTTTTGTAGCAGTGCAATGTATTTTTGGAAGTTATCTTGCCCTTTTATAAAACTGCAGCCTCCTGCCTTCCCTCCATCTCTCCATTAAGAGGAGACATTAAAAGTCTGTTGGTTTTTATTTACTCACTTTTTTACATACTTTCTTTTTTAACAGGAATAAGAGTTTTTCCTCCTGGAATCTTATTCAACAGAGCATTCAACCATTCCTTTAGCTTTAAAGTTGTTAAAAAAGACTCAGGATTAAAAAGACCTAGTTTCCAGGCTGTCTCTGAAAACAGTTGCTTCAGGCTAAAACCTTTCCTTTCTTGAAGGAGCCTGAGGGATCCTTGTCACAGCCAGAAGTGTTACACAATTATCTAATGAGACTCCTCCTCCCTTTTCACTTGAGTTCAGTGCTACCTGGTCTTAAGACTTTCAGTGTGGTACCACTGTGTTGAGGGTAACTACCTTCCCCTAAAATTATATGGGGATCCCATTTTGCTGTCACATGGGTGAGTGGTGCCAGCCATTTAGATTGTTGCAGACTGTGGATGCTCCTGTCAATTGTCCTCTTAATGGTATAAATGAAATGAAGGCCATGCTGCTGCCATGAGACATTTTGTCTTGCCTTTCTTTTGTAGTCTGGGTGCTACTAAATATTTCATATTGGGTGAAATATCCTGATAGAAAACATTGCTTTTTAATTTAAACTACTTTTTTTTTTTTTTCTTCCTAGGTCCACTGGTAGCTGGTTTTAATTTGATGTACACATTGGGTCAAGTGAATGGCTGCTTGAAGTCGTTGTTAAAAGTGTCTATGATATCAGCAAATGACCTAAGTGTAACTTTGGGAAGTTTTTTGCATGAGTTCCAGGAGCTGTAGAGCAACTGAAGTAATAAGTGATGATGACTCATAAAGAATAAAAGGAGCTGAAGTGGGAATTTACAGGAAAGAGTGTAAGCTATGGCTTTTCCCCTCTGTGATTTCAGGGCTATTTTTATTAGAGGTAAGGGAACTTTTGCATGCCTAGAGAGAAGGCAAAATGACCAGGAAAATACATATTCTTAGAGAACAAACTAGGTGTATGGACTAAGGTACTAATCATCTCCAAATTTTGCTCCAGGAAGAACCAGGAACTAGCCCATTTTTGGGGGGAGTTGTTTGTTTGTGGCTTTGGGATTTTTTTTTCCCTACAGTAATGGAATCTTCTGAGATTTAGGTGCATCCATACTACCTTCAGGATCTGAACAGTTGAAGTTGTGTCGTTCGCAACTGAATTCTTCAAATTAGAGTTACTGAAGCAGTTTGCTGCTGTCCTCAGTATGACTGGACTGTGAAAGCCCCTATCTGGCTGTATATTTTACTATAACGGGGGTGAAGGATGCCAAATGTTATGACCAGTGTCTTCCTGAGCTCTGTGTTACATATAGAGAAAGGCTTGCATATGCAGAAAATTTTATTGAAATTAGGGTAAAAAAAGACAATATTGCTTTCAACAAAGCAAAGAGAAAAACAACAAAAGCAAGCTAGATGTAATTTCTCATTAATACAACCTCCTTTCCCTTCCAATGTCTGCCAGTTTTCAGAAAGCTCTTTTTGAGATATACAGAACTGCTCTGTAGAGCTGGCTGGATTCAAGGTGGATGTTTGTGCTTGTGTATCTGTGAAGGCCTAGCAGTCAAGAAAGATTTGATCATTTGAAAGACCAAAAAGAAAAAAATGTATTTTAAGGAACCTCATAAGATAAATTGTTGTATTACAAAAGCTCTCTTCCTGCTCCTCACTGAACACAGTAAGGAAACATCTACCTACAGCTGCCCTGTGTGTAGCCTCTGTTAGCATAAGTCATCCACACCCACAAAGGCATACAAAACTATTTCCAAAGCTTTTGCTTTGTGCTGGCATAGTGCCATCCAGGAGTAGTGGCCAAAAGGAAAAATTCCTTTCAGTGATATTCATTGCCCTGAGCCAGGAACAAAGTAGAAAGATACGCTTCTCTCTCTCATGCCTGCAAAGTTGGAGGCAGTGCCAATATAAACCATGACTGGTTTTGCACCCTCTGAAGTGATGCAAGTCCATGTCACTGCTTCAAATTCAGTGATGTAACCTGAGTTTACGTTAACTAACTTTTTCTTAAGGATTAAACCAATTTCAAGCTTTTGAACAAGGAGAATTATCTGAAAACATTCCAGCTGGTTTATTCTCCTCAGTTAGATGTGTTTGCTGCCTGCATCACAGTCAAAGCACACGGGCCTGGTTGGCTTCTGTTAGCTGTGGAAATTTGCATTCAGAACCATTGTGGGAATCAGTGCTCTGATCTAAGGCTGTAATGAAATATGTTGTGCTCCCACTTGGAAACTGGTGAGGAAAATGTTGATATATACATATAAAATATACTAAACCAGCTGATGTTAACCTTTTAAGGTTAACATTAAAAAGCCATTAACCTGAGAAGCAAGATATAGTTTCTATGTCTCTTTGGGGGAAAATGAACTGTTCTGTATCTTGCTTCTGTACAAACTACTCAGACTTTCAAAGTTACCTTGTCAGTCATCCAACCAACCATTCATTGCATTATGTGTTCCCCTGAAAACAGATTAAGAACTGAACACAAGACCAGACAGGTAAATAATGCTAATGTGTCAAATTAACTTGTAAATATAGATTTTTTGGCTGTTTCCTGTGTACTTTGTAAGCTTTGCTGTACTTCAGTGTGAGGGATGTCTTCCAGCCTTGATGGGAAGACGAGTCCAGCGCTACCTGTTGCAGCATCTTCTTTTGTTACCATGCCTTATAGACATCAGAAAGAATTTCAGATTCATAAAACTTAGGTAGTATAAAAGTTCCTTCTCTTAGTATATATATATATATTTTTTTTTATTTCTCCTGTTTTGCCATACAGTCTTAAAATGAAGATCACACTTTTCTGGCCTTCGGCTGATTGCAGGGTACTCTGGGCGATTGGATATGGACAGCATACTGGAACATTTCACATTATGTATATTATACTTGTTTGAAATGATAATTTCATACCTATAGTATGCTGCAGGCTCAAAAGTAACCTGTGCCTCTGGTACTGTGTTTTATTTCTTTGCTTTTTTTAAAATTACTTCCTTGTAAAGCTTCAAAAGGGAAATGAAATTATACTATACAGAAGGAACACTGCTTACCTCCAGTTGTTAGGGTCTGTATTTTTCACTGGAACCAAAGGCAGGAATCTTACTGACCTGAAGAAAAGGGCTTTAATTTATCCTGGTTTGTTTACTGATGAAGAAATGTGAAAGAAATGTATGTCCTTGTATCTGAAGAGAAGGTGAAAGAACAACTAATGTGAGGAACACAAAAATCACTTGGGCCAGAGTAATTTGAGACTGTATCTGAACTTGGAGACTCTGAGCACCTCAACTTCCAGAACTAGATGAACAATAGACATTTTGTCTGCAGTCCAAGAGCCAGGTGCACACAAGCTCCCTCAAGCCAGTCAGTCTTCCCATGACCTGACAAAACAGAAATGCATGCACAGAACCAAACAAAAGCCATAACTTTTAGCCAAGTTCTTGACCTGAATGATGAGTGGATCCAGACCCAGGAGTTTATATATTTATATGCATGTAGTTTATATACAACCTAAATAAATACTGTAGTCAGAGATAATAGGGTCAGGGTTTGTCAACTGTGTTCATTGAGCTAACTCCTTTGGAAATTAATGCACAGATACCACTGAGGATCTGGGCGTAGGTGCTCACCTTCACCTTTAAACATCAAAGAACTAAGATTTACGATAGCACGCAGTAGGGGAATTTGTTTGTTTATATGCTGGTATAATGCAAACAGTTGCAGATCAGGAACAGTAACACAGGCAGTCATCAACACAAAATAGTAACTAAAAACATTAAATGGATTTCAGAAAGGAATGAGAAAATATTTGAATTCATACATTTAGAAATTTAAAGTAGAACAGTTCACAATGAAAACTATGAAATGTACAAAACCAGTAAGTTCTGTTACTGCAGATAGGGAATAGAAACAGCAATGTTCACTTTCCAAGGGGAGCAGTAGGAGATCAAAATTTGACATTCATATCTACTGATCTAACTTTTGGCTTTCAGGCATCATTGTCTCCTCTGCACCTTTCTATCCATCTCCCAGTTAAATTTATTTTGTCTGCCAATAAAAAATGAGTAGAAATGCTGAGACAGGAACATTTACAGAACATAAACTCAGTGTGTTTATGCAGCAGGAAGAGTAGTCAAAGCAAAGGTATTCAGACCTCAAATTGTTTAGTTCACCATGCAGTTTGATTTGAATGCTGGAAAAATATGAAACTTTCTAGAAATCAATTATCACACATTACGTTAAAAGCAGGATAAAGCATTTTGTACTTTAGTGTACCAAAATTCATTATTCAGCATGGAAAGCTATGTTAGATAGTAGAACATCTCTATAGATAAAGATCATCACAGCATTACAGGGAAAAATTGTTTTTGAATCTGTGTCATTAAAACTAAAAGATTCCAATATATCCTTTCACAAGGTGGAGGAGATCACCAAAACCACAGAGAAATGGATTTTCTCATCTTTTTAACATCTGCTTAAGATTCAGATTACTGGAAAGTAAGGAGAAATATTTCTGTGTTATGCAGGATTAATACTAGTTTTGTCTCAAACAGTAATGATTACACAGTAAAATCTTTTTAGTAATGACTAGATGGAGGAAATTTAGGTAAACCATTTGTTTTGCTCTGGAGTGGAATACTGCCCAATTTTCTGCGTGTGGTACTATTTTAAGAAGTCATTTATGCAGACAGCATTGGCAACACTGAGCCTCTTAAGAAAAAGGTAAACTTGTATGTCTGTGATTTATGTAAGGCTTGCTGAAAAAAAAAAAATAGATCTCTCTCTTGGAAAAATCAAAGCTACCTGCTTTTTCTTTGCAGAGCTCTTCACTTTTTGTCTACCTGCATTAAAGAGAAAAGCTAAGAAACTTGTTCATTCTCCAAGTAGTCATTAAATCACTGAGGAGAATGAAACTGCAAATGCCTTTGTTAATTATTATACAAAAGCTTTACAAATTTGAATAAGCTCTAGACCCTTATGCTGTTTCTAACTTCCTTGACACTCTGGGGGAAAAAAAATACAAGTACAAAAATTTTGACTTTTTAATAGCTTTTTTATATCACAGAAGCCATCTCTTTTGCTTTCATTTCTTGGATAATATTGATGTTGCATTTTCCTGAGACCTACATCTTGTTTAATAATTGGTAGAAGCATCTAAAGTTCAACGTCAGTGAATGAAACCTCTCTAATCAATGTGTCAGCTGAGGATCTGGCCTCTCCTTTACAAACTGGAAACCAGATCTGCTATATCACAGCACATTTCTGTACATACTCCACAAGCTTGTTACAAGTGACAGAGCTTTGCTCTTTTAGCACTGAAAGTTGCCCAGAGATGGTGGAACAACAGAGGCCACTGCTGTAGCCTGGATAATGACTTTCATCTGGGGTCACTGCAGAGGACAGTCTTATTGCCCCTTTTGTTCTGGGTTGCTGTTCCAGAAGGTATATGCTAGGCAAGGTACAAAGGCAAAGGAATTATTGTGCATACTGTTTTAGGTAATGTAATAGAGTAACAACAAAGTTATTCTATAGGTTCTGGCCAGAAGGCAGAAAGAAAGGCTTTCAGAAAGAGCTGAACTAGAGATTTTCTTGAAGTCCTTCCTCCTAGCCATACATTCCCATCATCTCTTATCACTGAAATAGTCCAGAAGCAATATGAGAGATGGAAGTAAACAGTGCTTGTCAAATTCATGCAAATATTAATTATCCTCTTGGGAGAAAATCCAAACTAAGGTTCAATGGTGCAGAGCATATAACCAAATTTTATGTTTTGGAGGTATAGATCACCTCATGGTTCCATCTGTTGCTGATTTAATTCTGATGAAGGCATATTCAAACTACCATCTGTCTTTTCAGGTACTTTAGCAGCTAAATTAATATGTTTGATTGGTATACTCCCCATATCAGAAGAACCACAAAACATTTAAGCAGGGCACTAAATTGAGGTGAGCATCATTATTTTTTGCACAATGGGCCTAGAATGCACCATGTTTGCTGTAATCTGCATCTTAGCTCTGTTTTCCTCAGTTAAATCTACCCTGTGAGCAAGCTTAGTAATTTATGTAAATAGATTGGTAGCCCATTCCCACAGAATAACTATTTGATCTTTTAGAAATTTTTCTCATTACTGACTTCCTAAAGTGAAATACCTTTCCTAATACCTGCATAACTGTGCCTGTTTGTGTAATTTTTCTTTAAATCTCTAGTTCTACAGTATATGAATGCCAATAATACTCCAAGTTTCAGAGCAGAGATCTTAGAAAAGCAAATCTAAATAACAGTAGTGCCACAAAAAGTGATTCTGATTGCCATCTTCTTTACCTGTTTTTACTAGACAAAAATCATTTGCCTTTAAGGTTGATCATTTACCACAGACAAACTTCAGGCTTAATGCAGATTTTCCTTACAGAGTGACTAACAGAGATGTGACTCTGGTGTACCTTTTTGGAGCTAATTAATTAAGTCAACCCTAACCACTAAGCCCCTTTTCAGGTTATTTCTATTAGAAGCAAAAAGCAATCAACCTTGAAGACATTGAAGCCACCTGGATGAACCTATTCCACAAAGTCTCTTGGCTCCACCCTTGCTAAATGAAATCTGCTGGGACTGGGTCATCTGACCTCTGCCATGTGGGCAGCTATATAAGAAATGTGAGAAGGGGGGGCTTGTAGCACCAGTGGAATTTGGGGCTTTAGTTGTCTTGGGGGTTGCTTTCCTATGATGGTGAAATGGATTCAGTACTCTAGGGCTTTGCCCTTTCCTCATGCTTTTTATAGCTTCTGTGAAATACTTTTAGAAATTACATGAAATAATTACATTAAGTAGGAAATGTTGGTGTCTTCCAAATGCAGCAAGAACCTGGTGGTGGCACTTTGCTGTATAAACTGGGAGCCTCTAGGAAGTGACTGAAGTCTGGAAGCTGCTAAGTAAGTACTCCTGTGTTCTGCAGTTGTTGAGAAGTATAGGCTTCCTCTGCCTTACCTGTTTGCAGTGAAATTACTTGGTTTGATTCTGAACTCCCTTTTTCTTTTACCTCTGGAAAAAGCTGAAGAAGAACATTGGTAAGTATCTGTTAAGATTTAACAACAGCTTGTGTGAAAAATGTGCTTTTAAAGTGAATTCAGTTTTTTCCTTTCCAAATATTTGGACCTATCCTTGAGCTTGAATGCATTTTTAAAGTAATACCTTCCCACTTATGTGAGACATGCTTATCAACTTGTGCAGTTAAATTATTGTAGGGCATGAGGAGACAAATAACGAGTTGGGGGAGGCAGCTAAAGTGAATGGGGAAAAACATAGAGCAAACTCAACACTTTATGAACTGCTGAATTTTTCTCATGTTCTTTGTCATTTGTTTTCTAAACTCAGTAGTTAAGTGATTTTATTATGTGATTTAAGTAGTCTCCTTGGTGGAGGAAAAATATTGGATATATTTTTATTTTTCCTGTTTTTCTCTTTGTTTGTATCTGCTTGTTCAGACTTATGAAGTACTGATTTTTTTTTTTTTGGAGCAATGCCAAATAGGATTATCACCTTTCCTTTTTGGGTTTGGCAATTATAAAATATTCTTCCTTGAAACAATAGAGGAAGTTTAGAACATATGGCCCAAAAAAAGTGGCCATTTGAAGTGATATCTTGAAAAGTGATGAGGGATGTGTCATTTTATAGATTTTTGTCTTAGAGTATCTTTGTTCTTAAAGTATATAGAATTTAAATGCTGCTTTATCAGATTTCTTGTCCTTTGCTGATTCTGGAATATGCTAATTGTAAGTGGTAAATCGTGAATTTATTTCCAAAAATTTATTTCAAAATTTTAATAAAATTATGTTCAAGGGAATAAAGTCACTATTACTATTGTGGATGCTCTTGGGATTTTAAAATTTTTTTTAGTAGAAGGTAGAAGAGGGAGAATGTTGGAGTTTATCCTTCTTAGTTTGTGTCAGCTGTATGTTTGTCAGTGTGAACTTCTCAGACCACATCAGTTATTTCATCATTAGTTAAACTGCGTTCATGGTTTTTATAAGCTGTTTGAAAGGATTTGGGGGTAGGGAGGGATTCAACACACTTAAATATCTTAAATGCAAGCAAGAATCTTGCTAGCTGCAATTTGAGCTGTGAGTGCCAATGCTTCTGGAACACTGGATAACTTTTACCTAGCTGCTTAATTTTAGTTTTGATGGAAGGTCCAGTCCATGTTTATGTTGCTTTCTGTTTGTATAACATTAAAAAAAAAAGTTGCCATAAAAAAACCCACAACAAAACTAAAGATCCTAACTGCAGTGATCTAAAAATTACTGATTTCCAAGGGCTTTCAAGTGAAAGAAAGGATTTGTTGGTATATGAAGGAATGTAGACTTGGGGGAAAATTTAATTGTCTTGTTATATCAGACTGTGACAATGCATATTGGTTAGAATTAATATTGCTTAATTAACATAATTTTAAAGGTAATAATCAGTCATCTATGTTTATCCTGAAGTATTGTGTCAATGTGTATTCAAGATATTACAGTTGGTTTGGTGGGGTTTTTTAAATTCCTTTGTAAATATTCAGTCTCAAGGAGTGCTCATGCATAAAGAGTTTGTGGTTGATTTCTAAAGTAATGCTTAGGAATTATTGTGTAAATGCAAATCCTTGCATGTAGAAATGAATTTGTTCTTGTGTTTTGTTTAATTTTCTTTGGGATGTACCTCAGTAACAAGTTCCTGTGAGTCTGTATGTGTGTGGTCTTAGCTAAGATTTACCATTCTTGATGAGCCTTGTCTTGTGTCAGAGGGAGGGGAAGGAGCTTTGGTATAAAGGTGTCATTTAAGGGGATACCTTTTGTTTCTTTGCAAAAAAATAAAATGAGCTAGTTGTATCAGTACAAATAAATGCTTCATAAGTGACTTAGTTGCAATACAGACACAAATGAAACGGTAGTCAGAGGTTTGTCTTGGTTGCCCAAGGCTAATGCCACTAGAGCAATACAAGCTCATGCACTGAGGTAACTATGGACTTGTGTAGATTCTGAGAGCATGGATTTGCTTCTGTTGTTGCCATCTACACGATGTGTTGAGCATGGAGCTTAGTTTCCAAATGTGTAATGTGCGAATAATCATCCTCCCCATTGCTAATGCACATCTTATGATAATTAGCTGCTTGTTATGCTGAACGCCTGCTAGAACCTATTTTAATTTGTTGTCTTTGTTTTGACTGAATATAGCAGAAGCAGATCTGAGGCCCTAAGCAGGGGGAATAAATCAGGATGTGCATCTATTGGAACACTCTTTTTTTAAGTCTGGAAAAACTAGTAATAGTAAATTCAAGTGGAATTGCAGGCCAGTAGTACACTCTGTAATATGCTATTCTGTACTTCCAGCTTATAGGTGCATTAGTCCCAGTGTATCATGTATTTCAAAGCATTAAATAGCTATAATGGGGTGATATATTTGTATAATTACAGCTAGTGGCAGGAACAGAATTTGAAACCTGTTCCTGAGCACTTAGAAGAGCTGTGTGTGAGGCAGCTGAATAGACTCAGCTGCTTAAGATCATGATAGGTACATCAGCTGTCCTTTAAAAACACCTTCAGCTGCTTCTGCCTCCCACCACTGCTGTTATGCCAAAACCTGCTACTCTGGTGATGTAGACAGTACTTTCCATCTTGTTTTGTTCCCAACCTGTTAGAACTCAAATTTAGCAGTCTTTGCCTTCAAAACTGGTAGTGGTGATAGGCTGTAGTGTTATATTGTTAATCTAAAAGCACATTTTGTGGTTTACAAATACAAGGCAACAAGGTTCTCGCTATTTAATAAGCTTTTTTCATTTTTTTTGAAAAGGAAAGGAGGAAAAAACCCAACCCAAAACCACAAAACGGAACAAAAAACCACTACTGAATCCAGAGCTTAGCAGAACAGCTTTCCAATTATAAGAAAATAATGGATAACGGAAATATGGTTGCATGCTTCTTCCTGACATAGTACTTTTCACCTCCTGTGGATGTAGAACTGTTCACTGCGTTTTGTCTTTGGTGCTGAGCATGTACTTCCAGTTTCAGTCATAAACTATATTTGGACTGATGGGCTCTGAGTGTGCAGTGGCGGCTTCAACAGAAATACCTGGTGAAACCATAATTCCTGGACTAATTAGATGTCATTTCTAGTTATTCTCTTTTAGTTTCTCATTCCCACATTAGTTTTAAACCTGAAAGATGAGTTGTCTTTTAGAGCTAGTAACTGATTTGTAGGGATTATTTAAATGTCTATCTGGAAGTTTCCCCATAGGAAATTCCCTCATCCACTTTAAAACTGGACTATTATCTAGCACTTGGTGCAAATGGGTGAGTTTAGTATACAACTCAAGGGGATGTTATTTTTGCGTGTATGTGTTCATGTTCCAGAGGGGCTGGAGGGTTATTCTTCATACTACTATTGTTTCTACTGGCTTTGACAAAATAGCAGCTAATTCAACTAATAAATGCTTAAGATGCCCATTTTTTTCTCTCCAGTCTTGTGTGTGCTGCAGGGAAATAGATTCTGAAGGGAACATTTCATGACACAAGTATTCATGAAATCACAATATAGTTCCCAAAGTGTAGGCTCTGCTTTATTCCTTGACAGGGCTCTTCCACAGTTTCCTTCTCCTGTGGTCAGCCTCATGAAAGAGGGATGAATAGTCATAGGAATCAAATCACCTTGAACTTTGGAGAGATTCACATTTGAGTAGTAGTGTGATTTTCTGAATGCAGAGAAAGATTTGCTAAAATCATTTGGTATTCCTTTAAGTTTGCCACGGTGAAATTCAATGGCAACACTCAGACTTTAAGGAGAACCTGGCTATGTCAACATTTAACCTTAGTTGTTCAGGTTTTAAATGACTTGTATAAGCACATACATGTCCATCCAGAGTCTTGGCAATGATATCAAACTGTTTTTCTTAATCAGTTAATGCTGACCAAACTAAAACTGATTCTAAAACCATTTGACCAGCTGATGTATTAAAACCTAAAAATAATATCTTTAAAGTAATCTTAAAACTATAACTTCTAGTAATTTATAGGCTTTTGATTTATATACTGTGAAAACAGCAGTTACTTTCTCACACAATTTCACTTTTTAATGAAAATAACTCAAAAGCCACGCTGCAGTAAGTATATAGGATAGATGACTGCTTTAAACTCTGTAGTAATTACAACTTCATGAAACCTAGGTTGAGAAATAAACAGCTCAATAAATTATGGCCTTTTACTGCCTTTTTTCCTGTATTACATTCATGATTTCAAGCTTTTTTTTAGAGGGCCTATGATTCCTTCTACTTTATTTGTAAATATACTAAAATATTCAGTTTAGCTATGTGATTTGGTGAAGATTTGCTGAATACTATGCTACTTCTAGTGAAGGGTAGAGGTTGAGTGTAACCTGATATTTATTCCTTCTGTTACAAATCCATTCAGTATCTTTTGAACTTTTGTCCTGCTTGCTTTTATGAGTCATGTTATGATAACACCTATAGTTTCTATTGGAAATAAAGTCTGTACTGTATTAGGACTTTGCACTGTAAGAGAACACCTTCTCTAACACTGCCTGCCAATTCCGGTGTAGACTTACCCTGGAGGGGGTTAGTCATTGTTTTCTTCTCCCTCTCTCCCAGCTGCCATGAAGAGCTAAGAATTTATGTATTGTTTGCTTATCTTTGGTGAAACCTGTCTTCCACTTCAGCCAAGTGTCAATTCACTTCTGAACATGAGGCTTCAAGTCAGCAAGGCTCACTCTCAGCAGAGAATGCCTGAGCTGGATTTTGATGGGTTATGGAGGTTCTTGCTGCTGCTTAAGGAAATCTTCTTTAGGTGGAAGGCCTCCAAGGTTTGGGCCAGAGCAGGAGAAGAAAAAAAAAAAATCTTGTTGAAATTTATAGTGAGGATTAGTATAGGCAACATACAAGGTCAGTGAATCAGGTATAGATTTACTAGCAAGGAGGTATTGACACTTCCTGCTATGGCATATATCTCGCAACAAAGCACTGGGTGAGAGTAAGGACACTACCACCCTTAGCCATCCATTTCTTGGATGTGTCTGATGCTGTTGTAAGCTTTGAAATGGGCATTACTGGCTGCTAAGCTCCTGAGAGGTGCCCCTGAACAATTGCTGGTGACACAGATAATGCTTCTTGTTTGAATGAATGCCTATGTGCTTTTCAGGTATTTGTTAATCTCTAATTGCCTACAACCCTTTCCCACTTTGCCCATTTTGGACAGCCTTGGTAGAACCAAAGAGGATCCAATTTCAAGGTCTCTCCACAAGTTTCTACAGAACAGAGACACTGCTAATTGAAGCTTAGCATTATCAAACTCTTAGCACTTGGAAGCATTGGCTCTGGATTTAGTTTCCTTTTCTTCTGTCCACCTACCACCTTTATAAAAGGAATTAAAACAGACTATGCTCTTTTATATAGCTGATGAGATATAACATAAATCTTTCATGCCCCCACCTCCCTACCAGAAATGAAGAGGAGGCCATGAATTTCCATTACCTGTAGTAAATCTGCAGGATCAGTAAGGATCTGTTCTGCTTTTATGAACACATGAGCAATCACAAATTATAAACATCTGAAAATTAGTCATTTAGTGACACTGCTATGCCGTCACCTCTCTCCTTATAATTTCCCAAGCACTGTACAAACACTACATGTAGCTATGATGATCAGTGGTAACTTTACCTAGCCCTCTATTTTGCAGTTTGAACATACATTTATCTATTTTATTGATCCATAAGCTGAAGCCAAAAGAAGAAAAAATCCCAAGCTCTCTGTACTAAAGCCAATGGGGAGGATCTGTACTGCTTTTAGAACAAATTGGATCAGATTAAGAGCATCTTGCCTGAGGCCATTTAATAAATAGTTTATACAGGTGGGAGTGGAACAAAGGCACTGTACATTCTATAATAATTGTGTTTTAACAGCTCAAAAATGAAAGCATTGCATTAAATGTCCTTTTAGCAGCAACACTATCAACTCTAATTTCTTTCAGGCAGCAAACCATATTTTAATTTTTTTCTTTTGGTCTTCTAATATTGAAGAGATTCTTAAAGATATATGGTCAAGTTACATCCTTTGTGCAGTTGGAAATTAAGTGTACCTGTCAATGGAGTAGCATATAATGTGTTTTCACAGATATATCAGAGAGCAAAATTTGGCCCTTTTACTGACAAATAAGAAACAAATGCTCTTAACTGGATAAAATCTAATGGTTATCTGTTTATTAGTGGTTTTGATGCTGAGGTGTAGATTTGGAATAAAGAGTGAATATTCCTGATTTTCATGTGGCCATAAAGCAGATATTTAAGCAAAACAAAACCACAAAACCCCAAACATGTTTATTTGTGCCTCTTTGTCTCCCTGTACTTTAGAAAGGGGAGAACTTTAGGTGGTGAGCATGATGTTTTGTTTGCTTTTGCCGATCAAAGTGAGTTGAGCTTTTGGTTCCATTTTTAGACTCCATTGAAATGCCTGAGGCAGCATGAGTAGAAGATGGAAAAAGAATCTCTTCAAAAAGATTCAGAAATCATTTTGATAAGTCTGTGTTTCCTTGCTTGACTTGACAGTTTTATTTCTTTGTAGTGCCACTGGCTATTTCTGTCTTTGATTCTCCTAACTCAACATACTGCAGTAAAGCACTTAATACCTTACAGAATCTGAAATTGTTTTCACTAAGGCAAAGTAGGGAGTGGGGGAGAAGAAGCAACAATGATGGTGGATTCAGTAGCAGCTGCAACTAGCTCATTACAGGGCTTTGAATTTTGGTTCCTATTGGGTCCCTGTGGTAACTCAGCTTTAAGCAACAGAAGTCTTGAGAGATGGTGACATGAAAACCTCAAGTAAGAACAGGGAAACAAGCTGAAGCAGATTAGGTGGTAAAAAGATATATATGCAGCATAAAAACTGCTTGATAATCCTTGTCTACATCAATATACTCAAGTGATTTTTATTCTTTTCAAAGCCATGTGTGATTGTTTCAAATATGCTATGTGGCTTTTGATGCCATGTGTCCGCCTGGACCTCTTCTTTTTCTGATTGCTTGGTGCTCAATGTATGCACAGTAGTGTGGGAAGTATCATATCAGAGCTGCCAAACTGTGTCCCTCTCTTTAAAAGCAGTTGGGAAGTATGGGTGATGTTTTGGGTTGTGCAGAGGAGTCAGAATGGAAAAAAGCATTTCTGTGATGGGGGGAAAAAACCAAATTGGAAGTCTTAGGCCAGAAGAAGAGGTTATGGTAGTCATCAAGTTGATCATAATAAAAAGTAGTGGTGGATCTTTGCATCTTTGTCACATGGTAACTGTCTTGTGCCTGGAATTGCTGTTCTCCATATTAAGAGTGTTCCCCTAAGTGAAGAATAAATTTTTTGTTGTCTTCTGAACTCTAATTGGAGTTAATGTATAGGAAAATTTGGTGGAAGATCAATGTACTCACTAGATGTGGGAATCTCAGCTAAAGATTTGGTTTGGGTTTTTCTATTTTTATTGAAATAGTCAAGAGTGAAATTTTATTTTCTTCTTCCATCAGCCCTGTATTCAATAATTCAGGGGAAAGGGGAGGGGCACCAGTTGGCTCCGGGCAGAACAGTGGTAGTACTGGCTGTGTGAGTATCACTTACTTGCTGCTTAAATTTGGATATCAGTAGTTTTGAAAATGATAACTGGAACAGGAAAGGTACTAGGAGGTGGGGAGTGCTGTCATTCTCCTCATGCAGCACTAAGCTGGTGGGATGGTATCACTGACATAATCTACACAGAGATGCAGTACCAGAGCATTCTAATTTTCTCACTCTGTATGTTGAGAAGAGAAATACTGGGTATGTCCAAAGCTTTATGAGGAGCTACTACTGTTCCTGACCTGCTGTCTCATTTGCATACTGTTTTAAAAGCTCTGGCAGAGCTGTTAACAAGGCTTTTGACAGGGTGAGGGAGGAAATAAAATTAAATTTGTCCAACAGAAGAGAAGAAAAGGCAGAGAGAGAAAGCCTGGGGGGAAGAAGAAAGAAGAATATGCCATTTGGGAATTTTTTGAGACAAATTGCCCTCTGAGGGAGGTTGTGCTCAGCACATGGTTTGCACAGTTACTCAAAACTGAGAGCTATTTTGAAACTGCAAGCCTATGTCATATTGACTGTGCGTATAACACATCTACCCTGCCACACTTGCATCTCCTTTGGGGGTCTCTGCCACTACGATTTCCTCCGAACTAAGCAAGCACGTGAAAATAAAGCAACTACTTATCACTGCCAGATAACCATAAATTTTGAAATTGGCCCATATGTTCTCTATAAGTCATTCTGTTTTAATTCAGACCTAATGCACCACAAAAAAATCTTGGCAATGCTTTTCTTGACTTAAATGAAGCAGTCCATTAAGTAGACTTATCTAAGGGGAAAAATCCAAGGCTACAGCACTGTGGAAGAAAACAGCTCTGGATTTCTCTACAACTTAAACTTGGTAAAGCTTGAATTCCATTTTTCCCTCTTCCATGAAGGAATACGAACTTGCAATTATGCCAGAAACCAAGACTACATAAACTTGCAGTTGATATTATTGTGTGACCTCTGGCCAGTTCTCTGTGTATTGTCCATAGGCTCTTCTGCCAAAATCCTGACTATTACAAGCCAAGAGTTTCTAAAAATAAATAAATAAGATCCTATAGTTAGTCCCCAAGTCATTAGGTACCTTAAGTGCATGTTGCAGACAAACTTTAGATATCAGGGCATTAAAATTCATACTGTTATTTATAACTGTCAGTGTGTACATAAACGATACAGGATACAACTGAATAGTTAGCACAAAATAATGAATTCTGAGTTCTAGAATAAAACCATGGATGCTTGCCTGGTATCTTATGAGCAATCATAACTTTTGCCAAGAAAGCAGACTTTTCTTTTAGAGTATATCTCTCTGCTCTCAGCAGTAAAAAGAGAATATATAAACTATATAACAGCCAAGGGGCTTAATATTCAGTTTTACTACGACAGATTTGTAAGGGTGTGGAGTGGTTGGGGGAACATTCTGCTCTCTTTGCTCTTTGAGTTATAACTTTGTAAAATGAATGGAAAAAAAAAAAGTTGTTGTATTGCTTTTGATATTGTGCTGCTAGGTGAGGGTATCTTCACTTAGCCTCTTCCTGTACTAGAGAAGTTTTTCATGACAGTGCCTGTGCAATTAGATAATACTTCTGAAACTTTTGGTGTCCAGTGGTGGCAGACAAGTGAGGACTTGTGAGCTTAAAAACTGCAACAAAGAGTAGAACCCAACTAGATGATAAGTGAATAAGAGAACTGCTTTGACATTCAGATCAAATGAAAAAAGGAAAAAAAAGCAGGCAGCAAAACTGTGAAAAGTTTTCCCTCTGTGAGACTCAAGTGAATGAAACCTAATTTGGATCTCTTTTAATAAAGTAATGATTTTCAGACAACATTCAGCCTTCTAGGCTGTGCAAGGCTTGATATCAGATCTAACCATGTTCGATTCTGAAAAGGTCTTGAACTAAGGGTCCTGCCCACAGGAAACTGTCTGAAAAGGAAGGCTTCAAGGCATTCAGAGGTGATTGTCCTGCAGGCTCTCCTGGCAAAACAGGACCAAGATAGAGACAGAAAGTGAATGTTTTATAGCTTAGAACAGGGGGAAGAAGAGAGAGGAAGGATGGGAAGAGACTGATATAAAAATCTGGGGAGGCTTTGATGTAACCTCTGCTATAGGTACTTTCTTCTAAGATTAATGCCTTAGAAGGTTTGGGGGAACTAACAAGAGGGTGAGTGGAGGAAGAAGGGCTTACTGGTTTCTGTGGACAATGCATCAATCCTTATTCTTCAGGGCTTCCCCACTCCCTTATCCTGTCACTTCTTTTTAGCCAATATGACTAAATGACAGTTACCCAGCTGCTTCAGAAGTGAAATACAACTAAAGCCAGGGGAAGAAAGTATGATAGTGACACGCCTCTACATCTATTCATCTGGCAGAAGACTGTGACAGCCAATCTTTCAGCTGCTCCACAGCAGCAGGTGTCTTGGGGTGCTCATAAAGGATGACTACTGTAAATTTGAAAAAAAACCCTGTGAATATGTCTGTACCCATAACATAAGCTAAAGATGCATTATGTGAAATCTGATATATTCTTTATTCGGTTATTTTTCCCCACCCACAGTGGGACAGCTTCTGCTGCTTAAAAATGAAAGTGAGAGTGGCAGGTGAGATGGAAGAGACATTTTTACGTACCTGACACCTAGTTAATTTTTCACATCTGAAAGTCACTTACATGTTTTGAGGGCTGTATTTTTTGAAAGATGATTCATCAGCTTGGCTTGTTTAATAGCTGCTTCCCACTAGGTATCCACAAAAAAAACCCCCATGATTTTTACCCAATGTACTGGAGGTAATGAGTTACACTCTGCTCTGTCTGAAGTGTGAATAGTAATAATTGGAAATGTCTGGTTTATGTAAGGCATGGAGAGTGTTCTGTGAATCACAGACAAAAGTGAACCACATATAAAGTGAAGAACCTTTTTAGTGCTAATTACTACCCTGTTCACCTGGCAATGAAAGTGCCTGCATTTTTCATCTGGGAAAACAGTCTGGAAGTTGGAAGAAGTAATAGAAGATGCCTTTTTCAGACAACTGATACGAGCCTTCTGTTTTCAGGCCTTGATCTTCATGGGAACTTTAACCAGCCTGTTATCTGGTGAAAGGTTAACGCAGAAAGACACAGAAGCAATCCCGAAGGCTTCTGCAGTGCATAGGTGATAACTTACACAGCTGGTGAAGGACCTGACAAAGGCAAGGTGCTCTGCTGGCCCTGATACTTAAAAATGAGGAAGAACTTTTCAGGAATGAAAGTAGGGGCAACCTTGGCTGCACTGACTGAGATGCCAGAGTTCAAGATCCTGAGAGAAAGAAACAAGGCAAATAGCAGGATCACAACCCCTGGACTTCAGAAAAGGAGATTTTGCCCTGTCTAGAAGTTTCCTTGGAGGAATGCTGTGGGATACAGTCCAAGAGAGGTGCTTGGGGTTTTTTGTTGTAGTTTTCTTAAGGATCACTTCCTCCAAGCTCAAGAATAGTCTATCCCAATGTGCAGGATGTGAAGCACAGGTGGTAGAAGGCCTATGTGGATGAACAATGATCTCCTGATGAAATTAGAGATAAAACAGAAGTGTGCAAGAAGGTTCAGGTTACCTAGGAGGAGTACAGAGACCAAATGTGCAGGGACAGGGTTAGGAATGTCAAAGCCCACCTAGAACTGAATCTGGCAAGGAACCTTAAGAGCAACATGAAGGGCTTCCTACAGGTATATCGGCAGCACAGGAAAGACCAAGAAAAACAATGCTGAGTGGGGAAGGGGAGCTGATGACAAATGGCTTGGAAAAGACTGATATGCTCAATGACTTCTTTGCTTTGATCTTTACTGGTAGGACTTGTCTTCACAAATCCCAGGCCCCTGAGACAAGTGGGGAAGCCTCCAGAAGGGAGACTTACCTTCGTGATTGAGGATCAAGTTAGGGGATTTCTAAGCAAACTGGTCACGCACAAATCCATGGGGTCAGATGGAATGCACCCATGCGTGTTGAGGAAGATAGCTGATCATAGAGGGAGGTGCCTGAGGACTGGAAGAGTTAATGTTGTTTCTGTCTTCCAAAAGGGCAGGAAGGAAGATCTGGGAAATTACAAGCCAGTCAGGTTTCCCTTGATCCCTGAGAAGGTGATGGAGCAAATAACTCTGGAAACCATTTCCAAACATATCAAGAATAAGAAGGTGATTGGAGTAGTCAGCATGGATTTATGAAAGGGAAATTATGCCTAAATTGCATGATACCCTTCTGCATGAAATGACGGACTTTCAAGGAGATGATCAGTGGATGCTTTTCTCAAATTTAGTAAGGCTTTCAACACTTCCTCAGTTTGTCTGTGAGGATGTTTTGTGAGACTGTATGGACTAGATAAGTGAATAGTGAGGTAAACTGAAAACTGGTTGTATTGTGAGGCTTAAAGGGTTGTGACAAGGGGCATAAAGACCAGATGGAGGCCAGTAACTAGTGGTGTGCCCCAAAGGTTAATACTGAAGCCAATGCCGTTTAATATCTTCATTAATCACATGGAAGATGGGGCAGAGTGTACATACAAAACTGGGAGAAGTTGATAAACAAAATAATTGTGCTCCTATTCAGAGGGACCTTGACAGGCTGGGCAGAAAGAAACCACATGAAGCCCCACAACTTGGGAGGAATAACCCCATGTGCCAGTAGGTGCTGGGAGTCAGGTGACTGGAAAGAACCTTTGCAGAAAAAGAATTGGAAGTCCTGGTGGACACCAAGGTGAATGTAAGCCAGCAATGTACTCCTGCACCAAGGAAGGCAAACTGCGTTGTGGGTTGCATTAGGAAAAGTGTCATCAGCAGGTCAAAGGAGGTGATCCTTGCCCCTTATCCAGCCCTGATGAGACCCCATCTGGAGTGCTGTGTCCATTTCTGGGTTTCCCAGTACAAGAGAGACATGGACAAATAGGAGTAAATCTATTGAAAGTCCACTAAGGTGATTAAGGTACTAGAGCATCAGTCATGTGAGGAGAAGATGCAAAAGTTGGGGTTATTTTGTGTGCGTCTTATCGATGTGCATAAATCCTTCTTGGGAGGAAATAAAGAAGATGGAGACAGACTCTTCTCAGTGGTATCCTGTGAAAGGCCAAGAGGAAATGGGTGTGAACTGAAATACAGGTAATTTTATTTAAGCACAGTTTTTAAAAAAGCCAAAATATTATGAGGAGAGTGCCTCTCCACTGGCTTGGTTCCCAGGCAGTTTGTGCAGTCTCCATGCTTGGAAATGTTCCACGTCCAGTTAGAGTTTGTCTTCAGCAACCTTGCTTTAGTTTACCTTATTTTGACCAAGGGGGTTGGACTATAAAATTTCTAGAGGTCCCTTCCAACCTTAATGATTCTTTGTGCAAGTCTATGAAACTGAAATATGACCACCATAGGAACCAGAACCCCACTGAAGTATCATGAAAATGATAATAAATTATAGCATTTGAACATAAAATTATAAATACAACAGAGTGGTGAATTTTCCATACTCTTAAGAACTAATAAATGTCCTGATTTTTCTGTCAATAGCTTAGTCCTGATGTCTGCCTTGGATGGGCTGTGAATAGAATTTGCAGATTTAGCAGCATTGCAACCACTTTGAAGAAGAGATAAAAATTCTCACCCTATCAGAGATATACCACCTGCACCAGAAATATTTTTAATCTAACTGGTAGCTACAAGGTAGAACTTCTCTTATAAGCTCTTTGAAGATAGTAAGAGGAAAAATTAAAACTTTGAAACAATGTATAGCACAGTGGGTTAAAAAAACCAAACAACTTAAAATGTTAATCACTTTATCAGTTTTTTTCAATACAAGTATATTGTGTTCATCTTGTGGACTAAGATCCATCAATGACATGCACATGACATGCTAATGTCAACTGACATGCAAACATTTCAGTCAGCATGGTCAAACTGGTGATACTTTGCTTGGGTCTAGTCCCTGGAACTCTTTCTGGTGTGTATAGTTTTCCTTAGAGGAAGTAGGAAATGGTTACTTGGGCAGCTAGCCCTTACTGCTGGGTTTTATGTGCTTGGCCACATGTACACAGAGATGATTTTGCATCTATGGGGGATGCAGGGATGGGGAAGGAAGTGGTATTGGAGCCAAACCTCTTTTCTATGAGTCCATGAAAACATTGTCTGCAAAGAGAAATATGAATATGTGTCTCTTCCCTCGTCTGCTGGATCCCTTTAACTGTAAGATTCTTCCTGTGTTTGAGCAGGGCTCCTTGGTTTGTTTTCTTTTTTTAAACATCTGGAAATAGTAATGATAATATCCATGTTTTGGAATAGGCTTTAGAAAAGTCAGAGTATGCACTAATAAAGTTAGGACACTCATATTTGATTCCCTCTTTTGTTGCAGAATTTCAGGTTTGCATCTACAAGAAAGCTGGGGAGGGAGTTTTTACAAAGGTAGTTAGTGATAGAACAAGGGGAAATGGCTTTAAACTGGAAGAGGGTAGGTTTAGATTAGATATTAGGAAGAAATTCTTCACTGTGAGGGTCATCAGACACTGGCCCAGGTTGTCCAGAGAAGCTGTGAATGCCCTCTCCCTGGAAGTGTTCAAGGCCAGGTTGGATGAGGCTTTGAGCAACCTGGTCTAGTGGAAGGTGTCCTTGCTGATGGCAGGGAGGGTTGGAGCTGGATGATCTTTAATGTCTCTTCCAACCCAAACCATCCTGTGATTCTGTGATCTTCCACCTCTCACAAATATGATCTTTTCTTACATTCTCTTCCTGTACATTTCCCTAATTTGAAACTTCCTGTAGGTTTAAGCTAAAAAGGGGAAACTGAACAATGTATGCCTCATGTCGTGGCAGAAGTTCTACGCTTTTCCTTTATGTCTCTGACACTGTCACTTTGTAAGCAATTTCATCCCCAACAGCAAGTTTAAGTGTTAATGTGAAGTTGGTTTTCCTTGTTATTGGCTCATCTGGCTATTGATTTGGTTGATTCTTGCTATTTGTTGTGGGAAATCTGAGCAGCTGGAAGGGCAAGACACGTCTTCAAGTCTAAGAGGGGCACCTATCTTCAGCACATCTGGTTTTATGGAACTACTATGTGGACTTGTATATTTAGTAACACTGTGTGGCAAATACATAGTTACATACAGTAAACTCAGTTATCCAAACCTCCACTTATAAACAGTCTCTGTAATTCCCTGTTCTCTTGACTGCTGATTGTTTGAACTCAGTGTTATCCAAATACACTGGATAAACCACACGTGGTTTGGCAACCAAGCTTCTATTATATTTAAGCTTGATTCATAATGTGGCAATAGGCTGGTAATGACACATATTCACTTTTCCATAACGTACTCAAAAACCTGTGGATAAAACACGGTGGTGTAGATGCTAGGACTGCTTTGCTTCAAATTACAGTGGTGTGAGAAGAGAATGTATTTTTAAGAGCACACAAAAAAGTTTCCTGCTTACTCAGTTACAAAGGACTGCAAGGAAGAGTGTAAATGTCCCTATAATGCTTTCTGTGATGCTTTTTCTCACTTCCCTGCAAATATTCTGGATATGGAACTTCTTATTGGATGTGAATAAAGCCATTTGAATCAGACCCTTTTCTGTATATGGCTACGAGTGAATTGGCAATAAATTGGTAGCATGCTGCTCAGCTTCCACCTTTGTCCAATACTGTCCTGGTGTTTGCTAGGATAGGGTTTTGCTGTGCTCTGGAATAGCGAAACCACCTCCAATTTCCTTTCACTGCAGAATTTGTTCCTTCCCAGCTGGTGGCCTAAATATGACTCCAGCCACACCTCCATTTGTATCTCCTGCTTTAAAACAGGAGTTAATAATAATAATTTCCTGAGGCTTGTGTCATACCTGAGGGAGATACAGCTTGTGTGATTCAAACTCTTTCCTTTGCAGGCTTAGTCTCCTTCTGATGAGAGCACTATGCCAACCGAGTTCCAGTTCAGTAATCCATAGGAAGGAGGTGGAGTTCACTCCCTGTATCTCTTTGCCTGCTCACCTCCCTCCTGTGCAAAGAGTCTTACTCACAACTGTTTCACATCTCGTACTTCCTTGGGTGCCTGTTGCTGGAGGAATTCCTCTGTGTTTCTCTGGCAGGCAGAAAATGCTCTCAGGCCTGTAGTCAAAAGTATCTGTTTCTGCAGAACTTGTAGGCAGCGTTATATTAAACACTTATATTTTATCTTTAATTATCTTGGGCTAACCTGGCTGTGTGATTTATATCCACCATGTACTGCTATGTGAAGCCTGACCCAGGTCTATGGCAAAGTAAAGACATGCCCACTACAAACAATTTACAGGATTGAAGCTTTTGTTTCTCATTGTGGCAGATGGTACATGTTTAGTTTGCCAGTGGTCATATGTTACTAAGCCATGTTTCCTTTAAAAATAAAAAATAAAAATAAAAAAGAAAGCCGAAGGGATGGGGAAGGTGTACCAGTCTCTCACAGGTACATCCAGCTGAGAGGCAGCATCACAGCATCAGCTGCAAAGAAAGCACACCTGAAAAAAGAATCCTTCCTATCAGCAGACAGATGTGTTTGGCTACAGGTTTCTATACTGAGTTTTTTATATATATTTTGATAACATATTTTCAATGTATTCTAATAAAACCTAGTCAGATTTCAAAACCCTTTTAGTGTATTTTGAGGAGTTCAGCTCGTGAGAGGTTCAGGAAGATTCTCTTGAGAGTTCTTGCTGATTATAGTAATTCTTAATTTGAGTGGGTTTACAACAATTTATTCCTGAGGACAGTAAAACCTCAAAAATTTGTGGATATTTTTTTGTTTACTTTAGAATTGAATTTTCTCTTATCTAAAGCAGAGGTAACAAATTCTATGAGTATTTGAATTTTGAATACTTTCAACCAAAACACCCTGGAACTTCATCTGCAGCCTAGAATAATTTCCACAAACATTTAAAGAAATGATTGTGGACACATGGGAAGTACCATTTTGCTATGCCATGTCACCCTTGTCTCACTTAACAAGATGCTGGCTTTCTAAAAGTCTTACTGGCTCACTGGATTTTTTTTTTTCCCTAACTGATAAAAAAAAATTCTTGCTGATGACAAATTGTCTTTATATAACATGTGAACCAGAGAACTTCTGACCAGTTGTGCTTACTAAATTTCCCACACTATTTTTGCAATACCAGTGGAAGTGTATTTGTTTGCCAGACTGTTCAGTCCAAAATTCTATTAACATTATGTATGCTTTGCCTAATGAACCTACTCTACTACTTCCACCATGTAGGTGATGCATTAAATATGCAATTTTTAATAGTCTAATTCAATTCCTTTTGTTGTATTTAAAGCCTTAGTTGTTTTTTTTTTTTCTAGTAAAACATGGATTCAGGAATCTGAGATTCAGACTGTACCTTCACTGCAAGTCTACATAGCTGTGACAGTTCACATCACTTAATAATATGAGGCCTCAAGTGTTTCTTGATTTGGGGTAACTGGAATAGATGGACCTGAGTCATTTTTCTGGCCTCATGGTTGAGAATGAACACTTTAGTTTGGATTTAATGTCAAGACTCCTGCTGAATTCAGGAGAGAATGGATTAATACCTGGCAATGGCTGTTGGGTCTTTAGTCTGTTGAAGATGTAGAGAAGTCTTATTCTGTGGTTTAGTTTGTGTGTGACCTTTGATAAGTCATTCCACTTCTGCTCTCTCCATTTTCAGTAGTTGAAGGATGATAATGGTTACAAAATCTCTTAGGTTTATTGTGAGAATTAATTGACTAATAATTTTAAAGCACTCCAGCTCATCAAAAGATAGTTCAGACCATTCCCCCCCCATCCCCCCCCTTATTAATGACCTAAGAGGGGTTTGAGCTAGTGAAGGAGAGGTGAAAATGTATCCCATTATTAATTCCAAGAAACATCCACTACTTCTAAATCATAAAAAGGAAGCACAAATTGTTTGGCAGGGTTTCCAACACTGGCAATGAATGATCCCTACTGAAATTGCTGAATCATTCTGCACAGTGTTTTATGTTCTTTAAAGCCCCACATGTTCAGTAAATCACTCTGCAGCACTGATCTTACTTAAATTAACAAATGAGTTTTATCAAGGCCATTAATTCAGTCTTTTAAAAATTTTATACAGCTGCTATAGATTTGTGTAAAGTATTCAATATGCTTGATCATTCTGCATTGATTTTAAAATTCAAAGGCATCAGCCTGAGCTTTAACAGCACCTCGTTGGTTTGAACCTCCCTTAGCTTAATGGCCTTAATTTGCTTTAACTGGTCCTTGTTCAGTGTGGAAATTTTAAAGACTAAAGTAAAAATGGTGAAAGGCAACAGGATTGTAGAACACCTTTAGGAAACAAAGGACGTGGGATAAAGGAAGATAAAGTGGATTTGGGCACAGTCCAATTAGAAGAGATGATTGATGATCAAAAGAAACAAGTACATGTGATGCTCCCAAAGGCCATGGGCAGTGTGGCACCCTCACTGCATGGCTAATGACACTGAGCTCAAACAAACTCACCCCTTAGAGATGCAGCACAACAGATTAAGATTATGTGCTTGGGGTTTTTTTGTGTGTTTGTTTTTTACACCAGAATAAGTAGATATGGTATATTTTCTGTGTCTCTGTCCTTGCTGTGCCTCCACACTGTACGCTCTTCATGACCCTGCTGAAACTATTTCATGTTGTTGGTCAGGAAATAAATCTGAGGGAAAGTGTGGTCATTTTCTGTCCTCTAGTTATGATCCCCTCCCTCCTGGCTGGCAGAGTCAAATGCAGAGTGGGGCCATGGCTTTTCTTATCTTTGAGCAGTAAAACACAATTTTGTCTATAATGGGGACAAAAGCTTGCACGAGTCCTAATCTTGACTATTAGCATGGAAAAGACTTCTTCTCAGGCCATTATAATAACAGGTAAAACTCTGTGCGTAACCTCAACTGTTACTCCTGAGTACTTTAGAGAAATGCATTAGTTAATTGCTAACTGCTATTACTGCCAGCTGGTACCTGGTTAAGTCTGCTGTTTATTTTAGTCAAAGCTGCTGTGAAATAGTTCTTCTATTCCATGGTGTGCAGATGTTTTCCTTGAATCTGAGAAACTCTGTAGAGGTAAACACTGGTTGTTCTTAATGGGCAAGTCTTTTGTGAACTCTTTTTTCTCAGATATCATTTCCCACTTACTCCCCTGTTACCTACCCATTTTCCCCACTGTCTATGAATGTAGCACTAGGCTCTGTGCCTGCATTCTCCTACCTATGGATGGCATAACACAGGCAACAGAAGTTGCTTCATACTCTTTTGCATAGGTGACACCTTCATTTAATGATCCCCAGCACATGAATTTATTCTTGCAGCAGTAAATGCTAAAGATGCAAAATCTGATTGTTAGCTATACCTTTATGACATAGCAGCTCTGGCTTACTTATTTCAGTAACTATAACACCCATGCCTTTCATCTGATGGATATCAGTATGATAATGAGCCTGTATGAATAATCAGTTATCCAATTTATTGGCCAGATTGGAAGTAAATAATTTGAAGTCAACCACAGCATACTATTTACCTCAAACTAACATTTTTAGAAATTACATACTATTTTTAACTAAATTGAATAATGTCTATTTCTTCCTATTTTTTCTTCATTAGAAGTCTTAGTTCAGTTTTTAGAACACAGCATTTAGATTTATAGAAATCTCTTTTCTGTTGGAATGTTCTTATAAATTATGTGAATTGCTGCCATAAACTTAAAATTGACAATTGTAAATGACACTTATATCTGTAATACATCAAATATAGTATTTACTTTGTTTTATTATTCTATCTTGTTGCAAGTATTTATACACTCACCAACACAGCCATATTTATGAGCTATTTAGAAATCACTTGGATCCAACAGAGGCTGCATTCTCCTAAAGGGATGCAGTGTAACAGAGATCCTTCTCAATTCAAGAACTGTTTTTCACCTTTCTGCTGAGAGAACCTTGTAAAAGTATGGTTTGTCGTACCACATCTTCCCATTGCCTTAGAGAAACTTATTCACTCTGTTTTTAATTCTTACTGAAATAAGTGTTTCATAATGCAGCAGTTGCTAAATGACAGTGACATAACATGCTCATAATGGCAATTAAAAAAAGTTGTAAATATACTTAATACAACAGTTCAGAGAAGGGAATGGATAAAATAAATCCACAAGAGGTTTTAGAATGAGGGAGCAGAGATTGACTTTCACTTTTTGTGTGAAGTATAAAAAAGCAGGAACAAGAACTTTTCTTAGCATCTCTCCTCCTTCTTTACCTTCTCCATACACCAACCCTCAAAGCATTAAATTGGTTTCTAGTTTTGAGTAAACAAACTCCTAATATATTACACAGTGGCAAATAGAACAGGGGATACAATGAAGCTTTAGCTTTAAAAATAAATATAAATAAACCAAAGCAAATCTTCTCTCTATGGCTGTATTGTTTTGTATGTGTTAGGGGATTCTGTGTTGGTATTGGTTTGCTAAATTGTTCATAATTGAACATTTACAAACACTTGGTATATACCGAGTTTCTGATTTATGAAATGTGCCTAGTGGTCAAAAGATTTATGATTCATATAAGTAATTTATGTGTCTGGTGGCATGTGATTTATTAATCAAGAAAATTATTTCCCTGTCAGGCAGCTGCTTTGTGAATATGACTGATTTATAAGTGTAATAGTAATGTATAGTTCATGTACCTGATTTATAAGTAGCATTACTGTCATACAGATGGTTTGAGACTCAATACTTTATACTTTGGATGTAAATATCTATTTTATTAATAAAAATGGACTGATTTATATGACTGATTTGTAAATCTTGATTCTAGGTTTTTAGCAGAAGTCATGCTCCAATGTACTTTATTTCTCAGAGGTTATTTTCCAAGGTCCAGACTTTGTAATCACAGTTTAGTTTATGGATATTTATTTTACATTCTTCTCACTTCATGTTCTTACCAAGATGAATTACCTTCTTTGTCCTTTTTAGGGCACTGCCTTGATGAATGTTGCGTTTGGGTGTTTTTCTATCACTTCAGACCTTCTCTCCTAGTGATGCTTTATGCACAGCCTTTGTATTTACCAATAATTTCTGACCTCTGTTTTTGTCTAGATGCCACTTCAAGAGCATCTAGTGCTTTTTCTTAGTAGCCACATACAAACTGCCACAGCAAACAAACTAATGAATGGACAGAAACCGTAGCCAAGGTTGATAATACTTCACAAATCTGCTAGAGGCTTGGGAATTTGGGCTATAAACCAAATACTTTGAGATAGCAAGCTTTCAGTTACATAATTAAATCAAATGGATTTTTTCCATCTGAGATCAAAAAGAAAAGAAGGTGCCTGTAAGGTAGATCTTCCTAATGTTTTCAGTCAGCATGGATCATACCTGAAACTTATGTTGCGCTATTTAATCTTCTTTTTTTCTCTCTATACTGTTTCTCTGAGGACTTCTACTCCATTTTTACTGAAATCCATACCTCCAAACGTATTGTATTCCACAGTGGAACTCTTGAATAAAGAGCAAAAATCTTAAGCTTTTTATTAAAAAAAGATATGAAAAATGAAATTAAGCTTTTTAACAGTAAATGATACTGCAGATTTGAGTCTATTTTTTTGGTATAGCTTCAGAACTATTAGCAATCTGGAAGTGTACAACCAAGAGTTTACACAAACACTTCCTGATTGAGCTATTCATGGTGGGAATTTAGATCCTTAATAATCTGTTTTTGTTTTCTGATTAATGGTTTAATCTTCATACAGTCTCAACAAACTGCTATATATAAATAGTGATTATAATCACTACGAACATACACAGGAACAACAACTCAAGCTTACTGATTTCCAGAGGGATACCTTAGATGGATCAGGAAGATGGGGCTGTGTGAGAATTTGCAGCACTAATTGTATGTAATGCTACAGCAGTATTTTGAGGCCCTGACTTAAGTCTCGTGTCCCTCATTTTGCAAGGCAACTGTCAAGGAGAAGAAAGAACAGTTTGTGGATATGAATAACCCAGATCACTGCCACAGTTAAGTTACGGACAGATCCCACTATACTATAAATGGTACGTGGGAATTTGCAACATGATGTGAGAGAAAAAATGGCAGCTATGATCCCTTTTTAGTCCCCAGTTAAATTCTTGGTTGTTTCAGCAGACATTCCAGTTAGTATACCAGCTTACTGAGAATTCATATGACACTGAAGGTGGGGCATGATCAAGCAAGATGGCCTTGGTGTGAAGCCAAATGGAAAGAGTCAGGAATGCAGAACCTTGCAGGAGCTGTTAAATGTCACACAAGCACGTCCTGGCTACTTGTCATATCCCTGGTGTCTAGAGCTTAAGTTGCCTGAGATAAATTGAGGGGGATAAAGAGGAATTCTGGAAGTCCAAAGCCATGAAGTGAATGGCCCATGGCCAGAGGTAGTGAGAATGAAACACAAATATCCCAGTCTTGTGGTAAGCAGACTCTTACAGATTTAGAAATAAAACTTTGTTCATGTTCTCACTCTTCTAGCTTTCGGTCACTTCACTGAGAAAAAAAACCAAACAACAAAAAAAACACCCCAAAGCCCCAACAAAACAAACAAAAAGCAAACCCACAATAAACTGTAAAGAGTTTTGCATGGCAGAAACTTCAACCAGATCTTATGTTAGTATGAGCAGCTTCAGATCTTGTGAAGAGCATAATTTTTATGATCAAGTTCATGTTGAAGAGATTGACTAACAGCCCATTAAGTCACTGTAAAAGATCCGATAAGGTTTAGATGAGCTACAAAATTGACTGTATTTCTTGCAACATTAATTACAATTTAAACTGTAATATGCTTACAACTGTTGCTTTTAGAATAAAAGGACAATTTAAAATGACAAAATGTTAGGGTTTTATGGATTCTGCTTCATTTACACTACCATAATTTTAAGTTATTGTGGGATTAAATATTGTAACTTCAATTTATAGCTGGCTGGAAAGTTTCTGACAGTTTTCGTATAATGAAAATTTGCAGATGGAGAAAATATTTAGCAATCATGTGCTGTGAAAAACAAGGAAATATTTTGGTCTGGCATCTGAACATTTTGCTTTACAAATTCACAGAAAAGCAGAGTTTGGTACCAAACTGGTCTCCAGATTAAGACAGTGTCAAAGCTGTCTGCAGCACATAGAGTTTTGTTATGTTGAAAGTCCTGCCAACCTCATGGTTTGGGCTTTCTCTCTGGAGCACAATATCCATGGTGCTTTGTGTCCTACCTTTGCCTAGGTCCCGTCTGTCCCTTCACATATACAGCAAAGCCCTGTGTAGTCTTGTCTATTGACTCCAAGTCAGACAGAGGAATGGGTGAATAATGTCGAACTGATTTCCAGACCTACTGCAGTAGGTCTGGTAGAGAATTGTGTTTAATTAGTTCAAAACAAATTATTTCTGTCTGATTTGACAAAATTGTTTGTCAATTTTAAAATGTTATAATATTTTTATTTATGCATTTCCGGAAATATGCTGAATTTTCACTTTTTCTTTTACCATTATTTCAAGTTTACATTCTAAATCATTAAAAAAAAAAATCCTATAATTTCTTATAGGACAAAAGCTATTGTTTACAAAGAGTTTCACCTCTTGCTGTTTCACTAGTGTTTGAGTAGGTACAAGGCTTTGGATTTGTGTGTTCAATTAAAACACTAGTACCTATGTGGTAAATCTTGAGGATCTTAATGAGTATCCATTGTAGATTTCTTTGATTCCAGAATTGAAAGGTCAACAGATTGGATTCTCAGTTGGTGTAAATCATTGCTGAGTCAAGTCTCCCACCTTTTACACCAATTTTCTGCTAGTTGCAGTGTTGCTGACTTCTCATTCACCCTTTACATAGGCGAGTACTTATGTTATGTAATTGCCTAAGCATTTTTATTAGTTTCTCACTTTTTTATTTTTAAACATTTTTAGAAATATATATATATACATAGTACATGTGACTCATCTTCTATCCCTTCCCTTAAAAGGTTTGGTTTACTTCCCATCATCATGTTATGAATATGGCCTATGAACTGATCATAAGTTTCAGGATGTTCCTCAGATCTGTAACTCTCACATTCCACTCCAGTACTTTTCCTCATGAGCCATTTTTAAGATTAAATTAATGAGAAACATTACTGGATGAATTGCTCAATTCTGTGTGTGTGTCTATAGGCGTCTAAGACTCAGCAGAAGAGACCTTTTGGAAATATCTGTTGTTGGCAAACCACGAACTTTCCTACTAACACAAGGAATCTTACCAATGTGACTAATGAGTGAGTGTAATATTGCTTGTATAATGTGTCATCAAGAGATACACACTGATTTTAAGCAAACTTGCTTCTTCTGTCATAGAAACATAGTGGATGGATTAACTCTTCTTCTGACGGCTGAATCTTTGTTCAGCCAGGCTCCTGTGTTTAGGCTCTTCTTAAAGTACTGCAGTAAAAGTTTAAGTTGCAGCCTCTTGGAGTACTGAGGTAGGTATTGCAGCTTGTGTGATAACAAACATACCAGCTTGGGTAAAGAGCACAGAACCACTGGAAAGAAGCAAAGTAGACAGAGGGGCAACCAGGACATAATCCTATATGGGCCGATTCTCTCTTTTGAAGGTTTCATTTCCTTCCTGCACTTGAACCAGCAAGTATATGAAATGTGTGATCACGATATATATCATGATCATGTGATATGTGAAAATAAGCCATGAATGCTGGGACAAACATAATCAACAAAATGTACTTGAAACTCCAAGGTTTGGTTGCTTTCTAAGTCCAAACACAAACCCCAGAGTTATTTTTTGTTTTACTGGAGCTGCTGTACCCATTTCTCCTCTACACATTTGCTTGTATTTGGAACATCATGCTGAGTGCATAAGCAGCAGGATACATTGCATTATTAAACTGTATCACAGTTACTTGGATCCAAGCACCAAGCTCTGTAGCAGCCACCTAGGAAGCACACGCAGCTGAATGAGCATAATGACTGATGCAGTTACATGACATGGTTACTGGAGTATGGTGGTGTACAGAATTCCAAATTGGCTTTCAACAAAAGCTGAGTCCCAAAGAGTATCAAAATACTGAATTCTTAATAGCCCCATGTGTTGAGATGCAGTGGAGAGCATGTATTTAAATATTCAGAAAAGTATTATCTTTAAGAGCTTTCTTGGGAAATTCAGTAACTATAGCAGTTAAGCTGCTGTTTTTAGCTGTGAGACATAAAATCTGAAAGCAGTACTTACCATTTGAAGGAATTTGTGCAGTAAGGGTGCTAATTTGTTATTCTTTGATCAATAATACCCAGTTATTTCTACTGGAGAATGTAGTAATAACTGTGACACAGCTGAGGTTTGGGGGTGACAAGTTTCTTATTTCATTACTTAAGTTTGTGTGGAAGTTTCTCATAATGATTTATTCATGTGAAGCATGCAGGGTGGCAGCAGCACGAATAAGGAGAGCATAGACCAGCAGTGAGGCAAAATCATGTCTACTTGCTGTGACTGTGAACCACTCCTGCAATAATATCAGAGGCTGGTGGCTTGTGTCTGTTTTGTTTGAAGCCAGTGAGATTTTTGCATGGATTTCAGGAAAACTGGAGTGGGCCGCTGAGTAGACTTCAAAGTTGTGAACTTAGCGCAGCTGAAGTTGCCTTAGAGCTTTGATGAGCTCTGGAAGAGGTCACTGTGAGGCCTTAGCTTTGACTTAGCTTCAGGTGCTTACACCACCACCTCTGCTAGAACTTGCCACCCCCACAGTATGTTTGGCACAGTGTCCTTGTGCACAACTGTGACAACTTAAAACACCAACGAGGAGTTTAACCCAAGATGCCAGAGCATGCAATGAAACCATTGAGGTGCATGCGTGCATTCCTTCCTTGGTTCTCTAAGGGTGGGTGGACTGCTGGGTACAAGAAGGTTATAAACTGCAACAGCATGGTTTGCTGGAGCTCATCTGTCAAATCCATCCTTAGTTTCACTTTAGTTACAACTCCCTGGCTTTCTGTAGAACACTGTTTGGCCTTAACAATGGACAGCGAGTTGGATGCTGAGTCTGTGAGCTGACAGACTGGGGGACAGCTTGAAAAAGATGGTTTCTTTTCTTTAGGTGCTCTCATTTATACTTGTAGCTACACTTTTGTTGTTTCTATAAACAAAGCTGCAATTATTTGTTATAAAATAAAAAAAGGACTGTTGACTTCTTAAGATTTAGAAAGCATATAGGCCTTTTAATAACCTCAGTCCCACATATGGGTGACTGAGAGTTGCATTGCTATGAATTTACTGTAGATGCCAGTTTCTTGGCAGTGTAAACTGCCAGAATTTATTTGATCAGAAGTAAACTGTGTCATTTCTTGAGAACTGAAGGTCCAACTGATGTTGTTGTTTCTTTGCATGTGCCAGTCAGTGGTATGAGGATAATGTCCATTTTTCAACAGATCTATTCACCATCCAATTTCTTTCAATATCTCCATAATATTTTAAATGCTTTTGTGAGTCCAAATGTTGTGCCTGATACTTCCTCTGTTGGAATTGTGCTAGGGACTTCAAAGTGGGGAAGGGCTGGGGCTCTTGCTTAAAGAATTTCTAGCAAGGTCTATGTCATTAAGTACCAGTGTTCTGGAGAAATCAGCTTTTCCCTTCCTGCTTTGTAATATTAAAATCACTAAAAGTCAAATAGCTGGCTTGCATCATACCTTTTATTATTTGACTAGACTAATGTCTGTAATAAAATTCAGCTTAAGGCATGAGTCACAGTTTGTAGAAGAATGATGAAATTTAGTAACCACCACTTCTTTTTGCCCACAGGTGTACATATACAGGTTATACTTCCTGTCCCTAGATAGCCAGGAACATGATATTGGATGAACATGTATAGCTGCTGCAGTTCTGAAAGGACTTAAGTGCTTACTCACTTTTGCTTATGTGATTTTGCTGAATTTGTTTAGCCAGGTGTGCTCTTCATTCAAGGAAATGCAGCAGCAGCTATTGCCTGGAATAAAAACTTTGTTCAGCTGAGGTAGTGTAAACCCAAAGCAACATCCCAAAATAGTGGAATATCTTCAACTTCAACTGTTAGTACAACAGATTATTTTGACTTTTGTCTAACCTTTCAAAGCTGGTAACACAAGTTTTGTGATTCCCAGGAAATTAAATGTTATATATTTGTGCCTGGGCCAAAAACTGAGAGCAGACACTCTGGATCGCTCCAGCTGGCAGAAAATGGTGAGCGGTTGACCAGTGCCAAGATAAAACATCTGTAAGACAAAAAACCACCACTGAAATCTGTGCTTTTGGGAAGTAATTTGTTTAAACAGGTCATATTTACATTGGCAAAACCCTCAAGAATGTTCATTGTTAATTGCAACAACATAAATGTTAATAATCAAGGACTTCAGGAAACATTTACAGAGATGACAGTGTTCTCTAACTAAATTATTAAACCTCGCAGTACTTTCCCATATGAATCCCAATAAGCTTCTGTACTAATGTGCCTAGGAATTGCTTGGCAACGATTACAGGAAAAATAATTCTTTGTGAGGAGGTGACAAGTATGATTTTGAAATCCAGACTACTGAAAAATTAGTGACTTTATTTCCTGGCATTTGCTTGAGGGGAAAATGAAGCAAAAATAGTATTGCTGAAGCTGTTTTACAGTAGAGTAAATTGAAAGTAAGGACAGCAGGTTACCACTAGAGTAATAATGGGGGAGGAGGATGGGTCTGGACCTGAGCACAGTGGGCATGTCCTGGCCGTTGTTCATTACATGAGCCAGATTGTGCACGGCTGTGAGGGGGGACAATGTGCCTTAGATTCTCCTTGTAAATCCGTAGTAGCTGTAAATAAGAGAGGAGCATCACAGAGAATTAAAATGTCTGCTGGTTAATGCTTAATATTTTACCAGCTCATCTTTCCAAGAGCAAGATGTAGGACATGCTTGTGGAATGAGATGCTTTTCTGGGTGCTAGCAGGGAGAGAGGGAGGGGTAAAGTTAGTCCTTAGCATGTTATGTGGTTCTGAGGTATGGGAGCAGGGAAGAGAGATGACATCTGGTGCTGATCTCAAACACCCACACAATGAGATGAATAGATCATCACTCCATCCTTAATTCCTGTTTACCAGGAATCCTAGTTCTTTGCTGGAATTGTCACTGTGCAGGATAAATCAGTATGCAAGTCAGGTTGCTTTACTTATGGTACATTTATTTAATAGAGAAAGTGAAGAAGTAAAAATGCTAGTGTATTTAATTTATTTTAAACACAGTTGGAAGAGGAAAAAAAATAATGAAAAAACACTGTCCTGAAGTAGCATTTCATCTTCTTATTACATGCTTAGCTATCTTGGTAGGTCCAAATCCAGAAGATAATTCGTCTATGCTGACCATCATTTCCTTATTACTGCTACATAGCTTAGAATTTTCTCTTTCCTTATGGTAGATCTGTGGGGATTAGAGGTTAATTGCTCTTTGAATTCTTGATCACTAGGCAAAGGTTTTTGAAAGAGCCAAGCTTTGCACTGTATTACTGAATAAACCAAGAACAATGCTATTTTAATTTCTCAGTGTTTCACAATCAAGGGCTGTTACTTAAGGGATTTCACGTGCCTGATCATGTTGACAACCTAATGCTTTAAAGTGTCATTGAGCAGGTAGGGATGACTGCTGATCTACCCTCCAATGCTTGCTCTGATGTTTAGTTTGTTTCTGCCACTTTATGGCATTACGGGAGGGGGAGTTAAGTGTTCTGAGCCACCTGGAGCTTGAGATCCTTTTGCTCAGAAACTTACAGCAGTGCCTTTTTACCCATGTATTCCCACTCAGCATCTGCTTACTTGATTTTCTTTGCCTCAGCATGCTCCCCTGCATTTCACTAGTTGAATTGCATCCTCCTTATTTCAGACCTCTTTTGCTTTTTTTTTTCAGGATCATTTTGAATTCTGTTTGTGTCCTCCAGCATACTGGCAATCACTCCCAACTTGATGTACATGTGAAATTAATAATCTCACTGTCTTTTACATCAACCAGTTTAATAAGGAAAGCATCAAATAATCCTGTACTTTGGATAGGCCCCTGTGGAACCTTATGGCATGTATGCCAAAGATGGTTTCAAAATCATTTCCCATAATGAAGTATATATATTGGCTAATAAACCTTTTGAAATTACTTTTTATATTGCTTTGGGAACTCTAATGTGAGGTTTCTGCATAAATTTTGTGGCATACCATAGTGCCTCAACAATCGGTCCTTGAGTTTGTTTGAGTGAAGAAGTTTACTGTGGTTTATTTCTTCTAAGAAGACAAACAGCTGGAAGGCCCTCTTGGTTTATAAGGCACTGGAAGTGAAGGGAATACCTGAAAAAGCATTCTGCTATCTGCAAGAGTGACAATAAAATCAGAAAATCCCCTAATATCTGCACTTATACATGCTGCATCCCAGATGGTAGGAAGACTAGGCTGATTTATGCTCATCTGGTCCCATAGGCTGCTTGTGATAAAAATGTTCATGACCCTGCTTCGATGGCAGGGATCTGCTCTGAACTTGGAAAAGCTGTTTTACAGAGGGATCTTCCTCTTATCTTAGCAGGGGTCTTTATGTTAATAACTATTCTTCAGTAAATTCCAGTAGTTATGGATAGGAAGAGATGCTATTTTCCATTTTCTTACTGCTCTGCTCAGAGAAACTCTGAGATATATTGTCAAGGGCCTCAGAGAAGTGGATATGGAAATAATCACCTTACAGAACTTACTCAAGGGGCTGAGATATTGTATGAGGACTGCCAGAAACCACACAGATGCTGTAAAGAGAGGCATAGCATATTCTTCAATATGTTCTCACATCTGCTCTAGTAAGTCCAATCGGTACTGTGCCACACAGAGTTACCAGTTAGGATCTGAAAGCAGCATTGCAAATTTCACCTATTAAGCTGGGCTTGGTGCCATGGGACTGCCAATATCTGGACATTATGTCCAAGCAGTTTGGATGAGTACACTGTGCTTTATTCATGTTTCTGTTACCAGGGTTAACACTGCTCTGGTGTGACTGTCATCAGCGGCATATGCCTATATCCCATGTGTGCTAACACTGTAGCACCAGTTCAGCTAAAGGCAGACTTCAAAGTTCTCCTCTTCTTGCTGCTAACATCTCATTTTTTAACTGTAAGCTGATATCTTGGTACAATCAGAAGTTTGGTTCCCTAGATGTCTAAATACAAATCTGAAGAGGTGCCGGAAAAGAAGAGACTTTTTATTTTATTGTCCTGATCAAACCATCACATTTATCTTCTATGTATTTTTGAATATGGCATCAGGGTGCAGAACAAGCTCTGTGTGTAGATTCAGCCATGTACCAGTCTTAGCCTCAAAACATGGAAAATAAATTTAATTTGGACTATTCTTCATTTTGTTAATGGCCTGTAACCCCTATTAATGAAAACTAGTATCTGCTGTGTATCTGCAAGTGGTGTCCTCATGGAGAAGTGAGGTTCCATTGACCTCACCCAGGCTGGTGGGTCTTTGCAAGAAGACTTGTATAGATTTGGATGGATTGAAAGAAAGAAGGGTCATGTGCTTTAAGCAAATAGCAAACCTTCTGAGTGTATGATGTACCCCTGACCACAACCCTATGTTGTGTTCATGGATCACTGTCCTTAGGGGGGGCCAGTCCTGCTGAGCAGGCAGCAGTTGAATTTGTCTCTTGGTTTAATCTCTTGATGATGAAATTCCCTGTTGCCATTAGAATCTAAAGAGGAGTTAGCTGCCAAACTAGTTGGAGGATATCAAACAAGCATCTGCCACTTATGGTTGTATGAATGTCTTCTGTGGTAGGCTTGTGTCTCTATCACATTTGTGATTAATAAGTGCTTTAACAAGTATTTGATAAAAAGATCATTCTAACAAGAAGCATCTCGGGCACCAGCAATGAAGAAGCACCCACACAGGCATAATGATACCTTCCTGCATTTGAAAAATGTCCTCCTTTGTGCAGTTTAAGCCTGACACTTAGTGAAGGTAGTTTTTGTAGCTATAGACTATAAGGGAAATTTAGTACCTCTAATTAGAGAAAATACTGCCTTTCTTTGCAAACCTATCCTTAGTAATTGAAGAATAATGTGTTAAACCATTATGATCATTAAATATGTGAAGAAGAAGGTACACTTACTTCAGTTTGCCTTTTAAAAAATGGCTTATTAATAATTTAAAACGCTTTGCTTCAGGGTTTTTTTTAAACACCTAACTAAAAATTAGACTCCTAATTACATGTTAATAGTACAGTGGCAAAATGGGAGGGAAGAGGAGAATCATAATTACTTATTCTCTCTGGCCTTATTTCAGCAAGTCATTTAAACACATGGTTTAAAACCTTCAGTAGTTGGAGAAGAAAAGGACTACAGGCACTGAGCAGGATAAAGACAGCAGCCACAGACAGGAAAACCGAAAGTGTGGTGCAGAAGTGTTGTTCTGTAGTGCTCTCTATTAGAAATGTGTGAAGGGTGGAGGTTCCGTTTCAAGAGAGGCTTTGAATTTGGATTGAAACCAAAACTGGAGTGAACGATCTTTTTCAAAGCAGAAGAGAAATAAGCATGCTATTCTATATGAATACAGAGATTTATTTTCAACAGGATCATGATAGTTCATTTTGAAAGGTGTCAGGAGAAGGCTCTGGGGTGTGCTGGCTTATTTCCATCCTAGATATACATGTGTTTTTTGGGAAAGGGGATGGCTTGTGCTCGTAAAACTTGGTCCCAGATAACTGTATGTGCTGAATTGCCTAAGATGACATGGTTGGCAGATACTAGTGGAATAGATTCTTGCTTTTCAAGAAGGCTTCTTAATGCACTATTTCTTTCTATGAAATAGTGGCAGTTTTTACTGTTATGTTTCTAATGAATGATGCATGTGGTAACTACTGCTGAAGCAGGTTACTGCTTTGACTCATTTCTGGTGGAAAATATAGTATCTTAATAGTTTGTAAAGAGCAAGAGACCTTTTTAATTGACTTAGACAAATCTGCTAAATTTCATCTGGCATCACCATCTTTTCTTCTGTCATTAATACTCAGATTTCTGCTCTGTCCAGATGGCTAGAAAAAAAAAGTAACTTATCAGATCAAAGGTAGTAGAAAATAAGAGCACATCCTGTTTTATTTTAAGTTCTACTCTGATATGTTGGGTTTTTTCATTTATATAAGTACCAGATCATCTTAGTGATGTGATTGCATAGAGTGAAGGATAACACAGACCTGTGACATGTCTGCATATTGCTGGTGTCTTGATGGCCATTAACTGACCAGCTCACCTCGTAGTTGCTGAAAGATGCTGCAGGCTCTGGACTTCACATTGTTGAATCTGTGATTGAATCAGGGTTACCACACCATCTCTTGGCTCAGAAAGTAGCAAGTCTCAGCTCCCTACTTAAAGGAAGATCTTACTGTTGTTTTGATGAACTCTAGGTGGATTGACTTGTTCTTCATCTTATTCCCCAGAATTTTTTTGTGTAGTTTCAGGAAGTCAAATCTTTAGCTTTCTCATGGTCTTTTTGCTGTAGAAGCAAAATGGCAATGTAGTCTGTATTGTACTGCAGCAACAAAGCATTTGGAGGCTTGTACTCTTTTTGATGTGAGAACACCTATCAGCAGATCCTCCACTTGCTTGATTCCTTTTAAAATGGTACAAATTTTGGTCTCCAAAGAGTTAGAATATTTCCCTGGCCCATAAAGCTTGTGACTGACCTTGTTTGAACTCTGTGGCATGTTCTTCTTTTAACAACATTCAAAGTAGAATACCATAATTTTCTGTAGTTCACAAAGGTATTAACAGGTGGTTGAAAGCTTTCAGCCATATAAGCAACTTTAGTTTTACTACCCCAAAGAAAGCTTCTCTTGCAGTAGAAGAGAATAGCAAGCAAGAAGTAGAAGAGCTGAAGCAGAGAGGAAGGCTTGCTGCTCTTGCCTTGAGGGTGGTGTGGTAAAGATATTAAGTGGTGCTGGAGGGAGAAAAGCTCCTTCCCTGAGCAGTTTCCATTGTCTCACACACAGACTGTGCTTAGTGGGACAGCAGACACAAGTTTGGTGTTTCATGCAAGTAAAGGCTATGGAAGCATGACTGCATCTCCATCCACAACGCTTTATGAACCTGGGCTACAGCCTATTCCATCAATGCCAGGGCTGATCTTGTTTGTAAATTAAATGAATGCCTCTATCACTAGGGATGTTAGGACTAAGGCAAAAGCTATAAATTAGAGCCTTTTTCTTTCTCTGTGTGGTGGTTTTTTCTAGTCTTCCAAAAGATACTGTCATCATCTTAGACTAATTCAGTTTTGTGATACATCCTCACTGACTTTCATGGGTTTGGACCTACATCAGCTGTGATGCATTTTAAGTGGGACTGTAGGCATGTATCGGAACTGTCAGTGCTGTACAGAGATCATCTTTGCCAACTGTTCCCTGGGTGTTGCATGGCTGTGCAATATGCCATATGCTCCCCTCGAGAAGAAACCTTGCTGATGCTGCTAGGTACCTTCCAGTCTCCACAGTACAGCAGTGAGGCATTGGCTGAGGAGCAGTTCCTAAGTAGATCAAAGAGCCACAAAATAACTGGACAGGATCCCAAGACTTAGTGAATACACAGCACAACCACTCAATGGATTTTTAAACAGTCTATGTGTCCCTGCTCATGGCAGGGGGGTTGGAAGTAGATGATCTTTAAGGTCCCTTCCAGCCCAAACCATTCCACGATTCTATGATTAATATGTCCTCTTTTAAGGTTTTTCCTGTTTAAAGTAAATAAAATGGAAAAAATGCTTTTCCTGGAGGGAACAAAGTAATCTTATATCCATATTGAATTCAGTCAAGTAATTGCAGAGTCCATATTTTAATATCTTGAGTGAAGCAGGAAGTTTCTCACTGATCATGCCTAGGGAGAGGACCAATGGTAGGAGAGTTAATCATTACTGAAGGCAAGTTATTGCTTTCCTTCTGCTTTTTGCCTTCCTATTTCAATTACTCGGACCATGAGCTGAGACTTTCTTGCACATTGCATGCAGTTTCATAACAAAAAGCTCAGCAGAAAAAGAAACAGGTTATGCTGTAATTTGGGGAAATAAATGAAATAATTGTTTAGGAAAAAAACCAAAACAAAACAAACTTCTCCAGGCCAAGATATCTTTCTAGCAGAGAACGAGTAGCCTCATTTTATACATACATCTATCTATATATTTGCACTGGCCAGCCTTTATAAACAAAAGTTCTGATCTGCCAAAAAGCTGAGGCACACACTGAATACTTAGCTTTATTGTCACGAAGATCGCAGAAGTAAATTTGAATCAAAATGATACAATCTCTTTTCTTGAGATTCAAAGGAGCTTTGCCTTTCACTAAAATGTCAGAGGGGCTTGGTTTGTTTTTTTCCTATCCCCTCACCATGGTTTCTAGAATAAGTCATACAACTTTTCTTTAAACTTTAAACTCCAGAGTGCTCTTGACTATTTAGAATTTCAGAGAAAAGCAGTTAGATCAGGTGAGGATACCACGAAGTGTGGCTTCCTCAAAGCCTTGTCATCATCTTGACATATCTTAGGATACTGCTTTCCTGAGCTATTTCATGGGCTCATTTTCCACTGCTGCACGTTTTATCACCACATACCATGTGCATCAGTGGAATGTCACACACGTGCTACATCAAGACTAAGAGAAACAGACCTTTACTCTTTCCTCTTATCTTCCACCTGAGACTCTGAAAGAGCTGCTCAGCAGGCATTATTTTAATTTGCAGTTAAGGATGTGATCAATACCACAAAACTTGATATCTAACAACAATCAGTTACTTAGTGTGTGGAATTCCTTTTTCTTCCCGGAGAAGAAGGATAAGAATAACAAAATAAGAATGCCAAAGTCATGAATTAAAACTCCTGCAACCTGAACTTGAGTGTTTGGGTTTTGTCAATATTGAAACAGCTTTACAACAAGATGACTGAAGCAAATTGCATCTGAATACAGGGAATTTCTCCTGTTTTCTGTAAGAGCACTTCCCATTAAGGGTTGTGTTAAAGAGCACCCATATGTTCTGTGTCCTACAAGGATGGGCTGTGCCATGTTTGGAAGAGGTCTGGTGGAATGAACAGTAGACTTGAATGCAGCTGGACAGCTGGATATTGTGTCCTCTTTGACTTCTTGCAATATGAACAGTCAAGCTGACTTTGATACCAGTTGACTGGAGGATCATTGAGAGAAATCTCGGGGAGTGGAAAGAGTTGTTTGTCTTCCATGGTTTGCATAGAAAAGCTGTTGCCATGTATTACTTTTTATTTTTCCTGGAGAAAACATCTGCTCTCAGATCAGCCCAGGACTGTGTCAGTTTATAGAGAATAAGCCATTTCTGTGAGACCAGGCAGTAATTTGCTTGAGGGGGTAGGAAGAATATACCCACTGCCTCCTTGTGACGTACAGCTGATTTCACTCTCTCCTTTGAATGAGATGATAGTCCTCTGAAAGCTCTCTGAGTTCAGTGGGATCACGGTTGCCTGTAAGAGCTTTACTTAGGCTGCCGGCTGTAAAAATGAAAATCACTGAGGTCTCCTGTTGTGGCTGAGCAGAGAGACCAGCCCCATTTTGCCTCAGGCAAAAGATAGTAAGTCTGTGTAGAAAAGCAAGTGTAATCTACTTTTCTGATATTTAATGGTGATAATGACCAGGCATAAGGGCTGCACTGTGCTAGACACTGTTAAGTTAATCTCAGCCCTGCAGAGCCTCTGTTTGTAGATGGCAAAACCCAACAGGTGTTGGTACAGAGCTACGAGTAGAGAAAAGATGGGCTCATCTTTGCATAAATGAATTTCATAGTGGTCTTAATTGACACAGGGGAGGCACTGATCTAACCAGTGCCAACAGGCAATAATCCATCAGCATCAAAGCAGCTGTAGGTGTGACTCTGGTTTAGCTGTGGTGGGGTGTAGATGCGACAGTGGCTTTGCCAGTGCAGAACCACAGGAAGAATAGTGGTTGCTGCTGCCTCAGGCTCCCTTTTCTCCTCCCATCCTCCCCTGCTTCCTTTTCTTTCTCTTTTCCTCCTCTTGCAAATGCAATCTGCTGACCTTCTTGCCCACTTGGACAGAAAGGCTTGGGGCAGAAAATTGGTCCTCTTGCAGATGGGAAATTCCCATTGTTGTGTGGCTGAGGGAGGGCACAAGGCCAGCTGCCACGTCAGGCAATGGAGTTCTTAGCTCACTTTTAGCCTTTCCTACCTGTATCTTCAGGCTAGACAACACTCCAGGCAGGCAGCTTCCTAGAGGCATCAGACCCCGTAAGGACTCATGCTCTAATGATCTAAATTAGCCTTGCCCTTTAAGTTCACTACACTGTGGAAAGAACAGACATTTCACTCTTCTCTTCCATTGCTCTTCTATGCTTTATTCTACCTGACTGCAATCCATGTTTTCCAGGTGTTAGGGGAAGAGAGCATTTCAAATAGGGCACTTAAATCCTTTTGCTTAGTTTGAGGCCCCTCATAAAGCAATGAGTCAGACGTAGTTAAAGTCTGAAGTCCAGTGGCTGGTGTAATTTTCCTGCTATAACACTTGTGGACTGGCTCTCCTGAGATACTTTGGGGAAATACTTATTTGTCCAGCCCTTAAAGCAAGGGATTCTAATTCTGGTACCACAGTGCTGTTGTAGTAGTAATATAGAGGAAAAAATTCCTTCCTTTTTTTGGGGGGTGGGAAGAGGGAATGAGAGGCAGGTAGATGCTCAGGTGTGTAGCCAGGCAGAAGAAAAGGTGTTATGGCTTGTGAAGAAGGAATTATTATTATTTTTTTTCATCAATCAAAATCATATTCCATGGAAAAAGTTCATTGCAGGGCTGCCTTCTGCTAAAATCTAGTGTCAGGCAGTGTTGCATTCAGGAGAAAGCTGAAGTCACTGTGGGGTGCTAGTGCTTCTCTGGCCCATTCATTAGAGATAGGCCTGGGCTGGGTATTGTTCTGATGGGTTTGATACCTGCTTGGTCTAATTCACTTGCAAAGAGCTCAGGCAGCAAAACCCCACCTCTCTTTCCTTCAACAAGGGAGGACTTTCTTCTTTGTTTGTGTTTGATTTGAGGTTCTTTTTGGTTTTGGTAATTTATTAACTGGAATCTAAATTTATCAACCTGAAAATAAACTACTAAGCAAGTTCTACATACAGTTTGCAAGTTCTGGTAACCATTTCCTCCCTCTTACTGGTTTCATGGCCTCCATTCTCCCTCCTGCTTCAAACACCTATGAAGACTGTCGATGTGGGAGGTAAGAATGATTTGAGGCCACTGGTGCAGAAAGTCAAATTTATCCATTTTGATTTTTCTCTTACTTTGGCCAAGTGGTGGAAAATTGCTTTTTGCTCATAGCAAAGACTCAGAACTACACTGTGGTGTGTGAGGTTTTTTGTCTTTTTCTTTTTTTAAAAAAAAAAAGTAGGGGGAAAGAGTTGTATGAGTGCATGCTTGTTGGAGGCAGAGCAGAGCTGTTGCCTATTTTGTTTTTGTAACTTTTATTTGTAGGTTTTACTTCAAAGCTTTATACTTGTGGGCCTGAAGAATTCCTCCACTCAGAAGCACTTGTATTGAATTGACTTAAAGATTTGATTGATACTGTAAGTTTTGTCTGTGTGTGTGTATCCTATGGATAGGGATTTCCCATGTCCTCTGATAGGAATCTTTTGTGGTCTTCCTGTGTGTGGCTTGTGTAAGGCCTTTTATTAGGTAGTCTACCTACCACTGCACTTAAAACACTGGGCAGAAGTGAGAGAGGATCTTGAATTTTGAGCTGAAACATTTTGCTAATTTTCTCAGTTGTTTTCATAGGGAATTTAAATCTTGGGTTCCAACCAACTGCAAGAGTTTTTATATCATGAGGTCTTGCTCGAACCCAATGACTTACCTAGTCTATGCATGCACCTTGCTGACTGTATAGACTACGTATGCCATCTTATTTTGAGGAAGTATTTCTCTGCATTTCCTCTCCTGTCTTACAATGTTCTTTGAGGGATTAAATACCTCCTGCTTACCAGTGCAGCAGTGCCTTGACAATGCAACCACAGGACATGGGGTAAACTCAGGATGTTTGATACATTTGGGCCAGTGGGTTTAGTATGAGATGTGTGCATGTGAAGAGAGCCCTGTGGAAGCTTGAGGAGCAGGTGAATAGAGAACACAAGACAGAATTAAATTAGATGCTGTGATGAAGGGTACAAATACAAAATACAAACAGATCAGAGACTTCTGTGAGGACTAACCTGAAAGAAAAAAAAAAAAGGGGGCAACTACAACTTAAACTGAATTAATTCTTGGTTCAAAGATACTGCAAAAGGTATCTGATTGTTTTGTAGGGTACAGATACAAAGCAATTTCTTTTAGGGCAAAGAGGTTATTTTTGCCACTTTTCACTGTATTGAAGAGACCATAACAAATTTTGTACATTTTTAGTCTCCATTTTCTGAAAAGAAATTTCAGATGACTGACATGGAGCTCAGACTAAAAGGAGGTCAGCTAAAAGGATATGTTTCAAGAGTGTGACCCAGGAAGAACTTCATCCCCATTGTTCTCTAAGGTTTAATGAGGAAAAAAAGATTGACCAAAAAAAACCAAAACAAAAACAAAACCCCAAAAAAGAGAGGAAAGCAATGTGTGTTACTGATTGACACTTGTGTTGGCAACTTGAATATAGAGACAATGGGGAGAATTCATAGAGCATTTTCAGAGAAGTGAGCTATATTTTTAAGGTAAGAGTGTTTGGTTTGCTGCATGAATGAAGATAAGTAATACCTTACCTGACATAGGGATAATTAAAATGCCCTTTCTTAGGTGCATCAGTTAGGCACTTTTAGAACAATAAAACTTTTGCTTTGAATCTGATCCCTTTAAACTTAGATACTGCTATAAAAGCTTAAAAATGGAGAGACACAGCACACCTGAAAGTAATCCATAATAATTTTTAAGAGAAGTTTGGTAATAAAACAAGAATTGGAGCCGACATCTGTCTTTGTCCTGAGGAAGCTGAACCTGATTTATTTTTCCCCAGCATTTTCACCTTTGTATAAACTGTCACTCCACCCAAAAATCATCAGAAGATACAGGCATATTCTTCTGGGTCTGTCAGCTATCTTAGAAGAAAAGAATGTAACCATATGAATTCATGATCCTTGATTTTCTGAGAAATCAAAATACAGCTGTAGGTTTATATGTGCATGCTAACGATGAGTAGGTGTAAGATGCAGATTTGTGATTTTTTTTTTTTTTTATGCCCAGCTGCAAGCATGAGAAGAGGAACAGTGCTATGGGCAGACTTCACATGCAAATCTGAGGTCCACAGCTTGGTCCATGCGTCTGTATTACAGCTGACCTGTATTCTTTAGGAAGCTTTGACCTGGCTTGAGAAACCAGATAAGGAAATGAACTGAACACTCACATTTGAAAGCTCAAAAGTCCAAACTTTCTTTGCCTTTGATTTTACTCCACAAGAAGTTTGTGGCCCTGAAGGGTTGTTGGATGTGCATTTATAAAAAGCAGACTTACTTTGTAATGCTCCAGATCAAAACTATAATTCTGACCTAAATTAGCTGAAGTTATGGGAATCTGATTTTTACTGTTGTAGAAACACAGACACTGACTATGACTTTAAATCTTCTGTCCAGATTTATAATCTCCATTCTAAAGGGATAATTGAGTGGCAGCAGGCTTATTGGAAACTCATGTTTAATGATTGGTTGGTGAAGTTCACCGTCCATCTCTTTAGCATAAAGATGCAAACATAAAACCCTGCACACTGCGTTGGAAGGTGTGAGCTCTGTCTGGTGGACTGCAGAGACTTGGAAAACCCCACCATGCTGTTGGAAATTGAGGTGAATGGGATGTGCACAGCCTGCAAGTGTGACTGGGAGTGTCACTGCTCTTTTGTGAGTTCTCACCTAGGTAATGTGATCATCCCCAAGCTCCTGAGATTTTACAGTATCATCCTTTTTGTCCCCTCATGGCTGCTGTAAGCAGTGATGTCACCTGGACTTATATGCTGTGCACTGATGGAAGTGAGGCCCTAAGATGCAGTTTAAAGTCTGTTTTAAAATTGTTTTGAAATCAGCTGATCTTGTTTTATGTCTTCTAAACACATAGTATCTGTAGATAATTAACTCACTGTAAAAAGACAGATTTTTATGGAAAAGCTAGAAGGCACATTCTTCCCTCAGGCTGGGTCTGACATGGGGTCTGCTGCAGTTGCATCAGGCTACCATGTAATTTATTTTAAATTTTCTGAATATGTTGTGTAGGGGTTGTGTTATTACTAGGAAATCTGAGGTGATTTGTGTCATGCCTGTGCAATTTCCACACACCAGCTTGCTGCAGACACATCACAATGTTATGATAAGAAAGAGGCAGTCCCCTCATAAGGCAGTGCATCTCTCGGGCTTCCTGTGCCGAGTGATGAATTGCAGGGATACAGAAGAATTGAGGATTCTCTTCAAATATTTTGTGGAGATTTTTCCCTTCAGAGTCATCTCCTGAAATGTCAGGCACTGAAACTTGCCTTATTGACAGGAGTGCTGGCAATCTTCTTGAACCCTAGGGTCCTTAGCCTGTAGGTACAAGTGTTATCTTTAAACAGGGAGTACAAATGGCAAAACCAATGAGGCTGAAGTGTGGACTGGAGCTCACTCCTGTCAAAACAAAAGGAAACATCCCTAAAAACTCATTGTGGGTGTTTAAGGAGAAGAAACTGTCTTGGGAATTATGAACTTGCAAAAGGCAATTAACAAAGACTAGGGAGGCAAGCACAGCATGTCCTGATGAAGACCCTATTGGATCAGGAAAGCCTCAGTGACCAAATAAGATGATTGTGTTAATCAAAGACAGTACTGCAGTGAGAAAAGGTTGGATGAGTTGTTGAGGAACATGGAACTTGTATCTAAGTTTGCACCAGAAGGGAATTTGTGTGAAGAAATCGGGATAGATGTGAAGCTGAGCTACCCTAATCACAGGGCCGCTCATTGAATTTATTGGAAGCATTCTTCCCCTTCCTTCTTTAGCTGGTTCATCTTTTTTGTACCTTTTTGACTAAAAGAAAAAGGTCCTTAATTATAGTAGATGGCCAACTACACTTTCTTATTTTTCATTCTTTTTCTGGATTATGAAAGACCATAACCAGACCACAAATATTGATAATATCTTCCTGGAACATTCCAAGAGGTTAACAAACAAATACTGTGGTCTGCTCGGAGATTCCTAATGAATGCAAGGACTTCCTGATGGCTTTCCTGAGAAAGGAGAACATGATGAGGGAAGTGGCTTGTGCATGATTCTAATTGCATTAAAGGCCATTAGAAAATAATCTAGAAGTAGCCTCTTTGAGTTGTATTTTAAGAGTTTTGTGTCCCTCATCTCTAGCAGAACTCATTCAGTTGGGCAGTTATGACAGGAAGGATATATAGCAGTCTTTGAACAATAAGTGTTTAATATTAGAATCTGCACTTTCTCAGCATTGCCCTGCTGCTCTGTGTAAAACAAATGCTGGCTTTATAAGTATCTAGAGCCATAATGCCCTGAGAATTTATTTTTTTTCCAGTTTCAACAAGCACACACACAAAATGCAAGAGCCACAACATTCATATTTCAAAGTTTTTTGCATGTAAGAAGGGCAAGAAAGTAGCCAAAAAATAATTTTAGCATTGACAAAATTCAGCAGATAGGAACATTATTTCTATTATGTCCTTCTGGCAGACTTTCATGATAATAGTCCTCAATGTGCAGACAATAGCAGGGTCACTGCATGGCCATGTTCCTGTGGAGTAATGGTGCCTGTGATGTATTGGCTTCAAACCTGCTTTATTAAATTTCTTTTCCTGAGTCAGATCCTCAGATGGTGAAAATAATTGTATCCTTGGCAGAGCATCTGCCTTGTGTTACAATTCTTTTTAAGTCAGAAAAGAAAATCAAAGCTAGTTGGATGCAGCCACGTGTGTATTTCTTGATATAAATTACCAACTTGCACTCTCTTCTACTTTCACTTTGCCCCCTTGGCCAACTGATACGTTGTTTGACAATTTCCAATCACACTTGACTAGATAATAGTCAAATATGGCCCAGTCTGGGTGCTGAATCCTGTACATACAAAAAAGATTTGCTGCCTCAGAAAGATACCAATCTATAAGCATCACTGAGGCAGCAATGAAAGATGATATTACTATAACTAGGTAATAGTGTAGAAATAAATTATTTCAGCAAGTTACCACTCTATTAGTTTACCTGTCTGGGAATTTATCATATTGTCACAGAAATTCACAACAAATAAAGCACAGCTGTGGAAGAAGACTAACTTAGTTATTGCTAAGGTTTTTAGGTGGGACGGTGTGACTTAGTCATGGAAATAGACTTATGCCATCCATATCATATCACATGGATAATTTTCTTCTCTACCCAGCTAAAATAACCACATTTGTTTGTGCCAAGGTAGTGCTCCAGTAGCTTGTGCTCCATGCTCCAGTTTGGAAGTGTTATGTGATGACAGAAAAGCACCAGTGCACGTATGTGGCAGATGAAGGGCACAGGCCTGACCTATTGAAGGTAACAGTGGCTTTTCAAGGATGCTGGTAGTGACAGGATGTTAAGTGAGTCGATGAACAACAGGCTGAGAAGTCTGGACTCGAGCCTAGGTCACTTCCCTCGCCTCCCTGGTGCTTCCTGTCAGGAGAGATTGCTTGTTATCAAGGGCCTAGATCCCAAATGCCTCAGTTGAAGTGTGTGTTGTAGTAGCCAAATTTGTAAATAGGTCAGGCACCGTGACCCAGACTGCTGTTTAGCTGTGCTTCAGCGTGATCAGAAAGATGAGTAGGAGGGGATGCAGCTAATGTGCTGGGTGACCTTCGCTGGCTGACTTAATGTCGTTGCATCTCTTTCCCGTAATGTGAAATGAAGATTGCTACACACATCTCTCAAACTGCTATTTAAATTTCTGGGTATGATCCATTATTTAAATTTAGATGATAACTCTAAATGTTGCTGATTTTCCGAGATGGTCTGTCAGATTTACACTGTACATCTAGTCTGGGGAAAGGGAGTCAAAGCATGCTTAGTAAAATGGTACCCCTGTTCTGATGCCGAGAAACTCCATTTGAAATTGATAGAACATTTAAATCCCTTACTCTCAGAACTGATTGAACACTTATTTTTGACTGCATACTTTAAACAACAAAATTGAGTTTTGCAGTTTTGTGTATCATGAATTACAATGACTTTATTGACAACACTAAGAGTAGAAAATACATATAAGATGCATCTCAGCTTCTTATTCAGCACAGTGTGAGATTCAAAATGACCGGACCAAGGATGATTAAATCTTTCTCGCCCCTCACGCACTGCCCTCAAGTGTGTTTTGATTAAATTTTCAGAGTTGTCCTTATGATTTTAGTCACATGAAGCATATCATAAAGGTGGACAGTGCTGTAGGAAGGGGAAAACAACTTGGTCAGTGATACAGTACAGGTACAGACTCTAAACTCTCGCATCTCTTGGTTTGTTTCACTTGTCAAATTCCATTTACCACTTCAGAAGCAGACGGTGGATTCTGGAAACCAGCAGCAAAACAGGCAGGATCATGGAGGAGAGATGTATAAAATGAAGCTCAGGACTATGGAAGCCCAGTTGTCCTGAATAGGTTAATGGCTTTGAAAAAATATTTTAAAATTGGTGACTTTTTAAGTGCCTGGCTTAGTGGCGTGGGATATACTCAGTTATACTGCTGCACTTGTATTATGTTAGGATATTGCTTGTGGTATATTTTGAAGATGAAATGCACCCTGTAGTTCCCCTCCTTTTCATCTTTTCATCTGCATAAAGTCTCACTTACACTTACAGGAGTTCTACCTCTGGATCTGAGCCCTGTTGTTCTGGGTGCTGCATTTTGCACAAAAGCTGTGCTATCTCTGTCTAAAATTGCCTGCAATCTAAATAACTATGGTAGGAAGCTCATTTTTTGCAGCTTGGTGTAGGTGTTGACGTTTGCACAGAGAAGATACAAAATGCCACCAGATTACAATTAATTAGCAAAGTCTGATCTTTTAGTGAGACTTTTCTCTAGCTTCATCTAAATAATAAGGGAACGTAGGGCAGTAGGGGAGCAATATTTCTTGTTTGAAGTGTAGGGTGAGATTTTAGTTTTGCAGCACACTTACAGCACAAGCAGCAAGAAATGTCAGGATGCAATCATACCATGTTATCCTGCTCTTCAGTTACTTCGTGCCGTTGCAGCCTCACTGCTGCAGACTGTGATTTTTGTCAGCTGTTAAACTGAATTTAACTTCATCTGTTTTGGATGACGAGTCACCCAGGGAAACTCATAGTGAAGACAGTAATGAGCCCCTTGGTAGACAATGTTATTCTCTTTCAGGACTGACCCAGTTTGGTGATGCTAGTGACAAAATGCTGTTTAGCACCTGTCACAGGATCCGGTGTGGTGGATGCGCTGTATGTGACTTGCCGGAGTCTGGTGCCTGCAGGACTGAGGAGAGCAGCCCAGACTCTCTCAGCTCTGTTCCCAGTATTCCCAGTGGTCTGCAGGGAGCTGAATCCCTACCCACACTGTGTGCCTTCCATTTTCACAAGGACTGTTAGGGTAGAGATAGGGCTGTTTGCTACAGGGAGAATTTCCACCCAACTTTAGTGCCAGCTTCCCTCCCACCCCCTGTACAGGAATTCTCCACCTGCTGCTCATGCCAGAAGTTCTGATACTTCCCTGTTAAACCTTCTCCTCCAGCAGAACCACAAGTGATGAAAGGAGTTCTGGACATGGGATTTCCCATTAGGTAAATCCCCCTTACCACGAGTTAAAAGCTTCACCCCAACAGGGTGGTGCTGGCTGCCCTTTGAGAAACCGCTCTGTGCCTTTGAAGCATTGAGGCCTGAGGCTCAAGTGGAGATGGAGAGGCAAAGGAGCATGGATGGAAGTGGCGTTTTCTGCTTTTAAAATAATTAAGGTAGACAGGGAGGACCTTTAGTAACTTTATGCACTGAAATACTTTGTATGCAGCTGTATGCTATTCTGATTTTCAGGGTAAATATCAATCAGAAAACACTTTTTGGGAGCTGACCCTGTGTAAATGGTCAGTATATGATGCAGAGGTCCCTTAGGTAGTACTAGTTTGTGTGCTCCTGGTCTTCCAATATGTACTCAGATTTTGTCAGGGTAAAGTTGTTGCTCACACTTGTGTTTATCAGGTGTGCTATTTTTCTTAACACAGCTTTGTCCCAGACCCTTTTTGCAGAGCGTGCAGCACAGTTGTCAGGGTTTGTTTTCATCAGGGTTGGACTCATTTATGTGAAAGAATAATCTATGGGGTACTTAATCATTATACAAAATTCTCACACTGTCCTAATCAATTTGGCCCTAACTTAGTGTGAGTGTGCATAGTTAAAAAGGATCTGAACATAAGCTAAAAAAAAACCAAAACCCAAACTTGGCTATTCCTTCCTAATATACTGTAGGCATATTAATTATTGCTGCAGGTTGTGTTTGCTGCTCATGCTCTGGTAAAAATGTCCATTAAATGTAAGACCTGCAAGCTTTTTTTTTAAGAATTAATATTATGCAGTCTGTAGCAGCATTTTACTTAACAGCAGATTTTTCCTTGGGCTATAGGGGATTCTCTACCAACCTGTGCATTTCTACCCTATTCATAGCCTTGTTCATAGGTCTGGTAGAAACAGATGTCTAAAGCAACTGAAGTGAAAAGGCCAAGCCAGATGTTGGACATGGCATATGTTGCAGACATGCACTTACCTGTCCACAAACTTTTCAAAAATATATTTGAGAGGAATAAAATATATTTGAGAAGGAGAAAAACAATGTCGTATGTATTATCCACATTCTTCAATGAACACACTAAATGAGAATGACACAATTATGGACACAATTTCTAATATGGCCTCAAAGTTTGCCTGCTTGCTAGAGGTCAGCTGCTGGGTTATAGAGTTGGTCAGCTTAGATGACGGATAAAATCCATATGCCTACCAAAGAGGGCACGAGGGGAAAGCACAACTATTTAGTTTCCTAAGCAGCGAGGACACAGAAATTTAATTTCCAACTCTGTCACTGACTCAGCATATGTTCTTAGTACAGTCATGAGGTTAATACTTCAAAGAATGTCCATTCGTTTTGAAGGTCTCAACATCTGAAAAAGCTCCATTTTTTTTTTTCTCTTGGAAGTGCTGTGAACTTTTAAAACTGCTATTGGAGCACAGGTACCAAAGCACCTGGTACTTCACTTATGGAGAGATTTACCGTTAGAGTACACCTGATCCCTAAGGATTTCCAAAATCAATAGACATTTTTGAGAATGTTGCCTTATCTTCTCTGGATCTGGTTTTCATCCTGTACAATGGGCATAGTCATGCCTTACAGTTTACAGGGGTATTGCAATGTATGATTAACATACAGGATCCTTGAATGATGGATTTTCCAGATGAAATTCAAGTTTGTTTGGTTGATTTCTTGGGTTTTTTGGGTTTTTGTTTTTGTTTACACTGTCAAGAGCTTTGATAATTCGATTCTTTGGAGAGTGCATCAGGCTCTATTCTGAAGAATAGATTGCTTTTTTAAAGGAAGGTGTGTATATGAGTGATGCTTAGACCAGGAGAGTACCCCTGGCTCATCTGTCATGTGGAGATATGCTGGAAGTCAGGGATTCACAATTACAATGTGAACAGTATTTCCTTGCTCTGCCCTGGCATTAAGTGTAGCTTGAAGTCCCTCTAACGCTGGGCCAACGCCATCAGTTCCTGTTCCCTGCATGCTTTATGGAAGCTATTTGCTGTTGGTAGATCATAATCTGTGCCAGTTGTGGTATCACAGGTGTTGGCGTCCCAACTCCAGAGTTGTAGAAGCGGACAGTAATTATATTGGCATTTTTTTGTCTATTTCAATGGAATTTCTCCAAATTGCAATATTAGCAGTGAATATATTATACAGAAAGGTATTAATTAAAAAAATGTGTTATACCTGTTTGGATTCCTTAAAAAATAATAAAAAAATAAAAATCATGTTCCTTTACTTGTAACTTTAAGCATGGTCTTGAGTACCTGGCTAACTTCTAGTTTGTTGAATTACTGGCACAACTCAGAGGGCATAGGAGTCAAAAGAAAGATGTCCAGTCAGACTCTGATTTTGCACTGAAGCAACATCCCTGGGTTTGATTACTCCCCTGCCTTATACCAGCATTTATAAGATCAAAATGAAGCCTGCCTTTCAATGTGAAGGTTATTTTCCCCAGGTTAACTACTGCGGCTGGAGTCTGACGTGTGTGAAAGGAAGGTGTTTGTATGAGCATAAACCCAAACACAACTGCGGAAACAGAGGGGACAGAAAGACCAGCGTGACACTCAGCCAACGCTTGCGTCTGCGAAGGTGTTAGTATTTATGCAGGTTGTAACTATTTTCTGCTGCTTTTTTTTTTTTTTGAAGCTGTAATGGAAAAAAGTGGTGTCTTGAGTCATTCTGCTGTTTATCACCATCAGATCAAAGGGCACAGAATTAGGTTTGTGTTTTCACAGAGGAGATTGATGCTGACACACAGCTGTCCTTTCCTCCTCCTGAACACATCAAGACTGCATGTTTTGCAGTTTGTAAGCTTGGCCCTGGTTAGGAGTCTGAAATAAACCTCTATTGTCTTAAGTGTTTTGGTGTTTGCTCTAAAGAAATCATCAACCTTGGTTGTTTATTTTTCCTTCTGCAGGAAAAGAGGGGGATGGTGTAGGCATCCATGCATCTGCTTGCAATCCTAGCTTTAAAAGTCTAAAAATAAACAAAACCCACGGTCCACCCAAATATAGTGTTTGCTGGCACTCTTGGACAAGGGACAATGTAGACTTCAGAATCCATTTAGCTTAAAAAATTGTATAGAGTGAGAAAAAATCAGTAGTATGGTTTACCACTTTAAAATAAAAAAAATATTCTTAGACATCTGCACAAACACAAGGACTATTTCTAATAAGACTAAAATGCTACTTTTAAATTCCTCTTTGTAATCCATTTTTTCTTTCATCTCTTGTTCTGATCCTTCAGAGGATTGAGTTGGATGTGAGAAACCACTGAAATACTTCTGGGCTGTTATGAAAGGTTAAAGAAGGTTATCTCGGAGACTGTGTGCTCAGTTCTGTTGCATACAAGGCAAAATTGGCTTAAACCATGACAAATCTTTTGCAGAGCAACTCAATGAGCTGTGGTGTATATATGGCATCAGTTAAGGTTTCTACCATGGGGTCTATGTGGAAATATTGATAACTAAGGGAGAATGGTAGAGATGGCTTTAGGACAGACCAGTTGCTTGGTATCTGTAACCCTAAAACTATACCCACAATGTTGCTATTGTGAGTTATGAAAACATAGAGCAACAGCAGTGACCTGTAATGGGAAGGTGTGTGTGTGTATCTATGACCTCCTTTGAATTTCCAGGGATTTAATTCCGTTTCCTCTGGTGTGTAGAGGAATTTCCACAGCCATAAAGACAGTCAATATTAAGAGCTGAGGAGGCAGCTGTAGTACATGAATGTTTGTGTGTATTTATATACGTGCATATACCCAAAATAAATACAATAATCCACATCACACTCATAATTAAATTAGAGATTTATTCAGTGTTAACATTCCCACAGTGTCCATTCATAGGCCTGAAAAAGCTCATTTTTTCTGGATCTGCTCATCATCTCTTCCCTGCCTCTTTTTTTATTAGCCCTTTGAAGCCTCTTAGCGTAGGAGAATGCAAAGCATAAAAAGCAGGATTGCCTGATGGGAAAGGTCATAGCATTGTTATCTCTGTTAATTTGTTTAGGGTGGAAAAATTGCTCACAGACAGTATGCTGTCAAGAGCTGATTTGATGTCTGTGGGTGGGGATGGGATCCCCATCCAAACCACATAGGTTGCAGGGTCTCTTAATTCTTCTATGTTACGATGTTTAGAGATACAGTGGTGTATTGTCAAGAATATGGATACCCTCATTGTCTCCAAAGAAGCAAGCTGGTTTAGTTGGAGAAAGCAGTAAGAGGCCCACATGAAGACAGGGAGAACTTTAAACTCTGGAGGGAAGGCTCATCTGGTGTTACACACTAGAGGAAAGGCCCTGAGAGGAGTCTGTAGGCTGTCTATGAACTCCTGAATTTTGTTCATTTTTTTTGGCGTTCTCTCACGAGTCTCACTGGATTAGTTGCTCTTTGCTGAAATTCCTGGGGCATGTTTCAGTCTGTTCTTTCTTAATTTCCTCAAGCAGGCTGGTGTGTTTTCTTGTTTATTTAAATCTTTCTCTGTCCATCTCAGGGTAGCTTCTTCCCTCTGTAGCTGTTCAGCTACGCACAAGGTCAGATGATTACTCAGAACTTCCTGGAAAGCCTCTTGTTTGTTTTACACAAAAGTACTCAGGAAGTTCCTCAGCTCTTCCAGCATAAGCTGTACTGTCAGCAGCCTCCTGACACTCCAACTGCACTCACTGCATTTTTTTGAAAGATGAGCTAAAATCCAGTACTAAACCTGGGGTATATCAACATTGTTCCATATATTTCAAATCCTGAGATGGTTTTTGAGATCTCTCGTACCCCAGTTAGTAGAAAAATGTGTCCTCACTCACTGTGGTAGCAATGTGACAGTCATACTTTTTGGTGTTCCTCACCAAGCCTGCTATCTTCAGACTAACATGTTCCACCTCCAGGGGCAAATTTGATGCCCTTGCAGCTCATCTCCCTCTTCTGCACACAGGCTTTCAGCCTCACTCATTTGATGAGGCTTTACCTTGCTTCAGCCACTTTGTGCAAGCCACAGACTCAAGCAGCTAAACATATGTATGTTCAAGGAGATAAAAGAAGGGGGGAAAAGCCAAACACAAATGGCTTGGCATGTGGATTCTTTTTAGCCTCACAACCTCAGGTGGCTCATTTCAAAGCACTTGAATCTATACAATTAGGCTGAATGTTTCCTGTGATGTTGGGTGATGGAGCAATCATTTTAACTTATTTATGTCTTGATGCTGCTCTTGCAGTCCTCTATGAGCAGAAACATGCTGATACGAGTAAGGGATTGGTAAGAGACTGTTGTGTGTAGTCTGTGTGTAAAGTTCTAATTCTCCCAACAGCTGTCATGCACTGGTATCAGCAGCTCCTTCCTGCTCCTGCACCTCTGAGTCCTCCACAATGAGATGTCTGTGGGAGGGAGGCTTACAACCTGCTGAATTCAGCTGTCGCCTTAGAAGTGAGAGTTCCTGGTAAACAAGGCTACCACCAGTGTGAAAGTGCTACATACATGGCTAAATTAGTGTAGAGACTACTGGTGTGTGAGAGCGCTTGTAAGGTTCTTTAATCAATGTAAGTTCTGTTGGCGTCAGCTTCAGCCACCGTCAGTTGTATGACACTCTAAAAATTGATTATGAGAGCTCCACAGAAGGGGCCTGTACTGACTTGGTTCCCATGAGATGGTTAAATGCTGCTGTTGCAGCCTAAATCATTTTACAGTCAGCTCTTTAGTTTGCAGCCTGCATCTGCTTTCCCTTTCCAGGAAAAAAAAGAGGGAGGGAAGGAAGCTCCTGGTGCTGGGACCTGTGCTGAGCTTGAACAGCAGGACTTGGAGGTGAGGTGGACTCAGCTGTTACCTTTCTGGCAGCCCCGAGCCTCACCAGGGCTTATGTATCTTAAGGAGCAGGGTTAACCTCAAAATGAGCTCTAATGATTTCCCTGGGGGGAAAGAATAAAAGAAAAAAGAACAAAATAAACCCACAAAATGCCAAAACACCTGAACACTCATGCCTCTGCCCCAGGAACCATTGCTCTTCAGCCAGGTGAATCTCACTGTCACACAACATTTGGTGGAACCTAATCCAAACACTTTGGGGCTGAATTGGTTTCTAAATTACCCAGACTTTGTATGGCTGCTCTTTGGCAGTTGCTCATGTGTGTATTCTTTAGATACACCACTGATTTGTTTGTCTTTTCCTCCACTGAAAGGAGAGTGCTGACAGAGGACATAGCAAGAAAAAATGACTGTTCATCTTGGTGGATTCAGTTCAGCTGGTACTGGAGGAGGGAGGTTCATTTCTGTTTGTCCTCCTGGCATGCCAAGAAGGCCTACTTTGCAAACAGGGGGGACTAAACAGAATGCAAGTGCTATTTATCATTCCTGTTGTTTTATTGTATCAGGAAACTGGGAAACTTGGGTTTGCAAGTGGTTGTTGCTAATTCTAGATCCCTGTCTTTTCTCTTTGAAAGCAGATCTTGGAAATTTGTTCCAACGAGTCATGAAACACTGGGTTAAACTGAAACTGTAGTTTGCTTCCTCTGACAAAGTATTAGTCAAAGCTGAAATTATGAGAGCTGGTAGCACTAAGTGTGTTCTGGTCTTTAGTTCTCGAAGGTCATCAAAACTGGGTCATAACTGGAGCTCATGTAGAGCTTTCCTGGCTCACAGCACATGAAGGCAAATTCAGAGTATACTTGGTGGGTGTCTTTAACATCAAACCTGCAGGGTTTAGATTACAGGTGCAATTTAAATAAAATAATCTTGAATTATTGCAGCAAATAAAATTTGTACATCCTCTGTTTTTACAAAATATCGGTGCCAAATTATAGTAATTTATAGCTATTTCAAAACTGGATCCAAGCCCCATGAATATGTTCACAAAGCTTATGATAGCTGTAGCCAGTTAACACTTTATTTGCTTGAGGGGAAAAAACAGTAAATGCTCATTTCAACCTTTTAGTGCGAAATTTGTAACATTCTTTGTTCTATATCTTTCTAATGTAAGACATTAGAACTTCTTAAAATTTTTATACATGTGAGAGCATGACATCTTCCTCCAGTTCAGCTTTTTAGCCTTAATGCTTCTGAAATTGAGATATTATTATTATTTTGGATCCTTAATCAGAAACTGGCCAGACATTAGCATTCAAAGCATAACATTAGTGTTCTGTAGTGACAGAAAGATGTTAGACTAGGCAAGGAAATTGCGTAGTAAGAAACAGGTTACATCCTTGAGGAGAATACAGTGGTCGTGGATGCTTCTGTTTTGCTGTGCTGCTTCTATTTCTTGCATTCATGGTGTCTAAGAGCTCAGAAGTTAGTTACATACATAGGCTTTGGTCTATCTTTGTTATGATTGCCAATATTATGTCAGTTTTTGAGAACTGTGTACACATGTGCAAAAGAGGAGAGCAAGAGGTTGCTGAGTCTTGTGTTCAGCAGGACAGGAGAAAGCCTGCCAACTCATTTCACGTGGGATGGTTCACAGTCAGACACTGGAAGGTTACAACTTTGTGTATAGTAATACAGATTGGATTCAAACCAGCAGATCAGAGATGAAGTGATTTACTTTCCTTTACTAATTTCCTTAATTTTTTCAACTCTTGCATTCTCTCTTTCCTAGACTTGATTATATTTGTCACGCAATGTGCTTGTGGCTAAATGAATATGTATGAAGCGTGCACCACTTGTTTAGCAACGGAGCAATTGGTTAGGAAAATTGCATGCTAGAAACATTTTCTACCTAGGCAGATCTGCTTAATGCTGTGTTGTTTTGTTTTTTCCTCTCTGCACCCAGTCCCCCCACCTCCCCCAACCCCTCCCCACATTTTAATTCTCAGTAAGTGATTGTGCTAACAGGGAGCCACTCAATTTGTAAGAAGCAATTTGTTTGTTGTACCTGTGAATCAATCAGGATGGATTGTTTGTTCAATAAATCTTGTGGTGATTCGCTCTGTAGTTGAGTTGCCTAACAAACACCAGACTGAGCCTCTTCCTTACCTGGATGTATGTTTAATGTGTTTTGAAATAATTAGCATATTGCCTTCCTTAGGCACAACTTATTTCTGCACACAGTCTGTGAGTATTTCTGCAAATAATAGAAGCTCAGTATTTCCATGAGTAGTTACTACTCATCTTCAAGTTCCTGGAAAAATAGCCAGAGGGGAATAAGGGAGGCCAGAACAAATTACAGCTGGGAATGCATGAGTATATCTGTGGATATTATTTTCCCGTTGTTCTGCTATTCTTAGAATTTCACATGGTCTTATGCTTTTTAAGACAGAACAAACTTAATGAGACAGAAGGGCAATAGTAAATGCCTAACAGCTTTGGTGATTGATAGAAACATGATCTTCTTTAGTTCAAATTTCATGTTATTTATTGGGCTTATATTTGAACTATAATTTAATTTGTTTCTTTAGAAAACTAATGTTATGAAAGAGGAATTGCTCAATGCTTTATTTGTAATGGATAGGCTAAGGCTTCCCAGAAAGTCTTGGAGATCCAGCAGTTCAGTGCTAATAGTGGCAGCCATGTGTTTTATAATCTCTCCTGGGCAGTCAATCTAGAGTGAAAGGAATTAATCACAATGGATCTCAAGGAATGGCAATCTAAGGCTTGCTTTTCCAGCAGAGACTCTATAGTATTTCCATAATAACAACTCACCTCAGGAGACTCAATTTTGTAGATTTGAACTTGGGAGTCATGAAACTTGCTATATCAATAACCTTCAGGGTAAGCCCAGAATAACATTTCTCCTACTGCTCTTCTCTGCCTCTGGTGAGGAAACTCTGCCAGTAGTGCAACAGGGCAGTTAAGACCCCATGGCTCAAATGGCTCAGCTAACGAGTAGCATTTGTGATGTCTGTGTCAGCTCTCTGAGCCCTAGACTGAGTTATTTTATACTCACTATGGAAGGCCTCTGTCAGAAAGAGATTATTTTGAATTACCACCAACCAGGGCTGAACTACTGATTAAAGAGGATAAGGTTTTATGTGCAATAACTTCGTATTTAAATTGAGGAATGTGGCACTTCTAAGCAGGGGGAGTGCCAGGCTTGCTCATGATAGGCAGACAGAAGTTGCAAAAACCCCTCAACTTTATTTGGAGGGGCGGGTGTGCAGAGATAGTTGCCTAATTCTAACATTTAAACTCACTTTCCTACCAGATTTGCATTCTTTGTGCTTTACTCTGTCAGGTGAGGTGCAAGGACTAAATCTTTCAAAGCCATAGGTGAGCTACAAGGGGTAGACTCTGCAGTCCTTTTCTGTGTGAAGCAGAGATCTGGAAATCTAGCAGTTGCTTAATACTCCCTAAAATAATGATTTATTGCTTACTGTAGTTATTCAGCTGTGTCTTCATTTTTGTCCTGTGAATCTCCAAATCTCATGGAAATGTATTTGAGGGCAGATCTTTCTTCTTGGACTATTCTGGCACATACATTATGCTGTCAAAGAGCTGATTTGATTAGTAGGGGGAAAGAGCAGCTCTAAATTTACTGTGTGGGCTTTTTAACAGATACTTGCCAGCCTACTCTTGTGCAACTGAGACATTTGATTAATTCTGCTGCTCGGTGGAACTGCCTCATCTTTACCATGCTTGACATTGAACAGTACAGTTGCATTTGCCCAAAATAAGAGGGGAGTGGAGGGAGAAGCAATTAAAATGTATTTTCCTGCTAAATTAAAACTTAACTTTAGGTGGAATGAGTCATGGCCAAGATGCAGCAGTCACTACTGCTTGCACTACTAAGGAGAGCCAGCAGCAGAGACCATGGATATCATTCAGGTGAAGAAAGAGAAGTGGAGCAGCCTGTTGCCCTTGCTGGGATGGCAGGTGACAGCCAAACCTAGATGGGCCTGAAATGGCATTCACTTTGGTACTGCTGACTTGGAGAGTCATGAGGCGTGACAGGAGCAGCCGGGAGAACTGCACCAAGCTAAGCTCAGATCCTTGCAGTGAAGCCGCCTCTCAGCCAGAGGTGCTGGTGAAAGCTCTCCTGGATTGCTGCTTTCCAAACACTTCCTCAGCCATGTCTTCATTTGTTCATGTTGCAATGGACATGACCCTGTTAAAACTCCGTGAGGATTTTTTAGGTTGATTTATTATCAGAGGGGTCTTCTTGTTGGGGCTTCCCTTGCTGAGGAGATAAGGAATTCTTAAAACCCTTTTCCATCTGTATGGAAAAGTGGGATGCCCTGATCCAGGTGCAGGACCTTGCATTTGGCCTTGTTGAACTTCATGATGTTAGCACAGGTTAACCTCTCAAGCCTGTCAGAGTCCCTCTGGATGGAGTCCTGTCCCTCCAGTGTGTCAACCACACCACTCAGCTTGGTGTTGTCAGCAAATTTGCTGAGGGTGCACTCAATCCCCCTGTCTGTGTCTCTGATGAAGATGTTAAATGGTAATGGCCCTCTTTTTTTTTCTGAGCAAAGAACAAAACTATCAGTTTTGCAATTACATTTTCCACCAAACCCAATTGTATCTGCTTTTGAGTATATCTTTAACTTTTATTTTTCTGTTTTTCAACAAAAAAAATACATTTTTCTTAAGTTAAAAATCTGGTTTTTTTCACTTTTTGACAAAAAGCTATAGCAAATCTAGATGACGTAACTTCTTGGGGGTTTTTGTTTGTTAAGCCAAAGGTAGGGGACAGAGGTAGAAAAAGAAGCAACATTATTTGTTCACCATTTTAAGAAAGATAAGCTAAACTTCAAGAATAACATGATCAATGTGGGCTGTCTTGGTTATAGACTCTGCTTGTGTTCCCCTCCTTACCTGTTCTGACACCACAGGTTTTACTGTTTCTTGAGCAAATATAAGTATTAAAGTAATTTAATTATTTTATTATAAATCCTAAGAATAAGGAGTACCATCCTTGGAGAAAGCATAACCTGGCAGTAAGCCAACACACCTCAAAGGATGAGGTCTTCTGGAGGGTTGGGCAGTGTCCCAAGAGGCCTCAGTAATTTCATGTAACGTATTATACCAACACTACCACCTACAGGAGTTCCACAAAAGGCATACAGCAATTTACAAAATGCAAAATAGAACAGAAATCAAGACTTTTCTTGTATGGTCCAATCTTTCTCAATATCCAGCATTTTGGGGTAGATCTTTAGATATATCAGGAACAGTTAAGACATGATTCTTTGCTCATTAATCCAAACATTTCTGTGGGGAGCCATTCTTTGAGAAAGGCATCTGTTGTTGCACTGTAACCCAGTGTGGTAGAAATTTCCACTCTTGTTCTTCAGGTTTTAAGTGTGAGCATGTGTGATTTAAATTAAAACCTCATAAACATCCATAGATCAGAGGCACATCTGCATAAAAATTTGGCTTAGGGTAATATGCACATTGCTATTTTTGGTTTCTGTGTAGGTATATGACAGAACCAGTAGTTTAGCCTGCGTGGCAGTTGTATTCCTTGCACAGATGTTGTGTGTGTCTCATTGCTTTTTGGTAAGCTGCTGTTAAGCCAGGACAAACAGAAATGTCTGAAAATAGATGAAGGGGATTTAAAAGAAAATACGTCATCACTTGTGGTATCTCAGTCATCCTGGACTTTGAGGGATTCTGTTTCCAGTCATATGCTATCATTGCTTATTCTACTTCTAATTATTTACCAGAAGAAAGGAAATTGTGAAGCTGTAGCTTTGAAAAGTATTTACACTGAATGAATGGCAAATCTTCTCACTTTGTCTCTTTCTTGTCGGTTGTTGCCCAGCTGAGAGAGTTGACCCATAAATAGTGGACAAGTATAAATTTGTCCCTTTAAAAGAAAGGAGTGCTAAGCACTTTTCCTCCTGTCCTGGGCAGTAATGTACTTTAAATTGTGCTTAAGCTCAGTGATTTCACTGAAATGTGGCTAGAAAAGTGCTAAGCATAATAATATGTAAAAGCCAAGGTGGCTTAGCACTGTGTGGAATGTGCTTTTCAATAAAAAGCACCAAAATGGCAATTAGGTCATCCACACAAAAATTCTCAGCAACAAATGTATTCAGAGTTGCTGTGATGGCTTCTATTCTGTATTGTCTTATATCCTCATTAGAAAAAGCTCAAGTTTCTGAGGCGTTACCTACGAGATTTGCTCCAAAAGTTCTCTGTGTGAGTATTTATATCCCCCAGACTTGCTAGGAGTTTCATTCTTGTTTTCACAAGAAAATTTCAGGCTCAGTCCATTGGTGTTGTCACTTCTGGAGGTCATTGGGTCATCTCTGCAAACCTGGCTTCCAAGCTTTTGGCCTAAGTAGGAGAACATGTTGGGCAGGGTTCCTGGTTAGCACGGTGACCGTGGGGCAGAGAGGGCAACCCAAGGAGCTTTACTTGCTCAGTGACTGTTGTAGGTGGTTGCACTTCCCAGGTGGCTGGGGTGTTTTCAGTGCAGGCACTGCTCAGAAAGAACATTCTCTGTTTAGTAAAAGGAAGTTAAAGGCACCCAGGGAAACAGGGCAGGAGGGCAATTGATTTGAATATTTAATCCACAACTTCACTGCTTTTTCTTTAGCTCTTCTAGGCTGTGTGTACTTTTTAACCTTTTTAAGAAGTGAACTGTGAAAGATGGCAGTAAAAATCTACTTGTGGAGGAGTTGGGCAGGAAGACTGAGGGGCTGAGCTGAGGCATATAGACAAAACTCATGATAAAACATCAAAATAGAGAAGTAAAACTGACTTGCCCAGAGTTGTTCAGCAATACTTCCTGTCAGCTCTGAGAAGTGCATTAATACCAAGCAATAGAACACAAGGTTACTGGTGGTCATCATATCTGTAAAGGAGTCTTGAATAGCTGCAGGATGTTGTATAAGCCTGCTTTCACACTACGCATAAAACTATTGCTGTGAGATATCTGAGGAGTTCTCGGGAGGCTCTTCTGTGAGCCCCAAGTGGTATAATTTGGGAAGCTTGTCTTAATTAGAATTTCAGACAGAAGCAGACAGGGGAAAAATACAACCCCAAACCAAAAACCAAAAGCGTGAAAGAGAAAGAAAACCACTGAAACAATTGTGTCTGCAAAGTCAGACATCCAAAAGGTCACAGTTCTTGATTCTTCCCCAGTGTCCCTCGGGTATTTAGCCCTAGTATTTTCACAATCTTCTCTATATTAAACCTTGTAAACCACTTAAGACACTTAAAATGAAGAGTGCCAGTGTTAATTTATCTGGCCGTGGTGTTGGAGGTTAAGCTTCAGGTTGACACGTTACTTTATGATATTACATGGATTGAAAAGTTCTGATATGAAAAAGATAAAAATCAATGTTTACTCAAAATAATTAAAACTGAGCAGTAGAATAATAATTATAACCTTGGAAAGTTATTGTGAAAGTTTAGTGCTCTCTGAAAATGATCTGCTTTGCTTTTCCCACAATAAAGTATGGCTTTTGAGGCAGGGGGATAACTAACTTCTCCTCTTGGGCCTTTGGCCAAATACTGTGTTGGGAGTCTGAAATATTCACATGCAGACATGACATACTGCATAATGGTGCTGAAATATTTTCTATACCTTATTTTTGAGAGTAGTTGAGGAAGTTTTTGTATTACAGGCTTGCAAAGCATACAAAGGTCCTTGCATTTATGTCAGTACTTACACAAGCAGTGTATTTTGCTTTGGGGAAGACTGCTGACATGTTCTGCTTTGGGTCAGATGTTTGCACAAACAAGGCTGAGTAAGCTTTTTGGTTTATTTTTTGTGCATTACCATGATTACAGTAGACAAAATCATGGGATATCATCTCTATGCATGCTTCCTCTTTTCATAAAAATAAAACTGAAATAACTGTTGTCAATCCTTCTCCAGCTACCTCTGTTTAGATTGCAAGGATGGGTTAATCAAATACATGGCTTCCTTGAGGTCTCTAAAACTGGCCTTAAAATTGAGTATCAAACCACTCCCTTTCCTCAACACATTGTGTGCTATTGAGTCTATTTGTAAATGTAAATGTATTTATTTCACGTTTATTTCATTGACCTCTAACTTTGCACTGAGCTTTGTCGATGGGACCTTACCAAGTATCACTTTCTTTCTATGCTGATGAAAAATTCATCTGTTGGCTAGCCTTAACACCTCAGCATGTTTTTGCAGGTGAATCTCAGCAACCAGCCAGAGACTTAACAAGGACTCAGAACAGACCTGGCAGACTGTCTGCCTGAGGGAAGGCCGCTGCCCCTCTTAAAAGACCCATTGCACTGAAGTAATCCTCAATGTGACACTGTTGTCCCTTCTTGTATCACTTTGTCTTCAGGCCTGCATTTTTGCTAAGCAGTGCTGGAATGAAGCTTCCTAATGATGGACAAAATCAATAAAGGAGAGTCTGAGTAATAGTTATGTATTTTTTGTGTATATATCTATACTAAGGAAGTGTTCCTGGAAAAGGGATGGTCACAGAAAATGCAGGCACTGTCTTAGAAACATGAGATCCAAGTTGTTCATAGAGAGCAAGTCTGGGTCAAAAACTGATTCTAAACTGTGAATTTAGAGAGTAATCTAACTCTCCAGCAGCTTGTATGACTTCTTCTCCAAGGCCCACTGTTTCTCTGTAAAGCTTTATGTAATAAAGGTGAGCAGAAAAATACCAGCTTTTCCTAAGTTTTCCCAGCAGGAACACCTTCCATACCAGCAGTTGGCATTGGCATTAATTAAGTAATGTGATGCGTGACCTGGTGAGCACAGGATAAGACCTTGTCATGATCAGCCACAGAATCAGTCTGTGTGCATGCCCCGGTTCCCAACAGCCATCGCTAAGTGAAAGACAGGTGGGGTGGTCTGGCCCTACCTGGGCAGTAGTTTGGGGACTCTTGACTTGCTACAGCTAAAAGCCTCCACGGAGTCAGTTACTCACCCACTGCTGGTGCACGGTACCTCATGCACATGGCAGAGATCTAATAAATCCATAGCTTGAATCTTGTGTGTGGCAATGCAAAAGGCTCAAGTGCTTGACGAAACATTTAAAACGTGGCTCATGAGCCCTACGTTTGGTTTTACCAAATTACTGACTTTTGATCACTTCATTTATAGATTGCGAAAAGTATTAACAAGTAGTGTGGGGTTGGTGAGGGTGTTGTTTCTACCAGTTTACCAGAGGCTGATCACCTCTACATAGTTAGGTTAATTCCTGATTTACACAAGAGAGATCAGAATCTGGCAGTATTTGTGAGGTTACATGATGTATGTAGTAACTATGTGCTGTTTTTAAATATGTATATACTGACTGTATTCCTGTGTGTGGCAATTAGAGAGATCTTTAGTCCTATTTATCTGTTGATGATAAGAGAATGCAGAAAGAATTAAAAGGTAGTTTGCAATAGTACTAATTTGCATGTTCCTCATTACTGAAGCTCATAAAGATGTTGATTTGCATACTGGATATATCATATTCCTGGTTTGTATTTTAAGGTTATTTTGTTTCCTGTTATGGTTGTAATGCAAATAACCTTTATATATTGAGGGATACATTGTCCTCTGAAAAAAGGCTAGAAGGTTTTTTGTTTGTTTTTTTTGAAAGGTAGGGTGCAGGTAACATTTTGCAATTGCTGTACTTTCTCTGTTCTCATTTTTTATCAGTGAAAGTTAATGCTCTTCTTAAATCCAAGTGTATAGCTCTGATGCACCCACCACAGCAAACTCCTCTTACCAGCAGCTGAATTCCTTTAATTGAGTCTTCCAAAAGCCCAGCTCCAGGCATACAGCAGGGGAGAAATACATTGCACCAGTGGTCTCGCTGAGGGTGACTTCACTGGAGCAAAGAGAGTAGGACTGGACTAAGAAGTGAAGTTATGAGTGTTTAGGGAAAAATAATAATGCCCCAAACTAGGAGTGAAAGTATTCAGGCAATTTTAGCTGTAATTATCACCCTGTTCATAGCTATAATGATGTTGGGATTTATGTAACGCTTTTCCTATGCGAATTGCTCATCATATTGCTAATTATCTCATAACATAGAGAGTTCTTTACCTGAATGTGGCTTTCCTACAATCACACATACAGGCAGCTATTGCAATTTTCTTTTTATCTCATGTCCTTAGGAGATGAAGCTTTTGTGACCACACCATACATCTCTATCTGTGTGCCTGCCTAATAATGTCAGGACACTTTCAGCCAAATATGACGGAGCACTAGAGGTCCAAAAGTTTCAAATTTGCCAAAAGTTTTAGTGAAATAAAAGACTAAATACGGGAAAGAGACTCAATTGCTATTTCCACTGAGGGAAAGGCTGCAACATTTCATGTTTTCTATGGGACACTGGGAAGTTTACAGATACAGACAGGGATACAGCAGAGAAATCTTACGTCACTTCCTTGGACATAACAGAATCCGACTACAAGGCAAAGGGTGATAGAAAACCAAATTTCACTGGTTATGATGGAGGAAGAATTAATTCTAGTTTCTTTCAAAAAAGCAGTGATTTTGAAGCAGCTCCCTCCTGTGAACAAGCAGAGAGAGAGGGGCAAGAAGACAGAATTCAGCCTCCGCTTTTTCAAGCTTGCAGTAAATTACTTTCCTTGTCATCCAAGATGGTTATAATGAAAGGAATTCTGGAAAAATTAACAGAAAAGACATTTTCCTGTTGGAAAATACTATTTCACTGAAACACAGATTTTGTATGGGGACATGCTATTTTCAGTGCAACTGCATGTAAAGAAATTGAAAACCAAATATCAATAAGACCATGCCCTGTTTGCCTAGACATAGTGTATTTTGTGTTGTATTATAAAATAAGAAAATATATAGGAAAAAATTCTAAATTTGATCAAAGCAGAATTTTGGAAAAGCCTGAAGGGCATCAATTTAGATTTAATGAGAAAAACAGTTTTTCTTTCAGATTCTGAAGAAAAATAAATTTCAGAAATTAAGAATTTCCTGTAGACCACAAATTTAGTTTCTAATTGCTACCACTATTAAACATTATGGACATAAGGAGCGTTCTTCCTCAAGTGCTCTATTTAGAAGCATGTCTAATTCTTTCTGAATAATTTATACCTTCTATTTAATGAATTTTAATGATGGAGGTCTAGCAAACTTTCTCAACTAAAGAATGTTAACTTGATTATTTTTATCTTTGTGTGTTTCCTCATGCCACTGCACATGAGTTGAAAAGGCTGTTACCATATCTAAAAAATATATGCCAAGGTGGGGGGGGGGGGGGGGGGGGGGGGGGGGGGGGAGGAAGTGTATTGGGGTGTTATTGTTAAATTCTGGGAATACAGTCATAGACCCAAGTATAGTATGGCTGGTCAGTTTTTTAAATTTATTTTTTCCTTCTGATTGTAACATAGGATTTGGTAAAAATGTCCCTGTTAGGATTTCATTTCTCAACACAATGCAAAGAGTATTTCTGGAAAAATCCACTCTTTTCTTCCTTTAGATTTTCATAACAGGGTTGTAAAAAGGAGGAACTCTTATGTATAGAGTAAGAGAGCAGAAACATTGACATACCAATTTTTAATTCTTCTTTTTAATTTTTAAAATTTCCAAAGATCTGGTGCATTTTGAAGATTTTGATGGCAGAAACAAGTCACTAAGTCCATGCTAAGAGACTTTAAAACTGCAAAATCTTGAAGAAGCTGAAGTTTTCTTTGGCTTGGACTTGTATACATGTCACGAAGTGGTGATGGTGACACAGCAAATTTATGGGGAAAATGGTAATCTTCTACAAAGTCAAGCACTTTCAGATACAGTGGTTTTTCTCTCATGAAGCTTAGAGACCAGGGGAAATGATACCACCCTGCTCAATTTTTGTAGTGTCTCTTGGAAACTGAAGTAACAAAGATTTCTGACTTTATCTACAATAAAAGGAAGATACTTTTTTTTTTTCTGGAAAATGGTTGAACTCTGTTCAATATATTTATCACTGAAGGAAGAAAATGCTGTTAAGGGGAAATGGTCTTAATTGTGGCTAAAGTTAATATAAGAAAATATATTAAAACCAAGTGGAAGCTTATTATGTTGTTAGCCTGTGGCTGAGGATTTTCTGCATCTGGGAGATGATGTGAAGAGAGCAAGAGAAAAGTAATAACCTGTAGATCTGTAAAGTTTCCTTGGGGTTTCATTCTTCCAGGCACCTTGTTGGTGCCAGAGGCTCCAGTTTTCTCCTCTCTGTTTCACTAGGGTGTTCCTGTCAGCATCTCTGAGTTTCCCAGTTTTGGAATAGAAAGCAAACTAAAATGAAACAAGAAGATGCTGAGACAAGGCAGCAATCCTGCACACTAAGCTGTAGTTCTTTAGAAATGATTGAGTCACCTGCATGAGAAATGGTCCAGGGAAGCTGCCCCCAGCTCTCTGGCAGGTTCCTGGAAGCGCAGCCGGGAGCAGAGCAGCAGTCCTGGCCCAGGAGGGGTGCTTTGTGGCGTGGTTATGAAGGGAGCTGGTTCACTTTTTCCACTTGTGAGCTGTGGAGTGCTGCGTGGGACACTGCTGGTCTGGCCTGAGCTGAGTAACAATAGCTGGAAACTATGAGATCTGATTTGTTATAAAACCTGTGCTCGCCTTCACTCTTACTTCATTTATTTATTAGTCACCCAGGTCTGGATTGCTCGTGGGAGCCTTATGCAGAGGTAGATTGAAGGTGCTTCATGATGCACGTTGAGTTGACCCTGAAAGGTACTGAGTGCTGTGGCCTTAATCCAGCCCAACACATCACCATGTGTATTAAGTTAAATTTACAACCCTACTTGCTGGTGGAGGAGGATGTTAAGGGCTTTGTACACGATGCAAAACTTCAGTAGCTGCACCTGTAAATACAGAGGTGAAATGGAATTTTGCTCCCTTGGACATCTGAGAGGAGCAGGACTTCTAGTTGTCTTTCTGAACCAGAAGCATAGAGTAATAAAGTGTATCACACTTGAATATTTTACAGTCTTGACCTTTGCTGCTACCATCTAGCTTTTCTCACCCCTCCCTGGCATTTTCATGAAACAAGAAACACTAGTCTGTTGCAACTTCCTACCCTACCCAGAAGTGTGAAAGAAGCCTGAGTTTTATGTGTGAAAACACGTTGCACCTGTGGTAGGACAAGTGTGAGTGGTGGCAGTGCATGAGAGGTGAGGTAAAGCAGCTTATTGTGTAGCTGCAGAGGTGGACAACTTGTGAATTGTTGTTGAAGACTCATCACCTGACTCCCAGCATTAGACAGGCATGCTCTGTGCAAATAGCTGGCCATAAATAATTATTAATAGTAATCTACTGTAACAACAGAGTTCAGATGTCAGCATTAATGAATTGAAACTAGCAGCAGCTTTCTGTGTGAATTAAGTGTTGACCATGGCAGTTGATGTTAATCAGTTGTGAGTACCAGTGAGGTCAGATGCATGCAAATGAAAAGAATCTTTCTCAAACTATTGCTTGGGGCTTTGCCAGCTATCTCCTTTCTTTCTAATGTTTACCTTCTCCCCCTCACCCAGGTGGTAGGTAGAATGGTACGGATGGGTCTGTGTAAGAGCTCATGTGCCAGAAATAGCTGCTTCTGCCCTTGGAAAATGATCAGTGTCATCAAGATTGTACTGTAGAGTGAGGTGAGAGTGGAGGGTGGCATATTGGTGAGGAGGAAACTGTGTATGAATTAGTTGAAGCATGTTATTTTCTGGGAAGTTTGAATTTGTGAAAATGTAGATCTCGGTGGATATACAGTTCAAGAAGCATAGAGAACTCCTGTAATAAAAAGAGAAATGATCTAACCCATTTTGAGCCTAGGCAGTTTGTCAAAATCCACAGCAATCTGGGTAGGAAGAAAAATTTATGTTAGAAGTCAGGCATTTCCTTACATGTGATCCTGCTTACTTACAAAGAATATTCATGGTGGCTTTGTTCATAATTCTGTCTCTCTTCTAGCCAGCCCTTATCAGAATCCCCATGGGATTTTCTCAGGGCCACATTTCTTGAGCATGTGCTGGTTGTCTTCCTGAGGACCAGAGACAGTCACAGCTTGGATCAGCCTATGCTCCTGCTACAGAAGTAATGGTGAGGGTTGAGAAACAGGGACAGGAGCTGCATCTTTCTTACTTCCTCACGTACATAATGAATAGAGGCAGCTAAGTTTTCAGGGGTCCAGGGGTGTGTAAAGTTGCATTTTGCTGTCCTTTGTCTGCCTGTGCTCAGCTTCCCAAGGGCACAGTGGAGCTGCCTAACTTGTTGTTATTATGCATAGATTATTTTATTTCAAAGACATACATTTGCATCATCAGTTGTTGGTGCTATCTCAATTTTCTGATTGCAGGTGTGTTCAACTAACATAAAATGCAGCCCTTCTAGAAGTGTCTCACTGTGCAGCAACTTACCAGTGTGTTGATGTTTTGCTTTTTCCCCTGGCAAAACTCAAGAAGCAAGTGCAGAGTAAACAGCACCACTATCTATCAAAGTTCCTTACTGAAATTCGGGTGAAATCCTCGTTCTCAACAATTTTATTTCCCAGAATCTCTTCTGTTCCCTCTATGGAGAGACTGGCAAGCTGTAAGGAAGGCTTGCTGGCCTCCCACCCATTGGACAAGCAGATTCCATGATAGAGTTTGCCTTTATTCTCAAGGTTTTTGTGCCTATGTCTCTTGCATGTGTGTGGATGGAAGGAAAGGGTGCTGTTTTGTGGTTGTCCCTGTACCAGAAAGCACCCCTGCTCACCATGGACAGGAGCATTCAGTCAAGCTAACCCTGGAAACATGACAACATCAGTGTTTTTTAAAAGCACTATGTTTTGAAGAATTTGCAACACCAAACTGTAACTGCACTGGGAGGAGAAAAACCTAGAGGGTGCATCATGTTTCTGGAGAGGTTACTTCTGAGGGACTGTGTGTGCCCTCAGCCACAGATGGTAGAATTGCCATCTGTGCTTGGGACACACAGAAGCCAACGTTGGCATGGTTACTTTGTTAAATGGTGGCAGAAATACCCATCTGAGTCTGGAAGATTTCCCTTTCTTCACAAAACATCAAAAGCAAACTGTGATCTCCTTCATCATCCTTGCTATTGATCTTGAGAACATGGCTTTGAATGCCACCATCAAAGGCATCACGGACAAAAGCACAAGTCTCATTTCCTCACACAGAGGAGATTTTTTTATGCTGTATGATTAAAAAAAAAAAGTCTAGAAGAAATTTTTTACAATACTGTCATTTCATTTGAAAAGGCTCAGTTGTGGAAAAGGCTCTTCACTTTATGAGGGTGATTCTAATTTCTATTTTAAGGATCAATTGAGCTTTTGAGACTTTGGCCCTCATTGGGAAAGGCAGCAGGACAGCATCACTGTCTGGGTTCCCTATGGCTGCAAATGACCAGTCCACCTCAAGTGACACAACCTGTTTCATTGGTAGTTTCCCAGTTTTAGCAAAGAGTCAGATATGTTGGGACACACCTGCAGTTCTGGCTGGAATTTCCCATATATACTTGAAGCCAAATCCCATGAGGCACAGTACAGGAGCCAGTGTGGTACAGAGAGGTGATATCTTTCTCTTCTCTTCCTGGGACAGCATGGAGATTGCATCAGTTCTTGGCATATTTCAGAGCATCCAAAGGGTGAGTTATATCTCACATCAGCTGAGACAGTGCTGTGCTCTGCTCTCAAATAGTCCACACTAACTCTTCTCTTATCTCCGACCACAGCCTGTAAGAAGTTCTCCTGTTCTTACATAGGAGCTTTTTTATTTTTATGTCACTTGAGGGTTCCTCTGTGGCAAGAAAACTCTGCACTTGTGCTAGGATGCAGAAGTAGCAAAGAGGAGAAAGACTGAGGGTTTAGGGTCTGACCCTTCAGGTACTGTTACAGTCTTTAGTTCTCTGAGTAGATGTCTCGACCTTTATGAGGTACATTAAAATAAATGACAGCTTCATGTAAATAAAGACTTCTGCCCCCATTCTTCCTAAAATTTAATATGGTCTTTATTTGATTATTTTAACATTATAGATTTTTTTTGTTTTTAAATAAAAAGAATGTCAATCTAACTAGATAATGGTTGTGTTTTGAGAGCTTGCTTGATGGCTGGCATGGTCCTTTGGCTTTGCTTAAGGGGTCTTTTTCCAAGGTCTTTTGAATTGGAGTATTTACTAGTAGCTGCAAGAATTCTGGATTCAGCCAATTGGTTCCCCCGCCTTAATCTTGTTTGAGTGTTTCAATTAACATTTTTCTAAACTGGTTTTTCATTGTGAATTGTTTCAAGTGAGTCTGCTGAGTCCTTCAGCCTTGCAAATCACTTTCATTTAGAACCAGGATTTCATAGGAGCTTGCCCAGAGAGCATGAGGGCAAACAAGTGGGAGACCCTTTCCTTCTGAGCTTTCCCAGGTTGAGTTGGGTGTTAGCTGCCAAAGCATGTCATTTTAAGAACCTACAGAAACAATCAAAGCTTAGCTTAACTCTCCAGTTTCATCCCAACATTGCTAACAGCAGACTCGAGCATGAATGCCACATGTTGTTATGCTAAAGAGTTTGCTCAAGAGCTGCATTTCCATGCACTGACCCCTAAAAAATTCACTAGAGCTCCCATCTGCTTCCTGCTGTGACAACATAACATTGTCTTGAGGGAGCGAGGAGATGAGCTTACATGTCCTTGCCAGCACTTGAAAGCTGTTAGAGGAGACATGTGGAGAGAGGTGTGGGTCATATCTTGTAGTTCCATTCTCCTACACTGAGTCAAGAAAGGTCTTTATGTATGTGGAAAAGCTTGAAAAAAAACCTCACTATTAAATTATTAACTGAGATTTCTCTTTGCAGCTATTGGATTGCGTGGGTTCTGCATGACCTCCCTCAATATGTAATTAAATTATAAGTTGTATGCTCTCCAGTCTTCTTTAAGGACTATGCACTTGGAAACAATTAAGGCTAGTCCAGAATATTTCTAAGCTATACTAGTAGGTTTGGGAGTAGTGTAGATGTATTCAAAATAAGCTTTCTGTTACCACACTACATGTGTTTGATGCAGCAGCATGGAACACTGCATGAGTTAATTTAACTTGAATTTTAAGTCTGTGACTTACTCTGCCATGGCTGGAGTGGTAAGGTCCTGAGCTAATTACTGTAAAGTCGTCAACATCATGTAACTGCAGTCACTGAGGTGCAGACTCACCTTGAGAAAAGCTTGGCCAGAGGATATGTGATAAAGAATTTATCAAACAAGCTTTCATCCATCTGGTTACGAACTCTAATAGCTGTGATGTGGAGAAAGAAGGCTCATTACAATCTGATTTCATTTAGGATATAAGAAAGTGGGAGATCTGAGGTCTTGCAGTTCCAAGACAACATGTTCCTGTGAAGACAGAAACATGATCATCTGTTGTGCTCTGTTTTGCTCCTTGCTAATCTCTCGAGCTCATAAAGAAAAGAGACATTTTAAATCATAAAATGTATCATTTATAACCATTTCACTAAGCCTTGTTAATAGAAGTTATTTTAAAAATATATAATTAAAAATGTTCCTGTGCAGTGATGTTTACTTGTGCTAATGTTGGCTCTGCAACTATACTTTTCCATTACTGTAGGCATGATGCTAATCCTAGGAACAGGAGCCTTGTTCTGGTGTGAAGTGCTTTGCATGCTGATGGGCAGTAATAATTGATTGCTATCCTCTAATTTTATTTCTCTCCATGAGAAAGACAAGCCACAAAAGCCACCTTTTAATGAATAGATACATAAATAAAACCTTATTTCTGCTGTAGCCTTCTAAAACAGGAGATAAGCTCTTTTATATGTGGACCTCTAGAGAGAACACAGAGCCAGAGGCTGGTTGACTTTGCATTGAAGTAAAAAACCCAAAGAGTGAAAATGTGAAGTTGCTTAACTAAGCTTTGCTAGTCACTGTGAGATACGAGAGACTTGCCAGGGAAGAAGAGAAGGTACCAGGAGCATTTCCTTTCCTCTTCCAAATGGATCTGTAGGAAATGCGATGTTGGGTGCATTAACTCTTCCTTTCTGCTGGGCTTTTGCTTGTCAAGCAAGTGCTGCCAACCACAAATTCCATGTGGTGCCTGGAAAGCGTAGCACTTAGAGCAGACTGAAAGCCACTTTATGGGCCCTGAATATCTTCCACTTTTGGGTCTTGCTGACTATTAAAGAGCCTAAATTCTGGTTTTTTGAGTGCAACTACCAGCTATAGAGCTAATAGCTCTTTCATAATCCATGCATTATAACTTCAGGTATTCTTTAAGCCACTGGAGCAGATGGCTTCATTCAAGTAAAACCTCGTGATTTTTCATGGCAGAAAAGAAAAAGAAGAGAAACCCAGGAAAAATATAGTAGAATCATAATAGTTCTAAACCAGAATATTTTCCAAGAGGCATCAGAGTCCCTTTGAGGCATGCCCAAGCTTAGCAGAACCCTTTGGAATGTGCTTCATCGTGAGATCACAGTTTTATTGGAGTCTTTGTCCAAAAAATAAGATAAGCCAGAACTTTTTTTTGCTGTTAGTTTCCTTTAGATTAGTTTCCAGTATTCTTCACCCAGGTGGCCTCGTTAGGCAGGTTGCTTCGTCAGAAGCACTTGCTCCTGGAGGATTCCAGCAGCAAAGAAGGAGCTTCCTGCAGGAAGAAAATAGATTAAATAAATAAATGTTTTGTCTTACTTTGCCCATGTCTTTTTTCCGTAACAGATGGAGCAATTAAGAAGCAGAAGTTTAAGACATCACTTAAAAGGTAAACAGCCAGTAATTACACCTTCTCAAAAGGCATACTATTTTAAAACTTCATAGCTAGGCAGTCGTGTAATTTGTGCATTAAAATATTATGGTGTGTTAGCTTTCACTAGGAGAAAGCATACAGTGGCCACTCAGTATGGCTCTAATGGAGAGCAGGAGAGAAGGGATGTTTGTGATGAAGGGAGAGTGCACAATTACCCCCACTGCTTCTCTAATAGATTGAGATTATACATGGCAACATACTGGAGCAGGGGAGATCAGAAATGTGTTTACTAGGAGGCTGATGGAAACCCAAGTGGAGAAAGTGATTATCTCCAAAAGTTACTGACTAATCTAAGGGGGGAAGAGTGGAAATCTGTTGTGGTTAGTTGAAGAGCTGCTATTAGGACAGCCAGTATGCTTGTGTTGTGTTCTACTCAATAAAGTGCAGGACATACCTCAGAAGAACAAGATGTTACCCTCACATAAGCCAGGAAAAATCACTGTGGTCTGGAAGTGAATGAGATGGGTGAAGTTGTAGCTCCAGTGAAGTCAGTAGACTTCAGTCAGTAGGCTGTGGCTCCAGTAGAAGCTCCTGGGAAGAACTCAGCACAAGAAAGACATGGTCCTGTTGGAGTGGCCACAAAAATGATCAGAGAGATGGAACACCTCTCCTATGAAGAAAGGCTGAGAGAGTTAAGCTGGTTCAGCCTGGAGAAGAGAAGGCTCCAAGGAGACCTTCTAGCGGCCTTTCAATACTTAGAGGGCCTATAAGAAAGATGAGGACAAACTTTTTAGCAGGTCCTCTAGCAATAGGACAAGGGGTAATGGTTTTAAATTAAAAGAGGATAGATTTATACTAGATGTAAGGAAGAAATTTTTTACAATGAGGGTGGTGAAACACTGCCACAGGTTGACCAGAGAGGTGGTAGAAACCCCATCCTTGGAAACGTTTGAGGTCATGTTGAATGGGGCTCTGAGAAACCTCATCTAGTGGAAGGTGTCCCTGCTCACTGCAGGGGGGTTGGACTAGGTGACCTTTAAAGGTCCCTTCCAACCCAAACCATTCCATGATTCTATGATAAGAAGAATTTCATTTTATGTGCTTATTCTGGACTACATCAGAGCTACCTCTTTGTTTATCAACCATAGCAGTTACACATAATTTAATGCCAAAAGTAAAGAATTCTTAATGCTTCTGTACCATATTATCTAAATATTTTGAGATGCTATTTGTTTTGAAATAGCTTATTTTAAACCTTATGGGAACTCTTCAGAAGCAACCTTCCAGCTTCAAAAAATGTAACTGTGGTATATCAGGTTGAAGATTCTGCTGTCCTGCCTGCACTGAGAATGAAATTGTAAGGGGCTTAAGGTGATAGGTGGAGATAGGAAACTGTGACACCTTTACTTTTAAATTTTTAAGCATTCCCTATATATAAATGGGGGAAAGTTGTTTGTTTGTTTTTCTCCTCTCCTCCACTGCAGCTTGTGGAAGGCATGGTGTGCATGTATGCACAAACACACAAGCATGCCCAGTTATCCTGTACCTTTTGTTTTTCTCTTTCATCTAAAATTGCCAAGTGTACAGTCCAGGCTGTAGACCACTTTAGAGATAATGATGGAAACTTTGAACTTAGCACAGCTCCCCAGGGCAGAACGTTGGAGGTTTGATGGGCTCCTGACAGCTATGTTGCTGGAGAGGCATAGAGCATTCTCCTCTTAGCTGGAGTTTCTCAAGGACTGTGGCTTCATGCCAGAGCACTGTGCTGGAGTTAAGATAAGAAGAGACAAAGCCAGATCAGCATTTTCTGGGATGGGATTGAATCTCCAGCCAGCTGGAGACTGTAGAAAGTATTATTCATGGATGCTGCCAAGATAGAAATTATTATTTTCTGAAGAATCCAGGACTACTTCTAAGCTGGAGATTGATCTAGTGTTGGTGTGTTCATGCTGTGGAGCTCTAAAATCTCTTGCTTTTTTCATATTGTAGAGTTACTGCTCTCTGATACATAATCAAAGTCAAGCAGTAACATAGCTATGCTTAGTCACTGGGATAGAAAGATGCCAAATCTAACAGATTGAGCAAGTCCAAAAACTGTGTCTTTTGTTTTATTTTGGAAACTGAATTACTGATAAATGCAAGAAATCTGTGGATAAGAGTGCATTCTGAAGCTGTCTTTACTTACAAAAAATGCAGAGTAACTAATTCAACAATGCCCTTGCCAACGTAGACTTTATATTTTCATGTGGAAGTGTCTTGCTGATAGTTCCAGTCATTTGCTAATTTTGTTGAAAACAACTATGAATGTGAGCTGGACAGGTGTTTAGCTAAAGAATTTCCAACTGTCAGGTGTCCAACAACTGGTGCATTCCAACATCTTTTTCTCTAGGAGAAATTACCTATGCGGAGAGTTTGAAAGAATGGAGCAACTTAGTTGAGAGGAAAAAGTACTGCAGCAAGAAGGATGAGGGCAAAGTAACTTTTCATTTATGCTGCTGTGAAATGAATAGGAATATTTTTCTCATGTAGCTCACACCCAGTAGAGCAGGAAATAATGGTCTTCAATTGCAGTATAAGAAATTAAGGATAGCTGTTGAGAAAAAAAACTTCTAAGGAGTTAATTGCTGGAACAGATCATCTGCAAAGGTTATGGAGTCTGTCATTGGAGGTTTTTAAAAACAGATCAGGCAAACATCAGAAAAAATGCTGCATTTGAGACTGAGTAGTTGTCTTTAAGTTAACTTTCAGCACTTTTTATGTGATTCTTGTAAATAACTGTGCCAATGGCTTGTTGCTTGGCATGGCAAGAAGGGGGGGAAAAATAACTTTTGTTACATCAAAGGGCCACGACAGCAATTTTTTAAGATAAAATTACTGTGAGAGATACTATCTTAATCTAATTAATGCTATTTAACAAATAGTTAAACTGGGCACAAATATGTTGGTGGGACCAGGCAGAGATGAGGAGTGGAAAGGCATGTTGGAAGGGGAGAGAATGGAGCCTGTAATGTGGTTAGCCCATGGTTCCAATTTAGAGAAAAGTTGCATCTTGTCTGGTTTTCCCCTTAAGTTATAGGAGGGAAAATCCCAAACAATCTACCAAGCTGCCAGTCTTGCTCCATAGTAAAAACAGGGCAAAAGTGAATGGCAGAGCTTTGTGCTGCACCAAACTGGCCAGAGGGAAATGCCCCAAACAAGTCCCATGTTAATCTAGAGAAAGGTTTAACCGATGCCTTTCAGATTCCATCTGTTCTGGCAGACCCACAGACAGGCCTGGAGACCAAAATTATCACAGATTCTACAATTTGCAGAATGGGCTTCGGGGCTTTATGTAGCCATAATTACCATGTCTCCGCTCCAGCCACATCCATACCACATACAAAGGAGTGTCCAGAATAAAACCATTTAGCCTCGATGCACACTGCTGATGGGAGAGGCTCTATTTTGCAATAGGGATTGGGGCTCTTTGGGAGGACAGAGTGGGATCTCCCCCTTCTGAAAATTTCCCATTTTTTTCCCCCCCTCTTCCCCCATACCCTTTTCTGAAATTCATACTTTTAAATGTAGAATATTCAGCAGTGATATTATCCTCACTTGCCTTTAAGGCTTTCTCTGCAAGTCTTTCACTGACACTTATCCCAAAAAGATGTTAAAATTATATCATTGTGGAAACCAGCTTAAAGCTTACTGGAAAAGTGTTTTACAGTTCAGCTGATCTCTTTTGTTTCATTTTGATAGATGCCCAAGTAAGCATAATCTGTTGGTTGCAAAATTAAAATACCTCCGTACAAAAATATCTTCACTAAAATATGTACAAGGCATCGTGACTAACCCAATGCCATACCCAATTCTTGAGCTCATATTTTCCTGATGATATTGAGGAAACCCTATTGGGAAAATAGGAAGGAAGATTTTATTTTGGTATTTCTGGTGGCAAAAAATACTATTGTATTTTTTTGTCTTGAAATTTCTCTTAGGAACAACCATATCTCATAACCACCTCAGTAAGGGCCCCCATGCTGTAAGTAATCCTGTCAGTAAGCAGCTGGTGTGATTTTATCATATGCATTTATGTAACAAAAAGACAATATCTCGTTTGGAGTTCATATTGATATTCCCATTGACTTCCAGTGCCTCCCAGGAACAACTCACACAGCCATGATGTGCCTTGAACCTATAGCTATATGCAGTTAAGCAAAAATTACTCTCATTAATTTCTTAGCTAATAAAATGTAAGTTCATTATTTTACATTTACTCCTGAGAGAAGAGCTGTGTAGCCAGAAATATTGCCTATAAATTGAACCATTGTGGCTTCAGATCAGGAGGCTGAAATATGACCTTTCTTTGCATGCAGGGGGGTTTTGGGACAACATCTGCTGAGGGAGGTCTGGCATCTGGACGTACTATTGTTTTCAGTGCCTGAGAGCTTTCCTCTTATAGACTATGTAGCCTCAGTTGTGAACTTTGTTTATACCACAGGAGTCATATTCTCTCTGACTCACAGAGCCTTTGGCAAACAAAAATATTTAGCCTTTTTTTGAAGGGTAAAGAGGCTTCAGAGTAATGCTGCATTGAAAAGTGTTAGCTATGCTGAGAAAAAAGCTTCAGGAGAAAGCTGCTCCCGTGGACCTCTGGTTAAAGACAGAGGATCTTAGATATCAATCAGCAGTGCTATGAAGTGAAGGAAAATAGAAGGAAAGCTTGGAAGGTGAGTGTGTGTAAATTCATAATAAAAATCTGTGTCTGATGGTGTTGTAGAGAGAACCCAGGTGCCTGATCCCTGAACACTCACCATCCATATCAGACATCAGTTCTCTGGGTCTGACCTGCCCTCAGAGGCCACAGTAGGATGCTGAGGTCCTTCAGACTGTCTTGCCACTTCTCCAAGTCTCCTTCTTGTTAGATGTCGAACAGGCTCCACTGAATATCATATGGCAGATCTTAAGTGTAAGAGTTGCCACTAATCAAAAATTGTTTGTTCTTACCCACCCACTCCTGCAAAATAATAAAAATTCTAGAAAACTCATAGCAAAGACAACATGAAATATCTTTTCCGCTTTTAAAATAATTCTGCCAACATCTATATGATCTAAATAATAACTACTGGTTTGTGAAAAGCCGGTAATTTGCTGTAATCAGGGAGAAGGAATGGTGAAAGGTAAGTACTGAGAAGAATGTAGATTTAAAAAAAAAAGTGCTGGGAAAACAGAGGGGAATGGAGAGCAGTAAATCAGAAAGCACCACTGTATCATCTCAGGCACCCAAATCCTTGATAAAAGTTTGCTGCCACCTGATGTGGAGGGAGAAGGACACAGGGAAACAGCTAGGTGGTGAGAAGCAGTTTCCCTGGACAGGTATCTCTGTGTGAGTCACAGACCATGTGGTTTGTTCCTCCTCACTCACAGGACAACTTGTGGGAGGTTCCCCTTCCACCTTTCCAGGCCTGGGGGTTCCCTGAAGTATTTCATAAAGCCTTGTAGCCCGGGTACCTTAACACAAGCACTGTGAATCCTAGGGAAGCTCATCTACAGTACAAAGGGAGAGCTTTCCCAAAGGGAGGACCACCATGCAGGAAAAAGCTCTCAATGGAAAATGTGTTACAGTCTTGGATAGTTATCTTGCCCTTGGGAACCCCCAGGAAGCAGAGAGGCTGGAAGAGATGCCTTCTTTTTGGAGGGGGAATCATGGACAGGGAACAAAGGAAGAGACTGTCAGAGATCATGTTAAGATGAATGTGTTAAGTCTTGTGGATGTGGGTGTGTATGCTGGAGGCATTCTAGTTCTCTGAAAAAAATGGTGAGTTGGGTCAGCTTTCCATTGTGTCTTGGTTATCTTTGAGCTGAAAGGAGGTGTTTCCATTGGGCAGTGTCACAGAATTACTGTGACAGTTTAGCAGGCCATGCATGAAGTTAAATTCCCGTTTTTCTTTTGCAAGAAAAATGCATTAAATGGCATTGCAGTTATATAAAAAAAGTTGTAATATCAGCATATTTTGGAATAGAGTAGGTCTCTATAAGACTAACTAAAAATAGACTGGAATTGGTGCTAACTGTGAAGTTTACATACTCCTGCAGCCAATGAACAGAACATGACATAGGTAATAGTACTGTCAGATTAGTTTCAGTCCATCTTTTATTTTCATCCCTTCTCTGGTGGTAAAGCAATTCTAGCCCGAGCTGTTTAAACCTGACACTCCTTGTCGTGCTGTTGAATAATAAGCACTAAGTGGTTGACGTCTGTTTGGATGCTTCCCGTGCTTCATGGTGATAAGCTTTTTCTACCAGCAGGAAGAATAAAGTCCCATATTAACCAGGGCTTTAGTGGGGCTCTGTGGCAGAGCCCTGTAAGACATAAGAGCAAGTGATTTACTGTCAGAGATAAAGAGGCCGATTCTCAGTCACAGCAGTTGGTTGAAGTGTTAGTTTACATTCACTTAGGATCTGGCTGTGAGACGTAGTTTGGCACTGTTATCCCATATTTGCACTAGCATAAGCCAGTTGGAAGTCACCAAGGATTTGGGGTGTGGTTCCTTGCAGAGAACACTCTGACACCAGTTTTGGTTTAGTGCTTTCTTATTGGGAAGAGTGAACACATTCACAAGTGTAATAGAACAGAAAATTAAGAGCCACTTTTGACAAGAAAGCAGCTATTTCCATAAACCATCATGATTTATATGCCTGTTCTTTTTTTTTTTATTGGCATCTCTGAGCTGCAGTGACATTGTTTGAGCTGAGCATTTCCTGAGGACAGCATGTAAGTGCTCACAGCTACAAGATTCCTTTCCTTTTGTGTTCAATTTAAGCAGGTTTTTAAAAATTATTTTCAGTCTTTAGATGGGGAAAGCATTCTCAGTGTATGGACATGCCTTTCATCATACAACAGCTAAAATGCTCTTTCATTCTCAGTAATTTAGAAACATAATTTCACTGCAGTTAACTAAAGTAATTATTTGTTTTAGAATGTGATCTAAAAAAGAGGCTGGAGATAGTCTGCTGGTAGGAGGAGGTTCAGTCATTTTCTTCTGATCTGTGACCTTTAGAGAATGAGCCATGCTTTTATTGTGTCCACACTGGCTTGCTGAAATGTAGTTGGAAACTTCCTCCCCCACCTTCTACCTAAGACTTACGGGAAGCATCACTTCAAGGAGAGAAGGTAGCCTGTTTGCAGCGCTGTGTCTCTAACAGGGTGAAGATATTGGAGCTCCTCATATCTGAATTAATTTCCAGTTCACTTAGAAGTCCACTCAAAGGCTGTCATCTGATTTCTATAACTGCATGTGATTTGCATTTTTTTCTTGCTGAGGGTACTGCAACAGCTGAGATCTGTTGATGTGTTAGAGCTTACATATATCCCTTGTTTGGTATTTAACAGCAATGAGCTCTTGCCCCTGCTTTTGCCTGGTAAAAAAATATCCTGAGCCTATGGTTGCATTGCTCATTTCCATCCCCAGCTCCTCGCTGAAAGGGTAGTTTAGGTTCAGAGGAGTGTGTTGTGGCATGGAATTGTGAGGACCTTGAATTCAGGTGCTGGGGTAGTTGACCATTTGGAAATTAAATTGCCTCTTCCCCTGTTCCTTACTTTGACCAAGTGCGGTTCAAAAAACCTACATAAGGATATGGTGCAGTTTCAGATACTTTTTCTGGAAGCTGCTGGTGCTCAGATACGGTCAGATTGGAGGGAATTCAGCACATAGCAACACAAATTGTTAGAGGGACTGCCATGATTGCTTACAAGGAAAGACTGAAAATGTGTAATGTGCCTAACCTGGCTAAGCAGCAGCTGATGCTGCACAGGATCATCCTCTAAATGGTTCAAGCCTGAGGAAGACAAATGGGAGGAATCAGTGTGGTTATGTGAAATGGGACAAACCCAGAGGCAGGAACCATTTAAGCTGAATAGCAGCCAGTGTTATAAAGAGGAAGACCTAGGTGATCAACAAGTCCCAAACTTTTTTCATACTGGGAATTCCCAGCATCTCAATCTCCTCTCCTGGGAGGAACATGCTGGAAAATGAGAATAGAGCAAATAAGAAGGGCAGACAGGTTGCAACCTGACCTTTTCCAGGTGGAATAATTTATGTATTAGATGTAGGATGTTTTTCAAAGAGACTGGTTGAAACTCCATGAAACATAAACACAGACCAGCTAGTGTACCAGTGAATGCTCCGCAGGGGTCGATTAGGAAACTGGAGAAGGATGTATTAGAGGGCCTATTAAGACTTGTTCCATCTCTAAACTGTATGATTTATGCCAAATGCACTCAGCAAATGAAAGAGAAGCTAAAAATAAAATCACAAGGCATAATGATTTCCAGTTGTATTTACTTCCAGTCTCGTTCCAATGATCAGACAGTAAAGTTGGCAGCTTTTGCCACTCTTAATCCGTAGGTCACTGAATGCACCATTCTCGGGTTTCAGGGCTCAGTTTATGCCACATGGATTTCTCGCTGCTGAGCAGCTCCTATGACAGTTTGCAACTTTTCTAACTTCTTCCTGAATTTTTAATTTATTTTGGGTGTGTGCAGCTAATACATCTTTCCAAGGTAATCAAATCATCATTGCCTTGAAGTTGTAGGAAAAGAGGAAAGAATAACATTAATCCAAAGATGGGTACTCACTCTTTATTTAGTCTAGCCCAATAGCTGTTCTCAGTGTACACGACTCATACAATACTGTGATATTGGGTGTAAAAATACATCTTATTGCTAATCACCATGTTTTCTAGTATCTTTTACCTTTGGTGTGGTACCTAAGGATGTGGCCAGCATAGGAACATCCATACTTATTCTTTTCAGCTTTTCTGAAGTTCAGCTTTGTGCAAAGGTGTGGGTCATTTACAAACTACTTGAACAGCTATATAGAAGTCTAGCACAAAATTTGTCATGCTTGTCAAGGTGTGATGATGTGATTATGTGCCCAAGAAACGGGGACCTAGATATGTTTTTGTCTTTTATGCACATGTAAAATCTGCTACTATTTATCTCTTTTTTTCCTACTTAAAACCCAATGAGATTGGGAGAGGTGTATTTCTTTTTTTTTCTGCTCCTATGATGCTTTTTGGGAAACCCTGCTGTAGTAATGACTCATGCTGACTAACAGATGAGCAATTTTTGATGAGTTTCAAAAGGCTCTTATTTCTTTTCCTGGAATTGTGTGGACTCTGTTAATGCAGTCACTGAAAATTTAAACAAATAAATTAGCAGCAGGAACCTTAACTCTAGGACTCTGCCTAGCTAGCATCATTCTCACAAGTCTGAAAAGAATCTGCCAAAAGACCACCAAAGGGTTAAATTCTGTTGTTAGCTTGTGTGTTTGCTCCTATTGAAAACAGTAGCTGTATGGGAGTAATAGAGCAGTACTTGGCCTTAAGCCTTTCTGAACAGCCAAAAAGTGCTGCATTATCTGGATATCCTTTTGTAGACTTTCTCCCTCCAGGAGAAAACTGTATGTACTAGATGTTCTTGGAATAAATGAATAGCGCTGTAAACACACAGCCTCATAATCAACCCATCTTGTCTAAAATGAGTGTCTTCCAAAATGTGCTGAACCTTGCTGGGATCATGGTGCTCAAAAGCCAACTGTGATGGACAGCTCTGAACTGAAACACTGTAATAAGCAGAAAATTTGTAAGAGGAAACCTGTGAGATTAAAAGAAATGTCATAGATGAGAGAGAGGGTGGAGGTTAAAATCAGAATAAGGCTCTTTCTTTCTTTCTTTGTAGTAAAAAAGCAAAGGATGGGAAGGGTAACAACAACTCCCTAGGCAAGGATCAATTGGAAATCTTAAATCCCTAAATAAATGTCTTAGGAAATAGGTATTGATCCTTGCCTGGAGAATAGTGCCAAAGATATTCATCAAAGGGGCAGGTGAAAAGACTGGGGTTTTTTGTTTCTTTGTTTTATTGTGGGTTTTTTTAAACATCCTATGAACACAAGCACTCTGAGCAGGGACTTTATTATTAATATTTTGCACCTCATCCCATGCCACTTGCACATAGGTTTTTGAAATAAGGGAGATGAACTAAATTTGTTTTAATCTTTTCCTTTCCTGCAGTCTATTTAGATGAAAGAGTGTGCAGTAATCACATGGTCACACGCCTGATTTTGCTTATTCTCCATGAATGTTCTTGGATTTTTCCCCTTTGCCTTTAAAGATGCTAAACTTTACATCACTGTACCTCAAGCTCTTTTTTTTTAATTTCATGCTTGGACAAGTGAGAAAGGGTTAATAAACTCATGTTTGGTGTTTTTCTTTCTATATATGTGCTCTTCCCTGACCCTGCAGCTGCTTGGTACATCTTGCACAGCTGGCAGTAGCTGCTGGTGCTCGTTCACATGTCTGGCAGGGTAAGTAGAAATAGGTATTCCTGGAGAACACCAACCACTCCCTTGTATTTTATCCTTGTTCCTAACAGCTATCAAGGAGAGTGATGCAAGGGTCATTTACAAGCTGGAATTTAAAGGCCCTGTTTTAAAACAGGGGAAGGGGCAGGTTCTGCTCTGTCTTCTATAGGTGTGTGTACATTAAGCCAGTTTACCCAAAAAGAGGACACACCATGGATTTAGTTTTAGCAAGGTAATTTTCTGTGTGGAAGTCCTCTTGTCTGTCTAAGCATGATATTTTTTGTCTGAAGTTTGTCCTGTATAATTTTTAAACCATGGTGAGAATGCTGAAGGACCTTTGCCCTGATTTATTGTTCCCTTTAAGTTGTTTAGTTTTGAATGCATTGGGAGATTAAGAGCAGGCTCAGAGGAGGTTAATCAGGGTGACTCCTATGGCCTGTGTGATTCTGCCTTACTGGCTCTTAATCCAGTTATACAGACTGGCTAGAGCTTGGACTCTAGATGTTCAGGCTGTGCTTAGAAGGAGTTTAGGGTAGAATAAGATGAACCTGCTTGATCCTGGATATGTAAGATTTACCCACATCACCAGGAACAGAAAGGTCAATGTGTGTTATCTTGCTGTCAGTGTTCAGGCTCCACCTCAGGCAGTTCTTGAGACTGCTTGTCCTCAGTCTGTACCTGGGTGTGTCTTTGTATATCAGCAATAAATAGAATGAGCAGGTTTGACCTGGAGAACAACTTCAAACTTGGGCTTAACTTGCAGTGTAGACATAGCCTTAGAGGCATTTGAAGAAACAGCAACCTGTCTTAGGTTGTTGTGAGAAACTGTGGAAACACGTACTAACATTAGATGCAAACTTCAACAAATAATGGCTAAATAGCTTCAAAGTCACTGATAGCAAGAGCGTGGTACGTGAGGGATGTGTTTCAGTTGAGGTTAGATGGATTAAGAATGATTTAAGAGCAATAGCTATGTGTTCAAGTTGTTATTCTGTAAAGTATTTAGGGCTGGACAGGAACAGACTGAAGTGCCTAAAGGTGCACGATTTAGATAATTAAGACATTGCAAAAACCAGAAACAAACCCCAACGTGCTACCTCCATCTCTAGGACTTTAATTGTCTCTGTAAATCTGGGCCCTCAGATATGTCAGAAATGAGAGATGTACAAATGTCCTGTTAACTAATGGCTAGTTAGATAAGTGAAGATTGGAGAACTGGGAAGAACTTGACACAGCCCAGGAGTGGAATTGTAGTCATGAACAGCTGTCACTGCTGTGTTCTCCTAGGTCAGCCAGTGAGGTAGTGCGATGTCCAGTATCACTGTGATGTCCTGGCAGGTTATCAGTGACAAAAGATACTGTGTTATGAGAGCTGTACTAAAAGCATTAAAATCTACTGTGGTAAAAGAATGAATCATAGAAGAGAAAAAAGATGAAAGAAAATCTGAAAATGCCTTTTTTTTTTCTCATTTTGAAAGTTTCTTATTCAACACCAACGTTTCTCGAATGAAGAAACTCCTGTTTTCTTATCTATGTGTTATTTTTCTCTAGTAGTGTTCTAGGGCTCTACAACTAGCATACATTATCTTGTGTAACAAACAAAACAAAAAAAAAAAACAGAACACTGGAGAGTTCAAGAAAAGTGCCTGCATTTTAATTTTTTTTAAAGTAAGGAAAGTCACTGCATTTAAGGATTTTGCTTTAGATTTATTTCTTGAGTAAGAAGCCAACATAAGGGCAGGAACAGAGATGTTCATATTTTTGTATTGGAACATATCCATTCACATTTGTAGTGTATTCCAAAGGTGAAAAAGTACTGAAGCCTGATTTAGGCTTCACTTCACTAACAGTATCTTCACTAAGTGCTATAAAAATAGAGATTGCCAAAAAGGCAGTGACTACAGCAGTCAAGAGTGTTCTTAATAGTCTTCTACAGACACCTTCTAGTAATGCAATGACAAAAGAAGGAGAAACTCTTTCTACCTCAGTTTTGATAAGCATATGCAGCTCTTCTTTTGCACATGAGTATTTTTGACAATAAACAGTGGACAGCTCTCAGGCAGCAGAGATGGAGATGCCAACATCCAGCAGCGATGATGTGAGAAACCAGCGTGGAATATTTATTTTCATTTTGAATATTGCATATGTGGAGCAGTACCTGGGTAACTGACTTTGCAAAAACGTGGAATGATCTGCCTTCTCCCATAATTTGTCTGTGTGAGGAATCACAGCTATTTCATTACTTGTTCAGTTTACACATGAGGTAGTCATAATATTACTGCAGGATGGTTTTGTGAGGGCAAGGATGTATCTATACAAAGAGATTTAAGTACTTGTGCATACTTTTACACTTGTGAAGGTTAATGCATCTCACTTCAACTTGGAGCTGCAGAACAGTTCATGAGGTATTCACAAGTACAGATGACTCAAGCCAACTGAAAACATTTTTTTTGTGTGTGTGTGTTCCATTTCATTGTGTGTAATGCTGCTGAAGGAGTGTTGTGTAGGTGGAATTACTTAAAGCTTAGTAAGGGTGATGTCACATAATGGAACTATTTGTTTGGAGTCAAAAGGATAGCTAAGCAGTAAAGTATGTCTGATTTCTTTCTTCATGCAAAACTGATACGAGAAAGTTCCCAAATAAAGAATAGTTCACACAACACATGAGGAAAATTAACAGTAAGAGAACAGTCCTGAGATAAGAGATCTATTTTTATAGATCTACAAAACAAACCCCAAACAATCTTGTTTATCCACCTTTAATCAAATTGATCACTGTTTACTCTCAGGAATAATTGCTTTAGGAGTTTGGTTTTGGTTTTTTTTCTATAATCACAAGGGTTAAGATGTTTTCATATCATTGGTGCCTTAACTCACTGGTAAAAAAGTGAGCATATGGTGATCCTCTGAGAAAGAGAGAATATTTGATCTTTCCTTGCAAGTTTGTAACTCACTGTGCTGCTATAGGCTTTGTTCTTTTTATGTGTCATTATGAATTTTAATCAATTAATCAAGTCCCAAACAAGTGTCTGTTTTGGGACATTACAAAAATAATGGACATAAGTTCTCTTTACTCAGGGGTTAAGTATGAGGGGACAGAAAGAATAAAGGAGACAACTGAGTTGAAAGAAAAAGAGGAAGGGGAGAGGTAGATGAGAAAGAAGACATGAATATGAAGGAAGGAAGATGGTCTGAGAAGAAGGAACTGAGAAGCCTCAAGGGAAGTAATCTTTGACACGAAGAAAGTTGTCATTTTCGGTATGATTATTCTGAGACTGGTATCTGAGCCTTAGAGAGTCTCAAGAGCATAAGCCGAGATGTGCCTGTGGTTGGGTTTCTCATGAGGAGTGTGTGTTATTGTGTGCAAGACACTGCCCTCAGCTGGGTGAAATGTCCTTCAGAGGTGTATGGGTTGTACCAAAGGTGCATCTCCAACTACTGAAAATCACTCATTGCCACATTTCCTTAATAACCTGAAAATGATTGACTGGAAAAAAAATAATAGGCTCTGATACAGAATTGAACAAAACCTCTCAGTGAAATTGATCTTACTGGTAGGTTGTAGAAATGAGACAAGGAGAAAAAAAAACATCTAAACTAGCTTCAATTAAGAAAATATTTTTCCAAATTCATATACAAATTCTCTTTATCCTTGTTAAGGCTGAATACTGTTCCCAGAAGAAGTGCTATTAAGGTGAGCTGACATTACATCAGCTACTGCTTCCTTCCGTGTCAAAGGCTTATGTCTCTCAGGTACTCGTGACAGCAGCCTGAGGCTTCTACATGGGACTGAAATGATAGGTGACAACTTCATTTCAGGGAATAAAAGTAGGGAAATAAGATATTGAATGCATCTATGCAAAGTTACAGAAAACTTGCAGTCCAATAGATGAGCACTTTTTGACAGGACAAGAGGAGAGTGGTTTTGGCAAGATTCTATTAGGATGCAACTTGTCACCAGGGCTTAATCATCAAATTGGTCAAGATATCTCTGCTGCTTTCCTCACCAAGTTTTCACACCAAAGTTTGTGATTCAGCACAGAAAATCTAAAAACTATTGACAAAAGGCCACTCTTTGCAGAATCGTTTCCTTAGGTATAATCAATAATGCAGTCATGCTCACACTCTCAATTTGCACACGTTGACTGAGGTCATAGAGTAACAGCAAAGGTGAGGTATATGAAAATTGATCTTTTTCCACTCTTTGCTCTTCATTTTTGGATTATCCATGTTGATACATTGTTTTGCTTGGCTGCTGGCATCTGCTCATGTCTCAGAGTAGGAATATATCTGTGCACCTCTAGAGAAAAGAGGTGGGGGTTGCATTTTAAGAGACCAGAACCATTTCTCTGGTCTGGAGTGCAATAAAATCATGTCCAGTTTGCTCCATCCCTGTGACCTGCTCTCCCTGGCATGGCTGCTCAGTATTCTCATGTACCTCTAAGTAGTAACTTACCCTGGCTTATGGCTTTTTCATGTCCCTAACTCTGTGTGACTTTGGACTAATTTTTATTTTCCCCAAGATGCCTGTACACTACTAAGGAAATATATAAGCTCATTTGCTTTAGAAAGAAACAAGTCTTTATCCTTTATTTAGTTTTTTGTGAGCCCTTCACTAGCCTAATGCTGCTTCCTATAGCTGCTGAGAGTTTTCCCTTTATGATCACAGTTTTCCAGGTGCCTAAAAGGGTAGTGATTTATTGCAATAATAAGTTTTCTTCTTGAAGTCACATAGTACTCGCCATGATTTGAAGGAAAATAGCTTCCCTCTTTTTCCTTTAACTGTTTAGGTTTTTAAGACTTAACTTCACCTGCCCCCTCAGGAATTTGAGTTTTATGTGGCATGGGTAAATGGGAGTTAAATGTCCTAAGAACCAGTGGATACGATGTCCATTCATTTTTTTTCCTGACAGTACTGTGGGAATTCTCTCTCCTGCTTGTGTCATAAGAAGTTTTTTGTGCAGTTTTCTTCTTTATTTAGGCTTTCATCCAGCAAAACACTTGCAGCACACAAGTGGTTTCATTTGCTTTCAGTGACAATATTCACAGACTTAGCATAAAGCATGTGTTGGAGCACTTTGCTGGGTCAGGCCCTGCTTTACTTGAGCTGCATATCAAGTCTGCATGTATGTTATTCTAGAAGTTTCATAACTTCACAGTATCAATTCTTCATTGTACTTAATATTTTCATACAATACCTGTTTGTAGAAGAGCACAGATTAACCAAAACACATGTGGATAAAAACACAGATGTGCACCTAGCTGTGCTCATGAGATTTGGGATATTCAGGGGAATCCTTTCTTACACAGCTGTGTTTGCAAAGAACAAACTTTGCTTATTTTTTATTTTTTTTCCAATTCATTGTGTTTCATTTTGAGATTTCAGAATGATGACTTAGGGAAATAATCAATAAAGTAATTAAAACAGCCAAGCTTTGCCTACCCATGTTCAGACCAGGCATAGTGAATTTCTGACTGCAAGCACCAGAAGATAGATACTAGTTTTACTTGAAACTCATCCCTAGTTTACTCAGGTCTCACCATCTGTTGATTTTTTTTCTTTCTGAAAGCTGGCCTAGCTTCACAAAGAGTCAAGAAAAGAACTTTTAGATGAAAAAACATGTTTGGGCAGCCCTCACTTGTCAATCATAAGCGAAGGGCATCTCTCGTGTAACTGCATTACCTCTTTGTGCAACCTTTGGAGCTTTGCCTATGTGAAGCAGAGTTATTATGGGCTGGCTTTCAGCAACCACAGCAGCCCAGCTTCCCAGCAGGTTTCTGTAGTGCAAGGACCTACGAGAGTGACTGCCTCCTCAGTCTATCAGTATCTACCTGTACACACCTCAGGGCGTAGCCTAGGGTTGTTTATGCCAACACATGCTTGAAGTATGCCTGCACTGCAATTTTTTCTTTAAGGTAAGGTAAGTAGCAGAGGTATTGGGAGCCACCTGCCAAGAAGTGATAGACAGATATCTGCTTCCACTTATCAGCTGTTGATATGAACTGGTTAGATGAAAGCTGTCTCATGTATGCCTTCGCCACACTGGAATCATAAAAGCAATTTCCCTAAATACCAGGAACAAACCAGAGACTTATCTTGTATTTAGAAGATAATAAATTAAGGATCCATGTGACACAGAGAGGGAATTAGTCTCAAAGCCAAGTGTCCTCTGAGTCATTTGAAATGGTAACCTGTGCTGATTCCACCTCCTATTTTTGCCATTCAGTTCTTTATAAATAATTTTCTAATCAGAATTGACAGCTTCAATGTGACCTTTGGGAGATCTCAGATCTGAAAGCAGTTACCCAGAAATAGTCAACTCTGAGGAAGAGGCTTGAGCTGCAGTTTCAGTTAGGCAGGGAAACCCTCACAGTCTCAACCCTCCCCAAAATCCTGGACACAGAGTAGGTTTTGATCCTGTACATATTGTGCTGACTGCATTTTGAAACAAAATACAGAAAAAATATTTTGTCTTTTGAAAAAAAACCAAAAACAAAACAATAAACCAAACTTATAAATAGTTAGACGTTAATTGTTCTAGAAGTTTGTTTTCTATTTTGTTTATCAACAAATATTCTTTCTACATAATTTTGGTTTTCAGTTGAGAGCTTTGCTGAAACTCAAACCTGAAAATTCTGTTCCAGTTGTCAGTGCTGTAGATATTTTGATTTTAATAGTACATGTTTCAGTGGCCAGTTTCTGAGTGGGGAAGACTTTATCCCTCTTTTGCACATTTGAAGAAATGATTTGACTTCACAATTTCCAAAATAGAAAATTCAGTTTTAAAACAGATTATTTCCTTGAAATTGCCTATTCAAGATGAGATGGATTTCAAATAAAAAAATTTATGACTTAACCCAAGGTCTCATTTAAAGCTGGGACCCTACCCTGCATAATGACAGTGCAGCTGTGGTGTCTTGTTCTGTAGGAAACTGAAATAGAATCAGCTGCTTCTTCCCACAAAACCTCCTGCATTCTCCAGGACAGAATAATCAAGTGTCTTGTCTCAGCAACCTTCACCAACCACTAAACCAGCTCTAGTTCTCATATTAATATAGAAGGGATGGTGATTTTCCATACTGCTGGGTACGGTCCTGGTGATTCAGGAGATGGTGATGTGCTACTGAGTTCTTTTGAGGCATACACTAAAGTTTGGACAATTTGTGTCAGCTGAGGTGGTGGGGTTTTGAAATGTGTTCCTGTCATTAAAATTCTAACTTTAGTAAGTTCATTCTTTCTTGTTAATTTTTTCAGTAGTTGCAGATACACACATATTTTTCAGTGCTTGTGGTGGTCTAGGTGATCCAAGACAGGATCTTTCTAGTCTGCTCTTCTTTTGTAATGTTACTACTTTTAGTAAAGAGATTCATGTCTTATTTCTTCATGGTGGATGAGATGTGGCTTGAAAAGAAGTAGTGTTTCAAATAGGGTTTGTAAGGACCTTTAGCATCTTTCTGAATTGGAGATAGCTATGTTGTCCTTCTAAATCAAAATAACAGATCCATTCTAAAGTTTTGTTTCTACTGGTATCTCTCAGGCAGGGACAAACGTTGTGAGGGTGGAAATGCCACAATAAGACTGAGTCAAACTGTACATTAATGGGATCAATGCATTGCACACTTAGCAAAAGTAGTGTGAGGAATAATGGAAGATGCTAGTGCAAGATTCAGCTGGAGAAGGGTGTGCAGGAGCCTGGGATTTGGCAGAGAAGGCAGTCTTGACCTTTGTCAAGATAAAGAAAGTGGATGTTAGCTTATGCATTTTAATCAATGACTTTCTAAACAGCATTTTGTGTTGGTCTCAGATGTGGTTTGAAGTTTTCATATTAGAATATGTTAAGTAGCTGACCATGGTCTGTTGAACATATCTCAAAAATGTTAAACCTCATCTCTGCTTTAAGACAAAAGTAAAAATATACCTCCTTTCAGTTCCAGCCCAGCTAGCTGGAGATAGTTTTTGCCTCAGGCTTCTCATCATTACCCACAAAATGAGGAATTACTGCCTCTAGCCCAGTGATTAGCGTGAGCACTCTCTAAACCGCATGTTAGAGAGCAGTAGCCAAGTTTGCTCAAACTACCCAATTAACATTTTAAGCTAACCTGCTGGTTTTCTCTGAGGTGGATTATGGAGAGCTCCTGTGAAGCTGCTCTCCCAGCAGAGCAGCGTGTGTTTGTGACCCACGTTTTGTAACTCTGGGGGAGTGATTTCCAGCAGAGGGTAATAACAAATAGGAAATCGCAGGGAAGAGGAGATATGTTTTTCAATCAGTGCTGCTACCTGAAGGGTGACCAAATGTCTGCAGTCCACAGGCCCCAGCTGGATTTGTGGGAGAAAGGAGATCAGAGGTGCTGAGAGGAGATAGATATGGGACATGCATAAAGGCAACTTATTTATATTTATTTGTGAGACCTTTTTTTTGCATGATCTCTGTCCTGCATCTACATTAAGTGTGCCATTTTCCATGTGCTTCTGTCTTGAAACATGCATCCTGTCTCTTCATCTTACTGAGCCTTGTATTGTTAGCTAGCTGAAGCAGCAGCTTTTTCTAGCTGATGCTCCCCACATGATTGCTGCCTTCTCTAAATCAGGCCCAGAAGGTGTTTATGAGAATTTTGCTTCTGCTGTTCTTCCTCTCTCTGCTATACATCACCCCAACTATATCCGTGTTGGAGTCTAATGATCTAAAGCCAGATGTTTGAAACACAGATAATAAGACAGAAGGATGCTCATGCCTGGGGAAAACAGGGATATATCTTTTTTTAATATATATATTTTCTCCTTCTCATACAACTCCTGCCACTTCAAATTGGGAAGTGTATTCACTTTTAAAGAGAATATCAGTTCTCCCATTGGGTATGCCTGCAAAGCGCTGTAAATCATTTATGTCACTCTTCATACTTGAACCATTCTAACGTTATTTCATTCTGAGATCAAGGGATGTGCTGGGACAAAAAAAAATTCACATTGCCAATTTAAAGAGGATCTGAAAAGCACATGCATTCCCAGTTGTGACAGCATAACCCCTGGTTGTCTGAAAGTATGTGAGAGAGACTGAGTGGAGAGACAAATACAGGGGAAGAAAGTAAGCCTCCTACACCTGATTTTCCCTTTCCTTGTGTCAGATAGATGAAAACCATCCTTGTGACATGTCTGTATCATATCTGATCTAGTTAAAGCTTTCAAGAGTTGATACGGTAGTGTTAACATTAACCTGACTGACAAAATCTTTCCTGGGGTTGACATGAGCAAATATATAATGAAGAAGATAAATTAATCACTCTGGTGAGCTTCATTAGTACCAGCATGGAGAAAAAAGAGATTGCATCTCCCATGCTAACCAGGAATCCTTTATACCACTCTTAAAAATGGTTGTGCCAGAGGGAAGAATGGCTAAGAATGAAGAAAGTGGATTTTAGGAGTGGGAAACTGTTGATGTGAAGTTAATTCAGGAGGGAATAATTAGTTGGACACATGATTAAATCCTCTATTGGAATAAAAGTATGTTTGCTCTGTGAATTCACCAGAGTGTGACACTGAGATTCTTCAGATTCATGTAGTATTTCACCTAAGAGATCAGGATAAACTTGTGAGGATTTCTGGAAACAATGGAAGCTCATGAAAGAAGTTTGAGCCTAGAACATCTCTCAAACTGTCTGCATAGATCTGGTCACTGCTGTATTTGCAGTGTACCCAGAACAATACCACACCTTCCTGTAAGTCTCCAATGGCTGCTACCTCAATTTACACCTGCATGTAGACCAGTGGCTTTGCACTCCATAGAGTACAGTCTGGTAGGGAAGTCAGCAGGAAGGGCTCTTGATAACTTTTATGTCTTTTAGAAAAGACCTATCTGTGTTTTCTACCCAAAGCATTTCACAAAGGTACTGCTGTACTTGCTTTACTAAAAAGGAGTACTCAAACATCCAAGCTGAGTGGCACTGGGGCTCAGAAAGGGCTCTGGAGCTGGAAAAGTGAGTTAATGGTAGACTGAAAAGAGAAAATCTTGTTTCCCAATACCCTGGTTAGTGGCCAGTCTGCTGGACCTGGCACCCCAACCTTCTCTTTCCTTATGTCCTACAGGGTGTTGCTCTGGAACCTCCAGAAGGCAGCGTTCCATGGTGGTGGGTGGTAATGAGGGCTCCACTGCCTTACAGGGGTTTTTTCATTTGTTTTAAGATCTTGATGAAATGCATTCCTGTTATTTTGGCTCTATATCTTTAGTTCCCTCATCGGCACCATCATCTGAATCTCCCTTATTCCGAGGGAAACATTTTTATTAAAGCCACAAATAAAACACATGCTGGATCACGAGGCACTTGCAGGAAAAAGTAGAGACTAGCACATTGCATATGGGAGGGATGACTAATAGAGGCTGTAGCACAGAGAGCAGGAGAGGTGTGATCGGGAGAACTACAGATGCTTGCTGGATGCAAAAGCAGTGAAAGATGAGGACTCTAGAAGAGCAAAAACAGTCATGTAGAAGCCATTTACCAAAGAGTAAGAAAATGGGCTTTGTGAATCATCACACTTATTAGCCTTAATGCCAGTTTTAGAGCTTTATTGGGAGGGGAGGAAGAAACTATAAATTGAAATTAATGTGATCATCAGTCAAGGTGTTTAAGTGAAGAACAATATACAGGGCTCTGCCTGAATCATCAAGAAAATGTAATGGACTGGGTTTTCCTTTATGACTAAGGAGTTGTAACTCGTGTGACAAGTGAGAAACAGCCTATTGTTTGTTGAAAAATGGAAACAAAAAGGTAACCACATGTCTTATCCTTTTTATATTCTTGGGATATTAATGCTTAGTATTAGTTCAGCTGCTCAGGGCTCTCAGGGCTTGCTGACTTTTTTAGCTTATAGAATGAGTTGATCTAATTATCAGTATTGAAAAAGGTCTTATTCTAAAGAGTATAGAGGGTTCAGCATGGAAAAACATACACAACATACACAACTGTGCAAACTTGTCTGTCTTTAGATTAGCTGAAAATGCCCCATTTTATTCCAGGTCTGGCGTCAAGGGTGCACCACGTGTAGTACTGATTATTAACTGGGGTATTATGTGTATACCACGATTATGCATGCTAATGAGCCTTCTTGTTGATCATGATAGAACTGACGTCTGATAGGAATCTGGATCAGGTTTCTTCTTTATCTGTGCTACAAGAAGTTTTGGTCAGGAGAATGAAAACCTAGCTCTACTGCTGTTAAAGCCAATGATAGATCCAGAAGCATATCTAGAAAAGCTTACTGAAGCTGACTTATGTGAAAGCAACATTCATGAGAGTAGCGAGGTAGGAAAAAATGAAATAATTTAAAGGAGGAGACATATTGTTACCTACTACAGAGAGAACTGACTCATGTCTTCTGACTGATGTGGCACATGGCACAAACGTCATGGAGGAGTAAAATGTTCCAGAAATGCAGAACAAGACCTTCTCTGAAAGGCTGGGCATAGACTTGTCTGGCTTTCTTGGATGCTGCTAGTGTTTGCCAACAAACTGTGAGGTGGTTGGCAAATACAGGATTCAGTGAAGGAGGAACAGTAGCAAATGAAAAAGGTGTTTTCCTCTGTGAAGTGACCAAAGATTTGTGAGGAAACCAAAGCAAGAGAATACTACCAGGAATACTTGAAAAGCAAATATTTGTTTTTCCTTGGTATTGACACATAAAAATGAAGATACTAGGTTTTGGGTTTTTCATTATCAGGAAAACTTCTTTTCCCTGTGTTCCCATCTTTTTACTATTAGAAAGTTTTCCTTCTTTTATATCCACACTTAGTATTTACAAAAGGGAAAGCAGTTTCTGCTTAGAGTGGCTAGGGAAGCTGTTTACATTTTCCTACCTTCCTGATGTTACTTAATATTTGGAGGAGCCATTCTTGAGGCTATAGAAGAGCCTATATTTGAACATAGAGTTTTCTGACAAATACATCTGGCAGAAAGGTTACCAATATGTTTGGTTTTGAATGCAAGCACCTGCTCGAGGCTGAAACGTTGACATTTAGTATCTTTGCATGCAGTGTGCTTGCATCTCTGTTGTATAGTGCATACATGTTTATGCTGGTAAATATTTCTTCACTCGCTGTCCTGGAGACTAAAATTGTTTAGCGGTAGAACAAGATTAGCAACAGCAGTGTGCTCTTCTGTCCCAGCAGTGATAAACATTTGACTGTCATTATGTTCAGCTTGGAGTATTCTGTAAATATTCTGAGCTCTCCATGTGCAGGTTGTCGTCACTCTAGTAATCTGGCTTCATCTTGCAAACTTTTATCTGTAAAATTAAACCAACAGGCCTTAATGGGACAAAATGTGGGAGGAAGGGGTACTGACAGACATAGCTGAAGAAAAGGGGTCCTCAGAGGATGCTGTAGTCTTTAGAGCCTGAGATAATAAAGTATAATGCGGCACAAATGTCTCACTAATAGATAGTAATGTGTTAAGAAATCTAAAGCACCATCCTTGGAGTACTGGGCTCCGTGATACAGAGTTGTTGGGATTTATACTCGCAACAAACATATGCTTTTTCAGATGGAGTCAAACTATGTTTTGACAAACTTTAAGTATTTCAATTGTCATAGTTTTTCTCTAAAATTATATGTCAGGCAACAAGTATGAAGCAGCTGTCATATCCCCAATGGGAATAAAATCTCTCCATTTGTATTCAAAGCTTACAGTGCCTGTCCTAGTGCTGTGAGAAGATACAAACACATCAGTCAAAAACATCTGTTACTTGTAATGGATTAAAAAACACCTAGTCTAAATACACACCTTTTACAAGGTTAGAATTCAGCCTAATTTGAAAGTTTTTAAACTTTAGAAGGTGACGATTTTACTGAGGTTTAAATTCATCTCTTACAAAAGGTATGTATTTGAGGTTAAGTTTTCATGGCTGAGCTCTAAAGCATGAGGAAAACATCCCAACAGCTTCATAAATTGGAATAGATTTGTTGCCCACTGGCAACATTTTACATTTCAAGGATCAGAAGAAAAGTCTAAGTTGACTGGATCAACTGTTTTACTACACATAATTCAGCCACCTGCACTAGAAGCCAGGGACAGTAGGTCTCTGTAGTGAGGCCCCATCTGCAGAGTGCTTTCCATGAGGAAGCCCGTCAGATCCCGCAGGAGATGTGTTGCGTCTGGTAAGTTACTCCTTCCTGGGCCTTGCCATTGTTAGTCCTTGATCATTTCATTTGTCTTTCTGCACAGATGGGCAAAGGACTTACTGGGGGGCTGGGGGAACAGGATGGGAATGGTGGTGCCCATGTGCTAGACATGGATCATTAAAGTCAGCATTAGCAGATTATGTAGGGCTCAGGTGTCTTCTTGGCAGGATACACCAAGTAAATTATTTATATAAATAAAGAGTCATCCAAGACAATTAGCAGCCGTAGAGTGAAGTGTGGTGTTTGCTGGGCTGTCTCCCTCCCTTGGTTACAGAGCCAAGCTCTTGTCAACGAGTGGTGTGAGTCAGTTGCTTATTGGCCCTGCCAAATCAGAAATTGTACTTTTGGCTCAGTAGGAACAAATTGGTTGTGACTGCAACCTTGCCACCCCTGCTCTAGTGTAGTCCCTTGCATACTGATCCTTAGATGATTTAAAACAACACATCTACTCTGACAGCAATGCATGTGCCTCTTCAGCTGTGCTGTTTGCATGGACGTGCATGGATTAATGGCATCTGCATGTCTCCTGCATGGTTGTCATTGTATATGGCAACAGGGAACAAGGATATCTTGGATTATGGGACCTTTGATATTCTTGTTTCTGAATGAAGAGGAAGTCATGTAAACTAGCTTTGGTGTCTTTGTACTGTTCAGTGTGCTCCCATCTGGAAGGGTTTACAGGCACAAATGCCTGGAGGCAGCTTGCATCCTTGAGCAGGATGGTTATGCAGAGATGGGGCTGCACATGTGGTAAGCAGCCCTGCGTGTGCTGAGGAGCACTGGCGTGTGTTGTGTGAACAGCTGCTTGGAATCGGCTCAGGACCAACTCTGAACCTGAGAGGGCTCCAGGCAGAGCAACGTAGCATGTCTGAGCTGTGCTCCACGTGTTCACAGGTGTATTGCCACGTGAACACAGCCACCCTGCTTCCACACCTGCACCAGCTCTGCCTGCAGCTAGGGCCACATACACACAGTTTGGTGTCTGAGGTGATAAGCCATACTGGACAAAGTGCCTCAGTGGGCTCTGCATCCTCTGCAGTCGCCTTTTCCATGTGCACAGGGGTCTGTTACGTGCCTTTGAAGCACTAAGTCTGTGCCCACATCAGATAATTGCACAAGTACAATTATATCAGTCAACGTGCGACTACCTGACCACAGTCTGCTCAGCTTTCAAATATGGAACAGGCTTTAGATACACATATTTAGTTTTATTTTTGCCGCTGTACTCCATGATGTCCTGGTCAAGACTTAAGTTGAAAGTAGAAGGATATTCTGTATGGGAGAGGGGATAAAGAACAACTCCTTCCAAGAGCTGCTTCTAGAAGTGCAATTTAAAGCAAAACTTTTCCCAAGCACACTTCAGCCTTTTTCCTCTGTGAGAAGAGTGCTTTACCTACCCCCTGTGCCTCGTACCTGAGCAAAATGAGTGTGGGTTTTTCTGGCAGAAAGGTAGTTGTTTTCTTGAAGGCTTTTGTGTCCTGTGTGCATTTAACTGCTGTGTAGAATGATGTGAAAGGGGCTTTTTTCCGAGTCTGTTGTCTTAGTCAAAAGGCTGCTAGAGTTTTAGGCTGCTGGTATTATCTTAGCAGTGATTTTATGTCCCTAAATAACAAGCTGTTAGCACAACCTTGCCATTGGCGTTTGTCACACTTTGTGTGTCAGTGTGTACACGTTCTTTTTTTACTGTCTCATCTCTCCCAGCCTATAGTCTGGTCGTTTAAAGCGAAGTTCACAAACAGCATAATAATGCTGGAAATGACAAAAGAGGGAGCTAATGGCTGCAGCTGCTGTTGTAAACCTGATTTCCACAGGCTCAGCAGGGCTTGGCGTGTTAGAGGCAAGTTGGGTAAAAGGGGTCCTGCTGCTGCAGCTGTGCCTGAGCTGTTGGATTTTTGTTGTCAGCCTGGAAGAGAAGCTGGGCCATGGAAGTTCCTGACCACCTCCTGCAACACACTGAGTGGGCTTGGCCCGAGCAGGAGCCTTGAGTGCTACAGCTGCCCGGAGTTAAATGGAGGGTGTCACTGTACAGGAGTTGAAGCTCAGGCCCCAGGTGAGCACTGAGGAAGCTCTGAGGGGAGATGCTCTGTGGTGTGCCTTCTAAGAGAGGACATCACAGCCCCAAAGAAAGCAGAGGAGAAGGGAGGCATTAATTTAATACCTAGCTCTGTGCTGCTATGAGGGCTGAAGCAATCCTCCTCGTGAGAGGTGAGGCAGTGTCCTCCTTATGGCTTCTTTCAGGCCTGTGATTTTCCTAATGGAGGAAAAACATAGGGCCTTGTACTCTGTATGTCTTCTGTACTTAAAGATGTTTGTTCTGAGTATATACTACTGGTGTCCACCCAGTAATTCTCCTTTTTGCATGTCATCTCCCCCAATGCCTTATATTTGCTGTCAGGGCCAGGGTTGGGTTCAGGCCCTCAGTACGTTCAAGGAAGGCACAGAGTGGACCATGGAAGGACAAAGCAGCTTTCCTTTATCCTCTCCTTTCCTTCTCCCATGCTATTGCCAAGGACTCTACATCATGTGAGAGAGGAGAGTCTGTGCAGTCCCAATGTATATACATCTCCTCCCTAAATTAATATTTAAGGTATTTGGAAGCACCTGTGACATTAAGACTGAAAATGGAGGCTCAGGTCATCTCCAATGATGTCTTGGGTTTCTGTGCAGATGCAGTGTTTTATTCTTGTCGATATGCTGGCTGTGCTGTGGCATCACACATGTTGAAGAGGCAGATTTTGTTGAGACATTTTGGCTACCAGCAGCCAGCATTCCATGGGCTTCAGTTTATATGGATTAGGATGTGCTGGTGGATTTCCTTTCCTTTCCTCTTTTCTGATCTGCATGCTTTCAAAATGTAATGCAGTGCATTTGAATGTCAGAAATACCAATGTGTGCCATCTAGCACCCCTTGTTAAATGATTTAGGCCCACAGTGTTGCAGTCTACCTATATTAAAAAAAATAAGTTTATGTAGTTGTTTTGTATGTCTTATAAGTTTAGATACTTCTCTCCCTGTTGCAGGCAAATTTGAAATTATCTTAAAAAGAATTAGGTACTTATAAACTGGCATCAGGGAAGAGAAAATCTATCCAAATGCTGCCAATACTGTGTGAAACAAGAAGAAAACTTGGCAATTGCACAAGCTAACTATTCAGTTGGCACATATACCCTGCCCTGCCAATATGCGTGCATGTATCTACAGCTAACCCACAGCATATGGCATTTATTGCCTAGCGGGTATGGTGTGAGGACATGTGAGGGTCAGGTTGTTGCAGTAGCAGAGAAGGAACTCCAAACAGAAGGTGCAAATCTGTAGGAAGTAGGTAAGGATGTTTAAGTATTTAAAAGATTATTTTTTTTGTGAATGTGCTGTAGTTGTTCTATAGCGAGGATGTGAATTACACAGCAAAACCCATGTGTGGTTCTTATGGCCCATATTGTGTATTACTTGGATACCTCAGAACTTGTGTGCATTTGTCTTGGTCACACATTTTGCCCTCCCTTGCATTGCTGGTATAAGCATTATCCTTTTAACACATTGATACCTACAAGCCCAATCTGTATCATTTAAAAATATTAAAGTTGCAAAATTTAAATACTTTTAAAACTCTGTCCTTATGTGACTTTTTCGGGGTCTCATAGGAAATCTTCTGTTGAGGAGAAGCTGAAGCTGGTTCTGCTGAGTTGCAGGGGGGCATTTACATATGCCAAAAGCACAGGCTGCATTTGCCAGCACAGAGCCAAAGAGGCTGGCAGGGGTTTCCTTCGGTTGGTGGCTGAGCCATACCAGATCAGTCTTGCATAACAAAAACCACCCCATTGCCTGGTTCATGCCAGAGCTTCCTTAACACTGCTGCTCCTCATGCAGAAAATGAACAACAGTTGCCCAGCTCTGCTAGTGATACATCCTCCTGCCTGCAGGTAGCAAACTGGAATAAAGGCATCGCTCTGCTCCACGTCTTAAGGACTTACACTGTGAGGTATTGACTCATTTCCACCGAGAACTGAGTGCTTTCAGCTCTCGTGAATGCCAAGTCAGCCATCACTGAATCAGACTCTCAGTCGCTGTAGTAAGAGGGCAACTTGAAATAAGGCAGTGTGTGGTGGTGGGGAAAGGAGTAGAGAGTTGTTGGATTTAATCTGCAAATTATTTTTGAACATTCATTGAAAACACAGGTGGAGATTTTTAGAGGGAGGAGACATTTTTTAGAAAGTACTTTCCTCTGCCCCCTCTAAATATCTTTGTAAAAATATGCCTATACTGAAAAGAAAAAAGAAAGTTCCAATAAAAATATTTTACCAGCTCTTACTAATTGCATTTAGCATGCATTCTTAATTTTAAAAAACTCATAGTTCAAACAATTTAAAAAGTTTTAAAATTTCCTCTCTGAACATTTTTGTGCCTGACAGTACTAATGTGATCAAATCAGTTCAGCTCAGCTTCAGTTAAGAAGATGAATGTATTGAGACTCTCAGCAAGGCTGCCTGTCAGTAGGACGGGATTATACGATCCCACCATTTGGCTCCATGCTTGCTCTTGGTAAGGCTGATAATTTCATCACCCTCCCTGAAGTTGCATTTCATTCTCCATAAATTCTTTAGTGCCTCTTTAAGCCTCTCATATTGGAGCACTTTGTCTTCCGAAATGTCCTAGTTTGATCTGTCATTATGGTGGCATGTCACATTCAGTTACTGTATGCGTCTCGCTAGGTGCAATGTAGTGCTGCCTGCCAACATAACTAATTGTGAGTGAGTCTTGCTTGTGAGGCAGTTTGCTGAAAAACGCAGCTGAGAATGCTGTTTTCAGAGTATCTGCTCTTTGAACTGTCTTGGCATCAGTGAAACGCTTCATTATGGAGAGACATAATAGAACCAGGGGCCGTGTCCAGGCTGGGAAACTTCTGCCCAAACTTCCCACTGTTACTGCTCTTGGTTCAGCTCTGCCAGTGATAGTGACTAAAGGAATAAATGAATAGAGTGCTCGTTCCCAAAGCTTTTGGAGTGACACTCACAGTTGTGGCTGCCACAGCCTTTTGCTGTGTTCGCATTTGCCCTCTACGAGCCAGTGTCCCCCTTCTTCTGTCTGAAGCGACTATTGTTGTCTTCTTATCTCCTCTGGTCCTTCCCCTCCCGCACACCTTGCTCCATGGCTCCTATGCTCCTGCTGCTGCTTTTTCTGCCACTCTGCTGCTGGCTCTCGCCAGTGCTGCTGCTGGGACTAAGTGAACAAGCCCAGCAGAGTTTGTTCAGCTTGGTTTGACACCTTGCCCGCAGCCTTAGTGTGCTTCATCAGCTGGGAATTGGTGATGTGAACACAGCTCTGCTTGCAGCTTCCAGCACAGACATTTCATCCTGTGCCAAGCATGTCAGTGTGACACCCAAATTTAGCATGCCAGTCACTATTGCTTCCCCTGCTACTGCTCAGGCAGAGTGAGTGGGAAATTGTAGCAAAAATACTCTATTATGTTCACAGGGAGACTGATAGTGCCATTAATAAAGCTATTGCTAGTAAATAACACCTCTGTATTGAGAGAAACTCGCATTGCCCTTTGCAACTTTACAATCTGTCCCTTCCTTGTCTCTCTCCCACGCGATCTTTGTGCTTTTTTCTGTAACATCTATTTGAAACACTTTTGCCTTATTGGTTCAGCAGGCTCATGAAAAGTCGAATTCCCTCTCCAAAGAGAATGAATTACACCTGGCTCTAACCCTGCTGTATAGTGTAAAAGGTTTGCAGTTTTAAGTTTTAGCTTTCTGAGCCCACCTTTGATAGTCTGAACCACTGTGAATGATGTACAGGCAGTTTGAATGATACAAACCATGCCTGAGGTAAATCTTGTTCGTGTGATCAGTCCTCTCTTTGCTGCCCAAGAGTGGTATCATAAACAGTGTCACCACCTGAAGTATCTGAAACAGCAATACATGAAAGGAAGGTTGTTTGCAGGTGGTCTTCAAAGTCAGGTCATACTGCTAGCTCCATCACTTCTGACACCGTGAGTATGATAATGTCCCCTCTCCTCCCCCAGCCCCATACCTTGTGATTAGATACAGTAATACACTTTGGATTCCCCTCCTCCCCAGTTTCTCAGCCTGTAAATTTCTTTTGGAATACATTTGTGAGTGCATTTTCTCTGCAAACGTGGATGATAAAAAGAAACTCTTTCTAATGGAAATGGAAAATCTCGCCTTATCATTCCCCTATCCTCTCAGGATCTGCAGCCTAGAGAGAAACATTAAATATGCAATACTGTGAGAAAATGGAAAAAGCTACAGTTATGTAGTTCATTTCATAATTTAAGGATATTCTCTGCCCTTTTAACAGCTAGATGTAAGCCTGTTAATAAACAAACAAAATCCAGGAGAAGCTGAGGTTTAGAGAAAACTAAGACCTATTGTGAACTCTGGCCCTGTGCTTCCTATGGATATCTGTCTTCCTTTCCCTTCACTGTCTTCCTCTTGGAATACAAGAGTGCTTTTACTTATTAAGAGGGTTTTTAAAAAATATTCTTTGGCCTCAGGCACATAGAAATGGATCTGAAAAGGAAGCATGAAGCTTTGAAAAGGGCTTCCTTGAATTTCCGCTACACTAGCTACCAGAGTGGCTTTTTCTCAAGAGCTTATTACCAAACACAGACCTGCCTGGGAACAGAGACTTCAGTTTGGTTTAGAGTATACACGAACCACCATGCTCAGAACTGTACACTTGGTTATGGTTTTATGCTGCTATCATTGTCATTTCTGAGTCCTTTCTATGTAAAAGAAAAACAGCAAAGTCACTGCGTACTTCCAAGAGAGGAGAATGAGTAGCTGGAAACACTTCTGAGCAAGCAGATTTTGACCCTGAAGCCATACAATTTTAAAAATAGTCTTTCTCGAGTCTTCCAGGAGGTCCAACAATAGCTGTCAGGATCAGACTCTAATGGTTTATCTTCCTGTATGTGCCTACACACCAAGAGGATGCTTGTTTTATCAGTAGTGATAATTCTCAAGGTCATGGTCATTTGCTGCTCTAATCTTAGTCTGGTTTTGCTATCAAAGTGGGATGACAGCTGTGTGCGTGTTTGCTGTGAGTGCAAGCTGAATTCAAAACACACTGTACAACATTACCTGATTTTTCAAGGGCAAAGCTGAAGGTAGATCCTTTCCCAGTTTTGCTTTTCACTTACAAGAAGAAAAAAAAAAGAGAAAAAAATAGGGGTGTGGGGATAATCAGGCAGTTGAGCTTTGTTACTTCATTATTTATTTTCATTAAAACTGTAATCCTAACTGCAAATAGATTTGGAAATGTTTAGTTACCTCTTTCATCAAAGGTTGTTTGACACACAAATAAAGGAAGAACCAAAGTGATGTGAAATACAACTGAGAACTGTTACAAGTAAACAGGTTTGGGGGCCTTGGGTGACCTCGGCTTTTAACATCAGTATGGTCTTAGATCAGCACAGGCCTATTATGAGATCCCAACCTTTTAAAGTTTCAGTGAATTAACTTGTTCTGTTTGTTTAGATTTTATTATTTGTTTGAGGATTTTTCTTATTGGTATGATTTGAGAGCTATGAGGTGAAAAAGCCTTGGGAGTGGCAGATGTGATGGAGAGGCATATGGTAAGGAGAAGATTTTGCTCTAAGGTTTGTTTGTTTGTTTTTCTCTTTTAGATGGAATGGCTGTGATTAAAGGTAGGTGAGTATCACTTAAAGAGAAAGATTTCCAAATATCCATTCGCATGCATTTACTTTACAGAATGCCTGACCCCTTTTCCCTCACCACCACAGAATTATTTCTTCAAAAGCTTTAGTTCCCAGGAAGGAAAGTGTTACATATATTCCTGCCAACATATATCCATCTGTGAATGCTGGTGTGAATATTTATGTGTTGGAATCAGAACACGGGGAGGGCTGCTTGTGGCCTGGGACTCATTCGGTCAGGAAGCAGATGGCTTCGTGGCTGCAACGAGCACACGATGCGTCTTACTGGGACCAGTCACGAATGCTTTCTGAGCAATACTCATGATAAACAGTGAATACATTGCGCAGTCTGGAGGAGAAGCGTGTTTCTACAAATGAGTTGTTTGGTATCTCTGCATTTGTAAATTATACTGCTTCATTACATCAGTTGCACTGCTGGTATGTAAATGGAAAGGCAACCATGTTCTTTGAATACCTAGCCAGATGTCAGTTAGGTCTGATGCAGCAATAGAGCCAACTCCATGTGTGTGATTTTTGTTGAGAAATAGGTAGCACATGCTTTAGAATTAAAAATAATAATAATTTAAAAATTGGCCTGTACTTAATGACATCACTGCTAGATTATTCCAGCTATTTCACTAGTTGCCTTGTCATGTGTTCTGGTGCCAGGTTCCAGAAGCTCAGTTTTCTCTGAGAAATGCTACTTCAGATGTGGGACTCATTCTGTTCTGGCTTGTCTTTGTTACCAGTTGTGGCAGATTTGTCTTTACTGTCATCAAGGCTTCATTTGCATTAAATATTTTGCATCATTTACCTGTGTTGTATGTTATGCTTTGACCTCTCTGGGTTCAGACAGACCCATATATATTTCTAGGAACATTTAAGTCCATAAAAATAATGATAAATAGATTAGGTATCATTAAAAAATTACTTTTTGCTAGAGACTAAGCATAGCATTTTTTAATCTAATAGCAGAATAGAGAGTAGACAAAGAGTTCCCTTTGTTTAAATACATTTGCGGGAGCAAATCAGTTACCTCTTCTGCTGGATCAGTATTGGTCTTCCTGGATCTTTAAATGCAAACATGTCCTTCAAATAAAATATTGTTTCCTTTGCATGGTGGTCATGAAACTCAATGCATCTTTCACAAACTGAAATTGTATAAACATAAAATTACTGTAAAGGAAAAATTGGGCTGAAGGTGGTGTTTTTAGTGAGCATTTTGACAGCCGTGATTGTATTTTCTCATATAATAATAATGATGGTGATTGGAGCTCACTTCCCTGAAGCTGATCTCCATCATTCAATCATCTATAAATCGAGTTTGAATGCAGATTGAGTTCTCGGTGGAGAATTATTTCACACCACTTTCCCCCTTTTGATCTTTTATTCAGTTGAGCTAGTGGGATGCCCTGCTCCCATTTCCAAGGTTTTTCATTTATCTTTGTCTTTGAATAAAGCACTGAAGAATGCTTTGATACTTTCTTTTGACCTAAAAATGTTTTTCTTAACCTTTTTAATACCTGTTAAGTTTAAGATGAAGGGAACTAATGCTCTATTTGCAATATTTTATACAGGTGGAGTGCAACTTTTCTGTTTCCTCATGGCAGGGTTTGTGGGTAAAATAGTGTTGATAACCCACCAGTGTTTTGGCTGGTGCTAAACAGTGTTTGCGCGGTGTCACAGCTTGCTTTTCCCACGCTGACCTCTCTGGCAGTGAGCAGGCTGTGGGTTTGGAGGGGTCATAGCAAGACAGCTGACCTAAATTGATCAAAGGGATATCTCACACCATATAACACCATGCTCAGCAATAAAAGCTGAGGTAGAGCAAGAAGAAGGTGAGGGGTTTTTTTCTTTCAAGGTGGCCATTGCTCAAAGACTGGCTGGGCATGAGTCTGCTTGTGGGAGGTGGTGAGTGATTGCATCACTTCTTTATTCCTTCTTTCCTTCAGCTTTTAAACTATCTTTACCTCTACCCATGAGTTTGATCTTCCTATTTTGTGCCCCATCCCAATGAGTAGGGTGAGTTGAGTGAGAGGCTGTGTGGGCACTTGGCTTCTGACTAGGGTCAACCCACCGCGTTGAAAACTTCTTAAAATAAAAGTTTTTAACCCTCCTCTCCATGAGAAACTGCCAGCATCACTCTCCAAGATGCTCAACTTGGCTCTCTGGTCAGGCCTGTTCCTTACACTCCCTCATCCATTACAGGCCAGCCTGATGCTTGTCCTGTCTCTTCATCTATCTGATGGCAAAATCTTGTTCTGCTTCCAATTTTGAGGAGAGCTGAATGAGCCCTCTATTTACTAGCTACAATGAAATTAGCATTTGCCTAGCTGAATTGGTTGTGAAGTCCTTGAACAAAAGTTTATAAGGGACAGAATGTGACTTGTAATAGTATAAAGAAAAAATTACTGTTGAGTACTGTGGGAGCGTGGTGGTTCCTGGTTGGCACGTTAGAAGGACTGTAAGCTAGAACTTGATAGCATTACTCCAGCTATATACCATCTGCATTTATTTTAATGACAAAAATAATCACTGTTTTTCTGCACTGCTGTCAAAATGTTGAGCCAACATGCCGATCTGGGAGTGTGATCTGGAGTTCTGGTCTGACTACATCAGCTGTGCTTTTCAGCTGATTCCAGCAGCAGATTCTGTAATACTGGTGAGGTTTGAGCCAGGAAAAGTACAGATGTTGCAGTATTTTGCAAGTACTTTGGCAGTTTGAAAGACTCAGTTCAGTCCTTGGGCCCTTTTCTATTTGTCTTACATGACATTTGTGGCACAGAGCAGAAGCAGAAGTAGGTGATCCAGTAAAAGCAGGGATTTTCTCAACAGAAGCATCCATACAGTTGGTCAGAGCCACTAATATCTCTTAATATTTACTCTTCTAATATTTGTGCTGCCAGAAAGAAAGGATATTCAGCTGCAACAGTGGATCCTTGAACTCGGAGACAATTGGTTATAGCTGAGGTTAGGATTCTTAGGGGTCAACAGAGATTTATCAGCATCCTCTTTGCCCACTTTTTTCTCTCAGATGTACTGACAAGCCACTTCTAGTCCTCATATGATTTACTCTGACAGCCATTATAGTAGTAAACTTAGAATCCTAAGTTGCTATTGCAAGGTGAGTTTAATGTATAGACTTTACCTTTCAAGGAGGAGATCAGTCAGTTGGAGACTATACCTCAGGTTGCCTTGGGTAATTCTTACCTTACTGGTTTGGTGGGTTGGTGGGGTTTTTTTGGTTTTGTTTTGTTTTGGTTTTTTTTTTGTCTGAGCATCAACAGTTATACATAGATGGCTAAAATACCATTTATCAGAACTGCTTTAGTAGTGAGAAGAAGAAAGAGATGGAGTTGTTCCAACATCTAGCCAAACCAGTCAATTAACTGCATTCCACAAGCTCTACATTGACGTTGGAAAGTTTACTGTTGTATTTTCTTACAAGACACAGATATGGGAGTAGAAGAATGAATGGGGGCAGCCATAAATCCACCGGTTGCTCTAGTCCTAGTGGTATTAAACCATAAAGTATCATTTTTTTTCCCTTGTGCTTTGTTTGTTCTGGGCTGCATTGGTATGTGGCATCAGTTTTATATAGAAAATCCATGAAATGTATCACTTACTGTGGCTGGCTACAGAGAGACATAATTTTTGTATCATCCAGGAATATAAAGACCACAGTAAAGAATGTGTGATATAAAGTGGTATGATGATGATGTTAATACAACTGTTTCATCATGAAAATAACATGCAAAAGCCTGCTGTAACAAACCTTTCTGAAGTCAGTGCTAGAGAAAACACCTCTTGCCAAATGCAAATGCCTCATCAGACCTGAGCTCCAGCAGTTACAGCAAAGTACAGTTCATAATTTCTGCCTGTGTTGCTCTGTGGAATTCATATGCATTGATCCTGACCTTGGATTTGCTGTTAAGCTTGAGAACAGTCAAAATACTTAGTGCACAGAAATGGAAAACTCTTTTGGTAATGCCTTTCTTCAAATGTACACATGATTTAAAAAATAAACTCAGAACATTAAGTTTGCCTGTGTTACAGGCAGAGAGATGATTCTTATAAGCCTTTTGCAAGAAACTGAGATTCAAAAGGAGATCATTTACTTCTCTTCATCTGAAGCAGTACAGTGAAACATGGGGGAAGTGCTTTTATGAAAAGACAATACTGTTTTTATTTTTGACAATTAAATAAAAAAAAAAATCATCCAGTTGCATCACTTGCATCAGCTTGTGACTGTGCAGCTTCTTGCACCAACATTGGTGCTGGTGATGTCGTATCTCTAGTTTCACCATTTATCTCGGTCTCTAGTGACTCCTCAGTGCTCTCTGGAACCTGGCCACTGAATGTTTGTACAGAGAAAAATGGACAGCTTTCCATGACCAGACATGTGATTTCTCATCCACACCTTCCATAAAATCACATAGTTTTGGGCTCCCCTATATCTTTTTCCCTTGCATCCAATTTCCTGTCATGAGTCTTATAAAATAATTTCAACATTCTTCTGTAATCCTAAAATACTATTCTTTCAATTTGTCTCCAGTATTCCAATTTTTTGTTCAGCACAGTCTATAATAACATGGGCTTAGCATTTTTTTTTTATGTTGTACAGAATAATGTGTCAGCACAGCAGTACAAGAGAGCTCTGTAATTATTCTTTAGGGATCAGTGAAGGATGACCAAGTATGTTGATACATGCACTGTGCTTCCTCTTCAGCAATAGAAAAATCAGAAAGGTGTAGATAACAGCCTGCATGCTTAAAGCTACATTCCCAGTCAATTGAAATAGTACTGAATATGACTTAAGATGGTGACATGCAGAGGTACCTGCTGGAATTGAAATCTCTTGTACTGTTTTGTTGCATTTTCAGAAAAATTTCTCAACTTGTGCTTTTACTGTACTCTTAAGATGTTGCTCTGTGTGTTCCACGAAAATTCTAGATCCTGACTGGTGCTACCTTTTTTTTTTTTTTTTCAGGTAAACTCCATGGAAGAGTCAGGTTCAGGAATATCTGATGTAGCTGCCAGACACAGGGAAGAGAGTTTCTTCAAAACCACCACGAGACTCAGCTGCTTCAGTTCCATATACAAGGTACACTTGCTTACACTACCTTCTCTAACGAATAACAGTGCATACATTGAAACAATAACAACACTACACACAACCTTCCTCTGCAGAGCAGATGAGGAAGAGCTAACCATTTGTAAAACATAATTAACACTTTATTTAGCTTAATATACTAATGGAAAGCCTTTCCTTGCTACTGTGGTGGAAACAGAAGAAGCAGCGACTGTTTGCTAAAGGGGCTCTTTGGAACTCACTCACTTTGTCCTTGGTTGATATTGTGCATTTTAGGTTAGAGAATCCAGCAGGTTTGTCACTAGGAAGTTTAGGAATTGCTGAGACACTTTCTCTGTCTATACAGTTTTTAAAGAGGAGCTCCAAGGTCTCAAGACCAGCTTAACTGATACGGTTCAGTGCAAGAATGACTGGAGCACACCCAAGAGAGCAGGTGCCTGAGTGTGTATTAGCTGATCTGCAGGCATGCTTGCACAGGCTGTGCACATATGGGCAGGACGTGGAGCATGCAATGCCTGCAACCTGTTCTGAACTTTCACGGTGCTAGAGGTGTAGACAAGCTGCCTCTGCTTTTGTGCCAAAGACACTAGGAGAGGGTCAACAAAAGAAAAAGTCTTGGAGTAGTGTGGAGCAGCCTTCCTAGCACAGAGTGCAGGCTGAAGTGTTTAATTTGCCCTCTTTCTGGAAATACTGGACTAGCTTCTTCAAGATGCCACATCTACCAAATCTTTAGAGGTCAAATAACAGGAATATCCAGTAAGCTGAAGATTCTGTTGGGTGTACTGCACATGGTGTGGAGCAGACCAAAGCAGAGCAATTTCTAGGGTGGGGGAGTCATAAAGAGCTGTCTTGTGTTTTCCCAAATGGAGCTGAAGACAGAGCTTATTAACTGCAGCTGGAAAACTGGTTCAGAATAGTAACACGTCCTTTAGTATCAGCATATGATATCTGTGGTAAAAACAGGTGTCATCCTTCTCATTTAAAGGTTCTTCAAACTGTTGTGATTAGTTTGAAGTACATTATCTTACAGGCATTAATTTCCCTGGGTCTCCATAAAGATAAATCTTTGTTTAATAGTCCTAACTGTCCTTCTTACATATCCCCATGACACTGAGCTCTGCAGGCCTTCTGTTCAACTCTAGAGGTTGCTTCTTGGACCTCCCAAACTGTCCACAGTTTGCTGGTGGGTTTCACCTAGTTATACCCTTTTAAGACAACAGCATGGTACACTAACAAAACACTTAGCAAAAGAAACACCCACACAATTAAAAGGTAAAGCGTGACAGATCTGTATTAAGCATCAGATTTTTTAATGCAATCTGAGTCTGGTCTTGTCCCTGGGTTTGGTTTAAATCTCCAGGAAAGACCAAGTCTCTCCATGTTGCTCTCTGGCAACTAATGGACTCCTTTTGGCTGAAGAATTCCCCTTTGTTAAACAGTCTCTGTCACTGTTTGGTCAGGTGGAGAACGCTGCTGTTTAAACTGATATTATCTCAGCCTCAGTATTTAAGCCCCTGCCCTTGGTGTGTTTTTGAGGAGAAGGTCCAAAGCCAGACACATGCTGTTGGCTAAAGGCCCATTGCTCCCTTCAGCAGTCCACATGAGGGATGCTTGATTGTTTCATGTCATAGTTCTGCAAAACCCTGCTAGTGTCTAGGTCTTCCTACCAAATGAATGATTTAATTCCCCAAGAATACAGGATACAGACAGCATTCACAGAGACACGTGAAATTCATCATGACTGTACAAAAGCATTTCTGCAAACTACTGCAGTCTGCAACTAAAATTCTTACAGTAGTCAGTTGCTGGAGGCTCATTTGATTCACTCATTGCTCTGATGGGGATGTAAAGCAGCTCTGTTTTTGTCATCTAATATTATGGTGGCAGAAATGAGCCTGCTTCTGCAGACTTCTGCCACGTACAACCTCAGCCCAGTTGCCTTGTTCACCCTACACACATCTGTATTCAATCCTGAGACTTCAGAGATACACTCATTGCTTGCCCTATGTCCCGATTTTGCTAGGATAGAGATAATTTTCTTAGTAGCTAGAATAATGCTGTGTTTTGGTTTCAGTAGGGGATTTGTTATGAGAAGAACATTGATAATATACTGATGTTTTTAGTTGTTGCTAAGAAATAATATGGACATTTCCATGTTTTGTTAGTCTGCAGGTGCAGAAGGAGCTCAGGGTGAGCATAGTAAATTAGCAAACCCAAACTTGCTTTTGGGTATGCCAGTGGGATATTCCATATCATATAAGGTCATGTTTAGCATATAAATGAGGGTGGCTAGAAAGCTCTGGGATCTCTTGGGCTCTCTCTTTTCTGGGATTGTGATTTCTCTTTCAGGACTGTCATTGCTCTGGGATCGCTAGCCAGGGAACAGGCTGGGCTTTGGTCGGTGGGTGGTGAGCAATTGCACTGTGTATTACTCATTTGTATATTCCATTATTACTGTTATTAGTATTTTATTTCAGTTATTAAATTGTTTTTATCTCAACCCATGAGTTCTCTCACTTTTACCCTTCTTATTATCTCCAATTCCTGGGCAAGGGAGGGTGAGTGAGGGAATATTTGGTGTTTGCCTGCCAGCCAGGCTAAAACCATTGCACCCTGCCATGTAGGCTGCAGTTTGCTGGAAAGTACTGAGAGAACTTGCTTGAATTTCCTGGGCACAAGCCTTCCAGATGATACTGCAACTCTGGTAGTATGCAACTGTGTGTTACCTGCATTCCCTTCTGTAGGGTGTTTGGGTTGCCAGCAGAATAAATTACACTCACTTGAATTTTGACCCCTGGCTTCTTTGGTGCCACCAATTTGGCTTTAAAACATTGTCAGGTTTTAAGAAAATGGCCGTTTGTTTGGATGGGATCCACTCCTGAGACAACAGTTTGACTTTGCTGTGGGAACAAGCCTAAGGACATAGGTTCTTCCTGCTTCTTTTACAGCCTTTTAATACAGATCCTGTCTAAACTCTTACAGAGGAAAACTAGAGAGACAGTGTTAAAAACCACTCATGCTAGAAATGAGAGGTAGAGAAGAGTGATCTCAAATCGTAATGCAAGAGTCTGTGTGGTAGACTTTGTGGTGTGGAGGAGATGGTGAAGATACACTAGCATTCTGTCTGTGAAGATTCAGTGTCCACTGCAGATTTGATTACATTTTAAATCTTTCTGTTGTAGTCAATGGATTCTGCAGAAAATTTTCACATTACCTGATGGGATAATGATTGCTTTAAGATCACAATTTCTTTTGAAACACAAACCTGACTTTACTTTTTTTTTTGTAGTTATCAAGAGCTTAAGACATTGATTTGTCTGCCCAGGCTAATTGCCAGAACTAAAAGATAGCCTAAATTCTCCATGGCTTTGTCTAAACAAAAGTAGCCTACCCTAATAACATGTTTCCTCCTTTGTCTACATGCTAACTCTAGAATTACATTGTTTTTCTGTACTTAGCACCAGGATGTAAAAATTCCTTTCCTTCCCATGTGTTTGCTTGGGCAAAACACAACTTGACAAATCTCTTCCTTGTTTAGAAATTCTAATAATTGCAGTTTAAATATATTTCCCAAGAGGAGGATTTTTTTAAGCCTTCTTTTTTATTCTTTCTACCTGTCCATTCCCTGTCCTGATGTTTAAAAGGAGTTTATGCATTTTAATATTTTCCAAGTTGTAAGGAGCTAAAAAAAAAGGGGAGGAACATGCAGCCATAACAAACCTCAGAGCTGCTGAAGTTGTGTGGAAGGCAAACTGAGATGTGAGGCCCACCAACGGCCCTAGGGAAGCTGGAGAGCCATGTGGGAAGAGGGCTGTGGTGTTTACTTCTAATGGAATTTGGTGATGTGCCTGTCCAAGGCAGGTCAAGGTCTCTAAGAAGAAGAGGAAAGTATTAATCTGTCTAATGGTCCTATAAGGTGGAGCAGCCTTATAGGAACATTAGACAGATCTGTTTTAGTGATGACAAACTCGAAGACAAATGGAGGTCTAGACAAAAGCTAACTGTAGTCACTGAACGCCAAAAAAATGGTCTCTTTCATCTGCAGGAGCCTCTCTGTTTCCACAAGCTATAGGAAAACAAAGATTTGCTTAACTGCAGCCAGCCTTGTGTGAATCTCCCCCACTTTCACCCTCCCCAAAGAGTGACTGTTTCTAGGTCATGCAGAAATGATTCGATAGTACCTTGGAGCAAGGAATGTTTCCCTCTTCTTAGAATTGCCAGACAAGCATGCTGGCCACTTGACCATCTTTCCTGACTATTGTTCAGTTGCCTGTAACCATTAAATAAAGTTTTCCTGTGGATATTTATGCAGAGTGCCTATGGTACTTCAACAGAAGCAACTGGCAGTAAAGTCTCTCTCAAATCGTTTTGTTACCACTGACTCCAGACTTCTTTAGATAGTAGCTGATAAAGTTCAAAACATTAATTTCCACCAATAAACAGGAACTGGAAGCCTAGGGAGTTAATAGGGCTTTTTCATCTCAGCCTAACTCTCTGATCTAATTTCAGATAGCAGGAAATATGCCAACTTTAGCCGCTAATTAGAGTTACTCTTTGGAGATTATTTGTAGCAGACCTCCAAGCTTCTTATAACAAAAATGCACTGACAGTCCTGCCAGCATAAATATGTTAGATGTTTGTAGTGCAGAGGCCATTTGAATTATGCAATGAATTGTTACAAAGAGCTTTAAAATATATTGGACTTCACAAAGAATAATTTTATCTGGAAACGATGCTTCTGTATTTCCCCAGAAACAGTAAGTGTGGCAACATTGCCAGTTTTGTCTTTTTTCTTGCAGATGCCAAAAGTTTTTAAATAATAAAGGATCAGGTGATATTAGTGATTCTATTTTATTTTTCATTTCTTCTTTGATCTTGTTTTCAGGAGTGCTCTTGGTACCATATTCTGCTGAACTCTGGTTATATTCAGTTGGTATTAGGGCTCTACTCCACCCTAGAATACCTCTTGCTCTCAGAGAAAATAAGGTACTCTTTCATCATGACAAAGGAGTCTGTCCATAATCCTCTGTTAATGGAGGATTTGCTCTTGCTACCTTCACAGTGGGCTTCAGCTTTCCCAGGAAGTCATGCCTCCCAGTGTAGCTGTACTTACTATCCAGCAGAAGTAACAGGTACAGAATCTGACCTAGAGAAATGAAGAATACAAATAAGTGTGTGATGGCAGAGGTGTGATTATAAGATTCCTTTTATTAATGTCTTTTCCTCTTGAAGCACTCATATTTTATGCTTCTACTTCACCTCTCATTCAAGGTTGAGCTCTTTTACATTCAATTTTTGTAACATCTAGGCAATAGTGGCCACAAAGCAGTTTATAAAATTCACCAAGCCTCACATTACCCCTTTGAGAAATTCCCTAAGCTTTATTGTGGACGTAAAGTGATGAGTCAGTGAGAACAACACTGAGAATAGAACCGTGTCCCCACTTGAATGCTGTCAATTGCTCACTCATGAAGATGGAAAAATGTGCCGTTACTGATTGTAGCTCCTCCTTCCATGCTTTCTAAAGAGCACTGCACAGTGCTTCTGAGACAGAGGGGAAAACAGTAACCCACAGGAGAAAGGGAACACACGTGTCCTAGACCTTTGTGGTTTTAGTATATTTTTTTCATCTGTAATTGAAAATGGTGTCAGAACACCTTGGGTGCTGTATTCCTGGGTACTTCCTCTTCCTTTGCTTTCTCGCAACCAGATTCTCTGGCCAGTCTACAGCTTCCAGGGTGATTTTCACATTACTGCAGCTGAGAACTGCAGTACATTGCAGTTGACTCAGAAAAATGAGAATATGAAATAATTGAACAATATGCTTGAAATATCAGGAAGCGTTTTCAAAGCAAAATATTTTGATTTTCAGGCTTTTGACTGTGGATATACTTAATTTAGTTGAAAACCAGTTTTCCAGCAAAGGCAGTTTGTGGAAAAATGTTGTCCAGCGCAGTCCTGTGCCCTCTTTATTTTCTTTTTTCTTATTCTTTAAAGTATATTTAAAGAATTTCTAGTAGTTTTTTTCCTATGTTTCATTTAAAATTCATGTCTTATTTAACCTGAAACTCTGTGGATGACTGGAGAACTGGAAGAATGACAGAGAAATCACACAAGCAAAACCAAATTAATTTGGGAGGTGAAATGGGTTTTATTTTGATTCTTCATTGCCACTCAACTGTACAGCCATTTACACTTGCATGATATGCTTGTACTGATATAAAATGAGAGAGGGGTTCCAAGTGGCTAGTGTTTTCTTGGCCTGTCCAGTAAATTTAGTGTCAGATTTATAAGAGGTAGATCGTGTCATTGTGGAGAAACACTTTAAAGCCACAGCCCCCTTCCTCACTGAAATGAATTTACAACAGCTGAAATCCCAGAAGCTGAAATGCACTGCTGAGCTCATATGCCCTCTTCCTCTGAGCTGGTTCAGTGACCAGGCTGCCTGCCAGCACCTTTGCATCAATCAGGCGACTACGCTGATCTTGAAATATTTAAGCACTGCTGCAGTAGTTTTCTTCCCTGTCCTGCTTCATATTAATAAAGCCTGGTAGACCAAACTGGAGGGTGGCTGAAGAGCTGTGAATCCCTGTGGGGATTGTGAGTGGATCCAGATCTGCAAATGACTATGCAAAACAGAAGGCAGTAGAGTATCTGGCCCTTTGTTCTTTTTAATTAACCTCTATAGGAGGAAATACCTAAGAGAGAAAGATTTCAACACTGACCTTTAATGCAAGGGTAGAAGAGCTGTCAGTCTAAGAGGAACTGCAGAAGCATAAGGAAGATGAATACTGATATCCCTGGATTTGCAAAAAGACAAAAGAAAACCAGGCAGAAGGTTGTAACTTTGTTTTGTTTTGATTCTTATGAAGGACATGACCTCCACTCTTGTAGACCACCTTGAGGCAGGTATGTGGAAATAAAGAAAACAAAAACTAAAAACCAGAAAACTTCCCCTTTCCTCATTTGCAGATGTATGTGTAAGAACAGCAGGGAATGTAGCTGAGGGCATGTGTAAGGAAGTGACCCCAATTTGCAGTGCTCAGAGGTGCAATGCCACCTGCCAAAGCTGTGTCCCAGCATGATGCTCAGGAGAGAATGGGGAGAGCTCTGCATGGGGTGAATCACGTACTAGTGCAGAAGATGACTGTGTACAGCAGAGGATGCCATGGTGCTCCCAAAGGAAATGCAGTTAGGAAATTTAAATAAACAGTTGCTTGGTCACTTCACAGAAGACATCAATGAAAACATTTTCTTTGAAAAAAGGGTATGTGGGTGGCTTGACCAGCAGCAATATTTTGGTTTTGTCTACTGTAGAGAATTACTTTTTTCCTAAACTCACCCAGCCAGCTTAATTTAGAGCAGATTTAAGTTACACTAGAGGTAATGTTGGCATTAAATGAGTGCCAGGACTGTGGAAGTGAACTTCAGCAACACTGTGTATTGGTTATCACTGAGAATTTGGATCCCAGCAGTAATTCATTAGAAATCTGGTGTAAGGAGCCATAATTTTCACAGTGTGAGATGGAAAAGCAGGGAGAAATGAACAGTAGTGAGCAGGGCAGTGTAAAATAGCATGTACACAAGTGACAGTCTTATTTCTTCTGCCTTCTCTGCTGTCCCTCCCTTTTTGCCTATAAACATGCACCTACCTATTTTTGGACTGTTTTATTCCATGGAACATATATCACTATGCATGATCTGTCTGATCTATTAAGCTGCGTCCCTGAACTGCTATAAGCATAGGCATAGTGATGGGTAGATGCCCTGGGATCACTAAAAGGTGTTGCCTAGTGTTAGAGTTAATGTATTTTAATCAATAGTATATATTGGATTTAATTCCAAGTGTCTGGACAACCTGATATTTCAAAACAATCATCAAGCTTTGCATGCTACAGGATATTTAACACATCTGAGTTTTCAGAAATTGCTGAGTTTACTGGGTGGGATTAAAAAAACAGTGAGTTTAAAAAAGGAGATGGGAGGAGCTCAGTTTTGCAGTCTTTAATTTTCAGAGGCCAAGCTATGGGCATGGAATGCTGAATTGTAGGTCAAGCCCTACTGCCTCCCAAAATGTCCCCTGGGAGCACCAAAACCCCCAGACTGGATCCAAAAGTGTCACCAGACTGAATCCAAAGCTACCAGAAAGCCAGCTGGAGATACATAGTATACAAAAATGCAGGTACTGAAGTGCTCCACAGTAAGGTATGAACTCCCACTCTGCGCTCCTATGTTGAAGAGTAATTACATGGAGGAGTGACTGCAAAATGCAGTTGTGGAGTTTGGGCATTAATACAGTGAGATGGGGAAAAGCAGCTCTCAGGATTACATATGTACTTGGTATTTTACCTAAAATTCACTGTCAGTGCCTCAGTCTTGTGTCCTTTTACACATTATCTCTGAAAATTCAACCTTTGTTTGTTGTCTTGCCTGGGTGTAGGAGAACAGAGGTTTCCAGATGCATTTCTGAACATTTTCCAAAACTTGAATGGGGAAATGGGTTGTTCCTCAGACCTGCTCAAGGTCTTGAAAGGAGTGTTAGCTTAATTTTGCTTACCAAGCCAAGAAGCTGAGTCAACAGTGCAGTCTATCTTAGTGCCCTTTGATGCCAGTGAAGGGAGAAAGGCTTCTCCTTGGGCATTTAATTCGACTCCTGCTCTGAATCACCCTTGGGAGCCTCTTTCTCTCCTCTTTTTATAGAGGAGGCCAGGGAGGCTGGACACTTAAGGGTGTAAGCTGGGTCCCAGCATTCATTGCTAACCATGATTTTCCACTGCCTGACATGATTCTTGCGAAGCATCCTGGCAAGACTAGGCCTGCTGAACTGAGCTCACAGGTCTCCTTCAGGGCAGCTGCCAGCCTGTGTTCAGCCCAGTCCTGGGCAACTGGGTGCATGGGTGCCTGAAGGCAGCGTTTGGCTGCAGCTCAAGGTCCAGGCTCCTGAGTTTGGATCAGGGGATACATCGCTGCAGTAGATGTGGTGTTATGCTACTGAACACAAGTATCAGGATTGCAAGCTGTCATCATGGCAGTGCCGTGCTTTCCCAGACTTTGAGACCTGAACAGCAGCAGCCAAAGCACCACAGCCTGTGGGGAACGATAAGCTAAAGCCCTCTTTTATTACAATCTTCTCTGAAATCGGCTGTGCACCTGCGTGGTGCTCAGGCTGTACCCTGCATTATCTGCCTCTCCAGACAGGAGAATGTGGCAAATGCAAAATCCCTGCTCCATTAAGATCTTTGTCAGGCTCACACATTTGAAAGATCTGGAAGAGACAATCTCAAGCTCAACGTTTTGTGCTAACACTTAACAGCGGGCCCTTAAGGCTGCCGTTACCCCTGGGGTTCAAACCAAGGGGGGACATATTGGATAAATTGAGATTATTCAAGAAAGCTCTTGAGTTGTGTAAATTGTGGGCACCAGCCCATACTGTGCAAATACACAGTGTTAATGGTCCTTAGAGAACAAAAATCAAAAGTTAATGAAAATATTTAGTTTTCTATGCCAGTTGCTTGTACTCATGCTAAGACCTGGGATTTTGAAAGCATCTGACTTCTCGCATCCAGACACATTTGAATTCTGAATAACTTAAATTTTTTAATCACTGTGGTTTCATTATAACTTAATCACTGCTGATAGATTTTTTTGTTTGTTTGTTTCAACAACTTATTATTCAAATGTTATATCAAAGAAAGAAATGCAACCTTGTCTTTTAACAATAAAAAATGTCTTACCCCTTGGGCAGCAGTTAAGTGAGCTTTCACCAACTGAAGACTGGACTCAAAATGCTGAGCTCTTCCCCTGTCCTGCGTGGTGTTACAGTGATGGGGCTTTTCACCAGCCTCCCACTGTCTGTTAGGTAGCTAAATCCTGAAAGACTTAAAGGCTGCTTCTGAAGCACTGTGAGAAGTGGTTCCCTGGCCTTATGGTACAAGCAACCACTGTATTTATATGTACAAGAGGTTCAGCAGAGTGGGTTGACACTGAACTCCAAGCTCTGCATCTGACTCAGCATGTGACCTTCTGAAGTCACTTGGAGCCGGCTTCTCAAAGCTATGAAGGCGTCAGCAACTTTTAGCTATTCCAGCAACACATTTGCTGAGGACTTACACCTGCTCCCTGAGTAAAACCAGCCTTACCTGCAAAATCCTTGTGCACATCTGTAGCTGCATTTCTATCAGTGCTTTTCTTGACCTAGGAATGTGTGTTGCAAATGAAGGGCAAGTAAAAAGGAAGATACAGCACTTAACCTGTTATACTGCAAGAATTTCAAATGTTGAGCCAGCTGAAGATATACCAACCTAACTGCTGTAAAGTTAGAAGCATCTAAGTCCATGTAATGCACTGACAGCCAGACTGCCTGTCATTGTTGTTTTCCCTGGCTTCAATATTCTGTATTTTTCACCACTACTAAGCAGAAAACACTTATTTTCTGTGCAGTGCATGGCTGTAGCTTTATGAGACTTTACGTTTCTTCATCTGTTTAAGAAGAGACAAAAGAACTCTGTATATGGCTTTGTCTCTTGTACAGCAATATACTGTGCTTGAGGGCTTACTTTTTCAAAGCTCATAGAGATAAGGACCTTCCGCCTCTGGAGTTTAGTTGTCTGGCACCTTTATACATGTGCATATTAGTGGACACACACACAAACACAAATATGCACATACTTATTTTTTTCACTGGCTGCTTAAAGTGAGACAGCATGGTTTGAGACGTGGAATTTGTTTTAGTCATCTGAAAATTAGACACATAGTCTAAACTGTATATATATAGTCAGGGCTTCTGTACTCAGCTGGGAGAGACAGTCACTCCAAGAGATTGTTCATCACTTTAAGATTAATTTCAGAGGATGATTAACTTAGATTGGATATGTATCTTTTTGGTCATTAAAACTGGATGGAGTAAATCCCATCCCAAGTGGTTAAGGCAACTACCCTGCAAAGTTGCCTAAATACCTTTAATTCTTATTACCATTCCTTAAGATATAACGATTTGCAGCATTTCAGAGTATATAAAGCATAAAAAGGAAGCACACCAGAATTAGAAGCAGGGACAGGTCACCTTGAGAACAAAAATAGAGAGACTGTCCAAGTATTCAGGGATTGAGTGAGGAATGTCAGAGTCCCCCTGGAGTTAAATCTGGCGATGGAAAAGAAGGGCAACAGGAAAGGCTTTTACCAGTAGATCAGTAGCAAAAGAAAAACTAAAGAAAACACAGGCCCAGTGCTGAATGAGCCTGGGGACTTGTGACAAAGAATGTGAAAAGACTGAGGTACTTAATGGTTTCTTTGCCTTGGTCCTCACTGGTAAGACTTGTCTTCAGGAATCCCAGGTTGTTGAAGCCAATAGGGAAGTCTGAAGCAAGGAAGACTACTCTTGGTGAAGGAGAATAAGGTTAGGGAATATTTAAATAAACAGCATACAGAAGTCCATGGGATCTGAGAAAATGCACCCAGGAATGCTGAAGCAGTGGTCAGATATATGAAGGGCAAATGATGCCTAAACAACCTGATTGCATTCTGTGATGTGACAACTCTCCTGGTGAATGAGGGGAGGGCAGTGGGTGTTGTTTATCTTTACTTTGGTAAGGCTTTCAGCACTGTCTCTCAAAACATTCTCAAAAACAAACTACTAAAGTGTGGACTAGATAAATGCATAATGAGGTGGATTAAAACTACGTGAATTGTGAGGCTCAAAGGGTTGTGATCAGTGGCGTGAAGTACAGCCAGAGACCAGTCACTAGTGGTGTACCCCAGGGTCTGATACTGGGCCAAATATTTTAATATCTTCATTAATCACCTGGATGATAGGGCAGAGTGTAAGCTCAGCAAGTTTGCAGGTGATACAAAACTGAGAGGAGTGGTTGATAAATGTTGTCTCCCATTTAGAGAGACCTTGACAGGCTGGAGAAGTGGGCACAGTGTGCAGAATCCTGCACATGCTGAGGACCTACCCAGGGAGTTTTGCAGAAAAAGACCTGGCTGTCCTGGTGGACACGGAGCTGAATGTGAGCCGGCAATGTGCCCTTGTGTCAAAGGCCAACAGAATTGTGGTCTGCATTAGGAAGAGTGTCACCAGCAGGCTGAAGGAGGTGAACTTTCCCTCTACCCATCCTTGGTGTGACAACATCTGGAGTACTGTGTCCATTTCTGGATTCCCCAGTACAAGAGACACATGGTCATACTGGAGCGAGTTAAGGTTCACAAAGATGATAAAGGGATTGTAATATCTGTTGTGTGAGGAGAAGCTGTAAAAGTTGAGATTATTTAACCTTGTGTGTGTCTTGTCAGTGTGCATAGATGTCTCTTGGGAGGGACTAAAGAATATGGCGCCAGTCTCTTCCCAGTGGTGCTCAGTGAAAGGACAAAAAACAACTGTCACAAACTGAAGTACAAGAAATTCCATTTAAATATAAGAAAAAAGCTTTTGCATTGGTGTTGTGCACTGAAAGAGATTCTCCAGAGAGTTTGTGGAGTCTCCATTCTTGGGGATACTCAAAACATAACTGGATATGGTCCTGGGCAACTTGCTCCAGCTGACCCTTCTTTGAGCAGGAGAGTTAGACTACACAATCTCCTGAGGTCCCTGCCAGTTTCAGCTCTTCTGTGATTCTGTAATTGAAGAGAAGCTTAGGAGTTTCCAGAATTGCAGCCAAGCCTTTCTTTGTCTCTTTTATCATTAACAAAACAGTAAGAGCTCTCTCCTCTGCAGCCAGTCTGTCCCTGAAAGTAGCAGAATGTGAAATCTGAAGAAATATTGTAGAAATGCAAAACATGTAATTGTTGCCTTTTTACTATTAAAAGACGATTAATTTGATTTTATTTAATAACAAAGGAGTAAATAGCTCCTGAACTATAGTTAATACACAAAGAAAACCCACAAAACTGTTGTGGGATAGCAGCTTCACAAAGGACCATCTGTTAAAGGAAATGACCTGCACAAAGTCATTGCAAGTCCATTATTCACTAACTGGCTACCTATTGAGAGCTAAATAACACAAATGAGTTATACTCATTGGCTTTTCATCTCCAGCGAAGTGGGCTCAAATCCCTAATAAGGCACCAGGTGAAAATGAGTCTCTAAGGCCTCTATTCCAAATCCCCTGTTATGCACCATATAAATTAGCACATTAGCAGGCTCTCCTCAAGGGAAAAGCAGGACTAGGACAGCAGGTGTGTCACACAGCATAATTGAGATGCAGAAGCAGAGCAGACTGGTGCTTTTACACTGGTGCCAAGCTGCTTCACGCCACCTCTATTGATCTGTAACTTTCATGAGCTCTAGTCTGGCTTCTAATTTTAAAACCCCCATCTTCTGTTACATCGAGAAAGCCCTCCAAGGGGAGGAGGGGGGGGGGGAATCACTGACGTTTATGATTGAATAGGTCAAGCAATACAGGTTCCCCAGGTATGAAAATGTTTGTCAATATTAATTTGGTGTATACAAACAGTGCAGAAAACAAATGCAGGACAGTCTGTTTGCTTTGTTTTCTCTTCAAAGGCCACTCAGGCTGTTGTGAAGACTATGCTGTGAGTGAGAGGAGGAAGAGGACCTGTCAGGGATTAGCATGCTGCAGTGCACAGAGGGTGTTTCTTTCTCTACTGGTGTAGATATATCAGTGGTGAAAGAGTGGAATGAATCTGAGACAGTTTTGGTAGGGAAAAACTCCTGTGAACAGTATGGATAAGGAAAAGAAGAGTAATCTTAGCAGTATATAATGGGGAAAAAAATAAAAAGGCTTATTGAAACTTTCAGAATTTTCTGAGTCATTCTCCTACTACCATGGATTAACATTATGATAGTGAGTATTCTCTGTATCATAGGCCATCTGTCCTGCCTGCAAAACAGGGGTGAGTAACAGGGTCACAGGAACTCTGATAAGCCACCAGGCCTGGCAGCCTGCGTTTCCCAACCTGCCACACTAATGCAAGATGTCATCAGCTCCAGGGTAGACAGCAGTAGGTACCTGTTTGAGTTAAAGTTCAAGGCTCTCATACCATGTATATTTACCTGACAGAGCACCAGAGCAATGTGGTTACTGTCATAAAGCACTGGGAGAAGGTTTCCCAGTAGAGTTGTATGTGTTCAGAATCACACTTATAAGGCTCAACTGAATTATTCCTGTTGGGAAATCAAGGCTGATGTGATGAAGTGAAGCACTGATAAGAGCAGTAAAAACAGTTTGTTTGTTCTTATCAGGAGCTATTTGCAATCCTGCCGAACTGGAAAACAGTTGTTTGGGGTTTTTTTTTTTTTCTATCTTTTGCTTAGCAATTATAACATTCTTATTAGTGTATAACCCTTCTTCTTTACTGATGATTAAGAGACTATTTCACAAAACTCTGGATTAAATTGATGTATTCAGTGCTTTAATCTTGGGGAAGCAATTTAATCTCTTCTGACATTCTGATGGCTTTACCAGTATGACATAAAGAATTATATGTGCAGGAGGATGCAAGTGAAGTCCAAAAGCAGAGATCCCAATTAGTTGTTGTGGAAAAAATACCAGCTGCCTTTCAACCCTTCAAGTATGATCCATTGGATTCTATACACTCTATCTTTGGATCTGAAAAAGCAAAATTAAAACAGGTATTTAAAAGGTATCACTATAACAAAAGAGATACCTGGAAGTACTAGTGAATATTCATAAATATGATCCTAAATTTAACTCTGAAATTGCCTTGAGTTCATGAAAACAAGAATTCTCTTTAATGGAAAAATGTCAGTGTGTTGCTTTTTGTCTTCTGAGGCAGAACCAAAGAGAGACCCTCTGAAATTAGTCATGTGAAGAGTAATGACAAGGGAGAAGAGATATGTGAATTTTGAGGATTAGCAAATGTGGATTAGTACAGAATAACAAATTGGCCAGCAGTTAGTTTCACGGTGTGGAAAGAAGCACAGATCTAACTGATTTCATTCTTCTCTTGATTTACAGCCTCCTAAACATCCTAACCATCACACCATAGATTCAACCTTTGCAGTCCACTTGAGCTTAAGTGTAACTGGGACAGAGAAAAAGTGATCCCTCATTTTCTCTATTGACTACCCTGATGCGGTACTCTCATTTTTTTCCTTTATCGACTTGAGAAACCCTATCCAGTGCAAGGTTAGCCAGGAACCCAAGGAGACACAGACACAGATCTAGTCTGCAAGGAGTGGATGAGGCACCTGAAGAAACTCTTCTACTGGAGGCCTGGACACAATTTTTGTCGATATCCTTGTTGAGAGTTGTCTGTCCTTAATTCTGAGAGAGTCTCTCTGTCACCAAATTAATATTACCTGACCAATAATAAGTAAATGCATAAATCATTATTACCAGATCCACATAACTTTGAGAGTTTCAAGATCTCGGTTTCTGAATAACTTTAGGCACTATGATTGAAAATATTGTTGTTGGGGTCCTGTTTCTTTGGTATATAGGGGATATCTTTCCATCTGCAGAGAGAGTTACACAGAAACTTTCTACAAGGTTGTGGAAAAGTTTGACCTTTCACACAGTTGTTAGAGGTCGAAAAAGAAACTGGAGATCTCTTCTGTAAAAGTGAGTGTTTGTGGCACAAATGTCAGAATATTGCTGCCTGCAGTAGAAATTTCAGGTCAGGGATTTTGCTATCTAAAACAAGGTCTCTTTACTTGCCTTGCATCAAATTATAGTGTGACTTTTTTTGGTAAAGAAGCAGCAAAAAATATAGTATAGTATGTGTGTATGACATAACATTGTATCTATGTTTCCTTAGCTTTTTTTGTCATACAAACACATGGTTGCATCCATAATTTCATGTACAATGAGCCAAATGCTCCACTGAATCACATCCCCCTCTGTTGGCATTTTGATTTGAAACAAGTAGGGAAACTGAAGATAGAGTCTCAGCTTTTCACTGCTGAATTTAAGACTGGTTTTATTTCTCAATGACCACGTGGTCAATATTTTGTAATAGCAATAACTGATTATGTGAATGTGGTTGCTACAGAAAGACTATTATTTAATTAGTATTAATTGACATAAATTGTGTGATATCATATAACATCAAGATGCTATTAGAGAATTGTAATTATTCTTCAGCATGCTTTGTACGAAATTCTTACCTTGCAGATGATCACCATATAGATTATATGCCATCAGTCCCAGGGAAGCCTTTTGAAGGAGGCATATGGCTTGGTGGGCTGCCAACACAGAAGGAAATCACATCATCAGGGGAAGGCCTTGGGACCCTTATAATCCCATTTTAGCCTTTTAGCAGAACCTTAAATAGGACTGAGATGGTTCATTCACTTTGAACACTTCCTTAGAGCAGAGGAGCATTTCAGCCTTATGCAGCTGTTGCTATCAAAGTTAATTCTTACAAAACAATTGCTTCACTGATGTATCTAAGATATCAGTGTTATCTGTAGCGTGGTAATGAGAACTGCTGCAATATCTTAGAGTTCACAAACTTAATTCTTTGATCCAAAGAAATATGAGATTACTCTTTTCATAAATCCTTAGGTGATATAGGTGCAGAAATCCTATTCATAGTCATAGCATCGCAGGAAATAATCTAGTTTGTCTTTCTGCCTTAAGGCAAGATAAGCAATACATAAACCTTTTTCTGGCAGATACTGTCTAATCTGTTTTTAAAGACCTCTGATGATGGAGACCCCAACACCTGCCTAGTCAATCTGTTTTAGTACTTCACTATCCTTGCAATGAGACTTCAGTGGGGGTGGGAAGGTATTTAAAAATACAGGAGAATTGAGGAAACAAAAGGGAGAGCAAGGATTACAGTTATAAACCAATCCAAGAGATGTTTGTAAAAAAAAAAAAAAAAAAAAAGATTTTTTAATGTGGATTGTTACATAAAGGAAATCTGAGGATAGTGGGATGATGTAGGTGTCTTTCTTTTTTTTCCCATCCCACAAACTCTGGTATTCTATATTATTGGGAAAGGCTGGGAATGCAAAAGAAATTGTATTCTTTGATGACAGGCCTCACACTAAACCAATCTAACAGGGAATTGTATTAGGACAACTTAAAGTACCACTCATGGCTAGATTAAAGTGAAAGTTCTTGAATAATTTCCTCCTTCACTTCAGAGAAAAAAACCCTTATCTCCCAGAAAAATCAAAACAGGGAAAAAAACACTCATCTGCTTTATACCTAGTTCTGTGTTGTAGGCTAAGTTGTAAGGAGGATGTTTATAGCAAGGAGGCACTAATGTATTCATTGGAACCCAAAGTGTTCTCTGAAAAATACTGAAGTACAAAAGCAATTACCATTAATCATTATATACAATGAAAGTAGCATTATCATCAAGTGGTAGTGAGCGCCTTCTGAAATAATACATTACCACCTTGGATTAAAGAGCAACTTCTGCATTGCTATTGCTGTTATCTCATGAATGCTTATGCCTTTCTTTGTTTTTTTTTAATGTTTTTCTGTCCAAGTGGGTTTTGGCCTTAGTAAAGAGCATGGTTTTCCAACAGAGAAAGTTAATTTTCCATAATAATGAAGAGCATAGCTACTGCAACCTTTGGGTGTGCAAACTGGAAATATTTGCTGAAAGCCCTCAAATAGGCTTTTGCAAAGGGAGGCAATGGCTTCTGCCCAAGTGAAATTCAGCTACCATGCAGAGAAGCAGTGCCAGCTCTCTGTATCTCTATACCCTGCCAATTACTTAAGCAGACCATAGGCCAAGGGCTGCTCTTCGGTATAAAGCATGTGGAGTTGGCCTCCGTGCAACTTGTAGTTAATCCTAGCACAAGTTAAGAACAGTGAGAGGAACCTGGGGCAGCAGAATTCAAGGAAGACTCAGTTAAAGAAGCAGGAACTTTTATCTGATGATGAGCCAAGGAATGTCAAAGGAAAATCATCTGGAACATATTTTTCACCCTATAATTGAATATCACTTTATATGGCTTAGTGACATCAGTATATCTTGTGAATTTGGAACCTAACCAGCAGTAGCTGAAGCAGTTGCAATAATGCCATAGGCAAGGAGCACTGTTGGCTTATAGGAAAGTTCAGTGTCACTGATGAGATGAACTGCATAGAAATTTGCCCTGGAAATAACAGCCTCTCCTGTAGCTGCCCCATACATTTTGTCAGAGTATCTAGGGTATGTTCTGTTGTGCTGCCTGAGTGGAAGTGAGCTGGTGCAGAGAAGGCACAGGAGATAACAAACACCAAGCTATGGATGTGGAATCATGCCTTAATTTTTTTAATCCCTAGGTGTGCAAGAAAGCCCAAAGCCTTTGTGCACTGCAGGCTGTGTTAGTTAAATCACTGAAAGAAGATGCTGTGCTCCTTCTCTGACCTCAGCACAGCAGTTAAGGGAAAGCTCATACTACCACTTCAAGAATTCATCCTGTGGATGTGCCTCTAAGCACATTCTTTTTACCTGTTTTCTAGCTAGTTTGGGGGTCTGTTTATTAAAAGCCTGTTACATTCAGGCAGAGTGGTCTGCTTAATTTTAGCCAGGGGCAGTTGTAGATGAGTGACTGCCTGACATGATGCTTGCTATGCTGGAAGAAGCTTGGGAAATGACTTTGCTGTTTTTATCTCTCTGCTTAGCCCTTTACCCGTCCAGATTCTCTTAAAAACCTGAATTAGGGAGGGTTTGTTCTGTTAAAAATGTGCATTTCAGTGCTATGGAGCTGGAGAGAAAAAAATAATACGGAAAACATTTCTCCTTTCAGGCGATGCATTATGCACATAAATCTTTTGCATTTCTACCTATCTCAGTAATCACATCTTTATGTTTATACAAACATCTTTTATTCCAGGGAATTATTTAAATCAACTCCAAAATTCAAGTTTACCAGAATGAGAACAGCAGCTGTGTTTAGCATCTCACTAAGACATTGCACAACATCTTAGGATTGGATAGCATTATCAGATGTTTAATTTCACCCTATGTAAACCACGTTTCAAGGAATTCTAAAATTTCTGTACATTCTTACTGTCAAGAGGCAGCTTTGATGATTTTTCTTTACTCTGGGCTTATTAGAGCTCAGTATTACCTCTATGCTAATGTATTAGCCTATCCCTGAAGAACAGTAATGTAAATACTATGAAATCATAGAATAGTTTGGGTTGGAAGGGACCTTAAAGCTCATCCAGTTCCAACCCCCCTGCCATCAGCAGGGACACCTTCCACCAGACCAGGTTGCTCAAAGCTTCATCCAGCCTGGCCTTGAACACTTCCAGGGAGGAGCATCCACAACTTCTCTGGCCATATATTTTGTTGTATTACTACAGCAGTAGGACAAACCAGTTGTGTTTTCCAGAGTCACTGAAGTTCTGAGTAAATGATCAGATCTTGTATGTTCTTGTCTGTCACTTCCATTTTATTTACAGCCTGGCACCTCCAAAATTGTTTCTAGAGCAAATGTTCTCTTGTATGATATGAAGAACTGCATGTATGACAAGTACAAAAATCTCCAGAGATTTTTTGAGGTATTATAGCTTTAAGTAAATTGAGAATTCAGAAAAGGTATAGATGCCTGTTAGAATCTTTCTAGCACATCTCCTGCATTTAATATAATAGACGCAAGAAATTTGTTGCAGATATTTGCCCTTGCATGTTCAGCTTTTGATAATGTCCATATGAAAAATAAATTACCGATATGGCACAAAATGAATGTAGTGTTTATCTAAAATGGGCTTTGCCATGACTTTGCATTGACTTTTCAGAGACATTGTTTTCTTGTCTTCCTGTAAATTTCATAATTCCAATTGAGATTTAGTTTTGTACCGCTAATACACTTAGCTAGTGCATTTGGATTTGTCAGCCATCGCTTGTGTTAACTTCCTTTCCCTCATTTCAGTGTTGTTCCATTCCAGCTGTGTGGGTATTTGTGTGTGTGTAGCTGGAGATAACAGTGAAACAAAACATTACTGACTAAAAAAAGTATTAATACTTTGTTCATAATTAGAAAGGATATTATTTGTCCCCAACTAGGTTTTAACTTAATTCAGTCTAATATTCCCTCCAAAATTGCAACACTCTGAAAATCTTCCACTTCAAATATTTAATGCTAACTAATAATTTAGACATGAGGATTCAAGAGTACAAATTAACTTTGCATGAGTTCTCTTTAAGGATCTACAACAAATTTTAAACCTTTCACAGTACCTGAAACTTTTAGGTGTAGCCAGTGTACTCCTGACCCATTTAAAGAGAAACTTGAGATGCTTCTTGTTGGAGGGAATAGCTAAATATCCTGTGTAAGTCGCAATTAATTCTGCTATGTTTAGATTCGATTCCTTCTCTCTCTCTCTCTCTCTTTCTTTTTAATAAAAATTTTAACAAAGTGCTCATCTCTGGGAAGGAAGTTAATTAGAGAAAGGTCCTCTGTGGTCACCTGTGGTCTGAAACTATCTGACATTTAAATTTTGTAGCTTCTGCAGAATATTACCTTTCTTTAATTCCTTTAATTTATTTGTATTTTGGCTTTTGGCTTCTATGTTAAGCATTGTGTAAACAGAGAACAGGAATTAATTCCTTTCCTCTGCTATTAGATACATGTGAATTATTTAATATGGAAATTCCTGTTATTTCTGAGCACCCAATGTAAAGGTCAGGATATTTATAAATCACAACTGAGCTGTTCTTTCTTGCACTTTTTGATAAGTGAATTGAGGAGGATGAACCCAACTCCAATTCATGTCTCACCTCTGTGGCAGGCATCTTATGCCCTCTTAGAGGCAGGGATGTTATACCCATGCAGACCATTGACTCACTCAGGGTTTCTTAAGGTGCTTGTTGCCACAGTGCAGCCAGCGCCATAACCTTCCTCTCTCTGAACAAGTGGAGATTGCCACCTAAAAAGTGATGTGTTTCACATTCTCTTTCCTTTAAAACAGGGTTCTGTGATAGTATCTAGCAGAGATGCAGCACTTCAAAAGGAGATGTTCCAAATTATATAATCTCTGATGTTTAGCTCAAAACCTGTGCCTAGATACCAGATTCTGTAGGGCTGTAACATAGCACTGCACTGCGTGGTGATGCCCTTCAGGATCCAGAGTTAGGAATTACACCTTTTGCCTGCTGCTGGCTTGGAGGTGGTGTGTAGAAATTGGAGTTTGGACTGAAGGGATAACCCAAGGTCTGAGAGTAAGTGGATGCCTGAAGCATTCAAATAGAGCAGGTTCAGTAGAAATAGCTGCGGTTAATGGGAAATGGGCTAATAGCCAATGCATACTGGTAAGGCAATGAGGCTGAAAGGGAAACCAGGCTGAAAGGGTTGAGTACCTCTGTGGTGGGGGAGGAGGACATTGCAGGAGGATTTGTGCTGTGCTGTGAGTCCATTTGTGTCTCTGGAGAGAAATGGAAGCAAAGAGGCTGTTCTGTGGATGAGGACACAGCTGGCTGGTCTGAGGACTTTAAAAAGAAAAGGAAAAAAAAATAATCTGACAGACTTCTGATTTGTTTCCACTGCTCTTCAGGGATCTGTGATATCTGTGCATATTAAGAACAAAGAAAGCAACACTTAAAAAATACTTTGATAGGGAAATTGTGTTTAACCATGAAATAATTCAGTAAATCTTGCAGTTTCAGCTGGTGGTTTTAGGTACAAATCAGTTTTTTGAGATTTTTGTCTTCACCTTGTTTCTCCTTTAAGATCCATAAGTACTACAAGAAAAATGGTTTATATGACAACAGTACAAATATTGCCAAAAATCTGTTTATTTCCTGGGAATGGTAAGGATGCAGTTATATGCAGTATAGTATTAGCTGTTATTCAAATACATCGCTGTTTCTTTCTCTAAGTAGTGTTCAAGGCAAATGTGTTGATCTTTCTTTTGACATTTTGCTACCTCCTCTGGAGTACGGTGTGTGAGGGTTCTCTGTTGTGCAGTTTTTTTGGTTTTAAGTTGGTCAGATCTAGGGGAAACGGATGGGCAGAAGAGAGGCCAAGTCATGTTGAAGTAAAAATGTACAAGCAGCATGATATGTATATCACCTTGTGGACTCTTTCCCAAACCACATTTAATGGTGTCTACCCTAAGACTTCCAGGTTAAGAGGAGGTTAGTGTGAATTGTCACAGGTAATAAATTGTTAGAATTGCTGAGAAGAGCAGAAACAGATAGAAGATGCATTTGACTGCAATTTGGTGTATTTGTTTCATTAAGCCATGTTTTCCTACTCTATTGTCTTCCACAAGGCATTTTTCAAAATTCTCCATGTGATTGCTTGGCTGAATAAAGCATCCCATCAAGCTGGAACAGCAGTGACATTGTGTTACATTTTGTGCTGAGGCATTGATGAGGCTTGATTCATGTGTTCTGACAGAGCGATCAATGGAGTGTGCTTCCTTGAAAAACTGCAGTTTACAGGACAAGCACAGCTTTCACAACAAAGTGCCTTTGTATTTGATTTGTTTGTAAATATGCCTGGATTGCATGTGTAAAGAATTAGAAATCATGAGCACTTTGGGGATCCTGGTGATGTTAGAGGATAGGATCTTATCATCATATTCACAGGTCAAGGGTGCAAGAGAACAGAACCAATGGGTGATAATATGCTTTTAGCACTGAGTTAGGATTGGGGTTTTACAGCAATTGTAGTCCTAAATCAGATTGGAGATTGATGATAAAAAGCCTTCAGATGGCTCTGTGAACTAATCTTTGAGTTACCTGATGCAGGTCTAGAGTGACCCATATGAAAGCTCCTGTCACTAGGGGAAAGAAAGAATTTCCATTTTTGTGCTCCTAGACTGCTTGTTTGTTTGACATTGGCCAAATGTCTGGCAGGGTTATTGTGATATGAGTGTGCTGTCAGTAAGAGCCACTAATATATGCAGCATCAAAACTATTTTAGCAGTGAGAGGGGAACTGTAACTGTCACACTTGAAGATTAGCAACACTGTCCCCTCTGGGCAGTAGCATTACTGTTTGCTGGGGAATTGAGGTATCCCAGGACTTTCCTTTGGAAGAGACAGCCAAGGCTCAAGGAGAGTGTCAAGCCTGAGAGCCAAGCATGTGAAGAGCCAGAGGCTTAATGCTGCAAGCTGCTGCATGGAAGTGAGAAGTCCTGAAGGCTTGTCAGCGTGGCACGTGCAAGCCAGTGGCCAAATGGCTCTTGCCGTGCTTGTGCCCAACGGGGTGTTTACATGCATGGCCTCCCACTATGTCTGTGAGCCCTTGGGATGCAGATGCTTTGACACCTTCTGAACCTTTTAATGGCAGGAGGACCTATAGAGGACAGAAATTACAAATATAGTCAATTGGTAGTAATTCTGCTATTTATTTTCAAAAAACACTGAAGCAGCACAGTAGCATACCAGCTGACTGATTTCTAAGGTAATTCTTCTGGGAGACTTTTTTACTGGAGAAAGACAAGGGAATATTCTTATGGATCACATTGTAGAGGATGTTCTCTTCATAATGACAACAGGGAAAAAAGTATATGAGATAAGATTAAGAGACACAGGTCACTTGAGTGGTCAAGGCTGGTGCTGACAGGCAATTGAAGGGGGCAGGTTGAAAAACATAGGAGAAAGGAGATGAGAAATCTAGACAGTGCAAAACCCTTCATTCTTAACAGAGCAAGATTGGTGGGCACTGTGCTGAAGGAAACCTCTCTTGTCTGCACATCTTGTTTCCCAGTAACTTAAATGAGAAATCATTTGAAGAGGCTTTCTTGTAAGTTTAGCAGTGCATTGTATACCGTGCTGTTTCTGCAACCTGTGGAGCCTGTTCTAATGCATCTTATTACTTCCAGACAGAATAGGAAGAGCAGTCATTTCCAGAAATGAGAGCACTCTGTATAATTATGGGGAAGGAGTTATGCATAATATATACACATTTCAAAAATAAAGATTATTTGCTCTGCAGATATCCACCCACTATTAACTGAGTGAATGCAAGAATCTGTCCAGTGGCCAGCAAACAGGAATTAAAACAATGATGAAGGTGGGGATCTTGTCATGGATGATGAGAAGGAACTGTCAAAAAAGAAACTGAGAAAATTCCTTGGCTGCCAGTGAGTTATTAAAGATGAAAGCTTAGAAAGAGAACATTGTGTATAAAGATGTTATCATTGAGAAAGAGGGATGCCAAGTTGGAGGGAAGGAGGGGAAGAGAGATCTACCCAAGCAGTGTCAGTCAGTTGAGTGGCACATGAAAAAGAGATGCAAGGAGGCCTCATTTATTCCACCTGGTAAAAACATCAGGTAAGGAAAACTTGTAAATGTGTAAAGGGAGAGATAGAGGGAGAGGGAGATAAATGTAAAGGTGATCAGAGATCCCAGATTAGCTCAGACATCCTTAAATACAAGCCCTGTCTTGCCATCTGGAAACCTTTGGAATGTCATTTTGTCTCTGATTTTGGAGGGAGGGTAGTAGCCAGCCTCTCACACACTGGCAGGCGATCAGAAGACAGAAGCCCTGTCTCAAACCGTGTTACACATCCTGCTGTCACAGTGTGCACGCCCCATGATCACAGCTGGCACTCACGGTGTGTTCTCCAGGACCGTATCTATATTGATTTATGTAACAGACATACCACTAGCATCAGGTCTTGTGGCCTGACAGAGGGACTGTGTAAAACCCAGGGTAAAGCTTCTCCCCCACACTGATTTTTATGGGATTTTTTCATTTGGTTGGTTGTTTTTGTTTGGGTTTTTTGGTTGGTTGGTTGTTTTTTGGTTTTCCTAGCTATCCGATTTTAGGGACTCTTTCTGCTAACTTTGTGCTCTAGGTGCTATGTGCTTTGTTTTTAATGATGGTATTGAAGGGATAAGTAATGCCTTGTTAAAATAAAGTTTCTTTCTGAATTGTTTTAGGCATTTATGATTGTCAGTAGTTCCTAAAGGAAAAATGCTACTCTTAAATTCTAGTATCAGCCAACCTGGTTGTTCTACTACACCTCAGAAACAAGGTGATGCTCAGAGGACTTGTCCAGAGTGGCTGAACTATGTGGTTTTAGCCAGAATGTCATGGTCAAAGCCAGGCTGGGTCTCCCAGAAACAGACTGAACTGAGTCTAAGCTTGGCACCTCTTCACTCCCTGCACTGATAAGCAGTGTGTGAAACTTTATCTGAAGGTACTTTGGGTAGGGTTAGTTCTTGTTTGGAGTTCAGATGTACTTTATTTGTTCTCAGTCTTAAATATTGTCATTCATTAGCCTCCCTACTTCCCTTATATAGAGCTGGTCTCTTCTGCTTTATGCCTGTTACCGTAAAGTTGCTGGTACTGAACTTCTCTTAGTTATTTTTAAATTGTTCCCCTTTTTTCCTAACTACTTTTAGTATTTGAATACTTGGTTACAGCACTTGTAGTGTATGACTTCAGCTTTTCTTCCCTTCTGTGCAAAATAGCAGATAGTAATCTCTTCAAAAGTGTGGAAATTTTTAAGTAACTCCAGTTCCATTTGCATTGAGGAATCTAAATCCCATGAAAGTCAATTGGATTTATTCTCCAAGTGTTTCAGTCACACTGGCAAATGATGTCTAAGTTGTCTGGGTGTTCAGCTGTTGCAGATTTCACCAGCAATTAGATGTAGATCCTTGAAAGGTGTGCTTTAGGTTCAGACCCTCAACTTTTTTGCTTAGGTGTGTTTTCTGTCTCACATTGCTATGGAAGAAATCAGTTTACACTGTTGTTGGGAAATTCTTTTGGCATCCTGGTCTCTCTGGTAAATGAGATCCACGCACACTCCATCTCTGGAGGCCAGCTGCCTGTGGAACATCGCTGCCCTGAGACACCCTCTCAGCAAAGTTCTAAATATAGTGGAGAGTTCACGTGAAAGCTTTCAATAAACTTGTCCCTCTTCCATGCTAGCATAGCTGAATGCCATCTAGCTCTCCTAGTCTTTCTTTCTAAGGCAATTGCACTATGACTTTAATAATATTTTCCCTTTCTTCTGAGTGCTCTCCAGTCTGCTAATAGTTCTTTGGTAATGACAGTGCTCAGCACAGGGCATAGTATTCCAGGTGTGATTGCACCAACAGCATATTTTTCATTCAGCCATATCATTAGTCATCACTGCAGTATAGAGGGCAAACAGAGTGACTTTTCCAGTCCAGACAGTTTTAGTCATATATTGAGCCTGGCATGTAGAAGCGTGCACCCTGTAAAGGACCAGGCTCACAATTTCATTATCAAACCTACCTCCTTCTTCCAGCCAAACACTCGTGGATAAATAGGATTCTGTGCTTTGCCATTTTACTGCTGCGTATTAATATAGATTCCCCTGTGGGGACTGAGAAGCTGATACTCAAGTGAATGTAGTTAAACCACTTTTTCCATGATTATAATGAGGAGGACCTGGTGAGATCACAGGAAAGCAAGCCACACATACAGGGCATTTTCTGCAGTTTATATTAAAATTATAAGTAACTGCAGAAAAACAGGGTGTTTGGGAGATTAAAAGTGTGCATTATTTCCTTTATGGCATTGCTTCTTCTGAACTGGCAGTAGCATTGCACTATTTATTCTCTGCAGGGCATCAAGCAGAGGTTGGGAAAGTGAATGCCTATTCCCTAAAGCAATTTGTTTTAGCAATGCTGTTGAAACACAGCTTAGAATTGTCTTTAATATGAATGCAAAGCTGGAACCACTTAAAAAGGCAGATGGAAGATTTTCCAGACCTATAAACCTGCCTCCTTCATGTTTGGCTTGTGTGTGCATCATGTCTCCTGCTCCTGGCAGCTTAAGCTTGTTGTGACACATTGGTTTTTACCTGGACCATGCTGGGAATGGCTGCTTTGATATGAGGACTTATTTTGCTCTTCCTGTTGTATGAGTTTCAGTTCAAAATCCACAGGACTGTTTCTGCCTCACTGTTGACTGGCTTTTAGCTTGCACAGGGGAGTGGCACCTGAATAGGGCTGAACAGATTGTTCATCATCCGAGATTGAATAGCCAGAGCAGTAGATAAGAGCAGTGATTACAGACACAAGCTGGTTCACATTCAGTGTAGACCTTGTCCTTGTCTCCAAATGTGAAAGGCTGCCTAGTTTCTGTGGGACAGGATACTTCTTTTCTGCCCAAGAAGCTGACAGCAGGTTAGTTAAGAAAAAAAAATAGTAGATTTCCTTTGTTTTAAAGAACAAAAAGAATTCTGGTGACAGCCTAGTTTTCATAAAAATAACTGAGAGCCTTCATTAATTTCTCATAAAAGTAGCTGAGGGCCTTCATTAATTCCTTATTGGGCCAGCAGGCACGTTCCATACTTTGCTTTAGTTTAACATACTGCTTGCACATAGTTGAAGGTTAAGATGCCTGTTTTGTTTTTGTCTTGATTTCTGCTGAAGTAATCTACTACTTGTAAAAGGCAAAATGCAGGAGAGGGAATCTTGTAGGCATGTTTTCTTGCAAATGTGCTGAATTTCATACTGCTTTCTGTTAGAAACTGCAGGCAACTTCTAACCCTCGTGGTAGCAGGGAAAAGGCTAGAAATACAGTAGAAATCGTCCTTACCTTGTATACATTTCATAAAATAATCGTCTTGGAATTGCTGAATGTTATGAAAATTGGTTGTTGACAGATTCTAGAGCAACCTGGATTATTGATGTTAACAGTGGTACCCGAGTTACTCATAACAATCCATTTCTCAGTGGTCCTCATCCAGGCAAGTCAGCTCAAAATTAATTTTGCCCTGCGACAGGATAAGCTGCCAGGGCAGGATCCCAGAATCACAGAATGGCTGAGGTTGGAAGGGACCTCTGAAGGTCATCTAGTCCAACCCCCCTGCTCAAGCAGGGACTCCTAGAGTACATGAACCAGGATTTTGTCCAGATGGTTTTTTAATATCTCCAGGGTGGGAGATTCCACAACCTCTCTGGGCAACCTGTCCCAGTGCTCAGTCACCCTCACAGTAGAGAAGTTCTTCCTTATGTTCAGGTGGAACTTCCTATGCTGCAGTTTATACCTGTTACCTCTTGTGCAATGAGAAGAGTCTGGCCCCGTCCTCTAGACACTCTCCCTTTAGATATTTATACCTGACAGAAAGTCAGTGCTTACCAACATGGCCATGGGGAGGTCGGTTGTTCCCACACTGGCTGTCTGTATTCAATGTCCAGTATGAGTTCTCCTGTTGGAACAACAACCCCAAGGAAGAGCATAGGTGTATTTGGTCCTATGTGACAGCAGAGAGGTGTGTTAAGCAACCTGTTAGCCTCTTAGTGCGTTTAAGATCCTCTTTCATACTGCCAGGCCCATGAAGGGTTGGAGCACTTTCTCTGGTCACCTGCATAGAGCAAGCCCAAGTTCTCAATAAAACAGTTGGAAGTCATGTCTGACAAGTCTCTTGATGGGACAGAGAAGCCCAATTGTACTGAATAGCACCATGTGTCTCCTGGCCTGGCCCAGCCTGTTGTGTCTTGTCTGACCTTTAGCTTTTGCCTCATTTTGGGTGCTGGGAGGTAGAATTCATGATTGCTGGTCCACAGCATGGCTCTTTTATATTTTGTATAGTTTCTTTCAAATTGCTCTTTCATGGCTGGCTGAGTTGGGTAAGTTACAATCTGCAGCTTAATTCAAGCTGTAGAAAGACCCATCCTGAGGATCAAAGGGTCTGTGATTAAACACTGGTGAAAGTATATGTGATGGGATGTCTATTGTTGCTGGTAATAAAATGTATTTTTGCCCAGGTTTATATGTTTAAGAAGCCTAATTTACAAAATTATAAAAATAGTGTTTATATAGTTCTAATCTTCAATCAATAGAGGCACAGTTTTTTGTTATGTTCAGTATTTTGGATGTTTTGCTTATCATGTTTGAACAGGTCTGAGATCTGACTGTACCGTACATTAAAACTACACAGACTTGTGGCTTTAAAGATGACTGCAGCATCCTTTCCCTCCTGTCCGAAAGCATTGGATGGATGCATATAGAGGATGTGAAGGTCAGCCAGGTTTTCTTAGAAATAGGGAAAATATTAGAGGCTTTTGCTTGGCACATGGTTTATGCTTTAAAAATCAGGTTTTTGTGAAAATAATCCTGATGAGCATGTTTGTCATGTATCTTCAAATCATACAAATGCTTTTATACCCTGTGGGCTTTCAAGCCTTTCTTTTTTAAATACTCTGTAGCCTGTATTGAAGTAATCTCCAACACTAGGATTTTGACTGCAGAGAAAATAATTGCTTCTTAAATGATCCTGACCTGTAGCTGAATATAAAGTTATACTGGCACTACTGTTTTTTTTTTCCCCTTAGCCTTTTATATCCGTCCTTCCATTTTATTGCTTCAGTTATCTGCATCCACCTTGCAGTGCTATCAGAGCTACAGGTCTTATTTTAGATTGGGTCTCACTCCTGATAATTAGAAATTTTAGCCTAATGGACAGTGGCCATTTTTTTCCCTCTTTTTGTTATGTCTAAACAGAGGATGAGAGGGGTTTTTTTTTAAACTGGAATGAGATAAGAGGAAATAAAGAGATGGGGAACTGGTTAAATGATGAGGCTTGTAAAGCCCTGCTTTCTTTATCATCCCCTTAGGCTGTTCAGAGCAGAAATTGGATGAGTAAGAGTAGTGGTGGTTATATTAATAAGTTACACTTTGTATTATTTTGCATATGAGCCTTATAGGAGGTCCCTGAGACCTTTACCTGCATTTGATGGATTGAAAGAAACAGTAACAGCACACTGGAAAGACTCATCCTTTTAAAGAGCTGTGGAACTGTACAACAGTTGGTCTTCAAAACATTGCAGGCAGAGGACTGTGCTGGTTTTTTCAACACAAACAAAAGGAGAAGCACGGCTTGCTGTCTCACTGACTGACTCTACTCTGGCAAGCTTTCTTAAATGAGACAGGAAGGTAGCTGAACAGTAGCTCTCCAAGAAAATGGCTATAAAATTTCTTTTATATCAATATCCCTGTGCTTGACTCCAATTCTTTCTGCCTTTCCAGCTGGCATGTTTACTGCCTGAGCACCTACAGAAGGTGTAAGGAGAGCAAGGCATGCCAGGTTGCGTCTGGAGAAACTCCAGCCAATTCTCCTGGCTTCTAGTATCTTGTTCCCATTTCTACTGATAGCTTGGGTTCCTGTCCCACCCTACTTTCAGTAATCTCTTTCCTGCTCTTGCTTGTTGGCAGAACTCCACCCTACCAGATCTTTTTCATTTCTATTATTCACCCTGTTACTGCTGCTGCTCCCTAGCACATGCCTCCCTGAGGGTCTGAAAATCTCACCCTGTCTTGTTCACAGCAGCTGTTCTCATTCCAGGAGTCTGTGTGAGGGCAGCTAGCATCGCCTGCTTTAAAGAAAAGTGCTTTAATCATCCTGAGTGACAAGGAATAAAAGTCATTTTTTCTTAACCTCCTCCTCGTGTTGGGGAGGGTTACTCTGCAATGCCTATTACTTAATTTGTAGGCTCATATGTTTATATAAATAGCCTTTAACTTGCTCTTCTTCTGTCTGTTGCACACATACATCCTGTAAATGTGTGCAAATAGATCCATGTGAATATGAATCCATATTAGTTCAACTGTTAATTTCCGTTATTTGGTAAAATTTTATTAAAAATGGTTCCAAATATCTCTTCCACTGCTTGCATATCTGTCAAAAATGACTGGCATTCCATCACTCAGAAACTATTCTATCTTCAGTTGTTTTCTTTCTGTAAATGTATAATAACAGAGGCTGGCTCAGAAAACCTGCTGGGACAAAATTCCATCAAAAATACAACTTACAATGAAAATGGATAAATTTGCTGAGTTGGATACACATCACCATAGTGCCATGTTCTCATAATAAAGACTCTGTTTAGATTTTCCTCAGAAATTACTTTGGAATTTGTATTTTATTTCTCAATCATACTACAATATAATAGTGTAGAAATCAATTGGCTCTGAATATTTTAGTCATCAAACATTTTCCTTTGACAATTTTGAAACACTCGATCTTCATTCCTGCCAGAAAGCAGTGAGGTAGCAAAGTATCAAAATCCTTCTTGAAACATATTACAACCTCTTCATGTTAATAAATCCTGATCCTGCAGGCTTAATTCAGGCTGCGCTCCTTTAATTTCAGAGCTCACATGAAATCCAAGATATCATGTTCTCATGAAGTACAAACAGATGGGTGAAACGCCACTGATTTGTAATATGAAACGTTACCCACCAGCCATCTAGGCAAATTAATTTTCATAGTGTGTGGAACTGTTCCATATTCTTCTTTGCAAGTCACATTAGTTGAAAGCTCTTGAGCCCATTCATTAGTGTTTGAGCAGTCTTTTTTTTTCCGGTACTGATCCTATGTCAGGCTGCAACTCTTCTGATTTAGTTTCTAGTGATCACCAGTTTTAACTCTAATGAATTTTGGATAATTGAAGAACAGAATTCCATGTGTGAAGTTGTCCAAAAATGGCTGAGTAACTGTCTAGCAGAGAAACTCATCTTAACTGCCTCTCAGAGTCTAGCCCTGACTGGAAGTATTCTTGCTGGATTTACACTGTCCATTTGAAAAAAATGGCAGCTCTGCTTTCACCATCAGACTAAAACCAATTATGAACTATTTTAAGCTAATGGCTTTAACACAAAAGAAATGAATCTGATTTTTTTTTTTTAAATACTTCTGACTAATATTCTGTCAGCTAGGCATTATAATTAATCTTAATTCACATAAGAGGTAAAAAGGCATTTTTCAGTATTGGAGTCTTTGTAAAAGCTCTCTGCTTAAATGATTGAGTCTTAACCTCTCCAGAATGAGTCTGTGGTGTTCAGTGCCGTTCTAGCTCCATGTCAGAGTGTGTAAGTTAACTCCTGCTTGGCTTTTCTTCCTTTTTTTCCCCAAATAAGGGTCTAACATTGAAGTATGTCAAACACATTGAGGCTACCTAAAGAAAAATAAAAAAATAAGAAAATTAGATGCTGGTAGATTTGTAATCTCTGATGCTTCTTCTACAGTATCTGCCACTGCTGCTTGAGCTGCTGCTTCTGCTACCACTGGTTATAGTACAAATATTGGCAGTTTTAGATAGAACAATATTTTAATGGTAATTTCTCCTTTTGAAGATTGTGGCTTATACACAGGTGTCTTGTATGCCAGAACATATGATATATTCAACCACATATCTCTAGGACCATGAATGGTGTTAAAGATGGATGGGTATTGTCTTACTGAAACATCAGAAAAACATAATGAATCAATTTGCTCTCCCTAGAACATCAATTTAAGAGCACTGGCTTTTCGGCATGGAAAAGATCATCTAATCCAAACACCCCTGCCATGGACAAGGACATCTGGTCTAGTGGAAGGTGTCCCTGCCTATGGCAGGGGACTTGGAAGTAGATGATCTTTAAGGTCCCTTTCAACTCAAACCATTCTATGTAACTTCAGTGTCCTACTTCCAATTCAGACAAGTGTCCCTGGCTCTCCTTCCTCTCTCCTACTCCAGGCATCAGATCTGCCCTGTGTCTGGGCATGAGGAGAATTTATTTTCTCAAATTATGAGTTTTCTCCTTTTAGCTTTATCTCTTTTTGCTCCATGTCACTGGACATACTTGACTGGATATAGTAATGGCAGTTGTAACCATACAAATAGAAGAGTTTGTGTTGAGATTTCACACCAAATCTCTTCATTTTAGGGATAGTACAGATATGTGTCAGGGCTGCAGAAAAGCTGACAGTTCACAAAGGAAGTGCACCTACTTTCTGTATAAATTTGCAAGCTTGTAATCGGGTTAGAATAGTCAGATCTCATGGGATTCATCAGTGCATAATTCCAGGCAGACTCAAGCTTAAACCTGATAAAGAAAAAAGATGGAGTCATTGTCATGGGGTACAGGAGCAAGGAGCACAGGAACTGTTTTGCTCATTCTGCATCTCTAGTATGGCTGACTCTGAAACTGGAGTCCTGTGATCATTAGCAGTTAGGACTCTCCATGTGGGAGAGAATTTCAATGCTTAGTTGTTCTTAGCTTGCTTCACAAAATTAAAGACAAAAAAGTGCACTTGGGTTTGTGGCTTCTCAGGACAATGAAATCCATACTTGATATTTTTCCAAGACCTGAGAAGACATATAGAGTATACCTAAATTCTATCCATCCTACAGATGATGGAGCAGTCCTGGAAAAGTATGGATATTCTGATTGTTTTCTCCTGCAATTTATGAGTAAATAGATAGATTATTTATGTAGTGGTATTCTAAGAAATAATGCTCTAAGAAAGCATCATTGTCCCAGCTCCATCCAAAGTTTACATCAAGAGTTAAGAGCCAGGAATGTAATTCCTTTCTTTATTTTCCCCAACTGCACATCAAGCCCAGTTGCAGAGGTAAGAGAGAAGATACAGACTTTTAAAATGTACAAATAATTCATTCTTCCGTTGTTAAAGTTGTTTGGTTGCTCATTTGCAGTAATTTTGGACCTTCTACATAGGACTAGGTGAACATCAAGAGACACGCTACACAGTTTATTCATCTTGGTTGGTGCCTTTTTCAGTAAGTGATGTTCAGAAAGTCTGCTGCCCATATGTAGAAACAGAACCTGATCCTCCTGTTTCTATCAGAAATACGCTTGTCTGCTTAGATACAGTATAACCTTACCTACTCAAAGTCTGGAAAGAAAGATCTACATCTGCTGTAAACTGTCACTGAAAAAAGCTGAGGAGCAGGTCCTGGAATCCATTTTGCATTTTAGGGCAGTTCATAAAAAGAAAATAGACTTACATTTCACTGTAAGCTTTTTGGCTGTCTGACAGTTGAAGATGACCAGTTAAGCAAATAGAAAAGGTGATGAAAAACTGAGTTTAGAGATGGTTTTGTTCAAAGTGAAAGGAGAGGAAAGGGCAATACCTTAGTTACTAAGGCAACTGTTTGTTTAATGCTAAATCATTTCCTCATTGAAGGGAGCAGCTTCTGTTTCAAATTAATTTCCTAAGCTGCTGTTCCACTGTTCACTCTTTCCCTTTACCGTGTTTCATGATAAGCACAATCCCTTGCCAGCATCTATTTTCCAGCTCCCCTGTAACCACTGAGCTCTATTTCTCAGTGAGTGGTCAGGGTGCAGGTACGAGGCAGAGATTATGTGATCCGTAGCCTTGGTTCTAATCCATCAGCAACTGCACAGCAGGAGCCTCTACCTAAGATGGGAATGGCTGCCACTAGTTTACTAGAAAGCTGCATAAATGTACCGTCACCATAGAGAGAGAGAGGAAGAAAGAATAAGGTTGGTCAGGGTTCATCCCTCTGATTATTTTCAAGCAGAGACAGTGATGATCAGCAAAGTAGGTCTTCTTAGACCAGGCACTCTACCACTTCCTGAAGAAAACATGATGGAAAATCTCACAGGTTACCATATTAATCTCTAGCCTAATCTACTCAGCACATTCACAAATATATTTCAAACTCTTTGGTTTTATTTCTACTCTTTCCTCATTCATTTTATCATTTAAGAGTTTAATTCAAGTTCAGTATCTATGTTGTAAGTTGTTCAAATGTGCTCCATTTCCTGATTCCTACTTTGGAAACTTTGTATTTTAAACTAATCATAGATTGCATGATTGAAAATCCTTATTGGATGTGTGTGTGGGTTTGTCTATTTTTTTATTTTTTTTTTTTAATTTCAAGATATGGTAACTATGTTTCTGAAAATATGAGAATTTTAATTTTCAGGAGAAAAGGAGGTTTATATAATTTTTCATTCACAATATTGGTATTGATGTTTTAAGAATTGCAGGCATTCTTATTTATTGATCAGCATATGTTTCTCAATATCAAATAACTTGATTTCATAAATATTAATGATCTGAATATGGTGGTTTTATTTATGAAAATATTCATGACTCCTTCTCTGGAGTTTTATAATTCAATCAGTTTTAGCATCTATTAAGGAAGGAATTTAGATGAAGAGAGGAATTACCCATATGTAAGAACATAGTGAGAACATATGTCAGAACTAGTGTTAAAGCTGCATTTCAGAGGTCCAGAAGTGTGGGGTAAAATGATAACTGCCAAAAGTCAAGCTGAGGCAGATCTTGTAAAGGAAATTTAAGTAAATTGTGAGAGATTTTTCCAACCATGGAAATAAAAAGAACAAAAAAAAAAAAAGAGAGACACTGTGCACTGAGGATGAGGATAGAATTAAAGATGATGTCATTTCCCATTTTAAATAGTTTTCTTTATTTTCTTTGAAGTTGAATGTGGAGGAGGGAGAAAGAAGAAAAGGATAGAGGACATGGATAATGGGAAGAAGGGAATGGAAATTTCCACAACTAAGATATGAAAAATAAACTTTGTGATCTCAGTTCACTCCAGCTCACAAGGACTCTTCATCTTAGACACCTGAAGGGACTGGCATACAAAAAGGGATGTCTAGCACAAGGATTTTGTCCAGTGGAATCAAGTCATAGTGGGCTTTTACAAATAGAGAACAGCGTATGTATTGCAAATATTTAGGCATAGAGTGGCAAAGGAAAAGCAATCCAAAAAGCTGCAGGTCTGTCTGTCTAAGCGCATTTGTGCATGTGGTTTCGTACACATTTCGAATGGAAGAAAACCAGAATATGTATAGATAAACAAAAATAGGAGCAAATGCAACATAAATTTATCAAAGGAAGGTCATAGTATAATAACAGAAATGTTTATGGGTTTGGTTTTTTTAATAAGATACCTACTTTCTAGGCAAAGGAAACTCAGCAAGTGTTGCTTAACCCACAGTTGAGAATTTGACAGGGTACAGAGTATGAAATAGTATTCAGCTGAGGAAGTTGTGGACTTGTGTAAGAACTGTATAGTGGTAAAGTGTCTGGTTTAGTGGGGAGATGACTATTGAGTGAAGCATTTAAGCTGGAAGGATGCTGTTTTCTTCTTTAAGTTCTTTAAGAATGGATCTCAAAAGTACATTCAAATTCAGGAAAAAACCTTCTGCTGTCAACAGGATTACCCTCAGCTGAGGAAAAGCAATGTGAGGAAACAGGCCTGTTTGATCACAGGATGACTATGTGGCACAACTGTGAGGGAGCAGGGAAAAGGGTAAAAGCAGGGGCAATTTCAGGTGAGATACTGTCAACAGAGGGCAAATAGTAATTCTGTTGTGCGAGGCTCTGCTGCTGCCTCATCTAGAATATTGTGCAGAGCGTGGAGCTCTGCAATAGCTGGATAAGATTAAATAAACTTCAGCCAAGTGGGAGCTACTTGAATAATGTGGGGAATGGAAATCTATGAATATTGACCTGACTAATCTAATGAAGGACAAGAGGAGATTGATCATCCTAAGAACATACGGTACTACATAAGAGGGGGGGAAGAAGCATGTATAAATCATGTGTGATTGCATTAAGGTTAAAAGTGAAGGGGAGTTATCTAACCATCAGAGATGTGAGTCCTTAAACAGTCTTTCAATAGCATTGACAGAAGTAAAGTAGCCACCTGGTCTCAAGATAGGTCTCAGGTGACTTGTGGAAGGATTTTATGCTGTGATGCTTATACAGAGAGGCACTGTACTCTAAGATGCAAGATAAATTGCTGCCAGTCGAGTCCACAGCACTGAAGCAACCTACCAGCTGAATCCTCTGAACCAACATGGATGATTCTCATCACTCAGAGGGGACCTGTTGGGCTCTGAGTTTGTCCTGCAGCACCTGCAGTTCCTGTAAGGAGTTATCTTTGCTGACAGAGAGAATATTCTGCAGAATGAGTTTTTATGCATGAGCATCTGATTTCTGGACAGTCATCTTTTGACTGCATCTTTGTCTACTTTTGTTCTCTGTTGCCCCTCTTCCTTATTTTTCCCTTTTTGCTGTCTACATTGGTTCATTTTACTCCCATTTTCTATGCATGGTTTCTTTTCTCTAGGCCTTCCAACATCATTTGCAATATTGTAAGTGACTAATAGTAAATATGGCCCTTTGCTTCTACGCGGGATAGTCATAGATAAAGACAGTTGGTCTCCTAAGGCTTTCTTTCCTTTTAAAAAATGTAAGAGTCTGTGTTAGGTATTTTAGACCTAGCTTATAGCAGCAGCTTTAAAAGATTATGCCACTACCTTGTATTATTTTCCCCAAAGGAAAAGCATCCATGCTTAATGAGACATTGAGGAGAGGCAGTTCAGAGGCACGTTGTGGCCTTGGTTGTCTGAGTCCTTGTCAAGACACCTTTGTGCAACTCTTTTTTTTCCTGTCAGCATCTCTCCAATGCACAAAAGGTTTTGAAGTAAGAGTCATGAAACAGGAAGGTTGTGGCTTTACTGCAGGGCTACCAGCTGGAGGCTTGTGCAGATGAAAGTGAATGAGTCCCTCAAAGACTAGTATTTAAGAGATGCCTTGGAGGTGAAACAAAACATTCCCAATAAAATGGTATGTTACCTACTGTGCTGAATTTTATGAGCTGTGTGTTGAGTACCACGCAAAAGCAGGCCCAGATGAGGGACCTCTGTGGGGAAGTGTTCCCTTGAATTACAAACCTGGCTGAACTAACATAAATATCTGTTTCTGTGATGAGATTTCAGTTTATGAAGCTTTCAGCCACATCCTTTTGTTTTCACTAAAAGAAAGGAAACTGTTCTTTTATAGAAGGAAATTTAAGATTATGCCTCATTTTTGTGGACAGTATATAGACTTGTGGCAACTTACATGAGAATTAACAGCATGCCCCAAAGGACTTGAAGTTTCCTTTCTTGTTAACATTCTGCAGTATTTCATCTGTCAGCTGATCTCCTCAGTGCCAGTCAGCAGTAAGAGCTTGAATAGTCTTAGATTTTAAATGAATTCTTGTCTTTTTTCATTGTTATTGTTAAGTGCCTGTGATTATATTATTAATATACCTAATAAGAAACTCCAGTCAATTGATGTTAACTAAAACACAGCTACACACAAGCAATTTGCTACCCTAAGTAAAAGTAGGGTGATTTTCATCAGTGTCTCCTATTGCCTTCCCTTGGAAATATTCATCCAGGCTTCAGGTGAAATGTGTCCAGAAGCCCTGCATGCTGGAGCAATATAAATTGTGAAATGCATTGATTTTGCTCATCTTTTGGGCCAATCCAATGCACGTTATGAGAGCCATTGTCATCACTGAATATTGTCCCATGGTTGTTGAGTACAGTGGAAACAATGACCTTGTCTGGCCACGCTGTGACTGCCTGATTGTGAGCTCCTCCTACAAGCAGGTTAGTTCTACGTCACACCATTCAGAGTGACACTAGAATAGGCCATTTGGGAGCTTAGAAATATATCATTTTATTGTGTGCATATACTTCCATCAAGAGTCTGCTGAAAAACAGCTTGTGTTTGGGGTTGGAATATTTATGGAGCATCTTGCAAATAATTTTCAAACTCTGCCGTTTAGCACCTTCTTCATGCCATATGTTCTGCCATATCTTTCTGAGCTCCTTTTTCTAACTGAGATGTTAAATCTTGGTATACTAAATCTCACAGTTCTGGGAAAAATGCATGAGGGGGGAAATGATAGGGTTTTTTTTTTCATGTTTTAACTTACAGTTATTGAACTAACATATTTGATGCTCCTCTTACCCCTACTCCCAAAATGAAATTTAGCTATACACTTCAAAGCTGTGCAACACATTTTGATAAAGCATTTCTATTTATGGATAGCCTATTGCATTTTATGAGGCAGAAGGGGAGGTGTGGTTAACGCATCTCACTGTGCACTCCCAAGTTTAAGCCTCATCCTAGGCTAGCATGGAAGCTGATAGATTTGTGAGTACCTGGCAGGCCAATGACTCAAATGCCTGCTAAGCTCTAGTTTTTCCTCTCCTGAAAACTGTCTTAAAGTGGAGCAGCTTTACAGGCATCAGAGCTTGTAGGACTGTTGTCAGGAAAGTTATTGCTTATCTCTTTTTTTAGTGAGGGGTAAGCTGCCTTGAATTACCTCACATTTGTCATTAAGCAAGGGTGCTACCTCAGTGGAACTTGCTTCCCAAGCTCAGCACAGCATCTCATCAGACTAGCTTTTTTATATACTCCAGTATATAAAGTATATATATTTGCCTTGTAGCTGGTTAAAAAAAGCTCAGCTTTTAAAAGCTCTTATGCCTCTATTTGCATCATATAGTGCTAATAAACAGAATGTAATCAAGGGAGTGAAAGCAGGAAATGAAGAAGTCAGCAAATTTTTCAAACTGTATTAAAATTCAAGTTTTTCAAATGTGATTTAGATTCACATGGTCTATTTTTCAGAACATATTTATGAGGTTATAAACTTGGAGCTAGTCTATTAAGTCCTCTGTGCCTTTATTCTTCCTAAACTGTTTACAATCGTGTACCATCATATTGAAAAGTAAATGACCAAAATGTAAAAAGACAATAGGCAGGTTTTATATATTTTTAAAAATGGACTCGATCAGTGTGGCTCCTTAAGGGCAAAAATATTGACCTCTGGCTGACAAACGTTTGTCTGGTAATTTCATTACCAATCATTTTGTTGTACAGCCACAGGGCTTTTAGCACTCCTGAAATTCCAGCTTCCCCTGTAGTCCTAGGTCTGTTGTTAGGTCCCTGCTCTGGTGCACCCATGTTTTGAAAAGTTTTTCCAAAATTTCCAGCAGGTGTATCTGTCTCCAGCCACTCCAAAGAGATAGTTTTATTCTGGGTGATTGATAGGAGATGTCTTAGCGCTACATCCAAAGTCTAACACTGTAAATCACTGATTTTCATTTGTAAGGAGTAAACTTATATTCACCTTTTGCCACAATTTATCATTCTGAGGCTAGGTTTGGTATGTGTTCTTGGTTAAGCTCTGAGAAATCAGGATGTGTATCTTGTACTGGTATATACGTCCATAGAGGAAACAAGCTTATATTTCCTTGCACGATTTCTGCATGTTAATATGCTCCAGCATATGACTGCATAAGCCTGTTGCTCAGAAGGTTACCAAGATGAAATTTTTGCTTTTATAAGTAAAGCACAAACCTAATCATGCCTGCATCCTTGACTTCTTATCTCCTCAGGGATATGAAAAAGTCTATTTATCTGAAACTTTTTATTCTGCAAACTAAAGAATGGACTAGGAACTGTATTTCTCTACATCAGTTTGTCCTGTGGGAAATTGTTTCCTTGTATTTCCAAAGGTCTTGGTCTAAATCAACTCTCCAGAGGCACCTTAGGAGCCAAAACAGGTTGTTAGAAATGTCCCTGTGGTTATAGATTTCTCAAACCCTCTCATTTCATATGTTTTTATTCCTTTGAAATTTTCCAAACAAGATAGAGACTGCAAGCACAATTTCTGTTCAGAGATTGCTCTCTCAACTTTGCTCTCTCATAGACTTTCCTTGAGTCTATGCCAAGTTTGAAGTAAATAGTATTAGCCCCTTTTCCTCTGACACATTGAAGGGGTATGAAACAGGTTCCACTGCTGTAACTCCACTAAACTAAATAAGCTTACAGACTACAGATTGGAAGTTTCCATAGACTGAAATATGATTTCTCTTGTAGGAAACTACCCTACCTCAAGAATGCCCCAGCAATGAGTTTTGTGTGGATACAGTACAAAAGAGCTGTGAAAAATTCAGACTAGAAAATGAAGAAACTATTCCAGGTCTTTGTATCAGATGCACTTTTTAATCAGGCTAGTGATTAAGGTTAATCTGCAGCTTCCCAGGAAGATATTCACAGTACTGCAATATCTGTTCACAACATAAAGTCAGAAGCAACGTAGAGATAATTTGTGTTGTCACAAAATTAGTTAAAAGTGTGAGCAATTAATCCTGTGTTTCTTATACCTAGGAAGAATTTGGCTTAAGAATAGCAAAGGGCTTTGTGTTTGCTCATTGCTCCATTGCTACCTCCATGGATTATTGATGACCTTGATCCCACATGAAGAAATAAGATACTCTTCTTACAGAGGTACACATAAAACATCAGCAAAAACTTTTTTGCCCTGAGGAACAAAAGGTGAAATAAATCCAACATGAACTTCATTACAAGAGTGCACTCTTGTCACAGTTCAGATGATATATATCAGCATGTAGACCAACATCTACAGGTTGATTTATCCTGATGTAGGTCAACAGATCACATCAACAATGTAGAGCTATCCCTACTCCATCTAATCATTAGTGTTAGTCCAGAACATGCATTTTTTTAAAAAATAGAGGTCAGGTCATGTATTTTTCTAAGTAGTTTATTGATATGAATATATGGAAAAGGGACCTCTAGGCAAAATTATAAATCTATGTGGAGGCAAAGGCTTAAAGGAGCCTATCTTTCACATTAGCATTAGAGGCTTGTAGCTATGCTCTTTATTAGCATTTTTTTTCAGTGTATTTATTTCTCAAAAAAAAAAAATCATTCTCAAAATAGATGAAAGTAAATAAACAAAACCATTTCACACTGATAGTAGGAGGAAAGTCAAGGCAAGATAAGAAAGTACAAACATGCCATAAGCAGATCATGAGTAAAGGTCAGCAAGCTACACAAATGACACCTCCTTGTTTTTTTAGGTATAAAGCTGATGCATTCAAGTTCTCAAAAAGCAGGTTGAAGTGGTGTCTCATTTAATTACATCCCATGTAACTGCATTTTGTTTTGCATGACGAGAGCACTGAGCACAGGACTAGGCACCAGCTATTGCTTCGCTTGTTAAGTTGGTTCCTTTGTTCATTTGGCTTCTCACCCCTCAATTTGCTCACAGTGGCTTAATTGGGAGCAGTATCAAACCTGCTTTGCTTATACTGACACAACTGAACCCTGTGTGTACTTGTGTTTCTGTGGCTGAACTTTGTCCAGGCTAACTGTTTTTCAGGTAAGTGAAATGTGTAAGAAATATAAAGCATAATTTCACAGCCTTTCTAACTGTTTTAAATGAATAAGTTTACTTTCTTGCTGAATTTCTCCTGTCCTTCAGTGGGCCTACCTGAGGCTGTTTTCCATCACTGCCCTCATACTGTGGCACTGGTGCATGAGATGTCCTTTGCTTGGTCAGGCTATGGAAGAGGCAGATGTCTGGTTTTTAAAGGGAAAAATAATTTTCCTTTAATCTTCACTATCTCTGAGCACTGATAATCCACCCGCTTGGTCTCACATCAGTGGCTGCCCTGTAGCTGAAATCCCCAGGGGCACGAGGTGCCCTGAGGAACATGGTCCCAGTTACTCCGAATTATGGAGGAGGCCGGACCCCGCAGTGCTGTGCATTGCTGTTGCATGAAGCGGGGCTGCGGGGGGCCGTGCACCTTTCTGCCAGGTGTGGGGCACAGTAAGCTGCAGGTGAGGGAGAGCAGGGCTTCGGTGACTGCTGGGTACATGCAAAGGCCAAAGGAGGGAAGAGCGGATGGCCGGCCCTCCCTGCCGTGCCAGGGGACAGGGCTGTCCTCCCGCAGAAGATGGGAAATGCCCCCCGGGCCTGTCGGGTGTGACACCCTCTGGTGACACCTGCCCCACGCCCAGTGCCATCTCCAGAGGTTCCCAACAGGTTGCTGGAGGGCTCTGGGGACAATGCAAGGAGAGCCAGGGCCATAGCTGTGCCCTTCAGCCTGAGGGAGGGTGGTGGCCCCTGAGGAGGCCCTGTGGGTGACCCTCCCCTGCCCTCCCAGCTCTGACCAGGGACAGTGTCACCCCCACCTGTGTGGGTTCAGGGTGTCCCTGTCCTACCAACCCAGCCCACCAGGAGCCACTGCTGGTCATCAGCCTCCCCCGCAGAAGGGAGGCCTCTGCCTCCTGCCTGACAGGCTGCCACGGGGTGCTGTGGCCCAGCAGGCCCCAAGGCCGGCAGCAGATCCACAGGGCTACCTGCCATGGTTGTCCTCGGGGGCTCTAGGCAAGTGGCTTGGTCTCTCTGAGCTTCCTATGCAAGTGAGAAGATATTTCTCTGTCTCAGTAGGTGCCAGAAGGAAAATACATTCATACTTACAAGGGGTCACATGCTGCAGTGGCATGGGATGTGATTACTTTAGCTATTAATTACAGTTATTAGTTTGGATGTTTTCCAGTGTGCTGAGGGAGATTGCCTTTCCATAGAGCAAGAAATATTGGCAGTGTACTTTTAAATTCAGTCAGTGGATCTTCTCCCTTTCCTGAGTGTCATCTGAGTTTCACAAGAAATTTAAAAAATAGATAAAAATGAAAGGGGCTGAAATTTTACAGAGCTTTGGGAAGAAACTTTTTAAACAGCCTCCAACAAACTGAGGAAGTAGATAACATTTGACCTTTTGAGTCATGTATTTTCAAAGAACATGAGGAGAGGATGAGAGAAGACAGGAAGGAGAGGACCTGGTGGGAAACTCAGACCAAACACAGGAGGAGCACACATGGTACGTCTTTCTCTTGCCCTTCATTACTTACTATTTATTGTTGAGAGGCATAAGGTGAAGCTGGGACTAAGGATGAATTTTCAGGCTCAGCTAAAGCTTATAAACTAGCTGCTGAGACAACAAGCTTTTCAGATGTCTCTAAGGTAATTTTGCATGCAAACTCACAGTGGCAGGGATGGTGGTCAAGTGCTTAGAGAGCACAGTGCTCAAAGCTAAGTACAGCTGAAGTCTCACAAGCATTGGGAACATGTATCCTTAGCTGCACAGCACTGCAGTTCAGCGGGTGGCTGTGAAGCACAGCGAGGTAGGTTTGGCCTCAGCCATAGTCTGTGAGTTGATGCAATTGTGCCTGATCTGGAAATTAGTCTCACTGAAAGCAAATGTGTCCATAATGCAACTGTCAAACGTGTGTCACTCAAAAGATGTCATCTAGCTGCTGGCAATAATTGTTGTAACCATGTTGCAGTCACGAAACTCCAAACTTCAAAATGTAAACAGGCCATCATATGGATAGGGTAAAAATGCACTGTGTGTATTCTTAAAGCATTCTTTTCCAATTCTCTTTGTTGTCAATAAAGTCAATTTTCCATAAGGTTAGGAGAGACATAATGCAAAAATCGGAGATAGCAGCAGGGAAGGGTATGAAAACTCTGTCAGAGCTCTACTTTTAATCTGTCAGGTGCCAATGGGACTCATCTAATGTTCATATCTGAATTTACATACTTTATTATCTCTAGAAAATGAACATAAGCATAAGATTTGCTCAGAGTCAAATCTTGTTGCATTGTACCTGCTTGCAGCGTGTAGCATTTGCTGAATGGAACAATTTGGTACTCAGGATCATTAACAAAAACCTAAAAGACTGTTCCAGTAAACTTATTTCTAGGACTCTCCCACATGGGTATGGATGGGATTGTTTCTTGCTACTTCCCTGTGACTTTTGTGTTACTTCTCACTTTCTATAGTGATATAGCTGTTTGAAATGGAAAAAGCATTCGACTTAGGGAATAGCCATACTTGAGAGGATAATAGTTTAAATTTATTAAATAGAGAGAGATCAGTCTGGTTTTTATGAAGAAGCAGTCCTACCTAGTTCTGGAAGTAAACAAAGCATTGTAGCAGTTCCATTGAATATTCAATTTTCCAAACTTCTTGTTTTAATCCCTTTGTGAAAATGCTGTAGTAGCATGAGTGAGATATTTGGCCACAAATCTATCAAAAACTTGAAGAGATGTGGTCCCGAAACTGCAGTTTTGGCAGTGCAAGACAGGAATAATGACTTCACAACAGCTAAAAACAGTTCTTTGGTTTCCCACTGCCTCCTGAGTTTCTGTCATTGTCTGTTTTGTGACGAGTTTTGTTTTCTATCTGTTAATGGAGATATGCTCCCAGAGGTCAGAAAGAAAGCTCTGCTTGTCAGCTGGCTGGATATTGCAGTCAGGGTGTATCATATGCATTTTCTCTCCCTGATTGGAACAATACAAATGTCATTTCAGTGCAACAGAACCTTTTCATGACTAAAATGAGCACAGCAGAAGGGACTAGAAAGGCATATTCTGTCACATGCTCTACACAGGAGTTGAGTGATTTACCCAAGAAGACACACTACTAGCAGTATGCAGGGACTTCCAAGAGCAAAAAGCTTCAGGTAATTTCTTCTGTGATGTATCAAGTGCCATTATTTTCTTTTAGTATTACTGGCAGACTGGTACAAAGAATAAGAGGCCACTTAGTTAAGAACAAATAGATGTTCTGATTTCCACCTCTGTCCACCATTCCACTCCTGCCTCCTTTAATATGACTCAGCTGAGATAATCATCAGAGCAGCTACAAAGCAAAGAACAGCTGCCCTTTGTCCTTTAACAGCGAGACTGTACTCCTTGGCACTTGCTAAGATTTCTTATGGGTGCAGTAGAAGGATAATAGCATTCCTTCATTGCTTCTAAGTGATGATATGAGATAATCCCTTGGGCACCAATTGAAGACCCCATGTCCTAGCATGCAGTCTCAAAAGGGGACAAGATAAATGACTGATGAAAAATCAGCTGTCCTCTCCGTACATCTTCTGATCACCTCACTGCTTCTGTCAGTTGCTCTGTTGCTGAGGGTTGAATGAAGAATGGTTGGAGGGTTTTTTAGCCAAAGTGTTAATAACTTTCCATCCCTTTGTAAAGCAGGAGCCCACTTAAATGACAATAAAACATCACCGACAAGGAAAAGCATGTCCCCTTAACGATCAAATTCCCTAAATGAAAATGGCATAGAGCCTTGTCCATAACTCTTGCCGAGTATTTAATCTCATCTCCTTCAAATGTTGTTCAAAAGACGTTTAGTGCTGCTGAGGATACCTTTTCCACAATAAGGTATCTGTGAGGGGCTTTCTATTGAGAGAAAATAGAGCAGTCAATACTGCTAATGGTGCTGCAGAGAGACATTGGGGTGTTTTTATCTAGAAGATGCTTCTGAAAATTGTATAGCTACTGACACCTATTGTGATAAATGGAATTTAATATTGGCTCAAGATGAAAAGTTATAATAGAGTGAAAAGGAATTGCCTGAACACAGTCCCATGGTACAATATCATTTAAGATACCCTGACATTTCTGACTGGAGGTGATTGATTAACTGGTGTATGTATGTCTGTAAATTTATGTACGTAATGTAATACAGCCAAAAAACATTGCTATAGTTTGTGCATTCTTCTACCTGTCCTGCTTCTGTGTCGAATATGTTTCCTTTCAGTTTGGTTCAGCAAAGCCCCAGAAGCGGTAGTTTAGAGAATTGTTTACAGGAAGCTCCACTGGAAGCTGTGTGAAGTTACTGAATACTGGGATTAGAGGTGGAACATTTATGCAGATTTTAATGACAGATGTCCTTCTGCACTGCTGGGAGTCATTGGCAAAATTCCCACCAATTTCAGTGATACAGGATCAAACCTCAGGGTAGCAGGCATTGCAGAGAAAATATTCTCCTAGTTGTTGGCATCTGAGGTAGTTGTAGCCACTGTGAAAAGCTTCCAGTCATTGAGCATCTAGAGTTGTGACTAAACATTATAATTAAGATAAACACATCTAGGACCAGGACTTGAGTTGAATGTATATTGGGTATAATAGCAAGAGATAAATGAATATTTTTCATGAAGTTATTTACTAGATAAATTTAGTGTTTCCTCCTTTTTGTAGAATACCAAGAAACAGATCAGTTTTCTCAAATTTACTTGATACATCACATTTCCTTGCCACATATTTTCAGGGTTTTTCTTTTTAAGGTCTCAGTTGTTTGTGATTCTGTGCATGTTGTTATCTGAGTTAGACTGTGATTTCTTATGTAAACCCTAGAAATATTTTGCTTTTATAATAATTTTCCATTTAAAAATTTGCATTAATTTACTTTATAGTCTTTGAGAGCTTGAAAAGCACCTGCTACTTTGTAACCTTAGGGCAAAAAGAACTTCCCCATTTAAGTAGGGAAGGAAAATAAACATGATAAAGATATCAAAGAAAATGATTTTTGTTTCTCTTGTGCCTCTGGGCCACTAGCCAATTGGAAAACATATCCACCAGCACCTATAAAAAGTAATCATAGTGCACAATACAAAAGATATAGCCTATCCCTACTATTGCTGTTTCCTTTAAAGTACTTGGCATTTGCTCTGTATCAGTAGATGACTAAGTGAAGAATTAACCCAAAGAATTGGATAATCCCTATTGATAACCCCTACAGAGAACAGATAACCCCTGTAATTGAATGCACGTAAAGCACGGACCAGAGAGCGCACATGGTTTGAGTAAAACTGGTCTGAAGTGCAGAGTCAGGCATTATTAACCTTGGGGAACACAGAATCTTTTTTCTGTGGTACATTTTTGATATACTGCTCTGCCAGTTTTTCATTTTTTTCTTTCTCTGTCCCCACTTCCTTTTTTTTTCTTTCTCTCTCTGAATCCTTTCTGTTCAGAAACAAGCCCTCCATCTGCTCTCGCTCTCCCTTCCATCACTTGCTTTTCTTTTACACGTCTGCAGCTCCTGTTTGTGATCTGCAATACCCAGAACGTCCATACACTAAACTGGAAGCAGTCCTGCAAGTAGTGGAAGCTCTGACTCAAGCCCTCTCTGACAATATGCAAGTTCTCCTTGTCAAATCTCACCCAGCCTTATCCTCACATTTACAACAGTTGATCAGATGTTCAAACACTCGTATTCAGAGTTCTGCCTTCCACAGCAAGCTAGCAATAATCAATATAGAACCCTGGCTGAGCTGTTTTACAGGCTATTAAAGTCCCTGCCTACCAGAATAGGCCTGTTCTACTAAGACTGTTGAGCCTTGCAGGCAATATCCACTGCTTCTCTCTCTGTAAACATCATCAAAGCTACTTGAGCTAATTAATTACAGGCTGAGGGATTTTAATACTTCAGGATATATGTACCAAACACAAAAAGTCTCCCAGGGAGGAAATGAAACTTTTGACTCTATATTTGAGCTAGATATTTGAAGAAATACGTTATTGTATTCAGGATTCCAGTATTTCTTTGGAATTGCTGGAAACATACATAATTTTTCATTTTTTCCTGGAGATACTATTTAGCATCTACTGACCAAAATTGTTCACACTCAGAATGGCTCTGATCAGGCCTGTTACCAGATAGTCCAGCTCATGCCACCTATGCTGTCTGGAAAACCAGGTGTAGAGCTTTTGTTGGCACAGTGAGGAGCAAGGACTGAAGGTGGGAAATTCCTTCAACACCCCTTAGCTTTGTGGCTGCCGAGGGCAGGATGCAGCGTTCAGTGTCGCCATATGGAATGAAGACTGAGAGATATCAAAAGAAACCATATTCCTCCCAGGAGCTCTGTCTGTCCCTAGCAAAACATACTCTTCAAAACTCAGAGGTGAGGAAATGACTAGAAAGGTGAAAAGTTTGTACTCATCATCTGGGGTATGTTAACATAGTCAAAAATTCCTCTATGGCCTTGCATTAAATTTTCTTTCTCAGTGATGATTTTATCTATTTCACCTGCAAGTTCAGCCCACAAAGTACGTTTCTGAGTTTTTTCCCTCACAGTTCAATGACAAATCTCCTGCAAATTTCCAAGGTACTGAATCCAACCCTAAACAAGCTGTAACATGAGCAAAAAGGAAATTACTTCGGGTTTAAAAAAAACCAACAAAACCTCCTCAAAGAGAAATTTCTTTAATGGTCCTGTCCCTGAGCTGATCTCAGACTTCAGCGTCATATCACACAATGGACAGCAAGTGTACGGGGGAGTCTTGTGCTTTGAAAAGGAACATAATAGGGCTGTGGAGAGGAAATTCTTGAGTCACCACTGTCATCATGCAGGAAGCAGGATGCACATACCATAGCAAAAATAATATATGGGAGAATGAACTTCAGAGTCAGGGATAATACTTCTAGTCCCTGTTAACAGGCTTCTTGTTACAAACATTTGAATGGTTTTAATGGGTGAATCAATACAGAATACGCTATTGCCTTTCACTGTATTGGCTTTACAGTCATGCTTGGAGGCTCCAAAGAAGATTGAGACCTGCTGTGTTAGACAGTATGCACATTCAGTGAGATAAATGATCCCTATCTCTACCTTTGTACGTGAGAGAAACGGGGTTAACATTATTGTTCAGGCAGCGATCTGCAACACAGAGGGTTTAAGTCATCAGGACAGAATAGGAAAGAGCTGAGGTCTAAACCCATATCTCCCGAGCTCCAGTCCCTGCCTTACCCATGAGTCTGTCTGCCTCTTCAGTATCTTGTTGTACAACAGATGGAGGCTGTTGATGTCAATAAATTTTTAGCATCATATAAATGTAGATTGTATTGCTGAGAACTGGGCTGAAAGAGAATGGGAATAGATTTTAATGTTCTATAACATACTGTCCAATTATCGTGCCAAAGAAACTAAGCTACATGGCTGCTTTAAGTTTAATTTGTAAAATTAAATCACAAATGTCACCCAATATAAATGGCCATGAGCAGAAGAATGAGTCACATTATAACAGAGAAGATGTATATGAAATCTGTGAATTTGCAGGCAGACACATCAATTGTGTCTGAATTATTGGCAGGCTTTTCCAATCTCCAATACCTCTATTCAAATAAAAAAATATTATTAACCTTTGGTGTGATACATGCTAATAAAATATGATGATTTAACAGCAAATTTAAGTATCTAACCATCACAGTTTTAAGATAAGCAAATTTATTTTAGGCATTGGATGAGTATATTAGCTTGATATTGGAAACCAAGTATTTTTGCAAGTTACAGTCCTAGCTGACATAAAAATATCAATTATTATACTATCATTTGCAACTGAATCTTACATGATGGAGGTGCTGAGTTAAAAAATACATAAAAATATTATCATTCATAAATATATATACTGCCTCAAAGTTGCAAGGAGCCAGTCAAGCAGTGGTAGATGTAGAAAAAAAAAACCTAGAGTGTTACAACCTAAAGCTCAGGTGAGAAGTTAGTTTACAGAATTATTTCATCCAGCCTGCTGTCTTTTGTCTGCAGCCTCACAGTTGACAAAGGGTGGCTATCAAGAATATTGCATTAAGCCCTCTTCCCCTGCGCTGCCTGGTACTTCCACAGGCGAGCCTCCCCGGTGCCACCATGACAGGGACTATGAAGGTACAGGGAAGGGTCCCAAAGTGGCTGCCAGTCTTTGATGTGAAGATCTTGGATTTTGAAGAACCCATTTTAATACACTTGCCTGCTTTAAAATTCTTTTTTCCTTGACCTGCTCTCTGTTAATTTCTTTGCTGGTTGTTTTCTTTTCTTTTTCCCAAATATCCTAAACATTTCCCATTCCATTTTTTTTTAAATTGTGAATCTGTCCTTAGTTTCTTTGCTTTCTACATCTGACTGGGGAGAAGGAAGCAAAGAGGAAGTGAGTGCTGCTGGCCTTCAGCCTCCGAAATGCCAAATGTTCCTTCTTGAGAGGAATAACAGAAGGTGTTTTCCCATCTTATTTTACACCCAATACAGAGATCTGCTGAGGCTAGAGAGAAAGAGATTCCCTATTTTGCCTTTGTAGCAAGGGGTGTTGCAGGATTTAATCTCTGGTGTAATTCAGCTTCCAACAGAAATCTGTGATAAATTTGTCTATATCTTTGGTTCCTTATGTTGTACAGTATAGAGCTGGAGTAGTATGTTACTTGTGGCTCAGATATGCCATTCCTGGTGGATTCTGTAAGCAAAGAACACTGCACATTTAATGGTAGTATGTTATTTTTCCACTATACATTTCAAATTTTGTGAAGATTTGGATGATTTTTTTTGTTACATTTTGGTGAGCCATATTCTGATTGGTTCAATACTCTGTCTAGTGACATGACCTTATGTCTTTCCAGAATTTGGTATTGTTAGCTTAGGCATCTTAAGAAATGATAACTCCTTCTGTCCTCTTCAGATGTTTTTCTGTATCTCTTCAGACTAATATGAAAAGGGTCAGCAGCTTGTATAGTCTTACAGTCTTTCATAGTTATTTTCAGGAATTTTGAGTGGTCAGGAGAAAAAGCCCCAGTGAAAGTACATATTGATGCTCACAATAGGGAAAGAGCTATTTTTCACATGGTTCCTCAGAGAGGTTTTGTCTGGAAACCTGCAGTGTTGGCCTCTTTTTATGCAAACCTATAATTTTACTTATCTCTAGAATTTTTTGCAAACCTGTAATTTTATTCATCTCTGCTATTATGTGCAGTGGTCTGAAAATGAACATTCCTTCACCTGCAGTTTCAGGAGAGATACTATTTGAATCAGTGAGGGCTGTGGAAAAGCTATTTGTTTGTACCCTAAGTTCTCAGAAATTAATCAGAAGCAGGGAAGATGCAGAATCCTAATGTGTTAGATGAAACTGAGTCACCTTCTTTTGAGAAGGGCTGCTGCAGATGTGGTTTGTGCTGAGAATTCTCATGCAGGAACTAAATTAATCCTTTAGCAGTAATGTACCATTTCACAATTACCAAGCAGTTACAAATGAAGTAGCCAAGGGATTAAGGTATTATTTATTTCAGCTGCCTAAGAATACAAAGAAAGATACCTCATCTCTCAGGCATGCACTTCCATCCTATGATTACCTAAAGGATAGCAGATATTAGAAAATGAGTCCAAAAATCTCTTTTGAGGAAAAGCTTGTATAAAACCTGCTAGAAAAATTTCTGTATTTTGTGAGATAGTTTTGCTAATGCCATTAGTGCTTTGTCTGTTAATGACATGGTGTTAGGCACTCAAAAAACGTCAGAAATAGTGATGGTTAGTGTGAACTTAAAAATTCAGTGTGGCTCCCTCCTTTTGTGTGGTTGATAATGTGGTATTTTAGTTGCAAAATTAAAATCAAATTCTGCCTTAATTATAAGGCTGTCAATATAGAATAATTCCATTGAGGCAGAGTAATAGATTTCAAGATTAGAAATGACCTTTATTATTATCTAACATGACTTCTTACAAAATACAGACTCTTCTTCTGCAATTCCCTTAGAAATATTATGGGTTGTTTTGTTTTTTTTTTTACTGGAGATGCAGCAGATTATCAGAAAGACCTATGGATTTGATTTAAAGACTCCAAGTGATGGAGAAATGGCCATATTCCTAGGTAAATTATTACAGTGCTTAAATATCCTCTCAGTTAGAGACCTGAAGATATGCTGCATAGCCATGCAATTTGCTATAGAAAAATAACAAATCCCATTTGGAATGGGCTGAGAAGCAGGGAAAAGCTGAACTGTTCCAGGTTTGCAGGCTGGATCAGCAGTCTGTACTTTGTGGTGCAGTTACATCCTAAAAGACAATGTGTAAAGCCTATGGCTCACGACTCTGGTATTTCATGGCTATGTCAAAACTTCAGCTTTTATTTCAAAATTGTTATTCACATTCATACGTGCCAGGAAGGATTTGAAAACAGAAACATGGTGGCTACAGTGCTACTGTTTGGGTTTACTGACAATGTGAAGCAGCAGAATGGCAATACTGAGATGGTGTATTGAGAATTTCTATTAATTTTAGCCTGTGGGCGTTTGGGTCGCTATCTTCCCTTCAGTATGAAGCAGAACTCCCAAAATGCCACTGTCTGGTAAGCCTGCAGGTAAAGCAAGACTAAAATATGTCCTCTTTGTGGTAACTGTGAAGCTGATTATTATCCCCATCCTCCTTTCTCTAGGACTCTTACACTCCTTTCCTTCTCCTCATCTTCTAACATTTCCCATATGAAAGGGAGTACTTTGTTCCCGTTCCTCTCCTATAGAGCATTTTGCCTCCTGAGTAATCAGCAGTGAAAGAGCTCACGCTGCCTCTGAAGTGTCATGCCAGGGACACTAAAGTGGCCAGTCTGCCAAGGTGAACATCAGTCTATCAGTTGCAATTTCAGACAAACTGCTGGAAAACTGGTGCAAGTGAAGAGTGGGGGTGAGGGGAGGTTGCATAAAAATGATGGTGTGGTCATGAGGGGTAAGGCCTCACTACAACAGAAAGTAACCTCACTCTTCACAGAACCTGAGCGTGCTCTGGCTTAAAGCCACCTAGCACACACTGTTTTTAACCTACCACCCTGCTGGTTGTCCCCAAGCCATGGATGGAGCACTCTTAGGACCCATTTTGATAGTCCCAAAATGAAGCCATTTCTGGTGGAGAGCCTGGCCATCGTTCTGTACCAGGAGCACTGGCTTTCTCTGTTTGCCTGCCGTCCTACAGGATAATGCTTAAAACCAACTGCTTCCATTGTCAGAAAAACGTTACTTTTTTCTTTCTAAATCCATTTAATAACAATAGAAACAACACCACAGGCAAGATGGCATAATACATCACTGCTGATGTTTCAAGCTGGTGTTGCTTTCCATCCAAGTGTGCAACTCCATGGTTATAGACATAGTTCAAGTCTCTAAACACCTTGGTATGTTACAGAATAAAATACTGCTTTTCAATATTTGTATGTGTTAGTGTGAGCGATGAAAAGCGGTGCACTGGTAGAAGTCAGAGAACAAATGTATTGGAGACAGCAGCAAGGAACTATTTGCCTTTTTGGCTAGCTGAAAGATTGAAATAGCCCCCAAAACATGACTGTGGTTCAAACTGACAGTACAAGAGTCGAGGCTCCACCTCTGTGGAAAACTAATGTACTTCCCATACGGTACCAAGAGCTAGTCAGTTTTAATTGTCAGAATGAATTGCAGGTGAAAGTCTTTCAGTATGTCTGCTTCAGAGATAGGTAAACTGGGGAACAGAAACATATGCCCTGCATTTCTGGGTTTGCTGCCACAAATGAAGTTGCCATGAGCTTAGATCGCAGGTGTTGGTGAAGAGATAGCCAAGAAAATGCTGTAGCAAGGATGAATATATGTTGCAATATATCATTATAATGTAATAATGCCTTTATTTAAATGTATTCTCAATTTTAACTTAATCATTCCAGAAAGAATTCCTTTAGAAAAATGGCAAGAGGGTTGAGAAGGTGTGGGGAGGTTCATTCTAGCTTCAGAGTTCTTAAGGAGGGTACTACAGTTTATCAACAAGACAGGAAATTAATAGTTTTGAGGCTGTGTCAGCCGTGTTTCACAATATAGTTCAGACTGAAGGACGTAGCTGTAGCTGTTCCTCAGTAGCACATATGTTCTCATTTAGCTGGCCTTCAAACAATGCAGCCACTACCCTTCTCCCAGTTCTTCTGGATTAGCTTCATGACTAATTGTGGCAAAGTTTAGGGTGACGTGCAATGGACTGCTCATCTGATAAGCCAAGGGGACACATCACCAACACTGGATGATGCTGATTTCCGAAGGAATTCAGGTTTTGGAATTTCTCATCCCCTCCCAGAAATCCTCTGATGAGAAGGCAAGATCAGGACATATGCTGTAAAACCCAGAGGATGGCCTTATGTCAGACACAACAACGGATGCAGTGCCCAGAAGTGTAGGAGTTGGGAGGCTGATTTATGACCGTGCTAGGGGAGAGAGTGTTCCAAAAGGCCCCTCGCCATTTCCTCCTAGTGCGAGGGCTGTGCAGAGCGGCCTTGCAGCAGGAGAGAGGTCAGCAGAACGGGATGACATAAGGCTGCTTGCTATGCAGAAAAACGCAGATGGTCTAAAAGTGTTTCATTTTTTTAAATGAAGTCACATGCCCAAAAGCTGCAGTTTGAGGCAGGAGAGGAGTCTCTGAAGAACAAATAAGGCAAGAGTTGTTTTGTTCTCATTTTAAATGAAAATAAGTCTGGAATCTCTCCAGGAAGTAAGTTTTGAAGGGAAGAGTTGGCTCAGTCACAGTCCAAGCAATTTAGAATCACCTCCCATTATTTGTATTTCATCTTCAAGCGCTTCAGAGACATATTCAGATACTTGCACAGGTAGTCATCTAGAAGAAACTAGTTCCAAGTCCAGATGGGATCATCTAGTTGGACTGAATTCCACAAAACTGAGGGTCAGCAATTCTTTGCTCCTCAATACAGACTCGTTCACCACTATTTGGTTTGAAATGCATCGCTGCTTCTCCTTTATACCCCCAATATTCCTCTCTCATGTCTTAATCCAGAATTACTTTCTGTGCTTATTAAATGGCTACAGAGGAACAAATCTTTGTACAGAAACTATAACCAGTGCTAAACACATCTACAAAATTGAATTTCAGCTCTCACTGATCTTTTTTCTTTTTTATTGCATGTTTTCATTTTTTCATGTTTGTTACAATTAAAAACTTTCACATATTTCTTTTAATGTTTTATGGTTAAAGAGCCATGATTTCCTGACTTACTGTAGTTTTTTTTTCTCCTTTTACTTTAATGCATTATTGCTTATAATACACCTTTTATTTAAAAAAATATTATAAGAAAATCAAACAAAGCTGAAAGAAAAGTTACTATAGAGCTCTAGTCATATCTGTCAAGGTGAAAATAAATTTAGACATAGATGTGAAAGAAGTAGCATTTCAACAAGTTAATTTAAAAATTGAGGGAATTACTATGCTAGACATTATACATTTAAACAAACTCAATGTTGCCGATAAGTACTAGAATGACAGCGCTGTAAATTGAATTCTTCTCTCTGTTGTGACAATAGCACCCTTATGCAGTGCTACCCTTTCTTTTTAGCAAAGAAGATGTTTTCTTCCTTGTCTTGTGTCTCCATGGACACACCTTATAGAGGCCTTGCAATTTTCCTGGGCATCATCCCGAGCCTAAGGCAAACTGCAGGAGCTCTCAGTCCTGGCAGATTTTGGTGTAGCCTGCTTTGAAATACATCAGAGGATGGAGACTCCACAGTCTCCTCAAGTGAACTATTCTCTTTTCCTACCTTTAAGTACTAGTAAGCTTTTCAGAATGCCTAACCTAAACCTGCCTTACTGCAATTAAGTTGGTTCTTCTTCAATTCACCAAGGCCATGGAGAACAGGTTGTTTTCCTCCTCTTTGCAGCAATCTGGACACAGGCTTAAAACTAAGTGGGAGAACAGATAGCATAGCAGGGTAACAGTGTGGACAAGGGGAAAAACAGTGGGTCCATCTGCTGAACATCTTAAGTGTCTGTGTATTAATCAGTACACAAAATGATAGCTTGGGAATAAGAGAGGACTGTGGAGTCCTCTGCGTGATCAACATGATTCCTGAGCGGTGGCCTGAGTCACTGCTCTGGAATTTTGTTCAGAAAGGTTTAGCCTGTCAAGGAAGGTCCTAAATTGGGAGGTTTATTTTCTCTTCTCTAGATCAAAACCACTCATTCATTAAACATTTCTTTGCATGTCTCGCCTTTTGAACCATTTGTAGTTTGGTAGTTGTTTTGGGGGTTTTTTTTCTGTTCTCCAGTGAACTCTGGTCAGGTGGGAAGAGATACTGAACAGATAATCCAGTGACTGTCTAAGAAATAAGTCATAAAACTGGACTCTTGAGCCCCAAAATGGGCACTGCTTTATAACTGAGCATCTTCCTTTGCCTCAGGAAAATACTGCAGCTGCACCCCTGAAGTACAACCAGGCCAGGTCAGCCTCAGCATTTTTCTATGGTTGCTAACAACAGTGCCCATTAGCACAGCTATGATGTGTACACCTGTTGAACAAGAACAGGGTTAAGCTCACATCTCCATTTTAATGAGACATTCAAACAGACATTCAATAGCCTTTAAGTATCCCTTTACAATCAGAGGACCTCTTAAAGTGCACGTCTCAGGAAGGAGAAAATGTTCCTAAAGTAATTAAGAAGAGTTTGTAGTCCCTCTGTCATCCACAAACTAGTTCTTTTACTACTTTAAACAGGGAAGTGTCTTCTGGTGTCTCAGAGAAATGTAAGATGAGAATGCTGTGACTGCTCACATGAAGAAGAGCATCACGGAGCCAGGAGTCCAGGCAGGGAGGCAACATCAGGTGGTAGCAGAAGGATGTGTCTGCAAGCACCGTGCTTTGAGGCGTGGGGCCTCTGCTAAATGTCATCTTCCTGGCTGAAGTTTAGCACCACAGCCTCCTCTCTGTACTGGGACCCCATATGCCCGAGCGAGCACAGCTAGTGAGGGAATAATCAAAGAGGGCAACCAGCTGTGCCTGCCAGGAAAGGTCAGGCAGCAGGAGAAAGGCCGGTGGGAACAATGATGCAAATGCAGCTTGGTGAGTTGTGAGATGCTGTGCAAGAGGCACAGAAGGTAACTGCTACCTCTGCAAGGGAGAAGATAGGGGGGAAGAAAAAATGATGTGCTCATTCAGTATAAAATGATGGAGGAGATGAGGTCAGTGAGTGAATCCAAATTACTGTGGCCCAGGAAATACTGTTTAACAAAGGGAAAAAAAAGTGTCAAACAGTAAGAGATGCAGTTGCTTAACTAGAATCTGTGTGGTTTTATAGAGACATGACAGGAAATTGTCTACAACACCTGGCAAGTGGTATGTTCTGCCTCTCACATTGAACAAAAATAAATCAGCTTACTGAAAATAGAAAGGCTTGTTTCTGGGGCCTTGTTGGACGTGTACACAAGTATTTTTGGTGAGTTTTGGGGAGGGGATGAGGAGAAGAAGGGTTTGTTGCAGAATTGAAAAGTAACTAGCAGGCTGATAAATGCTGTAAATACTTCATTTCTACAGCCAAGCAGTACTTGGAAACAAGCCACGATGCCTCTGATCCCAGTTGCTAATGAAATTGTATTGTGCTATTGCTTTGCTATTTAAAAAATACCCTGCAATATTTAGACGATAGCTCCACTAGTTTTTCTTCCTGCATTTTAGCTCAGTTTAGATCTTACTGACCAATTTCATTCAGAAGTTTATTAATTCTGTTGAAATAACAGCAGACCTGCGCTAAACTGTGGAGGGGGGGGGGGGGGATGATATTGACCTTATTCTCCCCCAAATTCCCTTATTCCTGCCAAAACCCCAGCGCCTCAGCAGGGCGGTGGGCTCGGAGCTCCCCCCGCCGGTCAGTCCCGCCCGGGAGCCCAGCGCCCGACACGGGGAGTTTCTGTGAGGAATAGTAATACGGTCTGGGAGGAAAACGAGGGGATGGCAGGTTTTGTTGTTTGTTTGTTTGTTTTTCTTCTTCAAGAGTCTTCTTTCCTGCAGGACAGGTAAAGGTGAATATTGTAGGGCTTTCACACAGAAAGTTATTTCTGACTAACGGTACTCAGTGGCTCACATGAAATTGTTCTGTAGCATCACAGAATCGCGTCGACTGGAGAAGATATTTAAGATCACAGAGTCCAATCATTAACCTGACACTGACAAGTCACCAACTAATCTCTGTCCCTCAGCACTATGTCTACACGACTCTTCAATCTCTCCAGGGATGGGGACTCCACCACTGCCCTGGGCAACCCCTTCCAATGCCTGAGAACCCTTTCAGCAAAGAAATTCTTCCTCAGATCCAATCTCAACTTCCCTTGGTGCGACTTGTGGCCAATTCTCGTCCTATCGCTTGTTCCTTGGTTGAATAGACTGACCCCCACCTCTCTACACCCTCCTGGCAAGGAGGGTTTCACACTCATTTACTGATCCTGTTCCCCTGTTTTCCCCCAGCACAAACACGCACACAACCCGTGGATTGTCACCAATGTGTTTTGGAACAGGAGCACACCAGGTTAGTAAACAGATTTGTCCAGTGTGTCACCTTGCCAACAAAACTGACTTACTGATATATAAAATTGCCTGTTGGGGTGCAGGGGTGCAGGGAAACAGAGGGGATGGAAACCTCTTTAAAAGTCAGAAGTAAAGTTTGCTAGTGGATTTTACCAGACAATGCAAACAACGTGTTTGTTACAGCACCAGCTCCACTCCCTGTGTCAGTGAGACGGCTCTTTCAGAAGCTGCATCTTTATGCAGAGAAGCTGTGCTGCCCGGGCTGGCAGTTTGTTGGTATCAGCTTTACAGTAAGAGCCTCTCAGCATCTGACATCTCCAGAGGCTTTGCTGTTTCACCTTTTACAAGAGCTATTGTCTGTTTATCTCTATTGCTTCTGTAGAAGTTTTCCATTCTTCAGCCAAAACAGTTTTGCAGAATTCCTCCCTTATTTGCTAATTAACTCTTTTCCTCATCAGGCATCAGTAAGACTCTTAAAATATATATATATATATTTTTTTTTTCCCTAAAGTCCATTTGTTTCCCTTCACACTCTGAGTGTTCTGTTTTCTGTTGTTAAATTGTTCTTCTTCATTTCCATCTTCCTCATGGTTTCATTCTTTTGATTAGTCCCATATTCTCAAAAAAATTTCTTGCCGTTACAGTATCAGTTGGGGAAAGGGAGAAAAAAAAAAAGTAGCCAACAGCTGAAAATTGTCCTTTTGATTAACTCTGCCAAGAAACTGCTTACAACCTCCTGGCTCCATTCAGAGACTACTATTTAATGACCTTTCCAAGGGTCAAGTACTAACGGGGGTTGGTATTCATGTACAGAATATTTTTAACCACTGTATACTGAAATGTGAATTACAGCATTTTGTATTCCAAGATACAACTTAAAGGGTTTTATTTGTCGCAGTAAAGCACCTCAACTCACTTGAGGCAAAGTTGTTTTTTTTTTTTTTGAGGACTTACTTTATCAAAATGTGCTCCTCTGCGGGACAGAAAATTTCTGTGAAGCTGCCAAGGACTAAATGCTTTCCCCCTCTCCAATTCGCACTGTGTGTGATATTATCTTGGCTGCGATTTCATCAGAAACCGTGAGCAAAACAGTGTGGTAAGGCAGTGAGTAGAAGACCTTCACAGGAAAATTAAATGACACAAGAAGTGGCATTAGAGATTTGTAATGAGGGGGCTGCTGAGAGAGCTCTAGCAGCATAAATGTCAGGGAACAGGCATGCTGTGAGAGGTGTGATTGCTCAAATGAGCGTTGAATGTTCCTGGTTATGAAAGGCCCCTGTGCCATTTTCCATAAAAGTAGCGACGTTAAAATCCAATGATCCACCAAATTCTTTCACTCTTCTCATCACATAAAGTTCCTTATCTCGTCGCAATTTGATACGCAATTCCTCCTTCTTTGTATTTTACGCACAAAAGGGTTCTCATCTCAGCTCTGCAGAAACAGCAAATTTGTTCCTGTGTGTTGTGAACAGAGCCTGATTGAATTTCCTAAACAAAACGTATCTTGGACAGTAATGGTGACTTTAGGAGAAGCTGGTTTTTACTATGCTTTTCTACATGCTAGCTTTTAAAAATGAAAACTGTGATGTAGTCTAAATAACTCCAATAGGTGAAAACTAGAATTTCATAATCCAAAAGAATTATCTGTCATCTCAATGAAACTGTTTGGAAAACGGGTATGCTTTAAGTACAGAAGAATTTAATTGGCCTTGCAGTCTAATTCCTTGGTTTTAGGTCATCTCTAAACTCAGGTTATAGGAACTCCCTTTCTGGATGAAAGGCATATTGAAAATTTTGCATTCTTAGTGTATACAGAATATTCTGTACCCATAAGAGCCTTCAGTAAGCCTTGCTATCAGCAACCACTTTGATGTATCCCCAAGCCCTCCACTGCAATTTTGCTTGACCTTTACAGGCCTTCTCTCTTAGGCAACTGGTTTTGCTGTTCTGCAGAGCAGTTGAAGTGATGTACTGCTGGCAAGTAAAAGTCTTTTTTTCATCTTCTGTAGGTGCAATACTTAAAGTTTTGGCCTGTGAACTGGCTGCTCCCTAACCAAAAAACCCAGCCATGGGGGTGCTTGTACCACCCAGTACAATCCTTCCTCGCTGAAGTCATTGCTAGACCACTCTCCATCATCTTTGCTAAGTCGTGGGGAACGGGAGAGGTGCCTGAGGACTGGAGGAAAGCAAATGTCACTGCAGGCTTCAAAAAGGGCAAGAAGGAGGACCCGGGTAACTAGAGAGCGGTCAGCCTCACCTCCATCCCTGGAAAGGTGATGGAACGACTTATCCTTGGTGCCATCTCTAGGCATATCAAGGATAAGAGGGTCATTAGGGGCAGTCAGCATGGCTTCACCAAGGGGAAGTTGTGCTTGACCAACCTTCTAGACTTTTATGAAAACACGACCAGGAGGCTAGATGATGGTAGAGCAGTGGATGTGGTCTATCTTGATTTCAGCAAAGCATTTGACACGGTCTCCCGCAGCATCCTCGCTGATAAATTGAGGAAGTGTGGATTAGATGAGCAGGTAGTGAGATGGATTATTAACTGGCTGGTGGGAAGAAGCCAGAGAGTAGTGGTCAATGGGGCAGAGTCTAGTTGGAGACCTGTGTCCAGTGGAGTCCCCCAAGGGTCGGTACTAGGACCAGTATTATTCAATATATTCATAAATGACCTGGATGAGGGAATTGAATGCACTGTCAGCAAGTTTGCTGATGATACCAAGCTGGGAGGAGTGGCTGACACTCCAGAAGGCTGTGCTGCCATCAGAGAGACCTGGACAGGCTGGAGAGCTGGGCAGGGAAAAACTTGATGAAATATAATAAGGGCAAGTGTAGGGTGTTGCACCTGGGCAGGAACAACCCCAGGTTCCAGTACAGGTTAGGAAATGATCTCCTAGAGAGCAGTGTAGGGGAAAGGGATCTGGGAGTCCTGGTGGACAGCAGGATGACCATGAGCCAGCACTGTGCCCTTGTGGCCAGGAAGGCCAATGGCATCCTGGGGTGCATTAGAAGGGCTGTGGTTAGTAGGTCAAGAGAGGTTCTTCTTCCCCTTTACTCTGCCCTGGTGAGGCCACATCTGGAATATTGTGTCCAGTTCTGGGCCCCACAGTTCAAGAAGGACAGGGAGCTGCTTGAGAGAATCCAGCGAAGAGCCACCAAAATGATTAAGGGACTGGAACATCTCCCTTATGAGGAAAGGCTGAGGGAGCTGGGGCTCTTTAGCTTGGAGAAGAGGAGACTGAGGGGTGCTGCACTGCTGAAGAACTCTGTAGTTGACACATGAAGCTGGGAAGAAGGGCAACTGGAGAGAAGAAAACTAGAAATCACTTTGGACCAAATGGAACCTTTTGTTCAGCTGCATCCTACTTATTTTTGGTGCATAGATAAAGGGAGTATGAATTTTGTTCAAGCTTTTTCCTTCGATTTATGTCAACTGTAAATCAAATTAATGTTAAGATGAATAGAATTCCAACTGAAAACTGAAAAACCAAAGAGCTTCTTGGAATTTATAATAATAATAATAATAATAATAAAATATTTCCAAAACAAGGACTTAAAGCTGCCAGCATCTAAACAAAATTCTTAAGGATTTTGAAATCCCTCAGTACTCACGTGTATCTACATTTCTTATGGGCCAAATGCTGCGTTCAGTGTTTTAAGGTCATTTCATCCTTCATTGTGATTACTGTTTGTTAAATACAGGTGCCAAACTGAGTAGGGAAATTATCACAGGCTAACGGATGTAGAATTATGCTGGGAAGAGGGAGAGTAAGCTTGGTCTTAAGATAGAAATATCTGTAATTAATTGCTGTGTTGGTTGGACAAATAAAAGGAAACATAAAATTAATTATCACATGGAGGCTACCAGGGAAAAGCACAAAGCTTAACATTGTCAGTTAAGCTGAAGAGCTCCTACCCCAGGGGCTCAAATCACTTGGCTGTATGAATCTGGGAGAGCTGACAGTGCCCAATCAGACACACACAGGAGTGGAAATAACATCCAAAAACCAGACCAAAAGTTCAGTACAATCTCTGGCCCTAATATCATGTGGGACCATTCTGTATTGGTTTAAAATCCTCCTATTTTTGCTGGTCTCAGTAACTGTGTTTCACTAACGCATTGGTATTACCTACCATGGGGAGCATAACTCAAGTGACCTAATTTTTGGCAGTTAAAAGGGCTGTAACAGAAAGTATTACCTTTATTTCACACTATTAGGTCAAATTAATTTTATCAGCTGGAATTCATGCTGGTGACCAGGGGATGTGAAGAACCTCCTCATGCTCCTGCTTGGGTTACAAAGGAAAAAAAAAGAAAATCTTTTCTCCTAACACTGATAATTGTTGTAGGGGCAATGCTTTACTTGCACTCCACTTGTTGAATGGTCCATAGTATACCAGGGGCAATGAATCAAAACTAAATTAGCCTCCTGTTTACACATTTTCCTGTCCTTTGTCAGGTTATTCCTCCCTTCTGCACCCAACTTTGTTTTCATCTTTTCTCTTTCAAATAGTCCCTTATGAATCCTTTTTCTCCTTACAAATCTGCCATGGATTGCCTTTTTTAAAAAAATTCTGTAATAATTATATCTTTAAGATGTTTTAGTGGTGAAGAGGCAGTTGTATGGTCCAGAGACTTGTGTAATTAAGTCGTCAGGGCTTGCACCCCAAAAAAAATGTGTCTCTGCTAAATTGCTTGGCTCTCAGTGGTTGTTGAACGCTCATATTACTGAGCTAAGGAACCACCGGTAGCAATTTACCTCTCTGAAACACTCTGGAAACATGGATGGTGATGAGAATGTGCTCAAATAGCACTGAGAGCAGTGGGAGCCTGTCACAAGGAAGACAGAATGTAGCCTGATTTTTATGACAATAGATGACTCATTTTTTTTTAATGGCTTACTGTTAACTCAGACAGAGATATGACTAACTATGATATTTCACATTACAGAAATCTAAGGAGTGAGTCCTGCACTTGAGGTAAAAGTGAAATATATGAGATACAGCTTTTAAAGAGAGTAGAAAAAGAAAATGAATATTCAGAAAAATGTGTCTGTTCTGAGGCTAAAGAGCCAATTTGTCAATTTGCAAGGGGCGGCATGAGATCCTGATCAGAGCTTATGATGGGGTGTAAGAGAAAACATCAAGAGAAAGACTTCTGGGAAACAACAATTAACCTTCAAGAAAGGGTGGTGATTTGAGAAGGAAAGGCAATCACAAGGGCAGAACTGAGAGAACAATGTTCTGATACTGGGGTCACTGCAGAAAGTCCAGAAAGGAGATATGGTTAGAAAGTGAAGCAAAACTCAAAAGTCTTGAGTTCACAAAAGCAACACAGAGCTGTCTGGATTGGAATAAGCAGCACAAAGCTATTATATACTCTGAAAAACATCCAAGCATTATGCTGCATTACATTGATTTTCACAAATTTGCAAACACTCCTGACCGTGAACAGCTTGGATGAGAGGACATCACTAGCACTGTTTTTGCAAGGTAATCCTTCACAGGAGCAACGGACAAGATTCCAGCAGAAGATAAATGAGCTCTTAGCCTGAAAGCAAATGGAACATTTATTAATTTCAAGCTGTACACAGGTGTACAAGCCAGTGTTTTGTCAGAGACCGTGATGGTAGCAAGGAAAGAAGAGCCTAGATAAGACAAATGGATAGAATTTAGGATTGCAGTTGTGATCTTATTGCCATTGAGAGAGTGAGTGAAGTAAAAGTATGAGTAAATAACATATTGCACGGGTACAATTTCTAATAATACCAGGGACAAAAATATCATTTACTGATTTTAAAACATATCAAGTTCTTCATCTTATGCAGTGGTGTTTCACCTTAGAAGAAAAGGTGACAAAGTTTGAAGAAGAGGTTTAGGATGCTTTCCCAGTGGAGAAGAAAGCATTCAGCAGAATACAAAATATACCTGAAAGCCCAACTGTTGACTGTCCAATGGAGGAGCAAACAAAGGAGCTGGCTAAGCTCATCACTGCAGGGAAAAAAGAGCAAGGAGCAGAATAAACAGAGCAAGACACTCCCTTTCTGTAGAATAAACCCCAAGCATTTCTCTAAGCAATAGGATGAATCAGTCTCATAGGTTATGTGTCTTGGTTGAAAGTTTTTTGGTTGGTTGGTTGGTGTGTTGGTTTTTTTCTTTTTTTTAAACTGAAATATGTAAAGATATTCTGCTGTCTCTGCAAACACCAAGAACGTTTTCCTTCATTTCCCCTATCAGTTCTCCTCTGCAGAGTACCAGCAAAATGTGGGCTGCCATGGTTAGCTGTAGAAATTTCCTGAAAAGATAAAAATGCTTGTGTGGGAGTGAACTTTCAGAAGTGCTAATCCCTATCTCCCTTCTCTACTCTGTCTCGTATGAAACCTGTAGGAACTGAATAACTTTAAGTCCTCTTCCTTATTCTGAAATTTTGGTTGAACATACCAGGGCACACACATTGCCAGAGTGTCACATTATGAATGGTTCTGTAGGAAATTAGGCTGATCCTGTCACTGTATATTGATTGAACAGGAACCTAACAGCAACAATGAAGTAAAAATGGAACATAAGCAGATCCTGGGTAGGTTTCTGTAAATGGCCCATCCATGTGGTTGTGGCAAATGTCTTTAGAGAAGCAGAGCACATGTGGCACATAAGTAGCATGGCCTTGGAGAGACACTGCTTCTTCCAACTGGTTTTTAGACTGTGTCTGATGACAAGTGTTTTGCAGTGGAGTATGTAAAATGGGATTTGATGGGACTAGTAGAGTAGTTACTGTAGTTCAGCCAGATGAAAAGATCTCACTGTATATTGTTTTATTTATAATGCTGATTTCATTCTGCATTATATATATTTGACCCCTTTTGCTGTCTACTTGCTGACCTCTTTAAGTGATTTTCTATTTGCTAAACATATGACTAGGTGCAAACTATAAGCAGTGTAGTCACAAAGCCAAGTGACAAGTCAGTATGCAATACTGCATTTCATGTATTAGTGAACAAAACCAACTTCTTCTCATTTTACAGACATCTAATCTTTTTTCTGCAGGCTTGCCAACATTATTTCTGCAATGTTTTCCTATGTTTTCTGGCTAAGATAGCTACTTGGAGTAATTTAGTTCAGCTCTACAAAACTGAGTTTTCCAAGTGGCACTACTGTGATAAAAAGAGGAATCCTATTCTTTTCCCTCTTCTTTTTTTGCCAGATTGCTTTTTGAACACAGGTAATTTTTAAAAAATCAATGGCAACATTCTATGTCAAGAAGATTCCCTAAGCATTACATGCCAAACATAATACATGCTTTGACCTTGCTACCTACTAGTTTTCTTTGACACCCTCTAGTTTGGTTTGTTGGGGTTTTTTGGTGGGGGTTGGTTTTTAGTTTGAAGAGCAAGTGACTGGAACTTCCCTGTTCATCTTTATTTAGTTTCTGCTGGATGAGCAACATTACCCTGCCTTACCTGCTTAATGTTCTTTAAGTATAGATTAAAGTAGGTAGCAAGGTGAGTTATGTGTCATGCAGTGGAGCTTTCTTAAAATAATGTGTGGGAAGAAGGGAAATAGCTTGGAGTTTTCCACTCCTGCTAATTGCCTTCTCCACCAGCTTATTGCAACTTGTTCCACACTGTGCATTCTGTGTTCACACTGCCATAGAAGTGAAACAGCAGTATCTGAGTGTGAAAGGCCTTCTGGTGTGTGGTGGAGCTCTGTTATTTTCCTGCCTTTTTAGAAGATAGAGCTGCTAACTAGCTTACTTTCTTTTCCTTCTGCAGCTGTGATAGCCTTAGCTGTCTTTCAAGCCCATTAATCAGTTTCCCAATCCAGAAACAGTGCACAGATGAAGAGAAATTTCTGTCCCAAACTCATGGATTCCCCAGCCTTAACAACCAAATTAAGCCATCAGTTCCAAATTCGAAATGGAGATGAGCCTTCATAAGTTTGGCTCTCTGGCAATGATCTTACCCAGTGATGAGCCTGAAGTCCTGTTGCTCTTCTCTAGCTCTGTTTTTGTGTACCTCTGCAATCAGGTAACTTGCTCTTACATTTTTGTTGTAGGCTCAGACTGGCTCTGGTCACATCCAACAAGTGGTTTGGAAGGAGATGTGTCTTTTCTGCCTCTGTTCAGCAATTTTGCTTGGCAAACAGCAGGGGAGAGCACAGTCACAGCCAGTTTCCTACTAGATATGAGATCTGTTTATTCTATATATTTATTTCAATCAAATCATTTTATAAGAAAGGAGAATTGAAAGCTGTAATGCAGTCTTTTAGGTTCTTAGAGAGTCTTTAATTAGTACATGTAGAAAAAGATATGAAGAATTAATAGTGGTGGTGTTCTCCTGACTTGTGTTAGGATGGACATGGGCTCATGACTCTCACTTCCCCTGAGAATCTTCTGCTGACACTCCCTCAAAACATGGTGAGTCCTGTAGAGAAACTGGAGTAGATCCTTCACTTTGTTGCAAATAAGTATGCAAGCTGATATGAGGTATCTTGGTCATTTGTTAAATAGACAGCAGAACTTCAACTCTCAACTAGGTTTTTACATCTGACCTTTTTGATAGTATCTGTCATAAGTAAGCAGTCTAATTGCTGAATCCTTTAGTGAGATAGAATCCTTCTCTCCCAGTGTGCAGAATATAAGTATTTAGTACTACTCATTCTCTTTATTTTTGTTCTTTCAGTTTATAAGCAAGTTTTTTTAAGTTGTAAGTAACATTATGACACCTTACTTTGTACTGCATGAGAAATTCCTTGTTATTTCCCAGTTTCCAAACATTACCCACTCATGCTTACATTATCTTCACCCTGTATATGTGATCGGTATGTATCAAGGGAAGCACATGGAATTCGAGGTGGGAATGGAAGTTATTCCCCCTTTAGGAAACTGAGTCTGCTTTTTAGCCTTGCTACACCCACAGAACCAAGGAAAGAAATAGGTACTGAAAAGGTGTTGGCCTTGGAGAAAAGTTTTTCAGCTAAGAAAAAGAATTGCCATAAGGAGGGGGCACTAACTCGTGAGAGTATGTTAAATGAAGCAGGCCAAATAAGTGTACTGCTAGAAATTCTGGTTTAAGATAGCAGGGATAAGCTTGGTGTAGACATCAGGCAGTTGTCCATAGCTAATTAATTTACCCAAGAATGATGCCCAGTGAGAAGAGAGTGAAGCCATCTTACTCAGAAATACCAGAGCAGTCAAAAATATTTTGCTAGAGCTACTGATTGTTTTCTTTCTGATTTTGCAGCAGCAATGACCCAAAGGCCTCATTTTAATCAAGTAGAACTAATAATTTTATTTATTTTAATTATTTCACTGATGTAACTTGTAGGCAGAGGTTCTTTGTTACTGAGAGCTAGCAAACACTGTAATTGCATACTACCAAGTCACCATCTTTCCATAAACAAGTTACTGAAGTTCTTATGTGGCCTCCATTCTCTAAAAATCTGTGCCCTGAGTTAATCACTTGTTATGCTTAGTGCTCTTGAGCACTGCTGACTGGTGTCTCTGGATTTCACTGAACATTATCAAACACTGGCAGCACAGGAGTGATGAGAAGGTACAAGGGAAAATAGGTTTGTTAGCAGCCAACTTGGATTCAGAGACTAATGCTAACACCCTTGTTCCGTGGTGGTTAAAACCTGTGGTTGCTTATACTTAATGTCCCTGGAGAAGGAAGGCAAAGTCAGGACAACAGAGCAGACAATGTGCTTTGTAAGTTACATGAATATTCTTTTTTTCAGATTTTTTGCCTCCTTTACTGTGATGAAAGTGAAAATAGAGACTCATTGCTGTAAGTGATGACAGGTTCATAATGCAGGGGTTGATACTTCTGTTACATGAGGCGCAGCCAGAGTTGGACAAAGAAGACCTCTCATTCCCTTGTAGACTTGCATGTGAAGACTATAGAAAGAAATCTGGGAAGAGAGGGCAGTGCAAAGGTTGGTAGTAGGGTGCAGGATCAATTTTGCAAGTCTGTACCTTGAGGAAAACTCGGGGTGCTCTTATGCTACAGGCCTGTGTACTGATGTCACTTGGGGTTGGCTCTTTGACTGGTAATATATTCCAGGAGGCTTGAAAATGACTGTTAAAAAATCAGAAACATTACTGAAGTACTACTTACATTCTGTCAGATTTACCAGCTGAAGGAGGGGTTTGAGGTAGCCAATTCACCTTAGTATCCCAAGGAAATGCTAGACAAGAAGTCTAGATCTAGAATCTAGATCTAGATTTAGATCTGTATGTTATCCCTGCTCATTTCAGCATCTGAGCTGTAGAGCAGGAGAAGGCTGAGCAATTTCCAAAACATGCAAATGTAATCAGAAGGAAAAAAGCAATAGTTAATAAAATACCACTGAAATCCTTTTCTTTTCCCTCTCCCAGCATCCAATGTCCTCTGCAGGCATCTATGCAGCCACATCCCTCCCTGTGAAGACCATATGTCCCATGTCTTTTACAATCTGTATTTTATGCTGTATCTTAGTTAACTAGCCAGGAAAACTAGAAAGTACAGAAAAAAATAATCAAAACTGGTACTTCTTTAAAAAATCAGTGCAGTTTTGTCTTCTATTTCTGTGAGAACAAGGAATAGCCTAAAGACTGAATACCTGGGTGGCTTAGAGGCAATATATTATTGATGTCTTGCTCAGTCTCTCAGTGTGGGAGGCATTCATAAGAGAAGGGGAGTCCTATGCCTGTATTGTAGCTGCTGAAATAGCTGCTGCTACTGGCAGCTGGGTCTGAGTTTGAGCAACTCTAATGTTTGCTGGGGTTTAAACCTTCCTTAGCTGACTTTATAATAAAGAAACTAAAGAGGGGAAAAGAAGGGGGGAACTGTTAAATTCCTCTTAGCTCCTCTCCATAGATTCATACAGAGCACAGAGCAGGATGACTCACGTTAGCTGAAAAGGCAATGCATGGTCATGAATACCAGTATCTATGTGGTTTTCAGCCTCCTTGCATGAGATGTGACATCCTAAGTACCTTCTCAGCTTCCAGAGTTTGGATTTAGGAACAAAACAGTGCTTACAGCATGATAAGTGATGATGTGTTGAGATTAAATAGACTGTACAGAAGTAATTTTTTTTGAGACACCAACCCAAAGACTAATGCTCTTATACAACAGAGAAAGGGCTCTTCTCTGGGGAGATTTTATTACTTGTGCAGGTTGCTAACACACGTGAATGGAACAGGGAAAGTGGTTTGGTGGGAAATGGCAGTAATGAGGTCTGGTTCCTGGTGGCTTGTAATCCCATAGTAGGATTCTTTATGTCACAGTTAAAGATTTGAGCACAGACTGAAACTTTTCTTAGGATGGGGTGCTCAGTACTTATCTATCCTCTGTAAATTCCCTGAGATTTAGTATGAATATTGAGGTCACACTGTGACATACTCAGTGCAGGCAATGAATGGCCTTTCATCTCTATCTAGCTACCTCCTTCTAGTAATTTTGTAGAAAATTTTACATCCAGAATGTTCAGACATACTTCAAAGACCTTTACTCTATGTCCAATGCTGCTGAAACTGGCTTAAAAGTTATTTAATTTGATTAGAGAGGCAGATAAAAACACAGATGTACTCACATGCAGAAACTGAGCTTGATCAAACTGGGCTAAAAGCAAACACCAGTCTTAGCTTTTTCTTGTCAATGTGTACTTAGATTTTTGTGATCTCTTAGGTTGTGAAACAACTTTCTAACATAAATTTGAGTTGTTCTGTTTTGAAAAGTGATCCTACAAACAGCCTCATGGAATACCTGTTTTTGATGCTCCACTGGTTACCTAAGCAATGTGATAATATTAAAGCTTTCAGCAGTAATAAAGATCCTGCGGCCTGAAAAGGTTAAGTCCTGCAGGAAGTCAAGATTGCACTTGCACTGATTCAAGATTGAGCAATTAACTGTTATCACTGGTGACCATGTTGTGCATGGCTTGGCACAGTTACATTCACAGTCAGATAAAAATTAGACTAATTTTTAAATAGTTATCCAGTACTTGTATTTCCCCTCCTCTTAAATTCTTTCATTGATTTAATGGATGTTGTTTCTCACACTGCCTCACACCAAATAATTTAAAATACTTTCTGATGTTTTATAAATTGCAGGTAGTTTGCACACCACAAGCTGAGATCCTCTGGTGGAGAGGTCAGTCCGTTGACCCCAGGCTGTGTTTTTCTTTAGCACTGACAGGAATAAAGGTGAAAACTCACTCTGTCAAAGATGGATTCCAATACTTGGTGGAACCAGATCTGGGCTATAAGAGAGTTGCCTGATATATTAAGGGCATAATTGAAAATCAGAAGGAAAGAGGACAATGTGGTTAACACTTCTACCATAATAGTGTTAAGATCATTCTTAATAGGCTTATAAATACAAACATTAAATAAACCATAATTTCTAAAACACTGCTTTATGTCAATTAAAAAAGAAAGCAATTTGTAGTAATCTTAAAAGGGCTGATATTCTGACTCACTCCTATAAAGACATTGCACTAAGAAAGCTATTTTCAAGTGTCATCATATGGATAAACATTATCAGGTTAAAATCTAAGCAAATTTTAAGAAATAGTTGCCTGTATTTTTGCTCAAGACTATTTCAAGTTTCATCTTTCTGCTAAAAAAACCCCAAGCAACAAAGCCAACCCTACTTTTGCTCCTGTATTTTGTTTTTCTTTTCAATTTTAGATAATATCAGGAATCAGAAATTAGAAACAAATATTACTTTAGGCTTAAATCCAGCACACAGTAGAAAATGTGTAATTTATTCTAGTTGTCTTCTAAGAAATGACTAGCCTAAAGAGATTTTGAGTGCCTTAGGCAGTGAAGTTTGATCCTGATGACCAATTTTTAGAAGATTGCTAGAAGAGAAGAAAGTTTGACTAATCTTTGTTCAGTGCAGCTCATTCATGGGATCCTGTGGCAGTTTGGATTGAACCACAGAAGCTTTGGCTATTAACACTGCAAAAATAAATAGGACTTTAAGAGTATACAAACTACAAAGTAGACAGTTATCTCAAGTCCATTTTAAGAGCCACAACACTACCTGTCTTTGGGTGCAGATCTAAAGGGAAAGGATGTTCTTGTGAACTGGGATCCAGTCAAAGCAGGTGAGACAAGGCTCGTTTTGCAGTCAAACAAAATCCATGTACCTTTTTGTAACTGTCTCTTTCAGTGTCCTCTCTGCTAGTTGTGCTTGCAAAATCTTATCTAAAATGTATGTCCTGCCTTTCAGGGAACAGTGTCTGTAGTACCAATGGGGATTAATTAATGCTCCCCGCTAATATAACTGTTCCTGTTAACACAAAGTAAGGTAAGAGGCTTTCTGAAAAGACAGTTGTTCTTTCATGTCAGCAACCTGTTTCATTCTGGAGATGACAAACCCCAAGGAACTTGACAGATGTTTTTCCAGAGTTTCCCCCGATTGTATTTGTTATTTCTCCTGCTACAGATTCTGACATGATAAAGAAAAGCAGAATTTGTGCTGGAAAATAAGGGGAAAGCTTCTATAATGTGAAGTAAACTAAAGCACTTGGAAACCAAGCTCCAGTTCAGGTCACTCTGTTAATGAGGGCCCGGGAGCTATTTAACTTGGGTTAAATTGCAGCCAGGGATGAGTGGGCTTGTGCAGGTAGTGGGTCTCGCTGGAGGTGGTGAATCTCTTCAGCAGCTTGGAGGATTACAGGCAGCAGCAGCCAGCGCCCTGTTTGAGTGATGGATTTATTATTTACTATTTCCAGTGCCAGTCTTGCTCTGTGGGAGTTTTCGTAAGTGGGAGTCACAGCCTTGTCCCTGTAACTGCCTGCTTTTCAGCATCTCTTTAGTTTCATCTGGATGCTCTGTAGGTTCCCCCTCTAACTGGGGAATAGAAATTGGAGTAAGATTATTGTGAGCCACAGAAGCACAAGGTGGGAGTTGTGCTTTAATGCCCTTCCGTATTTGTGTACCAGTATCTCGCTGATCATGATTCTCTGCATGCAACTCTGTTTCTCTAGAGAATATAAATGTCCTCATGTATTTGTTGCTCAGGTACAGCTGTCCATAGGTAAAGTATCTTGTTCTGAAGAGAGTTCTTGTCTGCTGTCAGCTCAGATGATGTTGATGGCTCCAATCAGGAAGCCTTCTGGGAGACAAATGAAGTTTTCTTCTGAGTACGAGGAGATTGTGTTGCAGTCAAGAGTGTCAAGTGCTCCTACACAGTGGTATCCAATGTAGTGCAGGCTTTTTTCTTTAACCATAGAGGGAATAATTCTGTAGAAAGAGTTGGAAGATGTTGACTTTCTAAGAGTCATTGCTGTGCATTGTAATTGGAGATGTAGAAATCCATCAGTCTGGGCTTTCTTCCTTTTGCTCCCAGCAGCACATTCTTGCTTTGAGGTAACAGATTTTTGTGAATCCTTGGGCAAAGACCAGGTGTGACATTTGCATGGATTCATTTGGGTTTATTCACAGTTATTTTAGAAAATTTCACTTTTAGAGTCTGGTTCTCTCTTTTGATAAGCCAGTGGCTGTATGGGAGAAAGGTGGCTATGGTGTGTGTGCTCTGATATTTAAGCTGAAGATACAGTATGAAGTTTGTTTGGTGGTGTTGTGGGAGCAAAACAAATAATACAATTAGGAGTCCAATGTCTCAGTGTAGTTTAATACTATGGAAATTAATTCAATATTCATCATTATCCACAGAGCATCTCCAGAGGTTTTTACTGTTATGTCACAGCAAATCTATTCAGGTCTTAAGAAAAAAGAGACCATGCTCACAGCTGAGCTAATTTATATTAATACTTAGCATAACAGAAGTTATTTCACAAGATCTTTAGGCATTAGGTCTACAATTAGTTAAAGAATACATGCTTTATCACCTTATCTCATTTACTAAGGGTTGGGTCTCATCTATTTGCAAATTTTGCAGGCTTACAAAGCTTAAAGGACTATTTTCAAAATAGCACATCTTGCTAAACTGCATCTCTACAAAAGATTAATTATTTTAAGTTTTTAACCATACGATACAAGAAAACTGCAACACTAATAGGTTGGGGATTTTTGGTGCTTAAATTTACATATGTAAATTTCCCTAGGTAACAAAAATCTATTCAGGTTTTAAATTCTCAGTGCTAATGCTAACAATAGATACAATCACTAAAGTGTGATTACACTGGATAGGCTTAACATCTAAAAAACCCACTTGAGTCTCTTATGCCATTGCATAAATACAAATTGCTTGTGATAGAATTTCTCAATGAATTGTGCAGTAGATAGCTTCAGTATCAGTATTGGGACTGCACTGTGTTCCTTGCTCTCTTACACCCCAAATGCCACTGTGCTGCAACTCAGAACCTCTAAGTACTTGTTTCCTTAAGTATCAGAGAACATTAAAACACATAAGGACATAAGAATGGCTGTTCTGTGCCTAGCTGAATTTCCATTTAGCCTAACACCTTGTCTTCAACCAAGGCAATGTAAAATTCTCTTTCTGGTATCTATTTTGAAAATGAAATATTACACTGATAAATCAGTCTTACTCTCCTTGCCATAGTGACATCCTGTAAAGCAGGAAACCTGCAACCCTGATCAACATTCTGCCTAAATATGACAGTAAGGTACCTCAAGCTCTGAGGATAGAGCTGATAAATTGCATGAGGAGAACTACAAAGTAAGGCTTGTTGGATACAGGTCGTGAGCTAGAGGAATACTGCTGTAGTAACAGGCTTGTTTCACTAATATTCTTGTCAACAGAAGGAGATCAGAGAGTCAAGTGGGCTTGTTTCTTATACAAAATACACTTTCTTGAAGCATGCTTGCAGCTCCTTAACAAGTGCTCAGAGTTTTAATCTAACAAGAAGATAGCAAGAAGAGTGTAGTGGGCTGTGTTGTGGCTGCAGATGCCAGGGTATTTATTTGTGCAGTTAGCCAGAGTTGCGCCTCTGTGACCCCAATCTAACTACTGCCCTCATTTGATATTGACCATAGGGTGTCTGCATGAGTTCTAGATGTACCTAAAGTCACAATCCTGCTGTGTAAAAGGACTTTGGGAGCTAGACAGTGTTTGTCTTTAAAGTGTCTTTATGCAACTAGAACAATGAAGAAATGTGTTCAGCTGCATTTATGGAAACTGCTGAAATGTTAGGAAAACATGGGAACGTGGTTTCCTAACATCCTTAAACATCACTTTTTGGAATAGTTTATTCAAACACCCATGAGATGAGGTGCTGAACTTCATTTCACCCTCCAGGAAATAGCATAGCAGAGTAGTCTGTAGGAAGTGGGCCACACAGTGATGAAGTACTGTGCCAGGAGAATTATATAGAAAATGAACAATGCAATAATAAATACTAGGGGAATTTTTTAGAAGAAGCTACATTCAATATTTTTCTTAATAAAATTAGTTACTGACCTCTAACTAGATGCTTTACAAATTATAGTAACAGCAAATAGTTTGCTATTTGAAGTGGAAGGCTATCAATTTTATTCAGTTGCCTTAGAAAGAACATCTGGTGAAGATATATTTACAGACAGATAATGATGTTAGTATCAAACCTTATCGGAAGTGATTGCATTCCAGCAATTAAATTGGATTTCCCTGAAGCAGGTTAATTGAACTACTATGCAGTGTTTTGCCAAGATTTGTCCTCTTCTGTAAATCTACTTGTGTCAGCTCTATAGCCTTTCAGATAATTCTGAAAGATTTAAGAATCTCCAAAGATACGAGTTTGTGTGTAATTGTAGCTTAACTCAGGTAGGTATGGTGGTGATACCTAGAAAATCCTTATAATAATGTTGCTGTTATACACATTTGGCTTGTTAGACTATTGGGATTGGAGGGGTGTTTTATTTTGTTTGGTTTTTGGTTTTGTTTTAACTTGGGTTGTTATAGGCACTGAGGCACACGTCTCCCACTCTTCTGAAGTGTTTGAGACTTTTTGTATGGGCAGCCTGGATACTTAGCTCAGCATTATGATTTCCAGGTACTAAAGTCCCATTGTGGACAGAGTGGTTTTCCAGTGGCCTCCTCTGTAAAGATTTTGTTTCTGTCAATAAGAATACTATAACTTTTCCATCCTAGATTCCCCCACCACGTGAAAGGGAGAACTGATGCCAGTAAGGATCAAAACATTGTCAGATTTTTAAATGTCTCAACGAGGACTACAAAAGTAAGAATCTTTGTAGAAGCCAAGGCTGCTTATGCAGAGGGAGTTGGAGCATTCTCAGACTCCATGTGCATTTTTTCAATATCCATATATTGTATCACATGTAGCTCACAAGCCTTTCAAGCATATCTCCTGCACTGAAGTTAACAGCAGTGCTCTGCTGATATGGGGATGATGGGGTTCCTTGAACTGCTCTGTATATTGGGAAGTGAGCCAGAGGGGCTGCTGAGGCAGAGGCAAGAGGTGCAGTGACATGTTGAGTCCAACTCCATCCTGCAATGGAGAGAGAGGAATTCTAGGAGACCGTCCTTGTCTCCTCATTGTGACCCACTCACTCATTAATCACCTTCAACTACCCTCAGCTTATTAGCTTATTTTGACATGAGCTGGATGTCTGATATTTCTCAACCAAATAAACGTTTTGGTTTGCTGTTTGTGGGGTCAGGAAGTTGGGCTATCCAAGCTGTATATTTTAACACAAAGTCTTCTGCTACAGGTCATCTGAGACAATAATTTGTGCTTCAGTCTTCTGGTTTTTACTCCAAAATATTAAACAAAGTGTATTACATCTAGAAGTCAGTTTTCATATTTGAAGTCTTTAAAAAATAATTTCTATATTTAGTAAAAAAAAAAAAGTACTTGGTAGCATTGCCCTTTGCAGGGACAGTGTGCCCTAGTAGTTTCCTCTGGTAAGTGACAGCAGTCACATCATGGCTGGGACAGCCTCTGTTGCATGATACATGCAGTCATCAAGCAAGCAGTCACCTAAAAGCACCTTTGCAGTTTTTAGTTTGACCCCAGCCACAAGCAGAGTCTCCAAGTGCAACAAAAAAAGTAGATTGAATTCACTTCACTAAGTTAACCTTAAGAAGAATATAAGAAGAGTTAAGAGTGAAATAGTGCATGCAAAGGTGAGCAGTTCAAAGAACAATCCCTACTTGAGAAACAGCTTCTAAATAGCAGGCGGAGAACGAAGCACATAAATTACCTATGTGCCAAACTACCTGAAAATAATTTGGGTACTCACTGAAGCAAAGTATTGTATCCAATGGTTCACTGCTAGGGCAGATCCATCTGCTTTCATTTCATTTTATTTCTATCCCCTGTAAGAAAATCAACGTACTTTTGCTACCCTAGTCTACAGTCCATAAAATCAGAACTATCAAAATTCCTTCTGTCTTGAACAGAGGTCTGAACACTCACTGTTTTTATTAGAAAGTACTTTATTTTTATGTGATTACTTCATCTGAAGGAAGGTAGGAATGAGTAGCTCAGACTTAGGTTACAAGATCAGAACCGTTGACTTAACCTTTTGATTTCAGTTTGCTATCAGATGCCAAACTGCAAAGCTGGCATATAATATATATTTAACTTAACTGTAAGAGTTTATGGGCTGTCTGCTCTTAGAGCTGAAACACTGTGAGAGAGCTGTGAGATTTTTAACTCTACCTGGGGCCTTAGTCTGGAAACCGATTTGAAAAGTGCTGTCTCTATGTAGCAAATACATATCTGACTTTTCAGGTAGTGATATGCAGACACCAAAGAGAAATGGGAACTGTTGCAGGTTTTGTATGTGGGGACAAGAATATCAGCAGGTGAGAAAAACAAAAAAGGACAGAATAGGCCAGGATGTGTAGAAAAAAATCACTGAGTCATTAGACTTTGTCCTTTGAACCAATATTGTAACAGAATACATCTATAACCTATGATAAGATCAGCATCCTGTTTACTTTTGGTAATTGCTGATCACGTTTGCTTCTTTGCAAGAACAAGGTGCTATCCAGTGCCTCTACAGGCACAATTGTGGGAATAGACCTAAACTGGATTAACAAGAACCTTCTTTATAATTGTGCAATAAAACCAGAGATCATTAAAAAATTCATGCCAGAAAGTTAAAATCCCTGACCTCTCACCGCAAGTTTCACATCCTTATTCTTCCTGATTCAGAACAGAAATTTATAGTTGGATCTCTCATATAAAAGCTGAGAATTTCCAGTGCAGGGGTTGGTGCCTTCTTTTTCTATTACTGTGTATCCCCCATATTCTAGTTAAGTTTGTCATCAGCTGTGTTTGACATAGTCTGTGAGCCATAAGGATATTTTAAAGTAACCTAAGTAGTTGTTTGTTTGGTTTGGGTTTTTTTCTAATATTACACTATACTCTCTACATGAAAAAAATGAGAGAGTTTTACGCAGTGGTAAAAATGCCACATTGGCTAAATTCTGTTCCTCTGGAAGGCAATAGGACTTGTACCTCTGCTTTCAGCAGGAACAGGGAGAAAATGTCTTATTGTGAGTTTCTTAAACAGATATGTAGATGGGTGCTTGTGTGTTGGCAGATTGTTAAAGCCAGCCTTCACGATTTATTAAAGGCAATTTTATTCATGGGATTTAGGCTTCAATAACTGCAATAGGCACAGCACATGAATCTGAAAATCCCTATCTGCATTGTTTGATGCCTAGATGCCTTTGAAAATCAAGCCTCACAAGCCAAAGTGGAAAAAAATCCTGACTACAAGCAGAACAAAGCCTTATTTTGGTACAACCTGCACAACCTTTTCGATGTGACAGTGTCACAGTAGTAAATTTCAGTATTTCCTTGCTTCCCATTGAAGCACAAACACCTTAAATCACAACACCTTAAATTCCAGGAATGTCTTTTTTAAAAAACTTCATGGGACTTCTGGTTTTAGTCGACAGTGAATTGTAAAATCCTGCACTTAAAAGTATCATTTTCCTGGAGTAAATATTGTCAAGCTAGGGTCTGTGTAATTATCTGAGGGTTGGAAATTCCAGATTTGGAAGAAGGAAGGTAGTACTTCTTGGCCAAGTAGCTTTTTATACATTTGACAGCTGTCTGAGTGACTGAGACTCTAATAATGTTACAGGTGATCTCTGCTGAGATGGATTGTCGAGCATCACATAGCCAAGATGACTGGAATCTCATCATAAATGTAATTTGTCTCGTGGCTGTTTCCACATTGTGTGTGGTAGTGAAGTAGAGAACATTACGCTTGCCTCTAATTCAGTGAGAGTCACAACAGATAAATTGGAGGTCAAAAAGGCCTTTTGGGAGAGCTCTTGCTGAAAAGGGTTATATAAATGTAAAGTATTATTATTATTATTTATGAGCAGATTGAGTCAAATGTCATGTTGGATGCATTTCATCAATCTGAGATTAGACTTGGGTCTGTAGCTCAGCAACAGCTCAGTGATGCAAACTGATAGGGGATGTTTTACCAGGCTAAACAGAAACTTGAATAAAATAGCAAGCACTTCTATACAACAGCCTCCCATTCAGTGATATTTCTGAGGTCTGGCATTTGGAACAGCAGATGAGGTTCCACAGAGCTTTTCCACCAGGGCAAGAAACAACATGCAGTCTCCAGCCCACTGCAGAAGTCTTTAATTTAGATCACATAAAGATTTTTTTACTGTGTGATACAACTATGGAAACAGATATCAATATCTTATTAAAACCATGAATTACAGCTGTATAGAAATGTTAGGAACACTGACAAACTCATTGCCAATGTGTAGCATATTCTGTCCTTCAGGAAACCTTTCTTATTCAGTGAGTTCTTATCTCCCAGAAAATGTCCACTCACCCCCACCTCCTTCTCCCTCCTCACTATGAGTGTCTCTGTGTGTGTATGTGCATATATAAAAATCATAGGAAAAAGAAGAATGAAATCAAGCTTTCTCCCTCTAAGTCTCCTACTAAGACTAGGGAGACATACCTCTAGCCCAGAGAAATAAATATTTTAAAATACTTCATTTCAGAAATCAAAACAGGTACCTTTCTCCTTTTGGATTTTCTCTTCATTGGCTTTAATTAAGTTTACCCTAAAAAGCTTGGGAGGCCAGATAACCTTGTTAAATGAAAGAAAAAATTACACATTATGGGGTGGTTCCTGCTAGCTTGGCCATCATTTATAAAGCCAGGATTTAATATCCTTTAAGCTTTTCTGTTTGCAGACTCATTTTATTTAAACTGCATTTATATAAACTGCTCAGCAGATTAGAGAAGCAGCTCTATAGCTTTAATTTCAGTGTCACTTTCCAGCTGTTTTGGTCAGGCTTCATGCCTGGATTTAATGTATTTGTGCACTAAAATGAAATACATCTCAATGATAAATCCTCTCCAAAGCAGAGGGAAATAGCAGTAAATAACATCTGTTGAAATCAAATGAAAATAAAAACAAAAGCCCACAGGAAAACCAGATACAGTAGGGAGTTTGAAAGCAAACTGAATATAGAGTTCAGGCTTAAAAAGAGTGATTCAAATCCCTAAAATTATCCACAGATAGGGGACAGGGAATTTGTGACCTATCACTTATACAGATTTGTCAGTTCCAGATGTACAGGGGATCAGTTATTAAAAGACATGTTGCAGTTTTGGGACTGATCCAAGGCTCCTTGAATTCATTCAAGGGATCTGTAAGTTCATTACAGATATTCATGACAGTCACTGATTATCCCAGAAATAAATTCATGCAATGAGATGCTCTTGAAATTGAAACAACAGGGAAAGGCAAAGAGATCTCCCTTTCAGCCATCTATTAAAAAAAAATAAATCTGGGTATCCCAGCTGTTCCATTTTTGGTCATTGTTACAGGCTCAGAGCTAAGCACCTAAATATCTGCTCCTTTTTTTTAAAAAAAAAAAAAATATTTTATTTCCCCAGAGGCCCTGATACCCTTCCACTCAAGATTAAAGACAAACATAATCTGAAATGTAAACATCGGATGTAAATTTTTTTATGCAGCTAGCCATTGTCCTCTGCATTTGAAAAATCTTGGTTTAGTTCAGTGTGTGAAAGCCACCAGCTCTGCAGGGGCTTGAATGGATGTTCCTGTTCACCTGGCACTTCCATTTGTGCAGGGCTGAACGCTGGACAGTCTGACTGCGTCAGTCCCACAGTGCTCAGTGGACTGTAGTGTACTTGGGATGTACAAAAAATGACAAGGAAGAACTTGGCCCTGCATCCCCCCAAGAGACATTTTGATTTTTCTCTCTTATACATCAAACAATGTAGATGAGAGCCGGAGGAATACCACCATAGCTTCCATAAGTGTCCACCTGCATCTCAATAGAATTTTACTCTGGCTTTACCTTCAGGTTATGAATATATGATTTATTACATTTTATCCATTCAAATGAGAGAAACACTAAGCCTGCCCTTTTCTGGTATACCATGGGCATCTAACAGCACTTCCACACTTGAGATAGCACAGAACTGACTTCCTTCATGTATAGAGGACAGGAACAGGTTCCTGTATGAACTCATCTAGGTGTTCCTGCTCTGGCAGGGGGATTGGACTAGGTCCAATTTCGAGGTCCCTTCCAATCCCTGACATTCTGTGATTCTGTGATTCTGTGAATATTTCATAGCTCTTGTTTCATTGTGACTTATATGAAGAGGTGGAAGGAAATAACATCCTCAGACTTGAATTTGATGGATAGATGCTATGGCATGTTTTGTGAGATTGCCTCAACTTGCAATATGAGTTTTGTTTGTGGAAACTTAAATCTAGTGTGGTTGGTGGATGGAGGAACAGTGAGAAGTAGTAAGTCAGACAAGAATCTAATTCTTACCAGCTCAGAAAAATAATATGTACGTTCACACAACTTTGTGAAATTACAGAAATGTGAAACAAGGTGTAGAAAATCTGGTATATCTTACTTAACATCTAGAGAGTACCACTTTGAACAGGATACTTACTTAAAGCAAATATGGCTTAAAACCTAACAAAGGTAGTGACTTTGAACACATTGCAGAAATTCAGTGAGCTGTAGTTTTGATTAAACCAGGGAAGAATATATTCCCTACAAGAAGTGTTTTTCTGTGTTTTGTTGGGATTTTTTGGTTTGTTTAGTGAAAACTGTTTGTTACTCATTATACAGATCTAGAGGTGGGGAGGAAAAAAAAAATCAAAACTCCTACACTTACCTATCATGTCTGCTAAATCCCAGATCAATCCTGGAAAAAAAAAATCTCATTTGCTCTTTATTTTGTAATTTCTAGTGTTTTGTTTCAGCAGTTCTATATGTTGCAAGCAAAGTCATTTCCACCACATCCCAGGAGACTATTCCACAGTCTAACAAACCTCATTCTATGATGCCAAGATTTATTTAAAATTGTGTTTAAATTGATCTTGTGGAATAGCATGTACTATCTCAACTAAACTGAAAAGAATTGCAGGAGCTGCTAAGCAAAAGTCTGCTCAAGAAACAAAGCAAGTCCTTGTCTGGAGGTGTGCAGTACTGACATGCAGTGTGCAGAGGAGAGACAGGGCTGAAAATACTAATAATCACTTCATATATATTCCTCATCAAGAGAAAGAAAATAGTGTCACATCGAAATTCAGTGCTAGTTCCTTTGATATGCTGTTCTTACTTTCTCTGGGTGCAGTATGAGGTATCTGCAGGAATCTCGTGTGCCTCCCACTGGCACAGGGAAGGTATTTGGGGCAAACCCACACAGCCCTCCCATCCTTGTCCTTGGAACCACGAGTTGCAGCCAGCACAACCCTGCAGTTTGCTCTGACATGAAGAACCGCATCAGCGTGGAGCCTGTCGTACAGAACTGCTTGTGGCTCATATGTCAAATTCCTCAGAAATGATTATGATTGATCTGAGATTAGTTCTTCTTTATATTCCCTCTTGTTTTGCTTTCTCCCCACAGAACAATTCACATATGAACTGCATAAAGGTGACAAACTACCGGTTTGGGGTGTATTCGCTGCTGGAGAGACAAAGGTAAAATGAAGAGCACAGTTAACAGGGAAAAAATTTCTTCTGAGATCAGTAACTCTTCTTCTTTAACACTCTGCCAGCCCAAACAAATATAAAAGCATCCAGAAGCAAGGAGCTTTTTAAAGAGATTATAAAATTGTTATTCCATAGAGAAATAACTCAAGTAATTTCAGCAGTCACTCACAGAAACTATACAAAATGTCCACAGCGACAGGGCAAATGCAACCCCCAAATCCCGGTAGCTTTGAAAGAAAGCTCTGAAAATGTCTGTATCCTAGTGGTGAAAACTCTTTCTGGATGACCAAGATGAGAGATTATTTTAGTAAGGGCTAAACAGAGACAGCAGCTGAGTAATACTAAAAACAAATTTCCATTAATATTTATGGATGATATATGTTAACTTCTTATAGAAATCATGTTTTCTGATTATGCTGAGGAAACTTAGTAAGGAGCCTCACATTTCTGTTTGGTCCTTGCTTAGAATTGCAAGAGGAGGAAAGTTGCAATTAAAATAGTTGTATTCTTAATACCATTTTCTGTTCAATAGCAAGTATACAAGAAACCTAAAGTCAGTTGTTCTTCCAAAAACCTCTAAATGTGTTGTATAATAATGCTGTAAAACCCCTGAATCTTCTGTTTATGTTGTAGTCCTGACTCAGCATTTCTGTAATCTAAATGGCAAATCTGAAGAGTCAGCAAATCAAGCTGGAAATCAGCAATTAGAAGTCCAGGGAAATACTGATACTAAGCGGCACCCAGCCATGAATTTAAGTTGACTTTTTTGTTGTTGTTGTTAACTGAAAGCCTAAAATATTTTTTAATGTTTTGGGGTTTCTTTTGTGGGGGTTTTTTTGTGTTTTTTTGTGTTTTTGTTGTTGTTTTTTTTCAAACAACATATTTCTGATGTTATTACAATGATGACCTATCCCTTCAAAGTCTGACAGGGTCCATCTGCAGGTCTCCTACCTTGCTGTGGCAGGAAGTGCAGCCCTGGTTGTCCCTTGTACTCTGGCCCTGGGCTGCACCACCTTGCACGTTGCCTGTGCTCACACATTCAGAGCAGAAACTGAAATGTGTAAAGAAGAGAGGAAAGGGAAAAAGTATTAATAAAGATCTTAAAGGGATCTAGGTGGACTAACTTTAGGCTGGATTCTAGGCATTGTACCAGTTTGTAAATAAATCAGTGTATTAGGTATTTTTTTAATGGAGGAAGCTCTTCACATGATGTTTGCTTGTTCTGATGCTGTTTCCCAGGAAAGCTGGGAGGTCACCAGCTGTTGGTGCTGCAGTCTGCACCGCTTATTATCTACCTTCTGAATCTCTAATATAGAAAATCAATCAGACCTGAGTGACACATGCATCTGTGTGTGTGCTCATCTGACTTCCTTGTAACCCTTAGAGAGATGCAGGGGGCAAATGTTTGTACGCTGCTCCCTAGTCCTTCAGAGATATAAGCAGGAAATACCTGTTCACTAGCAGCTAATCCACAGTGATCCATAGGCTGCCAAGGTTACAAAGACTCACAGTGGAGTGGTTAGCAGGGCTCTGAGATGCCTGGAGAAGCAGAGGCTGGCTTTCTTCTCAACTTCTGACAAACCCAGTGGCACAATGTAACTTACTTGTTATCACATAGGAGAGATGGGAGGCATCTTTCCAGATGTGGGATGGAGCATGATGAAGGGATCCTGAGCTCTCTCTGAGCAAGCTGGTATCTTTGTGCAGAGCAAAGCAGGGTGGCAATGGCTGGTTGGATGCAGGAGCAGCACAGCTAGAATAGCACAGCAACATGCCAAGCAGATTAGCCCAACTCTTCAGCAGAGCTTGCTGAATTTTCCAGTTTCAGGAGTTAATTTGCTTGGTATTAATTCAGAGAGAGCACTCATTAGAAACTCTACTCGATCAATGATCAGAGGACAATATATTTTTATTTCTTCTAAAATGTATAATATGGTTGTATTCTATTTGAACATTCTTTCAGCGTACTAGAAAAGCCTATATAAGGAAGTCATGACTACTGGTACTTAATTAAAAAAAGATTAATAGTTTTCCAATATTAACTCCTATGTTTGTACTACTCTCATTTTTCTGTGTTCATTACATATTTGTTTTGGTAGAGATGCATTCAGATAAACATTTTCTTCCATTGCTGATTATCCCCATCTCCACCTTCCTTTATTGCTAATGCCAGTGTTTGTAGAGCTACTCTATAAACTGAGTCATTAGAATGATCCAGGATTTAAAAAGAAATAAAAGACAAAGGAGGAGGAAACTAGTCCTTCCCCAGATACTGTACAAAAGGGGTCGGTAAGCCTCTGCTCCAGGTGGATAGGACCTTCCACCTAGCAGAAAGTTGGTGGTCCCTTTACCACAAGGGAAAATGTATGTGGCAGCTGATCTTAAACAGTTGTGGATCTTCCAATACAAGTGAGACTTAAACTGAGATGCAAGAAGATGAAGATTGCAACACTGTTCCACAGCTTCCCTCATTACTTGTGTCACTCATCTCAGCTAATGAGGAGCGAGTGGAAGCAACTTCACGCTCCTCAAAGTCCTTTACCTTAGCCTGATCAGCTTGCCTACACCAACATGAATCAACCTGATCCAGATTTCCTGGATATACAAAAATTACTCTGTGGTTGTTTACCTCTATAGTTGCAAAACTTTTTTTGGCTTTGCATGGCAGGTGAAGCTTTGCTACTCTACATTGTGTTTTAGAAGTCTTCAACTGTAGATTGGAACTGGAAGGAAAGACATTAAATGTGTAACCATTTAATGCATCCTCCTTAATCATCTTCAAATGTCTGTTAAATAAACACAGCATTACTCTCACATTAAACAACCCAATCACTATGCCTTTTATGCAGTATATATATATTACTGCAGAGCAGATCCCAGATCATCAAGCTCTCAAAATTGATGCTAATGACTTGATATCTTCACAGACCTATGAGATGAAGGCTTGGTTCAAATGAACATATTCAAGGCACAGAGCCCAGTATCCTGTCTGTCAGGCGTGGGAAATGCCATGTGGAATTTGCTTTGCCCCTGGCATAATACATGTACCTAAAGAGACATGGGACAGCAGTTAGCACACAGAATGAAAGCACAGCAGTTCTGCCATATGCACTGAGACCAGATATGCCTAACAGCTCCCAAGCATTTGTCCTGTAAGAGAAGAACAGTAAATGTTATCAAACCCCACGTGGATTCTGTTCCCTGTGGGCACCTGAACTGACACTGGTGATACTTTGCACATTGGCAGGAGTAGCAGGAGCCCAGCCCAGCCACTGTCAGTGAGAGACATTGGATGCAGATGGCACCATTTCCACGAGGCAGATCCACCCAGGCAGCCAAACACTGCCCTGTGTAAATAGCTGTCCAGGGAACAAGAAGCAACTTGAACTCATCAAGCTTCAGAAATCCTGATCTCCACCATGGCTTACATAATATCACCTGGCTCCACATATAATTGTTCTGCCTATTGGGCGTTAATAATTCTTTTACATCCCAATCAAAGAATGCAAGTACAAGGATGATCTGTATTAACAGCTACTCAACTTCATGGCAGTGATGCTGTGGGCAACATCTAGCTGTCCTGACATGTTCTTTTATGTAAGTCCAGGCCTGTGGAGTTTCTCACAGAGAGCTGAACTAACGATAAACACTGTGAGTAGTAGACAGCAGTCCTTCCAATGAAATAAAGAAGCTTTGTATTTGTGACTTGTGGTATTCAAATATGATTAATTTATGCAATTATTTTTTAATTGAAGTCTCTCTGGATAGCTTTACTGGCATCTTCAAAGCAGGAAGCTGTGTACTGGCTGCAGTTCTCACTGGCAAGTGAGATGTGCACATGGGCATAATAGCTAAAAGAGAAAGATAAGGAGCAGGGAACCTCCTGCAGGAATGCGTGCATAGATGCACATCTGACTTGGACTTGGGCTAGAACAGAGTCTGCCATTTTAGTTATCTGGATTTTTGTCACATATGTGTGTTAAGGAAATAAGGATTCATGCCTCTTAAACACTAGTTTGTGTTGCTCTTTCTTCCACAGAATCCAGAATTCATTTATTTTTTTTTTCTGAATTTCCCACAACCACACATTCTCTAGTTCCTTGCCTTGAGAATTCAAGTGTTTGAATCTCTTATTCTGACTCATTTTGTCTTACTGAAATAACTGTTTTGCTGGAAAAAAAAAAAATAGGGAAAGAATCAGGAGATTAAAGCTAGCACTATACAGAAAAGCAGTCTTGCTAAAAAATAACATAAGGTGGGTTGGGAAATGTGTAATAGCTTCACGGATTGTTGCTCTTACCATAGAACAACATTTCCTATACCACAGCTTAAAAAGCCATCTGCCTTACCAGGGTCTCATCAAGGATTAATTGTTAAATTATGAAAAAAAATCTTCTTTAAACTAAACTGTTGACACATATGGCACAGGTGAAAGGGCTCCAGACCCCAAATTTTCCCTGCTTTCAGCAGAAGTTAGTTGCCAAACATCTTATCAACTTTCACCTCTCTAATTCCATCACACATTCATTACCCTTTCTGATTGGCTTCTCCAGTGCTTTCATTCTATGTCTCTCTCTCTCTCTCTCTCTCTCTCTCTTTTTGTCTTCTCCCTGACTGCTTTGAAAAAATAGAAGACCCTTGAAATAGGGTTGTTCATTTTATTCCAACATAGTATCCTTCTTCACCTCCTGTCCTTACCTACTGATTAGTGCTGCTGGGAACTATTAAGCGCTTGCAGCAGTCTGCCTCTGAGCTGGCTGCGTTTCAGGCCTGAGAGAAGTTGCACTTCAGTACCTCTCAGGAGGTGAGAGTCTCTGGGTAAAGAGAAAAAAGATTCAGTGGGAAGCTCTCCTGGTTTAATGGTGGTTCTTAGTACTTCCTTTGTCATGTGAGACTGTGTGGTTTCGAATTATGGGATGCACACTGAGGAGAATGGGGACAAGAGGAGAAGGTGAGTCTGAGAGGTAGTCACAACTCCAAAGAATATATTAATTATATTATATTATATTATATTATATTATATTATATTATATTATATTATATTATATTATATTATATTATATTATATTATATTATATTATATTATATTATATTATATTATATTATATTATATGGTAATCATAGCAAGAAGTCAGTGTAAGTGTTTATAACTACAGTGAGTCTTTAACGGAACAACTGATACCTTAACAAAAAGCAGAGGGAAGAATAAGAGATGGAGAGGAGAAAAAGAGCTAGGAGCATAAAGGTGTTGGTTGGTTGTTTTCCTAATTGCATTTATCTATTATTAGAAGAACCAGTTCTACTAGAATATGCCAGGACTGTCACATTTAACGCCATAGGAGATGGCCCACTCAGCCAGACCTGTGGTCCATCCTGCACAGGGCTCTTTCTCTGACAGTGGCAACAGAGTGGTTATTTTGGGGAAGGTCTAGAGACTGGTCACTCCCTGCAGTCAGTCACTTGCCTTGGTGTTGTCCCAGCCTCCAGGACTGTTCTGTGTGTTAGGGGTACATCCCTGCCTAGGCCTTTTCTTATCTGTTTATGAACCTCTGGTCTATGGTTGTCTAAGCCCTCTCTGAACCTGCCTCTGTAACCTACCATGACAGCAAGCTCTGGAAGTTCAATCCCTGCTGTGTAAAGAAGTAGTTTTCTCTGTTTTAAACCAATCTCTAGGTCTTTCCTGAGTGCCCTCTACTCATGGTATTGCAGAATCTCATGAACAACAGTTCTGCATCAGCTTATCCACTGCCTGCATTATTTTGTCAACCTTAATCTTATTCCCTCCAGTCTTTTTTTTTTTTCTTTCTTTCAGACTGAAAAGTTTCCACCTTTCTATTCTTCTCTCATGAAGCAGCTCTTCCATCTCCTTGGTCATTTTGGTTGCCCTTCTTTGTACCTGGAAGAATATACTGTCATCCAGAATCCAAAACATTTTGTGGTTTGTTTTGTTTTTCGGAGTAAGCAAGTGAATCTATACAACTTTGGATGTCTCTTCAGATATCTGCTGGCACACTATCAGACTATTGTTTTTGTTGAACCTTGGCTCTATTGAAAGCTCCAGACAAGGTATTTGGTAGCGTCACATGTTTTCCAAGTGTGTTTTCCAGTACTAAAGCATTGAGCAACACCTGAAAAAAATAGTTCACATAAATTAGAAAGTTGTGTCTACTATTCTTTTTTGCAAATGTCACTAAAACTTCTTTCATATATCAAAATAATAATTTTTATGCTTACAGATGTAGCTAGAAGCCCTTTTTCTACTCATGCTTGTCAGTTCTAGATAGGTTTCTGGGTACATTTGACTTGTCTGCCATGAGCAATATACCTTAAAGTAAAAGTAGGACCTGATAGCTTGCTTAAAGGCATTTCTTGAAAGTTCTGACTGGCAATTTTGATTATCCCTTTACCTGCTGTTTGATATTTTGCTACTCCTTCACATTACCATTCATTTTTTCTGCATTAGCAGTTTCAGCAGCCAGTATAGATATAGACTCTTCCACCTGCCCAGTTTGCCATTCCCATAAATCTTTGTACTTCCTTCCTCTGCAGATGGAGATACACTGACCTGTAAGTCATGGGGATGTATCTGCATTCTTTCTTCAGTCACTTTTCCTTAGAATGGGTTATTTCTTTAAATTTATGATTCTATCCGGGGAGCTTTAAACTGTGCATCAGGTTTTTGCAATCTTTTTGTGTTCCTTTATTGTTTGTTTCAATCTTAGAATATAATCTATATGAACTCTAATGTCTTTGCTGTCATCACAAAAATATTCTCTCTTGTTTTGAAATACTTCAGGCACGAGGTGTGAGCCAAAAGATATTTTGGGTAAACAGAGTCTTAGTAATGGCTGCTAAAAGTCCACAGACATCAATTATTATTTTTTTGTGGAAAAATACCTGCCATTTTCCCTCTCCTCTGTGTAATGTGTCCAAAAAAGAAGTGTTCCCTTTCAACCATCTAGTTTCACTACTTGTGTCCTTAGCAGCCCCTGTCCAGTGTACCTGCAATACTCGTGTGAGTGGTGGTGTGTAGGGCACAGTTATGATGATCCTGGTCTCTGCTTATCTAAACTCTTCACTTTTAGGGTTTCCTTGGAGTAGGCAATCTGCACTGTCATAACAGCAAAGCCCAGTGGATAAAATAGATTCTTTCATTTAAAGCACCAAGTGCAACTCTTTGTGTATTGTAGAAGCTGTAAAGACACTTAAAAAGAATAAACAATATATCATTTTTGTGCCTTATATTCTGTTAAGAGGAAAAAGGGACACCAGTAACAAACCTGTTTGAAGCAGAGAGGAGGTAGGCTGGAGCTGCTCAATAGCCATATCTCCTGTCCCACCATCAGACAGTGGTGCTGCACTGGTTGGTGCTAGGAAGGTGCAGTCACTCTGAAGTTTGTCTGGCAGACATGGGCCACCTGCTGTCCCAGTGCCAGCACCCACTGTGAGGTCTCTCCTCACCAGATCAGGGAGAAGCAAGGCTTAAAACACCTTGGGAATAAGGGAGGTGTTGCCAGTGGTGTGTGCACACCTATACACACACACAGCCCCTCACAAACGTGCACGTGTACGCTTTGAGCCTTGCTCATCACTGAAGATGAAGGACCTGCTGCTGCCACGCCAGTTTACACCAGTGTATACTTTGAGCCAGTTTGTCTGAATTCCCAGCCCTAGACTAAAAAAAAAACAACCCCAAAAACCCTTTCTGTTTCTTGTGAAGGTAGTGTTTGGAGTTTTTTTTTCAGATTATCCACTAGACTTCATAGCTAAGTGAAGGCTTTGGAAAGAGAGAAACAAGGTTTTTAAAGTGGTTTTCAGGAAAAAACTTTCCTCCTTCCCTCAGTTTTTTCTGTTTGGTTGTTTTTTTGTTTTATTTTGGGTTTTTTTTGCTGGCAGAGACCATCTGCTGCAACATGGTGTAAGGAAAAGAAAACAAAATATACAAGATTCATTAAAATGCCTTATGGTTAATTTAGTGTGGCTGATGCAGCATGGCATGCTGACCTGTGTAACACCAGAGAACACACCTCCTCCCTGAAGTGGGACACCCCTACAAGTGCCTGCACATGGAGAAAGGGATGTAGGAGGGCTGAGGTTAAGAGGAAAAGGAAAAAAAAAATAGGAAAAAAGTGGGGGGAAAAGTAGCCCTGTGTAAAATGAAGAAAGCTTCCATTTCTTTCCCTTCTACAATTTCTCAAGCAAAATTAATTTTTGTTTTTTCTTCTGGCAATTCTCTACCTGGCTCTTCTGTACCTCAAACCTGGTCCCTGGCTGCTTTTATAGAGGCATTCAGGAAAATGTGTCCGTTCTTGGTGGTGTAGATAACTGTTGAACATTTGCTCCTTTTCAGAGATAGAGTTATCAGCAGAGGCAGTATTCTCAGGTGTTCTTCCAGCCTTCAGAAAATAGTTGTTACTGTAATCTGTAGGCAATTTTCCCTCTAATGTTGTAGGCATGTGCTTCTCCTTTTGTGGCTGTTTACCAATTCTCTAACAGATTAATAGGAGAATAGCTCACTCAGTGACAATCTGAAACTTTAAAACACCCTCAAATGCCTCATTACAGACCAAATAAAATAGTTTGTTTTCTGTGAATGATTAGTCCCTCTCATCTCTTCTTTGCTCCATTGCTTTCAAAATGCTTATCTCAGGGTGCATTTATTTGCTTGTGCCAGCCTGTTTATAGCTACTGTATCCCTTTGGTGGAAGCTTACTGTATCTTCCTCATTTGCAGTAATCAGTGAATTTCCATGATCTATAATCATAATAATAAGTCAGTGGAGGCATGTTTTTCAGAAAACTAATTTCAGTTTCTGGGTCTGGGCTGTCATCTCCACTTCTGTCACGTTATGTAAGACAAAGGAGAAATGAATCACGATGCTGGACTGAGAAGTGTTTGAAAGAGCAGGGCTAAAGAATATTTTGCAGCACATTTCTAAGAACAGACCTCCTCAGCTTTACTGCAGCACATTTAATCTTTAGAATGGTCTACGTGCTTTTTATTAAATGGTTGAAGCATTGTTATTCTCAGGCCTTTTCAGGCTTTCTAGGTTGCCATAAAGCAGCCTTAGGACCAGCATAGCTCACTTGGGTGAACTTTGATGCATGACACCCAGCTACAAGATGTACACTGCAGTGTGTGCAGTGCCTCCCCAACAGCCCAAGAAAGAAGGGACAGAAGAAGGTGAGGTGGGAGTGGGTCACAACAGAAGTATAGCCAGGAGTTCACACTCCTTCAGCTCCTTGCCTCTGTCAGAGGACTTATATAGGAATACCACCTGCAAAAGAAACATGGAGAGGGATTTCTCCCTTTTTTCCCCTCCCTCACATACAGGGTCTAGGGAAAAAAATCAAAGGGCTTTCCACTGTAGGGAAGAATGCTCTTGCTAGCTGAAACCAAACAGAGGGGAAGGGTAGGGTGGGAAGGACATGCGATAACAATCATGTGTAGTTTTGACCAGGGCACCAGCATTAAATCATTTGCACTTAAGGAAGTTTTGAGGTGCTCTCTGGTGATAAAACAGACATATGCAATATTTTTGGTGCCCAGTTCTCTGGTACCAAGATCTGGCCTCTTGCACCGCCTGACTTGTTGCTGAAGAAAAAGCTTAAATGCTGCATCTAACCCTGAGGCAGTTTCACAGCAGTTTTTAGTTCAAGCATTGATCGACTCTGGTGCTATAACTGAGCATACCCTTAGGTAGCATGAACATAATTTTTTGTAGGCATTACTGAAAGAAGTAGGAAGAGAATAGATCAAGTCAGCCAAATTTTTACTGATCCCATAAAAAATTCTTATTTAAGTGCAAGAGAATATTGTAGACAAATAGCGCTGTGTACAGATACAAAAGCATCACAAATTTTAAAGATTTTATTTCTGCAACGTAGAAAATAATTTATATTAACACGTGTGCCACAGAAACTTAGAATCATGGAAAATTTTGGACTGCTAAGGATATCTGGATGTCATTTTGTCCAGCCCCTGACTCAAACTGGATCCAGCTAGAACAGGACCTTGGTTCAGTACTTTGACCAACTGAGGCTTGAGCACCTCCAAATTTTGAGATTCCCCAAGTTCTCTGGACACTTGCCCCAGCGTTTGACCTCCCTTATGGTGAAAAATAAGAATTCCACATGTACCAATATGTTCTCTTTCCATTGTGTACCTCCAGTAAAAGCCTGGCTCTATCTCCTGTACGCTCTCCTGTTAAGTAGATAGTTGAAGACAGAAAACTGCAAGACAAGTAGCAGAGGAGACCTGAAAAGAGGTGATCATAATCCTGGAAATCACACAAAGTTTTCAAACTGGCTAGCTGTATTTTCAGAGGTACAGAATATTGGCAGAGAGAGCTTGGAAAGATTTGGAAATAAGATGACCTTTCACATGAAGGATTTTGATTTGCAGATGAGCTAGGGAGCTATAAATCAATGTTTTGTGTAGGTTCTCTGTTTCTTTAGACTCAAAACAGATTTTGGAAGATGAACTCTAGGATCTCAGAGTTGTGATTTTTAATTTTTTTTTCCAAATTGTCTCTGCATGCTGGATAGACAGCCTGAACTCACCAAGCACTGCGTGGTTTGGGATTTTACATAAACATGCAAAAGAAGAAAAGACTGCTGAAAGTTTGGATGTCAAGTGAAATTGTCCACTTGTGTGCTTAGAGTTGTACCTCAGGGAAGCTTCCAGCTTGATTAGATCAAGAGGCAGCAGGGTGGACTTTTAGGTGAGTTACTGGACAGTCACTTTCATTCCACTTTCATATTAAAGGATATTAAATATTTCAGCAGGGATTTACAAGAAGTGCCTGAAGTTGTTTTTCTGCTTTGCACCTCTTCTACCTGTACATCTCATGTCTAAAAAATGAAGTTAGGAATTGCTAGCACCAGGCTCTCAGCAGCAGGAGCAGGGACTGTGCTGAGGCTGTGTGGTCTCTAGAGGCAGAAGCAAAACAAAGCACCACATGGATGGGTTGCTGCGTGCAAGCCTAGAGATCAACCCTCTCCTGGAATTGCCGTTGCTAAGAAAGGTTTCACAGGCTGAAACAAGTACCACTGTGCAAGGGCTTTGACTGGAAAGAGCAACTTTTAGCACATTCATAATGAAAAAGACTCAGTTACTTATGTGCTTTAGATTTAAGTAAATCTTCTTCCATCTCAGTTTTGTTGAGTTTTTTTCCCTAGAACTCAGAGCAAGAAGTTAATCTAAAACCGGGGTGGTAGAGTGGTGACCTTCATTACAGAGCTTGCCAACTTGGTGGCAGTTCCTGTTCTTTGTTGGTGCTTTGATTCTCTCAGTCACACCCAAATGATTTCTGTACAATGATCTTGTACAGTTTTTAATCTGTGCCTCTGCTTTATCGCCTGAGCTCCAAGGAAAGCCATTTGCATTTCCTTTTGTTGCTACTTTGTTCTGTTTTGTTTCCTTGAATTTGTGAGCAAGTAAACATACGGACAAGCAACCTTTAGGGAGTTTCTAAAGTCACTTTAGAGGAGGATAATTTGTGATGCTGCTAACCCCTGTGTAGTGTTAACACTTCCAAAGATGTCTAATTACACTTTAAGATAAGGATATTAATGCCATCAATCAGCACTGATAGCTCACTATCACCAAATCCAGCCCTTTGGCAACTCTCACATGTAATATAACAGTATAATTAATGGTTATAAAGACACCATTACGCGCAACATAGAATTTCTATCAGTTGGCTTGTAATCATTAAATACCTTGAAAGTGAGGTTAACAAGCTGAAGACCCGTTCAGACGGTGCTGAGAGAGAAAGGGAGGGTCAGTCAGTCCTCCTTCAGCCCCTAGTAATATAGAAAAAGGTATTTCTTTTTTTATCTTTGGCTCATAAAACATTGAGAGATATACTTGAGTTGTTTTCCACCGCATTCTTGCTTTGCTGAAAATCGAAAGGTATCAGTGGATGCCTTTTCCGAAATAGAAAGGCAGGTGAAAACGTGTGTGAACAGCACCAGTGCCACCTAGTGTTGTCTGGTCCTGGAGAGCTCTAGTGTTCCCTTGCAAGCTCTGCTGCTTCTCAGACTCACAACGTGTCCCCTCTTTTCCATGCCAAATGGGACAGGATAATGTTGCTTTTGTGTTGGTCCTGCTTGCTGAAGTCTTAAGAAATGAAGGTAACGGCTCCTGAAAATCCGTAAGGCATTTTATTACACACTTCACTGCTTATTTTGCCAGTAGGTTAGCAGGTTGGCAAATGTTTAAGCATCTGTCTGCATTTTCATGGAGACATTTAGGGTTGGGATTAAGAGTGATTGCACATGTGAATGGCGTCCAAGCAAGACTGAGAAAGGGACTCTGTGGACAGGTAAAAACCTTTCCTCTTTACTCTCTTATATGCCCTCACCCTAGTTTGTTGTTTTTCTCCTACTACAGTCTTGCACATGTTCTCTGGATAAATTCAACTCTCTTATACTGACTTTGCAGCCTTGAGTTTGGTCCTTCCCTTTTATTCAATAAAATTACCAAACAGAAATATGTACTGTTGAGTTTAGAAAGTCTTGTGTGCAGAGTAAATCAGAAAGTGCAGAAGTATTCACTTGTTGAAAGCTTCACTTGTGAATCATAGAACATTTTGGGTTGGAAGGGACCTTAAAGCTCATCCAGTTCCAATCCCCCTGCCATGAGCAGGGACACCTTCCACTAGACCAGGTTGCTCAAAGCCTCATCCAGCCTGGTGCAGCTTGGGACTAGGGAAGCTTTGTGCCCTTTTTGTGACACTGACTGCCCCGTGCAGTTTATCCTGCCCACGGTTGCACATTTACACCGCAAAGAGCGTGTCCATTCTGCTGAACACAGAGAGGATTTATTATTAGGGCCCTTAGATTGAATGTGCAACTGCATTATCCTGCAGTGATGCAGGGCTTGGTACCCTGAATGCAAGGCTACTGTAATGAGGCAGCACCACGCTTTTATCTCCTAGACATGCCAATGCATCTGATGCTAATGCTGTTACCTCTAATAAGGCTCTTCAGAAAAGTATAGTGAGCTGTCTTTAGAAAAGAAATCTATCTGGTTGTTGCAGCACAAGGCTGAATGCAGGCTAATTTGCCTACTGCTCAGTATTTACCCGGAATCTAAGTGAGGCATGTTCAGAATTCGGCTGTGCTTGATTTAGCACAGGTACTTTAACTCTGTCCTCAAGCTGAGAGTTCTTCCATCACTATGTTGCTGCCTTTTACTTCTTCTGTTCAAGGATCTTCAAGTAAATGCCTGGATATATCAGGTCTGATCTGACTTCTTGAACCACATTATCTTTAAAGGTCCCTTCCAACCCAAACTCTTCTGTGATTCTTAGTCCAGTGATACAGATTTGTAGCTGAGATGTAAAAGACTTGACCATGCATCTCAGAAGAAGAAGCATCGTGCCTATCTTAGAAATCTCTGAGATGGAGAAAAGCCTTATCTGGAAAACTTCCTTCATAGCTTTGACCTCCAAACAGCTAAAGCAGCTCATGAATAGTTATATTGTGGCATCAGTATCCTGGCTGTTTTTTCTTTGTCAACTTGGAGAAACTCAGGGCCCTTTTAAAATACTGCAGGGTAGTTGCCAGAGGGAAGTTTTGAGACTGTTTGTGGCATCTAAATTGAAGCTCTAGAGCTTCAAAAACTACTCACCTGAAAAGCTAGGTAGTTTCTGAAGTATCTTTGAACACAGTATCTGTGCCTCAGATGCTGTACGCTGAGAAGGTTGTACGGATAAATGTTAGATATCAATGCTCAGATCCTTCAGTAAAGAGGGCTACACCTTTATCTACCTTCATGTACTCATTTTATCAGGGCTTTGATAAACCCCTTGTAGCCAAGAACAACACTGTGTAGTGTGGTCAAGTCAGTCAAGCTCTCAGGGTTTGCAGAATGAGCGCAGTAAGAACCTTTTTGTCTCAGCACCATTAATGCAGGAGATGAGTTGCTGCAGTATCTGTCGCTTTGCTGATTGTCTTACCCAAGGACACCTTGTTTCTTTTTGGAAGGAAACATCTGTCTGTACTTTTCCTTATCTTGGATCTTCACTGGTGGCTATGGAGAGCTTAGAGTTTGTTGGAATTGTTTGCTAAACCATATTCAACCTTCTAGGGAGAATCTCAGGCGGTTTCTTGGGCAGCAGCACTTTTCACTTTCTGTATCCAAGCTGTGGTTTTTTTTTCTTGAGTGCTCTACACGTGGAGACATCTCTGTATGAGGTTGCTGACTGACAGCACCTACCATACACCTCTTCCTATCAGCTCCTGCGTGGTCCCATAACTGTCATCTTAACCCATTTCCCGATACTACCGCCCTTTGAGCACGAAACTCCTTACAGCTCTTTTCCTTTTGACTACCTAGTTCACACACTGCTAGCCTCCCTCTGAAACCATGTGTCTCTGTGATCATTAATACCAGGTGTGTGCATGAATGGATTGCTCAAGAGAACAATTTTTGATCCAGATTGTGTTGAATTTCTGTCATATTTCTGTCAAATTAGTGAGAGTTTATGTAGGCTCTAAGCTTTATGCCAGCTTTATGCTGGCTGTGGAAGGACAGACGACACCTCATCTGAATAAAGTTAAGCAAGTGAGGAGACCAGGTGACATTTGATCTATCATAAAGCTTGTTGGTGTAAAATTAACCCAGAGTGGTTTCTTAAAGAAATTTGAATAGGCAAATTGAGTTCTTGCTAGATCAGAATTATACCCAAGGGGTCTCCGTGTCTGTGATGTGGTACAGGATGCCCTAAAGCTGCATGTACTGCTTGATTAAGTTATGGCCTTGTATGAGCATAATACCTTTCTGAAAAAGCCCTGCTTCTGCTGTCATCTTAGAAATTCCACAGTAAAATTAGGTGCTTTTCAGCTTAAAAATTGGTGAAGTTTAACCATCAATAAATCACTATTCTATTCTTCTTCCAGGAGTGGATAGTGACTATCAGGCTCTTCCTGATGCAAAGTTTTGGTTATTGCTTCTTTGTATATTATTTTTCATTCATTATTTGAGGTTTTTAACTTTCCACTGCTTGATATTTAGAATGAACCAAATGATACTTTGAAGCAGCAAGCAAAAAGCAGATTTTATTGTTCTTTTAAATCAATATTTTTAAAGAGTTCTAGAATAAAACTTTTTAATGGCACTATTAATCCTCCATGGCATCGCCATTTTTAGTCGAAGCTGTAATTTATATGATAATAACAACAACAATGGAAAACATCCTTCGGCAAGATGAAATCCAAATGATAATGCATGCTCCCATCACACATCGGCATTTCTATCAAGAATTGTAACCACAGAGGTCTGTGAAAATGAAAGATACTGAGAACCAGCACCTTGAAATGGCCCTGGTTTCAATCCAGGGCAACGATGATCAGAATCAATTTTTCTTGGCTAGATTAAGAAAGTTTCTAGGCAGAAAACGAAGCCTATGGGTGGGTGCTAGTGAAAAGAATCACACTACATTTCTGACAAAACACTTCCTGAGACTTGTTGAAGGTTGCAATGTCCTTTTCTCAAGAGCATATAAATTTCTTTACTTTACTTGTGCTCACCTGAACCCCTGGTTTAGAGAAGATATTATTGCTTTTTCAAAAACGGAGCCAGAATATTGTGCTCCCAGTCCTCCTCTCCTTCTGCACAAAGCTCTGATTTACCCACTCCTAAATTAGGCAGATGAGGGCAACTTTGATGCCTTTGGCTGTAATCCTGACCAGCTGAAAGTGAAAACTCCCAAACCATTGCCCAGAGGATTGTTTAACCAAGGCCCACATCATTCCAGTACTTTTAAAACTTGTTTTTTCAAAGGAATTTAACTCCAGACATTTTACCTTTAAGGAAACTGGTAAAGACTCTTTTCATGTATGAAGCTAGAATCAGAGATCTAGAAGGCTGGAAAGGCCCCTGAGAAATAATCTTCTCCAGGCCCATGCAGAGAGATAGGATCTTGGTGTGCCATGACCTTCTACCAAGAGGTTTTTGTCTCATTTGTTGCTCCAAAGCTGTTCTGCATCCTCTTTCCATATCTAGTTCCTGCCTGTCACTCACCTTCCCAGTGTTCACCTTGCATCTCACCTAGCAATTCTTTGCAGGAAGCAAAACCACATTGTTCCCATCTTTTAATGTAGACTGCCATGGATGCACTGATATATAAATCAGCATCACAAATGGCTTTCTGGGATTTATATATATCCTGAATGTGTCGATATGAAATGTGTCATTTCACTGATTGATTGATTGATTGATTGATTGATTTTTTTGCACCAGGATCACATATTTATTTTGTGGTCCATAAAATTCCAGATGGTTTTTAGCAGCCTAGTCAGTTGTTCCCTGATTTTATTTAACCACGTGGTTTCTTTTTCCTAACTACAATACTCTATTCTTGTCCCAATGGTGTTTGTCTTGCTGATTTCAGACACTTGTTCTCTGTACGAAGATTACTTTGCATTCCAGTCCTGTCATCCCTCTATTCTGGTGCCTTCCACAAAGCCTGTTCTTTGAGCTAGAATGAGAATAATGCATAGGACCAGATTTAGAATGTTATTTGCTAGAATCACTCTAGAAAGGTCACCCCTGGTCTGCCCCCACTTTTACAATGAAGTTCAGAGAACAACTCTTCTGAGTGTTTTCCTGTGTTGCCCATTCACACTAGGACCATGTTTTCCTGGTTTGTTCAGAGTAGTGGCATAGAGGACAGAGTCAGAAATGCTGCTGACATCAAGATTCATATATCACAGTTTTTCCTAGTCTGCTTGGCTAGATGTCCTGGTAAAGTAAAATAAAATATACTAAAAACCAGTAAAAGTAAAGGTTTCACAAGATTTGCTTTTGGCCACTCCATTGGAATGTTTCTCGGCCTTTAACGATATTTAGCTTTTGAAATAGGTGTTTGGCCATTTGTTTCACAATTTTTTCTAAAAAACAAAGGCATTCTGTCTATTCTGTAGTTTTCTGAGTCTCTTCTACCCTTCTTTACCCCACGCTTTTTTCCTTTATAAAATACTTTACTTTTTCTCCTTCAGTCCTTTAGGATCTACCTACCCTTCATCACCTTTTGACACTAACTGCTTTAAGACTGTTCTTTAAATATTGGTGGATTTTATCCAGCATCACTCATGAAGTATACCTAATTCATCTAAAAGTTCTTTTGGCTGAAGATGGAACAAAAGGCAATATCAAACAGGCCTTCTTCACAGCAGCTGTTGGTTGCTCTCCTTTCCCATCAGGCATGGGTTTGTATTCTTTGCTTCCTTGTGCTTCTCAGGTATTTTTCTTATTTAACTCTGTCTTTTGCTAGCTTTATCTTATGCAGTACTTTTTTTTGATCATATATTTTTGTACTCGGACTATTGCTTTATAGTCACCTGCAGCTATTTGCAGATAGCAAATGAGACTAATCAGAGATATAAGTATGCATGTCCAAACATGCATCCTACCAAAGTTATGGATTGTCCTGGTCTTACAACACCATCCCTGAAAGATCATGTGGTTACTTCCAGTTTCCTGTTCTTATCAATTCTGTGCTTTGTGTGTTTTAATCCATTCCCAAGTACAGCTGCCTTCATCCTCTGCTTCTAGCTAAGAATCTGTAATAGGCTGCTGCTGGGAAGTTCTTTTTTTTTTTTATTGCAGTCCTTCAGAATTTCTTGCAACTCTGCCTCTTCTCTCCCATCTGAGCTTGGAGCAAGCACAAATCATTTTCTCCTAGGTTTTGCAGCCCTTTCTCCCTTTTTTCCTTGCTTCTTTTTCCTGGTGATGCTTGACACTAACATACCAGTCCTACAGATCACCCCATCATGTTCCTGTAGTGCTGGCAGTTTCATCCATATACTAAGATTTCAAATTCTTCCTGTTTTATTAAGCACATTCCTAACATTTGGGAATAGATGGCTCAACAGGCTGCCTAATTGTTCTCCCCAGTTTGCCTTGTCCTGTCAGCACCAGCTGCCTGCTTACAAGGATGATGGTTTTCTCTGTTACGTCAAGCCTTCCCATCACCTCCCTTTTGCAGGATGCTGTTCCATGTTCAGTAAGGCCAGTGCTCGATAGTGCTCAAGTATCCTCATATCCTACATCCTCGGGATCCATGCTTTGGAAATCCCCTCTGTGCATTCAATGTTGTGCACCAATATGCAATAATAAATCAGATTAAAGCAGCTCTGCAAATCTGAGAGGGGAGCAGGCTAGCCCAAGCACCATCTATGCTTGTTTGCCATTTACACTGATAATTAAAAACTAATGATGGTTGCATGTCTGCCAAGAAACAAACTCCCTTGGTTGAATGGGTGAGAAGAATTTTGCAAGGCAAGATTAAAACATGCTCCTTTCTCTGCTGGGATCCAAGTGTCAACCTTTTGTTTGTGAACTGAGAAATTAATTGCTCCACAATGGAATCAGACTTTAAATTAGTGAAAGATTGTGTTGTCAATTCACTTTCAGTGGCTCGGCTGGCAGAGCTATGTCCCTGATTAGCTAGACAACAACTGCCCTGCATCATTCCTTCATTCCTCCCCAATTACATTTTTCATTCTCACAGAGCATCCTATTATCCCTATTTAAAAAATTTGAATTATTTCCATCTGTCATCAAAGAGAACTGGCATCTTCATCTCCAGCCAGGCCTTGGGTGCCTTCATGCTGTGTCCAGTATTTACCTGGAGACTGTGATTTTCTGAACCATGGACATCTCTTCACTTGAAACTTGACTGAAACCATTGAGTTCATGTCAAAGTGAACCATGTCAATTTTGGCTACTCTTCCCTTGCAAACTATTTCAGTCAGCCTTGAAGACTAAAGATCTAGGCTGTCAATGGTATAGTATCTGAAGATGCAAAAATGGTACAATATGTCCATTATATGCATTCTTAAAGTTATCTTCATTCCATTTGTTGTTGCTTTAGCACTACCAGAAGCTGCAGAATCTTTTGAAAGAAATTCTGATTATCTTGTACCTTTTGAACTAATGGATTCAGGATAAGTAATGAATTTAAACAAGTACTGTCCTAATTTATCTGCATCCATTTGGAATTGCCAGCCTATGCTTATCCAGAAACTGCCTGTGCTTAACATATTTTTTGGTTTTAATTTTCTTTTGTTGTTGCCATGGCTCTGCTGCTGACATAAATGGTTCCTCTCTGACCTCTTCTCCTTGCCTCACCTCTGCCCATCCCATCAGAGCTGAACAAATGCATGTGGTTTTACCAAGGCAATGTACTAGTGGCTGCAGAAAAGGGAGAAGAGGGAAGTGTAGACAGTTTCTATCCTTCTTCCCCTTTTTAAGGCTATTCCCTGACGTATGATCTCCATGAGTCTTCCCTCCCTAGCAAGAAACACAGCACCATGGAAATTGGCAAGCTTGTTCAGACACAGCATCTTGAGCTCATGGGAAAAATGGTCCACCTCCAGTCACAGAGAGCATATGGACTTTGCATGGATAGAGGAAAGGTTCACCTGAGTGACAAATGACCTGTGAGTCTATTGAGAAGAACCTCTGGGAGCAAAGAACAAACTTACAGGGACCTTCCTGTGTCATGGCGTTTCTTGAAGCATCAATACTGCAACCTGGTGCATTGGCTGGCTCTCCTTAATCTCCTTTATAACCTGGAAGATCTGCCTGCAATCTGTCTAACAATTATCAAAGAGCAAACACACATATATAAATATATATGAATCTGGAAGCCAAAACAACCTTCAATGATTTGCTTTCATTTTAAAGTATTTAAACTAGGCCCTTATTCCTCAGGTGGTCCTAAGCTGGTCACAAGTTTCAGGAGTTCAGAAGCACAAGCCCTGAAGGTGATAGATAAACAACTGGTATAAACAGATGTGAATATCTTTGAAAGGGTAAAAATCACTGCACTAGTCTTAAAGGGAAAAATATATACATACATATATATATATATACACAGTCTTGCCAATCTGTCTAATGCTTTTAACCTTTATCAGATAACTTTTGTGGTTTATGGTACAATTACAGAAAAGGACTAATATTTATATAATTAAATAAGATTTATGATGTTCCTTCTGTGTAGAATCAGCACATCAACCTCCTCTTCAGACAGTGAATATATTAAAACTGTTAAGTAAAACCAGGCCTATGACTTCATTTTGCTAGAGATCACTTCTCCCCATTAAAAATGAGATTTACCACTGTTTACAAATCCTTCTCTGTTCTCAGTTCAGCAGTCAGCTTTCTGTTCAGGTTATTGCTCTTTTAGTCCAGAAACCAGGCTTGTTCTGCTTAACTTCCCATAAAAAATGCTGTCAAAAGACTTTTTGGATTCTAGGTTTTATTACATCAGACTGGCTCTTGTCCTGATGTCCTCATCAATGCACTCTGTCATATTCTTCTGACAGTACTCCTTTTTAGTGAACCCATGCTGATAATTTCCCTTTTTAATGAGCCAATTTCTCCATCTCTTTATAAGATTCCCAAATCTCTGTCTAGGAGAAGAAATAGGGTAACAAATCTTCCAAATGAGATACTTACCTTACCATTAAATTGTTTCTAAGTCATCCTGTTGCCTCTGTTTTCATGCTAGACCATGGAGAGAGAGAGAAGGATGCAATGCAGCTGGCTAAATATTTAAGAAGAGATTACTTCCTTCTGTCACACTGTAACCCTCGTGTCTATGGGTGACTTTTATTTGGGCACCTTTGGCAAGGCTTGGAGATTTGAAAGGAGGATGATATGCTTACAAGATAACAGTTACCTAGTAATTACCTACCTTTTGCTAGTACTCTCAGTAGTGAGCTAAGATGAACGTGTTGTTAGTCTCAGCATTAATATATTTGTCACCTGAAGGGCAGTTATGCACAGAGTCTTGGCTGGTCAGGCACTTGCCATGTGGGAAAAGGTCAGTCTCTGGAGCTCCTTGCAATGGGCTGTTCCTTGATCTTGCAGAGCTCTCATTTCTTCCTTTGCTTCGTCCATTAGCTCTTTTATCTTGCCATGTCTCTAGGTTGGGGTTTCTGTTTGTTTGTTTGTTTTTCCCTGAGTCTCTAATGCTTTGACTTCTTTGCTTTAAATTTAACTATTATTAACTTTGTCTCATGTTTTCATCTTTTATTTGTTTCTGTTTTCTCCTCTTGCACGGCTGATGGCCTACGAGCTGTCTCTCTTAAGGATTTAGGTGATAGGATGGCTTTGGCTCATTGTTTAAATTCTGTTAAAAAAATAAGCCCTAGATCACAACATCCCCAGACTATATCTGTGTTAGCTCATATGGAAGGGTGAGTGATGGAAAATTAGTCCTGTCTCTTATGCAGCCAGTAGCTGTAAGGAGAGGCCTTCAAAAAAGATGGTAACCCTAGGAAGATCCTCCTGAAACATGAGCTCAGTTTCTCAAATTTATTATCTGGACTAGAGAGAGAAGATATAGTCAGTACCAGTGGTTCAAATTGATGATGTGAAAGAAGGAGAAAACAAAACTTTGACATTTCTGGATGGAAGCTGGCTTTAAAATGGAAATCCTCATGAATATTTACTACTAAGACCAGAGCACCAACTTTGGACTTCTTTTGTATATTCCAATTCTAGTTGTAAACTACGATGTTAGGAAGTGTCTCTCTCTCTCTCTAAATCGCAGAAAACTTGCCTGTGAGATTCTCTTGCTTGTTCTCTTCTTTGATCTTCTGGCCAGTTGAGAGAGTCTTGCAGTCTCCTAAGGGGCAATGCAGTGGTTCCCGAGCAGACCTTCCAGAAGGTGTCCCAGACTTCCTGTTATGTGGCCCTGCATATATTATGAGGTACTAAAGTTTAATAAACAGTATGGGCAAAATGGCATAAATTAAATGGTTTGCTAGATGTGCAATGTATTTAGAAAATGGTAACTTTAGACTGTATGTTATAAACAAAATTCAGTGATAGCCGAGTGGGATTGAGAATCTTAAATCACTATTTTCTGTTAAATAATCACATATTTCATGGCTCTATTTAGCTTTCTAAATTGCACATTTCATTTTGGATTTGGTGAAACTGGTATATTGCCTATTAGTTATGAATCCAAGATCAGTCAGCACATTCTAAGTGAATATGCTGATTAAATAGGAAAAAATAACTGGGTCCTCCTACACAGACCAGAAAAGAGGAATATTTTCTTGCAGTGAAAGCCCATTCAGCTTCCCACAAACCATCTATGTGAATCCCCTGTGTAGATGAATACTATGGTTCTCAGCTCAAAAGAGGGCGTGTGGGGTGACTACAAAAACATCAAGGTTTTAGAGCTGGAAACTTACTTGCCATTGTCTTTTATTTTGGTGTGTCATTTCCGCAATTTTTGTTCTATTTTTGTCTTTAAAAAAACCAAAAACCTATTTTCATTTTTTTGCTTCACTCATCTTTTTCTACAGACAAGTCAGGAGATTGGCAGCTTTCCATGAAAAACTATTCCTGCTTCTGCTGCTACAGAACTCTGACTCTGCTGTGTAATAATTTTGAAAAAGAAAACCTCAAAATATAACTTCAATGTACTGGTCAAGTATTTCCAACAATTTATAGAAACACTTCCTAGTGATGTGACAACCAACAAATGCATTTATACTACTTCCTTCCTTGGAAAGAAAAACCTGGGCTTATTTTAAAAACTGAAGGAAGATCAGCTCCATTGCAGATCAGTGGGAAACTGCCTGTTTCCCTCGAGCACTTAAGTCCCTCAGCCTCCCTAAAAATCCCAGGCTGCATACAAACTGCCTCTAAGACACTACTGAAGGATAAGCCTACTGAAGGTGAGGAGGCAGTCCTGTCTAAGATCTGTCTCCATATAAAGTAATGAGAGGCTTGAAATCTGTCCCCCAGCTCTGCTAATCTTGCTAGGATCAATTTGTTCGGATGTAAATGGCTGCCCTTCATCGCCTGGTTAATACTGAAGCCCCACAGTCCCTCTCATTAATAAGGATGCTCAAAGAAAACATGCTGTGCTTTTATTTGTACATCTTCATCTTCTTACTCATTATAAGTAACAGTTTTACTGAGTGTTTCAATGCCTAATCATGTTGTTGTGGGTTTTTTTTCCTTTCCAATCCATAGTTGTGGTTTAATATACCATTACAATTTAAAGCCCCTGTAAAGAAAAAGTGGTTCTTATCTGCTGCAGAAATGACTTTCATTAAGCACGTTCCAACAGCGAATGGGAGCGTGGACGTACTCAAGGAAAAGCTGTAAATTGTGGTGCTGTTAACTGCAAGGATACTAGATGGCACAGAAGCCTCAACTGCTTCAGGAATAATGAATCAAAATGATGGTTTTTGCATTAAAGCTGATTGCAAATAAAGGCAGTAGTGTTTCAAATTGGTACTTGACTCCTGCTAAGCTTTGATCAGAGCTCTTGATAGGTGTGCAGTCTCAGGGACAACAGGGATTTTCACCAAGGAGAGCATGTCCCAAAGCTAGAAGAGACACATACACCGTGACAGCATACACCTAGCACATTGCAGCCTGATTTCCTAGAGATATTGTGTAGTTTGTCACCTTCTGTTCCAAGCCAATTGCCATGGTGTGGAGATCTTGCCTGACTTATGCTTTTAGAGAAGAAAGCCAACAGATTTATGTTTACTATCAGTTGTGACATTCTGTTATCGAATTCAGCAGCAACCTAGTGACTGCAGAAGCAGTATAGATTAGGAAGCTACCAGATGCTACAGTGAACAGCCAGTGGGTTTCCTATCTAGCAAAAGAAAGTCCATATGCCCTTTTTCTTTCCTGTTTTTCTTTCTTCAGAATTGTCCTAAATAGGAGAACAGGCCTCTCTGCAAAAGATCTAACAGAGCTCACTGTTAGCAAATCGAAGTGATATTCAGCCTAATCATCCTGAGTTGTTTTATTTGCTTTCTGTTCTGTTTCCACCTTTGTGGAAATTAGAGTGAGAGAGTCACCATTTAGTTAACCTTGATAATGCAAAATATGATACTCATATTCATAAAATGCACAAGAATAGGAATCAAGACAGAATCCAGCTAATCAGGTTATTTGTAGCTTTAAGCTCACCTTTCCAGGTCAATCCCGGTCATTTAATTCCTGGGCCACCTAACTTCCTATGAAACCATGAGATTTCTCTGTGACATTGCCTTTGTAAGTAGCCCAAGCAGCACTAAGTCAGTAAGGTGAGCAAGAAAACGCACGACTCTCTGCTGGGTTGGTTACTTGCAACAGGCAAAATCCCTGCCAGCAGCAAAAGCAATATCTAAATATCAACCAGAAGATAAAAATAAAGCCATGAACATGAGTGGAGTTATGGTTATATCAAGATTCACATAGTGTCTCCATGGCTCCATGACCAAACACCCTGAGCAGCACTGTGCAAGTTAACCCCTGAGAATTTATTTTCTTTAAATTGAGCGTAAAAGCAGTTTCCTACTTCATGGAAGTGTTTGAGATTACCTAATTACCAGGTATTCCTTTGATTCATCTTCTCAAGTTGAAGGTAGCATAAGAGCGTAAAACACTCTTGTAATTTTAAATATAATAATCTGCAACTTCAGGAATGCACTTAGTGAGAGAGGAGCACATTGAAGAGTCTTCTGGTGCTAATAGGTAGCTGCTGAGAAGTCAGGGAGTGGTACAGATTCCCGGTGATCTCCAGCTTCACACCAGAGGAGGATATGGACCATTACTTTCCAAATGTTAAGATGAATCATTTGAAAGAGCACACTTAAGTGACATATGTCCAACTTCAATGATTATTTACAAATATTGAATGAAGCTTAGGCATGGCAGAGATAATAATATATTTTGTCATAAATATATATGAATAGCTGTGTATGTATTTGTGAAGCAATTGATTTTGAGGAAAAAGTACAAAATGCATCAAATAAATTACTGAACAAGTTGAGTGAAATTCACCAGCCAATGTCAGATGTAAATTAGACAATGACCAGTTTTGAATAAATCCTCTGTTATGTGGTTTACAAATTCCAATTACCACCTTCCACATAACAGCACAGGGGTATTTTAACATCGTTATGTCCCCTTGATTCTACAAAAAAAAAAGCAGTAGTCATTAGAGTTAGTTATTGTCAAGAAAAATCCCAGAGGTTAATAAGCATGCAATTGTTGTATACCCATGGGCCTATTAACCTATCCTTTCTTGCAAGATTTATGCACAAAACTCAGTGGGAGTTTTCTGGGAAGATTTGTGTGCCTAGTTCCCATTATTGTTAACAGGAGGTGTGCATGTAAATGCCTTCTGCACAGATGGGGACTAACCTTTCTCTGAAGACTAAAGAAGTTTTCTAGTTCACTCTTACTCTGGATCAACAGTCCAGAGATTTGTCTTATTTTTTATCTGTCACACTGAAATCTTCAGCTCAGAAAACTGTCTTCCCATCACTTCTTTAATTCTTCCTCTTACCACTTATTCTTCCCTTCTATTTTCTTCCCCTCCCACTGCTTCTCTTTCATCACTAGATGGACAGCTTAAGAATCTCCGCTGATGCAAGAAACAACATTGCTCTTTTCACCTCAGCAGCGTTATACTCTTTCAAGCTGGAAGAAAACCAAGGAAATACTCTGTTCAGCTTGGTTCTTAATGCAGCAAGTAACAGAGCGGTGCAGTTCCTCCCCAAAGGAGGCTGTTGTTGCAACATGTGTGATACAGGATTTCAAGGAGAGGGTGGATGAGTAGGTGTTAGAGAAGCCCATTGCGGGACACTAGATAGACAAATGACATCAAGATCAGGAAATTCCTGAACTGGACATAGCAGGGAGACTACTCAAGAGAAATATTAAAATGATTTCCCTCTTCTTTCTCTCCTTTGGCTATTTACTTATAGCCACTGTTGGAGACAGGATACTGATCTGAAGCAGTCTGCCTCATTTTATATCATGTTGGGTGTTCCAGTATTAGTCCATGTCTTTATCTCAGTGTAAGCTGGCCCTCCACTTCAAAAGTTTAGTAGATTAAATTGTAGGGCTGCAGTACTGATGAGGAAGGGAGGGAACCACTTGAATCTTGCTGCACCTTGTGCCTAGGGGAAGGTATGTCATACTGAGGGGTGTTGCTACCCTACTATGAACTCTCCCTGGTTATTATGAAGTCTGAAGGATAGATAGACAACTCCAGATTGACCCCTAGGAAAAGAGGGGAGAAAGAAGCAGATTCCCTGAGGAATTTTGAAGTGAGGAGGGGCAGCAGAATAGCTGCTGACACACTCATTTATAGGTTGTGAAAACGAGCTATTAATGAGCATGTGTGCTTTTGCCACATGGCAGTCAGACTCAGCCCTGCAAACTGCTTCTGAGGAAGGAATGCCCAAGGAAAATCAAAGACCAGGGGACTGTTGGAAAGTAGTAGTCTTTCTCTGATGGAGAACTTGTCTCAGATCCCAAATATGATGTTTTGTCCAGCTTGTTGCTGCTAATTCTTTAAGCAGCAAGTACAGCTGCAATATACCAGTAGATTCAATGGACTCCATTGAGCAAAGCTAAATTCCCCTCAAGGTCTTTGATGAAGCGTATCAGTGCCAGGATTTCCACGCTACTTTTTTGGCAAAGATAAGACAAGACTTCCCTGCTGGTTCCTGCTACACAGGTGAGATTTTTCCTGACTCAGTTTGTTCTGGGAAGGGAGCTACTGTTTCACCTCCTGTTGCTGAACTGTGGTGTGAGGTTGCTGTGTGAAAATGAACAGATGCTCATGACATCCTAAATATACCATATGCTGCAGTGTGGAGGATGTTGATTCTTAAATGTATAATTTGCGGAGCCGTTTAGAATTCTCTTGTGACAAATGATTCAGCTCTTCAGAGCCCCTCTCTCTTGAGCTGTTTGTATAGCGACTAGAATATAACACTCTAGCTCCTATTTGGAGCTTTTTGCATGCAGTATACATTGTTCACACTTAGTTTATTTGGTTTTGATAACTTCTTTGTCACTTTACAGCATAGTGCATGAATCCTTGAGACAGGACTACAGGTTATAGAAATCTAGTGCAGTACAGGATATGAGAACATGTTTCTATGTAGTCATTTCTTTTTTTTTAAGTGATCAATGAAAATATCACAGACTGACTGGGGAGCTTACAGTGTGTACTTGTATCTTCCTCTTTCACCCTCAAAACTCTGTCCCTCCTTTTTCTTCAGAATAACATAAAAGAAACAGATGCTTTGATTTTCCTGTTCCCTTTAGCATCGCAGAGGGAATGTGTGTCTCCTAAGGCAGTGCTTAAGGTTATTCCAGCAATTGCAGTTTCCAAAGGATTGCCACCTTAGAAAGGAAACAGTTTGATTTTGTTTTGTTCTGTTTTTTAAAAGGCACACAAAAACCATGAAAAACCCCCAACTTATTTTTATATCTTTGGCTCCAGAAATTGGTATGTAATTTGTTGCACCTGTAGTCAATTATCCATGCAAAACAATTGCTATTTCACATTGATTAGCTGATTTGCCAATATGAGAGGCAGCTGGGCTTTCCATGGCCAAGTAGCAAAGCAAGAAGCATTGAAATCTTCTGAGTCCAGATTCTTCTCTTCACAAAGCACAGAGAGAAATTATCCTTCTGCTTCAAAGTAAGTCTTCTTTCTAAAATAAAAATATAATTATTTCTGGTTTGAAATGGGAAGTTGGGAGCTTTTTATGCAAGATGACTGCAGTGGACAGATGTTCTCAGTGGAGACTAATTGATTTACTCTTTCTAATAGACAATATTAAAACATTTGGGGTACTGTATGTCCTGAACTGCTGTGGCACAGCCTCTTGTTCCCTTGCTTCTGTAACCTGTCATTGCTGTCATGACAAACTTAACTATCCTTGCTGTGCTTTTCTAATCTTTGGCTTTTTCTCCCAGCTACTGAGACTGAATGTTTAGTTGTTGAAATACGAGGAACTGTTTGCCATCTCTTGTGCATTTTATGTATCATGTAAAATTTATGTTGAAAAAATACAAGTTTAAGGAAAAAACCTGGCCCTACTTCTACCCTTACTCATACTGATATGTAATGGGGTGAACTTCACTAAGTCAACAGTATCGCACAGCAGTGAAATGGGTGACAATAACTTAGAAAGAAGAACATATAAGGGACATGCTATAGTGTTTAAATATTAACTTTTATTTTAAGAGGTGTAGAGTAATTCACTACAGATAAGTGTTTGATAGAGTTACGGCTCATAAAAGTGGTTCTCCTCCATCTACTCCTTCTGTATTCAGTCTCTGCATGGCATCCACTCTTATTAAAGCTGAGCAATGAGGTTGTAAAGGACAGTTAATGGAGGGAAAGCAACGTCTCCCTCTGTTTGCTTTAGCACATTGGTGCAGTTGTAAGGGTAATTGTACTTTTGAGAGAGATCTCCAGAAATAGTCACTACTTTACAGGTAACGGTAAGGTTTTAATTTCTCATATTTGTTAAATTGGATGATCATCAAATGAGATTAACCTGATATCATGGAAGATGGCAACTCCATGTGAACAGCCCTGTGTGCTGCTGGAGCAGGTGAGGCTGTAGTGCTCTTTGACTGTTGGGCTTGGAAGAAAAATAATTGTTGTCTGATACTTAGGTCTCAATTAATTTACCTGAGCTTGGGCATCTTGTACTGTCTGAGACACCATAGTGTATCCAAGATACCTGGATAGGAATAGCAAGTTTGATTTAAAAACCCAAACAAAAAACCCCACCAGATACTCATACCTTTCTGTAGCAACAGCCAGACATCTGGGGCATAAGCAGTGCACTGAATCAAGTCCATGATATTCTGAGATCTCTCACATGCCTGAACAGTGAATTCACAGTCAGATAGCTGAGGAAAGATTGCAGCTGATCAAGTAGGCAAAGAAAGAGCTAACTTGATGTCACTCAATCACATTAATTTCAGAATTTTTGTCAAGAGATATTAAAAGAAAAAGCAAGGTCTAGGCATCGATGGCGTACATAAACTTGAGTGTGAGATGTGATTCAATACATGGTGCCTGATACCACATGAATACCTAAACCTGATGGTATTTTTCAGACCTGGTAAGCAAGAGTGAAACTAGTTTTCTGTATTTGATTAAATTCTCCCCTGAGAATTTCTCTCCTATTGCTTTTGAAATAGTGTAGAATAGAATAGATCACTACTAGCAATGGATAAACTTCAAGGGCTATTAAAACTGAGCTCAACTTGCAGGTTTTTTGGAGGGTTATTGAGCTTTCAAAATTAGTGTGGCAGTATTGCAAGAATGAAAAAAAAGTTCCTTCATGAGGAACTGATTTCCTTTTAGAAGGATATATTTTAAGAGACCTTCTCTTTATGATAAATTGTTTTTTTTCTTCTCAAGAAATGGAAAGTATAATGATGTTAAAGCCTAATAAAATCAAAAGTAATTACACTCAATTTTAGAAAATACCATAGACAGTGGTTCAAATCTGGCTTCCATTTAGTGCAATATAGCTACTGTTCTTAGAACAGTTTCCTTCTCTGTGCAAATCACACAGTAAGTCAGCTTTTAAGAAAGGCAGTGTAAGTTCTTGTCTTAATAAGAAAGATGTAATCAACGTTTGAATCTCAGCATGGTAGGGTCAGTGGGAGGAAAACTCTCCCTGCCATAGCAAGCACAGGATCCTCAGTGCTCAAACAGTTCAAACACCAGGAAGTTGTGTGGTTTAAAAGGCAGAAAACTTTCATCAGTGCTGGGTCCTCACCACTAACAAAGACAACAAACTTAAAAGGATGTCTTCCTTTGCTTTTTTCCTTCCTCAACCACCTACTTGCTTGTTTCTCTGATCTACATCTGAAAGAGGAGCTTGTTCAAAATCACTTTAAGATATGACAAGATAGCAGCAGATCTACATCTGAAGCATTATATTCAATGGATGCATTTTCAGCCTCCTTATAAAGCCAACAAAGGAAAAATTGCGCAAAAAGTTTTGCAGCAATTATAAGACAAAACATTCCCACCTTTCTTTTTCTATAGCAAAACTGGCAAGAACAATTTTAGTAGCTAAAAAACATGGTATAATAGATGGTGCTGTCTTCTTCAAGATGTCCTTTCTACATTTCAACATGAAATTTGAACTACTAAACTTCTGCAGCAGGGTTCAGTGTGAGGGTTGTCAATCTCAAGGATTCATAATCACAGATCAAGATCAGAAAGGATATGGAGTTAAGATACACATGCATGGATGCACTGATACATACACAGACCACGTTATAGGAGCAATAAGCAGTGGGGACATGGGAGGGATTTACTTGGCCTTCTAGTTTTAGAACTTTTAGAACCCACTCATTTCGTAAATTTAAGCTTTTCTCCTCAACTGTAGAGGGTAGAATATTTATTTTAAAATGAAATATAATAAATATTCTCATGTGGTTTTAGCCATAAGACTCAACCACAATATAGTAAAAATGCCAAAAGCTGTGATAAAATCATGAAGGCTGGGAGCCCCATATCTTCTGAGCAAAGCCAAGGCCCCAAGTTTTAATGTGATGGACTCTAATCATTACTGATAATGATTCAGGAAAGCTGCTTTACTAGAAAAATAGTAAGTTAATTGTCTAGCAAGATATTTTGGCACTCAGCTAATGGTTACAAACATATATATTAGTATATATATATTAGATATATATATTAATTTATATATATATAATATGTAAACATATATATTAGATACATAGTATCTATCTATATATGTATGTAGATGACCATGATGAGGCATATAGATATATGTGAGATATCAGTAAGGTGTCTTGTACTGAAGAAGAGTTTCCCTACAGAGAAGAGGTAGTGAGTATGCATTTCCTGGATGTAACAGAATTTAATGAATAGATGTTGTGAGGAAGTGCTTCTCTTCTTATGAGCAAGGAGACGTAAAAGTCTCATTTAAATATTTTTCAAAATCAAGATTCAAAATACAGAATTAAAAATTTAAAAAGAAGGTAACAGTAACAAAAGGCTATTGAGTAAGGAGGTATCTTGTGTATGTGGCCCTTTGGAAGTACAGGAGACATTATTGCACAGTACAGCTCAGTTCTTGACTTGTTTTTACAGAGGTTCTTGGATTCTACTAGAGTGAACGGATAATCCAGCCTTGGAATGAAACCAAATGTATTTGTTCTTCCTCAAATCAGAATTCCTCCATCAATATCCATGAGGCATTGGAATTCCTTAGTCCTGTGATTCCCATCACAGTTGGGAAAAGGGAAACACCTGTACCATTTCTGTTCGCATTTCATTTCCTGTACTTCTCAGGAAATAAAGAGCCGGTTTTGTCTGCACGAGTATCTTGGGAAACTATTCCGTGGATGACTTTCTTCATTTGTAATCTACGGCTCTCTGTCCCTGATACTCTGAGCAAATACAGGAGAAAATCCTAGGTCCAATCATCCTCTCTTCCTACTAAATTACTTTTTCTTACTGCAATAGCAGGGTTTTGACCTTTTATCCATTTAAAAAGTAGCTGCTAAGTTCTTCTCTTTTTCCTGTTGCTCTAAGCACACAACTCTTTTCTCTTCCTCCCCCCATTTCGCTTGCTACTCTGCCATTTCCTATTCCTCACTGCACAGTCTGTCTTACCTTGAAGGTCATTCAGAGCACTCTCTCCCTCCCTTCTTGTCTACTTGAGTCTCTTATCTGGGAACATTAATTTAGCTTGCCTACAGTGAGTCAAAGTAATAAAAAATAATTGGTTATTTGCACTACTCCTAATCAAGGTTATATTCATGTGTCTTTCTCTTTAGAGCTATAAAGTAATAAAAAAAAAAAGTTGTTTTCAGAGAAATGTATTGGAATCCATTGAATCCCTCACTAGATAAATATACACAAAAATACTTGCATTTCTTGCACTGAAAATATAGAAGTGCTGAACTTTAATATTAAGATGTCCACCTATTAAAGACAAGTTCCAATTCAGTTCTTACTTCTCTCATAGCAGAGTTGTCCGAGGTCAGCATTTGTGGTTAAAATGGATATTTAACAATATGAATAATAATACTTTTGTTTAGATTGGTGCAGTCCTGACCACTATGAAACATCTACATTTTAATTCTCTGTATTTTTAACCATTAAATTGCAATCAGGACACAGCAGTAACAATGATGCTGTCTTTCTAGACAAAGACTTCACTGTCCTTCCAGAGCTGCGTGGTCAAAATTATGGCCAACTTTTACACTAGAGTTCCTGGTCTTCTGCTGAATTGTTCCAGCTGGAGAAGAAACTGGGGAATGAGTTTGTTGTCATCATAGCTCAGTTTCTGTTATTTGACGGTCTCTTTTTCTGTTTCTTTTTAAAGACCACAAATTCATGTCTTTAACAAAGAAGGAATCCAAAAATCCTGAAGATATTTATCCAGGCCACAGCACCAACTCACTCAGTCAACAACCTGGCTTACATTTTCTCCTTTTTCTGAGGGCCAGACTAGTAACATTAGAGTCTAGGTGGTGGCAGGCTTTCGTCTCAGTCTTTTACCTTTTTCACTGTTACTCAATTTTCATCCCTTCTCACACTTGCCTTCACACAAAATAATACTCTGAAATGATCTCCTTAATGTCAGTCCTTCATTTCTCCCAGCAGCCTTGCATTCATCTTTGAGTGGAGAAATGTACCTAACTTCTCTCTTATCCTAAATAAATACACCAGTTTCAATGAGGTTTAAGCCAGTCTGTAACAGGAACTTAATGCCAGTACTACACCATTCTTACATGCCTACAATATTTTGTAGTCCTAAAAATTTAAGTGTAAAATAATGGATATTTTCTATTGGTCATAAACTCAATGTTGCAACTGCAGACTCGTATAACTGTCTGTTCCTTGCCCTGCCATTCATTAGCTTGGAGATTTCTCCTCAGTGCACAGCAGTTATATAGAAAGGATTATTTTGCAATTGTAGTTGTGTCTGGGTAATGGTCAAGCAAATAAAAATATCACTTTTTAAGTAATTTGGAACTATTTTACTCTCCTATAAATCAAAATAGGTGAGCAGATTTTAGTCAATTTCACTCAAAACAGTAATTCTAGGACTGTGACCAAGTATGGAGAATTCATCTGGAAATAGTGTTGTTTCTCAGGAACATAAAAGAAAATGAAAAGCAGATAGAAGCCTTGAAATAACCTTATCTAGTGAACAAAGCAAATTAATGTCTTCCTGAGCCCTTTTTGTGCTTTAGCTCTGTTTATGAAGGATGAAGCAAACCATAACATGTTACCTTTGGCCTCGTGGTGTCCTCTGTGTGTTGTTGCTGACTCCTCAGAAGCTTCAGGTACATTCTTGTGTGATGTCAGAATCAAGTCTCCCATTTATTTCACTAGGAGCAGCTGTTCATCCTGGCTCTTCCATTAAGTGGTTCCATGAGTTTTGGTGGGCTGAGCAGGAGCCAGACTCTGCAAACCTTTCTTACTCACACAAACAATTTTCTTGCTGAGTCCATTAGTGTGTTCTATTGAACAAGTGACAAGATAAAACCATTTGGTCCCACAGTGGAACCAAAGCCATACCCAAGATAACAACCAGGTGAGAAAACTCAATAGCACTGTGTGAAAATTTAGATTCTGAAATCATGCTAAGTGAATGGACTCCGCCAGAATGTAGCAGGTTTTATGGACTAGTTTTGCACTGTGATCAACCATGGTAAAATAATGATAATGATCCTTAAGCAGATAAGGATTATCCAAATCTGATCTGACATCCTGAGAAACACCACCAGCCTGAATGCAACCAAGCCCGTTTTGTCCCTCGCATCAGGTACTGCAGGGAGGGAGGGACACGCAGAGCTACACCAAAGTAAACACAGGCACAGCAGGTGGATCCTGAGCTGTCCTTTCTGCCATTGATCCATATATAACAGGAGAATTTCCTAATGCTTCCACTGAAATCCTATTTGCAGAATGTGACATTTTCCTTTTGTTTTAGGTATAAAGGACATAAAACTCAAGGTAGTGAAAGTAACATTTACAGGGTTTGAGGTTTTTTTAAACCCCAGGGAAAAAAGAATATCAGAGTTAAGGTTTCCTTTCTTTTTCTTTAAGCTATATTGTTAGTCATAAGAAAAACATGATGGCAACTTGTGATCTTTTGTAACTCTTGCTGTAACACCTACAGAGAATAATGTAAAGCCAGGATGCAGTGACATGCCTTAAATTAGATCTCACTTTACCAAGCTTCAAGAGGGTATTTTATAGTAGCACAATTTCAAAAAGCAATATATTCCGTGGACTTTTTTTATAATAAATGGCAATTTCTGTGGCTGGCAATTCCCAGTATCCCCTCTGCTATTATTTTAGCAGCAGTACATCTTTGAATAAAATATTTCCTCCCTGAGAGTGCCTCAGATTCTTCTTGCAGTCTGGTCACAACCCGGACTTGAAAGCGCAGGCTACAGGAAACACATCATCGCAAGCAGTTGTTCTCAGCCACACTCTGCTGTCAACCTGCATTCTCTTGATGGGTGTCGAAGTGGTTTCTATACAGCAAATATAGTTTTGATACTGATGAACACTCTAAGATGCTGCCTTAATGCAAACAATATTCAGAAACAGTTGGTGAGATGAGGAGGAAAGAAATGCAGCCAAAATTCGAAACACGTCGTTCGGTTGTTTATGGACTTTCCAGTGTCTGTTTAGCAAAGGGTAACGCAGGAGCACAAGCATATATTTCCTAATGTCAGTCCTTTTGCTGAGCTACACACTAACATTCAGGTCCCAAATGAGAGAAGGCTAACGTCTGGTTACTTTTTATTGGTGGAGGCAAATGACTTAGATTCAGCAAGTTATTTGAGCACACAATTGGCCACTGAATTAAATGGGACTTACTCACCCACTTAAAACTAAACATGCCCTGCGGGCTGAACACTGTAACACTGAGATATTAAAAATAGATTAGGGTGCAACAGTACAAAAGTTGAGGCTATTCACCATCTGAATTACAGAAAGAACTGAGAAGCAAAGGAACAAATCCAGCATACGATGTTTAATACCTTTAGGCATGATGGGATAATAAGTAAGTTATTGTTTTCTGAGCCATTAGAGGAATGGATTGGTTTTAGAGATGTTTTTATTTCTAGCAAAATCTTACTTTTCACAGGAAATACAGACAGACTTTTCCTATGGCTTGCAATGTGTTTACTAGAAACAGCCATCTGCTTCTACTGCTTTCTCCTAAGGGGAATAAATTCCTTGCATCTGGCCTGTATAATAGGGCTTAGTGCCAGATCCAAGACCCAATGAAGTTAAATGATGTCTTTTCCTTAGTCAGGAAAAAAATCAGCATTGTATTGCTTTTATAGCTAACGTCTCCTGCTGCTTTTGTTGGGTTTTTTTGGGTTTGAGTCTTATCCTATTCCAGATAATGGGCAGATGTTGCCGCCCGTATATCCTTATTTCTAGATTTATGCACAAGAAATCTCTTCCCTTGCTGGCATAGATGCTCAGTACCATCCATTTTCAAAAGAGCTTTTAAAAACTTTTAATTGTCTTAGTCTTAGAGACAAAACTGCTTAGAAAATCCAGAAATTGACAGCCAGGTGATAAGTTAAAGTTTTCTAGTTTTTCCAGTTTCTTTGCTTTCTATTCAGATAATTATTTCTAATTTCTTTCATCTTTAAATGTTTCTGTTACTTTTTTGTTTATACTAATAATCTCATTCTCTGTATGATTTATCTACTGCTCAGCTCTAGAAGCACAGGAACCTCACACAGTCCTTTATTCAACAGTTAACTATTTCTCTGCTGAGGACCTAGATTTTGCAGATAACTTCAGACCATATGTAGAACAGAAATTTTCCCTAGGGAGAGAAGTCCCTAGGACTTTCCTCTCTCCTGTAGTACCTTCTGTGGGCAAGGCCAGGTATCCATATTAGTACAATGGCAGATCTGTGGCAGTGTTACATTTCTCCTTAATATTTTTATAGCAGTTGGTAAAAGATATAAAGATGTGCCTCTTTCTTAACACAGGAAAAAAAAAAAAGTCTTATGTATTTAAATACCCACCCAGTGCTGTTGAGTTGATTGCAGAAGTATGTGGGGAAATAAAATCAACTAAAAAGTTACTGAAGTATAGTAGCATAGTGCTGTTGCCATGGAGAATAGTCTGTGTGCTTCTGTTATGCATCTACTTGTATATATTCAACAATTAGTGAGTTTGGTGAAAACTTTTTAGGAAACATACCTGTATCCAGTAAAAAAGATGGATCGTAGTAGAGTATGGAATGGCCTTGCATGGTAAATAAATGAAGATACTGCCTAAAAAAAACCCAGAAAACTGAGGAGAGCTATGGCAAAAGTCTATGTTATTATGGGTGGCTGGGGAAGGAGGAGGAGAGAACAAGTGCTCACTCAACAACAGCAAAGAGAAGTGGCCTTAGGCAGGCTAAGGCAAACAGAGAAACTCCTTCTCACAATGTACAGTTCATTTTTTGAGCTCATACTCATGGGATGTCAGGGACACTAAAGGCTTAAAATGGTTCAGAAAGAGATTAGACTCATTGGCAGAAGAAAAATCCATTGCGGGCATTAAACACAAAGTCAGTGATCTGTGATCTCTAAAGCAGGAAGTTCTTAAGCCAAAAATTTTCCAGAAACTGAAAGAAATAAAACTGAAGTGTCATGGTACATTTATGCTGTTCCAAAGTATCTACTTGCTTAAGTATCTACTGTTGTTCACTGTTGGAGGAATAGTATAGGCCAGGTGGATCTTTAGTCTGACCTGTTTCAGTTGATCTCATGTTCTTAAGTGGGTGCTAAAAGTATTAGCAGCTGCCTGGATTTGTGGCTTCCCTGTTGCAGAATTGGTGCCTTTAATGGGACCCAGGGAAGGAGCCACCTCAGACGTGGCTTTAAACCAGGTTTTTTAGTAAAGCAGATAGAAGATGATAATTTGAAACATTATTGTGAATTTTAAAGGAGTCACAAAGGATTGGTAAATTAGAAATGTGTAGTAAAGAAAATTATCTAAGGGACTTAAAATCAGAAAAATATTCTACTATGATATCTAGCCTATAAAATCAAGATCAGACTTCATAATACAATGCAATGCAGTGTTTCCTAAGCAGTAAGGGTCATGTATCTGCTTTTAGGATTGGAAACAAATGCTCCCAGTGTATTGTATTGTTAGTATTTGTCACTATTTGTCCATTTTCTAGGACCTTCTGATAACTGAGTACATAATAATTTCTCATTATCTAGTGAAATCACCTGGAAATTGTTTATTGAATTCAGCAGATTCATCCTTAAGCACTTTGGTCATTCTTTTCAAAGAGTCAATGGTAATTTGATGTCAGTCCACATCTAATATACATCTCTGAATGTCCCTTGAGATGATCATTCTGTTCCCTCAAGACAATCTGCACTGGCAGAGAATGAAATTATTAGCATTTAAATGTTACTTTGCTTTGATGTAAACAGTAATAAGCATCCTCCACAAGAACATTCACTACTGCCTTTCTTCCTCGATGCATGAATGTAATCATAAAAGCTTCATACCACCTTTACTTGTGCATTTGCTACCATTGTTTTTTCTTTGTAAACAGTGATTTGTTACATTTGTGATACATATTAATGAAATATACCTTTTTTGTTTTGGCTTTCAAAACTGGCGTGTGGATACAGATGTTAGGGTTGTGTGTGTGTGCATATTGCTGCCTCCTGCATGGAGATTTCTGCTTCTGATTTTGGATAGACTTACCAGTACTGCTAGAACTGATTGTGTTTCTGTTTGTTTAGGAGACTGATATCAACTCTGGTTTAAAGCAGCTACATAATGCCATGGGATGTGAATGCTGACATCAGGGCGTTATGTGATGTGAAAGTGTTTTTCAGTAACACTGTGTTAGCAAATGCACAGGATGTGTTCCAAAATTGCTCCTCTCCTCCGTTCAACTGTACTTCAGGTACCTCCTGAGCCACTCTTCATGCTTTCTTGAATGTGTTCTTGAATTAAACCAATCCCTCCATCCTCTACTCCAAAATTCTGCCCTCTGCTTATTCTAATCTCATCTCAAGATGCTTTGATTTTGAAGAGCTCTTGATAATCCTTAAGTAGGGAAACTACAGGAAGAATGGGACTTTCTGCATTTTGCAGAGTGCCAACTTGTGAAAGAATTACCCAGTGTCATAGGCACGTGATGTCTTGCAGTAATGCTTACACCTTGACCTGTGTCTGGACTGTCATTTCTACTTTTACTTTTGAGGATAAGTGAGATACCTTTTCCTCTGAAAACACCAATGCAACAACTGTTTCCAGAAAAACAGACTTTTAAATTCCCCCATGTTCAACCAGAAAGAGGAGCTTGCTACGGCAACCAGTACTGCACAGTACAGGCAGCATCAAATTCCTCCAGCTCTGTACCTCCCTCAGTGCTCATTTAGTGATCCAATTTTATTTATTTTTTTTCCCTATGTGTGCTAAATGAGATTTCTACCTTCCATACAATCACCCTGGAATGTCCTTCTGAAAGCATGGCACAATTGTTGTGTCACTTGCTGCAAATATTACTTAGATGTTTCATGTTTCGTAGTGTGAAATCCATCGTAGACTCTGGGGTATGAGGCTCTGCAGGCGCTGGTAATCAAAGGCAGCAAGTGGGAAGGGTGTCCCAGTTCCTTGTCAACCTACTCAAGGCCTTCCTTGAATATTCACTTGTCCTTCTGCACTGTTGGGCTGGTCTTGCTTCATATGTCTGAAACTCCTTATAATTAAGGTGGGAGACCCATAACACAAGTCACTAACTTCATAGAGTAAATACAGAAAAGCAATAGTAGTGATCACCTTTTTGTCCTTCTGTTGAGTATTACTACAAAACAGAACACACTGTATGGATATGCTTCCTTGTCTTGCTATGGTTTCAGAGAACACTTGCTTATCCCTCTGCATCTAATTTTTATTCCAAGCACTTTTTCTTTAAATAGGCAAAGAAAAAAAAGGCCTAAACTCTCCTTCCTACTGTTTTTTGGTTTTTTTTTTTTTCTTAAAATATTTATCTTGGATATTTCCCTCCATTCCAGCAAAACATCTGAGTCTCACTATCTGGAGAAGTTTTATAAGAAAGCATTTTCATATAGAAAACATGTTGGTGACAGTATTTTATGGAATTGAGTCAATTCGTGTGAGTGGTGAACAAGCCACAGATTTTAAAAAACTTTTAAAAGTTTAAATAACTAGAACTGCATTTGTAAATAAATCAGGAGGACAAAGAGACAAGGGACATGAAAGTGTGATGAAGGCACAGAGCTTGGATTAAGTAAGAAAATTATATTTCTTATGCTAAAAGTGAATTGCTCCCTGTTTTCAATAATACGTAGTAGATATTTGGGATCACAGAATATCCTGACTTGTAAGGGGCCCACAAGGATCAGCAAGTCCACCTCCTGACTCCACACAGCGCAACCTAAAAGTTGACCCTTATATGTAAGAGCATAGTCCAAACACTTCTTGAACACTGACAAGCTTGGGGCCTTGACCGCTTCCCTGGGGAGCTTGATCCAGTGCTTGACCACTCTTCTCGGTGATTAACTTTTTCCTCATACCCCATCTCACTTCCCCTGTCACAGCTTTATGCCATTCCCTCATGACCTGTGACTGGACACCAAAAAGAAGAGGTGATCACCTCCCTCTCTGCTTCCTCATGAGGAATTTGTAGACAGCAATGGGGTCACCACTCAGTCTCCTGTTCCCTGCACTGAACAAGCCTAGTAGCCTCAAGAGACTAGGGTCTGATTCATGTATTCTGTAACTATTAGTTCCAAAAGTTTACAACAAGGATATATTTGGCCCTTTATATTTAGTATTTTACTAACCACAATACAATAAAAATCCAGGGATTTTTTTTTTTTTGCAATTAAATTGATAAATAAAATTAATACCATGAAAGAAATTTGCATTTATATAGCACTTCGCATTGACAAAGGATCTCAAAGCTATTTGCTAATAGTCATATAAATTTCTAATTAAGAATTCTTTTTCTGATTATTTCTGCTTAAATGTGTATCTTTTTAATCACCAGAACTTCAGGCTACAATATATTAACCGTGTCATGTTCCAATCTACAGCCTTACAAATTATGAGTTAGATTTGAAACCTCCTACTGTGCCAGCTGAATCCTTACTCAAGTGGGTAATCCCACTGAATTCAATGAAACTGCTTCTGTTATTGTTCAGTAGTGTGTTAAAACATTGTACCACTTAGACCTGTGCATGTCTGAGGAAATCTGTATAGGTTATTCCATCTTTATAAATTTAGGAAGCCATAATATAATCCCACCAGAATAATATTAGATTATTTTTCATCTGGAACCTAACAGAAAAACTAAATTCTGAAAAAGATAATTTCTTCTCAGAAATATGTGTCAGTCCTCATGCTCTCTAAGTTGTTATTGGGCAATGTTGCAAGGGCAGAAGTGGTGTTTCTGACCTTCTCTTCAAATAAGGAGCCCCAAGTCTGCTGTAAACTATTATAAGAAAGTTTCATCATGTATTACAACTTTTTATGTGCATATTTCTAGTTTGCAGGTGTACATGGAGAAGTTGTTAGATACTTAACTTGGGTTTTGTGAAAGTTTCTGTTTAAGATTTCTGCACAGATCTAAAGCATGAGAGAGAGTTCCACCAGGAATATATGGTTGAACAAGAGTCTTCATTGCTCTGCATCAGATAGAATAACTGCTTGTAAAAAAGAAGTGCTAAAACCTAAACGGAGTGGAAGAATTGTCAGTGGTCCATTAAAATGGAAGCACAAAATGTTTCTTTTGGCTTTCAAAAAGTGTTTTAAAACCAAAATTCATATTTAACCTTGAACTTAAAACATGCTACATATTTTAATCTCTATAAAGTTCTTCAGTGTGTTCAGAAGACAAATAAGTACCTCACCACAAAGGTGCTGTGGCAGGAAAGAACCAGAAGTATTTACACAATCAATGGGTATTGTGGTTACCTCTCAGAGCTTTTTATCACTTTTCTTCTGGATCTATCAGTTCTGTATTTTCACATAGCAGCTTCACATTTACCTCATCCTATCCCCTGGAGAGCTGTTATGGAGCCCCTCATCCATAGGGCCACCTTTGCAAGCAGATTGCATTCTCATTTCAAACACCCTGATCTCCACGCATCTGCTCTATGTGCCCCCGTCTCCTGGAGCCAGTTTAATCTCATACTCACACGCCTCATGTTTGCTGAATTCACCAAAACTGCTCTGGATTTGCTGTCAGGGCAACATGTTGTACATTTGTTTTACAAGAGAAATTGCATGGAGTAGGAATAGATTTTTATACTGATACTCTTTCACGTGTCCTACAAGCCTAATCATTGCTGGGGATGTGCCTCAGTAATGAATACCAAGGGAACTGGCATTGCTGTGTGTAGGATCTTGGTTTGAATCAAAATCAGCAAGAATATTTGTGTGAGGTGTCTTACTATGCTAGACCTGTGGAAATGAGAAGCTCTGAGTGACTTTGCACTCTCTCTTTGCACCGGAGAGACTCTCTCCTCTAAACAAAGGAGAGTGGAGGTGGAAGAAAAGCTGAGAGGGAATTAGTATATTAAGAAACTTTATTAACTGAAGCAGAGACTGACAATACTCCTTCTCCATTTGATTTTAGGTTATCATATAAATTGAAACATTAGGTCCTACCCTCTCCAAGTGCTGCTTAGAGATGGCAAACCCCTTCTTTTCTTCAGGTAAATTCACCTTTTCTTCAGTTACTACCTCTGCACCACTTCTCTCTCCTGAGGCATGCTGCAGAAATTTAGAAGCCCCTTTATGTCTTTAATATGCAGGTGAGATGCTGTACGGAGGCATCAAATTACTAAGGCAGAGCTAAGAACAAGATATGATTCATTCATTCTTAGTCTTTCTAGTTCTGCACAACTATCTGATCAAGGTGATATTCAAGGAGGATAGTTTTACAGTGTAACAATAATTTTTATGTATTTTTTTTTTCAAACATTTTATATTTTAATATTGATGCTAATTTTTGCAGGAGAAAGTACATGTACTTAGAAAAAGTAGATGGTGAAGCAAATCAATCACTAAGTCTCCTTCATCTCTCACAAGCATCAGAAAGTCAATGTTTCCAAGGTTGGAAACCAGTTTGATTTCTGACATCTTGTACATTAAGCTGTATATATAAGCACGGCAAATGCGATGCACTGCAGAGACCCTGAGCTCATACCCTTAGAGGAGGCTCCAAAACTGGGAGCAGACCTCACCTGATGGGTGCATGCCTCCATTGATGATGCACCTGAACTAACTGCCTCTTCTGCGAGGCAGTGATGCCAAGCTAAGATGGCTGTAACGCTCCTGGCATTTATTACAGCAGTGCCACATTGCACTTGACAGATGTATTGGCTGCTCTGGAGTTAGCTGAGGGTATTGGTATCTAGTCCAACACATTATTGGATATATCCTAAAAGCACAAAAAGGTCTTTCTTCCACAGAAAACCGTAAGTTTTGCCATGAAGTTTATGGAAGCCAAAATCAGATCACTGAAGCTGAGAGATCCTTATAGGGGAGCAGTATTTAACCACCGTTTGGAAGTTTTAGGAATTTCTTACTGGAAAGTATGTTGCATGAGTGTGATTAAAAGGACATTGTCTTTCAGAGAAAAGGCAGACACTAACGAGTGAAAACCAAATGATGGATTATGCAGGCAAGGACAAGATGCATTTGCCTGGTTTTACAAAGAAATGGCACTGGGGAGCGGTGGGCACTAGTATAAGATCAACTCAACAGGTTTTTTAATTATGATAGACATGAATGAGTAAAAAGCATTAAGCAAAAATTCCAATAGCAGGGTCAGGAGTACTGTGTTATCAAAGTTCCATGATCTGTGCTTTTTCCATTTTACCCTGTGGCCTAAATCTACAGTTCATTTCTTGGCAGCTGTAAACATTAAATTAAATGCCAGTTTGGAGACCAGCTATACTGGTTTTATGATACCGGGAGAAGTTTATGATGGAGTTATCTCATGCTGCTGAGGTAGGAAGAGATGCTGGGTTAAGGAATATCATGGCATGTGAGCTGCACGGCTGTACAAAGCCTGTACTGGTCAATCATGATAGTTTTTATATACTTTTATAAAACAAAAGAAATGAAGAAAGAAGTCAATGCTTTGAATTGGTGAAAGGTCCTCTTAAATAACAGTCTTTAAGTTTATTTGATTGAATTGTATCTGTAGAAAGGCAGATAAACAATTTGGGATTTTGGTACATGCTTTTCTTATTTCTACTTCTGATTAGAAAAAGTTCATATTAACTTGGTAAAAAGTATATGGCAGGCAGGATTCTGATGTTTCCACAGTAGAGAATCCCATAGGAACCATGTATCAGCTGCAGAACTGAAGTGAACTTTGACTCCAGGAGATTCTGAATGGCACAAGCCTGGATGCACATTGTTCAGAAGGTTTTGAACTGGTAGTAGTACACTGGTTGTAACTGTGCGTTGTTCCTGACATGGCATATGCATCTGATTTGGTACAAATTATTATAATTATAGCTAGTTACAGGTGTTGAAGGGTGGCACTGGAATAGTTATAGACCACATTAAAGATATTCTACAGCATCTGAGTAGTAGTCAAAGGACTTTTAAAAGGATTGGCCTGTCTCTAAAAATCCATAAATTCTATTTATGGCTTTAATTTTTATTTGTCTCTATTTAAAGACCTTGTTTCCTCCTTTTTTTCCCTTCTTAAACTAGTTTCATCTTGTTATGCTTAATGGAATTGCAATCCTTTTTACTCCATACATTTTTCAGAAGATGCATGCATTTTCATACTAATAGCCTGTGCACTGCTAAATAATCCATGCCAGACATAGTACAGTTAATCTTTTGCTGTTTCTGACAGAATTAATGGTAAGAACCATTTTGCTACAGTTGCGTGTAATTTCCTATCTGGGGATGTAATTAATGTCTGACAAGATATTAAGCAAATATTGAATATTGCATTGAGAATGAAGCCTTCTAAACAGTTCCTAAATTTACATAAGTCATACTAATTAATTAATTTTCTGCTAACAATGCTACATGCCCAGCTGTGTTCAGTGTAAAAGTTTTCAGTCTGGTAGCATCTTGGATAGAGCATAGTGGGAACTCTCAAAAAATAACAAACAAATCCAGGATCCTCATCAGTTAACTGCAGCAAACTGGATCAGAGACCAGGAGCTCTCCCTGCCCTCATGGTCCTTCCTGCCAGGTATCAGGCTTTCCAGCCTGACCTGCCAGGGAGGAGAAGCATGAGGGAATCTTGGAAATTATTTTAAAATCTTGAAGGATTTCAGTCTCTGCAACAGATTTGTAACACTTTGTATGGTGCCTCTTGTTTAATAGCACGTCTGAGAGTAAGATTTTCTTTGCAAATGTTTAACATTCCTGTTGTAGCTGTACATGTCAGGACCCTGAGAGGTGCCAAGCTCCCTTCCTTACCAGGAAGAAGCATGCAAGCCATATCAGAGCAGGGAAAGCAACACAAGTAGAGCCTCTGAATATTTTGCTAGGATATGGCTCTGCAGCTCTCATTGGTGTTCTGGTGTAGCCACGGGACTATGGCCCTACAGCCCACTTTAGAATTTAGGAGCAGCTAGGGAGATGATCAAAAGATGAACTGAGCAGAGAAGGTATACTTGTATGTCTTTGTATCCCTACATGCTGTAGCATATAGGGCAAACAAAGACTGAAACAGTGACGAGAAATCCTTTTATCACAGTGGGCCAAAAGGATCTCAGAGCTTCAGCCCTTCTTGCCTTTAACATTTTTCCTCATATGGCTTGTATCATTGAAACAGACTTTAGAGCTATCTGAAAATGCCATGTGACAAGGAGTGAATTTACTGTTATCATTGATATCTGAAGCCTACTGGCCATCAAAAACCCACAGGGGAGACTTCCAAGTGGCACTATGCTGCCAGACTAGCCCTCTTCTCTCTCCTTTGAATAGAAGCTACCTTTGAAAAAGGAGAGGTATCAGCCAAATCTACTCTACTTCATGACTCCCAGCTTCCCAGAGCCCACAGGCACTGTGAGGAACATAACATGAGTTAGATCAGAGCTTCTTTGAGCTGTAAGCCTTCAGCATGCACCAGCAGACTCAGCACAGATGATACCTTCATTTAGAGTAATTCTTTGTGCCATAACATGGAACATGACAGAAATGTCTTAGGGGTTTTTCATAGTTATGTGCTCCCAACCTAGAGTTTTTGAAATAGTATCTGCCCATCTCTGTCAATAATCCTTCTTCTAGGTGGGCCTTTGAGGACTTTTTAAAATTTATTTAATCTGAAATATATCCCTTTTGTTTCAGGATCATCTTTTAATTCTCTGGTTTCAGTTTCTAATTGTTGCCTCTCCTGCATGTCTTTAATCTTTCCTTTGGCTACCTGGAGACTCCCCTCTTATTTTGAGACCAAATTTAATCATATTATCTGTCTGTCATCTGACAGTGATTTTTTTTCCTGTGCTCCAGGGTGTGTAGTAAATGAGTTGTGGGTGGACTGGAACCATTTCCCTGGGGATTGGTTGCATCTGATTAAGCTTAACAAGGACTCTCTATTTATGCTCCCAACAGTGTACACACAACACTCTCCTTCTGAAATCTGGATTGCCTGTGTTGTTTGTTTTTAATGGATTTGTATGTTTGCAAGCTTTAACACTGGTTGAAAGGCTGGAGAACTAGGTTCAGGAGGTTTTCTCATTGTGGTTACTGATGATGCTTGTGGAACCAAAACAGTTCTGAGCTTTAAAAAAAAAAAAACAAAACAAAAACTAGTTCTTTTTTGCTTCCTTGAAGCTCTGGGAGATCAAGAAACCAATTAACCAAACAAAACTACCCCCTTTTAATCAAAAGCACTGTGATTTGGAAAGGGACAAAGCCATCCAACTTGGTATATGATAATTGTTTTGCAGTGATCTGTCTCTGTATGATGAGGTGAAAGAGTAGAGTCAATTCTGTATGAGATACAGGCATCAAATGTGGCTCTTCAAATACATTCTTCTCTGTAAAACACTTAATTGGTCCCAAAATCAACAGGCAGCTGAAAAGCTTGTTTGCACAAGTGTGTGTTGTTACTACTTTTCATTATATTGGACTTCTCCCTGGGGCTGTTTTTTTGTGTTTTTTATTTCATTATACACTGAAGCATACGGTACTTCGAAGCCATTTGACTGGATGTGAATAAGAGAAATCCAAGCAATAAAAATACAAGTTGTTTTGTTGATTGACAAAAAAAAGAAAAAGAAAGAACAGACAGTGTCAGATGTCTATGGCAGTTCCTCAAGTGATTTCTGGTTCAGGCTTGTCTCTTATAAAGAGGGATTCATACTTATTTAAATATGATAAACCAGCCTGATGCCAGTTTTCGACTCTATGAACTACTGAATAGAGTTTAAAGCTGGATAGGAAGATTCTGAGGATGAAGAAAATCAAGTAATAAGGTAATTAACATCTGTGTTTTGGTATCATCTTGGCAGTATGAGGTTTCCAGAGCATCAGCTGTGCGAGTTCTCAGCAAAAGTTCAAGAATTTTTTTTTTTTTGCTCATCTTACTTCAGGAGCTAGTGTTTATCATCTGAACAGTTGGAAAGGCAGAACAATACTTTCTTCTCACACAGCATATGCTTAGTTGGAAAGGGGTGGTGACTGCCATTGTCTACGGGGACTCTGGTAACACTTCATCCTCCTGTTAAACAGATTCATTCATTTGTTCACTAGCAGTGAAAGGTTAGATGGGTGGTTGGAAACATCTGTAAGAAAAAGATGGCCCCATCAAAAGCAGTGATTTGGCCTGAGCTTAGTCATTTGGAGAGTAAGAAGAGAAGACAAGGGCTTGCCATGACTGCATTTCAACATGATATTAAAAACCAAAACCTTCAAAATTATTCTGAAAGGGATAAGTCAGCCAGAGCTAGAATGAAAATTTCAAAAATGTTGGAGGCAAAAGTGTTCTCTTTGGTGTCTCAGTGAAATTTATTTGGTAGTGTTTGATGAAACATTGAAGCATAGAGACAGCAAAACCATTTTTCTGTTTTTAAAACTTTTCAGGGACTTCTTTATTCGCCTTATAACTGCATAGTCTTCACTTCCCTTCTCTTCTTTCCTCCTCTTGCCTCATAACATTGATGTATCTTCCCTCTCAAGTCATTCTCCTTCTGGTAGAAAGTTTGGAGGTGAAAAATATGCCTGCTAGAAAGTTTTCTGTGGGAAAAGATTAACTTCAGGATTTTCAGTTAGAAAAATGGAAAGAAGTAGTTCCACAGAATGCCATCGCTCCAGGTGGCAGAGAAGTGAATTACAGGGAAAAGCAAGGTGTGTAGGGGTCTGCCTTGATCCTGGTCAGACTGCAAGGGGATTCAGGAAAAGAGAGTGGGAAGGGAAATATGTGAGGAACTTTGAACTACAGCTCCCATGAGGCCCCGTGGGAGCCTGCAATGTTGTGGAAACACTGGAGACCCAGGCCTAAACGTAACTTTACAGTCTTTCTCTTCCAACTGACACAGTTCATAACCTTTTTTTTCTCCCAAATGAATTGTTATTTGCACTTTCTATCTGATTCAGGATAAGGACTAATGATGAAATAGACTTTCTCAAGGCAAAAGCTCTGTTTTTCTGCAGTCTCCAGTTCTGATGGTCTTAAATTACAGTCGCACATGTATTTATTTTCTGAGGTCTCCTGTCTCATTTGGTACAGAAGAGCAGCAGTGAATGAAACGAGATAGTCTTGTGAATGCCTGCCATTCATGGAAAAATGGAGTTGAGAACCATTTGCAGAAATCAACATTATTTATGATCACCTGTAGAAACCCATATTATGTGTTCCTAATGAATTTAATCTATTTTTCTCTCTGATCATTTCTTTACTAGTAGAACCGGCAGTTTAAAATGCTTTTAAATTAAAACAGATCAAGAAATAGATCAAGAAACAGATCAAATGCCTACAAATGCTGATCCTGCTCCTTTTACTAAAGCAAAAGACCTTCATAACTCATTCATGCCTGTGCAGTCATGACTTATGGAGCTTTTACACTCATGAGAGAAACATACTACTCACCCTTCATGGGTGAAATATTCTATATGGACTTGGGATTTATTCTCTATTGGTCTCTCTCTTGAAACACTCATCTTAAAGGTCTGGCAAAAAGTTTTGTTCAAGTATTATATTCCTTTACAGAAATCAGAGTGGTTAATTTCCAGACCACTGACAAAATCTGGCCAGTTTCTCTGTTGTTATTTTGGGTTATCTTGACTTTACAGCTTTATTCCAATTTTCTTCATGCTCAGGTTGGATGTGATATACCAGGACACTGTGTATAGGAGTTAGCTGAGGATAGTGTACTTAACTATTTCTAAACACAGCTATTACTGAGTATAGCATTTACAGATAGACATGAATTGCAGCAAATCTTTAGGGAATCTGAGGTAGAAACTCTTATTAATAATTTGGGCCAGCAAGTAGGTATCAGCACCTCGAGCCAGACTCCACCGAGCTGAATAGTCTGTGCTGTGTGGCTGATTTAAAGATTTCATTTCCATTTGTGAAATGGAATGAAGTCTTTCTGAACAGGCTATTTAAGAACAGTAATTCTGATAGAAACAAAACCAAGTGATGCAGTCACAAGTCTCATCCAGGACTTATCAAAAGTACCAGTACAAGTGCATGTATGTGTAATGTCTCTCATCACCTTACAGCTGGAAGCACGTGCCTGTATTGTTCAGACCAACACACATGGGAGCAGGGTACCAGTACTGGTATGTGATACTGCTTCCAGTCTGTGGCCCATATCTGCTGCTCTCACTGAGACTCCGGTCCTGCCATCACAGTCACACACACTGTGAAATTATATTAATGCATAAATTAGGATTGCATAGCAGTAATTTTAAAAAATTGGATGTAGGGGCCAAATACACAGTATTGTGTAGGAATGTGAAGATGCTAATACATGGCTGGCAGGATTTGCGAAAACATGTGGAAGCTGGGAAGTAAAAGTCTCTTTAGGTACCCAAAAACCCTTAAAACTCTGGCCTGAACCAAACAACCTTGTGCAGGATATGTTAGCCATTTTTTTGCATTTCAAAATACTAAGCAAGATCTCATCTTTTCTGAAAATCTGACTCTGTGTGTGTTGGGATTTTTGTGAAATCTGAATAAAAGGTCAGAATATTGATTCTCTCCATGTATTAGTGAAAACAATAGAGTCTCTTCAGAAATTAAGGAATTCAGGCTAATTCTTTGTGCCTCAGTTTTCCTGCATGTGCCCTAATATATTAATGGTATTTTCAGGCAGGTGACTCAACGTTCATAACGCACTTGGAGAAGTTCAGATGAAATTTAATGTACAAATGTACATGTCCAAATCATGGGGGGAGTATGTTATGGGTCTAACACAAAATGTTTGCATCTGAAACAGCGATTAGCCATTGCCATAATTCTAATATTGTAGAGTTGAAAATGTTTATACTTTGGAGAAAGTTTTTTATGTGTTTTAGTTCTGTTTCTCACTTTACTGCTGGCAAAATGTATTATGTAACACCTCATTAGATAATTACTTGATTACAATTTCATTTCTTCTGCAGAATCTTCCAGAAGTAATGCACTTGCAGTCTAAAACTTTATGTGGATGGCATCATTAAGTTATTGTATTTAAAACAGATTGCATGGATATCATTATTTCATTAAACTACCGATTGTTCTTGTGTGTATGTGTGCTGGCAAGGAAATAATCAGATAATGGATACTAAGGCCATAATCTCAATTGCACACTATTCCTCAGATATCTAACCTGTAATTTTAACGCAACATTTTCCCCTTCACTAACACACGCTGCAGTTATATTAAAATTACAGCTAAATTGCACAAAAGTCAGAAAATTCTGAAATGAGGCGTTAGGTAAAACTGGCAGTTCTTTCCATGTGTATAATTAAAATTAATTTTTACTACTGGAGGAAAGCTACAAAAAGGGGGAAGAGATAAGAGAGATTGAGTTAGGCTCTTGATTTTTCTTGTGTATGATCAGCAAGAAGACTTACTAATTTCTTTCTAGTGACACCCTGTGTGATGTCACCATTGACTGGTAACATGCTACAAATGTGGAAAAGTCATAATTCTGAAGAGCCTCGAGTTTCACAGGTGGAAATGGCAGATTCATTCAGTCTCTGGAGCCTCTATTATCAGAAGAGACTTGGGTGAACCCTTGGCCCTTTTGTAGGGGTTTGTAGCTGATTTTGATCCACTTTTTAGGGCAGACTAAATGCTTCTGTATGAAGAAAAACGTCATGTTTTCATGCACAGTCACATTAGGTACTGTAGAAAGGGGACCATAGCTATGATTCAATATATGGCTGCATAGCAGTAAGGAAGGGACATGCCTTGGGGAAGACCTTCTGTCTCTCTCTTTCACTCTCTAATCCATGGGTGTATAATGTGGCATGAGTGAAAGGCATAAAGACTGTTCTTAGTGTTCCCAGTACAATAGTTGATTCAGATGGGAGTAGGAGAAAGAAATTAAAAAAGGAAGAGTAAAAAGATAAGGAAAAAAGGTGGCAGGGTTGAATATGAATCCTGGAAGTGTGAAAACCAACATCATGGTCCTTTTTCTTTGTTCCCCCTCACAGTTTGAATATGTCTTTAAACTAGCTTGTAAGACCTTGTAAAAGTATGACATGGAGAAAGCACTAAAAATAAGGTACAGGGCAAACACTGACAATAACTGAGGTTGGCTTTCATCTAGGAAGCCACATGAGAAGGGGAAAAAGTGGACTAAATAAGATATATAGCAAGAATAGATCTGACGGCTGAAGATAAATCACATTAATTTTTGTGGTCTCTTGCTTATCTAAGAAACATATTTGTTTAAGGGTCTAGCAGGGAAAACTGAAGTTAGTATCTGATTTTTTTGTTAATAAGTAAGTGCTTTTGTAAAGCACAGGTATTTTGCCTCAAGGAAGCCAAGACTTAAGCAGAGGTGAAGACTGAGCAACACTCCTACCATTCAGATGACAGTCAAAAGAAATTAGTGAGGTGGAAGGAGGAGGAGGGAGGCAGGATGGAGAATCAGGACTGCCATTTCTGTTCTCTCTTTCTCTTATCTTTCTTTTATACTTGTTCCTATATCAGCATGCTCTAGAAGAGTAGACCATACTGTGCTATAGTCTACCATTTGACAATAGTCAAATACTCTTATATTTCTTAAAAACAGAAGAAAGAGCAGCCAGTGAAAATAATTACATCTGAGCCTTCTTTCAACCATTCATTTATTTTTTTTCCTTTGAAATGTGCATCTATTGAACTCAGTTATTGCTGAAGGCAGGGAATGAAGAAAACATGATCTGGTGACAGCTGGTTACACTTTGGTTCACGTAAAGTGTTCTTAATCCTTGCAACAACAGTGAGCAGTATGTATTAAAGACATGGACTGTATCATATGCAGGACTAGTAGCTAAGATTGTAGCTGAGATTGCTCAGTACTTCCTTGTATTATAATAATAGCTTTTATTTCCTAATTGCCTATAACTGTTCAAATATAATCCTTTGGATTAACAATTGTCATGTTAAGCATATACCTCAGCTGGAGTTATTGAGTTGAAGTTTTCAACAACAGTTTATCCATTTCCAAGAATAAGATTAGGGGAGGAAACTTGTTCAGTGCCATTTTAAAGTTTTATGGCAGCTGCTTTTCAAAATGAGCATATTCATATAAAGGAATCCAACTGAGGCTGCCCTTGTGACCCTTATTTTGTCTTTTTCCGGCTGCTGAGCATTTGACTTTCAACCTTGACGTTGTTGTCTGGTACTTCATGTTGGTGATACTATGTAATTTCACAGTGAGTTCCTGCAAAAGCATAGATTTGATCTGAATGTACAGAACACAAATTACAGAGAAATAAAGCTGTCCAGTGCTTTTAAAGGGAACCTTGATTTTATTTCTGCAGTTCTTCTTGCCTTCTAATGAGCATTAATCTCTCTCTTAATATCTCTATCTTTGCATTAAAATCTGTTTCTTTTTACTACGATGTAGTGCCTGTACAACTGTTCCTGATGTTTCTTGTCCCAGCTTTGGCTGAAATCTGTATCTTAGATCTTTGGGGAAATAGCAAAATAAATTGACTGCAGCTCCTTTTTAAAATATTAGGTTATCTCTGTAAAGTGTTTTTCTCTTCTCTCATCACTCATGCCTGACTCTTGCATGAGCTTACTAATAATTTTGTTTCTTTTTAAGAATGGAGTGTGTCCTCTGGCATCTTCCCATGGCAATACAAATGGTATGGAATCTAAACATGATCTTTACTGTGTTTTGTGACAAGAACACTGGCAAGCCTTTCCAGAGCAAACTCCTGGAAATGAGACAAAAGATCAGATAAACCACCAAACCTTCCCTGGCCATGGAAGTTTTGCTTAGTCCAAGAACCTGTCTCTGTTCTGATTCCAGACTGAAGCATGCTTTCTATAACCACGGATGGAAAGTGAGTATCTTTCAGCAGTGCAGATAGGTCAGTGTCTAATTGCTACATCTCCTGACTACTGGTGATGCAATAAGCTTTGAAAAAATACTGTGCATAGAGTATTGACAAACTATATATCTAAATGTAATAATTTAAGAGTCATATTAATTTGGTAAAAGTTTGGCTGATCAGGCTCTTCTTAAGCTTGTTTTCAAAGATTAGAAAATATTTGTTATTCCCATCTTCAGGTCAAAATGAGGCAGAACTGTGGCTGCACATTTAGGAGTGTATAAATGTGGAATACACACCTTTCAGCTCTTCCAAGTTCTCTACCATTAACTTTGACACCCTAATCTGATTTACTTTTCCTGTATAAAGGCCTAAGCTATATTTTTTTGAAAGACCCATATTTCACACTCTCCATGAGAAACTTTGGCAAAAAAAATTTTGCCTAATATTGCTTATAATGCCTTGCTTTCTTTGCCAACTAATGTATTGAGGAACAAAGAATACAGAGCAAAGTATCAGAAGGATGTAAATCCTTGAAAAGATGAAATTCAAAAAAGAAGTTTTCAAGTGGCTTTTAAACTCAGGTCTCCAAAACTCATGAATAATGAGCAATGGTCTTTCAGAGGAGCTTGCATATGTATTGAGAGCTTCTTTGAAGAGTTTTTGGAAAAAATCTCAGAAGAAAGAGATCATTAAACCTCTTCTCAGTGTTTGCCTGATCTGACTGTAACGACAGCACTACTAGATCTACCAGAATAAATGACAGTATTACCCTTGGGATATCTTCATTAACATTTATTCCCCTCATAAGGTTTTGTTTTCAGGAAGGGAGCAGTAGTGTTTTTTATGGAAGGAAAATGTGAACACGTGGAGAGTTCCAGATATTCTGTCTACAGGAGCTATAGCAATAAGACACTAAAGTGGCTACAGGAGGAAACAAAAGTCTAAAGGCAAAATGAAATAAAAGCAGAACTGAAAAAGAAGTAATAAAATAAAAGAGTTGTAGTCCTGGATTTGAGCATTTCTTTGTTACTGTCCTTCCCACTAAATGCATAATTACCAACCTTACAGACTGAACTGTGTTAATCAAAAAGAGGTGGTGGTTAGCAGCAGCTCAGCAGTTGTGTGTAAATAGAGTTTGAGACATTAAATGACAATTAAAGGCTTTTAAAAAGTAAATTTCCAAGTGATGAACTCAGCCTCATGAGGGTTGGAAGGAAAATAGTAAAGCTGGATTCAGCCACAAACCACTAACTATAAACAAACGACCGGCAGCATGTCTGCTTCCTAAAATACCTTATTAACACCCTGTCTTTAACTCTTCCCTCACGGAACAAGCTCAGAGAGCTACAACAAAATACTGAAACCTCTCAGCTTCTGAAACCAGCAAATCTGAAGAATGCTTTATTTTGAAGGGAAAATCGCTGTCAATCTAAAAACTGGATTATTCTCATAAATTTAATTGCTACCTTATATCCTCAAGCTTAAACTTCACCTAAGCAGTCTTGACAATTTTTGGGTCATGATCTAGAAAAAATACAGCCTAATGTGTGGCTGATGACAATGAGGGACAACCAAAAAGAGGGGGAAGTAGCTGTGCCAGACGGGTAGGCACAAAGTCTTGGATGTCCCAGAGTGACTGTAGACTTGCTGTTGTGGTATGAAGTTTGTGGCTTTTTAGTGCTTATCTCGCTCATTTTTTCAGGCTGTGTGAGATGGAGTGTCTGTGGCTGGTTGCCAGTGGGGATCCCTCAGATAGGGGAGCCTGTGTGAGTGCAGGTGGCTGTGGTAGTGTCCCCTAGTTAAGGCAGTTGAGTCTTTTTCTCCCAGAGCCAGAGGGAAGATGTGAAGCCATGGTTCTTTGATGAGGCAATGATGCTCTGTGCTTGTCTCAAGTCCTGGATTCACCCCACCTTCCCTCTGTCTCATAACTGAAGCTCCTGTGCTGAAAACCTTGTTACTTGGAGGTATTTGGCTGGGCAATGGAGTCAGTCTCGGGAGGGACAAATCCCTGACCATTAACTGGGGGAAGTCTAGGGTAAATGGGACCATGAATTAAATGCTTCTGATAAGTGCCCAGGTGAGACAAATCCAGTTTTATGAATCAAGAACAACCTGACCAGGGAACAGGCTCTGCATGCATTTCCCTTCACCTGCATAAAGGGGCAGAATTCAGTATTTAAGGTGCAGCCTCATGTCTCAAACCATTTTGATGAATATTCCACCTTGGCGCTTTTCCTAAGGCCTTAATTACAGACAAGAATGGCTGTGCTGCAGTTTCCCTTAGACCCAGAATCACAGAGCAGTACAGGAAAAAAAAAATGCTATGCACTGGTGCTTAAAATTGAATGTCATTTTTACTTACAGACACTAGCAGGTGTTGAGCCAGGAAAAAAAAAAAATCAGATACCAGGATAATAAGTGTGATAGGGATAGAAAAAAAAATGTGAACAATGCTCACACTTCCTCAACTTTCTTGTGCCAAAACCCAGCTTGTCCCCACACAAGTTCTCTCATTTACTCCCATTTAATTCCCCATTTCTATTTCTACTTAGTTTCTGATTCCAACCCCTTTCTGGCAAGGCTCTGCTTTCTTCCTGCCCAGTTTGTTTTAATCTTCTGTACCTGATGTTATCAGGAAATGTGCTCAATATGACATAAGCTATTGTAGCTGTTTTTAAAAATTTAATAAACAGAGGTTGATGAGGACCATAATAGAAGATGCACAAATTACAGAGGACAGTCCATAATTCTGCATCTTTTCTGCTTATGTTTTAGCCTCACTGATTTTTCTGTCACCACAGAGTATACCAGAGTCTCATAATGTTCATCTTTTTTACTATTTGTAGAAACATATTCAATTTCTGTTTGGAAAGGGAGAGAAAGTAGCATTTTTGATATTATTTTAAAAATTGTCAGTGGTGTAAGAAAATGCTACTCACATGGCCCTGGAAATAGACCTCTGTTGTGGCATTGAGTTAGGAATGGGGAAAAGGTACTTCAGTGTTCCTGTACTGTCCCCGACACACTTTGCAGAGGTGCTATTTTCCCAGTTGTAGAGAAACCCTATTAAAAGGTGATGATTTGATACGTCCCTTAGGATATGAACTAAAATCACCAATTCATTTGTATGCTGGGCGTTCAACAAATCTCAGAATCACAGTGTAATGATTTAGTCCTATCTGAACTTCCCTGTGCCACCTGGTCACCCTCCCAGTCCCTACAGAATACACCTCATTTAAATTTCATCCATTTTCTTCTTACTGCAGACTTTCATTAGCTTACTCTTTATCTGCCCTGAAGTGCATAATGATAAAAGTCTTGCTTATGTAGCTCCTTTCATTTTCAAAGCATTTTACAAACATTAACTAATTAATGGAGAAGGCAGAGCATCAAATAATGAATTTTTCAATCTATTGGTGAACTGATCTAGACAGATAATATGATTTGTTCACTACCTGAGTAGTTCAGAGGTGGACTTTAATTTAAAGTGCTGGCCGATTTGACTGTCACTGATGATGATAGAAAAAAAAACAGTTAATGTTTCTCCTCCATGAGGCAGCTTTTTGCAATTGAATTAATGTTTCAATCCTTCATTTAAAATTAGTTTCATTGAATGGGACGCCAGAAGCATAATATACAGATTTTTACAGAAACTAAGAAATTAAGATCCACACAATTATTTCCAAATCATCAAAATCTATGGATTTGACATTTCAGCTGAAGAAATAATTTCATACAATTTTGGAAGCTACTTTTGTGCAATTTCATGCTCTACCAAAAAATCCATTTGGATACAGAACTGTGACTCTTTGTACAAACATCTCACTTATTGGTTAATAATAATAACAGTTTAGCTTGTTTTTTTCTGTCTTTGCTTTCATTGACCACCTAACATCTTTTTCTGCTGAGGAGCAAGAGAAACTGCCAACTTATAACCAAAGTTAGAGACACATGGTCAAAGTAGGGGGAAAAAATCTGTTGGTACTGTGATACGGCAGCAGGAGTGGTCTCTAAACTTTCCTTTCAAAATATTTATTCTGTGATTTGTGATGTAGTAGGAGGAAGAATGAAAGAAGATAATCAAGCCATGTTTCTTGTGGTGGATGTATTTATACATATTCAGGAAAAACTGAAGGACTTGGAAGACCAGCACTGGCATGTGTAACTTCTTGTCTCCCAGAGTTACGGCATGTCTATGCTGGTTAACCAGAGTGAAACCGTGCGAGGGCTGGTTTGTGGTAAAGTCTTGTTCTCAGTCCAGAGGTAATTCTATTGGGAATAGATTTTCACCCTTTTCAAATGTGTGTCCAGAACATCCAAAGTTTGAATAGATCATGGAAAAGACATGAATCATTCTGATAGTATAAATATAGTGGGAAGGAACCACTTACTAAGTCGTTAAAAAAAACCCCAAAACCCAAACCCACATTTGGTTTGAATTAATGTGTGGGTTCCTGTTAGTCATGACTGCTGGCAGCTGCTGGCAGAGTGTCTCAATTGCAAAAACATGGGGGAAGTTAGCACAAGTTATTATTGATTCAAATGTGATACTGGAGGAAGACTTTTCAGAGAGTGGCACAAGGTACAGGCAACACAAGCTGCTGTTTGGGGCACCAAAGGGATCAGAGCCACACCACCTACTTTACCTAATACATAGTACTGCAAAGACAAGATCAGGGTCTTGTGGGATGGCAACTACTGCTAAGGAAGGGGTTTCTCACAGAAGTAGCAGTTGCTGGTCCTAGTTCACCCATCTCCTTCCTTAGCCATCCCAACAAGTATGTCTTTTCAGGGACCTTCCTCCCCTCTTTCTCTCACAGCTCTATCCCTTCTCCCTTTTAGGACCTTTCTGTGAATGGAGCAGCACAGTTTTGGCCTTCATCCACAGGGTTGCAAAGCCCCATCTGGCCAACAGGATCACAAAACTTTGAGTCAGCCCTGGCTATTCCCTCATTGCTCTCCATCATTGCGCTTTTAAATGGATTCAGTCCTCCAGCCAAGGGCCAGGCACTGTACCATGTCATTTGGGTGACAAAATGCACAACAGCGAACCGTCAAAGGCACACTGGTTAATCAAAATTATTTAGCAAATATTTGTGAATAAAGAATGTCTTTCAAGGTGAGGTCCTCATTAACAATTCATTAGCAAGAAAAGGAACCTGATTTATAATGACTCGTCTCTGCGGTAAGCAATCGAATCGCTGAGCGTTGTCTCCACAGGGGTAGCCTCTTTGGAATGGTATTGAGTTCTGTGAAGAGCAGTCCTTGTTTTGTCCCTATTGCACATCTGAGACAGTAGATTTCATTCTTCATGGCAGTATATCCCCATATTATCAGGAGACTCTAGCAGCAGGTGAAAACCAGTTTTAGAAATAAAACTTTCTACTATCTCAGAATTACTGTTGCAATGAAGAAAAGTTTGAAACAATGACAAGCTTGAGTCAAAGAGTTTATTTCAAAAATTTACCCAGAAAACTTATTTAAATTCTATTTAATCCAGACAGGTAAAGTGTGGGGTGGAGAGGGAAGAGGCTTCCGTATTTAATTTAATTCTTGATTCATTTGCAAATTGCTTGGCAAACAAGTTTATGCATATTAATTACATTTCTCATGAAAAATATTTGCAGATGCACCTGTTTTCATGGCAAAGTATAGATTTGGCTTGCAAAGCTAATATATATCATTTAGTGACTATTGGCTCAACCATTTTGATAGAATACATATTGCTGGAGCAGCAAATGCTGTCAGATAAGCTTTTTGCTGATATTAGGCTGTACAAGACACAGAATGGCTGGAGCTGGTTTTTGGTGGGTATCCCAAGATTAAAGCAGCCTGTGGGAGTGCAGGTGACAGTAGAAATATCCCATAGTAACAGAGGAGTCATTTTCTCTCAGAGTGAATGGATTAACCAAAAGAAAAATATTTATGAAAGTCCCCAGTTTATGTGTGCAAAGACTTGCCAGGTGTATTTGCTTGGTGTTTCACAGGGATTTACCATAAGAACAGTCTTTTCAGATATGTCATCAGTGTTGATTCAGCTAGTACCTCACTTGTGCTTTTATTGGCAACATGGCCCACGTGTTGCCACAGACAGTTTGAAAGGTCAAAATCTGAGCCTAGGCAAAATTTAGGTGATGGGAAGTGCATTGTGCAGCTGGAGTTTGTTCCTACAGGTGTCTCTGAGCAATATATTTGATTTTTACTGTTATGGTATGATTTGAATTTTGCAATCCATGCTTGGTTTTGTTATTGAAAAGAAGATTTAAAGTAGAATGCTTAAATTAATGTTCACTGTTTATTTCTACTTTGTTATTTAAAGTGTTTATTCAGTACCGCTTTTTAGTCTTCACTGAGCTTGTAATGCATCTGGTATAGAATTGCCAGAACTATAATATAACATTAGCAAATCTAATGCTAAATGATGCTTGTTAATGGTTGAAATTATAGTTTAGATCCTGAGAGTATAAAAGCATCATGAGATCCTTTGCACTTGGATATGGGGTTTGGAATTCATATTAATGTTGATGAAATTTATGCTTGGGGATCTGGGAGAAAATATTCATCGTGGAAACTGAGCGTCTCGTGGCTGTGCTTCGCCACAACGCGTCGTGCTGAAACGGTCCCCGCCTGTTGCAAGCCTCACTTCAAGGCACAGTAATTATAGTAATTAATGGCATTGTAAAGCACTACTTATTTTTAGTAGATGTAATTGCCAAGGATGCTTATTTTTAAAATGCTTTGAACTGCATTCTCTGTCAGTGAGCACTGAGGCTGTCAGATATTTTTTTTTTCCTAATTGAGAAAAACAAATCAGTTGTCAAAGTCAGAATTCTGAGGAGTAGAGGAGCCATAGTTCATGCTGGGAAGGGACTTACGCCTTCAGGAGTGACGTTGATTGATTTTTAATGCATCTGCTTGTGAAGTAAGATACTGTTTTAACACCTGAACAAGGGTGTGACAAGTGATTGTGACAGAGCGATGTATGAAACTTACCCTGTCACCTAGGTTCAGGTCAGATCATTCTTACAGGGGTAGGCTGAGCTTTCTAAAGATCACTCCCTGACAGGTAAGCATCCTGTTTTCTTTTATGGCAGGCTCATTTGTTTCCTTCAGAAATGCACTGCAAGAAACTCTTCCAATTTTTCTGCAGCTTAATGGGATAAAATTTAATAAATACAAGAACAAAGGAAATATCTATGTAGATATTGTAGTAGAGGTAGAATGACTTTTGGTTGAACAAATGGATTTCACCTCTGCAATATCAAACAGAAGCATCACGATTTTCTGTAACATTTAAATGACTAAGTAACACAGAGAGGAAAAAGGAAAACCAGCTAAGTGAAGAATATGTGGAATTATTTACGACAGATATCCCCAAACCCGGGATGCTTATAAGGAGAGAAACAGTGAATGAATCTGAGAAGCACAGAAAACCCTTTCCTACTGAGTTACAAGACAGCTGATTTTGAAAGATTCAACAGAAGGTCAGGATGCAACAAAACATGATTTAGTAAAATAATACACACATTAACTGAAGAAAGTAGCTATTAGAAAGAATTTAAAAACAAAAGTGGAAGAATCCTAATGATACGTACTTCTGGTGTCTGGATCCATCATGGGACTATCTCCTTCAGTAGATCTGGTGGGGCGAGTGGGTGACAAGGTCAGTGGGGTCTCAGTGCACCCAAATCCAGGGTCCAAAACACCTGAATGCAGCCTACCATTTCTTGACATTTGAAGTGTATCATCTTAGTAGAGTACCTCTAGCATCAGTGTGCATTTTGGTAGATACTAAGTCCTCAGCATGAAGTCAAATCACCAGAAGCAGCTAGGGCTGTCCTGACTAGCTGAAGGCTCAGCTTTAGATAAGGGGATTTATTTAAGAACTGAAGGATTAAATGAACATGTATGACATAAAGGGATTAGCACCATACTGGTTTTATGCCAGAGTAATTTACCTGACTTCAGACAAATTAATTCTAGTTTTTCATGTGAATATAACTAGTCAAAAGGGGAACTGTTGTATGGTGAGACCCAGCTGCAGAGCACAGCCAGTGATACAGACTGGTTTAAACTGGAAAAGTTCAAGGAGGGTACAGAGCAATCTTTGAGAAAGAAACCACAAAAGTCACAGTGAATAGGCAATAAAGATTTTCTGGGGAATAAGCTCTGACTGGCTTTGACTTCCTCTCCAGCCTGTTTCTTTTTTAGAAGGTTAAACACCAAGAATGGGCAAGTCTGTTTAGAGAGGGTGGGTTGGGCTGTAGTATGGAGCAGATGAGAAATTTAGCTGGTTGTGCTATCAGAAAAGCCAGCCTTCACTAGCTGCAGGGCTGCGTGGAAGCAGTGATTCACTACGTGATGCTCTGCAGAGGATGGTTGTCAGATGAGAAGGACTGACTGCTGCAAATGAAGCCATTAGATTTCTTCAATCCAGTCACCTCTGACACCAAACTTTCATTGACACAGTGGCATATATCTTCAGCTCTGCTGGAGAGAACCAGCAGTCAGTTGAGATTTCAGAGCATGTAGTTTCAATGTGCACTGAGTCTGAAGGTAATTTTTTTTCATCACTTGTTTTATTTTAGGGTTTGAGTTTTGGGGGGACTATTTTTTTTTTGTGGTGGTGGTTGTTCCTCAGAGGAAAAAGTCTGTTTCAGCTATTGTGGGTGTTAATATGTGGACATGGTTAGTCTTGAAGCAGCCACGTAGGCTGACAGATTAGGATCCCTTTTGTTGCTCTGTTCTGCTTCTGATTTAATATCCACATCTCACTGGAAACCCAAACACAAATAATGAAGAGGCAAATGACAAATGCCCTTGTGTCAATATTTCCACTTTCTGATGGTTTCTTGAGCAGGACTTTCCAGGGTTATATTTGCAGTTCAAAAAAACCTGTAGGAAATAATGCAAGTATAGTAAGGCAATGGTCAACAAATAAGGGCTCAGCATGTGTGCATTTTAACGAGGTGTTAATTGTGAGTAGGGTGAAGGTAAACAGAGAGCTCAGAAAGGGAACTTGTTGGATTTGCTGGAAACCAGAAGCATTTAAATGCTGGGCTCTCTAATACAGAATAAGGACAAGTTCAATTCTAGTTTTTCCTGCTTCAGGCTATGTTACAGTTATAATGGTTGGAACATTTGTAATTGATTTCCTAAGAGCTATCACTCCAAGTTCAAAAAACCAGATGGGTAGTATTTAATTGCTGAAGCAGAACTGCTCACATATTTACATATAGAAAATGAAGGAAGCAAAATATTCATTCTGACCATGTCCCATTCTTTAATTCTCCAGTTAAACTGAAACTTTGTCTAGTGCTGTGTTCCCGAATCACATAACAAAACACCAAAGTCATTTTATAGCCTTTCCTTTTCCTCCTGAAAAACTGTGGCAACACTATACTTCCATATTTCAAGTGTTTCAATCAAGGAGAAAGTAATATGAAAGGCTCTCAAAAGTGTTACTCTATCTCCATATTCACTATTCAGGCTTGAAAGCAAACACTTTTTTTTTTTTACTGCCTCACAGAATAAAATATTTAAAGGCATGCTTTTGATTTCCTACTTTAGATAGAAAACAAAAGAACTGTTTTTAGGTAGCTAAATCACTTTTTACTCTGATACTTCATTAAGCTCACTAGAGAGTTGTGTCGGTCTCAGTTTTCAAAGTACTGCAAGAGGTTTTAGTTTTGTAATTCCTCTTTGACTGAATCCCTTATTCCCTGCTTGGAAATCTAGTAAAGCTGAAATGTCAGTCCTGTGGCAGCTGGGAATATTCTTGTGGGTTTTTTCCCTGCAAAACTAGTGTGCATGTAGCTAATGGGGGTAGTTTTGAAGTACCCTTAATCTGCATCTGTAGCTTGAAGTGAAGCACTGTTTTTTTTTTTTTTGCAGGGGGGTGTTGTTTTTGCCAAAGTGTAGCTCTCTTCCACATCTGCTTGTTTAGCAATAAAACTGGACCATAGACAGTGCAGCTGTCAAAGGGCTACATGAATGGGCACTTGCCTTATGATTAACTGTAGGGGAATCCCTGAGTGGCAGAAAGCCAGCATCTGTATTTTACCTACATGATCTCCTGGGTGATAATACCCTGAAAAAGAAAATGTAGCCAAAATAAGCATAGCAACCTTTGCAGAATTATTATCAGCCCATACTAACTGACCAGAGCAACTCAAAACTCTTCTGCTTGTAGATGAGCCAAGCTGTCCTCTTGCTTGCTGTTAAATTAGGGAGAGCACAAGATGCTATGTGATGTCAGGATCAAGTTTTTCCCTTCCTATTCTGTCCTGCACATCAGCAGGTTGAAAACCGACTACTTGCAGCCTGAACAAAAGTGCCACAGTGCCACTGGGCAGGCTGTGGTTTGTGCAAGCCCATCCCAGCTGGAAGGCATCCAAGACCCATGGTATTTACAGCCCAGGTGGCTGCTCAGTATGGTTTAGCTTTCCAACACCACATCTCCCAGATGGAGCACCTGAATTTCCCTCAGCCCTGCTCAGCATTGCTCAGTTGTCATCCTGCTCAGTGGCAATGCTCCCACAGAGCACCACATAGGTTGGTGAATCCGCTTCCTGATAACACTAGGTCTGGGGTTCTTGTTTATAGGGTCTAAATGAGATCAATTATGTTACAGAGAAATGTAATATGGTTCAATAGATATTACTCCAAATGCCTGTGGAACCTAATAGAAATAAAAAAAATAATAATCTTATTCATAACAATTTTTGACCTGCTGTAGATTTCTCTTGTAAAAATCTTTTTCCCTGTTAAATTTCATCAGACAGTTTCAGGAATCTATTTTGAAGTTGCTATTTTCTACAAAGACTTTACAGCACTTATTGATAAGCCCAAAGGTAAGAATGAACAAACTGAAGAATATGAGTAGATATGGCAGCAGAAAAAAAGTCAAACAAAATGAAGAATGGTTCATATGTCTTTTTTATCTCCCACATTACCCCTACAGCTAACTTCTCTAGACCTTACCTTGCACTCTACCTCTGATCACAGGTGCATCCAGATGTATTGTGGTGTTGGGATTTGGTATGGAAGCAAACTGTTCATTGCTCTGAACATCTATCTTACACTGTTTAAAGAGCTTGCTTTCTGTTCCTAATCTGAAATTTCAATATTAAAAAGTTAGAGAACCTCAAGGTTCAGCAGAGTGCAAGACAAGTACAAATATTCTGAACACTGGACTTTTGGCATCCATTTTGATTACATTCCATTAACATTTTCTAGGTCATTTTAGTCACCTACAACATGCAAAAACCTTGCATGCTAGGATCTGCTCTGAGGAAGAAAGGGTTGACCCATAATAGATTTCACCTTTCAAAAACGGAAAAAAATAATCTATGAAACATGATAAAATAAGAATTATGTGGAAGTCGTGTACAAATGATAACGTCTGATTGGATACCTCCTTTACTGGAGATTCTACTGCTATGGTAACAGACAAAAAACCTAATATATTCTGACTAATCAGGATTGATGTTAATTAAAGAAGAGTTCAAGATAATGACTTCTCATTACTATGTGATAGCTAGAAATAGATTGTTCTACCTCTAGGTAAAATAAGCAATTAGATAACTTCTGTTTTTAAGGACTTATTTTTTAAGAAGTCTTATCTCATTCTCTGTTCTTTTTCTGTTGTCAAAATATTAATATGTACATGTCTGATTTTTATCACTGCTCATCTCCATGCACTTTTTTAGTGATTCTCATACTGCATTATTCTTTGCTTTCAATTAAATAATTTCTTCCTGTTGCTATAAGGACAGCACAGCTTATTGGTTAAAAAAAATAAAAATAGTGACACTAAGAATAAAGCCTTGGATTATACACTGGAAAGCTATACAGGTATCAACAGGACTCTTTCAAGCTAACCTCTGTGTTGCTTTTTAATGAGGATATATGTGTAGACCATACTAAATTGGATGATGTGATAGTTCTTTAAGTTTTGTAACTTTAACTCGTTTAAAGAAAGTAGAACCCAGTGTGTCAGAGACACTTGGTGACTTACAGGGATTCCCAAAGCACTTGAGAAGCTTGAAAACAATTTCATTATCCTTGTATCACACTGTTTTTCCTCCTGAGCTCCTGGGAACTGTACAGTTACCATCTGTGTTCATCCTAGAATATTTAAGGCCCCTAGCTAGGAAATCTTTGGTTTACTGTGAGATTTCTATTTTATCACATAAATTATTGCCACAGATTGAAGATCTAATGGAAGTCTTTTCAGCTTTCACAAATACTTAGTACTAAGGAACATTTATCATCTTTGATGAGGAAGGGGGCAAGTATAAATGTTAGGTTACAGTCATTATCTGACTGGGAGAAAAATAATTAATGACATAGTCTGTACCGAGAGAGCTTTAGAACAAACAGAAAATAGTTGGCTTTAATGAAGAAGCTGAAGCAAGAGAAGGATACTTAGCACAAAGGTGAATTAAGGTGCTGTTGGAAATCTCATTAGTGAAAAACAGTCAGACAATAAAGTAGAAATAACTGTCCACTAATAACTTGCTTAAGTTACTTAGGTAAAAGAGAAAATTATCTTCAATCTATTTCTTTGTGAAGGAACAGATCAAGCAATATACCCCAATTTTAACACAGCCTATTTGGTTCATGATATACTTTCCTGATTCCAGATCAGACAAGAGCAATAAGCACCCTACTCCTACTGTGTTACCACTTCTCACAAGGCACAGTAAGGGCACTCTGCCTTGTAAGTGCCATAGTGAGGAAGGAACTATGGCTGCTTCATGGAGAAGTACACCAAGTTAGAAGGGATTCATCCCAGTGGCTGGTGACAATCCCAGCAACATATTACCAGTAAGAAAATTAGGATAACCTGGCTGAGCCATGATTTCCAAGGCGATGCCCGCAGTCAGATTTGCTCTATGGGATTGTTCCTGGATAAGTGTGCTGAGCAATGGCATCACACCCCGACCTGTCATGTCATTCTGTCCAACCATGGCTTTTAGGTTATTTTCCCCAAACCTAAGAGCTTAGTAATATATATTTTTTTTTCTTTATTTTGAGCACTTTTCTCTTTTCCTGTCATTTTCAGGTACAAGGAATGATTCATCTCCTTGTTCCCTTGTGACTTTCCACCTCAGGTGAACCAAGCAGAAATGAAACTATTAAATAGAGGGGTTTGATGGAGATTTATGGGGTTGGTCTTTTTCTTCAACATCCTCTTGTCTCAGTTTTAGTTTCCGAGAAGCAAGCATATTCTTCACAACATTTTCACAAACAAACCTTATAATTTCCCTTTTCACATTATTGATTCCAAGCATTTCTTGGATACGTCTATAGACGTTGTTGAAAGCACTGAAGTCAAATGTGAACTTGGGCAGTAGAGACCACAGGTGAACAGCACTACAAAGGATTGTAAACGAGCTCTGATGCTGGTCTTACACACCAAGAAATACAAGACAGCTATAGCCCTCATCTCTATTTTATCTTTCCATGTGGCAAGAAGACTTAGCAGATCTGTAAAGCAGTTAATGAAAGCAGTACAACTCTAAACCTACTGTTGCTTGTGCTTAGCCAAATATGCAGTAATGTGCTTGTTAAAATCAATATTAACTACTTGAAATTGGCCAAGAGGAATACTACTTTGGAAGGACTTGAGGGTCATATGTAGAAAAGGAGCAAGACCAAAATGTTGCATTACAGGGAAAATATAATAGTGGAAAGAAGAGCAGTAGGGCTTTGTCTATGATTTTTTTATGTAGCAATTAGAATGGGAGTCAGGAAACATCTCTGTAATCACTGACATGATCTCAGGCAAAACACTTACCATCTGGAGTTTTGGTTTTCTTGTCTGTAAAATCTGAGAAACACCTGGAATTTCACAAGTGAGAGGTGTTATACATAACATCTAGATTACGGTGTTCAAAAGGGCTCTACCTATGGGCAATATGTGACTCTTCAGTCATTGGCCCAGCTCCTTATCAGATTAAACTAAAACCAGCAGCTCAGATTTTAGTCCCTCGGAATTGTAGGGGTCAGGAATGTGCAACTGCATTTAGAACTAAAGGGAATCTAAAGGAAAAAGAAACCTTTTGAGTTAAGAAGTAATAGAAATGTCATATGACTGATTTTGGCCTTCTGTTTAAGGTATGTGGGGTGTGCAGAGTACTGTCTGCTCTCCTAGGAAATGGCTGTCAGGGTAGAAGATATTCTACAATGGTGTGTGATTGATGAACGGAATTTTGATGATGGATGAAGTTTGATTGCAAAACTTCCTCTACTTTTTCCCTTTAGTTTTGATCATCTTCAACAACTTTCAGTTTTGAGAGGAACAGAGAGGATACTTTGAAATGTTGATCCTTTTATTTCTCTGTCAAAACCTTGGAGCATTGAGCAGGAGCAGCATCACAGGGTTCTTCCCATGTCTTCTCCTGTTGCTCTTTCCAGCTCTCAGGGTCCAGGGACAGGGGCTGACTAGCTGCTGCTATCAGATGTCCCCTATTAACGGGGGCCACTGTCATGCTGCAAAGATGAGGGAAATCAAGATGCAGTACCTGGCAGCTGTCTGCATCAGGGTCCTGTGTTGTATCTTGCTCTAGTCCTGTGCCAGGCACACTGCACAGCTGATGGCTGCCTGTGGCTGCAAGACACTGGAAGTGTTTATCACAAACGTCTCTTCCAAACCCTTGCCACACAGGGGAAATGTAGCAGGAAAGTGCTGTTGAATCCCACTGCTGTGCTGCAGCAAGACATGTCAGCTGTCATGAAGTCACTAAGCCTGGAAGAGGAGAAGGTGTAGGTTTAGATTAGATATTAGAAAGAAATTCTTCACTGTGAGGGTGGTGAGACACTGGAACAGGTTGCCCAAGGAAGTTGTGGATGCCCCCTCCCTGGAAGTGTTCAAGGCCAGGTTGGATGAGGCTTTGAGCAACCTGGTCTAGTGAAAAGGTGTCCCTGCTTATGGCAGGGAGGTTGGAGCTAGATGATCTTTAAGGTCCCTTCCAGCCCAAACCATTCTGTGATTCTATGACTGGTGCTGACCAGTCATAGAATCATAGAATCATAGACCAGTATGGAAAAATCTCCATGGAAAATTTCTAAAGGCTGGTGAGGAGAAAACTTGGGATGAGCTTATGGTTTTGTTACTGTTGCTGAAGTTATTAAAAAAAAAAAGAATTTTAGTCTCTGGGTATACTTTGGGAATTCAGCAGTCCATTTATCCAGCTGAATTAAACTGTTGAAGCTCTACTGATTTCAGGAAAATCCATGAAGATGTGACAATTTGCCTTGGCTGATGAGATGGCTTGGGATACCACTTTCAGTGCTGAGCAGGGACTCAATCTGTTGACTAGTAGCTGTCAGCATGTCATAGTGTTTGTAAGATTCGTTGCATAATGTCACTTAAAAAGATAGTAAGGGGAAAAGGAGACACTGAAAAGTAGCAGCTGTGGGCAGAAGACCAGACTGCCATATCCATTAAAAGAAAAGGGGAAAAAACACATCTGGGGCAGCTAAATTGGTATAATAAAGTCAGCAGATGAAAGCAAAAAGATCAGAAGAAAAGAAACACAAAACATAGAAAAATGAAACTGGAGAAGTTTAAACGTGCTTTTTATTTCCGGAAGTTTGCAATGGAATAGGAGGTAGAGGAAAACATTTTATTAAAAAAATATGAACAGTTGAGACTGTTTCCTTCTCAGGTGAGGAAATCACTCGCAGAAGGAAGCCAGGGTTGTAGCACAGTGTGCTCCTCTGCACTCCCAGCCATGAGGGAGAGATCCTATCACAAGGGCATGGTTGGTGCTGGAAAATCTCGGAGGAGGTGCCATGATTTCCAGTAGTTCTGTTTCTTTAGCTTTTAGCGTGACACTTTTTAAAAATGAGCTTCCAGCTACTTTTTGTGAACAACTTCATGGCACATTTCACAAACGTGTTGATCCTTGTGTCCTGGCAAAATTCCAGTTTGGGTAGTCGCACTGCACTGGGTAATTACATCTGCATAAACTCAGCTAGAGATATCATCCAGAGCACAGGACGTATCCTGCACACAAGCTGCTGACCTCAACTTTAAAAAGACTCTTTTTAGTTTATGTATTTTTAAATGGTACTGTACTTTTTAACCCAAGAGTAGTAAAATCGGGGTGACTGTGTTGCTGCCTGCTTATGGTGTGCTAATCTGTTGAAGTTTGCAGACCAATTTTACATCCTTCAGGGCAAACAGAGTTGCACAAATGTATGCTACTTCACAATGAAAAGAGTAGGGTGCATATATTAGGGAAAGTAAAGAGAGGTAGGAAAGGTTAAAGCTATAGAAGAGAAAGAGAGAGAGACTGAGAGAAAAATGGCAAGGAAAAATAATTCATTGCACACATTCAATGTCACATCCAAGCTACTACTGATATCATTACCATTAGAAAATATAAAGAATTGACTGAAGGCTCAGATTAAATTTAGTTTTCCTATTTTATTTTGAGGATGTTAATATACTCCTGTATATTACACTTAAAATACAGAAGCAAAACTTTGCTTGCTATTATTCAAATACAAGTGATGCTTGATGGCTGTCATCAAGTTCCGGTGTGTATCCTTGTATAAGGTGACATTTGAAAGCACAAGACCTCACTGAAGTTCAGTCCATTTGACACTGAGATTTCCTCAAAGGATTTGTAAACATACTGGGCTTGTGAACACATTTATTCCTATTATTGTGGAGGAAATGTGCTTATTTATGAAACACTGAGAGTTTGCTTATAAATAGCTAATTGTATATTCACAACTGGCATCATCAATTCTGGCCAGTAGAACCAGTTCTGCACTGATCACTGTCAATTTAATTTATGGGTCACTGACATGCTGATGCACAATTGTGTCAGCAAAGGGAGCTTAGGGAGTGCAGAAGCAATGAATTCTGAAAGATTTTTTTTAAAAAAAACCCCCAGTGTATATTGTATAGGACACTTTTTTGGGATGACTGCTGAAGAACAGGACTGTGGAAGGAGAATAACTTTGTAAAATACATTTTTGATGCTTGGTTATTTGTCAGTTATTGCAATGTCAGAACCAGACGTCGCCTTTTGTAATGAAATAAATCTAAATAACAAAAGCCTCTGAATATAAAGAGACTATTTGCACTTAATTCATTTAAATCTAGCCTACCTGGCTGCATCTGGTTCTAGAAAATGGAATCAGCCACCCAGAGTAGTCCCATGTCTTTTCTATGGTGGCTTTAGCCACTAATCTATTGTTTAAAAGAAAGAAGGGACAGAACAACTCATATTTCTCCCCTTTTATCACTGTGCTATAAAATTCAAGTAATGGGCATGTTTTTCTTTGCCATGACTACAATTAGTCATATTCAGAGCATCCCTGACCTCATCAGGTGGGTAAAAATCTGCTTTGTGGATTCTGTTCTGCCACATTGGCCAGAAGCAGCTTTTGAGTTAGGATTGCCAAAACTGAGGACATCTTGGAGATGTGTGGAAGGAAACTTTTGAATGCCCTAAAATGCTGTCAGGTAGGATTGTATGCACCTGGGATACATCCTTTTGAAGGTTTAGCATCCAGAATTTTTTTTATCCTAGCCTAATTAGTCAGCAGTCCATGCTATTGATCATAAATAGCAGAGATATAGAAAGGTTCCTAATGCAATTGGCTGAGCAGTGATTAATTAAGATCAACCTTTGACACAGTATGCATAGTCATAGACCCAAATGCATTCTGCTTAATTGTAAATAATTTAGGAGTGCAGTCTCCCTATTAAGTAGACAATGGTAAGTAAGCACTCTCAAAGATAGTTCATGCTTTAATGGGACTCAGTCATGCTCTGGAGGTGCCTGTGGCCATGGACAATACAGGGTTCCCGTGGTGATTATATACTTAAAACACCTCAGTTAGGTGAGGCTTTTAAGCCAGGGTTTTAAAACCAGAAGGAATAATTATGTTTAGCCAGTGGACCTCAAGTGCAACATAAGCCATAGAATTTCACCAAGCATCATTGCTTGTGTGCCAAGCCTTCTGCTTGAACTGGTGTGTATCTCTTAAAAAGGTCAGCTGGAGAAACTGCCTGTTTAAAACCAGGATGATGGTTTTTATTATTATAGTTCCAGCATATTTCCTAAAATGGTTGCAATGCCAGATGCCAATTCGGTGAACTCCAGATGGCGGAACTTTAATCAGTGGTGAGATGTGATTTACTAGAAATGCTCTTTTGCAGCAAAAGTAAAAGATTCAGACTCATCTCTGACTTCTTTTTTGAAGTATTTTGGTTTGCTTTTCAGATCATACATTTTAAGTTTCTTTACTGTACAGATTTATGATAAATATCATTATTGTAATGATTTAGTACCACAGAACTAAATATTGCTTGCAATGCAGGGTGGTGAGAAGTACAATTGTTTATTATAAGGGTTTCCCAAGAATCTAGAACATCAGACTATCACTTTTTTTCAGGCTGTTGTTTAGTGTTCACAGTATGCCTTAAAACTCTTTCCTGTGCTTCTCAACCCCAGGGTATTGTTTCATATGGTGACAGCATGCATAGTTTTAAATATTTGCATAAGGACCAGGTTCTCTGCTCTGCTTTGTTTTGTGCTGTATCTTCCTAGCTGAAGTTCCACAAGAGAGCATAAAATCAAGATTGCTCTCGTTGTCTTTCCCCTTTCCATCCCACTCACAGGAGCAAAACAGTGGGCAGCAGCCCAAACATGATACACTGCTATCCCTATCCGTCCTATATTCTCTGTGATCACGTTTGTCATCTTTATTCAAGGAGTCTGAGCTGCTGGAAGGAACCCAAAACATCTGACCACATCTTTCTGGTGTGGAAGCCTTTTATACTCCTTCTTTCAGCTAGAAATGCTACAGGATAGTATTATGTCCTATTTCCCCTGTGGGCCTCAGGAATAACATGACACTGCAGTGTCATATAAAAATATAGAGTGGGAGAGCACAAGAGTGCAGAGAGCTGATGTGATCCCCTGATTATGCCTCCATAGAGCCTATTTGTTTAAACATGATTGCCCTTTTTTGTTGTTTTTTTTTTTGTTTTAAACTTGTAACTCTGTGTGGATGTGGTTCAGAAAGCATAAGAAATTAGTGGTGAGAATTTTAACTATTATAACCTGTGAAAATAGCGAGAAATAATTTGGAGCTAGAGGAGTCATTTACACCAAAGAAATCATACTCTACAGCTTGAAATAGCATTAATATGCAAAGCCAAAGCCATCCTTACAGCATGCATAACTTTGAGTGCTCTGGAGTTACTCCCACCATGAATTCCAGTGCTCACACTCTTGCTTTCATAGGCTGTGTCTGCTGTGTAGTGCTGGTTTTACTGTGACTTGTTCAGCTTTCATGTCCATTAAGCAGTGGACGTGTGGCCTGATGTGAAGCCCAGGTGCCCAGATCCTGTTTTTCAGATTGATATCAACCATAACAGCTTTAATGCAGAGTTAGACAACACCACAGAACAATTCACTATCAGAAGTAGCTGTAGTAACAGCTGCATATGTCTGACATAGATTTATGAAGGGACTAAGAGGGCATTACCTTAGAGTCAAGCTGTCCTGCTAACCTCGTTCCCCCTCCAGGCATGTTGAAGCTCTGTCCACACCTGAGGGCATACCTCCAAAAACAACAGGTAGGTTAGAAATATAGGTGAGTCCAACTCTACTGATGGGTTAAAAGCAATTGATCTCCCCATTTCTTCATCCTTTCATTTCTCCTGGATAAATAATAAATCCCGTTACAGGAAGAAATTCAACATATTGATTTGATCTTACCTAATTTTTGTTTTCCCTCACCCTCAGTAGTAGGGGTCAATGAGCAGAACATATGCTGAAAGAAGCAGCAGCAGAGCACAGGATGGTCAGGTCAGATGATCACTATTTCGACTGAACTCTCTCAGCCTTTGCCTCTCTACCAACAAAATCATATGTCATTTTTCATCCTCAAATATCTCATTGCGGAGTGCTTTGTAAAACTTGACCTGCCTCTCTGTGAATGACTTCATGCTGTGCTGAAACACAGCTCCTCTGGGACTGCAAAGTGCTGCCTGTTAAGGGGCAAATTGCAACGTGAATGAAGCTAAAATTAATACTGGGTTGTCCAATGTGTTCCAAGAGGGGTTTGGGTCTAGATTTTGGGACTGAATCTCCATTCAAGCCAAGAGGTTGATGGGCTAATTAAAGACAATAGGTATCCATGAGATCAGTTTTACACCTCATCTGAAATGTGCCATTAGCCCCATCCTTTCTCAGGGTATAATGAGGTTGTTAGTTCAGTACTCACTAATAATTTCTGATGGCATAGTTCTGCCAGGACCTGCAACTTTCAAAGTTTTTCTTGTAAGTTACTGATCTTAACTCTAGCCCTGCTCCAGTTACTCTTTGCACATTGATAAAATCTCAGCTTTCAGTAACAAGACAGTAAAAGTGCACTTTCTTTGTGCTGCATATCTTCTGCTGCTACATCAGTAACCAACCATTTATCATATAATCAGATCCTTGCTGAACTATATGCCATGTGTGATCAAATGAATGATGAATAAATTCAGAATGCAATTTTAGCTAGCCTATTTTTTTGTTCATATTTCATTCTTAGTAGATTTGAGTCTTTTTGACCTTGTGAAAAATGGCTGCATTTGAACTAAAAATGTGTTTTATTTCTAGATAATGGACTATGCCAACTTCCATTTCTTTTGGAATTCAATAGAAGCTGTTTGGTATATCAGGACATTTTCTACATCCTTATTTACTTTTTCTTCCTTTCAGACTATACTCTTTGATATAGCTAAAACTCCGATCTTTACTCATATCTCCTGGCTCCAGCAATTCTTTTTTTGATTTCCATTGTTTTCTGTGTGGCAGGAACTCTTGCTATCAAGCATTACATTTAGTTTTCCACTTATGTAGCTATGAGCTAAGAAATTACACCAATTTCTTGAGGCCTTCCAAGCTAAGTGGATTTGGCTCAATCTTTCTCAGCTATCAGCCCGTCCATTATTGTTAGGGAATGCTTCAGTGATATTTATTTGTCATTCTGGTAATGCAAGTTCTTTTGCTTTGATGCTGAGACTTTGAAACCTGGATGCCTGACAATGTAGCTCTTCCTCCAGAAAGAGTCTAATTAAAATGTGTTAATGCAGTGACCCTTGGTCACTTGCAACCCCTGAAGACATCTCCTGCAGTTATGTTTTTGTTGCGTGTCAGCTTTCAGCAAAGCAAAAAGGGTTGGATTTACACACAGAGTTGTGCAGGAGGTAGTGTGAGGCTTTACACAAGGCAGCAGCCATCCCTCCCAAAGCTGCTTGGGAACAGTGTGGTCTCCATGGCCTTTGGGAGACGTTCAGACTGCTCCTTCCCCATGATGTGGCTGCCGAGCTTTGTGCAGCTGCTTATCAGACATTTTCTGCAGTTTCTTTAACGGTCTGATTTACATGTTTACCTATATTGTGTGCACAGCCATAAACATTGGTTTTGCTAAACAGGGTTTTGGCAGAAGTGAACAGCATCAGATGGAGACTCGAAATGCTTGACAGAATTCCCTGGGGCAGAAACAGCAGATGTAGAGAGGCAGAAAATGCAGCAAGCCTCATAAGAAGACAGGGCAAGGACCTTTGGGAAGACAGAGGCAGTCTGAGCTAACCTGGGGAGCCTGAGATGGATACAGTTGCTTAGCAGAGGGGAACCTTTCTGTGAGTTTCATGCAGGTTGTCATTAGCTTCAGTAACTCCTGGCTTTCCTGTTGGGTCCCATCATCCCATTCTGTTCCCTCATTAAGCCCTCAACTGCTTCTGCTTTTCTCTACCTCTTCTCATTTACTTCCCATCAGTATTTTCATTTCTGCTTTTCTTTAGCATAGGATCTCACCACATTTCCTCTTTCCATCCCTAGTTCTCCCCATTGCTGCTGTTTCTCCTATTTAATCCTTGCATGGTTCCTGTCCTTTCCTCTCAATTCCTCACTGCATTTTTTGCCCTGCTGATGTGTAGTAACAACACTGTTCATGACACTGCTGCTGTCCCAATGCTTTTAGCACTAATGAAAGCCTACAGAGACCTTTGGTGCCTGGTTTGAACTTCAGTCCAAACACACACACAGTTGAATATGCAGTATATAGAGAGTAGCTAAGAGCTGCCAGAGGGGAGAGCAGGAGGAGTGAGCATCTGCCTGAGTGCCAAACAAGTCACATAATGATTGCCAGGTCTTCATTAGGCTTTTACATAGGGCTCCAGGTAGCTGTAGCTTTGGTCACAGTCTCAGTGAATATTCTTCATTGTAAAGGTGGTCAGACGGCTCCATGACAGTCACATCACACAAAAGATGTAGAGATAACAGAACCTGTCATGGTGAAGCAACTCTTCTATGACACAAAATAGCAGAACAGGTGCTATACCACTCCCCTCCCTCTTCAGCACAGAGAGAAACATCTTTATATGACTCAAGGTGCCAGGACACCCATGTGAATTTAAAGGATTGATTAGGGCAATCCATAGACTGTACTTCATGAAGGTGAGCCTCAGTCACTGGGTTTTGCAAGCATTAAAGGTGACTCACTGACAACTCAGGCTGCCAGTACAAGCTGTGCTAATGCAAAAGAGCTGAACCCAAGCCAAAAGATAAAGACATACACTGATCTGTCAGTGTAGCATATGTTGTTGGAAATGTCTCTTGAGATGTTCCCCCACAGACTTTGCTTGAAGAGAGCAGGATGTTCTCTGCCATTGTGTGATAGCTTGCACTACAACATGTCTAAGTTATGGCTCCTGAAATTTTCCCTTGTACTACTTCTTACATGGTATGTTACTGCCTCTAAACCACACCTTAGAAAAGATTTATTTAATGGTGTGAGCTCCATCTTTACTCAGATCAAACTACTTAAGAGCAAATACGTTCAACAGACAAATTAGAAGAGTAACCTGGTGCCACACACATTGCCCAGCTAGATAGGCTGAAAGGTGGTGCCCCCTTCACTTGTTTTTTCTTCTGTGCCATCACAGAAAAGTTTAGAAGGGATCAAAAGGCCATCTGATCCATCCTGGAACCACAAAGGAAGATGAATTATATGTAACCAATCATATGGGTTGGGGTTGTTTGGGGGTTTTTTTTTCACTTCTATTCTATAGGAGGTTAGAAATTCTAATATTGGTTTGATAGTTGGTATTTTAAAGGATATATGTTTGATTTTTTTGATAGAGGTTGGTTGCTAGTTTAGAATGATGTGTTACTAAATCATTTTACAAGGAAGTAAGATAAATAGTTTAAACAAAAAAAGGAAAAAATATAAGGCAACATCATAATATAAAAACCTTATCTAAAACTAAGGTAGCTGATTAGCAAATTACAGTTGTATTTAAGTTTACTGCATCTGCAAATACTAAACTGCAAACTGTATTTGGAAAACTTTTTTTAATGTCAGTCTTTAATTGTTTTGATGTCATCAAATGCAGTCATTGATAGAAACCATTCCATTATTTGTTTTATCAGGGGATAAAGCTGAAAAAACTAAACATACTGTTAAGAAATTGTAGCATTTAGAAAAATTTGTGTGTCCTTTACTATACATTAACAATAAAAACAGTCAATAAAATTTGTTTTGGCTTGAATCTTCAAGCCATCTGTAAGCTATCCCCATGACCTCTAGGACTGGGCTCCAGGTTCAACCTTACTGATATACTCTGGTCTACCATCACGTGTCCAAAATCGCCTGTCTCTTGGTAGTGGTGACAGGCAATCTCGGTACATTGTAGATTGCTGGATGGATATTTGGATCTAGCAGAAGTACTCCTGGGGATGGCAGTTTTAATTCAATCCTGAAAGGAATGGAAGATCTCTGTTTCCAGAGGAGTCACTGCAGTGAGAAAGCAGGGCTATAGATCAAATGGTTAGATTGAACAATAAGTGAGATGATGGATTTTAAATTGCACAGTGGTATAATAGTGGGGAGATGCCAAGCTCTCTTTGGAAAGTGCTTTCAGATGTTTCCTACCTAGAACAATACAGATTTTGGAGACTTCATTTAAAAGCAATCATAAGGCAAAAGGTCACCATGCAAGCTGACTAACTGGTCGCTGTCCAGATGGAAACCTGTACTTAATTCATTTCAAGGACAAGTTGCTGCTGGCTAATGTACGGCAGATGGGGAGCCGGGGGAGTTTATTTTCATGAGTCACACTGATGTGAGGGCTACATAACTCTTTGTCCTGGGGGTCAAGCCAGATCTTGTTTTTCTCATTTGAAGGATAGTATGTGCGTGCCCCATGTTAAAACAAGAAAGATGATGCATATGAATCAGATGTAGAGATCTCTCCAACAGATCTTATTTCCCTGTGACCTCAAACTGAAGTATCATGTGCTTGCTGTTAAAGTGCTGTATAGGTCTAACCCTCTCTGTTTGTGATGCTTTCTGGATGATGTGTGACATTCATCCTCATCCACCATTCTGTCACTGTCTCCATAATGCACTCCATCAATGGAGTGTATTCACCTTTCCTGAACAAACCTACAAGATGATCTCCCTCTCTCTGATTCTTCCCAAAGACTCACTTCTACTAGGAAATTTTCTACGAGCTGCATGATAGCTTACTGAGGAATAAGCCCTAGATGACTGTCACTTGTATGAAGTGGTAATTAGTAGAATTTGTAAATAATTTGAATAATACTAAAAAAAAGAAAGATTACTCTGACACTTCAATGAAGATCCACCCATTCCCACCTTGAACATGGTCCCTTTTGGCTTATTTCCATCCCCACTCATGGTACATCCTTCAGATAAGTCTATGTCTTTATCTGGTAAGATCTTTAGAGTATCTCCTCTTTGCTGTTTTTGCTGTGAAAGTACATTCTTTAGCTTCAGGCAAAACATATGATCTGCTCCTTGGATTTCAGAGCTTTGCAAAGTCTCCTTTCAATTCTGTTGCTGTTTCCAATATCCTAGGAACAAAGAGGCATTCATGTTTGAGATATCAAAACTTATCAGTTAGTCTTACTTAAAAAGTGAAAATCTAATATTCACCAAGTACAGAATAGCCAAAATTCCAAGTAAAGATTTTGAAGGTTATGTTGCCTTTATTTTCTATTATGCAGAGAAATGATGGATTTAAAGGCCAGCTTTACTAAAATACAGGGGGATTTTCTCACATGCATGTTTCCAGAAAGTGCTCTCATAAGTTGCATTCACATTTGGCTTCTTCACCCTTCTTCCTAATTTCCTAATATGATTTTTTTAATTATTTTTTTAATCCCTGTCTTTTAGCTGGCTAAAGAGAATGCACAATGCTATGTGTGCTCTGTGCAGATGACAGCTCGGAGCACACCATCTTATGTTTACATTGTAGAATATGACTTTCATAAATGTTTTTCTCCAGTGACTTAGGTTGTAAATATATTGATAAACAACTTGGTGCCAAGCTGGAGAGCTAATGTGGGGAGACAGCTGTCAATATGGGTTGCTATGTATATAATATTTAGACTATGCTTTCAGAATAGACCACGCTGAAAGCTAGCTGAGGTTGTGAGTTAACTAACTTCTGCAGTTGCAAAGAAAGTTGCATGCTGTTTAGAGTTAGATGTAATTTTGACTAAATTAAGCATGAAGGGAAATAAAAAAATAAAGAAATATTAGGGTTTTTTCTGAAAATGATGCTCTGAAAATTAAAACCTTAAATTTAAAACTTGGATCCTTTGGAAAAAAAAGAAAATCTAGAAAAACCTCTGTGGCTCTGTACTTTTTTCCCCAAATATATTTTTTTTAATGTAAATTAAAATGTATATTTTTGAGTTTCCATTTTTAAAAGAGATCCTAGAAGATCCCTCTGCAATCAGAGCTATGAATTAAAATTGCAATGAATTCTAGCAGCAGTTAGGATCTCTACTTGCAATTGTAAACTCTCAGGCTCTAAAGAATTTAATTATTCTAAAAGGCAGGTTTTTATAGAATATGCACAAGTTGTTTCTTTCAGCAGCAGCAGAGTTGGGTTTTGTTGGGTTTTTTAAATTTGCTTACTTACAAAGGTATTGAAATATATCCTTAAAAAGTCAATAAACAACCTACAAAGTCTAATACCAACTGAGTTAGCCAGCCTGTAAGTGCCAAGAAAAACCCAGGGACAACAATTCAATTCTTAGTTAGTTAGAGGAAAAGGGATAGCAAAAATAATTAAATCAAACCAGGAAGAGATAAAAATAGGTAGGCAAGCTGAAACAGAGGGAACTGTTTCCCCTCTGATCATTTCAGTACTGACTTGATCCCTGTAATTATGGAATTATCTTAAAAGTTGTGAGCTGAGGTTGTTTCCAAACTGTATAGATTTAATTATTTTTACATTGTTACCTTGTTCCTGGGCTTTTAGGAGGGATATTTTGCAGAGTTTCTCTGCAAACATGAGGTCAGAAACTTACTTGAGGAAGAAAGGACGCATTAGAAGTTATCCTGTAATCCGGTGACTCCAAGAGCTGGGTATTTAAGAAACGTGCCAAACGCTGGCAGGCACTCTTGGAAATTAAAAGACGAGCATTAATGGTGCTTCTGCCTGAAACTTTCTCCCTGCTGGTGTTTGTGACCCTGCACCTCCAAGGGCAGCTGCCCCTGTGATTCTGTAGCCCAAAGAAGGCCCAAAACTGCCATGAGTTTGCTGATCTCTAGGGTGACCACAGTACTCAGCCTGGTTTCTTTGGAGCAGGATACAGCAAAAGGAAGGCTTTGCAGTGAGGCAGCGTGTGGCTTTTCGAGCACTCAGAGAAGTGTGGAGCAGACACCTCTGGAGCAGCTGGTACTTGTGTGTGACCACAGGTCTCCCCTTGGCAGTGTTTGTGTTGGCACTGAGCTTTGCACATGAGAATCTGACCACAGTTTGCAATGCAGAGCAATATGAACCACAGCTACAACCGCTGTGACCTCATCCTGCACAGCACTTAAACCTTCTACTGATCTGTCGTCTTTGGCAATATCAGCCTCATCGCTGGTCTCCTGGGGAACCTCCAGTGTTGGGCTCTGCAAAAGGGTCAGTGGCCTCAACTTGTCCTGTATCAGAGCTAAGCAGGAAAAGGAAATTGATGGACTGAACAGTCAAGCAGCTTTACAGTACTTTAAAAGCCAGCTTTCATCATGTGAGGGGCTCCTTTGGCTCCATATTGATTTGATTGGGTTAGCTTCAGCAAAACATCTGTTTTAATTTACAGCTAATGCTCCAAAGGCTGGAATCCTGAGTCAGAAATTCTCCCTCACCCCCTCAAAATGAACAAAGGTAATATTAATCTCAAACACGGAAAGCAAATGAGTGAATGGAAAAAAACACAGACAAATGCAGCTACTCTTTGATATAAAGACACATCATATGAAATCCAAAAATTTTTCTTTACTATCACCCTTAGGTCTGTGCTGTCTCACTTCTGTTTTACCAAGAGCGAGCATTAGCTGGACATTGTGATCAGATTTGGGAGAAAGCTGACTGAGGTTTGATCCAAAATTTATCAGGAAATTCAATTTTGTGGTGGCCAAAACTCATCTGAATTTGTTAGAGAACAGTTTTGGCCAGAAACGTAGGGAGAGAATAAACAGTTGAAGGTTTGTGAGGTTTGGGGTTTGTTTTTTTTTTTTTAAAAGTGCTCTTTTTTTGTAATAGATCTATTTGTTCAAAACAAAAAAATAAAATATTAACAACAGTAAAACAGATTACAAGCCCAAAACAAACAATACTCTTACAAAATGTTTTATTCAACCCAAGAGTATATTTCCAGGTTGGTTGTAATGGAGTGTAACCACAGCAGTGCCTGCTGCTGCCCAGAGCCACGATGCTGCCACTTAGCAGGACAACAGCTGAAATCTGTACAGCAACTTTTTGTTATGACACATCGAACAAGCCAGAGCACTTTCAGCCTGGGAACAAGGGAATAAAATATTGATCGAGGTATGGCAAAATAGGAAGAGAAGCCAGGCTGTATCCCTTCAAACTGCCAATCTGCCATCTGCTATCCTTTCATCTTCCCTCGCACCGCTGACACAAGGAGTGTCCAAACTTCAGCACGTGTTTTGCAAACAGCGGTGCCCAGTGGGCTGTTGCTGTAGGTCTGCCACCAGCACCGGGCCCGTTCCAGCCTGCTTAACCATTTAATTTGGTAAATGTCAGTATGGCCTCTTTGTTCTTCTCAGCACCATATGCTATCCAGTGAAGAGTCAATCAGGTTTCTCTCAGCTCCTCTTTCTTTCAGGAAGATCGTTGGCAGCTGACAGCCCCCGCTGGGAGTTTTAGGTAAAGAAGTGCCATGTGCTGTGAAAGTGCCAGCTTTATTGTAGGCATTGCCTTTCTGCTTCAGCAACACTGCCATGAACTGGGACATCATTGCACAACTCCCACCACAAGCACAGCACAGAAACCTGTGTGTGCCCCAAAGGGAGGGCAAGGGAAAGATTTCACAGGTAAAGTGGAAAGTATGAGGGTTGATATGAACCTGGGAAGTTTTGCTAATAAGTCAGTTAATAGGAAGGACACTAAACTCGCTCACAGAAAAATGCTGAAGGGTTTTACTCGTTTGCCTTAATACTTGAATCAACAGAGTGGTACAAAATAATTTTTATTGGGCAAAAGTCAAAGGTTGATAAAGACAAGAGGTGAAAAGGGGTGAACAAAAGAAAAAGAGAAATAAACAATAATAGATCCTACCATATTGCTCATAGAGACATTACTCACAAATACTCACGATGGAAATCTCTGCCTTACAGATTCTGCACTGCTTTGCTCCTCTCCCTCATATGAATGCTTGGTGCACACACTTCTTGTTCTTTGAGGGCCATTAATTTGTCTTCCCTTCTTCATGGTCCTCTGGATCATCTAGTTTGGTTTTTTAAATAGGAACAGGCAGGAGTCATGTAAAGCAGAGGGAAAGACAGGGTTTATTTTCAGAACGGGCAATGTGATTTAGTCAAAGGAGCGCTAGCCTCCAGCAGGACAATACAGCCTTAAGTCCTTCTTTGGGCTCAGCCACTCACCTCCTGCATAACCTTCACCAAACCACACCTTTCTGGTTAGTCTCTCTAACTCCTATGACCCCATCAATGGAGTCCCAAGAGCAGAGGCTCACTTACATTCACTCTCCAGCTGCATGTTTGCCTAATCTAGCATTCAGCTCGCACAGCAGAGATTCACCTTGGAGTTTTCTTCCCTTCAGACTGGAAGGTGAAAAACTTCTCTTCCTCCTTAAGGTGTTTATCTTTGCAAGGAAGAATATCTGTAAAAGATCTTTTTTCTGTAGATAGCAGTGATCACACAACAGAGGGCAATGTTCTAGCCTTTCACCTCATTTTTTGAGGGCACTGGTAGGGAGAATATTCACTAGTGCCTGCAAGAGATGGAGAGAGGAGTGGTGATGGAGGCAGGGGAAAGACCTACCACCAGCTCACCTGACAATCTGCTCCAGCGCTGCTTTAAACTTCACCCACTGCAGGACCCAGTCCAAGGTCAGGCTTACCGCCAGCGCGTGCTGTGGCTTGATCAAAGGCAAGAGACACAGGGCTGCAGTTACTCTTGGAAAATGCCTTCTCATTGGTTTTGTAATATGAGCAGGGGGAGACTAGTTATAAAGATAGTTTTTTCCTTTCCTGCTGGATTGAATTTGCTCACTCACAGTGGGTTTTTTCTCTTTTTAACTTGCCAGTTTGGGAAATGTAGTTCAGCCATGTGTCATCACAACTATCCTGCCAACTTCCAGCTGAAAACAGGGGGCTGAGCTCCTGCTCCGGGAGCTGGATCTTATACTTTGAGTTGAGTCATTAAGTTTGAGGCAGCATATTGTGAACATGGTGGTGACTGCCAAGTCTGCTGGTTTTTACTATGTGGATTAAAATAGGTGTCGCTTTTTAGACCCGTCCTTCAAGTTTGATTCCTTATGCAGCACTGGGCAGCTTAAGTGTGTCTGCTGGAAGGAATATGGCGATTTAGTTTCTGTATAGGCAGTTTCATCTGAGAATTGTTCCTTGGAGATTTTTTTTTTGTCATTTCTACAGCTGTGGAAGGATCTGTATATTTGAGTTGTCATTATTTTTATTTGTTATCTATCCTGGTTTTTTTCCATCCTCATCTTTCTACATCTTGTCTTTTGGATTGCTCTTTTGAAGCAAAGACTGAGCTATTGCATGTCTATACAGTAAAATGCTAAGCATTTAAGAGGACTGATCAGGTTGCAGCTGTTTGGATGCCATCATAATGAACAGTTTTCTATTATTAGTAAATTACAGATTACTAAAGTTTACCCTCAAAATATAAAACAGAATTCTTACTTTATTCATTAATTGATTATTTATGTTAAACTTGCTCTGTAAATTTAACAATCATTGTTCAGGCTGGGATTTGGAAGTTGCTAGATCACCTGTGTCATGCTATTTGTCTAAAATATATGAATAGGTTTTTTCTACCCAAGTTGAACTTATGCAAATCTCTGAAAATCAGTGTCTGGATATGGTACCAGATTCTCTTCCTTACACAAGAAAAAGGGGCTGCATGCACCCCAATCTTAAAAAGTCGAAGGCGAACATTGTTCTTTTTTCCCAACACAGGTTTCTTACACAGCTGGGCTGCAGTAACCACAACTGTAAGTGGTAGAAAATGAGTTTTCTGAGTGTTGAGCAAGCTCAAGAAAGAAGCTGTCCTTTTACATCTACTATGGTCCTTGCAATTCAGAGCTGAGTGAGATTAGTGTGACTTTGCAGAAGTGTTGCACTCCCTTTCAGCCGTGTGCTTTCCACACGTGGGAGAAAGACGGACTGCAATTCCAGAGCTGTCACTCTGACATCACTCACGAGTGTTTTGCTCACTTCAGAGGGATGAAGGGTGTTGCTTTCTGCTTTCTGCAATAACTTTATTGGCTCTGATTAACACACATAAGTAGTTAGTGTAAATTGAGTAGCTAAGGGGAGAGGAATGAATAACGGGCCAGAAGACAGGATTAAGAAGCATGTTTTCTCTATGAATGGATTGAGTGTGAAAATAGGACTCCAGCTGACTTGTTAGAGCAGAACACCAATGCAGCACACATGGAGCTGGTCTTCCCCTTCTCAAAATTAAGTGCTTGCTACTTACCAGCCACAATTAAACTCTCTGGCCTTTGATGAAGAGAGCTGCTGTGGTTTGTGCTAAAAATACTCTGCCTTGGCTGAAGTAAGAGGATGAGACTAGATAATCACAGAATGCAACATTAACCAGCAAGACAAAAATGGATAGTCAATTTAGTCCAAAGCTTACTGGTTCATTATTTCATATCACCAGGCTCTTCAAAGAAATTATGGCATTTACTCAGTGGAAACTGGAGCTTGTCTGGTTGCAACACTCTCCTGGATATTCTTTAGCTCAAGCAGTGTGTTGATATGTGCATTTTGCTTTGACAGATGAGGCAAATTGAATGCCCTAAAGGATCAATAAATTTTGCTACTTTCCACATACTTTTTCAATACATTCAGTAGCTAACAAAGAAGACTACAGAGACCCCAAAACTTAGGGGTTTGAATGAGTTGAGGATAAATTAAAGATATTTATTAAAAATGTAAGCGCATATACATAAAAAACAAAGCTAACACAAGAGAAAAGAGCGATTAGGGCTTGGAGACAGGGACTGAGTTTTGTCCCAGTCTCTGCAAAGCAGTCTAGTCTAAAGGACAAACAGTAGCTGCAGACCCAATCTAAATTAGGGCAGTCTGCAGCTCTGGCAATGGCCCTTAATTAAGGGACTGAATCAATATTGGGAGACAGAGACCATGAATCTGTTTCTGCCTCTTAATTTGATATTTTTCAGCAGTTGGAGCAAAGCTTGGTTGGTTATTTTCCTTATTAGCATAGTAATGCTCAGGTGTCACTGTGAAAATCCTGGCTGAGCAGCTGCCCTTTCACTGAGGTATTTACAGCTAAACCAGAGATGGGTGAGTGCTGAGAGAAGGAAAAAAGGGAAGGAGGAAGGGAAGAAGGGAGGGAGAAAGAAATGAGAGAGGGAAGGGAGGGAGAAAAAAAGGAAAGAAGAGAGGGAAGGGGGGAGGGAGGGAGGAAGAGAGGGAGGAAGGGGAGAGTGAAGGGAGGAAGAGAGGGAGGGAGGAAGGAAGGGCTTGCCTCTGTCAGTATGGTGTGAGCAACAGTCAAGGCTTTTGTTCTTGCTCTTGGCAGCTTCATGTCTAATCCTGGGAAAGGAACATTTATTATCAGACGTGTCCAGAAACATGTGACTGGGAGGGGTACAGGTTACTTGCCCTATCTCTGCCTCAGGTTTCCCAGTGCCAGACAGGTGGACCCTTACTCTGACACGTGGATGTTGTGATGAGCTCTGCCTGGGAGGAAAAATCAAGAACTGTTTGAGTGATGAAAGATGCTCCAAGTTTGGTGTTTACTCAGCTGGCAGATGTATATTTAAAGAGGAGGAAACCCTACCCCATCACATGATTATTTTGTTGGCTGTCTGATGCTGGCCCCACCACTCAGCCTGACTCCACATAGTCCTCGAGGCAGTCAGCATAGCCCCTGACAGCAAGCTGTTGCTCTGCTGATCTTCCCTCAGTGGCTGTCTATTTTTTGGCATGACTGTCCCAGCAGTGCATCCAAAGTCTTTGATTAGAAAGCCTCGGTTCAAACTGCCCATGCTTAGCTCAGCCCGTGTAGCCTCTGATCTGTGCAAAAGATGTGGTGCCAGTGTCTGTGCCGAGACTGATGGGTGCCCAGACCTAAGCCGGAGGGGCTCTGTGGAGAAAGCCTCCGCGCAGTGGGGAGAGAGCTGAGCCATGCCAGGAAGCACACAGCACAGGACACAACATGCATTAGCCAGCACTGAAACCAGCCTCTCTGAAGAGGGCCACGTGCTGTGGTGTTTTGCTCTGGCCTTAATTGTAGGTTTTGCTTGATTTTTCTGCTTGCCTTCCAGTAATGCTGACGAATGACTCATGCTTGTGTGTGAGCATGGCCATGCACTTTCCAGGACCTTAGCAGTCCATTTTATCCTCCTCAACCTTTTAGACCTTTTTTATCCACTTACCAGACAACTTGAGCAGTCACAGGTCTCCAGTGAGGTGGCAGTGTGTGTCACTGAGGCAGGGCGTTGGGTGACAGTTTTATTCCTTTTTTTTTTTTTACTTGCATTACTCTAGCTCCTTTCCTTACTCCTCTTACAGATATTTCTGTGCCAGTGTTTGCAAAGCATCAGCATTTTTTTCTGTCTTTCTGACCTGTGGATTTTGCATGGTATGTGATGAACTACTCACTCAGTGTTCTTTGTGAGCTTGTTGGGATATATAACTCCTTACTATGCACAGCTCCTTCACACTTTTCTGGGAGTATAAAAGGGATGGGAAACCTAGCAAATGTGAGAAAAATTTTGGTGTAAGGGAATGACTTGAGAGCCACCATCAGAAATATGGAAGGGGCGTGTGGTTTTCAGCTTATTACCACCTGACTCGCTCCTGAAGTAGAGAGGCTGTTAAAGCAGGGTTGAGAATACCTTGGCTAACATCCACTGCACAGCTCAGATGGAAAATCTCATCTCTTCCACTCTTTTCATCCTCCCTACCCCCATTCCTGCATTAATGTTATTTGGAAAGATCCTACTCTTCACTAGGAAGTAAAATTAGAGGAGATAAATAAGGAAGGGAAATGGTATGGAAGACCAGTTCCCCAGAAAACGTATGTTTTCTGTACTGTGACTACAATGTACCCTAAGAGTCTCAATTTCTTGTTTCAGTAAGTGTAGAGACTTAAAATTTTTAAGGCAACATGATACAGCTGGTTGTGCCTATGAATTAGTTTTTCCCCAGTCAATAGAAACTAAGCAGTAATAACTTTAATTGGCATTTGCATAATTGTGATTAGTAACTTACAAAAGAACTGTTGTAGTAACATTATTAAAGATTATTTAGCAGTTATTGAATTATGTTTTTATTATTTATTTTTTTAAGTCACAGTGAGCAGCAAACAGGATATGTTTAGTTGAGTATGTAATTAAATGTATTAAGTAGCTATAAGCTGAAATAATTAAAAAACGTTTGAGCACTTTTTTTAGGGCAAGTAAGATCTACAAGAAGGCTGAGTGTTTCATAAGGAGTCTAGCTAAAACATGAAGGTCATCCAGCTTGAAACTCAGTTCTAGGTTGTTTGTCACTGTTCACTGATAGTTTCATATGCTTATTCTCAACAAGTGCTCCTTGAGCACTAATGCCTAATTCAATTAGACGGTACACTTCATTATTTACTGCTCAGCTTCAGCAGTGCTATGAGAATTGGGGCCTAGGATAACTCTTTCTTCAATGTCAAATTACCTCAGGTGTCAGTTGTGATGGATCCAGGACTAACTTCGGACCAAGATTAAAGTTCCATGACTTTGCCCTGTGTGTGCTTTGAATTTTTATGTGGATGCTCAGAAAGGAGCCAGCAGAGAGGAAGTGGGTAGTGAAGCATAAGGGAGATAGCACCTGCAGGTGCTTCTAGAAGACCAAAAGAAACTAGTTGTGATTAACAATCAGCAGCAGGTTACCAGAGACTTAATGCACAAACAAGAGCAATAAGTCTCTTGATAAGACACTGTCAGAAGTATCAGCTCTGATTTTTATTTTGAGGTTTGAAAACACTGAGGTGAGTGTGTTGAAAAATGCAGAACATTTTAAAGAGAGAGATCTGTGCTTTGGTCTTGCAGAACTCAGAAATTTTTGTGAGAAAAAAATACAGAATCTAAATGGAAAACAATGAGTGTCAAACATGATAAGGAAGTTGATTTCATTCCCTCAACCCAAGGGTTTGATATTAGAGAACCACTTATACATGTGGAATACTGAACTGTTTCTCTATCACTTACAGACACAGCAGCAAAGAAGTATTTCAGTGGTGTAGCAGTTATTAATGGACTGGTATTACTGTTAGTGCTGCTGAAGAACTTTCAGCAAATGAGACATTAGAGAAAGAAAATCAAAAGATAATGACAGCACAGTTTTCCTTAAATTTGCTCACCTTTGGATTTATTACACTTTATTATCTGTACTTACTATTTGATGCTTGTTCTTCATATTCAGCCTTCTTGCCTTTATTCTACCTTTATGTTTCCTGGGATTCTTATTTTCCTCTTTCCTCTTAGCATCACATTGATCTATGGGATAGCACGTTGCCAGAGAAGTCCTTGTAAGTGGCTGCACCCAACTTTTCTGCCATCCCAACATTTACTCTCATTCCTCTGGTTCAGATTGTTCTCAGATATTTCTGGTCACATTTGGAAAAGATTTATCTTTCTGGTCCCACCATGTTATATTATTCTGATTTTTGTAAGTTGAGGGTGTATGTTTTCAATTAATTTTTAAGGCTTGTTCTTTCTGAGATTGCACATCTCTAAACTTGAACTTCCTTTATGCTTTGGCAACAAGCTGGAAATGAAATAGCTCAGTTGAGAAGGAAGTGAATTATTAACCCTCTCAAAACACTAATGAAAACACTGGATTTTAGAGATCTTTGATAAGTATGGTATATAGTTTAGAGGACCCACAAGAAAAGTGACTGAAATATAAACTAGAAACCCAGGATGCTTTTAAGCAATGTAACTAACTTCTAAGCTAAAAAAGAAAAAACCATGAATGATGTGCCTTGCAAATGAATCACATGAGGGTTACACAGACCACTATGTTCAATAATAACTAAACACTCAAATGTTAGACTAGAGGATCCAAAATATTGTTTCATTTTAGCATATAGGCGACCTACAGCTCTTTTTATTGCATGCTTTGCTACGCTTCTGTGTGTTTCCAACTGTGAATTTTGACTGCACGTTAGGTATGGGATAATCCAATTTTGCACAACAAAACTTGGCAAACTCAATTGACTTTCCCTGATTCAAAAACAAGATGTTTTCGTTTCGTACTGATTCCACATCAAACTTGAGAATTCTTTTTAGGGCACAAATGCTATATGAAAAAACAGGTTGGATTTTTCTGAACCTAATTACCCATTCATTAAAATCAACAATAAAGAGGAAGTATAGTTAAATTTGAAGTGCAGTAAAAGGAGAAAAGTGTACCACCCCCATTGGAACAAATGAGAGAACGATGACTTTATTGACAGTTGTTTTATTACTGGAAAAATCCTTTTTTGGGAGGACTGGATTGCACAGAGCCATCCTGTAAAGGCAAAGTCTTGCTGCTGTTAATCCTGGCCTTTGGCAGCTGGAAATCTGTGCTCCAGCTCTGTTCAGCCCACTCTTTTTGGAGTGCAGTGGCAAAGATGATAAATTTCTACTCTGCTGCATCTGCAGCTCATGCTGGAAGTCTCCTGTAATCAGACACCCTTCAAATATTCCCCTTTCAGTGACACCACTTCAGTGTTTACTGAGCCAGAAATGCCAGACAAATCTGGTGGAGTAAGGTTTCCTGCCTTAAGCGAGTCCCACTTCTTGAGCTGGGCAAGTTCGTTCAGGTCTTCTAAAAGACAGGGGCTAAACTGGGAGTCAACACACTGCAGCCAGTGCTGGGGTTTTGGCAACTGGGTTTTTTCTCAGTGTCTCCAAACCATGGTGGTGTGGGAGCTGCTTTGTGTGCAGTTCAGTGATTCCCTTTGGAGTCTGGGAAAGCGATGGGCAAGGAAGCACAAGATGGTGGCTGGTGCCACTCCCCCAGCTCTACCTGCCCATGTTTTACAGATCCATCTCATAAATCTATCTCAGTCTATTTACTGGTGCCATAGAGCCTGCCAGTGTTGGTGATTGCTCATTAGCTTATATTCATGACAATTATCCCTAAGGAAAGGGGGGGTCTATAACCTCTGCTTTTAACATGCAAATTAAGCCAAGTTTGGAGTTACTACACAAAGTCACCAAATTCCAGGCTGTCATTATTGCAGTTGCTTTTTCAGAATACAGTTTTAATTGAACTAATTATCACAGACTTCCAAAGGTATTTTGAGGATTTAATGAAACATTTTATAACGATTTTAATCATGTTCTCATTGAAGGCAATGGCAAAAACACTTCAATGGTGTAGGATCAGAGTACACACAGTGCAGATAATTTGTTTTTCTTGTATAACTAAATAATGACATAAATTTGCAGCTGGTACAATAGGAAGCTTTAAACTCAGGTACTTGTGATTCATTCTAATTGGAATATTTAGGCAAATAGAACCTCAAATCAAAATTAGGCAAAGCAAATTAATAGCTAATTCAGGATGTTACCAAAAATAACGTGCTGAAGACATGGAAGGTGGAAGCACGACGTTCCAAATGAGCTAACCTGCAAACACCAGGCCTTCTGCTGCAAAATCCTGCTGTGTAGGTGCAGGTCTCCTCTCTGCAAAGGCAGAGACACTCTGCCCTGTGCTCGCTAAAGTTTGTGTCTCTAACTTGTCATGGTAATTACAACTCCACATGAATTAAGAATAACAGTAATAATCTTATATACTTATAATTTCATCAGGATTACTTATGGGATCATCAGCTAATATATGCAAACAAAGAAATGTGCTGCCCAGAGTGGATACCTATGATAAAAATGTTTAGATCTGGTTTTCTACAGTGGTTTTTTTTGCAGTTCTTTACACCTCTAGAGAGGTGCATGCAGCCTGCTCCATTTTTGATGTGACCAGGTGTTTCCCACCACCTGCTCTGTGCAGTGTTAGCCTGATTGTGCAGTGTGTTGAATCAGGGCTATCACACAGTCTGTAATGTCAGAACACGTGTACGACAGTAGTGGTTGCTTTAGAGGAACAGCTCTTTTAACACCTCTTTGTCTGCTACTGAGAAGCCAAGTGTGGGATGTGGGTGCCAAGGTGTAGGGTGTCCTCACGTGCCTGAGACACCGGTGCAGGGCAGTCAGCTATGACCTGTCCCTTTCCAGAGTGGCCACCAGAGGCCAGGCAGGGTGCTCTAGAAACAGATCTGCTCTGTAAAATGGGACTAAACACCTCAGTTTAGCCACATGAGCCTCTCCTCAAAAGTCTGCCTATGACTCCCATTGTCTGGTAGCACTAGAAGAGGCTGGGGATGCAACCAGCTCTCCCCTGAAGAAAAAAGTACAGATGGAAGGTAATGGTAGGCTACACTGTATGTTGCTTTAGCTAGAGCACCTAGAGAAAAGGAAGAGTAAGCTAACTTAGTCAAGCTTTCAAGAAATCTGTTATGGGTAATCTAGTGAGGGTTAAAATGCCCAAGGGCAATAAAGATGTAGGAACAGAGAACAGAGCTGAAAGCAGTCATCTGGTCCTTCTTGCAGCCTCAGCAGGATCAAATTTCTAACAGATGTCTGCATCACCTGTCCTTCATAAAGATCTTTTATGCAGACAAATTCCTCAGACTTCCTAAGTAAGTCATTTCAAGTAAGTCTTTCTCTCTTTATTAACCTACCTTTCTGTACTTTAAACCTCTTATTTCTTGTAGGTTTTTATGCATTTGAGGACTTACTGTGACATCTTCCCACTGTTGTAGTCACTTAAATTGTGCCACGTCCTTTCTTTTGATTTTTTTGCTTTCCCCTGCTAGGTCATGTTTTTTAGACTTCTGGTAACCCTTAGTGCCTTCATGTGGCCCTGATCTTCTCTGTCTCATCTCTCACTCCCCACTGAATCCTTTGCAAAGGGTACGAGGCTGGTCCCAGCCCTCAGTGCCTCCATCAAATATATGGGTGGCATCCAAACAGCCAGATATTACTTGTGTGGCTTATGCTAGCTCTCCTAAGGGTTTCACATGGTGATTCCATCAAGAAAAAAGGGTATTCACAAAAAAAAATCTTGTGATGAAAGCCAGACAGAAATTACAGAAAAATCAGGAGTAATAGACATTCTATTTTTATGCAGTATGTCTCAAAATTGATATCAAAGTTCAGATTTGCTTCTTGACATTGTTTGAACTTCAAAAGGTTTGAACTTTTTTCAGCAAGAAATAAAGGTTTCCAAGGTTCCATGTAGTTCTGTTCAAAGAAGCCTTTTCCTTTTTCATTCATCTGTTCGATATTTCATTCTTTTTATTTGACCTTGTATCTAGTTCTTAGTGAAACGTTAGAGCAGTGTGGAGCTGTAAAATTATTGCATGGTTTCTTCTCTCTTTCCTTGAAATTGGACATCACTGCCAACTCAGTTCTAGTGCACTTGCCTCTGGAGGGCCATCAGTTTCTGACAACTTTAATTTTTCATACTCTAAAAATGAAGCATTTAATTGGAAAGGAAACGTCTTTCTAAACCAGTGCAGCACTGTCTCGCTGCACCCACAGAAAAGCAGATACAGTAGCTCAAAGTGTGAACTATTCTCATTTTACACTGCCCACCACTGGAAATACCAAGTCAAAATTCAAGATAAGACTGTGTAAATGTTCCCTGGTTAAGGGGGAGGGAGGGCAAGAGAACGGAGTATTGCAATTCCAGACAAATCTGGGCTAATGGACCATCATCATTTTGTCCATGATCTCTCACAGCAGATATCAGAGTTCAAAGCTGTCAGTCTCCCTGGCAGTCAGCTTCCAAACTGGATGGGTAAGAAAATTCTCCAAATGCATTACTTCAGGGACTGTTTCATTTCAAGGATTTTCTTCTCTTGAACAGATTTCAATATGCATGGGATTTTTTTGTTGTAGCTGCAACACATCATGAGAATTAAACATTTTCTTCTATGTCTCAGCATGACTAAATAGAGACTAGATTGATATAATAATATATGTATAGTTCCTACCTTAAATACATCTTCTTAGAGAACTATCACCAAAGAAACAAAGGGCCATATTAACTTCTGGCATACCACTTGTTCACACCAACTGGAGTGATATTTGCATCTCTTCCAGATGAGATCTTAGAGCTGAAAAATTGTGATAGGTAAGAGAGCATTGTTGAAATGGCTAGATTCTGTACCAGGCACTTTAAAAGCATCCAAATGGCTTATTTTTCAGCTGTGAAATAGAAGTCTTTTCCACTGTTCTGGAAACATGGGATTCAAGGTGACTTCACGGGGTGTTAATGGACGAATGATCTGCACCCTGCTAATAATATTTCATGAGCAACGATGTAGCAAATAACATAGTCTATTACACTGTGCCACCAGATGCCATCTGAAAAACACATTGCTGGCTTTAGCATCCTAGACTTAATCAACTTTCCACAGAAATGACACTGATGCCCACTGTAAAATACAATGTGTCCCCAGCACTGAGTAGCAGCTCCTTAGATGAGGCAATAATGATGTCCTATTTCCAGCATCTCTCCCACCAGTTGAATCTCTGATGCCTAATAAATAGTGAAGGCATTAGTCTTCCCTTCAGTATGTACTGATGCCTCTAAGTCTAGGACACGTGTTTTAACACGGGGCACTTCCTTCAGTCTGCACAGATTTAAGGAAATTACCAGCTTTGAGACCTCACAGTAAAATACACTTGATTTTAAACAAAGTCCTTAAGCATTACCAGGGAGAGGGCACCCTGAAAGGCAAAGAGACCCTTGGAGAGCATGGAATAGCCCAAGTCCTGTTGTTTAGGAGGCTAAAGCCAGCTGACGATAGAAGAGGAGGAGGCAAGCAATCAGTGGGACTGCAGCGTACCAGAAGTGTTAGAAGTGTTCAAGGTGTCTTATGCCCTTCTGACCATCAGCAGCCTCCACACCTCCACGTCTGCACCTTGGACACCCTCAGCACAGTTTGGACACATCTTCCTTTTGGGTCCAAAGGATGGGAAAGGGAAAGAATGAAGCTGAGGACACATACTGCTTTCTTCAAAATATACTGTCTTCAGAATATACTTTCTTTTCTTTTTTCAGTTGCTAGACACTACCATAAACCTTTGATTGCAAATCATTTCTCCTGGAGTGCCATTAGAGTGATCAGTGTTTTAAATGGAGTCAACCTATTCTGAAGAAGAATAGTTGTAATGACATGCATGATTTCTAGTGAAATCCTGTTCAAGCTTGCTCCCAGAGGCTTTTACAAACTGTTATTCAGGGGACTGATGCACTAGGGCATGAAAGAAATTTTCTCCCAATACATTGACCTAGTGATTTGCTGAAAGTTTGAAATATGTTTCCAAAAGTCAAGGCCTTGCTGTTTATCCATTTTGTCTAACAAAAATTTCTGCCATTGTTAATTTGCACTAAAATAAATTTGCTAGCCAGCTTTAGGAAAAATATCCCTTGTAATATCTACTCCAACTGGCTAAGTGAAAAACTCTTAAAAGTCCATGTTCTCTGCTTCAACCCTGCCTAGGGTGAGAGTTACACAGAAAATAACAAACTTTAATTAAACTTTCATGGAAGAAAATGAAAAATTATCTCTGATCTTTTGCGGTTCAGCCATTGGGAACTGGTGTAATTGTGTTCTTTTGAAGCTGTATCACGTCAGGATGAGTAAAAAGAGATGTAAGTTGCCCTGAGCTACCTGGTAGTAGGTAATGTAAGTAACAGTGCTAATAGTAGTCACAGATGATGGTCAGAAATTAATAGAAATTCAGAAAGAAAGGAGTGAGGAGAATAGCTGGGGAGGAAGTAACTATAAGCAATTTATAAATTCAGTATTGCATCTTACAGAACACAGTGAATATGGAGAGTATTTTCTGTTAAATTTATTTTTATGTTGATTTTTTCTCTTTTTCCTTATCTTTCTTTTTGCTTTTTCATATATATTTAAAACTATGTATATATAATTAAAGCATATTGTATATATATGGTTTAAATTTTAAAAGAAGGCTTTGGACAGAAAAAAGATAAAGCAATAAAGAAGACAGATAGTAGCTCCAGTTTCCTTTTTCTAAAACCACTATCTCACGTTTCTCAGAAGTATGAAACACCAGTGTGAAGATTTCCTGGACTGCTGACAAATGAACTGGCCAGTACACAGCCCCCTCAACATTGCTCCTGCTTTCTCTGCCACTGAGATGCCAGTAGGTTTACTTCTCCAAGGGAGCCACCTGCACAGTGCTGTAACCTCTCTGTCCATTTTAAAGCATACATCTTAGCAACAGGGGTGGTTTTATTTCGGAGGAATCTCTCCCTTTGTCTCACTCATCTTTCAACTTGTAGCAGAAAGCTTGGTGACCACTCATTTTTTGCCTACATCTTGTTACGGTTCCCTGCAAACTTCCACACTCACACAGTTAACGTCTCTTCAGCAATAAAATAAAGCAGGAAGACTTTTAGAAGCAGCCAGGAAGGCAGTATTTTCCCTGCTCAAGTAAATTTTGCTTGGCATTTTCTTTTGCTGCTGCTCTTGGTGCCCATGCAGCCTGTTCCCCCGCAGGGCTCAGCATGAGCAGCAGCCTGCAGATGCAGAATAACTGCTCTTAGTCTGCAGCGGGAGCTCTCAGTACTTGGTACTTTTCCTAACACTTGACTGGGAAAATTGACTGGGGAACTGGAGACCTGAGACAAGGAGCAAATACAAGGTATGAGCGGCAACCTCCTTGTTTTAACACCTGGAGGCAAAGCACACACAAAGGAAGAGAGTGGGTTATTGAAAGACTTGTCTCAGAGGGGTTCTGCCCCACCCTGACCTTTTCCTCCTGCGTTAACGCTTTAGCTATATATTGTCATTCTCTCTCCTGTGAAATTACAGTGACTTGTCATGTGGTGAGACAAGTGGGAAAAGAGGAGGAATGAAGCTAGGCAGTAGGTCCTGCCTGGCAGGGGAGTCTTTCTGACCACAGCTGGATAGGATCACCGATTGCTGCTAGCTCGTCTTGTTTCTCTCAAGTTAGTATCCTGGCAGGCACTGGGCAAATTACTCCAATACCTGAGTTTCCCTGGCTGTTAAGAGGTGTAAGACTGTTATGTTCTCCCCTGAGAAGTGTGTTATAAGGATTAATTAGCTCCTGTTTGTAAAGCAGTTGGCAAAGAAGAAAATGTCTGTGGGGGGACCAAGTAGATTACACTCATGTTACTAAATTGGTGTTTAAGCTAATAGCTCTTTGCTATTACCAAGGAAATAGAAAAGATGGGTCTCCAGTACATCCCTTTGAATCCAAAGCTGGTTCATAACTCCGTTACCTGCTGAATGAGCTCTCAGTTATTTCCTGTCATTCTCCAAAGTTTCCCACAGGCTATGGATGTAAGGTGGTATCTCTCTGGAGATACAGCCAGAGACAGAGTAAGCTGGTATCTCTCCAGCAGCAGGACCACAGCAGGTGACCCAAAAGCAGGGTCCCTCCCTGGAGGTCCCTCAGTCCTGGCCCAGCTGCAGGCAGCTCCTCAGTGGCCAGGCTCCATGCGTGAGACCAGACTTCCCATGGTCCAACCTTTCTCTGAACTCAGTCTTGACACACATGGACAAGTGGTATATTTTCTTTTAGCTCCAAGACACTTGAAATTGACCCAGATCTCTTAATTCTGCGTTGCTCTGTGTCTCACAGTAGGTCTTTTTAACTCCTTTCTCTAAATGAGGCAGATCTTTGCAGCCACAGGCAGTTCATTTAAATATAAATGTGAAAGCTGTGCTGGAGGAAATGGTTTCTGCTCAGCTATTTGATTATGAAATCAAATCATTTCTCTGGTGTTTTCAAATTGGTGGCTAACGGACGGTAACGGTGGAAAAGGGGGACTGCAGGGCTGGGTTTACATGAATTAAAGACATTCATTCCTGTGTGTGCTTTAATCTATATTGAAAGTAGTGTGTTTTCAATTATGAACTGAGCCTATGGGATTTTTTTTTTTTATCTCTAAAGCAATTGAGAGAAAAGCCTTTAACCCTCAGGAAATTGTTAAATGCAGGATTATACACCAATGCCATCAATTATTCTTTCTTATGTTCACAAATGATAACAAAGAGATGAATTGATGGGTAAGATCTCTACTTCAGGCAACAGGAAACACCAGCTACAAGTAAAATAAAGGCATGGATAAAGAAATGGATAGCTGAGCTTCCCTGAAACACAGAAATTAAATGCTGAAAGCAGAGGAATCCAATAGTGATTTCTGATCTCCAGTGCCATAGAAAGTCACTCAAGGAGTTGTCTTCTGAGTGAAGTAAATAGATGGCTCCTGTTCTTTTCCAGAGGAAGTCAAAGGGCAACCAATACATCAGTATTTTCTTCAACGTCCAAATGTGCTTGTAGTTTCAAACTCAAGTCACCACAGTGAGCTTTCCCTCCACCATAATTTGAGTTTTGGAAGGAGCAATGCAACCTTTGAAGTCCAGAAAGTGTAGACTAGAGTCCTCTAGTTTCTTGTTCTCATGCTTTGAGCTGCTTTGTCACAAACTCCCTTTCCTTCTTTCCTCTACAAGTCACTGTTTCCCACTCAGTGTCTGATACTCTCTCTTTCTTTAACTGCATGAGAAATAATTATTTCCCCTAAATAAATCCTCTTTTATCTAAATGTCTACACACTGAAGAGACTCATAAAACCATACATTGTACTCTTCCTATAAGTTAGCATTTTGCAACCTTTCAAATCTTTGCTTTTTTATCTATCTGAAGCCTTTGTTAGCACAGGCAGGTGCTCTACAGAAAACTGTCTGGTCCTGGACTGTTGACTACTTTTATTCAACTGCTGGAGTGGTTTGTAGAAATTTAAGTATTAAGGATTCTTCTAATATTATTTTTCTATATAAACATCACTGCAATTGCCAAAGCAGTGATAGTCACTTGTTACTGGGAATTAAGGATGGACAGGAAGATGTCCAAAAAAGTTCCATGTTATATAGTATCAGGAGAACCTATGACCCAAATAATTTAAATAGCCTATGTAAAGCCAAGTCACTAGAAAGGCAGAAAACAAACATAGCACACAGCAGATGAGTAGAAATGGTGTGGATATTGTCTTGCTCCTGAAACTTTCATCGGCAAGCTATAAGACAACCTTTCAGGAATTGACAGTGGAGTGATTTCTTGAGCAACAAGAAGTGCTTCAGTGTTTGTAAATGCTTTTGCACTTTGGGCCTATGAATGCAGAGCAAATCAAGACTGAAGATGAGAGTTGGAGGTTGCTGGTGCTCACTTTCTTTTCCTCCTCCAGCCCATGGCACTAGCACATCTCTGCAGAGCTGTGCTTGTGTCCTCACTCACTCCTGACTAAGGAAGCCTGGCAGAAGTGGGTGAAAACCCGGGGCAGGCACACACGGGCATCAGTGGGCTGGACCCCTGTGGCAGCAGAGGAAAACTATCTCATTCTCAGTATCCCAACATGCTCATGAGGGTGGTGTCACAGAGAGATGCAGAACAAATTTGTCACTTTGTTCTTGGCATTGCAAAATGTAGAATTATTGACTCCACTGTGAACCCTTGAGTCCTGTCAAAAATCTTCCCATAAAACAGAGAAAATCCCCAGCCTGGCATGGAGGATGGGGAGTGGGGCAAGTAGTTAAAGACTGCTGGAAGAGGAGGAAGAGCTTGCTTTCCTCCAGTGGTATCAAAAGGAGGAGGATATTCTGTTCTCCCAAGCCAGACAGGTGGGGATGTTCTCCCTCTGCTATCACCTGGATGCTAAAAACCTCCCTGCCTCTCTCTACTCTCATTTTAACCCCCTGTATAGAGAGGACTCTTGTTTTCCATATTCAGCCTGCTGGGATGCAGCTGAGCAGTAGGAGCACTGCCCCAGCTGCCTCAAGGCTCTCTCCCAAAAGGCACTGCTCTAGACCACAGTGGTGGGCCAGCTACAGGTGCCACCCAGCTTGGAGTAATGCACAGCACCTTTTCTCACTTCACTTGTATTATTTTTAGAAGGGTTTAGACCAAAATCACTCAGTCTCATCAGAATGACTTCTACAGGTGGACTATCTTGGGGTGATAACAAGCGGGTGTTATAGGTCCTGTAGGTACCAGGCTAAGTAGAGAGTCTGGTTGTGAGCTAGATTTCAGTACATCATGAAAAAGTAGGTATGTCTATTCCTTATGATTCCTTGGACATATCAATACCATTCCTACTCACTCACCATATCTGTAGTTCCTATTTCTATAATTTTCCTCTTCCATCTTCTGCACTCTTCTCCAAGCAGATGCCTTTCAGTCTTTCTACCTTGTGTCTGCCTATCTTGTCTAGATGAGCTAAGGAAAGAGAACGTTTTGTTACAAAACAGTGGTTCAAAGTTATATTCCTAGAAAATCAGCAGAAAAAGTAATAAAAGCCACACAAAACATAAAGGAGGAAAAGGCCATTTATGCTTACCTATAAACTATGTGTCAATGCCTTAGTTATTATGAAACAGGATTTATTTGCACTTTGCTTTATAGTGTCACCTTTATTTATACTATGCTATAATTTGTTTGGCTATAGTCTAATCAAAAGTGTGTGTGTGCACGTCTGTGTGTGTGTCTGTGTTTTTTAGGATCTGTGGTTATGCAATCCATTGGGAAAAGTTAAAATTTACAGCCTGTTTGTAATTAATAATCTCACATCTTAATTTATTCATTCTGTGTTCTTGCTTTAAAGATCTAAACAGAGCTTCACGTGTACTAAACTTCTGTTTCACTCACTGCCTCTCACAGGAGATGAATGGTGTATTCAGAGGAGGACTCAGACTTCGTTCAGACTCTGCTTCATGGTCAGTGGTTATAATCCCTTCCAACCCTAACTCTTCTATGATTCTATGAATTCTCTGAAAAGGTGGCAGTGGGCATTAACCTGAATCATACTGAGATAGCAAGTAGCCAAGTATGTTCTTTCTTTGGGTTTGTCACTGTTCTCACACATACTATAGCAAAAGGATTTGGTTTAACCTAATCTAGTTGTAATTATACCTTGTTCAAGAAAATATCTCTTTTAGTTCTTCCCATATAGGATTTCCTCAGTATTTCAGATCTCATTTCCCCTTTACCACCCAGCAAAAAAAAATATTTCTGATATAAGTTGTAGTTTAAAGTTTTAGATTAATGTATTTTGGTTTTATGTTTTCTATTTCTTACTCTATTTTGGTTTCATACATCCAAGACATTTTGGTATAACTATAGAATGGAAAAAATATCTGGATTAGAAAAGCATTGTTGGAAATAATCAAATGCTGGTAAAGGTAATAATAGAGCATCTGATATTTATCAAATGTAAATTTAGTAAAAGTAATTAAAAGTAGCACATAAAACTGAAAGAGGAGAGGAGGATCACAGGATAACCCCATGGAATAGTTGTTTTTTTAAATGGTCTGTTTTTCTCCACAATTGAGAAACTGGCATTGTGAAGGTTCATGTCTGTCTTAAATACTTTGCTATAAATCTCACTTCATTGCACACTGCACGTTCTAATCTGTTCTCATTCTGCAATATACTTATCTGAGTGCTTCATACAACAGGACTGTGGCCAGATTTTTAACAGTATGCAGCATTTAAAGATGAATCTATTTGGTTACCTAAATATACCGTAAAGTGTTTTGTGAGATTGACCCAGAACACCTCTGCCTATATAATTCCCACTGACATAAATGATACCCCTCCAAAATAAAGTTAAAAAAACCTATCTGTATATGTGCATAAAGATTCACACACTTAATATCTTCAAGCATCTGACCTGCTGGTCCTGAAGTATAGAAATACCTGAAAGGAGGGTGCAAAGAAGATAGAGCTAGACTATTTTTAGTGTTGCCCAGTGACAGGACAAGAGGCCATGGACACAAACTGAAACACAGGAAGTTCCCTCTGAACACCAGAAAACACTTTTTTGTTGTGAGGTTGACTGAGCATTGGCACAGGTTACCCAGAGGAGTTGCAAAGTCTCCCTCCTTAGAAATATTCAAAAGCTGTCTGGACATGGTCCTGGGTAACTGGCTCTAGGCAGCCCTGCTTGAGCAGGGTGGTTGGATCAGATGACTTCCAGACAACCCTTCCAACCTCAACCCTTCTGTGATTCTATGAAGTTCAAATTTTAGAAATATATGTTTTTAGTTCTGGTGGTTCCTGTGTCAATTTCAAGCCACGCTCAAGGTCAGTGAGTGAACCAAATTGCACAGCTTGGAATCAAACCTACCAACACTTTTCCAGCCTACTCCTCCATGGCATCACTGACTCTTGTAAGGTTCAGGACAGGTTAAAAACCCCCCAGACAAACAAGGAATTATTTTTCTGTCTACTTGGTGAGAAGCCTCACCAAATATTGGCAGAAAAACTCTTTTGTGGTGAAATTTTCCAGAATAACTATATTTTTTTCTATCCTTCTAATTTCTTGCGTGTGTCAGCACAACCTCCCATGGACAGAAATTTTTGCTCCCTCTTTTCTTCCTCAAAAAGAAAGCTAGACTCTTGATCTCTGGCACAGGTTCTGCCATATCTCCATTCAGTTCTTTGCCAAAACTTCCTATGTGGCATGTTGCTTTATCCAAGCAATAATCCACCAAGCTCCCAGTGGTTTCAATGCATCTGAGGAGTTTTTGGCTTTAACATTTGTGTTTCCTTTCCTTATTTGTGAAATATAGCTGACAATACTTTCCTTTAGCTGCCCTTTATATAGCTTCTTGATTTAGAAAATAATCTCTTTGTGGTAGACACAGTCTCCTGCTATATGTTTGATGATGTCTAGCAGAATAGGTCATTCATCTTGGCTGGGAAGCATCTGAGTTCAACAGTGGAAGTAGAGAGGAACACCATTTGCACCTCTGGGGTTTTGTATATGAAAGCTGGAATATTTCACCCAGAATTACAGCAGATCAAAACTCAAATAGTATATTTCTTTTGAGGGAAGAAAAATCTGCACATATTTCATCCTGAGGTTTGTGGGTCTAGGCAAGAGGTTCCATTTGTGAAAAATAAAAGCTTAGGAAAAAATGAACTGGCTTCAACAAATAACAGTAATACTAGAAAGTGTAATAATTAATGAGATAGCCTGACAGCTGAAATGGCTCATTCTTTTTTGCAATATAGGCCTGCAATGTTACAAGCTATCTCCAAGACCAGATTGTGCACATAACAGTAGAATCTAACACTGCTCCACAGCAGTTTTTCACAAATTCCAGGAGAATGCTGACTGCATGTGCCCTGATATTTTGCACTGCTTGGTGAAAGCAATTCCTTCGAAAAGCAAAGGAAAAAGAAAATGAGCAGTGAGTTCCACAACTCATCTCAAGTTTCCTTTGGTGACTGTCTTCCATTTCTTTTTCATGAGATCTTTGACAAGCAGCAGCAGTTATAAGATTTTCATTTCCTGGAACATTTCTTGCCAGGCTAATAGCTCAGGGTTCTTTTGTATCTTCTTTTTATTATTTATTTATTTATTTATTTTCTTTTAAAATAGATGTACAGCATGACTGGAAGAGAGATTCATGACCTACTTCTCCCAAATTGAATATTGAGTTTTGTGTACTTTCTGATATTCATTAGGGAGTTCTTCCCATTGGAAATCTCCTTGGGCCAGTTTATGTTAGCCTTCCATGGCAGAATAGCAAGGCAAAGTATAACTCAGGTTGAGGAGGAAACCCTTCCATAGTCCTTGAGAAGCAGGAGGTTGCTGAGTGTCAGTGAACAGGTTTCTGTACCTTCAGTAAATAAATAAAATCCAAATTAAAACAAAGAGACAGTTTCCTTTGTCAGTCATTTGCTGAAGGGAGTCCATGTGCATTGGTCAGTCAGAGCTAAGAAAAACAGGTTTAGGCAGTAGAAGTGTCAAAAACTGGGAGTTGTGGGAAAAGGTCATGTGAATCCACTCCATATTAGAGACAATAAGGACAATTAGACACCAAGACTCATCATTTTCTGTAACACTGAGTAACCTTCCTTGCCTTCAGTAGCAGTTAATCACTTGTGAAGCAAGGGGATGTCTGACAGAGACCACAGCATCCCAACAATTTGGCTGTGCTGTTTAGGAACGTCCCCCAACCAGAGCCGTCCATCAGATCACGGGGCGGCAGCAGTGACATTTTGGTAGACGTGTTTAATTACGTGGGTGAAGTAGGCCCATCATCAATAGTGCTGACATTTCGAAGAGCTATCACCTCAGGATAAGCCAGCTCTAAAACTAATCTCTTTTCTGTCCTTCTCCATCTGCCCTGACAAATAAAGCTGCATGAGTCAGATTTTTAAACAGAGGTACTACCTAAAGAGAGGTGCAGAGCACAGAGAAGTCCATTTGAAAGCCCATAGGCAGCCAGTTCCAACTGCAATCCTTACTGACCTGAACATTTCTTTCAGGGCCTAACTTCAGCTGTGGTTCCCCAAATCCACAAGGGAGAAAGAGAAAGGATGGTCCCATAGTGCAAAACACTTGCATCTTCTTTAATTAGCTGGCAGACAAAAGGTAACCCAAATAAATAGAGTCACATTGGCCAGGAAGGGTGCAAAAGCAGGTAGGTTTGGTCTCTGAGCCCATCCATGCCCTGGCTGGTTGGTGAGCAGCTCCACACAGCCACCACTGCAAAGCAGCAATACCCATGCTCAGGCTTTTCCACTGCTGTGAGTTCAGACTGGTGTCATCAGCCAAAGCTAAAAGTCTAGGCTCTGAAGAATCAATGTGCTGACAGAAGTAAAAAACAGGAGGTGTCTTAAGGAAATAATGCAAAAGCAAAAAGAAGGCAAAGCAGCCTGCTAGGGATTTGCAGACACAGTTTGCAGCCATCTTTGCTTCAAACACACAGCAACTCAGATAGTAACGTTATACAGGGTGTAAGGGGGAGTCCATCACTTCCCACTGGGCAACAGAAAACACTTTGTTGTCTTATTTAACATTTTTACTCTACTTGTGTTTTCATGGCACGCAGTATCTCAGAAAGGAAAGGGATTTCTTTGCCTCTCCTGCTTGAAAGCAGGAGCCAGAAGGAATTTGGGGAAGTCCATTTACCCACAGAATCTCAGGGCTGGCGGGGCTCTGCTCATGGCTTTCACAGGAGTGGAAAGAGGGGCATGGAAAAGGGAGCACCAAAAAAGTTGTTTCTTAGCCACGGTACAAACAGGAGCAGGCCAGAGGTGCTGCAGTCTGTGCCAGCAGAGCACATCCTGTCTGTGGGGTCCATAAATAACCAAAGATCTCCAGGCTGCAGCAGGAACACTCACTGATGTGCCTCAGAGCCTGCTGACTGGGGAAGACAAGCACTGGAAGCTGGTGGTGCTTCACTTCACAGTTTTTCTTAGCTGCTTGTTGGTTACTGGTGATGGGCACAAACAGGGCAGCAGAAACTGAGTTAGACCCAGTTTTTTGTCCTCCAATACTGTCTCCACCAGAGCTTTTGCTGACTGCTGAATTTGCACTTTGTGCTTTGCAAACCTTCCATTGGATGTTTGAACCAATATTTTGAAAGATTAAAATCATAACATTTCATCTGAGATATTGAAATAGAACAGTCCACTGTTTCAAAAAAACACCAAAATTTTTTACACCATCTTCTACCAAGTGTTGCTTCAGGCAGCAAATAATTCTTTAATAACTAAAATAATTCCTTAATAATTAAAACAGTTCGGAAAACGCTACGGTTTTGGTTTAAAAAAAACCTTACATTATATTTACTTTATTCACTGTAGCAGACAGTTCCATTTAAGGGAATTGTTCTTCTCTATTAAAGCTGTTCCCATAGGGTAAATCTTTTCATGACTTACACCCTGAAAGCTGAGGGCTTATTTCCTATTTATGGCCATACAAAACCAAAAAGGCTCTTCTGTAGTGTTCCCAGGGCAGTGCTCCTGAGCTGACCCACTGCTAGTATGTTTCCCAAACAGCTCCACCATACCAATTTGCTGTAACCTAGAAATCAATTTTGGTTTTAGTTCTTTTGGGGGGAGATGAAGTTACTATGTTTAGCCACTGGACCTGACTCTTGCTCACCTAAACAGCTTCTCAGCCCCTGTCCTCTGCCACTGACTCATTAATCCCTGCAGGGGAGGCTGAGACTGCTGCAGCCAGACTGTGTGGATGCTTTTGACAATCAACGTGCACTGCAGGCTTATGCAAGCACTCATATATCTACTTAAGCGTAATGAAAATGCACTCAGGATAACTTTCCTACAGCCATTTGTTGTTCTTATGTTGCTTCTGTCCACACTGACTTCAAGCCAAATTCAACCAACAGCTTTCAATTGCTTTTAAGTGCTCCTTTTGGATCTAAAAAGTTCGGTGCAAATAGCTACTAATTTTGAGTCTTATAACATCCAGCTCCATGTTATAAGTACATTTCTAAACCTTTTTATATCACCCTTGTGGCCTGTCATTTCTGGGTTGGGTTGGGTTTTTTTTTTTCAGAACCACAACTAACTGGCTGAAGTATAAAAATTGCTGAAGGGCATTTTCTATCACACTTTAGGCAGCTGCACACAAAATTGATGGAAAATTAGCTTTCCAAGGTGAGCTGAGTTTCATTCCTAATTTGCTGAAAAGGAGGAAATATTTAAGACACTTTGGCCTTGAAGAACTTGGAAAGAACTTGTAAGAGGACAAGAACTTTTCTGGCAAACCTCATAGTAACAAACTTCCCTGCAGCTTGTCTGGTGCATGAATAATTTTTTTGATCCTCTGAAAAGTGAACAGGAATGTATGAACACAACACTTGTTAAAACCTACAAATTAGAAACAAAAATTACATTGGTGAGGAGTTTTTAAGCAGGATGATTTTGGTACAGTGTGTTTTAATTAGATGAGATGTGCCCTGAGGAGCACCATGGTTTGTTTAGATGGTGTTTACAGTGACAAGCTTAGCTAGTAAGGAGGGAAGGAAATTGGGGAATTAAGTTCAAGGGAATAGGATAAAACACTGGGCAGAATGAGCATGGCATAGCTTGGCCATTAGGTATCTCAAGCTGCTGAGGACACTTCTTCACCTCTTTGCTGTTCCCCTGCTCTCCCAGCTCCTGACCTGATGTCCTACCCTGCTCATATCTTGTGTATCGAGTTGGAGACCTATCTGCTTTGTTTCAGTGTCTCTCTTCTTTAAGCCTCTAGAGAGGAAATTGAGTTTAGATCTGTCTCCAGTGTTCCCGAGATCACAATATTTCTTTTTAACTTTCTTGTTGCCTCATTGTTAAATCGCTCTGATCACTCTCAGATCTTTCTCTTATTATCTTTCAGCCACCTTGAGTGACATCTCCTGCCTTGCCTCATTCTCTTGCATCTCTTCCTACCTTGGTATAAAGAAGTTTAGGATGGAGGTCTTATTGATTTCTTTTTTTCTCCATATTCATATCTTGCTTTCCAGTTTATCCCAGGCTATATCTAAAAAATTGATCAAGAGTTGATCTACATCAAACTTTCATTAAGGAAAATGATGATCAGAGGAGTCGCTGTCTGGCAAGCATCAAGCATCTTGCTTGTACTTTATACTGTTCTACTCTAGCTCTTTGCTGATAAATGGAGTGCTGACTCTAGGTACTGCGTTCATACAGGATATCTGTCTTTATCTCACGGGCTCATGAGATATCATGAGCATTTCTCTCATGGATATTATGACTTCATCATTAGCTCCTCTCATTCAATCTTTTATTTTGCGTCGTGATGGGTTTTGCAAACCCAAACCATTTGCCACTGACTTTGTTTTTTATTCTGGGTGATGTGTTCTCAGTACAACCCTTAAATTTTGGGGCAACACAGTGTTCATCATAGTGACTGAATGATTTAAATCACAGTTGACACTGTCACTTTTACATCATTATAAATATCTTGGCTCTGAAAGATTCAAGCTGTGTGATGAACCTCAGTAAATCTCTTCCTTAATATTGTCAGGGCTTGAAATTGAGATGTCTGCAGTAAGGAAAAGACAGAATTGTTAAGGTGTCATACTTATCTCTTTAAAATAAATGGTGAGTTTTTTAATCTTTGCCATCAGAAATGATAAACATTTCTGCAGTTGCTTATTATAGTGCTGCACTGAAACCCTCCTGGATTCTCTCTTTGGTTGTGCAGAATTTTTAGGGTAGGCCATTGAGGAGTATTTTGTGTTCTGATGTACAGATTAAAATCCATGGTAAATAAATCTTTTGCCCTGCCCTCAGTGTCCTGAGTCTCTGCAAGGATAGGAGAAGGTTCTCATTGAAACCAAGACCACTTCATATTACCCTGACAGGAAAAAGTATTCTTAAAGTAGGATTAAATTGTACCTAAACTCCCTTTGAGTGGTGCTTTTTTTTTTGGTATACTCTGAAACAGCCTGAGGTGGCCTCAGTGTAGCCAAGGATCAGATTGAAAGAAATAGAGTGTCGATAAAAATAAAATTCATTTTTGCTGTGGATGTTTGTGTCTTTCCATACAGTGTTTTAGTATTTGTGAAGGATTTTTAGTATAAATCAAAGAGCATTAGTAACGATAAAGTAATATAAGAAGCTGCATTTCATAGAATCATTTTTATGGGCAAAATATCAATGTGTTGGCTTCCAGGATTCACAGCACAGGGCAGCACTAGGGAGGAAAGGAGCTATAAACCATTCAGCCTCACTCGCCTCACGTAATTGACACAGAAATCTAAACGCAGAGCACTGACAGCTTTAAAATGGAGCAAAATACCTTCAGCAGTCTCACAAAACCAAGTGAAATGTCACATCTAAACTGAAACCATAAAAAGGGGGAAATAAAGCACAGAAGAAGCTGGGCATCTGGTGGGTATTTAAATAGCAGGATAGAAAAGATGAGAGCTAGGCAGTATTTTACATCAGCTTAAAGAGGCAGGGACACTTGAAACGGCACTGGAGCCCAGTCCTCTGCCATGGGAGAGGAGCTCCAGGGACCCCCAGCACCGGCCCCACGGGCGTCTCCCCTTTGCGCAGAGAGGGGTGGCCTTGGCTCCTTCAGCCCCTCAGACAGGCTTTCTCACATGTTTCTCATCATGCCAAAACTTCCCTCTGTAAAGGAATTTGAGAGACAAGGCTCCCTGGGGCAAGCATCAAGTCTGCCATCTGCCCTTTTGTCTAAGGCAAGATGTATGAGCCAGTGCTGGTTAAACCATGCGTATAAACACCAGCTAGGACTAAGAGAATGTGTGGGTCTCAGAGCTGCTGCATATTGCTTGGGACTCTAAAAGGCTCGTTTTCAATTCCTGGTGTTCATAACCTGAAAGATATTTTTGTAGTCAAAAATACCACCACAGCAACTTGATCTGACCTTCTAAAGAACACAAGCCTGAGAGATTAATTAAGAGAGATATTTGAATTACTGTTTCTTGCAGGAGTGTGGTGCAAATCCTGTGCCACAGAGCCTGAATATTCATTGTCTAAATGAGTTAAGAGTCCAAACTATTACTGGAATTTAAACACCTTGTTTTTACCATCTATGTGCCATTGAGCTCAACCCTGAAAGCCAACACAGACATCAAGACTTTTGCAATAAATGTCTCTATATATGAAACCAGTAACAGATGAATCAGTGGAAAATTGTATTCAAGAAAGTATAATCCTAGGGAATTTTGTACCAGTAAAACATGCTACAAAAAGCTTCTTCCATGCAAGTTCACCAAGCCTTTGACAACACAGGCAGCTTCCAGATTAATCCCTGCTTCTTTCAGCAGTTCCCAGTTGAAATCTGGAGAAACCTCCAGCTTCCAACTTGGCTTATGTCTTACTCAGTTGTATTCCAGTGGTTAGTGCAGACAGGTGCTATACTTCTTAGCATGAACCAGGTACGTTAGTACCTTGCTATACTGTGAAGAAATATTTCATTACAAGCACATAAAATATTCTGCTAAATTGTTTAATTATGTGAAGTCTTTTAAGAAAAATATCCCAAACCTCAAAACAGGACTTTAAAATAAATATGAAAAGTAGAGAAAAAAAAAAAAAAAGGAAAAAAAAAAAAGAGGAGGAGAGGGGAAATTAAATGTTACTGACTTTATTGAATGTCTCTATTCAAATATCTTGCATAAGCAGACATGTCACTTTAATCAGATAAAACCCACCAGGGAAGGTGGTAATTATTTGTATTACTTCTTGACAGCTATAAAAAGCTAAAATGTTACTGTGCAAATTCTGTCTGAACTATTTAAACAATTGAAAAATGTGATTTAACAGCTAAACCAAACTTGATTCAGGCTGATCTCTCATCGACATGTGTGAGATGAACTCAGCTAGCTCTGTGTACAGGGAATAGAAATTAAATGTGCAGTGCCCTCACCTAGTGTGGTTAAAACCTGGTAACAAATAAACCCCTGGGAAGACCTTGTATTATGTCGAAATGTAAACAGCAGGTGATGGCCATTTCTATACTGAGGCCTTTCTAAGCAAAGGCTGCCCTAAAACCTCAGCTGACAGTAGCTAGGGTGGGGTTTTGCCTTGGGAAATTCCTGGAGAGCTTTAGCAGCCAGGCAGCGCTGCCAGGACCAGTGGCTGAGACTGCCTTGCACAAGCAGAGGACACAAGGAAAGGCAGGCACGAAGTTTTGTGTATTGTTAGCGTTGTCGGGTCAGCTCCAAGAAAGTGATATGCCAAGGAGCAAGGCTTGAAGGATGTAGAATTCCACACCAAGACTGGTGGTAGACCCTGGGTTGGGGGCCCTCAGTGGAGCCATGGATCTGGCTTGCTGGTGCACCCACAAAGCTAGCCTGGGAGAGACCTTGCAAACACAGCTCCAGGTTTTCAACCACCAAGTGAACTTCCAAGGCAGGGGTTTGGAAGATTTAATCCAGTACAGACCTGGGAAAAGCCCTAGGCTAGCTGTCACTCACAGGAGACCCTTGCATTAAGGGTTTTTTTCATCTTGCTTTATGCCTTTGATACTTGAGTCGAGAATCGGGACAATGCCAGGAAGTGCAGTGATTTCCGACAACAAAATCTGTGTGGCTGGCGTGGAAATGACACAAACGCTGTTATCAGAAATCTGGTTCTGCTGATGGGTTGCAGTGTTAATAAACTACCATCACATAGATTAATTCTTCCTTCTTCCTACATGTTCACAGTCTCTGATGTGTTCTTCCCTGCTTTGTCTTTATAACAATACCATAGAGAGTTGTTTTGCAGTGTTGCTACTCCTGGACACCACAGACTTGCCTCAAAACCTTCAAAAACTAGGGAATGTCTTTAAAAGATCTAAATATCTGAAAAATGAACTAGGAAATTAATTGTTCTGCAGGCAGTGGGATTAATAAAGCCTGGCTTTCTAAGATTTGTCTTATTTCCCTTTAAAAGCTTTGCTTTCATCAATAATTTAGGTTCCCACATGTCCCTTACATGGCTGCCATGGCACAAGGGTAAGCCTGAAAATGCTTGCTAGCTGGACAGCTGAGAGTAGGTGCTTTGCTACCTGGACCAGGTGCTCCATTTCAATTTCTATACCAGGCAGGCCACATGTCTGTTTTCAGCCATTCCTTCATCCTCACTGGGGCTAGAAATATATCTTTAACAAATATGAGAACTGTGACTCCTGTACTTCTAATGACTTCCTACTTGCTTCCACATACCTCTAATAGCTGCAATATCAAAAGGGTCAGGAAATAACTGCAAAAACTTAGAAATCCTGCATCTGAACTCTCCTTTTTCAAGCAGAAGAAGAGTTAGTCAGACCTGATACTCTAAGCATTCTCTCCTTCTTGCTCTTGTGTCTTTGCTGTCACATTTTGGAAGTCTGTCTCCACCTGCAAGCAGCTCTCCCACTGCTGAACTGAGGGCCTAAAACTCAGTCCCTGTAACCAAAACTCAGCAGCACCAAGAGAAAGTAGTCTCTGCAGGCAAGGGTAATGTTCTCCCCACATCCCTGTGTTAGCTGAAACATCAAAGTTTGCTCACCCTTCTCACTACCTGGTGGTCCAATGTAATTGCTTAGTCTCGAAAGATGCTCACCAAAGACACGGAAGGAACCAGAAAGGAGAAAAGAAGCAGCTGAAGGCTATTTTAAATTGATGGAAGCAGGTAGCCTTTGTACAGGCTCACAAAGATAAAAAAGATCCTGAAGTAAGCCTTATACATCAGGCATTTATCAGAAGAGAGGTAAGCCCACTGAAACACTGAGTTTCCCCACAGCTAATAGAGACTTACTGGTCTTGGAAGACCAGCAGCTTGATTAGGAGGTGCATCTACTAGTAAATGGTCCTGCCTGCCTGGAGAAGCCCCATGAGTGTCTGGCAGGAGCTGAGGTTAGGACTACTGGAGCTGGTTGACCTGTCTGTGGAAAACTGAAATTTGGGGCTTTTTTTTTTTTTTCTTTCTTCTGGCAAATGTTATCTTTAAATATCTTTAAATTCCTGCTGACAGTCAGCCTGGTGCAACAGGGACAGATTATGTGTCAAGTTCCATCAGTGCAGTGCAATGAACCTGGCCTACTTTGGAAGTTTTCTTTTCATCATTTTTTCATTTTGCAGCCTCCAGCCAGATGCTTGCAACTCTGACATCTTCCTACCAAGCCTCCACCAGCTTAATGTGTATTAGATCTGTGCTTTTTGATGTGCTATCTATTTCCTGTAAATGTTCCAGTACGTTTGCTCCTTCTAATGACTTGCCTTTCTCCTTTGAACAACTTCTTCCTCATGTTGATTTCCTGGAGTACTTATCATTTATTGATGGATAGTTAATTATCACCAGGCAATAGATCTTTCTCAACTCCCCGAAAGCAGCAGCTGACATTTAATGTGCCTCGCTACCAACGATCTTTCACAGTCACAGGTATTCTTTGCTGCAGATAATACATGAATCTGCATTTAATCACACCAAATGAGTCAAGGATTCTTCCTTGTCTTTTGTTAAATCTCTGCCTATCTGCAAAAACTCCTGATCAGTTTCCAGGCTTGTCTCTCCTTATCGAGTGATTGATTGCAGGCACCAGCTTGCTTCTATGGACAAAACATTTTACCATACCATCAAATTACTGATCACAGTTTAGTTTTGCTGTGGTTACAGCTACTCATCAAAATTATCTATTGCCCCTGCCTGGAGGCATAAACATCAAATCCTCTTACTCTTCTCCTCTAATGTTCTCACTTTGAATATATTGCACTTCTGTCTCTTCTCCACGTGGAAATCCATGCCCAATGTTGACCCCAGACTCTGCAGTCAGCCCAAGCAAAATGTGCTGTAGCAATGGGAGCCTGAGGAGGCAGTGAGCAATCCCAGAATCTTTTTAAGACCACTGATGTAGCCATGGGGCATTTGTTCTGCCTCTGCTCCCTGCCTGCAAAACCCAAGCCACCCCCTCCAGATCTATGTGGTGATTTTCACAAGATCTGCATTTACTCAGATTTCTTCACTGTGCAGCATCTCCCCAAGGTCTGGGGGGACTGCCCTGACCTTCACCATGCAGTGGAGCCCTCTGACACATCAGTGAGGGAGAGCTGGTTCTCTTCAGCCTGGCTGTCTCCTGTGCATAAAAGCACAGATAAATTTGAACCACCCGACACAGAGCCACAGTGGGTGGGGCAGAGTTTGCTTCTTAGTTGAAACAAATGCATGCAGACCAGCATACAACTTCCCAGCCTACCCCTCCACCCATGGCACACAGGCACACACAAGTCATATACCATGAAGCTATCATCTTTGCTGTTTTTAAGACTTATTTGGATCAAACTTCTCTCTTTCCATTAGCAGAGGATCTTGTTCTGCTATCGAAGTGTGGGGTAAGATGTCTAAATGATAGATTCCAAAATGGTAGAAGTTGAACACCTTCCAAAGCCAGACACAAGCCACTGTCAAAATGTTTTTTACAGTTAAAGATGATTAACATTAATTTATGGCTCCTATTGTGAGCATGAGAAACAAGATGGGAATATTGACACTGATGTCTGCTTTTTTGTAAAGCTGTGTCCAAGTTTGACTGCCATTCCACAGTCACTGCATGTGATGGAAGAGCTTATAAAACCAAATCTGAGGTCATCAGGAGGAATGCCATTGCTCTGACACCAGCTGGGACGGTCACTGTGCTTTTAAAACACAGTGAAGGTTCTCGGGGTGAATCGACTGCTAACAGGTAGGACATTACTCATAGTTTTACACTTGGCAATTGAACAGGTGTTTCATACGTTGTATATTTGATTCACTCCTCTTTGCTGGTGTCCTGACTAAATTCAGTGCACAGTGCATTTTTTAGATAAGAATTTGTCCTATGACTTTGCAGCACTGTTTCCTTCCAATGCAAGACTGATCTTACCAGGGAAAGCATGCTTATTGCTTCGGCATGATGACCCTAGGTCTATTGCACTGAGAAAGCAGTGGGAGACATAAAAAACTTCTGGCTGTTAATGAACGGGAAAAGCCTGGTTAATCCTGAGAAGGTGTTGTTTAGACTTAATGATTTAGATATTGGTTTTTTAAACATGTCTCTCTGGTTCTGTCTTTGTTACGGCACTGATACAGCACAGCTACTTCACTTGGTATTAAAGATCTCCCATCTGGACTCGCCCACAGCTCAGTGTTGTGCTTCTGGCAGCTAAGTGTGAAATACTACCACATGAGACTAGTCCTATATTTTGTTCTTACTACAGGTGGATGTGACTGTCGAGTCACACATTAAGTTTTTATCCCTCAACACATGGCCTCAGCCTGCTTCTATTAAACTTGGAGGAAGATTTGCCTTCTGCTGGATCAAAAGGTTTTGCTTAGAATAATAGCACCAGGGCTGGCTCTGACTTATGAAAGCTCCATCCAGCTACAGCAATGTACCTCTTCCAGATCTGAGGATGTCCTTTACTTCTTTGCTGCCAGTTTTCCCCCCTCTCTCAATTAAAGTGTTTGTTATAGATGTCACACCTTAGGTTTCATGCACTAGCAGATGTTAAGAAGATTGATTCAGTCTTTTACTCTCTGTTTCATCTTTAACCCAGCTCTCTCCTTTGCTCTGTATATCCATGTGGAGTCTGGATCTTTCTCGTTCTGTTCATCTTTGTACCTCACCTGTGCCCCTTTCCCACTCTGACAGTGCTTTTGTCCAAACTTTCACCTTGATTATCAGAGCCACCTTCTCCTCTGGCTTTTACAGCAACAACCCAGACTCCCTGAAGTTCACTTAACATGCTGTTAAGATTGTCCTAGGACTTGCTCCTGTTACAGTGTAGTCCCTGCTTTGGTTCCCACTCTTCAAACACAGTCATTGAGAAGAAGCCTTAAAAGACTGCCCAACTTCTTTCTGCCATGTTTGATTGTGCCAGTTCACACCTGCCCTGAGCCATATTGCTCTGCCACCTTCAGTACCTCCCTCATCTATGCCCAGCATCAGTATCTTTACATTTTATCTCCTGACTCTTCTCAATCAGTACCTGGTGTTGCCACCTCATGTCCTTCATCTCCCTCTTAAAAATACATGCACTTTAATGGACAGCAAAAAACATTGCTTATCTACCAGAAAGGTGCTTTGAAGGGATCTCAAGCTGTAGACAGAGCATGTTGACCTCCCCTCGCCAGCCAGCATCATACTCTGTGTTCTGCTACATCCAGTGGGGAGGGAAGGGTGTTGTTTTCTTGTTGAAAAAGTCTCTTTTAGGCACCTGTCAGAGAATAGTGGGATGAATTATCCTCTGTAGCATTGATTGTGATGGTTACAACTAACTTAAGCTAAATTATTAGCTTTAAGAGGCCTGAAACCTCAGCTAGTCTTCAACCTACTGTCCTTCTGATGTGCTTTACATGACCATACTGGTTTTTAGAGGCCCTCCCTGGAGTAAGCACCACCACTCGCTTTTCTTTTCATGACTGCTGGGATCAGGGGTGTCAGCAGGAGAAGAGCCACAGGCTGCTTCTCTCTGTCTGTACGCCTGTGAAGAGGGAGTGAGGTCCTGGACCAGCTCTCATCTGTGAGCCTGGTGAAAGCAGGACCCTTGGCACCCAACAATTAGCACTGGATAAATAAGCAGGGTCATTTTACCCTTTGCTCCAAACCCGTGCCCTAAATCCCACACCAGTGAGGGGAAATGAGCTTCTGTAGGACAGCAGAGAAAACAGTGCTCTCCTTCCCCACGTACGTGAGGTTAACCGCAGAAGTGAGGGGAGCGAAGGAAGAACTGGGACTTTCTGGTATACAGCTGTTCCTCTGGGTCACCCCACCTGACCCAGAATAGCTAAATGGGGGACATTGCACAACAGCAGTATAACCTACAGGGTTCATGCAATTGACTCCACGTCACTGCATCTTGTCTATGGTGAATTTAAAGTAAGCATAATTTACTGGTTTTTCCCTTAAGATTGAAAGGTGCTGACCTCATTGGTCAAGGAAGGGAAGCAAAATTAGTTCATGCCATAGTTCCAAATGAAGGGATAAAAATAACTTCAGAGGGATTTTTCATTAATTCCACTACAACATTTTCTATACATTATGCTTTTTTTTTTTCGACAAACCAAAGGATAATTCTCTAGTCAGAGAAATAAAACTCCTGCAGAAAACCTAAAAAAGATCATTTACAAAAAACAGTTCTGAGGATTTAGAAGAAAATAACTTCATGTCCTGTCCTTCAATAAGCAATGGGGAGACCACAAAGTTGCTAGAGAGGATTTCTTCTCACATACATTTCGTCAGTCAGAGCACATGTAGTATCACTTGTGAGCAAAAGATTCCTGGACAACCAAACTCTGGTGTTTGACTGGAATTTTTGATGGACAACAAATAATAGGGTTTTAAAAGAAAATAAATATATATATGCAGAGACATATACAAACCAGATCTATAAAATGTATACACATTTATCTCTGAAATCCAGACTAAATCCCATCTGAAGGTTTGTAATTTATTTTACAGGGGAAATGAATCACAAAAAGTAAGCTCATGCATAGAATATGATATTTGCAAAGAACACGGAAGCTGCAGTCCTTATCTAGCTAAACAGTTAAAGATGTGCTCAAATGCCACATGGAATGGGGACCTCTGTAAGGATCAGCATAGACACGGAAGTCTTTTGCCCACGTTTAAAATTTTAGATAGAGCTTTCTCAAGAAGACAAGTTTCAAGTTTTAAAAAAATGCGGTTTTTGTCATTCAGCATGCACAGGTTTGCTGCGTGGCCTGTAGGAGACAGTCTCAGTACGGTAACCTTTATGGCAGAACAGGGCATTTGTCCTCCAGGACATTTGCACCAGTGTGATATTTCCCCCCCCCCCCCCCAACCTTTTAATCATTGAAATAGAAAATAAATCCTTTATTTAAAAAAAAAAAAGTCGGGTAGTGAAAATTGGAAGTATATCACAGTATGCTGACCTAACAACTTCTTCTCTCCACTAAAAGATTACATTTTCTGAGTTTGTTCACCCACTCAGAGTCCTTCCTGCTATTCTGCACATACACTCCTGCACCCTTGGACTGTCATCTACTGAAAAATTATATATGGTCTTCCTTAAAAGTGGCAAGTGTATATAAACAAAATAACAATGAATAGATGCCTTTAAAATCCAGTTCAAATTTTCCATCTACTCGGACATAAAGCATCTGTCAGTCTTAAGCATTTCCTGTTTCCACAAAGAATTTTAATGTTGAACTCAGGATAGTAAAGCTCTCACTGGATTTCAGAAAGCCCTGTTCTTATCCACAGATGAGACCGAGTCCTTGTTAACCAGATCCATCACTAATCAGTTTATAGATTTGTGAGATCCTGTTTCAGCAATTTTGGAACAGTTTGATTTGCCGGGCCCTCCTTGCCCTCCTCCACTTCTCTATTTCCTTCATGGATATCACAGTCATCACTTTTTCACTGTCCAAAGCACTTGTGTGGGTGCCTCTAGCTACATGGTTGTCTGAGTGATTTTTAGATTCAATTCAGTTCTCTTGGCTTTTCAACAGTATGCACCATTCCCAGTAACGTCAAACTGAGGTTTGAGAAGTGGGGAAAAGTTCAGTGAGGATATGTCCTTGTTAGGTTTTGAAGTTTGGGAAAAATGTTTGCTTTTAGGCTGTTCCTCACTTGGTGTGGTGATGCCACACCAAGGTGGGTATCATGCACATTTTCACCTCGTAATCATCTTCCTGAAGAGCTGCCGTCACACTCATTGAAAGATGAGAGACATACATATGATCTATACGACAAACCACCAGTGTGACTGATACTCTGATCTTGCCTGCCTATTTTTTTCACTCTGCTTTTATCACCCTTTCTGCTACAGGAAAAGAGCTGTTCCAATAGTAAATCAGAACAAATAAAACTCTTCAACCATGAAAACCAGACTGGACCCTTGTGCTAAAATTTACTAGAGATTATTTAGGTATAACAAATCTCAGTCTTGTACTGATGCAGGAGTCATGGTTAAGACAACCCAGTATAGATTCCTTCAAACAAACCAAGCCCAAGATTTATGCATCAAGTTTTGAGGGCTCCTGTCTTGAGATATTAAAGGATGATCCTCTCCACAGTTTAGAAATTACTTATTTATGTGACAGGAAAAAACTGTCCCTGAAATTTCAATCTTCATTCCAAAAATTACCCTTCCTAAATGTATACAGCTCACTGAAGAAAGTTATGAATGTATTTGAAATCCAAGTTGCAGATGAAAAACCAAGATCCTGTCTGCACACAGCTGCTAAAGAGAGTGTGGTATGCTTTTTCAGAGGTCGACAGTTATCCTCAATGTCCTGGCTAAATAAAGTAATTACATTCTGTCCACCTGCCTTCCCTGTAGGGCTTCGAATTAAAACAATACTTAATCTCCTCCAAGGTATGAGGCAGTATGCCTGAGTTCCAGCCAGGAGACTTTACATTTCTGCAGTAGATGAACTAATTACCATTATTCTCGGTGCCTGCATAATCTGAAGTAAAAATATCTCTGCTTCTCCTGTGTCTGTGCCTTCTGGGGTCTCGGAAGGATACAATATTTCTTAATTCAAAAAAAGTCTTTCAAGTCCTATCACACTGATATTCTGCTCTTTCACTTTTCCCTCACCCTTAGTTTTCAGGCAGAGCTTTCTAACTATTTTATTATTTATTGAAGAAGAAAGACATTTTAAAAGCCTGAGTGCTGGCAGAATGGCTTTCTCTATGATCCCTTGATTGCCTCCATCGTACAGCAGCTGTGCTGATGGGCTGCAACCAGCCTTGTACCCTCCCCAGGGTTCTCTGTGAGGAGCAGGGTGGAGAAGGTACCTGTGACTGCTGATTTCACGGCAAGCCTGTGACCTTCTCCAGAAACATGACTGTGAGATGAAGGTTGATGTTAGCTCAGTGCAGCTGTGGAACAAATGTTCTTGTTTTAAAAGGGGTAATTGCTTACAAAACTTAGCCACGATCAGAAGACGAAGTTGTTTTGTTCCAGGATCACATGGAGAGGGTCAGGAAAATTACTTGCTCATCAGAAGTGTGCCTTTTCCCTTACAGGAATTAATGTCCTTCCATATCACAGCTGTAGGATTAGCTACTCTTTTTTTCTGGTCTCTACGTGTAGACTCTCAGGAACAGCCTTACATTTATGCTATCCATGTCTAATTGCATAATTGCATTATTCCCCTCCTCTTAAATGAGGATCCAATTACAGCTTTCCATGTATGCCAACTGCTCTTACCCCTTGGCAAGTTTGGTGGTTTCCCTTTGAGGATCAGCAACCAGTAGTATACAGTGGCCAGCCAAAATTATGGAAACAACAGTATTTATTATTCATACAGCAGCAGAAACACAACGCTAAAGAAAAAAAATAGTTCAAAGTAGCAGCAGTTTACACGCAAGTCTGACTCAGCCAAAGCCCAGACATCTGTGATGGCAACCAAGAAAGTCCCATCTTAACCAGCTACCCAAGGGTGCCTCTGGCTGTCTGTGCCATCCAGAGGGACTGAAGTGCCCTAGCATCCAAGTAATTCTTGAAATTGGGACTCAGACATAACCGAATCACCAAGAAATATTCCACTCAACTGCAAGCCAGACTAATGATTTATGCCTTTAATGAAGGCACAGAGTATGTCCACACATAGGTACCCTCCCTCTACTTGTTCTGCCTGATCAAAGTTAACATAAAGTTTAAATAACTTTGTTCTCTTTTAATTAATGATTTCATACCTGCTTGGGTGGTTCCAGACTGCAGTTTTCTCTTCCAAAACAGGCTAACCTACAGAACTCTGATTCAAATGTACTTGCTTTTTCCATATTAACAGAAGAGCTTTTTGTCCCCATAAATAATGCAGTTTTGTCCCAGAAGACACTCCTTTGCCACTGTGTTGATAAAAACTTCCCTGTGCAATTTTGAGACTGTTAGCAACCACTGACTGTGGCACTGCACTGCCAGAAAAAGAGACTTCTTTATGTCAGTCATATTTCTACTGTCCTAGTGCCTCAGTGTTAGCACCATTTTTTTCCATGGTATTGCAAACTGTTGAACCTTAAAAAAATTAATTGCCTATACACTAGTGATCACTTCCATAGATGGAGCCTAAGGCAAAACACACAGATGAAATTCTATGCATCTTCTGACATTTTCTGGTGAATGCTATCCATGAAATTACAAATGAAATCACCAGGAGCAGCTGCTCATTTTACCCGTGCCCCTCCAATCAGACCAGCTATTAAAGTCTCCTTACTCAGAAGTTTTCTCAGTTCAGACAGAATCTCTGCAGAGCAGTTATTCAAATAACATTAACAATTTATTCAATGACTGTTGTATATAATATATCTTATATACATATATATTATAATTATTATATATGCCATGTAATATACAATAAATATATATTATTAGATATTATCATTATTACTTAGAGGCATAGAATATATATTATATATACTATATATTATATATATTTTACACCTGTATATAATCTTTATACAGGTAATTTGCGTACTCTTCCTTTTTGCTGCTCAACCACTATTACTTTTGTGTTCCCTGGGCTTTGTTTTTCATGCATCCACCCTTAGAAAATGATGTAGAAACATCTGCAAATGTGGTAGAGGCTCAAGCAGTACCTCTGTGTCCTACAGAAATCGTCTCAGCTCTCAAACTCAGATGTAGGATGGGTGCAGCTCTGGGTGCAGGAAGCACCTCTGTTGTAAAGTAAAAAGCCGTGGGCATCAGGATGCAGAGAATACAAGCAGAATAACTTTTAACTCCAGTAGACATTAGTGTCTGAAACCTCTACTCATTTGTAATGAAATATTTCTCCTGAAGAATAATCCAAACTACTGTTGGGGAAACCTAGATCTGGTATCTGACCTGTCAGCATTGATCAAGAATCAATGCTTAGTGAAGGAAATAAAGTATATCTCACCTACACCAATACAGAGAAGGGCAAAACCTTAACCTAGAAATCCTACCCTGCGAGAAGCTAGCCCATTACCTCAAAATACAAGATTTAATTAATCACCTTGCATAATATTGGACCCATAATGCATAATAAGGAATCTAAGCCTTTTAGATTTTTTTTTTTCCTAAATCCATATATTTTTCATCAATACTGCTGATGTGAAGGTTCATGGGAAGAGATGGATTCTGTGTGACTGAAAAATGTCAAATTCTTGTGTGGAGGTGAGCTGCATTCATATCTTGCTGCTCCCCACTAGAATAATATTCACTGAAAACCTGAGTGTAAAGGTCTTTATGAAATGTTTATTGAGAAAGAACATATCCTACCCATAATTTCTAAGGTAAAATGAGTAGGCTGGTTTAAAGCATTTTGAAAATAAGTATGAAAAGTTTACCTCATGTGCTACATCTGAGCCATTCCTGTGTTATTCCAGCTGAGATAATTTACAAACCAAGTATTTGCAATGGGAGACTGTAGCATGATATTAACTTGTGTGAATGCATTATAATAGTCAAGTATTTAATCAATTTTCAATTCTTGTAAAACAAAGAACATTTTCCAGCGTTGTCTGAACTGCACTCGCTGTAGTCAATGGGTGTTCAACTTCTTTACATGAGAGAATTGGGTTCACCACCCTGGATAATGAAGTCCTACTGTATTTTAGACGATAACTCAGCAGGTGATTGAATATTATCTGCTTCACAGAAAAATGCAAGTAAAATGAGCTCTTTAACTGTAAATAATTCAGTCATAAAAAGAGAAAGCTAATGTATTTCTTAGGTAACAGTCTCAGCTCTGCTGCGTGGTGCACTGATTCTCCCTATCCAGTTCTGGATTACATATCATCAGCCACCCCAAAAGGGAATGCTAGTAAGGATTTCTGTGAAGAATCTCTGTACTAAACTGAGCTTGGAAATTCACATGGAGAGTTTGGTGCATTATATGGCCTGACTGCATTTTCTTCTCCCTAGCACAATGGTAAAAAAGGGAGTACTGGAATAATCTTCTTTGTCATCTAGAAATAGCTCTTCTTTCTCTCCCCAACATCCCAAAATTAATCCGTATAGTTTGACAGCTCTGCAAGTGCTCTCACAGGCTTTAGCACACTTTGGTTTGTATTTATAATGCAAAATTAGGGTTTTAGATTATGTTTTGGTTTTGGAATATCCATAATATAAAAAAGCACTGGACATCAAAGTAATCATCTAATCCCTTTATCCAGAGCCATTCAGATCAATCATTAAAACACCATGAGGTTCTGACAGATGCCACCATGACAGATTTCTTTCCCCCATGTTGTTTTCATTGCCACAGATTTTCTGATTTAAGTCATAATTGCATTTGGGCTTTCAATGGCATGTAGTCAAACTACCTCATTTTGAATGTTAATTTCCTGAAAATAATTGAAAACCAATCCATATTTTTAATCTGTGGCAGGTGCTTGGCTACAACAGCCTCCTTTTGTTGTTGTTGCCATTGACACACAATACGTGATCCAGGAAAATGTCTGGTTCCCATGGCTATCTGCCCAACACTGGCCTCGTTTAATAACTAGTATCCCCTAGCCAGATTTTGAATGTTTGCAATTATTTACATGTAATGGCCCTTATTGCCTGCCACCATTTCATAAGGCAGCTCTTTGGCATTCTCAGGCTCCCCTTGTTAGCACTTGGTCTATAGACAACCCACCCCATGGTGTATTTCATCCTGACAAGGCTTCCCCAAAACCAACATTTCATGGAGCCCATCGAATAGCACGGGCCATCTCTGTGCTGCCCTGTGCCTGAAGCACCACCATGACACAGCTTATGCTCCAACTCTCGCAGGAGTGGAAAAATACACCAGAGAAGGAGACAGCTTTTTGATCAGTGGAGCCATAGCAAATGCATCCATTCATGAAAATACCATGTTTGGGTTTTTATAAACACACACACACACACATTTGTGTATATTTATGATAATTTGTTTCCCTCCTTTGCAGTTCAAGTTATTCCCATATTACATAGGTGAGGCAAGGTTTGTGGGAAGAACTAATGGGGTTTTTTTAATAAAACTAAGATAATTTCTCAGAAAAAAAGCAACCAAGCCTTCCTGTATACAGGCCTTTCTTCAGGTCTGAAACCAAGGTGTTCATACAAAGTGATTTTCAGATATGGCCACAAGAACACAGCCATCAAGAGTGACACATAATATTTAACTCTTCTACAACCAGCCAGACCACTAGAAAAATCATGAGGGCCCTTCTCATTAAATAAGATAACAGAATAAGCCTGGGTAGAAAATGCTGTGTGTGTATGTCTACACAGCATACAGCCATCCCAGGCAGAGGTGATGGTTCTGATTTGGAAAGCAGAATTAGTTAGCTTTTACGTAGTACATTGACAACTTTTCTGCAGAACCTTGTGTCTCTACTGCTGAGTAGTGCAGATGTGCCCTGTAGAGTCCAATGTAGCTTCATCCTGCCTTTAAGTTTGGTATGTACTTAAATGCTTTCCTGGGCTATTTAAAACACTTTCACTGCACCCTACCTGTTAAAAGCAGATCACAACAATCCTGGAGATGGGAGAAGACACTGTTTAAAAACACTCTACCTGTCTGTTAGAAATTTTGAAATTATTGCTGTCAGCCTGTTTCTCACAGGTGAGGAGTGAAAATGCTTTTGCTTAGCACCTTTCTCCTTTTTCTGGCCTACCTCCCATCCCATCTCCCCAGGATTTCTTAGTTTTCGCTAATAGGCAGCTGCAATTAAAGCCCTTTGAAACAACCTGCTTTCACACCAGCTGACTGCAAGCTCTACAGCAGTGTCACAACCTCTCATTTTTGTTCCTAAGGACATGCGGTTTTTCAAACAGTTTGAATATATTTGATCTCTTCAGCTTTTAAAGGGCCATCAGGAAGACTGATTGTTCCCAGCTAATTGCAGAGAGAGAAAGGAGGAAGGGAAGCTGCTTGTTAATAATAGAAAAATGCCCTGATGTCTAGACAGACTTCAGTCATGATAATGCACAAGGTCTGGAGTCTGATTTGGCAAATTTGATCTAGTACCAAGAGACTGTACAAACTGAGTCCAACACCAAGGCAAAGTTGTGGTGTTCAGTGCTGTCTTTGGAGGCTGTTCCAAAAAAAAGGCAGATTCAGTTCTCAGGGTATGATTCAAGCTTTTCCCAGAGCAGGCGTCACCACTGTTGGAGACAGCTTTTGAGAGCACAGACCCTGTTGTGGGTATGGCCAGACCATAGCTCTGCTAGAAGCTGCAGAACAGCCACTGGTTGTACCCACAGCTGGGCTTTCCCCTCGCAGGGCAGCAGCCTTGTGTGCCTTCCCTGCTTGCTCTGTCAGCACCAGGGATGCTCTCCAGGACGGGGGTGCTACATTCCATTTGAGGAAGTAACAGATACAACTTTGCACTCAAAGCCAGCAGGATGGTCTAAGAGCCAAAACAGAGGATTTCTTTGTCATACTTTCAGGTCCATCATTCAGAACAGAAGGGTGAAAACGGCTGTTAAAGAGGTGTGAGATGAAGCAGCTGCCTTTCTTCTTCTACCTCTGCTTTATCAGGTGTGTGAAACAGCTTCTCTGACCAGGTGAGTCTATGTTAAAAGGCAAGAAATTCCAAGCAGGAAAACACCTTGAGCGCTGTGTGCACACCACATGTTGGCCTCCCCTCCAGCTCCCCAGGGGCATCACATCTTCTTGATGTTCAAGAAGTCCACATCTTCTTGAACTGATTCTTGAGTTGAAAAAGAAGAGGTGCTGGTGTGTATTTAACGTGTAAATATTAGTGTGCATAGTGACAGGAGTATTGTAAGTGACCTGATCGGTGAGGTGATGTTATGTCCAACAACTTTCCAGTATGAATGTATTGATCTGACTTAGTAGAGAGCCGTAAGAAAGGTGGACAGGGACTTCACTATGAATCTTGATGAGCTCCTGCATGCACACACTCATAAGGCAATGTGTGAAATGTTAGCTTAGAGAAATCTGCACAACCAACAAGGAAAACACAAGTTTTTCTCAGAGACCAGGGCTTGGAGGTAAGAAAAGAGCCAGAAAGCTTTTGAAGGGAACTTTCTCTAAAATGCTGTGGGACAAATAATTTGAGTTAATGACTTTGTCAGCCCAACAACAAATTTTGTTTGTTATTTAGGTTATAAATATAATACATTTGCTTTGTAGTTTTAAGTTCCATAGGCTGGGAGGCTATGGACCAACCTTGGGCCAGCCAATAAAATATGGATTTCCTTCCCTAGGCTTGGGAGAGCTGTTGAAGCCTATGGTCTGGCCATGACTAACATGGGAGGACTAACAGTGCAAAGACCTCTGTAACCTGTAGCTTATGCCAGTCAGCCAAGTAATGCCAACCCTGCCAGCAGTGGAGCTGTGTGTATGCCTGACACAGCCTTTCTTGGCAGCAGGTCTGACTCATGTCTCTGCCCACTTCATACACAGTCAGTGTCCCTGAGGTGCCTGTGTGCACGCTGCCACAGCCACTGTTTGACTGCAGATAGCATCTTCACTTTGTCCCCTGGACAGCACCAGCACTGACTTCTGTAGCAGCGCTCTCTTGCAGCCGTGCTGTGCTACCTTTTAGAGACTTCTAAATTACACACTAAGGATAAAACCAATAAAAGGAGGGAGGAAAGCAGATATGGAAAAATACATATTATATTTGTACTTTCTTTTGCCACTTGGAGATCCTGCTGTTTTGTTGGGGTTTTTTTTCTTCTTTAAGGTTTCTTTAGAGCATAAGAATTTTCCTTAAGCAAAGAATATAATTGTCCACAGGACTATATAATTGTTAAGCTGCTAAAAGCTATAGCAAGGCCTTGAGGTAGATTTTATTTTGTGTTGGGCTTCTAGGAAGGTTTTATAATGGTTTTATTTTAAAGGAACTCACCTATATGTTGAGCATGAGAGAGGAGGGAGTGGCAAACTCCTTTGCAGTTCTGAGCTTGGTAAAATGTGTTTGTGATCTGCAGGTGTTCGGCCTCTATCTCTTGCAGCATCTTAATGATGCGGCTCACTGAGCTTTGCCACTTGCCCCTAAATTTTCCTCTCATGCTTCCCCTCAGCTTATTTTCACTTCATTCAATAACTATTAACATAATGCTGCTGTTAGAAGTCAGTAGGGGCTCATTGCTGCTCTCCTACAGATGCTCTCTACCCTGATACAATCACCTGTCTGCGTAAATTGAGCTAGTAAATAGAAGGCAATTTCCAGGACACAAAGATTTCAGCAGCCAGATTTGTGCCTGCTGTAGATCAGCATCACTCTGTGCTATGGAGTTTTCCCAGCAGTGACTGGTTTAGCCTAGGTGAGGAGGTGTTGGGTAGGAGATTAGAAAGACCTCAGGGCAATTAGTCTCTTATTTCCTTTTGCCTTTCCTTGCAGCATCTCTGGAGCTGCCATCCACTCAAACATCTGGGCACAGAGCTAGCACTAAAAGACAACCTTGTCCAGCTGTTCCTAGTTTTCTTCAGTAGCACAGACTCAGCTCTGGCTCTCAGGAGTGGCTCTTCTTGTACTTGCCAAGGAGCTTTGACCCTTGAGGGGCTGTGCCGGGCCACCATGACAGTTTCCCATGATGTTGATATTAAATGTCTTTTGGAGCACTAGTTATTTAAACCTAACACTTGAGCCCCAGTTCAGCAGATGACATATGTGCATGATTCATTTTTAAACATGATGATTCAGTAACACCACAGCAAAACCCACATTGAGGAAACCTCCCTGTTAACCTCAGCAGAGTCCAAATTCTAGGTTTTGCTTTTTGGGCTGTGACACTGCAAGTTACAGTAACTGGGACTACAGATGGGTATTAAATGCTTGCCACAGGCAGATGATGTTGTGGTGCAAGCGAGTGATCCAGCATGATATTACAGAGCTAACTGTGTTACGTTAGCGAGGAAGGTGGGCCAGATTCATCTGCTGTGCAATTCATGGCCTTTTTGTCTCCAGAATTTCCTTTTTTTTTTAATATCTGCCAAGAGGGTAGTTAAGAGAATGTTACACTGTCATAACATTGTATTCCACTAGCAGTACTCCTTAATTGTAGTAATAATACATAATCAGCCATATATGTATGCATTAATACATTAGCTGCATAGCTTCAGCACTAACTTCTGTTACGCCCAACAGTCACGCTTGGCTGCCTCATTACCTGAGCTGGGACTCTATTTCTCTTGCATGCTTGAGATATATATTATTTCTATAATAGGAGCCAATGATGTTTCTGTCAGACAGCCATGAGGTTTTATGGTGGAGTGTGTAATTTTTGTACACTGTGATTTTCTGAGGGCTGAACAGTGATGGGCTGGCAAAGGGTGAACTCCTGGCATGCTCGCCAACTCAGGGGAGTTTAGGGACACTTGAAAATACCACTGTCTTCATCTCCAACTGTACATGCTCAGGGTCTCAGAGAATAACACCTTGCTCTCAGGGTGGCCAGAGTCTGCTGGAGATTTTGCTGTGGCATCTTTTCCTGAGGGCACGTGTTGGGCCCATGGGAGCAGGCACTGCTCCCTAAGCAGAGAGGAGCAGCTATGGAGTGGGAAGGGAGGACACAAAGATGAGTCAGGAAATAGGGGTTTTTTTGGTAAAACCATTTGTCTGCAGTAACAGTTAGGTAACAATTAAAAGCCAAGGAAGGGAGCTTCTCAGCTGGCCCAGCACAGGGCAGCTTCAGCTGGTCCCAGCTGCTGACGGGGAGTACTTGTGATTTAATGTAGTGCTCCACATCCCACCCAGACTGGGACAGGTATTTGAGCATGAGCCTGCAGGAACTAAACCACACTGCATAGTCCCACCTATGAGGGTTACAGACTTGCCTGAGAGGCACTGAGAGCCACTTGAAGAAAGGGCAGAGGAGTCTGAAATGGGTAAAAAATGGTACAAAGAAAAGCATGCTATGATGCACACTTGTGTTAGAAGGGTACAACATCAGGGGAGGTAACAATGATGCTAAAAGAAAATAAATCAGACAATGAAGAAGACCAACAACTTTCGTCTGTCTCTGCAAAAGCCTTGAATGATGTCTGCTAAGTGAAAGTGTGACTCAATTTGCAAATTCTTATTTTTAGTTGAACCAAATAGCTACAAATGACATGCACAATAAATGGATGGCTTTTTGCTGTGTTTTGCAAAGGTGAAATGTGGGACTGCAGAAGGGGGTGACATTGGTGAAGGGACTAACTTTGAAATGATAAAGAAAAATGAACAGAGGAGGAAAAGAAAGGGAATTGGAAGAAATGGAGCAAGAAGAACATTATTTTGTGTAAATTAAATTTAAATAAAAAAGGATGACACTAGCTCTGATCTTGTCATGCTGAGATATTTTAAGGTCAACAGTAATAAGAGAACTGTATATATAACATGAGTACCCCAGGAGTGCCAGGTCCACCTTTTTGTTCCTAATAGTGAAATCTACTGGAAAAAGGAAAGTAAATGCCTCAGAAATGTTAGGTTGCCATTTGACCTGTCTTTCGAGTCTCCTTTAACAGCTGGGCACAGCAGAGGGTCCTTTTTTTTTGCCTTACTGTTTTCAGACTGCTCTAGAAGTTGGTTTCTTCCATTTCAGTCTCATCAGCTCAGCAGCAGTTGCAGAGAAACTCCATCTGAACAGCAACAGCCATAAAGGAAAACTATGAGCCCCTTCTGCACAGAGGGTTGTCATCGGTCCTGGCATGTATATGGTGGAGGAGTTCCTTCTAAGGGCCATCAGACTGTGTCACTTAAGAAAGAGAAAAAGGAGAAAGAATATAAGAATATTCATTTACGTGCATGAAATCTGGCAGCACTGAAAGAATTATTCTTGCTTCTCCCAGAGAAATGCCACAGAGCAATGCAGTTATTAGGCATGGCTCAAATTTTGTCTGATGTTGTCACATGCCAGAACTGACCAAGGCAAAGATGTTTACCTACTCCAGGTAACTGCATAGAGGCATATGGGTTGAGCTGGCCACTGATCCAGTCACAGGGTAGATATGAGGCAAGTCAAGTAGCAGCCACATTGGCAATTGGTTTGTAGAATCAGACAGGCAAAACCTTGCTTTGGGTGTCAGGCAGGCTGACTCAGCGGGTGTCAAGTTAAAAACAGCAATAAATTATTAGCTTTCTAGTATAAGTGAATAGCAGTCAAAGGATGACTTGCAACTCTTAAGAAAAACTGTACAAGTCACTGCCACAGAATGTTGAGCTCAATGGTTTATATTTGTTCAAAAATATTTAGACTCATTCATTCACATCTGGTTATTAAACATGGTGGTTTGGATGTAACTGCCTTGCCAGAAGGTGCCTGAACATTGTCAGATGTTCACTGTCAGGTGTGGGTCATTTCATAGAATGGTTTGGGTTGGAAGGGACCTTAAAGATCATCTAATTCCAACCCCCCTTGCCACAAGCAGGGACACCTTCCACTAGACCAGGTTGCTCAGAGCCCTATCCAATCTGACCTTGAACACTTCCAGGGAGGGGGCATCCACAACTTCTCTGGGCAACCTGTTCCAATGTCTCACCATCCTCACAGGAAAGAATTTCTTCCTAATTTCTCCTTTCATACTGGTCCTTTCCCTTACGCACCTTCCCTGTGAATTGTCTATTGGGCAACAGCAGAGCTGGGTCACTGGGTTAGATGAAGCTCTGGTCTGGCCTCCTGTGGTCTTTCCTATGGTCTCGTGAGGGCAAATCTACCTGGCATACTAAAGGCATGAAATGTCTGCGTGGCAGCGTACATTCACTGTGGTAAATGCCATGCTGATGCATGTACCCAGATGCTGAGAGGTAGCTGCCCTTCAGCTCTCCTGGAGTCTGAGCATAGAAAATCTGTCAGCCCTGGAGACCACATAGGCACATCCTTAGACAAACAGATCCTTATCTCAGAGGCAAAGTTATTAGTTGTACCCTTGTCTACCCTTGAGGGAGCATAGTTATAGCCCATCGCTTACTGCGTGAGCCCCTGGTCCCTCAAAGCCTTCCGTGTCTGCTTAGCTTCATGCAGTGCAAACAGCCCCACTGAACTTCAATCAGGCAACTCACAGTGTGTAACATTAATGAAGCAAGGTTTTCTAATTCCAGAGCTTAAAGCTGCAGTCTAGCTCAAAAAAAAAGTACTTATTTGTACTGTACAGTTTCTAACAACATATTTTCCTACAGGAGTAGTATTGACTTTTGACTAGTGTGTGGAATGATAGGGCAGTTATAGTCACAATTGATTTTCCCATTCCAGAGAGGCAGTGGTACATATAAGCAAATACTTTTTCAATACTACCCAGAAGGAAGAAAAGGATATTTATATGACAAACTGTTTGTGGACAAAAGTAGGTATTTGACTGAAAATTAAATACAAGCAGCAATCTTCAGAATGGGTTAAACCTCAGAGAGAACTCCTTTCAATCTTTTTCTTGTTTGTATTTTTCCGGTGGATGCCTGCATGAATGGATTAAATCTAAGCCCATTGGCAATCAGCTTGCTGGGTTTAGTTGCCTTCCATGAGCCCCAGATGCAGTCCTTGGACCACTGATCCATGACCACAGGTTTTGGAATCACTGCTGTAATTCTCCAGAATTTGGGAGCACCTTGATGTGCTGAGAGAGTGCGAGTGTAATGCCGCATTATGAATCTCCTCATAAATTCACCCCTCAGATCTGGTATCATGTGCAAATCTTTCCTTCCCCACTGCATGAACAGGAATTGATAAAGTGGATGTCCTCCTTTGCCAGGCAAAGGTGGAAGGTGGGATGCAGAGAGTGGCCTCATTTAGGGACAGTGTCTGAATCAGGATCAGATTGTCACCTTTCTCCTGGGGAACAGAAATTTGCCAGGCAGTGGGTAAAGCAAGACTCTCTTCTGTCTGTTTTGAACCTGCCACCAACTAGTTGCACCTGATGATCCCATTACCCTCAGGACAAATATTACAGGTTTTCTTGGGCTGTGTTTTGCTGTTTATTTGCTTTCTGACAAAGGTTTGGAGAGAGACACGTGTTCTTGTGCCCTCAGTGGCTGCTGGAGGCACCCTCCTTCCCTGGTCAAAGGTGACAGTTTGGAAGTAGAAAGATATGTTGGATGCGGACAAAGTGGAGGTTAAAGAGGAGCAGGAAAGGGGAGCAGAGCAAAGCCAGAGTGAGATCTTGTTGCCTTCTGTCAGTACATCCAGTAGTTAAGCACCAGGGAGGTAGAAAAACTGTGAAAGGCAATGGACAAAGCTGGTGAAAAGCCGGCACACCCTGCCTATGGATAAACTTAGTCTGCAAATCAGAAGAGTTTCCATGAGAAGAGTGAAACCTGGGAACAGCCTTTGAAAGGAAGGTAAGGGACAAAATTTACTACAGTTAAGACAGAGATTGATTGGTTTATGCAGTGCATATCATGGTAGCCAGTAGTCACAGCAGACACTTTTTTGGTACCTATGTACAAGACTTTTTACAAAGCCCTATGTTATTACAAAACAGATGAATCCACAGACCTGTCTACAACCAAAGGATTACAGTTGAGCAGAGCAGAAGCTTCCATCAGAAACAAGTAGTCAGGAAAACATCTGCTGCTATGAGACAAGTTCTTTGATGGTATGTCATATTTGAGATAGGGGGAGTTTCAAGATGTCTGAGGGGAATACAGAAGCTGGCAGCATTGCCAAAACGAGATGCAGTTTTACCAGCATCAGTGTCTGTTCCACCACTGAACCTCTAGTGCTGAAAAAAGCTTGTGGCAAAACTGGATAAATGCAATATGGGTCAGTGGCATAGGTGTTGCTTTTGTTTATTAGAACATGAGTTGAATAATTTATTGTGTGTTGTGATTATTTATGTGCATGAGTATAAACAAGCAGTTGCTTGAGCTTTCTGGTTAGGTTGTTATTGCTCAAGTCCAGCCATGGATTTAGCAAGCTGAACACAGGTCAACAGAGCAGCAAGTAGACAGGTAAAGGGGGGGTGGGGGAAGGGATTGATGTGCAGTATCTACAGTCACATTACAAGTAAGAAAGCATAACACAAGATGTGGAGACTTGCCTGAGCTGCAGCCAGAGTGACACTGCAGGCATGGAGCAAGGACTCAAGGACAAACCTGCCACTTGTCCAAGAGGGCAAGCAGTCCCAGGGACAGCTGTCACCAAGCATATATGGAGTTGGTTACACAGGTCTGGTCTTTTAAGAAGACAACAACAAACTTCTGAGTTGACAGGGCTGACAAGTGTGCTGCTGTCTGGACCTTCTGGACACTGAAAGGCTCACATTGAACTCGTAATTAAAGGTTACAGGGACTAATCCCCAAATTGGCTGACCTACTCAATGTTCCTTACTCATATCCAGGGCTGTATTCAGGGGTGGTTTCCAGCATCATCTAAATGCTGTCCTTTCAGGAGCCCAGATCCACTGACTGCAGCAGAGTGAACTGAGGACTGCAGTATGTCCACATTGCTTTCACTTCTGCAAGTACATTTGTGTAGCTTCCTCATGCAAAGAGTGACAGAAAGGCATCACGATGGGTAACAGCTTCCAGTTGTCCCATGTGAAGCCATAATTTTCCTTTTTTATGGCAGTTTACAATTTTTGTTATGTAGTATGTGTACTGTAGTTGCATGTTTTTAATCACACACTTTGTCTCCTCCATGCTTCCAGGCAGTCTTTCCCCCTGCCCCACCCCACCCCACTTCATTCTAGCATCTCTCTTGGGCTACATACTCATTCAAAAAGTACTGAGAATAGATTCTCAAACCATTTGACAGAGCATTGTTATCACTCAAGAAACACTTCAGAAACAATTTTTCGAAGCTTATTTCATGAGATGAAAAGCCAAGGAGTGAGCTACTTACCCGTGACTCCTTCGGTCATTGCAGTCAGTTCTCATTGTAATGCAATGGGAGTGAGGTGATGGGAGGAGATTAGTAAAGGCTGCCAGCTCTACTCAAAGAGTTAAAAAATAATCCAAGTAACAAACTGTATTATAGGTATGAACAAGTCTGATCACAATAAAGGGGCAAGGGCAGCTATCAAGAGAGAGGTCAGGTTTTGCAGTTAAAACGCTAGAAAGGAGCTAAATCTTCATCTTTCTGGCTACATCTACACCATGTCATGGTGGTGGACACCTGGGAGATGCAGAAAGTCTGCAAGGGAGGGAGTGAGAGGCTGGGGCAGCTGTGTTTGCAGCTGCTCTGAAGGCATACATGTCTCAGTCTCCATCTTCTACAAGCAGGAGCAGTCCTTCTTACCCTGTCTGGGGAAAAGTACCTGGGACGTGTTTTGCCAGGGATGGACTCCTGGGGTAGGTTTTACTGGGAAATGCAGCGCTAAATAGCAGCAGGTGGATACCTCTGGCCTCAGGAACGGCTCTGGCTGTGCAGGTCTTTGCTGGGGGCTTTCTGCTGAAGGACCCAATTGTGCCATGGGTTTGGTGCCTCCTGACAAGCCCTGGGGCTGAGAGGAAAATGATAAGGTACTTCAGCACCTTTCAGGACTCGAGGCAGTCCCCACCAGCTGAACGCTACACGTGAGCAAAGGCATCCCTAGGGAGCAGGGGATCCCCTTCTGATGGGCAGGCGAGTTGCCAGACTGTGGCCAAGCACCTGCAGCACTGTCTGGGCAGTTTCTGGGCCCTGGTTTGTGACCCTGGTGCCTCACAGTGCCTCACTAGCCCTGCAAGGGCTGCTCAGGGCTCTGCCCCAGCACCACCTTTCCTTCCCCCTCTGCCTCAGCTAGCCACATGTCCTGGTTTTGGCTAGGATATAGCTCATTTTCTTCTTAGTAGCTGGAAAGCCCTGTGTTTTGGGTTCACTGTGGGATTTGTTATGAGAAGAATGTTGATAAGGTACAAGGCCGTGGTGTGTGGGTAGTTTACAAGTGCAAAGGACTGGGCAGGGGGAAAGTGTACTAGTTAGCAAAGCCCAGAACTGACCTTTGGATATGCCAATGAGATATTCCATATCATATCACATCATGTCCAGTATATTAACCAGGGCTACCCAGAAAAGGGGCAGGGGTTTCTCTTGGGAATTGCTTGGGCTCGCTTTTCCAGGAGTGTGGTTTCGGTTTCGGGGTTCCTTTTCACTCCTCCAGGATCATTAGCAGCAGGTGGTGAGCAGTTGTACTCTACATTACTCAGATGTGTATATAAATATGTGTGTGTGTGTTATTATTATCATTACTCTTTTAATTTTATTTTACTCTAATTATGAATTTTTTCTTATCTCAACCTACAAGTCACTTTACCTTTATCCCTCCAGTTCTCTCCCTGATTCCCTGGGTGTTACAGGGCTGTGCAGTTTACTGGGCTCCTTAGGACAGGTGGTCAAAACGTGCAGAAAAACATCCCCTTGCTACAGCATGCCCTGGGTCAGTCCCAATTACTGCTGCTGGCAGGGACCCCCAGACCCCCTCTCCTGCATGAGCCCATCCAAAGACTAAGACTGCTGTTTCTTTTTCATCTTCTCTTCACTCACAGTTTGGATTCTCCTTCCATTAAAGAGTGGGTAGGGACGCATGAAAAATTAAAATGTGTTATTACTTATTCCCCTTTTGAACTGTTTCCTTCCCTGAGGGTTATCTGCCTCTACCTGGTGACAGTGGTGCATTGTGCATTGCTTTCATTAATCTCCATCCTACTCAGATCTCACTGCTCAGGGAGGTTATCAAAATTAAAATATCAGGCTTTTGTCTGAAAATGTTTCCTTACCCATTATCACACCAAGGATTATGAGAACTGAATGAAAGGGGGAGATAGGTGAGGAGTGGGAGAGGCAAGAATTTTTATGCAGGAAGGGGGAAGAGAATTTTTTAAAATTGGAAAATATGGTGATAAAATCACAAAATTAATGAAGTGGGAGAACTCAAGGTCAGTGCAGCACCTGTAGATTCTTCAAGCACATTTTCTAGCTCGGTTTCTTACAAAAACAAGCCAGTCTGTACACGTCTGTTTGCTTTCCCTCTCCCTGATTTTCAAATCATTTGGCAGATTTCAGTCACACCTGAGAGAGGAATGGAAGTTTCCTAAATGAATTCATTTCTTCCCTTTTCACAAAATAGCCACTGGCAGAGATATGGGACCAGGCTGAAGCAATCGAGTTGTTTTGCCAACTCACTTCCGATGCTCTTAGCTCTGAGTTTTACATTGTTCTCAGCACCCTGCGTGTCACCACCAAACCCTCTGTGGGAGGAGGGCTGCGAGGGAGAACAGGGCTCGTTTTATAACTAATGGGCTTAGTTATAACTAAAGGAGCAATTAATAGCTGAAGGGGAACTACTGTCTTGTAGTTCAGTTAAAAAAGTCGCTCAAGCAACAGAAACAAATCTGCTGGAAGGTTGATTTCATTACTACTTGGCTTCTTTAACACTATAACACATCAAGCTAAGGACAACCTCTTGAACAGCCTGGAGAACTGAACTGGGAAATGGGGAGCTCTTGCCCTGTGAATGGTTCCAGGAAAATGAAATCTCTTTGCCTGCATGTTTGCTCCATGTTTTTCCTCACAGACCGATGGGCACTGGAAGGCAAGCGAGTCAGGGTGGAACCCTTGCAACCCATGGGCTTGTGGCGCTACCCTGCCCTGCTCCTGAGGACACTGGGAGCTGAGGAGGGTGGCTTTTGGGTCTCCAGAGCACTGCAAGTGCACAGCCAAAGGCACACACTTTCCCAGGGGGAAACAATCACCCCTGCAAACAGTGCCTTTGCAGGGGCAAGGCCATCACTCTGTGAAAGAAACCACGTGCATGACACATGATGAATAATTGATTCTGGTGACAGTGATTCACAGATGTGACATCACTGTTGGGTGCATTAGGATGCTGAGTATCCTTTGGGGGATATTAAGAGTTAGGTGACCCAGGGAACTCAAAGATAATAATGCATAATTTATTTTATGGGGGAAATAAGAAACTAGAGCAGTCCATAAAATTCTGATCATATCCCATTTCTTTTGTTGTGTCTCCCTCAAAAGGGTGTTCCAGTGGAGACATTATATTCTCACATAAAAATATCAAGTTTCCACAGAGAACATTTTTCTCTGTGAGCAAAATCCAAAGACATTGTACCTTAAATGAAAAGCTAAGTCTTTTTTAATTATTATAGCACACTGAAGCAGGAGTCCAAAAATAACAGGTAAAACAAAAAAGAGAAACCTAAAAGGCAAAACAGGCAACTGAGCTTCCTTCAGTAACTGGAAAACAGCTTGAATCCTGGTGCTCAAAGAATCACTCTGAAGTTCAGTCTTGTAAAATCACACTTTCTCTCCTAACCCCTACACTAGTAGCGTGTCCTGCAAGAGTATCTCTCTCTGCAGAGGGGATTTAGTGGTGATATCACCTGCAGTGCCTGGCTCCTGGGTGCTTTCTGAGGCTGAAAACCTCTTTTGATGCCAGCCTTTCTCTCCTCTTTAGTGGATATTCTTTGTTCTCCTTTTTTTGAGTTAGTTTCTCTTGTTCCTCCTTTTTTCCCCTCTGGTTTTGTTCCTCTCCTTTCTCCCCTAAATTGCACAGCTTTCTAGCAGCTTTTATCCTCCCTTTCTTTTTTTCTTACAGATTTTGAGTGAAAATGAAGAATGCACCTCTTAAGGGAGCAGGCTGCATTAAAAGTTTTCATTTTGCAATTGGATTAACTCTTTGATTGTCAGATATCCCTCTGTATAGCACTTGGAGTAATAGCAATCAAAAATTCTGTTCACCTTTACTTAAGACCATCTACTTTGGTAGACACACTTCAAAGTTTCTTCTTGCATTCATTGCAGAGTGTTTTCTCAGTGACACATCCATGGAAGTACTGCACTATGTCTTTAAATATGGATCATATATATTAAGGTTCTTTTGGTATTATGTAGGACTTCAGTAGCTTTATTGTTAGATGCTATTCAACTAGAAGACTGAAGCTTCTTTCTGAGAACATCCTCTTGGGATTGCCCTTTTGTTTACCTTTGGTAAACTGTGAGATTATCACTTAAGCTTTAATTCAAAGCAAACCCCTGCCTGAAAAAAAACACTATGCACAGAAACACTTTAGAAGTGTTGTTCAATGTAGATTTTTGTATCATGTGCAGTACATGAAACCTCTGTCCTCCAACCTCTGCCCAAAAGAATGTTATTCAGGTGGCAGCTTCATCAGACAGGGAAGGCTGGTGCTAAAACCGGTTCTGTAACCTCAGTTCAACCCTCCCTTTCATTACACTGTGGTCCCGGAGTCCATGGTCACCCACAGGGCTGAGGGAATAAGCAGGGACCAGAGAAGTAACCTGAGTTATTGGGGATTTGCAGCAGATGCTGGAAGGCACCCAGAGGCTGTGGCTCCACCCAAGAGGACAAGGAAGGACAGTCCTGCTGAAGCCATTTACACCGCTGCTGCAGACTCGGGCATTGGTAGCAGGTACGCAATTTCAGACGAGTATCTGTTCTTATCGGAGGAGCATTAACTACCACATAGTGAGATACACGGGGGTGTCTATATTTCTCAGCCCTGAGAGCATGTCTACTGGGCTAGTAGGCTTTTTTTTATTTCCTGAAATACAACTCACAAAGACTGTGAGCCAACATAACACAGAAGCACAATCCATAGGGATATATCTGTGTACACGTCATTAAGCATTAAAGGTAAAGTTAGATTAGCAATAACCCAAATAAAATGCACTGTGATTGAAACATTAATTTTAATAATAATAACCTGTACAATAATTTCGATTCCTTTTTCCTTTCACAAAACTCTTACTATTCAGTGTGAGAGTAATCAGAGAACTAGAAAACATGACCTGCAACAAAAGATTGACCTAATTGGTTCTGTGCAGTCTGTGGAAGAGAAAATGAAGCAGAGATGTGGTAATAGTTTTCAAATACATAAAAGGCTGCTGCAAAGAAGACAAAAGCATTATTGTTTCTGCATCCATGATGAATAAGACAAAAACCAGCAGTCTTTGTCTGTGGCAAAAATAGATTCTGGTGAGACAACAGGAAGAACATCATCTCAGTTAAGGGCAGTAAAGGCAGGGAATAGCCCACTTGGAGAAGGTCCTTCTGTTGGGTTGTTAAAGAAGAGGGTAGAGCAACGCTCATCGGGCTGTTTGGCCTGCTGTGGGTGACCTTTTAAGGTCCTTTCCAGCTCTCTTTTCTATGATTCTGCATTTCACAAGTGTTTGTGAAGACTGTGTGATAGAAAGCCTCCTGCCTCACAACATTGCACTTAATGGCAGTTCTGTCATTGGCATCTGTCAGAAGAGGATTGGGCTGATTTGGCCTTTGAAGAACCTTTCTGAGTACCAGTGTGGAGGTTAACATTGCTGAGTATTTTTTTTCTTCTTCATATACATCAGGCCTTGCTTCAGCTTAATCTCATGGGATAACAGTGTGGGTGAGTGACACGCAGGACACACATTGTGCATAGTAGCCTCACAAACCAGAGCCTGGAATAAGAAAGCATATTAATAATGTGCCCAGCACCTCAGGAGTACACAGCAATTCAAGCACTTGCTGATAGAGGTGTTTTGTGTTATGCCAGTACCATATCTTCAGTTGGGAACATCAGGGATCAAATGTGTAATCATATTTTATAAATAACCTATTACATGCATTTGTAGAGTTCCCCTGCTACCAAAGGATGACCTAGGGGGACCAGGCACAAGCAGCCTCCTGTACCATGGAGTGCCATAGAAGTCTAGCAGACTTCTGCAAGATCAGACGACAGCTTTATGCAAGGAGGTTGTGAGAAATGTCAGGACCAGTTAAAGTACAAGGGGAATTACAAACCACAGAGGGCAGCTGGTATGTTCACATCAGCTCTTTTAAACTCTCCTAGATATTTAATTTTGAAGCTTTGAATTCTCCCTTGAGGGAATCATTGTTTCTTTGCAGACTCTCTAAGTGACTTGGGCACCTAAATTGACTCCTAAGTTATATGGTATGAGAACCTCCCTGTGTAATTATCCTGGTGTTTGTCTGCAGTGCTATGTATAACATCTCAACTGATGAGCAATAATTTCCTGAATCCAGAACTGATGATGCTTGAGCTTCAGAGAAAGTTGCATCAGTAGTTGGATTTCAGTGACGTGGCTCACAGCCAGTTTTTGGTCAGATCAGAGCAGCTGCTAGCTGAAATATCTAGGGTCATGATCTTAGTATCTTGCTGCTTAGTGACAGCTTGTTGATGGGAGAAGCTTGCAAAAGGATTATTAACTAGTTATAAAACCTGGTGCTTTCTGTCCAGCCTTGATTCACTTGCATTTGCTATTTCTCGTATGTGTGTGTTATGTGATACATAAATGTGATACACAAAGCATTTGAGCTACCTGCTATATAGCATGCACCTGACTTGTGATGGACAGGTACCCTTTGTAACTGCAAGTTTACTGTGAGGGTGGTGAGACACTGGCCCAGGTTGCCCAGAGAAGCTGTGGCTGCTCCTCCCTGGAAGTGTTCAAGGCCAGGTTGGATGAGGCTTTGAGCAACCTGGTCTAGTGGAAGGTGTCCCTGCTGATGGCAGGGGGGTTGGAACTGGATGATCTTTAAGGTCTCTTCCAACCCAAACCATTTTATGGTTCTATAAATTGGTTAGAGACCAATGAATGGCCAACTGACTCGCAGGCAGCACGGCTGTAAATACTTGCTTCTCAAAAGAACAATAATCAAAGAAGGAAGAGGTGTTTCTGAGTTTCAGCAGCTCCTACCTAGGAAAGCCTTATGTGAGCTTGATAAACTGGGAAATCTGGAAGCACAGTGAGCCCTTGCAATGATTCATCTCTCTTTTAACATGATGGGTAATTAAATGCCATGGTGGGATAACAGTCCAAGAGCCCGTTTGGAGCAAACTCATTTGGCAGTGATTCTTCACAGAGTCAACATCATATAAGAGCCCAACAGGCAGAAATCAGTGTGTGAGATGTGCATATTATCCTCTCATCTCTCACTGATTTACAACACTTCATAGTCATTCTAGCAGAGACACCTACAGCTTCAATTTCTTAAATATTTAGGCAGAAAAACTTCCTAGGCAGAAATTTCCACCCCTAGGTTTAAAGCACAGCATAAGCCTGCATCTGCTCCACATGGATGTGAGTGAGGTTCCCTCAGACAAAGGTTTTTAGAAGTTATTAAAAGAATCCCAGCTTTTAGCCAGAAAATAAGCTGGTGTTTAAAAGTACTTAAGAACATACGTCAAAGGCATTAATACATGCTTAAAGTTAACCCCTTTCCTGGCCTTAATTGGTGCCTTTTCCTTCATATTTTTTTTTTTTATAGCTACATCAAGGCCTGTTCCACAGTCCTGCAAGGTAAAGGGAAGACTCCTACTGATTTCAGTGGGATCTTGATGGCAGCCTTGCTTGCTTTATCTTTAGTCATGGCAACATTAGCTTTAATATCTTTAAATAGTGTGTGTGCCAACCCTTACTTTAATTTTCTACTACCTCTCTGATTGATCTACATAGGGATTTGCTGTCATCTGTGGGTAACTGATGGACCTTACAACAAAATTATATTTCTTGGCTCCTAACTGTCAAGAAGCTTTATTTCCCCTCCTCATTATTTGAAGGGTTTCCAATTCAGGCAACAAAGTAATTAAGGGCACTGGATTTAACATTGACTGTAACAGGACTATCCATCCAAATTTGACTTACATTACCTAATTTTGATTTTTCCCTGCAGAACATTTACAAGGCCAGACAGGTGTATTATCTCTGCATACCATTCATTATCAAGCATGACTGGAACAGGTGGCAACATACTGATGTGTGTTTAATGGAACAGACGTTCAAATGCATATTTCAAAACTGGGCAAATGATTTCCTTTGTAAGGCTGTCAGATTATGAGCAGTGACAATTTCAGGAGTGTGCTGCCTCTTCCCAAACTGTGTCTCACTTTCATGTCTAGCATCTGCCAACTGGGATTTCATTTTTCAGATTTTTGTAGTCTTCACTGATGCCTGCTGTCCATGCTCAGAAAAATTACATGAGTAGTCTTGGTATGTAACTTGCTTGTTTGGAACCAACAGCATGTGGCCCTGCCTGGACTGAATGACCCCTGCATGACTGTCACCTTAGTCTTCTAGACCTTTCAGTCCACCAGCATTTGAAGCCAGTGGTATTTGTATTTGTTTCCTATGCTCAGTCCCTGACCTGGAAGTCAGCTTTGTGCCAATGTGCTTCTACACGCTTGGGGAGACTGCTTGGTTCCAGAGGCAGTCCAGATGACTGAAGCTCTGGATGGGAGCATCACTGTGTCATTTCTCCTAACTGGGGACCCACGCAGGTCTTGTGTCTTCTTCAGAAAGGTGTCATTCTCCTAGCCAAGTGTCTTCCTTCTCCTAGGACAAACATGGAAAAGGTTAGAGGTTTGCCAAAGTTGAGGCTTATTAACCCTCTTGACATTAGTTGTGTTTAAATATTTAACCCAAGTGCTGGTGACCCAGTTCTCTACCTGAAAGGAAGGAGGTGTGCACTTCCAATGTAGAACATGAAAGTGAAATGTCCAAAGCACTCTTTGGTAGATGGTATAAATGCTCCTTCAAGATTTCCACACTTATAGCTTTTTAGATTTCACTCAGTGCTAGTGATGCCTGGGTCTCTTATCCTTCACACCCGGGTCCAATTTTCAGTTACTTCAGCTGCAGCAAGCTGAAACCCTTAGAGAGTCTCATTGGTTTCAGCAGAATTATTCAAGCCTGTGTAACACAAAGGTCAAGCTCCTTTCTTAAAACAAGCACAACTAATTTTGGTCCATTTAAATTCTGAGTCCTTCCTGGGTCCGAGAGTTGCGAGGAAGCTCACTCTCACAAGGAGGGAGGCACAACAGCTTGTATACCTGATGGAGATCACGCTGAAGTCAATGACCACCTGTCTACCTTAATGTTATAGCCAACTGCAAGTCTCTGGCTGACTTGAAACCACAAATAAGGTGTTTTATTTTATTATCTCCATTTTAGAGGCATAAGGAATGTTGTATTTAACTGAAAAGCGAAAATAGTGAAATTATAAATATTATATAATTCAGTTTTCATAACAGCAACGTTCAGAACTGTTTAAATGAGCCAAGGTATTTGTAGTAACTGACCTAATTCTGGAAACCAGGGGATATTTTTAAAAAGAAATGTAATTAAGTGTAGCTAGAAGATGTATATTTAACCAATATCAGATATTTCAGAATTTCAGAGTTATTTGTAGTTCTATGTTTTAAGTACTTCTTGATTCCTTTGAACTTTATTGTCAAATACATAGGAAGTTAATAGAGATATTTCCTTCAGAATCAGGTCACAAAGTGATTTAAAACTATGCAATTTATAAAACAATATCCATTGACAGAAACTCCTCACAGCTCTGAAATATTAATGCCACAGAATATTTGCATTACTTTTAACTATATTTAATCCTTCCCTTCACTTGTGACTTTGTTTTTGCCTAATCATGCTCCTACCCTACCAGCATAGTCACTAGGTGTATTCACAAGCTGCCAGGTGTCAAAAGAAATGCCAAAATATGGTACAAATGGATTTTAGCTCACATGAAACTAATGCAGGGAGGGGGAACATTAGGCATTTTTTGAGCAGTATGGGCCAATAAAAAAGACTCAAGAAGAATCAGTGACCATTGGGCAAGTTGGGCAACACATGGACCAAACATTCCAAGTACATTAAGGGAAGGGCTCTGACTGACAGAGGTTGTATTTAAACCATAGTGGAGGCAGCCCTTTATCCTTTTGCTTTCGTAAGCTGGAAATGAGTAAAGACAAAAGAGATTTTTGTTTGGTGCAAACACTGAACAACTGTTCCATACAGGTGTGCTTCTATTTCCCGGTAGCTATCTACCTGAAGAAACCTAATCTGGGCAGGCTGACAGTGTTTAGCTCTTATTTCCTCTACAGCTGTCACTCATCAAAACTTCTGATCTTTAACTTCATGTCTAAACAAAACTGCTCTCAGAAGGTTCAAGACCATCAGCTCTCATGCTTTGGAGTAGTTTCAAAAATGGTCATAAATAGACAAAGAATCAAACAAATGCAGCAGAACACTAACCTAGAGAGAGAAATGCTTGGTCAGATCCCCTTTTTACACACCACATGTCCAACATAACATCAGCTGCTTCCTGGAATTCCTTCTGGATTCAGGAGTGGTGCAGAGATTATGATACTATGAAAAGTAAATAGCTAAGAAGCTTTGGAGACATGTGAAAAAAACTTTGTAGCATTGTTTACACCAGCTTCTAAGGAAGTTGACCTATTAATAAATGCCAATCAACTTCAATCATCTGACCGGTGACTTAAGTGATCTTGTTATTCACAGACATGAAGAAGAAAAAAAAGCAAGAGGTTGAGAGTTAATGAGCTACTTCTGTTCAGCTTCTTGATAATCTTTGGGAACTTGGAAGCAATTAGGAGAAAAAACTTTTAGTTCATTTCTTTCTCTTTACAGTTACTTGGGAATGCTCTGGACACAATCAGTATTTGGATGACGTCCTCACCTCAAGCTTCATGCAGACCATAGAGCCCCTCCTTGGAAAACTGTTCTATCTTTTAGAAACTTGCCCTTCCACGAGCTTTCATGGGCTTTGCTCAAGGAAAAGTCTCCATTTTGCCTGACAAAGACTGGACTGATTACAACCAATTACTGGAAATTTATTCAGCAACCGAAGCAACCGAATTATGTCGGCAAACGCCCATGCAATTCTTTAATCCTGACTTAGTCATTTGATTCTCTAGGAAGATCACTATAATAAGCAGTTGACTGTAATTTGTGTGCTTTATTTTCTCCATGGCTAATCCATTAGCTAAGATGCCCACCTTTATTTACTACACTTCAAACAAACTGGGGCTTAATTGGTTCCTGGGTAACACAGGTCTGACCCCATGTGCTGAACATGAGGCTCACACAAATGATTTGTTGTGCTGTTGGCTGCCCAAATGTTGCTGGCAGCTTGCTTACTGCAAGTTGTTTGCCTCAGTTACTTGATCACAATGTACCTGCCAGGTGATAAATTGATTTAAATGGGCATATTGCATGACTCCGCAATATCTGCAAGAGTCTCTTCAGAAAAAAATTATTCCATAACACGCCACCTGTCACTCTCAAGAAAAAGACCCAACCAGACCCAAAAGACTCACAAACAGCCAAAAGGCAAAGTCAACCATGAAGGACCCAGCCAAAAAAAGCATAAGATGAGAGCTGTTGACCTACCGCAAACTGTAAATCTCCAGACAAGGATGTCTCATACAATGTGCCATAAATTTCACTGCCCATATGGCACAGCAGAGAATCTTTGTGCTTGCCCTCCCTTATTTTCAAGCAAATAGGTATACATGAGCACTCAACTGGTTCTGTAAACCAAGTAGCCTATAAAGTGAGGTAGGTGTCTACATCAATCAAACAAACCTGGCTTATGTGCAATGCAGAGGAGAGTCTGGACTGTCTGGTCCAGAAGGTCATATAAAGCAAAAATCTTGGTTCTCTGTGGCAATATAATTGTCTGTGAAGTATTGTCACTTGGTCTCAAAGATCCTTCTTAGATTCTTTCAGAAACATCATCTTCATAGGGGCCATATTTGGTGTGAGGTACAAGTAGGTGTTTTGGGGAAGGGTAACAGCACGATGCTGAATGGTGGCTGGACCCTCCCCTCCACCACCTTGCCTTCACCCAAAGCCTGTGCTGTCCAGCTGGAGACAGCTCCGTTAACACGACCACTTCTCTCTGGCTTTGCTTCTTCCTTACAAACCGGGGCCGTAAATACTAAGAGCATTCAGCTCACATAGATAAAACCTAAATTCAAAGAGCAAAGTCTGTCAGGCTGAATAAAACCGGAGGCTGTCTCAGCGCATAAGTGCAGCCGTACCTTTGCCCAATTTACAGTACATTTTGAAATGTGCTTGAATAACAGTCTTTTTCACTGCAGTCAGTTATAATGGTCATTAGAGTACTCTGCATCAGCTTTCCTTGATGCTCTCATGAGCCTGAATAGTAGCAATTTATTACCCACGGGGCCATGCAGCTTCACTCTCCAGTGGCACAATGAGTTTTCTTTCATTACTATAGAGACATTTCGGTGTGTTCATTCACCTTCCCCGCAGACAGCGAGACTGCCCGTTGAGAATTAAGTACACAAATGTTCCACGCTGTATGATACACCTACCAAATTTTCCCCTGCTATTTTGCAAGATTTCGAAACAGACCAAATCATTTTCTGAAGCCTGACAGTTTTTGCAAGGGCTGATCTGCACCTTCACTACACCTTCGTGCCCACAACAAGGTGGATAACGTGAAGGGTCCAGTTTTGTCTTTTCCTAGTGGAAGCAAAACCAAAAAGAACACTCAAAAGGAAACACCTCTTACAGTCTCTGAGTAAGACAAGGGTCACTGATGTAGCAGAGCAATTTCTTACCCAAGTGATACACATCTTTTGACATTGTTAGTGACTCGGGCCTCCTTCAAAGCAGTGCTAAATGGTCTCTGCAGTCTCATGGGCAATGCCAACACACTGTTAGTATGACATGTTTTCTGAGTCATCCACCTTTTTTTTAAAACTCTGCCTACATTTGGCCTATTTATTGAGGATGTATCCTGACTGTAGACAACATATAAACTAATTTATTTTTCTTTAGTCAGTCTGTTCCACAATCAAAATCTTATTGCTCCATTTTTAAGCCTTTCAAGCCAAATAGAGAGAATACAACATGAGGTTCACCAATAGCATTCCCAAAGATTCATAGATTCTTCCAACAAATCAATGCATACCCAAGTGATTTATAGAGAGGGAAAATGCTGCTATTAAACCATTGCAACTCATTGGAGTTTTATTCTTTAGGACTGAGAGGTGACTGAATAATGAGTCAGTCATAAAGTTTGTGGCCTGTGCTAAAATCAGACAGGCATGAGTTGCCTCTTCTAATGCACTCATTAGGGACAGAGTAAGTACATCCCGGTACGCTTGAATAGAACAATTATTTTCTGCTGCAATTGAAATGAACTATCAAATGCCATGTGAAAAGCTCTGTTCTGAGTCATCATTCATCAGGAAAAGATTTGTTCACAGCATTATAAAAGTTTGCAAGATCAAACATTTATAGAGGAATACATTCTATATGCCAGCAATCAGCACTTGCAGCTCTTTCACACACCCCAACGAAGTTTGCTTTCATCTTTGCTACCAGCATTTGGAATATATTTTAAATTCTTGTTGTCAAGATATAAGTACTTGGTACTGTGCCTTCACTGATTTTTACTTCACCTTTTCTGAATTTTCCTAAGTGGCAACATTATGCAAAACCAGTGGACTTTGCAGCATGTAGCTGTTGGGAACCTCAGCAAGCACATCCTGAGGAACTCGGAAGGGAACCCATGTGCAAGGCACCATCCACAGGCAACTGCAGACTTGTTTGTGGTAGGCTAGGAAATCCTGAGGGACTAAAAACCACCTACTTCTGTTCAAAGGTTAAAGTGACCTTGCCCAGCCAAAAGGCATTGAGGTCTCTGCTCCTCCCTTAAAGGTCATAGCACAAGCTGCAGCATGTGTGGTGTCAGAAGACAAAATTCAACTCACCCTACTACAGGGTACTTATTTACAAAAGACAAAAAGAAACAGGAAAAGCAGGCTAAAAATGAATCATATCAAATTTGTAATTTATCATGGATTCCTTCTTATTTAGCTAAAGAAAAAGTTGATATTGCTGCTGAACTTACAAGCTTTATTAAGTAAATTACATGGAAAGATAAGAAGCTACAGAAAGTAAAATTTTAAAAGAGAGTTACATTATACTAATAGAATTAAATCCAGGGATTTAACATGTACAGTTTAAAATTTTATCAAGTACCAATAATCAAACTTGTTAATTCATTTCTTCTGGGCACAAAATGGCAATTTTACCAAAATTATCTCCGTGGTACATAGGACTTGCGCTACCAGAACTAGAATGGTGGCTCACTTTGCACCATTTCTTGCATGTGAGGCTTGCACACATGCACGTCTCAGTCACAGGTTTGCATTCCCTCGTAAACAGCTTTGACTGAGAGATCTTTCAATGTCTGGTAAATAAACCTTCTATCAAAAGCACACACACATCTTACAGTGCTGCTAATGCTGCTTTCAAGTCACATACCCAATGGTTAACTGTTTGAGGTAAAACCAGGGAGGTACTCGAGAGCCTCCTAGTCAATCTGACCCACAACTTCAGCCGTCTCTCCGTACCTCCCACGTCTTGGCACCCTGTGGTCATCTCATTAGCTTTGACCATCTCCTGTGAGCCTGCTGGGACTCTCTGCCTCCAGCTCTTGTGCTGCCCTGCGAGTCTTCACCTTGTTATCTCAGGCTTTTCCTAGATTTCTCACCATAACGTGGTCATCTTTTTACATGCTTTGCTTTACACCACCTCAAATGCAGCTTTGGTGACTTTGACACTTGCTTTTGCAGTGCCCTTATACTTGCCTCAGTATTTGTCTTTGAAATGAAAGACTTGATGGCTGAGCACTATTTCGTTGCTTCAAATCTTGATTTAGAGAGTGGTTTTGGGGACAAAGTCTTCAGTCTGTTCTCTACAGCTGTGGGTCCCTCACTTAACACACTGGCGTGCTGTCCCCAAGGAGCTCTCTCAGCTCTGCTCTAACATGATGACATGAGGAAGAGCAGAAGGGGGAAAAGAAAAGCATCAGGTTTCCCTCCTTATGTTGTAATGATTTTCCTGACTCCCTATCTCCTATTCTAGTAAGGACTAGTTCTCATCAGAAAAGTCTAAATCCTTGAAAATACCCTGGAATTTGAAGAACTCATGAATAAGCAAATACATAAACATGGTAAAGGTGCAAAGGCAGGTTCAGAAATTCTGGGGAGAAAATGAAGGGGAGTAAGGCAGTAAGGGACTAAGGAAGCACTTCCCCCCCCAAACCACTTTCCTCTCCTGCTTCCTCCTCTGGTTGCCGTTTGTGGGCATGAGAATCACGCATAGCTTAAAATGATCGTGATCCTTACGTAATGCCAGACTTTTTGGTTGAAAACTAAAGCTATAATTCAGACTGGGGTTTAATAACTCAACAACTGATAAACTAATAAATGACACATTCAAAAGAAAGCTGCTCTATGCTGCTTCAAAGCAATCCTGATCAGATTCAGGGCAGTTACGCGGTACCAAAAGCCAGAATAATTTCCTTTAAATTTTCTTTTAACTCTGTGTAGGACAACAGGGCGTTTGAATAACTGAAAGCAAGTGCTCTCCCTTCAGGCTCACTGTTATTTAGTGAGCTGAGCCCATATGTAAGATAATGTTACCATCTACTGGACTCGAGGAGGAATGCAACAGAGCCAGGGAACCTCCCTGGCTTTGGCTTTGGGGAGCAGTGAGTCCCCACCAGCATCCCTTGCTGTCACCAGTACCTCTCCAGGAGCATGGACAGCTGGCTCTGTCCCCAGCAGTCACCCTGCAACGGCCATGCACTGGGGACATGGATCCCAGCCATAGTGTCGGTCGCTCTTTGGGATGCCAGGATTGAGAGCTGGCTGTGAAGGCCAGGAGACGTGCTGGAGGATCACTTGGGAGCACCAGCCTGCAGGGCCCAAAGGGGTTATCCCTGCTGGGGGCATCCCTGATAGGAAAAGAGCCAAGTCCACATCCTTACCCTGGGAGGGTCTGTCTGTCACCACCTCCCCTGCCCAGCTACACCCTTTTTTATGTGGAAAGAAAATCCTGTAACACCACCTTAATTAAAATCAAACAGCAAAACCAGTCTAATCACTGCTTCCTCCATCCCTAAGACCTTGGCTCCACCTCCAGCCACCTCTACAAGAGGTCATGGGTGTCTGGGGACCATGAGTGCCCACAGCCTGCTCACCCCAGCCATGCAGAGACCTCACAAGCTGCCAGCACACTCTGCAGAGACGTGCCTGAGAGGTGGCTGGTGGCATTGAGGGGAGGTTCCAAACCACCTTGCAGTGCACCAAGCCTGCCCAGGGACAGTGTGCTGGATTTAGACAGACATGTAGTAAAACAGAGGAAGACTTCAGCATGTGCTTAAAACTTAGCAAATGCTCAAGTGCTCTTTCTGGATCAGGGCCAGCACAAATGGGCACACCAGCATGAGTTCCTGGTGCCTAAAAACGCTCTACTGCTCCCCATACTGCCCACAGCAGGAGCTGGGTTGGGATCTTCTCCACTTAAGAAAAATTGAGATGAACATTTAACACATTTTCTGTTTCCAATTGGAATTAAAAAATGACAGAGAGTAACTGCAAGCTGGAACAAATGGCAATTTTGTAATCTCAATTGGTTTGGGGAGGAAGAGCAATGTGATGCTGCTCAACATTTTTATAGCTGGTAGAAACATTAAGAAGTTACTTTAAACTGGTAGGTAGAGGACTATGGACGGTGAGCCGTTACATTTCAGTTAACTGGCTTATACACCTGTGCACCAAAATTGCTCTGACAAACAATACTTCTTAGGAACTGACTGCAGTATATCTCACCTCATCGAAATCGCTAGCACATCCATTGGTATTTCTCAGAACAAGTATCAAAGCTCAAGGACTGTATATTATGTTAAGCGGCTTAACACTGGATATAAAACAGTGGCACTGGTGCTGGGGAAACAACTGCAGCCTATCTGAAGAGTAATACCAGCTGGGGGAGGTCACGGGCAGTCAGGGAGTGGGGGAGCACTTAATATTTAACTTTCTCTTCCATCTGCAGTATTCAATCACTTGATATAATACGTAAGTCCTTGATCTTTGATATTTGGAGTACCACAGGCATTGTCAGATTTTCTGAAGCATCCTTTTCCATCTAAAGGAACATTAGGTAGAAAGGATCAGTCAGTAATTCTCTGGCTGAATGAAATGCTAGAGAAAAAAACTCAAATAAAGTAATGTAATGACATTATAATGTACACACAGTATAGCTGCTGTCTAATTTTCAGACTCTAGGAATTTATGTGTGCTTATACCACTCCTGATAGTGCATTCAAGGTGAATCTGCAGAATAAAGTCATGATATTCAAAATCAGTATCTTCTATGCATTTCCTATGAATGCTAAAATTAAAAACATCTTCAGTGCCGCTACCTGACTAAACCCTGCAAGATTTGTGTTTTCATCAATTTGTTGAGTTAGTGAGATGTGTTTTCATGGCACATACAGATTTATTTAGAGGAAAGAGACACCTGAATTGTCAGGCTATTTATGTATCTTGTTCTTTTCCAAGTACTGTTCAGTTTTGGTTTGGTTTGGTTTGGTTTTTTCTTTCTTTTTGCACTAACTCAACCTCTGTATTCCTCACTTTCATCTAGGGTTGAGGTGCAGACAGATGACAGACCCTCATCTTCAGCAGTTACATGCGTGTATGAACCAAAAGGAGGGTGTTTGGAAGACTCATGTCTTGTTCTCCAGCCTGAGCCAGGACATTCCCATGGAGAGGAACGAGTGACACTGGTGAAAAGCTGAGGTAGGTGACATGAGCCCAATTCCCTCATTCAGTGATATAACACAGTGAACACAAGGAGCACGAGGCTGCTGTTCCTGTCCATCTTGAGATAGGGAGCTGTCTGCTTCTGAGAAGGAGGTTATGGATTCTCTCTTAATGGCTAGAAAAGAAGAGCTACTTCTCATTCAACCAAAAGCCTAAGAGGATCAGATAAATGGTGAAAATTAATATTTTACATCCCAGTTCCTAATCTGGAGCAACAGAGTCCCATCCAAGCCCCTTAGCATTGCCACTCCTGGGGGGCTGGCAGAAGCATGTTGGAGCAGGGAAGCTTTCTGGTTGAAGTTATAAAGAACAAACACAGTATCTGTCTGTCTCCAGTTTAAAAACCCTGATTGCAGTGCAGGCCAGAGGGCTAAAAATCCTGTGAGCATCAGCAGGAAAGGCAGCAGGACAAGCAGAGCTCAGCTCAGGCCATGCTGCTGCCTAGAAGTATGTGCCTGATTAATTCAGTTGCATTTGTTTTAGGTATGAAGGCAGCCCACCAACACCCCATCACCACTCCTCTGACATTTTCTTTCCTCTATACTCTTTGGTTTTCTGGTTGTCTTTGCCTCAGTAACTTCTTAAACTCTTTGTTCAGTCTCGTTGCTCAGCACTGGCATTAGCAGAGGACATTTAACAGTTACTGCGTATCTTCTGAACCTTTCCAATCGAGTTGATTCTGCCCAAGGGAAGGGAAATGAACTGTGTGCTTCTTGGTTTTGTAGTACTCTGTGTCCCACAAGTCTTTGCCACACAGTCACACAACTACATTTCTTTCAGATGAAAAACCCTAAGCAGTTCCCTGCAGAAATGCACAAGACAAACAGCGGCTCATAGGGACGCTGTGTTCCTGGTCAAAGAGTTGCAGAACCAGAACCCGATGTGTTTCAAAGGAAGAAGAAATCCTTAAAACCAATTGAGGAATTGCAAGAAATCCACCAGCCAGTGCCACACCGTTTCTCAGCCTTTTCACCCAAGGCTTGATTTGCTTCAGCTCAGTCATACGTGGGGTACTTACATCTGAACAACTTTTCCAGGAAGAGAATGAAATGTGCAAACTCATAACTACAATGATAAAAATCTCAACTATTGTGTAGATCAGAAAGCAGGTATCAGTGAAAGTGCATTTCATTCAGATAATTGGATCCTGCTGACATTTTCTGCGGGAGTAAGTTAAGGTGAGCCAGTGATTCTAGCTGTTGTTCAGATACCAAGGAGGAATATGAAGTAAATGCAGCTTTCCATAAAGAAGGCTGACATGAAGCAATGCTTATTTTAGTCATGACTATTTTCACAAAGACTGTGAAGATTATCACTGGGAAAAATCACTCTTCTTTAAGTTAACCTCTTGATTGTTCAGACCCATGTTGTTGCACTAGCTAATCGAGGCACATGACACACCAGGGCCAGGTCCTAACAAAATTCAGTAAGCTGGTGGAGAACAGGAACCCTGGTGGACCATCTCAGTGGTTATGAGGGACAGGTTAGGCTGGCTGGAAGAGTGGTGGGTTCCCAAGGGGAGTACAGTGGGCTGCCTCTTCACAAGACATAAGCTCCCCCTGCAAACTTTGCAAAGACCTGTCTGTGACATGCAGAAATTAACAGGAGTTTTGCTACAGCTTTCAATCAGTGCAGCCTGCAGTGATGTATCTCCAGGGGCAAAATGACACTGGGAAAGTTGCTCTTACAGTATTAATTTTCTATACAAAAAGCACAGTGTCTAGTGGTTACACTTGATTGCCAGGACTCCTGGACCCCAGGCTCGTACTTCACTCACTAGTTTGCCACAAGGCTTTCTCAATTCTATGCTTCCTTTTTACAGGGCAAGATTTTACAACAGGTTGTGAAACTCGGTATTTGTAAGATCCTTGAGATCCATATGCAAAGGCCCTCCATAGAGGCAAGGTTTTTGTTGTTCAAACCCTTAAAAATATTGTGCAGGGCTCTTTTTTGTCTTTAAATGAAGGCATCAAAACATACACTGTATACACTAAACTGTTCCTTCTGACATCTTAATGAGATGGTGTAAAGATGGTTCATGTTAAACAGGTTTGGAGTAGGAGATTTCAGTGGAAGGAATCTGCTGGGGGTCTTTGCAAATCTGTGTAAGTACAATGCACAGATTGTGGCTGGTAAATTAAGAAATAGCTGTATTTTTTTTTAATGTAGATGCTAACAAAAGCGTGCCATGTCTCTCCCAGATGCAACACTATTCATCTTCGTAATTGCATTGCAATAGCACGGTTGTGGCAAAAAACTTGTTCTCTTTTCTGTCCACAAATTAGAGAGCTGGCAAGAAACAAAGGTGTTGGGATGGCAATACGTAGCTTCACACAAAGAACAAGAGAATATGTCAGGAGAGAGGCAGAAGACACTAGCAAGGATATTCTTGGACTTTTCCATGTCAGAGCAACAGAGGTGCTACTGGCCTACCCTCAAGCCAGCCACAGCTGGGCCGAGAGGCTCTCAGAGCTTGGGAATAGACCCTGGTCACTCCAGAAGGATCCTGGAGCTTCTCATAATAACTCATCTTCAGCCCAAAGACTGCGCCAAGGTGGTGAGAAAACTGAGGCAGAAGACAATTTCATTCTTTATTGTCCTTATCATTTCTATATCCATTGTGCTGCTAAGAACAATCGTGATTTAAGAAACTCCATTCCTTCCCAATGAGAATACAATACAGGTTATACAGCATAATGTGAGGACAAGTTTAAAATGTATCTAATCCCTTTTTAGGTCTCAGATCCTGAGTTCCAAGTTTGACACACTTGAATAGCAATGTTCTTTTTTGAAGAACTTAGTTCACTTCTTTAGATGATGGCCCTTCCCAGATGTCTTTAATGAGGTACATGCAAACAGGAGAATGTCTTGGAAACTTTGAGTATTCTTGCTTTTCCATTCTTTGGAGAGATCACTGCATTCTAGTGCTGGTTTGTTTGTATGAAAACACTGACTGTGCTTGGGGAAGACATTTAACTGGCTTTATTTACAATATTAAATCACTGAAGGGAAAGTTAAATACAGGAAGAAAAATTTATGTACAAAGCATCCAAAGGCATGCCTGCAACAGAAAACCTCTGCTTTTGTTTCAGGCCCAGCTGCCTGTAAGTTTTTGAAGGAGGAATGACTCTTATGCCTCTGAAAACTTGTACATGTCAATACTTTACTTTCACAGATGCAAAAAATTGTCAGTAGAACATTCACCATCACCCACACGTTAACTCCTCACCTTGAATAATAAAGTTCACAAACATCATTTCATCTTTTTCGTGCTAAGTTGCCTGAATAAAACAGGAGCACATCACATTCCTTTGATTTGTAGCTTGTATATTTTGTAAACAGCTTTGCCACAAACAATCTGACAACATTTAGGTAATGGGACATTCTTTTCAAAGTCCCCACACTTACAGTTCTCGTTATTATTTACACGTATCAGCACTGAAATATTGCAATTAGTGGGATGAAGTTTGGATGAATGCATCCAGAGGAACAATCAAGGCTGATTGTCTCAGAAGATGCAGAAGCTATTAGTGATCCCATGAAGTATTAGGAATGTTGATCCTGCTTCACTAAACAGCTTGGCATTTCCAGCTCTTGATTTTACTGACAAGGCTATCAGAAATGGCACATTTGTCACATATAATTGAAAAATGGCTATCTGCCTTCTCCGAACTTCCTTTCATTTAGGTTAGCTGTGAGATATGCAAAGCATATTTATGCTTGGCACATTGGAACGTTCAATTCAATTTTCTAACGTCTGCCACTAGCTTGGAGGAAAATAACACCCGGGTTCTTTATGTACCCTGGGGACCGTCGAGGAAAAACAACAGTCCCAGAAACCACTTGTGCTGCTGTGTTTTCAGGGCACTGAGGTTAAGAAGATTCTGTACCAAAAAAAAAAAACCCAACCCAATTACAAATACACTTTGAGACAGTCAGCTCCTGTAAGTGCTTTAAAAGACAGCTGCATGAATTTTCAGAGGCAGATGTATGCAGATACTTTGCATGCTCGTCCTGTATTTACCTCAGGTGTGCGTAGTGGCCACACAGTTCGGCTGTTTGGAAAAATTAGCTTCTGATGTGCTGCATCAGATGGGTGCATGCAAACACAGCCATCCATAAGGGATGTTCAAATTGTGAGACTCTCATCCCTGGAATCAGCATGGCTCCAAACCCCAATCCCAAGCAGGCACAAGATACTTGCAAGAAGGACCAGTTTTATTTCCATCACTCATCACTTTACCCTACCCATTAGTGGGACTGGTTGGAAATTCAGGACAAAAATGAAAGAGGACTGGAGCCCCATGAAAATAACCACACTTGTGATCCAAGTGCCACGCTGATTCATCAGCTCGAACAGTTGCTCGATTTGTGGTTTGGCTTGGGTTTTTTTTACGACATGCTCTTGAAGGTAACTTTGACTTGGTTGTGATAGAGCCCTATGGCACTGAGCCACAGATCCCAGGCATTGCTCTTCATCCCTTCAGAAGGGCTCTCAATGCACCAGGTGGAGATGAGATTTCTGTCTCTGAGCAGAGCATCTTCCCTAAACAATCAGGCAGAGGAGTCAGCATCCGTTGTTGTGCTTGAGAGATGGTGATTCACTGCAGAGGGAAGGCAGGAGATGTTGCCAGTTCAGCATTGCAGGCTCGTCACAGGACATGGGAAGGAAGGAAAAAATGAGATGAAAAGGGCTTAAATAAAACAACTTTCCTGTGTGTGGAGATGAATTTATCCCCTCTGCCCTTATCTGGCATCATCATATGTACCCAACCAAGACTTATTGCCATCCCTGCCACCACAATAGTGTGAGGCAGGACATGAAGGGACCAAAGCAGTTTCAGCAGGTCACCAGTGAGCAGTGTTGGTAAAGAGGCAGCTGCATGTGTCCTTGTGCTCTGAGGGGCCTTGGGAACACGTGGCTGTCCTTACCTTTGGTCCTCACCTCCTTGTCTCTCCCCTTCCAGTTCGTGCCTTGATGGTGGTTAGCAGCTAGGAAATAACGCTGCAGCGTGACAGAAATTGGTTGTTCTGACAAACCCCTTAAAACGAGGATATTGAGCAGAAAACATTCTGCTGCTTTTTGGAAACCTTTTTCCAGCTGCCAGGACAATTTGTTGATGCAGTTGGCAGTCTTTGAGGATGAGAAATTTAAGAAAACAGCTGCTTCTTACTGGTGTAAGTGACAGCAAATCTCCATGGATTAAAACAGCACAGTAGTTAGGCTCACTAGCAGGGCAAACTCATCAAGTACCAGGATTTGGGGGTTATTTTTTTTTCTCTGAGTCATTCTGCTTTAATGAATTTCATGCCATGACACCATCTCAGACACACCTGTCTCCCTTTCTACTACTTTACCTCATTTCTTGCTGTGCACCCTCGTTGCTGCATGCATTCAGAAACATTCATGTACATGAATCTGAAGAGATCCCCAGGATGCACCTGGCCCATGAGGCACTCAGGTGGCCTGAAATTCTGACCCAGCTGTGGAGCCACCTCTACTGAGCCTTGAAGGATGTGTCTTCAGTACAGACCCATTATCTGCAAGTACTACCATGAAGATAGCCACAACACTGGCCTTTACAGAACTAGACAGCACTATGGACATCCAGATGGTATGACTGCAGGGTTGTCCTCTCAAATGCAACATGCATCTAACCCTTGGCTTTTCCACTGCACCCTTTTTTTCCCATATTGCATGGTACATATTGCAGCAGAACCAATCAAGGTATGAAAAAATGTAGCTAAGTGGAGTACAGATCTGATGATCTGCATCATCAGAAGATGAGATATCTTTAAAAAAAAAATCCTGCTTTTAAGGTTTTCTAGAACTCACAGTAGTCTTTTTCTGGTTATTATGCTGTTGCAAAAATGATGTGAAATAGCTTGTTGCTTCACTGTGATGTTAAATAGGATCCTGTCTGTACCCCAGAGCATCCTGAGTGGAGACAGAAAAAAGCAGCACAAATGGAAATGTGACTTTCCAACCTAGCAGTTAGCATATTCATATAAGCAGGGAGAGGATTGCTCAGTTTTGCTCCCAAAACAGTCTCTGTAGTTTACACAAGTATTGAATAAATGCAAAAGCCATTTCTGGAGCCTGGGTCACACCACTGTCAAGAGAGTGAAACATCACAGTCCCTCTTGGGCTTCCTTCCATAAAGCTGGGACTCTTCTGGCACAGTTGGACCCACGCATCTTCTTCCACTGCTATCTTCACAGCTACCCCTCAAAGAGAAGGTGATAAAAGAGAAGTTAGTATAAAAGAAGTAATGATGGTCAGGGGTGCTTCCTAGGATGTAGCAAAATGTGGCTGAAGATATAGTAAAATGTAGCTAAATTTATAGTAAAATATAGCTAAAAAGAATTTTGGTTTCTCTTTTCTCCTTGAATGCTTTCAGGTAGTTTAAAGTGGTGCGTTTGAGGGAACTACAGATTGTACAGTAGGTTAGTGGTGAGGGAGGATAACTTGGAAACAGAAGTAATAAAGTGGGGAAAGGGATCCTTAAACAGAGAAGAGGTTGGAGATTATAAACAAACAACATAGCAACACACAGGACTAGCTGGGGGGTGGGAAGAAAGTGTCTGCCCTTGAAGTCATCTCTGCTGCTTCAAAAATGGGCCACATGGGAGCACTACTTCTGGGTTCCTGAGTCTAGGGATTTCCTCTCTTCCCTTAGTATAATCAGCCACCATACCTGTCACATTGATATCTCCAGCCCACCCGACTCCTTTCACAACACTATCTTCTTTCTGTGAAAGACAAAACTGCTTACAGATGGTGCTTTTGGTTTAAAAAGCCATTAAGACTCTCTTTTTTACCCTACACACTGCCAGCAACTGAGCTAGCCTAATTCTATTATAATGTTACTATCTTAGTCTACGTCATCAAAAAGTATAAGTTGGTCCCTTTGGAATGCACCCAATGGCATCTTAAAGAAGAAAGAAAGATTATTTTTTTCCCCTCTGATCACAAGTCCTATCTGTTAGGTTTATCTTCTGTACTTTTAGGTTTATCTTCTGTACTTCTGCATGCTCTCCTTCAAGTGCAGCAATGAAGCAGAATCTGCGTGTTCTTCCCTTCCTTCAGCACCGAGATCTGCTTGCCAGGCCCAACGCTACACAAGAGATGGGAGATGTATCTTCCCTCAAGAGACCCAGCCTCCCATTTCCTGAAGGAGAGCTCTCCCTTTTGCAGGGAAGGAGGACAAAGGTGTCATTTCCAACAACGTGGGAGGGTAACAGCCTGAGCAGGCCACAGTAACCTCCCATAATTGTGTCAGCCACCTGACACTGACTTCTCACACCAGTATGGGAAAGCTCTTGCAGGTTATAAAGAAAATTGTTTGCCTGGACCACAGGCTTCTGCTGTATGAAGGTAACCCACTGGGCCTCTGCAAACCTTGATGCCACCAGAAATGTCTCGTTTGTGTGCAGAACTGACTTAATGGCTTCAGCTGTTTTAATGATCCCTCAGGAAAGGAGAGGCTTTAGCTGATAAATGTTGGACAAAAGACTTTGAAGGTATTGAAGAGGAAGAAAGTAGCAGGGGTTGCTCTTTACTGGTCCTATCTCCAGTGAGAGAAATATGTCTTTTATCAAAAACACTCGGTAAAGTCTTTGTTACAGAAATTATGAGAACACACGAGTTTCTACTTGACATTTTACACCTAGAAATGTAAATATTTGCATTAAAGTGCATGTAACATATGATCTAACTCAATAAAATCAAAACTATTGTTCATAAAAGAATAAACAACTGCTCACTCATGGTTCCCCACTCTGGAGAGGCCATGGCTGCAGATTGTTTCCCTGATGTCTGTTTCATATTTTAAAAGGGATGATCTTCAACCTAGAAGCAGATATTCTGAGTGCAGAGACAAGATCCTCTCAAAAGCTGAGGCTGAACTTTCATGTCTTTGGCTGCCAAACTTACGAAAAGTCTCTTTCTGCTTCGTACCTCCAGGTGAAAAGTTGAAGAGCTTTTGTGCTCTGAAAGAGGAAAAGGTTTCCTACTAAAAAGCAAGGAAAAATATAAGGTGTGAATCATACAAATGAAGTATGTTGTATGAATTAGCAGTACTGCTGTCAAACCAAGGCCACAGAGGTAGCATGTGTTACGGCCATTTATCTGTGTCACAGCTGAGGTGGGAACTGGTTTCCAAATACAAGAGCACTCTTCAGTCCCTCTCCTAAACTGCTTCTTCCCCACTCTCCTTTCAAAAGACATAGATACATGAAAAGCAGGTGTGTTATCTGGGGCAAGAGTGTTATCTGGAGGTGTGGGATGGAAGAGATACAGCCAGGAATAAGAGAACTGTAAGTTTGCAAGACATTGATCTCATTTTTTTCTTTCCTTTGGGTTATTTTTTTTTTTAATGAAAAATTACCTACCTACCTTTCCTGCTTTTAAAGATGTATTGATTTGTGTGGAGAGAGAACTTCTAAACTTACAGATGTACCCAGAGAAAGGGCCCTTATACCCACCTCATGAAGAAACTGTATTACAACAGTCTAGCATCTCACCACCATGACACTGGACCTCCCAGGGATGGACAAGCTCAAATCTCCACCGAACATTTTGTTCAGCACAGGGAGTGCTGATGTGTGATCCCAGAGCCCACACCTACCTTACCAAGTCCTTCAGACATTCATCTCATAACCTGTTTAACCTAACACTTGGGACCAGGCACAAAGCTTCGAGTGACTCCTGTAGAAGCCCTCGAGTTGATGCATGTTATGGATATAGCTCTCGGGCCACCACCTCCACAGCTGCCTGCCAGGGAAGAAGCAGCACAGATTACAAACAAAAACCATGTTCTGGCACAAGAACATTCTCTTCCTTTCTCCTCAAAGAAATAACGTCATTCGAAAATGAACAAGGATTCCTTCAGGACACACGTAGCAGCTCCCAGAAAGCACAGCAGCATCTCTCATCAGTTATTTGAGCTCCCAAATGGTTGCTCTCCACAAAAGTATCAGGCAGTTCAGACACAAGTGCTTCTTTCAAACCAGATATTCACTGCCAGACCTGAACGACTGGTTTCTGCTTTACTCATGTCTGCCAAGACCTCATTCAGTAATCATGAGAAGAATCTCCCAGTACCTGGGGGGAGGAATATTTTCTTATGTTTGTTTAGGGGACAGGGACGTTGGAGGCAAAACTGGTTCTTTATATGAAAGATTATGCACACAGTCTATCAATCTTCTGCAGAAGCTGTTCAATTTTGGGCTGAGGTTTTCCCAGTCACTGATTTTAGTCTGTCTTTACTAACAGTGATTTGATGTGATCAGTCTCTGTCATGTGTCTGGACAGGCTGACTCAGCTTCCTTAGTGGAAATAAGCAGTTTAAGAAAGGAGGGAAGGGAGACCATCTACTCTGTCTCTGTCTGTGCATCTGAAGATGTAGAACAGACTCTGCAATTGTTTGCTGATGCCAGTTTCTGATGCTGTGGCACATTTTTCAGGTGGGCTGATTACAAATTCAGTAGCCAGGTTCCATTTCTTAGCATCAGAAGTAATTTCTTTTTGCCATTACCCTCGCAGGGTTTACTCTCACTTTTAGCTACTGTTGACCACCATCAGAAAACCAGATGGAAGATGAAAAGGATTTTCATTTAAATCCACAAGAGTATTTGTTACATTGAGGCAGAAAAAATAAATCAAGAACAACTAATGACTATACCTCTACATCTTTTTTTTCCACACAGAGCTTTTATTTATCCAGGGATATTTGCAAATACCAAAGAGAGATTTGAATTTCACTTTTCAAGCCTGCCCATCAGCTACTAGTCCCAAGCAACTATCAGTCCCCACACCTGTGGTTTTCAGTGCAGGCTTTGAGGAGGCTGAGCTGGAGTGTTCTGCTCTCTCTGCTTTCATCCCAGGTTTGGTGATTATGCTTTTGATAGGAAAGTACCTGATGCATCTGAGCAGCTGCCTTTGCTCATCCCTTCACCTCTGGTAGCTTCAACATCATTTGGGTTCCTGAGTCCATATTTCCAATTTATCTTAGTTTCCAGAGCAACCAAGTCTCACTCTTAGTGCTTCTTCTCAGCTGATTTGGTTATACCTCTGCTTCCTGAATATTTGGATTTCTCTGCAATGCTAAAGACTGGTATCACAGGTTTGGAGGAAAAAATCCCAGTGCCTGAATCCTTTTTTTTTTTTTTTCCCCTTTATTTTTTTTTAATTGACATTACATATGTGGCTTTTCTTCCTTCAATGTTTGCCACATTTAATGGTGTGTTGATGGACTGGCATTGCACTTTTCCCACTAGATTTCCCCTTTAGGGCCCCCCTGATCTTACAGCACTCTCCAGTGGAGCAACCTCTTTTATTGATATTTGGGGATTATATCAGTAAAAAGATCCCATTAGTGGAAGTGGCATTGTACATATCTTTTCGTTTTCTGACACCAGTGTTCCTGTTGCTGTTGTTCTCTGTTCTTGTGCCTGTAAAAGCCTCACAGGATCTTTTCTAAAATGTTAATTTTCTATCTATCCAGTCCTCCCACACCTCTTGCTGGGAAGCCAATGGCATTGGGTAACTGTTCCCCTGCTCCATGTACACGCCTGTCCCTCCCTTCCTTTGGTCTCTGCACTGGTTTCTTCGTGCATTTGGCAGAACAGCCAAAGCCATCAGATGCCCAAAGTTACCTGCTCAACACAGGGAGGTGGGGGACCCCAGGGGTGATGTGGTGTGTCCCCAGAACGCATGGCATGCAGTGCATCCAGCATTAGGGACTCGCTCAGCTGCAGGAAAACACAAGATCAGCTTGCTCAGAGGTGATGCAGCACAAATTTATGTTCCTCCTCTGAGCACTCATACATGCATTTCATTAAAGCTCAGACTGTGGACTCTAAACCAGTTTTCAACTCAAAACTCTTTTCATTGCTTAACATGTTCAGCTCTCAGTGTCCACACAGATCAGTTGTGAAATGGTGAGAAAAAGATGGCCAGAGTCTGTAAAACTTCAGTATTACAAAAAGTCAGCATAAAGCCAGATTGCTTCAGAATAATTTTCCTTCAGCCTTAGAGAATTGCAAGTCTGTCAAGAAAAAAATGTTCATTTTCTTTTTTTCTACCCTAAATTCATTCTTTCCCAAACAGCTAAAGTTCAAACATTTTCAGTGGAGTCCAAAACTCTCCCCTCTCCTTTCCTCCCCGAGTCCTTTAAAAAAATCTGCACCTTTAAAAATCAAATGACAAGTGCGTGGATTCCAGGGACACTACTTGCCCTATGTGCCCCTGCCCCTCTTTCAGCTCCCAACGAGGCAGTGACCCTCCTCATACTCCTCTGAAGTTATTTTCTCCCACATTTGCTCTGTTCCCAGCAGCAGATACATCTGCAGATCTTCTCTTTCATTTTTTTCCAATCTAGTCTTTCCGTACAGTAGCAACCTCACTTATAGGCAGAGAAAAATTAACTCAGGGTAATTAGATGAGTTGCAAAGGACTGTCACCCCAAGCTGGGGGCTGCTGCCACACCAGCATCCCCCATACCCCGTTACACCATCCGGACTGTGCTCACTGGTCCCTGCATGGAGCTCCTTGTGTCCTTGCCTGTACCTCAGCAGAGCCCTGCAGGGTGCTACAGAAGGTGGGTCCTATGAGTAAAGGTAGGTGAAATAGTGAATTAATTTCTGAACATCTGTTATCTGATGTATAATAAATACATTTCAGTATATAATAAGAATGAAATTAAGAAGTCAGTAATTTTTGTCTTACTTTCCCTGATTTTTTTTTAATGTTGTTTTTTGGTTTTGTTGTTTGTTTGGGTTTTTTACAGGTGAGATGAGCCTAATCATTCCTTTTACAAGGTGTTTACGAAGTTACACATCTTCCTCTCAAAAGTAAGTCATAATGCTGATGCCACACACTCTGTTACATCTAGCACCTTTCTTTTTTTTTCTTAAAAAAAAAAAAAAAAAGTGGTAGATTTCTGCCCTAAAGACATCCCATTACCTTTTGCAAAGGGCTTGGTACATCACCCACCACCAAGCAGTGCCTGCCACCTGCTGTCAGTTAATCATGTTAATCCTGTAAATCTTGTTAGTTGATTTCTAGGAAGAAATTCTTTCCTGTGAGGGTGGTGAGACACTGGCCCAGGTTGCCGAGAGAAGCTGTGGCTGCTCCTCCCTGGAAGTGTTCAAGGCCAGGCTGGATGAGGCTTTGAGCAACCTGGTCTGGTGGCAGGTGTCCCTACTGATGGCAGGGGGGTTGGCGCTGGATGATCTGTAGGGTCCCTCCCAACCCACACCTGTCCGTGATTCTGTAAATCTCATTATTAAAGGTGGGGTCTCTCCCAGCCCGCTCTCTCGCGGGTGTTTTTGCGGGTTTTGGGCGGGTGGCTGTTCCGCTGGGGCGCTCCGGGCTGTGTCCGCAGCAGGGCAGACCTCGGTGACAGCAGGGGGCGGGGCCGCTCAATAAACCCTCCCCGGTGCCTGTAGCCCCGCCCCGCCGCTACGGATCGGGAGGAACCGGGCGGGGATGAAGCCGCCTCCTCCCGCCTCCCCGCTGCCGCTCCGGGGCTCGGAACCTGACGGCGCCGTTGGAAACGCCTCTGCTCCCAGGTGAGCTCCCGCATCCCGGCCACGGCAGGGAAAGCCCGACTGCCTGAGCGGAATTTTGGCACTGGAGATGGTCCCGTTCCCTTCCACAAGCAGAAATACCGAGCCCTCGCTGCAGCATCCGTCTTGGGGCGGTTTGCTGCCAGGATGGGCTGGGCAGCAGAGATCACCTTAGTGAAAGTCTTCAGGTGTTCGTTACATCTCTCTAAAATTCCTGCCGTGCACCTCCCCGGAGAGCACAGCCCGCCTCTCCGTTAGCCAGACTTTATTTCCAGCCTGTAAGTTACTGCCATGCTGCCTTCTCTTTCTGTTAGTTACCTCGTTGTGGCTAAGTTTTAAAAGCTTCTAACTTTTTTTTTTTCCCCCCCAAACAAGAATTTTCAACAGCAAATTTTCCTTCAACACTTTTTACCTTTAAACTTCTTTTCAACAGAAGAAATTTGGGAAGGGAAACAAAACAAGAATCTTGTTTTGCATTTTCTTATGCATCTTCATTTTAGGAGATGATTATGCAGGGAATTTGGGGAAAAGTTTAGGGAAATAAGGGTAAGAGGGGAGGGCGCTATCCTGGCCATTTCCACACTTCAGTATTGATGGAGAGACAATAATTCCCTATTTATTAGACATTTACACATTGTTTACTTCAAGGACACAGAAATTCATATTTATCATATATATCAGTTCTTATTGTTCTTACTTCCTGACTAGATGGCTGAAAAGAGAAATTAAGCTGTGATGAGTAATGTGTGTTATTGATAGCACAGAAAAAGAACAAACTTCCCAGAGAGAACCTAAACCATGACAGGCCTATGATGTGTAAAGGTAACTAATTATTCCTGGTAGAGATGTTGCTTTAGCTGTGATAAAGGTCTGAGGATACAGAGAAAGGCAAGGCTGGCAGGGAGAGGTCATATGCTTTACTAGATTAACTCTTGCAACTGGACAACTTTTTGGGCTCATGGGTACTTTGACTCCCTACAGAGTGTCTATAAGCATTTATTTCCTTTATTTTTGCTGTGGGTGGTGTCAGGTATGGACCACATCCTTTGGAAAGGAGTTTGCTTTCTGTGCCGTTAGTGCTGCAGCATTACAGCTGCTGGCGGTGCAACTTGCACCGAGTCCCACTGCAGCAGAAAGTGGGAGCTCCTGGGTTACTCCATCTTACAGTGTTGTAGCTCAGAAACAGTTTTCTGGGCTTAAATTCATGGGCTGCCCTTTACCTGTCAAAGTGAGATTTTAAGCTGCTGGTTGTCCTTACTCAAAACATGCATAGGAGCAAGAGCCAGCAACTGCAGTCTGACTAAGAGGGTGGATATTCATCCAACTTCCCGTGAGAGGTTATGCAAACCAATGTGCTGACCATGCTTTGAGGTGTCATTGCTTGACATCTTCTTCCACTTTCTTTAACCACTTTCCCATTCTTCTACATGTGGATTCCAAGGAACAGCAGGTAATTGTTTTGCTTCTGTCCTGGCACCTACTGGTGAGACCTCAGCAGCACATGGACAAAATGAGAATGATCTCATAAGGGAAATACTTGCAAGGCTTCAAACTAGTACTTCTCTCTTTCTCTCACCACCAGCTTACCTCTCCATGTTACAAACCCAGATATACCTCAGAAAGTCTGAGTTTTCTTGTAGAAGCTCAGAAGTCTATGTCATTTTTTCAATCATCAGCTTTTTCAAATGTAGATGCTGTAATGTTTAGACACACCACAGAATTAGTAGCAAAGGGCTCAAGATGTGCAGCACAGCCCCTTGCAGTTATGGGCAAGAAACCCTGTAATACCTTTCCCAGAGTATCACATTATAGCTTCACAGTAGCTGGCAGCAGAGAGCAAAGTTAGGTATCTCCCAGTTCCTGGTCTAGGTATAGCTATGGATCACAGATATCTTGTCCTCATGCCAGCATTGCTCTTTGGCTTAGATGGCTCTTTCCCTTTTTCCTTCCTTTGTGTTGCAGACAGCAATCATGCTCTCCACCTTCTCCTCCCTAAAGCAGCCAAATCCTTCCATCCCCCTCCATACCTGTAAAACAAGTATCATTGTTTTCTCTGAGGCAGTGGACACAAATGGTATTTTGTCTCCATCATTCCTAAGATTCTGGGTTGTAGAGCCAGAAGGTCTTATCAAAGGTACACCTGCAGGTGATTCAAGGACAGTGCTTCCTGACCAGAGACAGTTAATCATCAACAGTATCCAGATGGTTTGTGACTGGGCCTGGTGGTGATGAATATACTTGGGGAATTTCCAGGTTTTGTTCATGATTCATTCAGCTTTGACTTCCCCAGCTGAAAAGGGAAGATCTCACAAAACATAGTAATAATTTGTATTGGAGGGCACTTCACACACAGCTTTATACCGATTGAACTGGAGATTTTGAGATTACTCCTTCACAGGGATGTCATGGTGTTGCATCACGAGATTGGAGCTGTATCAGTTTTCCTCTTCTGTTCTGTACAAGCACAAGCTCACAGGAACCTTTTATAAGATTTGTTTTATCTGTCTCCACAACTGTTTACTGCTGCAGTGTGAGAGGGCTTCACTTCCCTTCCAGTCTGCCACTCTACTTGTACCCCTGCTTTAATAATGACAGTAATGCAAACTGCCACCCTCCTTTTATTCCAAAGGCAGCTGACTTTTTACAACCTGACACCAGGTTTACGTCTTGGAATACAGCTGCTGTCATTATCATGAGTGATAAGAGATGCAGCAGAGCATCCTTTTGACACCAGGAACACAAGCATTTACTGTTGGCACTTCAGTGATAATGAGATGCACCTTATCAGTATGTTCTGTGAGCATCTGCAATATCCTTAAGACGTTGGTCCCACTTCAGCTAACCTTCAGGTCCCACTGTGCCTGAGTGCCAGGAGTGTGCTGTAGTCAGAGGATATGGTGGCAGTTTCAAGGTCAAATCATGCATATTGCTCATGATCACTGTGCTTGATAAATTCTGGAGAGATTTGATGTAAGAGGTTGGGTTTTGTTCTCCTTATGGACCAGAAACTTACATGATGTTGCTTATTGTGAATGTGCTCAGCTACATGAAGGTTGCAGCACAGCTGGCACAACACATAGTTAGCACAGGCTGGTACCCCCCTGTGCTTTCTTCTCTTGGTGCCATCACCACACACACACTCCCTCCCTTCACTGCAGGCTGATGTCGCTTGAGACGCCTCAGCTGACATTGCTTCCTCTGCCACCTGCATCCTTTGCTCCTCCAGTCCCACTCACCCTGTCTAACAGTCTCTGTGGCTTGCCCTGTGCTGTCACAGGCAAAGGGGAGACAGATTTCTCCAGTGTGCCATTCCCCTCCCTTTGCCAATGACTCATCCTTGCTGTGATTCCTTCAAGAAGCAAGTTAATACCATCAATTTAAAAAACAGAAAACAAAACACTCAGACCTTCCAGCTTCTCAGCTGCTTCCTTTTTATTTTGATCTGCAGGCTCTCCAAGGCATCTCATTTTGTGTGCTGAACCGCATCGAGCACTGATGCCTCTTTCCCAATGACAGAAACACTCTGTTCTACTGGCCAGCACTGCCTGTGTGCATGGGGACATAGAATACTCTGCAGGACACTTTATCCATGTCCCTAGAGCCTCCAGGGAAGGAGCCTCAGACAGGTGTGCTAGCGTAGCAGTGCCAAAATGTTGTCAGTCATCACTGTGCCATGGCCTGGGCAAAAGTCCACCTCTCAGCTCCTCAGTGCTCCCCAACTCAACAGCAGAGGCAGGAAACAAGGAGGGCAGAGGAGCTACCCACCTTGGGTGACCAGTGCAGCCCACTGATATTTTTTTGAGCTGTTTCATTGTTTATGTCTATTCTCCTCTGGGTGTGGTGTGGGAAGGCAAAAGTGGAGGGAGCCTAGAACAGAAACGCTCCTGCTTTTCCAGAAGAATGATAGTGGCTCCATCATGCACTGTTCTTGTATCATAGCCTTCCCAAAAATATCACTATAGAAGAGAGTTTGCAATTTGAAAGTGCCATCTCCCCCAGTTCAGTGCACACTCAGACCTCAGAGATACAAGGTGGCAGAGATCTTCCAAAACCAGCACTTGCCAAGGTCCAGGCAGGGCAGTGACAGAGCCCATGGCTTGTGGCTTTGCTTCATGTGGTCATGATCCACCCAAGGGTGCCTCAGCGATGCTTTTTGTATGTTCTCAAGTAGTGGTCTACCAAATGTCTAGGAAAGGCCATTTTCACCTCCAGCCCAATGATCTAATCCAATATTTTTCTTCTTGAAAATAAAGCAGGTTTATGTTGATAGTTTTTGGCCACATGCAGTTTGTAGAACACAGGAAACAATAGAAAACTTCTTTTAACTACCATATCTGTTTTATTCCATACCCTTCTGACTACAACAGAGAATATATCTTCTTGTCATCACGTTCATTTCATTTTCACTAGACTTGTGTAAACTTCAACTTCTATGATCCACAGTTCAATTTATTTTCAGTTTCAGAGACAGTGGGAAAAAGAAGGAAGAGCATCTGAAAAATGTCTGAAGAACGTCCCTCACTTTATTACTGTTTGTGGTATCCTGCCCTCACTTGAGCCACCAGATGAACCAATAGCTCTCCTTTACAATTCTCTATTCAGAAAATAGAGGTTATATAACACTGAAAGGGTCTCCTGGAGGAGAAGGCTTATGATTGGAGTTTTATCCTGTGGCTCAGTGCAGACCAGTTGTTTTAATTCCCAAATACCTAAAGGCAGCAAAAGAAGCAAGCCCATGCTGTCACAGTGCCTTGGCATATGATGGGACACACCAAATGACAGGCTGACATATACCATTATACATACAGATGACCAGTTATATGGCTTCCAGTTTCACTCTGGATTTTGCATGAGTTCTCGATACTTTGAAGCCCTCAGTAGTTGCTGCATCTCCATGGGACCTCCACCTTCAGCAGTCCTAGTCTGAAGAGCAGCTGGTCCAGTCTTACCACCCAAGTTCAGTGCTTCCGTTGCCTCTCTTGTGATAGCTTCACACCCACATTGCAAAGCCGCATCTGCAGTATTTGCATGATGCCAAACAACTGCCCATGAATCATCCACGTGAGACTCCTTCCCTTGCCACCCCTCCCTTCACTTTCCTGTTGTTGGCTTCTGTCCTGAAATAACTTGCTATCACAGAATGCCTTTAAGGCTGTGGTGGTCACTATTTTTCACCTTTTCCTTTCTAGAGCTGGTCTGCTTCATTTGGCATCCTTTGTGACTTGGAATGGCAGCCAACTCAATAATAGAAGAGTTTTATCATATTATAAATAGTTAAAAAAAAATTGTTTTAAAAAGGTCTAATTTTAAGTCCAATATTTCATTATCACTGCTTCTCCTTGGAAGAGAAATAAAGCTTGCAGACTGGTTCTTCTCTTGCTGCAGAGGATTTGATTGTCTCCTAGCCTATATGTGATGTAGTCACTTCTCCCTGTGCAGCCCGAAAAGAAAATGTGTGCTATGCAGTGCTTGTGAATGGTATAGTATCATAACTGTAAAATCTGTAGGAAGAACAGCTTTATTTCTGCATGGTGTTAGTCTTTAACACACAAAACAAACCCCAAAAAACCAAAAAACTATTGAGAGTTAGTGCATCACCATTTTCTTTACACCAAGTTTATGCTTTTATATTAAAACTACATCTGAATTAATAACTGTGAGGTCAAACTAAGGGTTTGAGTTTTCACACAGAAATGCAAAAGTGATGACTCTGAAAAGAGCAGTTCTACACCTGAACAGAGCCCGTAGCATTAAGTCAGCACTGCTCCTGCTGAGAGCTCTTGGGACTGAGCTCAGCTGAGGTGAAGAAATGTGTTGGGGGGCACCAGCGTGGTAGCAGATGAGCATACGGATGCTGTAAGAGCAGCCAGGCACAGTGCTGTGGATTTGCCATGAGTATATCCATGGAGATCCTGATCCTCGGGGAAGGTTGGTGAGCACTAGAGCGCAGCCCTGCAAGATCCACCAGCAGCTGCTCCTGGCCATGCCCCAGCATCCCCACAGGACACAGGGCTGAAGACAGTGCCTGGTTGTGTTCATGGACCTGGCCAGGGCAGGTCCCACCACTAGGGATGGGAAGGTATAATTCCAATTGGTTCCCAAGGCAGTAAGGTACCAGCATAAATACAGTGATAATCATCTTTGTCCTCATGGGGATGAGGCAAAGACTGGTGTTGGTGTCATGAAGGCTCTCATACACTGGTTAAAAGATACATGCAACACGATAAGGACTATATGTAGATTGTATGTAAATCTATCTATTTTTTTTTTTTTAGATTAACTAATGAAAATGGGGTAAAAATTGGCAAGCATCAGGCGTGCAAGCACATCTTCCTTCTCCATAAACCCACAAACTTGCTCTTTCTGACAATTTTAGACCAACCCTGCTACAATCCTACCACCGATCTATACAGAAATTAATTTGGATCAGTGTGGTATTCTGTGGCTGAGTACAACTTAAGTTTCAAATAATGTATGGCAGTGAGGGTTGAGTTGTGGTTTAAGCACTGTGGAGATGCAGGTTTATTTCCTTACAGCATCCTGAGTATGACAGGGTGTGCTGCCCAGTGGTGCAGCTTTCCAGCTCCTAAGAGAAAGATGCTTTTTGGCAGAGATGATGATGGAATATTGTAGTGATTTGACATTTTGTGAGTTTTTAAAATGTGTCCCCTGGATTTAATTCTCTATATTGATATCAAACCACAGACCTAGATAAGAAAGAGACTTGAAGTAAGAAAAACAAGGTAGAGTGTATCAGAAATGGAGACCAATTCACACAAGCTGTATAAGATTTAGAGGGAAAAGGTAAAAATACTGATCCTGTATTTCCTAGAATTTTGTGATGAACCTGTGAAGATTTTTAAGCGATAAAGGACTCACTGTCAAACTTCTGACACTTTGAAGATTTCTTTTCACGAAATGGCAAACTTTTTGTACAGTCTGCTTACGGTATCACAGTGAGGACACATTCAAGCAGAGGGAGATAGAAAAGTTGGTACTTTGACTTCAGAGTCTTTGTAAAGTTCGCAGGGATTCAAAGGATGCGGACATCAAGCAGTTCTCAGGCTGGAGTAGCCTTGGCCACCTGGAATATATCCTGTAAGAGGTGACATTTCTCTGCGTTACTTCGGTAATCCAACAAATGTGAATTCAACCCTGGGGAAATAGAACTGTGCAAAAATGTATTTATAGGCTTATAAAAATCATACTTTCCTAATATTCCATTGTTTCCCCAAAATAAATGTATTACTTTGGGTCTGAAATGGGCATGTGTTTGCTACATCCATTGTTACAATACATGTAGTCTACTGCCACTTCTACCTCCAAGCAGAAGATGCTGGACTCTTGAGGGCTCCCTACTGCAGCAACTCCAGTGAAATCAGAGTATTTATGTGAAGCAAAACCTGCATGGGTTTAGATGAGAATCAGAGCCATTAAAACAATTTTACCTTAGTATTATTCCTGCTCTTTACCTCACACATAGGCCCACAGTTCATCTTTTCATAGAGATGTGTTGACTGCAGTGGACCTACATCAATTTACACTAGCCAAGGATTGGAATATGTATTTAAAACTTCTTCAACCTTCCAGCAAAGCAATGCAAATCAAGATCATTCAATCACCCTGAAGAGTCTTAACGAAATGACTGCTGTCATCCTTGTTGCTTGTAGACAGACCTTGAGATCGACGAGGCCCTCTTGTTTAATGATAGCTCTCGCTTACTCTATCCTTCGGCAGTGGAGGTAGATCAGCAGCCTTCCCCGATGGGAATTGCTATGGGAATTTGTCAAAAAAAATGCTTGTTTAGAAAACCAATCAGGGTTTTTCAACAAAGCTGTTTTTCCTTGGAAAATGCTGATATTTTAGCACTGGTGACCCTCACTCAAAAGAAGAAAACCACTCCTGTCTCCACCACCTTTTTCCACCTCAACAACTTAAGCTTAGGAAGTTTGCAGGTTAAGACATTTTTTGGGAATGTCTTAACTAAGGTGAACATCTCTGCTCTGGGACACTAAGCAGCCTGCTCTTGGCCATTTGTGCGTGACTGAGTCTCGCTTTCTGATTTCTTGTGTATGAAATCATCAACGTCTATTTCATTCTGACATGGAGTGGAAACAGGGAGTGGAGAACAGAAAGGGAGAGGAGAGGTGTCTGGAGTGAAGCTAAGCAAAGGAAATATTATTTCCTTAAGTAGTTAAATGTTTGTCTGTCTTCTTTGTTTCCCAATATCTAAATCAGTAATTAAATGTTTATGTTAATTGGCAAGAAATTAAAATCTTAAAATTAAGTCCAGTCTGGTTTGCTCGCAACAATAATCGTGGGCAACAGTAAGTGATCTGCCTCTCTTTACCTTAACCCACACTTTTTCTCCCTCTCATTCTTCCTATTCTCTCCCCTTCCCACTGGGGAGGGTGAGCAAGTGGCTGGGTGTGTGTTTGGCTGCTGACTGGGGCCAACCCACCACATCCCCAAAACATTTGTGGCACAAGAAAATCATCTCCTGTCCTCTCTGACTAGTGGAGTAGCTGTGGGGATTGTGAAGCATTTGAAGAGGCTGCCATGAAGAAGCAGCCATGAAGTCTCAGCGTCAAGGTTTTTAAGGATCCGTGAGTGAACTATCTGCCAGGAATGACATTGTAACCTGGGTGAGGTAGGGGAATAAATGAAGTGATGCTATTTCCTATGACCACATGGCTTAGACCCCCGGGTTTCTAATACTCCAACGACCACAGATCTGATCATTCAAAAATGACAAACGAAAGAGATCTATGCTGAGGTTTATGAACACCTACAAATGGTTAGTTTTCTTTTTATCATGAACAAATGCTTTCAAAATTTGGTTTTCTATTAATGTCACTTTTATTTCATTATACCTTGTATAGGAAGAATTCAAGGGTGCTTTTTCAGAGTATTTAATAGCACTGGAACACAGTAATCCCACGGGAATATTGGTGCATATCTTCTCTCACTGCTCCATCAGCAGCAGTGCAGACACCATGTGTCTGAGTGCTTCCTGGAGTGCCAGCAGGAGTTAACCAGACTAGGACAATTTGGGCAGAAGTCTGAGGATGATATTGAGGAAAGGAAAACTACAACTTTTTTGTGGTTTTTTTGTTTGGTTAGTTTGGTTGGTTGGTTATTTTGATAATTCCTAGAGGTGTATGTTGGCCATCCAAGAGAAAAAGAATGGTAGTTGTTGTTCTTCCCTTGTTGGCCAGACAGAATATTCTGGGCTTTTCCTCCAAGCTGGTATGGATGAGGCAGTTTAGCTTCTAAAAGACTCTTACCAGTATGTGGCCTCCCAGCATAATCTGTTGCTCTTTATAGCTTGGACCACATTGTTGGAGTCAGGTCACTGGAGACCTAATGTGCTGTGGTCCTGATGTATAAGTGTGATGCAACTGTGTGATGCTAAAAACAGCTAATAACTATCTTGAAAGAATAACTTGTTGCCTTTTTGCAAATAAGCAGAACAAAAAAATCAATGCAAAATGAAAAAAAACAAAACAAAACAAACAAAAATAACCCCTACCTTTGAAATATTCCTGCCAGTAACAATTCTCAAAAATATCCACTGGAGGAGGTAGGAGGATAGCAAGTGTTCAGTAATTTTTTTTGTCTACCATATTTTTTATCACAATAATTCAGGTGAGTCTATCAATGGTGTATCTGCACAGAGAGCATCAGTCAGTCATTGGTAACTAATGCTGCTCCTCAGAGTCCTGAACACATGGGGACTTGCAACTGGAGAGCTGAGGACAGCTGTCACAGGTGAACCTGTCATCTTATTATTGAGAGCATTGCTCCATACTGTGTAAGTTCTTAAGCCACTCGGGTTTTGGTTTTGGGTTTGGGTTTGGTTTTCTTTGGATGGTGAAGTTCCCCACAAAAATAATTATCTTCAAATGTTCCCGCCTCCTTTAACAGCAATTACTGCTAATATATTTCCATAGCATAATATTGTAACATAAACTTAGCTTGTCTGCATGACGATGCAGGGTTTTGCAAGTGTTGCTGAAAGTGTTGCCTTGGGAATCCACATTAAGCTGTGAAAGGAAGATCCTACACTTTGTCTAAAATAAAGCGAAAGGGCTCCTGAGACTTTCCACCTTACCCTCCAGCCATGCCCAGTAAAAGCTGGATAAACCACAGCATGTAACTGAATTGGTCAAAAATGGGATTCCTGCTGCCAAGCAGGAACATTGGAGGCAGCACCTACATTTTTGACAAACAGGTCCCATGTATGAAGTAGAGAGAAAGTACTGGAGTCCAGCAAGTGCCATGCTGACCTGTCAGTTTAGGATGTTTGCAGACTAACAAAGCCCAGCACAGCTCTGGAAAAAAAAAAGAAATATATCTTTGATGGTATTTCAACTCACAAGTCAGAGTGTAGGTTGAGAGAGCTGAACTCTTCAGCCTGGAGAAGACTGAGGGGGTATCTTATCAATGTCTGTGAGTATCTGAAGTGTGGTGGCCAAATGGGTGGGGTCAGGCTCTTTTTGGTGGTGCCTGGTGACAGCATAAGGGGCAATGGGCAAAAACTGGAACGCTGAAAGTTCCAGACAAATTTAAGGAAAAATTTCTTTACTGTGAGGGTGTTGGAGCCCTGGGACAGGCTGCCCAGAGAGGGTGTGGAGTCTCCATCTCTGGAGATGTTCAAAACCCTCCTGGACACTTCCCTGTGCAACCTGCTGTAGGGAACCTGCCTTGGCAGGGTGGTTGGACTGGATGATCTTCTGAAGTCCCTTCCCACCCTTGCGATTCTGTGATTTTCTGTCTCCCACCCTGGCGGCCTCCCCACACCCTGTCCTGGCACTGCAGGGGCCCCCAGGGATGCGGGATGTGAACAAGCACATTCTGGCCACATCTGTCACTCTGCAGCGTGGGATGTGACTGCTGTGCACTCAGGGCCCTACCCCTGCAAGGGGGCTGGTGACAACCACAAACACGAGGGATGGCCGAGCCCCGCAGCCCAGCAGAGGGGCCAGGCTGGCCCCATGTGGCCCTGCCCTATTCAGGGATGGGTCTGGTGGAGCTCAATGTGATCCAGGCAGAGGGGTACCCTGGCTTTGTCCCTGGCTTCAAACGCACTGACAGGGAGGAAAACACCCTGTGTGTTTTCTCTTTCAAAGGAGTATTACCGCAAAAAGTGTGACACGAGACACGAAGGCCGGGGAGGACAGGGGAGCATGGTGTATGACTCTATTTCACCCATGAGATTAGAGAACTGCTGTTTTGCTTTTTTCTCCCTAAAGAACATTTTGCTTTTGCCCAGGTGCACTTGAAGGAAAGGGCCCGAAGCAGCAGCAAACCCAGGTATCAGCGCCAGACAGACTGCAAGGGATGGTAAACCCAATGTAAGTGAAGGGAGACCTCTTGCCCATATCACTGAGCTCTGTAACGCCCAGACATTAGGTCACCCTGGTCTCTCCTAAGAAAAACCATGTGTTCAAGGAAAACAGATTGTCTTGGCTGTCAGTTCCTGATTTAGCCCCTATTCAGTATTTCTATTTGAATTTGGCTACCCTAGCCAAACCCTGCTTGGATGATTGACATCTTTATAAGAGACTAGCAAATAGCAGATGACAAATGATTTACATCTCCTGCAGATTTCTGAAGCTTTGGATTCATAAACATTTTCATCACTGTGTCACAGCTATCTAAATGTTTCCAAACAAAGAGAAACAGAAGCTCCTGGGGAGTGAAGACCCCACTATTAGTTGGTTATTCTAGAAACTGGATTTTTGTTATGGAACCAGCTCCAACACTTGACCTGTTTTTACCCTTTGCTCCATCCCTTTCACTTCCATTGCCCACTTCTCGTTGTTTATCCTCCTACTTGCCCATGTGCTTTCACCCTTATGAGTTTTAATTCAAGTGTGCAGAGGTTTTTCATGTTATGTATTCAGGAAGCTTAAGGATACTGTTTTTGAAGAGCCTTGAATGTGAAAACAACCTGTGCATTTACAGGCTGTGACTTTCAGTGAAATGCAGGTACTTCACTTTCCATAGGACAGCCTCTTGTACCCATTCTCTCCTTCTAGTGCTTCACTGATGAACACGTGCTCACAGCAAAAAAAATTAATCTATTTACTTAGACACCAGGCTGCACAGGCATGATAATATTGCTCAGTATTTACAGACCCCCACCCAAGTCTCCCCACCACACAGCTCAATATTCCCGTTGCCAATTCCATTGCATGTCTACTGTAAAACATCTTTGGCCAAGTTTTGGACAAAGGAGTAGGCTTGGTGTGAGGCACAAAAGGTGCCAGCTGAGGTTGAGTCTCCTGAATATAAAGCCTTAAGCATGGTGCTGCAGCAGTAGTCATGACCTATTTCCATTTATACAGCAACCTCCCATAACCTTCCTTTTGGAAGTTCCTCGTTACTTAATTAACTGTAAGCCTCTCTTTTCATATTACCTTATCTCTCTGCTAATCTAATTCACTGCAACCTCCTCCAAACAAGGTGGTTGGCTTCATCATTCAAATTAATGAGTGAACTTTTAATCTCATTTTGTGGTCAAAATGGGGGTCAGAGGTGTCAGCATGGAAATTCTGAAGACCTGGTTTAATGCTATTGCAGCTCGTTGCTCAGCTGTAGAAAGCATCAGGGTATTTTATGAAGTGCCCCTAAGGTTTACCAGCCTTTTCTGCCCCAGGATTATGCCCTCACCAAGCTCCTGAGGTGCTGGTGCAGCCAAGACTGTGCTTCCAGTATAGATGCTAGGACTGAGTCTTTTCACTGGGTTTATTGTGGGGCCCTATGGTTATAGACACCAAAATCTGAGTAAAATCTCAGATTAACATCTAGAAGGAACCTCTTGCACTCTGCTGACTTCTTGGAAATACACTTCCACCCAAAGCAAACAAATGCCCCTTCAGACAGCTGCAAGGCTGTGTGTGAATGCCCTGCCTGGAAGCAGGCTGTGGGATGAAGAAGGGGTTGAAATCGTTGGCCATCATTTTATTCTGGTCGTGTAACTCTGAAATGCCTTCTCTCATGCTGCACTGGCTGTCACTGGGAACCACCTTCTCGCTCAAAAGCATGAGCCAAAGCTTGAAGAGGGTTGCTGCAAGAAAGGTAAAGTGTTCATCCCTCTACAAGTGACAGAAATCACCAGGGACCTTTGCTTCTGGAGCCTGATCTGCCCACCACTGTCATTTTAGAGTTTCCCTGTTCGAGGTGCAAGCGACCATCCTGATGCTGAGGAAATCTACATCCCAGCACATCAGTGAGTGCCACATTAGCAGCAATTTCTGCTCAGAGCTTCTCACTGTCTCCTCAATTAAAAATTGAGATCAGGATTGGCTAAAATAAGCTTTTCAAAAAGTCTCTTCTGTAGAGAGGAATGCCTGTCTTTTGGAGCTATTCTTTTCCATATGTACACACTGGGAGCAAGCAATGAGTTACAGACATGCATACGTGTATGTGCACATGTGTATATACATATACATGCAGCATGAAGAGATTTTGTTTTGAAACAGCAGTAAGGCACATTTGCCAACACATAAATTAAAGGCAAGGAGCTATATTAGGCAGGACAGCCAGAACAGGGACCTGCAGGGAAACACTGGTCTCTCATTTGGGTGAGAAAGAGTCTGCTGATTGCTGAAAGCAGCTTTCTCGCTCTTTCTCTTCCAACACAAAATTTTCTGTCTTTAAAGGCAAGCTGTTCCCCACAAGGATTTGCTAAAGGGGTAGAACTGCAAGGGAAGCATTCCTCCTGCAGCAATGCTGCTGGAGCCTAGTAACCTTCACCGACCTTAGGTGTCTTCATGCTCTCGCTCCGTATCTCCTCTTAGCTCATTCTGCAAGAGCTACTTAACCTAATTACAGAGAAGACACCTCAAGAGTGTGGCAGGCGAGGAAGTGGGGGAGGGTGGGCAATGCATACTTTCATCATGCATCCTCACACATGATTTGTACAGGATGAGAAAAATTCCTTCTTTTCTTAAAAAAAAGAACAAGCTCCACCTATGTGAGCAGGGGAGAGACAAGCAGGGAAAGCCGTGCCCTGCCGTGCAGCTGGGCTGTGCTTCCCAGCAGCTGCGCTCCCCCATCGCCCAGGGCTCCGGCACTGCTGCGTCCTACGCTGGGGACAAACTGTGTGACCCATGTAGGTCTGCCTCTGAAAGGGCTGCACCGTCCCCTGCTCTTCCTAGGTGGAGTCCAAAGGCAAGCCAGGAAAACAAGTATAGGCTCACTGTGAATTGCCTGCGTGGAGACCTTGGTGGCAATGGAATGGTTGAGCTGGAGGCAATGTGACAGCTGTGGAAAACAGTAAATGATCACAAGGAGAGGGAGCAGTTTTGTCTTTAATTCTTGTAACAGAAAAAACAAGGGGGCATCTGTGAAATGAGCCTGGCTGAGTTTTCTTTCCTGATTATTCTGAAGTTGCCTGTGGAACATCATGACAGGGGGAGATAGGATGAAATACAGTGTTTCAGTTGTACTTTTAAAAACTTGCTACATAAGAAAAGAAAAAAAAAATACATTAAAAAAGGCAAATCCTCTTTAGGTCTTATACATACCTGTAACTTTCAGTACTTGGAAAGTAACTTCTTCAAACAGCAAGTTAAACAGAAGGAAAAATCCTCCATAATAACTTTTTAACACTTTTTTCCCGAAATGCTTATTTTAGTCATTTGGGGGAAAATACCATGAATAGAGGGGCAGTAAGAGTCAGTATGACAACAGCACTATTCCTGACATTTCTTGATAGCAGATCATCGATGAATGGTACGAAACACGATCACTAAGGTCTAAGCCAGGCTGCTGGGCTGTTTTCTGACAAGGTGTTTATGTGTAATTTGCATTCCTGCCTTTTGCAGGAGAGGTGAACTACCTCAGCCATTGCTGCCTGCAGCTCTGAGGGTTACAGGAAGGGAAGAGGATGGTTTGTTCTGTGGAAAGATGAAGGGAATCCTCCCACAGGTTTCTTCCCAGTTCTTGTGTAAGAAGACCTGCAAGTAGTTTCTCACAGCAACACATGGAGCAGTTCAGCAGCAGAAATTGTGCAGCTTTGCCAGGTAGAGAGGAGCTGTGCAGCGCTCAATGGGAATAACAGTGCTGCCCTCCCACCCTTTTGTTGTGCCACCTTTGGTTGCTGGCATGGCAGGGAAGCCAGGCTTGCCCTTTGTCTGCACTCTAACTGGTATAGCAGGCTCTGGAGAGCGATGGGGACAGAATAAGGACACAACAGCTCTCCAGATTTGCTCACATTTTCACTTGGAGCCAAACCAAGCCTCCCAAGCATTTAGCTGTGAAATGGATGTTTTTCAGTATGGTTGTTTCCAGAACAAACACATCTTCTTTGCAGCTGCAGTGCTGGATGCCATCTCTCATGAACTGTTCTCTTGCCCTAGGCAGTCATGCCCGGCGAGCCCCACACGTGGTACACCCCTTCCCACTGAAACCTGGATGACACCACAACGTGCTGCACTGACAAAAGACTTCAGCTTCAATAAACCTACAAACTGTGACACATTTGCATTTCACCAAAAAAGTCCCAACTAGCTGTAACCCTGAACTGAGGTGTGACCTTCAGGCACTGTACAGTACAAGTAATAATAACAGCATGTCTGATTATTATATAGCAGAGAGTGGAAAGGACACCTAGAGTGTATGGGTGAGTAACATGAGTCCTGACCACACCAGAGAGTGCCTAACAAGGGGATTTGACTGCATTCTTGAAAAACTGCTAAATGATGCCTAGAGAAAGCTCTACAGTAATGCCCCTGGGACAGCATCTTTTCCACAGCATCTGCTTTTCAGACCTCCAAAGTGTGTAAATCACCAAATATGTAGAACAGGATTTTTGAAGCAAGCAGTAAGCAATGGGTTTGGGCAAGCATGAGTTTAATTCGATCTTAACTCTTACAAGCTGATTTGATCTGCAACACCCTATGGGTGTGAAAGCAGATCTGGGAGGATCCCAAGGTCTTGGCACAGCACTTTTGTCACTGCTATCAGCAGCCCCAAGGACTCGGGGACATCTCTGCAAGGAGGGAGGTCAGGAAGAGAAGTGGACTCTGAAATGTCCTATAAGTAAGAGAAAGACTCAAATGAAAGGAAAAGACTGTCTCTTCCTTAGTTTGTCAGTGTAAATGATACAGAATCACTCCTCCACTGCTGAGGGAAATAGCACCAATTATGTAAGATTTGCTATTGATAAATACATTCCACCATCCACACTCCTCGAGACTCGCTCCTTCAGAGAGGCAGAAAATGTAGAGATCCATTCATACAGCCCAGATTTCATAAACTGACTTCTGTGGCTCCAGGAGTGCCCTGGCACATAACCCCACTCAGTCCCACCCCGTGCTTTTTGTCTGAGGGCTTTACCGAAATTCCATCAAATACCGCCTGCTGCTCAAGCATGCCCGCGTCAGAGCGGAATGTGAGAAAGCCCCGGTCACATTTATGACTTGGAGCTTGATAGAATTCACAGAGGGAGGTTTCTGGCTGGGTGTGTTAAAAGGCATCATCGTCATCGTGATCGTGATCCTGCCAAAGGTGCCGGCGCCGTGTGTCCCCTCCGCGCTCGCAGGCGCTGGGGACGCGCTGACCTCTGGTGGCAGCAGCGGCAGTTGCAGAGGTTTTTCTGATGCTTGGTGTGGAAAGATCAGGAGCAGAGAAGCATCAGCACCTGTACAGGTGTGCACGTGTGAGAGCCGGTGAAAAACCTGCAGAGCAGTTCAGTGAATATAAAGCTGCCTGAATATCTAATTAATTTTTTTTAATATCAGAGAAATATTTTTTTCTGTAAACTCAAAAGGGAAGTGTTTTGTACCCTTTCAATTCCAAAACAAACGAAGAAAACATTTATTTTTTAAAAAAACCACAGCAATTTTCCTTTTTTTGCCACCCTGCTTTAATTATTTTTATGGGTAATTATTTGAAAGGATAATTTGAGCTTTTTCTAGTTTTGGTGAGGCACTGTTGTCTGATCTTGACTAGAAGTGCTTTAAATGATTCTGTTACTTTCAGAAATTCACTTTTGCCCAAAAACTTTCAGCAGCTTTCAGAAAACAGCCCAGAAAACATGCTTTAAATAAACAAGTGTTGATTAGGCAGGCAGAGTTTCACTGGGCTGTTTATTAATGTTGTTCTATAGGAAAAAGTGTCCCCAGAAGAAGTAAGCTCTGCCTGGCCATCATGCTCCCTCTCTGATTGCATTCAATATTATATTTGGGATGAAATTACTAATCATAATAGACTTGAGATTAACTAAATCAAGTAAAATTTTTTTAAAAAAATAGGGGTATGAAAACCTAAGGATAAGGGGAACGTGCTTGAAACTTCCTGACAAATTTGACTGCTTCAGGAGCATGGGACTGGAAAGGGAGAGGACCTCTGTGGGGAGAAGTGTACTTGTCCTTCCTAAAGGAAAAGAGCTTTTTCCATGATCCAGAGAAATGCATAATAAATGCTGTTAAAACATCCTGAGCTCTGGGCTCAACAATATCCACATGCCAGGATGATCTACAGGTTGCTGACATTAATATATATGACGATTCCCTCTGACTGAATGAGCTGTCTCTTAATTTGATGGAGCAGACCAACCTTGTTGCACTGAAACAGATATGCATAACAGACTGATGAGAAACAGCTGCAATTTCAGTATGGTGTCTATTGGACCTAAATGTAGGTTTCTGTGAGAGTTTTGAGAGAATTTCAAGCAATTTAATTGATGACATTTTATTAAAATTATTAACCAACATTTTCTGCTTGTAAAAACTGCAAGGTAAAAATGTTTGAGATGCTATCTCAATTTCAGAATCAATCTAGAAGGATAAGGATTTTTGTGGCGCTGTTACAAAATGCTGAAAAAGTCAAAAGTGGTGATTTATTTTAGTGAAAAGTCCTGCAATTATAAAGCGGGGTAGTTTTTCTCTAGAAAGCATCAATTGCCTCTGAATAAACAAGGCACCCCCCACACACACACTTTCTTCATATCATTTGGTAGCATACCTACCTTTGCCATATCCTCTTTTTTTCAGATAAACTAAAAATCTCTATGTGTTTCAAACTATTGGGATGTTATTTATGTAAAGGTAAATAACAAAGACCTTTGCAGAAATTACTGGGACGCTTTGGAGCAAAGACCTCTCAGCTCCTGGTGCACTTGTGGACGTGTCCTCCAACTTCTCTGAACTGCTCAAAATTCTGGCAAGCTTGTCCCAGGCCAAATGACTAAGAAATGTCTAATAAATAAACAAATGTCCTTGCATTTTGTTGCATTTGGGACTGCAGGAATACACCTTTGGGTTCTGAGAAGTCTGTCAAACCATGCTTAGCTGTGCATCTGTTATACTCAGTTTCCTTTGATTCCTCATGCCTGAATAAATGAATTATTATTTTTCTTCAGAAGGGGGAACAAACCTGGGTAAGAGGCAAGTGGAGGTGCTTCCTGCATAATCAAGCCCTCCTTTTGTCCTTTTCAGCAGAGTTTTATTTGCAAATGCCTGTTCTGTGCAAGCTTTAAAAGGCCTCAGCTTCTAACAATTCTGTGTCCTCGTTGAGGCTGACCTGGAGCGGACCTCTATTTACCAAATATAAAGATGCTAATTATTTTGTGTATAGGCCTTAATGTGATTATAGCGAGCATGGACACTGGTTGTTGTTATAGCAATCTAAATTAAATTATGCTTGTGCCAGCATAATTAGTAACACCCCCCCCAACCACCATGAGTTTATGGGGCTGGTTTTTTAACGTTGTATCTCAGCAGCTTGGTAAAAATAATGACAATTTCATTTTTGTGCAGGCTGAGAGACTGAAAAGAAAAAAAAAAAAAGAAAATAGATTTCTGGAGCAAACCCTGAGGAGAAGGTCTGGGCTTTATGAGAAGCCCAAAGATGGCTTTTCTGCCCCTCTGAGCGTTACATGCTCATAAAAAATAATAATATAAAAAATAATAATTAAAAATTGCTCATTAAAAAAAAAATAGGAGCTGGAGTTATAAAAACTAAGCTTAGGCCAGGCCTTCCTTGTTCAATGAACCTTTGTGCAGTGGAAACAGTCGTCGTGTTCAAGCCCCGTGGCACAGGTGAGGCAATGGAGTGAGGAGGCCGGGGCCAGGCGTGCACATCGCGGGGCAGGGGCTGCCCAGGGCCCGGTGACACCCCGAGCCCCGGGGGGTCCAGCTGAGGTGGGCAGCAGGGACATTGGGAAAGCCAGGCAGGAAGATGACTGCAGGGGCAGGGGTGGATCGGTGCCTTTGGCCAGCCGTGTCCCGCCATGGCCAGCAGGCCTCAGGCCCTTCGCAGGAGGCAAGACATCCACCGAGCCTCAGCCATCTTGCGAGCCACCCGCCAGCAGCCCTCAGCAGCTCTCTGGGAAGAGCTGAAGGTGAAGGAGTATTTTCTGCCTCCTTTCTGCTCTTCTGGAGGACACTGCGGAAAGCTTCCCGTGGGCCAGGCAGTTGATATTTCCAATGGAGAAGCTGCATCTGCACGCTGCTCATGGCTGGCTCTGCTCCCAGTGAGCTGTCCCCGAGGACACAAGCAAGGCGGGCATCCCTGGGGTATCCCTGCTGTGGAGCAGGCTCCCAGGAGCCCCACACCCTGGGAAGAGCCAGTCCCTGAGCACCCCTGAGAGGCAACGGCCGGGGAAGGGTGCGCAGTGATAATAAACAACGCGTGCCTGTCCGAATCTTAAACACTGCCGGTGCGGTCAGGAGGGAAAAGGTGCTGGTTTCTCACAGGAACTCCAGCGTCGGTAGCTCTGACATGCAGTTCAGCTTCTAAAAAAGATGTTAGTCCATCAGAGGTGTGAGTCTCGTGGTGTCAACAGCCATGCAAGTGATGCGTTTAAAGCCGGTGTGGTCAGTGCTACAGGGATCTCACAGCAGCAGAAAATCACTGCGTCAGATGCTTGGTGGGATGCCGAGCTTCCAGAAACACACACAAAATGAGCTGAAATCTAGGCAAATGCATTGCAGCCGATGGGATGACGCACACATTTTGAATTATGCAGGTGCTTAAGGAATTTGTGAAACCAGGGATTGTAGTTTGCTTTCATTTCCAGCACTTGGCATAATTTGATTTTCTGTGTGTAGCATGAAGTCAGAAACAAGCAATAAGGTCAAGTCTGCTATACAGACAAGAATCACACATCTACCACCTACTTTTTAGGAACTCACTTGGAAAGTTTCTGAATATATAACCTTGTTAGCCAGGGTTTATGTTCTTTGGGATCATGGTGAGCCACGAATGTGAAGGAGGCTGGGAGGGAACCAGTTCATGAGGGAATTCTCATGCAGCAGAACTCACTGGTCTAAATGATCCAAGACTCTGTCTTTGAAACTGTGAAAGACAGCAATAACAGCAGAGCAGCAAACACAGCTTCCCTGCTTCTCACTGTATTCCACCCCCCTCATAAACAGTAAAATGAAAAAGGAAACATTACCTTAAAAGCTGGTACTTTCAAGCATGTATTTACATCATACAATTGCCATATAAACACCAGCATTAATTGTCCTAAGAATCAAATACCGTGGGAGGAAAACTTTGTGATTGATTGATAAGTAATATTTGCAGTTAGGCTTGTTGGGGGGCTTAGGTAGGCTTAATCAAGTCTCGTCATAATTGACCACCTGACAGCTCATAATAGATTTTGCTCCCACCCCAGAGCAGTGGTGGGACAGTGCCAGTGGTGTCATGCTAGAGGGCCAGATTCAAATCCTGTATGGATTCAGTGTTCGTTGAAAACAAGAGTTGGGGAAGACTATTTTTCTTGGAAATGGGATCACCACTCAAATGCATTCATGTATTCTGCTGCCAATAAACATCCTACTCCATCCTGCTTTATCTGTTTCTCCAAGGTGATCAGTCCCTGTCTCGCTAGAAGGTGCATCCATCACTGGCTGGAGTGTCAGACCTGCTCATCGGAGGCTGCATCATCGCGCAGATAGCCCACACACCCTAGCAGAACCTCAGCAGAGACAACAAAATTGATTTTGCCCTTCTGGAGGTGACAACACCAACTCTGATGTCTCCCACCACCCTGTGTGAGTAGCATTACTCTCCAAGGAAAGATTCTCCTTGGCCCAAACCAGCCCAACACCCATACTGCTAGGGCTTTGCCTTCTCTGAATGATGGGCACTCTCCAGCTCCAGGCAACACCAACTTTTGCCAGACCAGGTAACTCCTTTTCCATCATGCACCTGGCTCCTGTGCTTGAGGGAGACAGTCCAGAGGTGCTGCCCAGCCTCCTGCACAGGAGCAGGGAGGAAGGTGGGTGATGGAGGTGGAGGGATGCACGTTGTGGGACTGGTTTGACACTGGCAGCAAAGTCACAGCTGCCTCTTTTTAAGGCAACAACTCCAGCTTGTGGCCAAAGGCAGCCCTGTACTCCAACAGCAGGACCCAGCCATGAAGGCTAATGAAGCATCTTAATGATCACAGCAACTGGAGGGGAAAGAACAATTATTCATGCAAATAAATTTTGGTTTGGTTTTTTTTTTAACACTTGGCACCCAAAGCAGGAACATCTTCCTTCCCTCCCTCACAGCAGCGGTATTTCTCCCATACAGCTGCACTCAAGGCAATGCACTTGGGTCATGGATTTGTCTACAATGGGCGTCTCAGCAGAGCAAGGCAGGGGGGATCTTTTCACTGTCAGCAGTCACAGTGACTGCATTTTATCTAGATTCAATCTATGGTTCTTAATATAGATCTTTGTTACATGAGATTGAGTCCTGTTCCTGTGAAAGCAGTGCCTTTTGGAACAACATTTCAATTAGTTTATTATAAGAGCACTCATCAAATGGAGGGGAGGGTAGGGACAAGTTATTTTAGGAATTGAAAATGAAATTATGATATTTAGCATGAAGCAGTCTTACAGGCACCTTCAGAGTTTAAAAAAACCAAACAAAATAAATAAATAAAAGTAAAGAATCAGGCTTTGATAAAAACAAATGCAAATCTTTATGTGATGTGTGTCAGTTCCCTGTGGGCCATAAAGATAATTCAGCATAAATCCAACCCTATGAGTTTATGAAACAGCTCTTATAGGCTAAGCTGACACTGTAGGGCATGGACTAAAAGCACTTGAATAGTTTACAGAAGTAATGTGACACAGAAGATATCGAGAGGGCATACATCATCGTTTGGCTTCATTTCCACATCAGCGGGGCACTTCATTTGAAGCGAAGGAAGAAAACCAATTCATTATTTCTGCAAAGGTCTCCTGATAGTAGTGCAGTCTAAATGCCATTAACGTTGGTACCGCTGGATGTTTTACACTGACTTGACTTTTGCTGTTCCTTCCTGAATTTGAGAAGAATTATTTACCTGTAACTCATGTGCGGTCGGTGTACGCAGAGGCTGCTCCAGGGAGGCAGCGGGTGGGTGAGCAGAAGTGGGAGCTCTCCTCAGCTATCGATGTCTCTCCCCACTAGATGGCCCATATCCCTACCCATGAGCCAGGGAGCCGAAGATTTCTTCTCCGCACGTATTTCTGCTCTTCTGAGTGATCCCACGCTAGCAGGCAGGCTCTGCAGCTCACAGCCCGCTGTGGGGGAAACCTACTCCCTGCTCCCTACCCCCGGCATCGCTGAGGGTTCTGTTTTGGAAATCCCATCCTCTGTATCTAAGTGCAGAGACACTGTTTCCGAGCCCTACAATACGTGCCATTTCAGCTATCCACCGGAGAAACAGTGCCAATTCTGATGGTGTTTTTTCCAGAAAACTGTATTTGGAAAGTCAGATCCTGAATTTAAAGGCAACTGCTCTGTTTTTACAGCATGCAGCTATTTCATCTGCGCGTTTCCCTTCTTCTCGCAGCGTTAAGCAGGTCTGACGCTGCCCAACAGAAAGCAGGATGCATCCTCTTTTATATCTATGCACACACAGAGGTACCTAACTGCCTCCCTGCACTGAAGAGGAAAAAATTACCACCCTCAAAAAAAAAACCAAAACCAACTGTATCTACATTAATCTGAATATAAAAATAAGATATGTAATTCTTCTTTGGAACAGGACAGGAAAAAAGCAGCATATTGTAAACATATTTACGTACAGTTAGAGAGCAGGAAGGACTCACATTTTTCAGACAAAAACCATAATCTTTTCAGGAGTGATGACCTCTGATGTAAAAATGGGAGAAAACCAGCATGGCAGCAAAATCCGTGGTGTTTTTTTAGCTTGAGGAACTTGGATCCAGGTAAATTAGAAAACCTCACATTCCCACTCCAACACCAGAGGCTTCACACTGAGAAAGGAATGACACACAGTGATGAAAAATCTCTTCTGTTACAGCTTTTATAACCTGACCATCTCCTTGCATTACATCTGCACCACTCTCCACCATACGTCAAAATCATCTAGCCTAAGGAATCCATGTCCTTATGGTGGAGGCATAAAATATGCATACACATTATTAAAGTTGCATTAGTTTTTGTTCAATCTGCAGCACCAGACCTTGGAAGCATTGTTGCCTTGAAGAGCAAACACCAGTTTTGGTAGTTAAGGAGCATAAATGCTAATCCCATCTCTGATATTCACCTAGCTTAAAACTTCAGCTATGTCACTTATTCTGCAGTCTCCCAACTTGTGAAGTGTGGAGGAAATAGTGCTGTTTGCCTTTCAGGGGTATCCTGAACTGTTAAAGGTTGAACTCTGGTTTGAATGCATCGGGTGCTGTTGCTTAAGGCTCTGTATTTTTAAATTTCACTTCATTTCAAGAAGTTGCAGGTCTTTTTAGTGATTCATCTGGTTTTCCCTTGGTTACCCTTGTGACAGGCTGTGAAGCTGTTCCTGGAGGAGAGAAGGAAGTGATACGGAATGGCAGAGCACGGGTGCAGGGCACGCTGCCTTACAGAGGGACACCACAGCTGTCCAAGTAGAACAGCCCAGTGATGCATCGAGCCCAGCACGCACCAGCTGCAGTGGCCCCTGCACTGTGCTCAGAGGAAACGGTAAGCATTCCCCCATCATTCAATCCACCAGGTGGTCAATATTGTACTAAAGGGACAAGCTATGCATTCCTGACCTCCTGTGTCACTCATGCTAAGAAAGAGGTTTAATGACCCCTGTAAGGACCAGAAGAGAAATTGGACTAGCAAATATCACTCCTCCTGCTTTCTGCACTATCCAGATTCGTACCTTAGCACAGACCAAGCTTGCTTCTGAAAATTCTCAGAGTTCCTAGCCAAAAGCATGAAAAACCTCATGCCAGCCTGCACTGCTTCTGTCTCCTCTCAGTGCTCTGGGAAGTTCTCTTTGCCCCTCTCCTTGGGGTGGTTAATAAGCCAGCACCTTGCCAGCCTCACACATCCTGACAGACCCAGCATTACTGTATGTCATGACCCTCAAGGAAGAAGTATGACCGTCTCCAGCCACCACACATCTGTAGCAATTTACCCTGGCCATTGCTACATGATCTCTATCTCTCAAGCTACTGAAGATAGGAACATCTCAGGTCCATCCAAGACAGGAGACCAGAGGTTGATGTGTCCAGTCGTGACTATTCTGTGGAAAAGCTTGAGATCCTCAGGCCCTAGGAATAAAGGGTTGTGCTAATTTGATAGGCAACAAAATACAGCGTGTAACGCGTGAGCAGTCTGCTGCTGATCAGAGCACGGGGAGCCTCAACGGGAGGTAAGTGAGTTTTTGTACAACCTTGGTGGAGCTGGTGTAGGACTGCAGCCTTTCTCCCTTTCTAACATATGGGACAGACATCTCTTCTCTTCTTCAGTAATTAGAAGTGAGGCTTCAGAATAAAAAGCGATCAGTATAATACACTGCAGTACTGATGTCAGATGTGCATAACCCAGAGCATGGAGAAAGAAAACAAGAGCACATTGCATATGAATAATAGCAGGTCTCTGCGAAGCCATATCACCACTCAGTTGGTGGATTAACAATTTTAATTTTATCAGACTTTTTTTTTTCCCCCCTGGGAGAGAGACCCTCTGTAATAGAGTCCTTAGCATCAAATAGTGCATTGAACTATAATTGTAATATTGATTTTTGCCATGTCTCCCACTCAGCCAGCAATCCTTTGAGCCACCAGAGTGTGTTCACTGGAGAAATGCAGTCTAAGATAATACAGATATATGCATCAGGGTGAATGACTGACACAATTGGTTTCCACTTTCCCATGATGCTAGGCTGTTGAAATTTGGTATGTTCATATATTAGGAATAGGGCTGCATACTAGCACTTGGAGAAGAAGCAGATTTCATTTTTGATCTTTCTTTCTGAGATCACCAGAAGGTCAGCTTTTTTGTTAAGTCTGGTCTCAAACACTGATGTTCCCTGCAAGCTGAGATTTTGAAATTCATTCTGGTCCTCTGATTATAGAAAAAAACAACTTCAGAATTTAGTATTTCTGTCACAAAAAGGTCATCACTCTAGTATTCTATAATTCTATTTCATTTTCCATCTGTGGGACATGTAGGACATGAAACCTCTCATTTGGAGAAGTTAAGGTCATTTGAGGTTACTAGTTCAGTTTTATGAGCTTTAGGCAAGACACCTCTCAAAGAGAAGCAAGCACATTGTAGACATTGATGCTGATTGTCACTGTGAGCTAACAGGTCACCTGACATGCATTAATAAAGCCTTCAGGTCCTTGCAAAGATGATCTTAATTGTGGGTGGATCTAAGCACACATGCACAGGAGCTTCCACAGTAAATTACAGTTTGACAGTTATGTTATTGTTTCATATTATGTTCTTCCTTAATAACGCTAATTCAGCGATGTGCTAGGATCCAGAACCTGAAAATTATTTACCTGTCTACTGAAGAGTAAATCATTGGAAAAAAAGTGTCTTGAAGCACCATGGAAGGTGCTTTAGGTGTCACATTTCCATAGAAATTTCAACTTCCTGAATACCCCATTATTGACACCTCTTTCTCTCTGAAAAACACACTATAATCTTTTCCAAACCTTCTTCTAAGAAGAGTTTCCATGTTGAGAAGCAAGAATCCTGTGGAGTTTGTGAGGATTTTTTCTATTGCTAATAACTATTCAGGGCAAGTGCTCAGAGCCTATGGCTGGCAGTTATGAGTGTGCACTTAGGCATAAGTACTTAGGTCTCTGTTGTAGTTAAGTCTCATCCTAACTAAACCTGTGATATGCCAATCAGAGAAGTCAGAGCTGATGAAACATCTCTGTAATGCTGAGGAACAGTCCAGTGATTATGAAGGCAGTTTAGGTCAATGATTATGAAATTCTGCACCTAAAAGGACATACAGATAATCTATATAAATCTTTAAAGCCCTCACAGGATTAAATTTAAAATGGTCTAATATCAGGCTAATGCTTTCCTCTCAAAGAAGAGAGCACACTGCTTCTGAGCAGGAGCTGTAGGCAAGCCTCAAATCATCTCTTTCCAGCCAGTCACAATGGAGTGGGTCACTAATCAAAGCTTTTCTTCCCCTTCTTCATGAGTCCACTTAACAAAAGACTATTTCCAGGACAGGGAAACTGAAAGACCAGAGGAATGTAAATATCCAGCAGCTCCCATGTTCTGCAAGTTCTCGGGCAGAATAAAGAAGTTATAGACGTGTCTAAACCCCTCTAAGAAACATGATTCAAAATCCTGAGACACTGTGGAATGTAACTCAGGTGACATCAGCACACCTTGACAGAAAGGTGTTACTTTCTTCTTACCTACCACATTAATTCTGAGCAGGAACTGAATCAGCATAGGTTGGAAAAGCAACAGGTGTTGAAGAAAAAGCCAGGAGGCCAAATATCCTCTTCATCAGAAACTATGAAGTACTTTTCTAATCCTACTGGACATTGTCTGTAGGCTTCCTAAAATATTGACACCCCAAAAGATCAAAATACGATGCATTTGCTCTTGCAGCAGCTACTCTGCAAAGGACAACATATTGCCTGGCTTTGCTCTAAATTCTCTGTGTGTGTCTGTCCTTTAACTGGGAGTTTCTCTGATCAGAGAGTGCTTGGCACATATCTAGCATGTACTTGTGATTAATTAATTGTAATCAAACCTGTAGGTACAGATTGCTCGCCTCCTTGGAGAAAACATTGCCTTTCTCATGTCTGATATCTGCAAATGAAACAAGAGCCCCAAACATCACCCTTTGTCATCTGTTGGAAAATTTACATTCAGGGGCTGAATTATGGGAAAGGCAGCAACATGTCCCACCCAAGAGCCCTGAGTAAAATCCCATCCCCTTCTCTGTTTCCAACCATGAGTAAGGTTACTTGGATGCAGAGAAGACATCCACCTCTGAGCTATTACAGATGAATCCTGGTGAGTTCCCCACCATCTCTGGGCAGCACAAACCTAGTGCTCCCCAGGAAGAACCTGTGGGTTCTCCCAGGAAGAACCAGGGAGCCCTATGACAGCAATTTCTGCCTCCTGAGCAATCCTCCTGCAATCAAAACACTCCCTTCCCTAAAAACCTCTCAACATATAAAGCAAAAAAGCCCCAAAAACTCTAGAAGAAAAGAATAAAAGGAAGGAGGCTGAGGGTACGAGTCTAGAGGAGACACCTCCACACACCCATTTCCATTCTTACGGTAGCACACCATGCATCACAGGAGAAAGTTTGGGAATGAAACTCACCAAATGCTGCTTCTCTTGGAAGGTTTTTGGCACAGAGGCACAATCTGACCAAATGCTGCTATTCCTCAGGAGCCACCTGGCTCTGAGGCAGATCAACACAAAAAAGAGCCATCCTTTGATCTGTTCCAGCAACGATTTTGACAAGAGATCAGGTATAAGTAGCTACTCATGGGAAAATGGTAACAACTGATCTGTGATCAAAACCAACCTGCATGACTTGGCCATGCAGGACAGTGAAGCATGTTAATATGACACATTCAGATGTGTACCCTTTTTGCCCTTTGTGAGTGTTGAGTGTAGCAGAGGATATTCTCAACAAAAAAAAAGAAAAAAAATCCAATTTCTTCCAGAAGAAGCAGTATTAACATGCAGAAAGGTTGATGACTAATGCTGGACAAATTAATTTTGTTGCAACATTTGTTTTATGAAAAGCCTCAAATGAACCTGTTTAGTTTATTTCCAGAAAGCAGTGCTCTTTACTGATGACTGACTTTTACTGATGGCATTCTTAGAAACCCTCAAATGATCGGTTTGGGGGTTGTCAGTGTGGTTATTTGCAGGTGATGAAGAAAGGAAGTAAATAAAAATATGATTTGACATTTCATTAGTAATGCTGGAGACGGCTGTGCAGAGAGCAGAGGCAATGAATATTGCACCTGCTGGAGTGCAAGCAATAAAGGCAAATGCAGAGCCTGCTCTGACCTCCAGCCTTCATTACCCAGAACAATGAGCCCTTCCCTGTATCCAGAATCATACTATGCTTGTGATAGCAGCAACCAGTGCCTGGATTTACATCCACCCAGCTGGAGTTAAATTGCTATGATTCAGCTACCTCCTTCCTTTTTCTCTTGAACATAACCTGTCTTCTAGCTAGACTGCTGCCTTTCCAGTTGGGAATAAGCCACTGTTTTAAAGAAAAAGAACTGTGTGGGTGGAATGAAATGCTTGGAGGATATATGCTCTGCCATTTAGATTTTTTTCTTTTCCCCTAATAAAGAAAGGGTGCAAAAAAAGATGCCAGAATCCAAAGCACAAACCCAAGTGGGCAACTGCATCTTTGAGCTTCTTTCTTGATCATTTAGATAACCAGACAAAAAAGGCAGAAAGCAAGGTTCAAATTTCCAGACTAACTTCAATAAATCAGTGGTGATTAGTTCCAAATATTTTAATGGTAACAAAGATTAACATTAAAATTATATTCCCCTGTAAAGAAGGTACTAATTCACACAGTTTACAGTGATATAAATAAGATCAGACTTTGACCCTGCATGAACATATAATCAATTAGTGAGCTACTCTGTGAACAAAAAGCCATTTCCCTGTACTTGGTACTTGAAGAGATTATGAGAAAATGATACACTTTGTATAAAACATAGTGCACAGCCTTCTGCCGCTGTGGTTTGAAAGAAAGGTTACATTCACAACCCATTATTAATAAGAATTATTTTTTTTTCTCCTGGTCATCTAGTTCTTTACTTAAAAGTAAGAGCATCTAGAAAACACTTTGTGTTTTCCACCTGGTGTGGGTGATAAAAATTATTTCCCAGCTCCAGTCTTACACAAGATGCTCATATTTGGCTCTAACAGGTCTCAGAGAGAAGTGCACTAGGAGAAGCTGGCATTTGGAGTCCACTAGCACTCAACCTCCCTGGTATCTTCCAGGCAAAGAGATTTAAACTCAGCCAAGTAACACAATCTCCCTGCCTCCTCTCAAACCGTCGGTCCAGTCCACACACCACCACAGCTGAGTGCATCATGATGGAAAGGCTAAAGGTGTTCATGATGTGGCTGAATCTGTGTAATGGATCTCAGCTCATCTCAACTAAGGAAATTAGTTTTATGTATGTGTAAATCTACACACAGTGAAAGAGATACATAGTGAGAGATATACATTTATCTTTGTATAAATATGCATAATGATAGATACAGATAGGAATATATAAAATACATAGATATATGATACATCCTTCATTACAGATGGGCTACGAAATATTTTTTGTGTCCAGCAATTCCTGTCTGCCTCTGGAGAGCTGGCCAGTCTGTGCCAGCCTCTGCTTGCAGGGTTAACCTTCTCTCTCTTCCTCTTTTGGCCACCTCCTTCCAAAGAACAACTAACTTATACTGCTTTATGCCTGAATTAATTAGTGTCGCATTCCAGCATGGATGAAAATCAATTCTCTCCTTGACTTGGCTGCTCACATGCACATGCACTTTTCCAGGATGCAATTCAACAATACCCAGGAAATTTGGATTCAGGCATGACCTGATGGTAATAGTGAGGAAACTAATTTCCTCACTGGAAGCTAGTGAGGAGTAAGTGTGCTGGTGGAAACACTACCCAGGTGCTGCACAAATGGCAGAGCCCTTCCTAGAAATTCAGGAGATATATAAAGCATTCAGCACAAGATTTTCTACCTGGCCATGAATTCAGATCCAAAGTTATTCTGTCAGTACTTTGCTTTCAGCTTAACCTTGCTCTCTGTTTCAGAGGAGTATTGCAGGCAGCAAGGAACAGAGCTACCAATATTTATCAATAAGGTTGCATCTTAGGGTACCCAGTAGCAGTGCATTTGTAGCATTCATCAAAGGGGAGGAAGACACAAGCAAATTTTCTCAGGTAAAAGAGGAGTTCAACCACTGTCCTTGTAGGCAGATATGAACTGTGACCACAGAGCTCAAAGACAAAACAGCAACTGTCCCACCTTTGCATGACAAAGAGTCAGTGAGAGATGTTCAGTCAATATAAACAATGTTTTTGACATCAAATAAAACCTACCTGTGGGAAAAAAAATGCTCAGCCCTACTCCTGCATCACTTAGTCATTTATGAAAATATTGGCTGAACCCAACAGAAACTCTCAGCAGGTTCCAGTATAAAACAGAAATAGAAAAAATACATGAAAGAAAATTAAACCTTTACAATAGCATGACTTGTTGTTTACTTTTAGAGTGCAAAGCGCAGGTGGGGCATCTGACTCTTGTTGATATTCAGTGGAAGTCAGCATTTCTGTGCCTTTTGAAAATTTCCCTCATAATTTCTAACAAAGAGCCTAGACAGTGAGAAAGAAGAAAGTATCATGACCACCTGGATAAATGAACCAAACAGTCCATCCTACTCTGGCATCTTTGCAGAAATTAGTGGGAGAAGGCCGGTTTCTGATCCCTTGTGAATCACACCTTTGCTCTACAAGGCAGTAGTAGAGACAGTACCAGCCTTACATATCGCTTACAGTCAGTAGCACTTGAAGTCCAGGACTAATCCTTTGAATGACCTACTCATATATGGAGTCAGGAATTGTCACTTTGTTCTCAAAAAAAGGGAAAGGGAAGTAGTGGTAATGTTCTTGTTTTGGGCAGTTGAAATAAAAACTTTCTCTTATACTGAATGAGCCGAGAACCATAGATTCAGGCCACAATATTGATCAAAATACAGTCAAGATGGTAAGCACAGAGTCTGTGAACTGCACATAATCACGTGTTTAAAACCAAAAATGCATCCTTTATTGCTACATTCACCAAAGGAGAATATCCAACACCTTTGAAGCGCTTCTTTGAACCACAGTCTCCGGATCTTGGCCAAGAAAGAAACAAATTCCTGGCTCCAGTGAGCTTTGCAACCTGCTCTCAGGTATATAAATCTCAAGGCACCTCATCTAATTACAGTTTCAAGAGCAAAATATTGGAGGAAGTAGTTTAAAAAAAAAAAAACGTTGCCATCACTTCTGCCACATAGATATTTATGATCTCATCTCTGTCTGCAGGGTCAATACTTCCACCTAGAGGTGGTTTTCCATAAGAATGTCAAATTTATGTTGACGCTTTTGTAGAGCCGTTCTGCAGAAATGAATGAGCTGGGAAGTGGGGAAAGCTCACGTCTGCAGACAATTATTCCTGTTTGGCAGGAGTCCTTCCTTCTGTTTTTAAGTTGTGGCTTATCATTTCCCTGTGATTCACTCACACTTCAGTGTTAAACCAATGTACAGACCCAGTGCAAAGCTTCGACACAGTCAGAAGTCTCCCGTGGGTTACGCAGCGAAGCCAGATGGTGGGTCAGAGAGCTAAAACTCTGACCTGTTTACTTTTAAAATCAAACTTTGCCTTTCTTGGCTTGCTGGAGAGCTAGAGACAATGTAAAGGGAGCTTTCTCACTCTTTCCTTGAGGATCACTGCTGAAGTCTGTGCCTGGAGGGGATTAAATCCTCCCTTCAGCTGAGTAGAAGACATCTGCAAAACTTCAGCCTCTGAACACACTTCAGAAGTGTTGTGTAGGGCCCTCTACACAGAGGTGAATTTTACAGACCAGTGGCACATCGATCCCTTTAGCACACACATTATCTCTGAAAACCCAGCAACCTTTTCTCTGTACTTCAGAAATGAGCAGTTAACATAACGTTTTTGCATTCAGTGGCCCTGACTGTTTTCATGTGCATATCATCTGTATGGAATAACTTTAAAGTATGCTCAGATACAGTTGCTCAAATTGCTGACAAGCAGAAGACCTAGAATGTTTCACATTTATTTCATAATTGTGACTTAATACAAAGGCAAGTGGTGAGTGTATTTGTTTTAACAATATCAGATTTTTTTTTTCAGCTTAAAAATTTACTTTTGATTTTGGAATGCAATGGGCATTATATTATTCTGAATTGTGAAAACCTTCAACTGTTCTTGGAATACCAGGAAAGTGAAGTCTGTCAAAACCAAGGATGCTGCCTTACACACTATGAATTAAATTCTGATGGCATTGAAATCAGTTCCACAATTTCATTTGACTTCATGGAGGCCAAAAATGTATTAAGAACCATAACTACTCAGAAACTGGATGCATTGCCTTCTCTGGGGCTTTCTACAAAAAGCTTTGTGTCTGGGTTTGCAGAATTTAACTGAATGTAAGCTTTCTGAAAAATCTTGATGGGAAATATCCTGCTTTGACATCTCTATGTTTAAACTGCCATTCTGTTTTATCTGAATATATTTTCTAAAACAAGTTAGGTACCTAAAATTCTGTTGGTGCAATTAAAATAAATAGATTGTTGGGGTTTGGGAAGGGTGTTGTGTTTTTTTTTCAGCAATGCTGCTTACCCAGCAGCTTTGTGCTGAGGGGATAAGAGAGCTGCAGCATGCAAAGCCTACTCATTTGTGTCCTGGCCTTCCCCCAGCCAGGACATGGAGAAGTGCAGCTTAAGATCCATTCCCAGAGCCGCTGGACCAGCCAGTCATCACCTCAGCTTCCCCCCAGCCAGCATCCCACCACCAGCCACGGAGCATCACCCCCCAGTCTTCCAAGATCAGCATGTAAGTCTTGCTTTTTCTTCTGGTTTGCAGGTGCAAAGAGCATGGCCACTTAGCAGCCTGATGTCTTAGCTGTAAAATGGAAATAATACACGGCTTCTACTTTCCAGAAACACCATGGGAATACACTAGGACTGTTAAAGTTCGGCTGAGGTCTGAAACTCACTGACATGCAGCATCCAGAAATGCCTTGTTTGTTCCCCTCCTGACCCCTGTGCAACTCCAGACAAGAGAAAAAGGACCATGAGTCTCTCATGCTTTTTGATAGGCTTCACCCGGGGTGGGGGGGGAAGAGTCTGTTCTTTTTTATTACTCTTATTTTATAGTTTAGGAAAAGAGAGTGCAGATATGTGTGAAAGCCTTTTCTATATCATTTGCTCAGTTACACTATCTCAATAACTGTTGTGATTAAAGTAAAGTAGCCTCATAAAGAAGAAACCTTTAACTTGACCTAATGGTATTTAAAGCTTGTTCCTTAGAGGGAAACAACTGTATCAATGAAACCTTGCCTTTACTGTCACACCTTGTCCATTACCAGTACAATCACACTAAAATCTACATTCTAAGGCAGTACTTTGACCCCAGACATCTATCAGCACAAAATCGTGGTGAAGCTGTGCATGGAAAATCCTTCTTCACAAGTAAAGATACTAATCAAACCTCTCTGTTAAAATACTAGAGGAGTAATGCCCAACTTGTTTGTTTCAGCAAGCACTGGAGCTTTCCAGTGGCAGCAGAAGTCCTGCTTGTCTCTTTTTACCCTACTGTTGCAAGATGCTGCAGGCAACAAGGCTGTTCACCATACCCAAGTCAACACGGCGTGCTCCCAAGCCATTGCTAGAAGGAAGGTGAGGGCCTGACATCTTTGGGCAGCCTGTAACTGACTGAAAAACCATTGACTGAGCACCCCAGCATTGGATAGAATCCAAAGCAATGTCACTGCCTTGGCAAATTAACCTGCCATCACTAACCTCAGCGATAGGAAATAAAGCTCTCTGTACTGATTCCAGGTGAAATCCAGGGGGAAGTCCAGAAAAACTCTTAAGCATATCTGATAGTATCTTTTGAACCCCCTGGCAATTTGTCACTCCTCACCTGTTAGACCTTACCCCAAACCAAATGGCACCAAACACCAGTGGCTCTGGCAGGGGACCGTGCTTTTCCTCACACTGAACACTGAGGGGTACCACGTCCAAGTGAAACAAGCCTTACAGTAATAAGGGTGAATCTAAGCACAACACAGAAACAAGCAAGATTGATAATGAAGAAATTAAGCATTTATGTTGCTCTCTGAGTCCACAAGACCTGTACTCAGACAACTTTGCAGAGAGGGAACCACCACCCAGGACTTATATTTCTATAGGAGTGGATGGGGGGCACCTTCTTACTCTAAGTATCTAACTGGGTAATCCATCTCAGGAAGGAGAGCGTGATCACACTGGGAAAAAAGTTGCTACTATGCTTTTTATTTTTTTTTAATATTCTGTTATGCACAAAGTTAATAGTTAACCAGCTAGGCCCACATGGTATGTTTGATAGTAGGAAGGGTGTGAACGAGGAAGATTAAGGTTTGTAGAAACTAAGTCGTGCAACTATTCAACTGATTTGTATTAATGTCCTGGTGGTTTTACCCATGCTTCTTCCTTTTTTCTTTTTTTTCTTTTTTTTTAAGAAAACATGTTGGATGCAATCCTGGTCTCTCTGAGATGAATGGAAAAGAACATTGACTCACTTTGTGTGGGCACTGTGGAATAAAGTGGTGAGTTGTTTTTTTTTTTTTCAGGGGGAACTTAAATAACAGGCTGGAGGGACCAGCGTAGTGAAAGACGACTGAGAGTGCCGTGCAAAAGTGGTTGGCGGTGTTGTGATATTTTTTAAAAAAGAAACTAGGGCAGGAAAAAGATAGTAGGTGGTTTATTGGAGGGTGGGGGCTGGAGGGGTGAGACCAGCCATTTTGGAAAGCTGAGCAAATAGGACAGAGTGTCCTTGAGTAGACATAGTGCTGAGCTGGGAACACGAGGAGTTACATTTTATTCCCACTTTTAATGGCAGTTAAAGGTTCATGACAGGCAAACCATTTTACCTGTGCTGCCCTCTCCAAGCCCCTTCTCCATGGCTTTCCCTCAGGATTGTCCTGCAGGGCAAAGCAACATTTCTGACTCTGTGTTTCTCAAAGTATGCTTTAGCTAGAAAGCCTTAAATTGTTTTAGACCCACTCTTCCTCTTCCTTGCAATCATACAGGTGAGTTTGTGTCTGCTGGATCACACCACATGGCAGCAAGGCAGGGGCCACCCCATGCTGGGGCTTTCACCTCCTTGTTCAAGAGTGCAGCTCTATGCATGGCAGCCAGTGTACTATTCACACAGGGATCCTGGCTTCACTCCTGGCAATGTTGACTTGGAGAAGTCTTCAACAGTCGTCTGGAGAGAGGCTTTGTACTTGCACTTTTGGCAAAGTCATCCGATGTATTAGCTGTCCCATTCTGGTACCCTCCCACTGCAATACAAGCAGTAAATAATGACTAGAAATGGCAGGCATTCACTATGACCACACGTTATCCAGACCATAACAAAAACTCAAACAGAAACAACAAAGAAATGTTCCGCTGCATAAGTACAACTGGAAATATTTCAGGCTTTTAGTAGTGTGAAGTAACATCAATAAGAAGAGAAAGTGCACTCAGGAGTCTAAAAATATATAAATATTTATTTGAAAATTGATAATTGAATAAAATATGTTCACAGTCTCTGTAAAACAGGCTGAATATTTACTGGTTAAGCCGGAGACCCGTGACTTGGCTGAGCCATAGGCAAAGCTGCTGAGTAGGTGATGTGCTGCAGGCAATTTATACTGTGTTCTTAGCCCCAGTTTTAGGGCACGATGCTGCCTATAAGGAAACCCTTGCCTGAGAACCACTTCTTTGCACCAACATTGTCAAGCCTTTTGACCACAACGGGCCACACATGCTTCCTCCATCAAATGAGCAGAAATTTCTGTCTTATGCTCCTGACCTCGTGCTTTCCCAACACCCGAGGGGTGTGTCACACAGCCACATCAAATAATTTGGCACACCTCCACAGTCAACCACATGAATAAGGGGACACCTCTGTTTTGGTCACTTAACAGATATGTGTGTTGTTAGTGCAGTCAGTGTGAGGTCCCAAAAACGAGGATGGCACAAAGCACACCGTGACACATGAAATCTCTGAGCTGGGAACATTGTTTGCTCCCTCTCCATGTTTGACAGGCTTCAGGAAAAACAAGGAGCAAGCAGTGGACTGGATTAAATCTTATGACAGGGTTGAACTCAGCCTACTGGAAATGATTACATTTTTTACAATATATACTGTGACAACTTGGTACCCTGTACTGGATCCATGCATTTTGCATGGCCATAATAATAGTAACAAACTTGTATTGTTTTGGGTTTTTTATCAACACATAAAAAACCCAACACTATCCACCCCTGAGTGACACCAACACAGTCTTGATAGTTTAACTGCATTAACATCAGAGTCCTCTTTCACTGGTTAGGTCAGCAATCACATCTCTTCAACTTCTAGCACAGAGTAGGGTATGCTCAATTTATCCAGGTTCCAGCAAGGCATCTTCCCAGGAATAGCAGATTTTTATCATCACAACTAGAAGAAATGTAATTCCTTTATCATAAATTATAGGCAAGCCTGTGTCTTAGAGATTACTGCTGTGATGAACTCTACACTTTAATATGAACTAAGATATTACATCCATTCTAAAAATATATAAATAAGATGTAGGAAAAGATCCTTAGCAGTTTGAGAGCATTGTAGCTCTGATGATTTCAGTGGAGCTATATTAATTTACAGGAAATGCAGGTCCAGCCCTGCATTTCCAGCACATTCTTCTCAGATGGAGAGTAGGAAGAAAGTGTAAAAAACACAAAAAGACATAACACTGTAGAACTAGTCCCTCAAACTGAGTATTAGTCAAGGTTAGAGAGACATGAAACAGGGAGTAAAATCCTGATCTTATTTCTAACGCTGTATATTCTTTTCTTGGGATTATTCTTTCTTTTCCCAGTTTGGGTCAGGCACAGGTGCATAGGATCTAGAGAATATCTTTCAGGCTCTCTCTGATTCAACATCTAATAGTGCTTATCACTTGCTGGTTTAAAAGGGGCAGAAGTCATCGAGTAATTGATGCCTTATCTGCAAGAAACAATTCTCTTGATAGAAGTCTCTGAGCAACACAAAACCAATTATTATTTCCAGGAACTTTTAACTAAAGAAAAATGCATCCTTGAAAAATAGCAATCTAATTCCTAGTGGTAAAACCTTGTAACTCAGCTGTTTCATTCACTTTTAGTAATTTACAGCCTTTCCCCTGGAGAAGGCTATGTGAGGTGATCAGGATGGTCATCAAATGAGATGAGGTGAACTTTTTGATACTCTTAATTAATTGGCCTGTGCCCATTGGCCTGTGCCTAATAAGAGCTCATGGTGGATTAATGAACTAAAGTGTTGAAAAATATCAAATAAATCACTGCTATCTACAACTGATGAACCTAGCCTGTTTTCTAAAGCTATTCTTCCTCCTTCCCTGAAGAGTCAGACCCTGTTTTCTGGCTTCCAGTTAGAGATTTGAGGGTGAGAAACAGAGAACGTAGAACCACTGTGGACACCAAACCCATCGACTGAATCACAGGCAGCCATCCAGATGTCATCACTGCCTGCTTATCCCATGTCCTCCATAAGCCTGGCTTTTCCATCTTACCCATTGGAAACCTTTGATTCACAAATGCTCTAGAAGATGCCCAGAGTTTAACAGTGTTCCTCTATAGTTCAGTGGTGAATCAGAGAAAGGACTGGTAAGAAATAGTTTTTGATTAAAGGATACAGCACAAATCTTTGTAAGAAGCTTTGGGAAGATAAGGTGGAGGGTGGCTGCCCTTGCCTGTCTTCCCTGACTCCTCAATAACAACAGCTGTAAATCAGAAAAAGCAATGCCAATGAGGTGGTGCTACCATTTCTCCTCTTTCTCTCCTCAAGAGTAAGAAGCACCAGATCTGACTTGCCTTCTCCTAGAGAGGTGAACAGGACGATTTCTTTTGTAAATAAGGAAACCTTGGCAGACTAAATAAAAGTGATAGCAGTTAATGTTTGAGAAACCAAGTGGACTAGTCTCACTGGCAATAAAAATAAATTATCTAAAACTATCTAAATCATGAAGAAAAGAGTAGTCTGAGCAAATCTGTCTCAATAAAAAAAAAAAAGCTGTTCTAAAAATATTAAATTCCTCAAGTGGTTTTGTAGAAAAGAACACACAGTAAACACGATCATCAGTCCAAACAGAAACACAGGTTACAACTGAGCTAATTATTTTCTGAAAGAAAATCTATTGTGACTATATTTACTTCTTGGGGGAAAATGAGTTAAGGCTCTTAAGATAAATTCAAGCTCCCCTGTCTGCATATGTTGTATGACATCTCTGCAGATTATCTGAAGGCATTTAAAGAGCAATTCAGTAGTTTGCATTTTCAAAATCCTGCTAAGATATTCCTTCTATGGGACAGTAAATTGCAGGACAGTTCCCTAATAAATAGTCCTTTTCTTTTTGCAGACTCTGGGCCAAATTCAGTGGTGAATTCTATGCTCATGTGACACACATATCAACAGCTTCACTCTGGTCTCCTTTACAGAGGTGGGTCTCTGGTGTGAGAAGAAGCAGAACCACTTTTGGAGAAGAAATGACAAGAGAACCAATGACTAGGCAAAAACTGACCATGGGGGATTTACATGAAGCAAAAACTGTACCTCCACTGCCATCAGGACATTTGACATCCATCTAGATCTGGGGTGGTTTAACAGACATTGGATCAGTTGAAAACCGTGTGTGGATTCAGTGGAGCTGCAAAAACTTGATCTAGAAGATCAAATTCAAACTTGAGTTAATTCTTGCCAAAACCACTAATAACAAGGTAAAAGTATGGTTTCAGGTGTGAAGGAATGTATGGACATGGATGAAATCAGGGAGAACCCTGCTTTTTCATCTTTTACTAACACTGCTCTTCTGTCTCTCTAGTACATCCATCACACTCATTTTGTACAGTCAGATGGTACCAGCTCTAATGCCTTGCAATTTCTAATTTTTTTTGGTTTTGACCAATTTCTGACCAACCTGTTAATATCTTCAGTTACCTCTCCTAACATCTCTCTTGACTATATTTGATTGCTTTTCTTGCCCCCAGATTTTCTCTCTGAAACTTCTTGTATCAGAACAGTTCTGATCTGAACTGACATCCATTTCATCTTCAGAGCCTTCCAAGGTATAGACACCTACATCTAGGCTTAGTTTTTCTTTGCAGTCAGTGAAGGGAATCAGGCTCTTATAGATGTGATTCATATGACCTATTTTAGACCTACTTTAGATGGAATGAATCACAGCCTAGACGTGCCTATTTTTCCTTCCATAGACTAAAAGGAAGCCTGGAGTGACTTGTTCAGCTGTGGATATCTGCAGTTGAGATGTCTACACCATAGATATCTATATAATGTCAGGTGGATCCTACCTTTGGTTGATAGCCTTGTCATAACAGCAGTTTAGCTTCTCAGAAACATAACACTGTTTGTTGAAGGGATTAATTCTGTTGAATTTTACTTTCTTTGGTGTTCATTCCCAAATATTCTTCACTGTTAAAAGGAAACTGATTGTATCTTTTGATGGGTGTTTTTCTGTGAAATTGCTACTTACATGTGCTTTTCTTTTTTTCTTTTTCCATTCTTCCTCTTTGCAATGCTGCTTATAATAAACACTGAAATGAAAAGAAAGAGCAAAAGCAAATCTGAATCTTCTAGCAAGGATGTATGGGTTAGTCAGAGAGCTGCTTGCTTGGATTTATGTATTAGGTGTAAGGAATTTATGGTGGAGTGTTGGTTTTCTGTTCTAAAAATACAATTGTTCTTTAATAATTCCTAGCCTTTTAAGAACAAGAGGGCAGGGCTATCCATATTTTCTTATGGTTCACCGTTTTCTGATTCCTGAACTTTTCATTAGGATGAGGCATGTCCTAATGTAGCAAAATTTTCTCTCTTAAGATTTTGTTGGAGCAGAGTTCATGAAGTCATGGACTTAAACATTCCATAGTTTAATAGTTGTGTTTTACAGTATCTAAACTGCACTGTTGATGGAGCCTAAAGAGTCTGTGAAGAAGATGGCAGGAGAGCTCAGCAACGTGATGAGTTGAATAGCCAGTTGTTTCAGAGAGCAGACTGGAGACTCCTCCCCTGTGACTCAGGCATGCTACTAAAAGGCAGAAGGAATACAAGAAGAAAAACAAATCATTTGCATTGTAATGCCAAGGAAATGTCCAGAGGAATAAGAAATAAGGGACATATATTCATCTACTTAAATAGAACTTGGTCAGAAAAAGTTTAGAGATTTTCAGTACAAAACTAGGGATGCCCAATGCAAAAGTTACCTCTATCTCAACACACGGCAGTGAGAACCAGAAATCCACCAAAGGCATGGACAGAGATCAAATGCCTTCAAAAGTAAATTTCTCAGAGAAAATACTATGTATCAGATACACTGAATTTATAATAAATGCCATAGCAGAGAGCTCCACAGGCCTCTCAGGTCAGTGATCCAGAGAAAAAGGAGAGGGAAATATCCGGACAGTGTGCTTAGAATGAGTCTGGAGCATCCCTCAAGGCAGCAGAATCTCCAAATTAGCTGCAGAAACTCTCCATCAAGCACACCAAGCATAAAGGGACCTGTGGCATTTTACCACTACAAAGACACACAGAGAGCAGCCCAGGGCAGACAGGGATGATGGATCCATGCTTGTGTCGTGGTGCCGGAGGAAGGACACTGATTCAGCCTGAGAAAATTGTAGTCAGAGAGCAGGATGACAATCGGAGTAATTCCAAACTCCTGCAACATCTCCCCTTTGCTATCTTGCATGGATGTCGAAGCAGTCTGTGCACAGCATGACAGAGTTGCCAGGGCAGCTGGCTGGCTGGTAAAAAACTGTTATGGAAAGTCCTGTGTTTGGTGGCTTTATGTTTTCTTTTTATCAATTTTTCTGTGCATTGTCCTCAGTCTTGTTTGCAGTTCTGTTGTGAAGTCACTTGTCCATGGGCTTTTCCCCCCTCACCACTCATCCTCTCAGGATTATTACCAATAATAAGCATTGTTAACATTGCCAATATTCATTATAGGTTAAAAACTATTAGTAAATTTTAAATAATTAGCACAGGCTAAAACCTATGTCCAAGCACAGGTGTAGTTTCATTCACTACCATCGATCTACACTTGACCTATGGTAAGGGAGAGAATCAGGAGCAGAACTGTGAGAGCACATAATTTCTCTTCCATGAAAGCATTCAGGATTTTGAGGACTATTCATGACAAACCAGAATGAACTCAAAGGAACTTGACATTTTCTGCAAAACCAGAATTTCCCAAGGAGGGAATGTTACTGGGAGAAAGGGAGGGTGTCATCCAAAATTCCGTAACAAATGCTCCATATTTAGTATTTTTTTAAACAAAAGGTTGTTTCAAAATGTATTTTCACAACAAAACATTAAAAGACAGGATGTGCTCTCAATTAATGTCTGGGTTTTTTTTTAAAAAAAAGAAAGTAGTCTCTGATAAAAATATTTTGCTAAAAATATTTTCAAACAGGGCTAGCCAGGATAATTTTTATAACTGTGCAACAAACTTGAATGAACTTAAATTTTGCCAATAGTCACTACATAGTTTATATCTTACTTAAGCCATCTAACTAGCATTTAGCTAGAGATAAGGGAAGTAGAAGGAAGTTCTTTTTTTTTCCCTATGTTCATTAGATTACTGCATTATAGCTTCCCTTACTCAGTATAGCAAATGTAGGCTAGTGGGGGCTATACAATCAGAGATATGTAAAACTTTGGAGCATGTTTAACCTACAGGACAATGCTGGCATGGAAACAGATGGTCCAAAAGTAGCTATGAATCAGCTGACAACAGACAGTTTCTACCTCCCGCATCAGAGAGGCTCTGGAGCAACCTTCAAGGAGGAAAGAGAGGGAAGGAAATCCATCCAGTAAAGTGATACCTGTATAAAAGAGATGGTGTGACCTGTTTGCCTGCGATACAAGAGAGCTGGATGCGAGGATTTTTATGCAAAGGAAGGTGATGAATACATCAGTTAAACACAAATGGTGGCTTTTGTTTATGACAGTCTTCAGTTATCTGTTATCTCCCGTTATCTATCGCTGCTTCCAGAAAATCCTGGTAAAAAAAAATCATCTCAGACATATTAAATGTGGAAGGAGAGGAAAAGATGGTGCAGGGGGAAACATGTGCACACACTCTGACTGAGTGCTTCTCTCTTAGCTCCAAACCACCTGAAGTGAAATATATATATATATTAACCTGTTAAAGTGGCAGTATGACCCATGGGACAGAGCGCTGGCCTAGCTCCAAGGAGAGCAGGGTGCAGCTCTGGTCTTGGCATGCTGGACAACCTTCACCAAATCGCTTTATCTCCTGAGGTTCCCCATCAGCAGTGATTGTCAGTGTTGATGATTACAACCCCTTTCCTCAAGGGCTTTGAGATCTGCACATTTAAATTACTGTATAAAGTAGATATTATTACTTTTCCACAGATTTATTGACAGAAGATTTCATTGTAAACTTTATTCAGTATGATGCAGTATACTCTTATTTCTACATGAACAACAGGACCTTGGGGTATGTTTTTAAAAAGCATTTAAGAAGTAAACACCTAAATATTTAAATGCCTTTTTAAACATCAGCCTTAGCAATTAAAAAAAAAAAAAAAGGAAATTGTAATCTAAATTAGAGCAAAATATCTCAGTAATTCTGATGTTTAAATGCAAATAAGTGTTCATAAACAAGTGGAAAAATAGTTTGTCTTATAGATTTCTAGGTTGCTACAAATTTGCTACAAATAGTTTTGAGGATGTGCTGTTTAGCATTAGGGGTAAGACCCCCTCAATGCCCTCTGAATAAAGGAAGCTTTATTTTCAGTTGACTTTGCTCTGATTTAGCACCCAGGAGAAAACTCCCGAGGATTGTTCTCCTTACTTCATCTTTCTTTAATGTGTTACCAGGAGCACATAGCTAAACACAAAGCCAAACATTAAGATTTCTAGACTGACATTAAGGGTCACATTATATAGACAATGTTCTACAATTTCTATCTCTGGGCATTTCCTTTGTACATTTTCTCTCTTAATCTTACCCAAATGTTCTCATCCCAGATTGGCAGCAAGGTGTAACTACCTGCCACCGTTAGAAGACATTCACACAGAGAGCAACGGGGCTACTCACACTTCCCAGGGAAAGCCAACCCATTAAAACTGCCGAGTTCTGTACAGGCCAGGTTGGTGGTTGGGATTATTGCTCTTTCTGTGGTTTACCTTATCATTGAGCTTACCCTTTTTCCCATACATTTAGGACTGAGGCTGCACTCACTGCAATGGGCCTTGTTTTGTAGGAACGCAAGGGCTATGTTACCTACTAAAAATAGGGCTGACCTGGAACTACTGGTGAGCATATTAATCACACAGATTTGTTTTGGCACATAGCTAGATTTTGAGATGAGGAAAATGTGTGAGTTTGACTTTGTTTCACTGCATTACTGAATGACTGCATTTCTTTTGGGTAGGTTTTATTTCATCAAATTCTTTTCTCCAACCTGCTTCTCTTTTAAAGCTGCTTTCTTCTTGTTGAAGAAACAATAAAATGATTACAAGAAACCCTCAAACCCAGAATAAAATGTTTTGAGTGAGGTCATATGAAATATACTTTTAATATAGCTCTTTTTGAGGTTTTTTTTTTATTATTGTTATTTTTTGAATGACAAAAATGAATCCAGCAGCAGTCAGTCACAAGACTCTCCTCCCACTCTGAATGGTACTGCAGACCGATGCAATCAGACCTGTGGCATTTTATATCCACTTCTGTTTGAACAAATACAATTAAAGGGCAAAGTAAGATACAAAGCAGTGGCATATCAAGCCTTTTGTCTTTGGGGGTGATATCTGTGCACTGCCTATACAGTTCAGGCAGGAGCTCAGCAGCCAGAGCTGACGCAGCTGGCCTCTAGAGGTAGTCTTGCTTTTCTGTAGTGTAAACTACGACAAGGTCTATATGGCTGAACCTATGCAGAGGCTGAAACAGATTATCCCAGAGGATTTGGGAATTCTAACCAGTATAGTGTAATTCCTGCCATTTACTGCACTGAGTAGATTTAGATACAGCTAAGAACGTGGCCTGGCATTATTTCCTGCCTGGGAATTTCCTATTTGTTTGTCTCTTTTATGTCCTCAGAGAGAGCCTAGAGCATATTAAGACATTTTAATAGACACCAGCAATAACAAGTTAAATTTATAATAGTTTACAGGCTCTAAACAAGTTTCTGCCAATAAATTCTATCAATTGGTTCTAATGTCCTAAAGAAAAATTCACAGTGTTTAATTTTTTCTTGTGCTCTTAGTGGACTTGTTTCAACTTCTGGCCCTTGCTTTTTAAAAAAGAGAAGGTGTGTATGGTGGAAAATGCACCAGAGGACTTCGGTTGACATGAAAGAGCTACATCATCTTGAGCTGCAGACATGCAGCTCCATTTGTAAATGCATGAGTAATTATGTGGCATAATTACATGGTCTATCCAGGTAATTGCATGTGAAATTGAGCATGGTGTCATTTGCTAATGAAGTTTACAGCTACACTTAAATTTTGGTGTGTATGATTGCATTGATTAAGATATTTGAAATCTGCTCTTAATAGTAAGGGTTATTCAATTGTCTGGTCTAAACTACTCCCAGCAGGTGAAAGTGTACTATCACAGAAGTTAGCACAAGGCCTTTTCATCACTGATATTTTTCAAGCAGACATTAACTGTGAGCTCTTTCCCCTCCCACCATCAGTCCAGTTACGCTGTGAAAAGCTGGCCGGTGACGATCCGTTTCTCTTGTGCCAGTGGAAATCAGGAATAAACGGGAGAAATCAGGAAAATCGCTGAGGTCCTGCTCCCGCTGTCATGTGTCAATAGGCTGTGTACAGAATGGTAGATAAAGCGTGTCGTGTACAAGCTGGGTGTTTAGTGCTGACATATCAGAGTGGTACACAGATGGTTATCCTACTGCCTGAGGGAGCGAGCAGGAGGAAGGCCTGGTAGACCTGCCCCGGGATGGTTTTGCTCCTCAGGGTGATGGAGGGTATGTCCAGCACCTCTCAGAACGCTGCTGCCTGTGTTATTTTGGTATATAATGGAACCCCAAGGGTCGGTTTGAGGCTAGGTACTCTGCATAAACCCTGCAGAGGCCACTGTCCCCAAAGAACCTGCAGTGTACCTGGTGGCTGGACCCACTTGCAACAATCACCAGATCTCGGGGGTCTTTCCCCCTACAGCAGCACCCAAGCATGAGCTGTATCACCACCCATGTGTAACAGCAGCCCTCCTGCACACTCATCCACCCTCCTGTCTTCTGTACACTCTGTTATCAAGTACTAGACAGCAGGGGAGGGTCCACAGCAGCAGCAATGACTGGCCAAGGGACCTTTCTTGCGCCCTAGGTATTACCCCCGCGATCCCGTCATCATCCCTGTCTGTGGCTGTGGTAAGGGTCAATAGTCCAGGGGAGTAGGTGGAGAGAGGTGTGCCTGACCAAGGAAATTAGAGATGTATTAAATGTTCATTTACAAAGGAAGGTGAGATCATACCAGAAAACAGCATCTGGCCTTTCTTGCAACTTTAGAATACTGACACCTGCTAATATTAAAAAAAAAATACCTCATTAGGAAAATTATTTCACTCACACTGTCTCACAGTTGTCTTTCCTTTCACTGAAAAGAATATATAAGCACCAAAATCTTCTGCTGCTGTTTTCCCACTGGCTACAGTAATAGTGGAATCAAGCCTAAATGTGAACATAATGGAGAACTCTTTTGAATAAAATTATCTCTTTCAGACATACTGGTTCTAGGAAGTCAGGCTAATGTAATCATTACAGTAGGAGCCTAGAAGTCCAGGGCTGCTTACTTCTACCCCTGATTTGCCTACTGACTTGTTTTATGACTTTAGAAACAACTTAACTTTTCTGTGATTCATCTCCTTCAGCTGGAAGATGGATATGATAATGTTTGTTTATTTCAATTAAGTCTTGAGCGGTTTAAAAGGGATTAATTAACCTCCATCAGACAACTTTGAAAGGTACTAATGCGTAGCGTTAATAATACTATAATAACCCTAAAAATGAGGAGAGGGGATGGCATTTTAGAAGAAGTTGCAGAGCTTTAAGTTTAAAGGTGGTGTAAGCAGGAAGGACAGATAGTATTTTTATGAGTGGGCATAGAGAAGCTACTGAGCCATCTAGTTCATTCTTGAGAAAGGTAAATTAGATTTTGCATATTTATTTATCAGTTAACCATGTGTCTTCTAATTCCTCCTTCGCTGCTAATTCATTCCATTTAGTTTGGGAATGTTTACATCTGTTCTTATAAAATCCCATTCATACCTATCACTATTTCAAATTGATTAACTTAGCTCAAACTTGAGCATATCTTCTAGAGTTAATCCTTTCAAGAGTATTTTACACTGTTAACACATCCAATGCACAGTGCTTAGGATCATACTACCTTGCCCCAGAAGAGCATTAGATTTGCAACCTGCTCCCACCCAGCATCATTTCCCTTCCAGCACAAATTTGCACTTTGGGGGCTGAAAGCCTGAGCTGATATTCTAAGTGACCTAAAGTAAATCACTACAATTTCTCTGAAGACAATTGAAATACATCGATCCACAACAGCTGAGGCTCTAGCTCTGCCGTAATAATTAAGAGCTCTGTCAGTGTTGAAAAAAGTACAGTCTGGATGTGTACTTGTGTATTTTTAACCAAAGAATTTAGTGCTAGCCAGTCCTTGTGTACAACTGCAAATAAGCACCTGAGGGCAGAGCTGATTCTTGCTGTCATAAATGTCATCAATCTTTCTCTGCAGCTTCCAGTGGAAAGCACAAATCTGAGGACCTCTAGGCTACGAGATCCATCTCTTTCCATGAGGAGGTTGGGAGTAAGTGGTGCTCCAAAGGTAGAGGTTGTGAGTGCTGGTGTGTGTTGCCACCTTACCATTTGCGTCCGTTAGTGTTTTCTGAGGACCTTAAGACAATCATGTCATTGCATTTACAGGTTAAATCTGTAATGGAAGGAGCCTTGAATTGGTCCTGTTTGGAGCGGTCACAGATACACAGATGAACTAAAAATGGTCATCATTCTCTATGCAGTTGACCAATTTCATCCCATATTATCAATAAGTCAAATAATACTAGAAGCAAAGTATTCCTGAGAACAGCTCCCATATCAGTCCTCTTCCATGGAAAGATTGCTTGCCTCTGTCATAGTGTTGAACACCTTCCGTATCATAGCTCCTTCCTCTGTGGAGGAGCTATTCCTCTCCAAATATTAATTGATTTTAATTAGACCCTATAGGTTTCCCAGTACACTACTTGGTCTCATCTCTATGCAGCTTCCACAGTTTTCCTTGGTGGATTTATTAGAGTGTAGAATTAGTGGCATTTTAGTCTTTGTGGTTAAGTGGCTGTTTCTAAGCATTGCTCCTAGGGAACTTGTGGTAACATTCTCAAAATCACCTAAGAGCCCAAGTTCCACTTTCCATGGTGAGCAAGGTGCCCACATCTCCAGTCGAAGCAGCACGCAGACAGCCAGAAGGCCATTTCAGCACTGGCCATGCAGCAGCTGCAGCCTAGCATTATGGAGGTGCAGAAATCTTCCTAATTTTGGTCACACTGGGCTGCTGAGGAGAAACTTGTGCTCATAGAGCTTTCTGGATATCTCCTACCTCATCTGCATTCATTCAGTATCCCTATGGCAACTACAGCAATTGCTCATTTGGAATAATCATCTTAGGACAGTGTTATATCATTCTTTCTTTTAAGTGATTTAGCAATTGAAAATGAAAGAAACCAGTAAAACAGCATCAATGAGCCAATAGCTCTACAGAGACAACATACAACCACTTAACAGGACCAGGAGATGTCCAAAGACTGCTGCTTGAGTGGAACAACTGGACTCAGCAAAATGCTACAGCCTTCCTCTTGGGCAGCTCAGCACTTTTCCTTGGCACTAATTAGAATGGGGAGAGGGGGAAATCACCCTTATATCAGAAAGAAACCTCAAAAGTTACATTTAGGGAAGGAGCAGCTTTTATTTAGGTCAGTGCTTCTGAGGTCTCTAATTTCCAGCATCGCTCTCTTGAAAGGGTTTTGCATCTGTGAACTGAAATTCTTTATCAGGGGCTCTAAATGGCAGTGAAAATTATACAGTGAAGGGCTCAGTCAGTATTGGGATGTTTTTCTTCTCCATCTGATTATTGCTTAGAATCCATATCAATGTGGTGGGTTTGGTTTCATCCAGCTACTGCAGAAGCATTATACTAACTGTATACTAATAAAGCTTTGATTGGTATCAGGGTGTTTTTCTTGTCTCCATCTGCAACCATTTCATGGAAGATGTCTGTTAAAATTCTCAGGTCTTCAGTGGTTTGCAGAGGTTTATAGCATTTCACTTTGAAGATCCATAGCTCAGTCCCCAGTGTCAGCAAAGGTGAAGTCAATCAGACCATTTCAAGGCCTCCACACCACTTTAAATCCAATTTAATCATGTGAAGAGATTTTAGTGAAGTCCAATACTTGTGTTGGGCATTCTTTTGTTCTTTGAGAGCAGATATAAAAAAAAACCACCTGAGTTTTTGAGGTCCCTTCCAACCTGGGTTATTCTATGATTCTATGATTTTTATTTTTTTTTTTAGATACCATTTTCCCCAGTGGACTCTCTTGGATTGGCACATTTGGATTGCACTCACCTCCAGTCTGCTCAGCTTTCAAGCTGAATACTGCAACATGTGAACATGCAACAAGTCACAAAATTGTCAGCTTAGATTGAAGGTTGGAAGATTTTTAGATAGTAATACATTTTTGCTTGAGAAATTGCAGCTTCATGCAACACTGTGATCTTTGTAACACTTACCATGAAATTTGGGCCTAGGTTTGTAAAATACTGACTGCTGCAGGACTAAGAAATTAATTAAAGTTTCTAGGTTTAGTTTCTATTGAATATTTATGGGCAAAACAACATCACATACGAGTGAGGCAGTGGTCCTGACAACACAGTCAGAAACAAGGTGATAAAACTCTTCTTTCTTTCATAAAAAATAAGTCTTTTTTGTCTGGCTGAGTGCAAAACAGAGAAAGTTCCATTGCAAGTTATTTCTGTATTTAAAATAAAAAACACAGCACAACCCATCTTTGTGCACTTTCACTTTGAGCTTCTCATGTTTTCTCCCATGTTAAGCATGAGTGAAACTCTGTGTGTGTTTGTATACATCTAGTCACACAAACATTTTAAAACATTACTGAAATAAAACACTACTGAATTAAAACATTTGAGGATGAAATGTGTCCCCTTTGAAGCCAATGGCAAACTACCAACCAACATGTCCATCCTTACCTGTAATTATGTCTTGAGACTGAAACCTCTGACTTCAGGGAACTAACTGGAAAAGCTTAATTTGCTGTCAGTGGAACCAGTCTCTCCTCTCCCAGATTATTATGGATGGTTCTTCACATGAAATCGAAGAGGGCAGGAATATCAGATTTTCTGTTGATACATGGGAAACCCAACTTGCAACAACATTCAGATATACCAAAATGAAAATCTGAAGATACAAGCTTGGACTGAGATTATTGGCAATATAAAGTTTGCTTAGTTCAGAACTGAGAGATTTTAAAAATTTTAACTATTTCACATATTAATTTCATTACTTCTTCAGTTAAACATTAGAACTTACAAAATAATACATGCTTCTATAAGTTTATTCTTCAAAATGTATAACTTCTAATGAATTTCCTTTTTCATATATTTTTAAACATCAGTTTTCCATATGAGTCAGAAAAATAAATCAGAAAACAAAGAAAAGAAACATATATAGATATGTACATACTTTCAAAATCAACATATGTTAAATTAAATTGTATTTTGCAATGAGGTCAGCCTCCTGCTTCAGAAGCTTTCCTGAAAAATATATTTGTGTAGATGAATCATTTTAAGATTAAACAGTCAGTGGAAGTTGACAGAGGCTTTTCATATGAAATATTACACAACCTTATGAACATCAAAATTATATGGCAGGAACTGTTCTGTTGAGCACTACAGTCACTTTCCCAGGATCAGATCAATACATTTTCTGTCAAGGAATAAAATCTGCTAAAGCAACCAGAAAAATTTTGCAAGAAAATGTTATTTTTAATGCAACTAACTGTGTAATGCTGCAGCAATACAGATAGGCTTTTAAACACGCTTTAAGTAAACTGAGGAGGTACTACACAGATTTCCCAGTACATTTCCACAAATCCAGACCCATCTTGCAATAGGTTATGGTCTTTGGTTCTGATCATACAGGCAACTGCATGTACCCAGCCCTGGAACTTGGCTAAATCCCATTTACAACACGTGCAGGGGTTGTCTTCACAAAGGGCTCTCAAGGCGTAGCCAGACTCTGGAAACGTTCTGCATGTGCACAGCTTTGCAGGGAGGTGTAATTAAAGACTACTTTATTCAACCCCAGTAGATGATCTAGCCATGGCTGCAGAATTGTTTTTAAAGGCTTTTTATGTGTCAGCTGCAGATCTTTATGTATGTCTCATGTGGAAGCTTCTGAGTTGCTTCCAAGGGTTGTCAAGACCTCTTTCTGTATGATATGAGACACAAAGATAAAGGGTTGATATTTCTTTGCTTTTTAAGAAATTAGAGTCATCATTTGAAGGACCGGTCATCATTCAGTCTCTTTGGTTCAACAGACCTTTATTCCCATTCTCTAGCAATCAATATCCCACTGCAGGTAAAGAGTTAAGCTGTAAAAATAATTGGTTCCTGTGTTGGATTAAAAATAATGGCATCATATTGATGGTTGCAATGATTGTAACTGGGTGAAGAAATAAAAGTTGTTGAACTGGGTCTTTTGTTCAGGTCAAAGAATGTGTTTGAGCTGTACAAACTTGATTATTTGAGACAGGAATCCCTGGATGCTTAATTTAAATCTGGTGGATAGGAAATTAGCATTTTTTAGGTTCTCTGTTCTTCTAAATCTTCATGCAGGAAACTTAAGTGGAATTGTGACACCACTTAACTTCAGGCAGCTAACTGTCTCTGCCAAAACACAATCTCCTCAGATTCTGTTTATAGACAGTGAGAGGAGCTGAGCAACCACCCAAAGAAATCCAGAGTGAGTCTAGGTCCAACGGGAGCCTGTGTGTCTCTTCAACACTTACAGGAGGAGCCTAAGAAGATCTGACCTAAACTGCATCCCCACCTAACTTTACTTCTTCTTGGCCTCAGAATCTATTTGTTACAAATTCAAAGAACCCAATCACTTAACAAAGAGACAGCTACAATAGAATTTAATCTCCCCATTCACAAATCCTTTGGTTATGAGCCTCTGCACAGGCCCAGTTAGTCATTCATAGATTCTCCTTGAAAAACTGTGCCCAAAGTTTTGCTTTTGACTCCAAATTAAAGCACATAACTAGATAACAACGGCTTTGTTTGTCCTTCATCTCTTGCAAGAGGCTTAAGATGCCTCACGGCTGCCTCTTCCAGCAGATACTCAGGGAAAGAGACGGAGTGAAGGCCACAGGACACCTTGTAAAGCAACCACAGAAAAGGGCAGCAGCTGCAGCACCTGGTCTCTCCAGGGGGAGTCTCGCACAAAGCCTGAGCTTCCAATGCCAACCTCCACCTCCATGGTCCTTGCTTGAGCAATGAGGTTCAGAGAAGGTGCCCTCCTGTTTCCTGATGAGATGTCATCAACCGTATCGCTTTCCATCAGGTAAACCCAATGTGAGTATCTGCTGCTGTCAGTATCTGAATACCAGCTTGCTCCTCTGGCTGGGAGTAAATTTCGAAGGACCACCAAGGCTAGTTTTTTGAACTTCTGCTAGTGCCAGAAATGTCTTCAATTTCTTAGCTACTGCTCAGAGTCCCTGGAGGTTGGGAAAGGCACATTTCCTTTTCTTCTCGGAGGTCATAGTGGTACATTGCTTCAGTAATATCAAGGTCACCTACAAAACCCATTTTAGAGCCTGGGTGATGCAGGCCATGGTGCGAGAGACTCAGTACTCTGCTGGCTCACACTTCCCCTCCTTGGAAAAAGAGAAGAAAGGGAACCCAGCCCTGAGCTTTGCCCCCTCCGGAGTCATCAGGAAAGCCATAGTTCACCTCCAGCATCCTTGGACCAGTTGCAGCCATCATCTGCAGTACCATTTAGTTTCAGCCCACCTACAAGTCAGGACTGGCTCTGGCAGAGACAACTATCCCTACCCTGAGGATTTATGTGGTCCTGGAGTGCCAGCAGCAGTGAATGATTGTGCTAAATTTTAATTCAAAATATCTTCAGCCATTTCTTTTTACAGAACTGTGAGGTACCGAGTTTTCATTGTCTCCAGCCAAAAGAGAACATAAAATGGCCCCAACAGGTGCAGCAAAAAAAAGCACTTCAGAATCCACTCAGAACTCGACAGACACAAAGTAAATGTACTCAATAAATATTTTATTTTGACACATAATACATATTCGTAATTTAAGCAAATACTATAGCCAAAGGGATGCTTAAAAAGAGATTGACACAAAAGAAATAGCAAAGCACAGGACTATCATTTTCCTGAACAGAGAAATTTTTGTATTTGGAAGAATTTTTATATTATTCATTGAGTACCATTCATGTGCTCTGTACTGCTGAAAATGTATAGCCAGCCCTGGGATAAATATTTTCAGAGTCATCCAAGTCATTTGGAGACTGAGACCCACTGACTGTCAGTAGTTATTAGGTGCTTTTGATGGTGTTACTTGTCTTGTGCATTCCACAGGGCTCACAATCTAAACCCTTGAAGTCATTAAGAGACTTCCCATTTACTCCAAAGGCTCTGTGTCAGGCCTGCAAGGTGCTGTAAGCTCTCTATGGGGAGATGGGAACCTTTCTGGAACAACAGATTGCTTTGGACTAAAAGAGATCATTTACTGAGGATAATACAAAGTATTTTTCAGTAGGTGATACTCACTGCTAAAATGCAAACAGCTGAGTGAGCAGCACTAGGACAGAACTGCATGTGGCATTTTGTCCTTTCCAGTGAATTCAGAAGAAAACCTAAGAAAACAGCACCCTAGTTTGCTTCAAACTGCTTCACTCACACCTTAGCCAGGGAAAACTCAAGTAATCTTTGGCAAACCTGCAGCACCCCATCAAGATTAGCAAGGAAAAAATAAATTACTCACCTTGTTCTCTTCTGTCTACTTGAATTTGGAAGAATCTGGGCTGTCTTTTGTTATGAAACCCAACCTTGTGTGGATTCCAAGCTGATGAGCACAAGTGCCTGAAAATATCAGAAAACTGTGATTTAGCAAGAGAAATAGGGAGTGAGTGGAGGAGCCATCCTGTTGATTTTGGAAGGAGTGGCAAAAGTTCCACTGACTTCAGCTGGGCATGAGCCAGGCCCACTAGGCATAAAACTCCACTTGGCATCTCTTCCATCTTCCATACACAATACTGACAGGGGTCCTACAGACAAAATTTAATCGATTGTGGCACTCAGACATCACCCAGAAATTGTTTCTTTGCAGTATAATTTACCCGTGTGTAAAGAGTCAGCACAAACAGGACTATGAGGGACTTGGATGGGACATAAACCTTGTTTTGTTCCTCTGCATAACTGAATTCCACCCTTGGAGGATAAGCAAGGAAGTCTGCTGCTTAATGGTGAGTTTTCTGTTACAACACATGATGGATGACTGTTCTTAAAATATTTGTAAAGGCATGTATGCATTATACTAAGGAAAAGTGTTAGCTTGATGGCACTGGGGAATGAAACCTTGCATTTACTCAAAGATAAGAAATAACCCTTTAATAAATCTTGGGTTGAAACGAAGATACAGCAGTATCCTATGGCTTCATCAGTCCCCAGCACCACAACTGTTTTCTAACAGCCTTTTACAGAGCTTAATACGGAGGACAAAGATCAACAGGATGCTATCATCAAACACCATGTGCTGGGAAACAGTAAATGCTGAAACAGTCTGTGCTAGCATCCTTCTTGTATTATCTCTGCATTCATGGATAGTGAGAAAACAAGGGTTTCTAAAAATTAATTCACCTGAAGAATTTGACCTTCATCTTATTATTATGCTAAAATACTACTTCACTGTCCATAAAGGAGTCCCAAAGTGGACTAGGACAATGGCCATACTGAAAGCTTTGGTTTTTATAGGATACTATTCCCCTCTTCATTTCACATGTATACATACACACATGCCTGTTCAGAGTGACAACTGACTAGCTAGCGATCCACAACATTTCTCCAAGAACACATCAGTTTTGCACAAGAAAACAACGGGTTCCAGTGGCAATGTGTGTGCTCAGTAACTGCCACGAGAAAGCAGGCTACCCCCACAGACCTCAGTGTGGGGACGAGGACCTGACAAAATCACACCCTGGACTTACTTCCGTGTCACTGTAAAACCCCTGAACAAAGCTGGAGAACAAAAGAGATCAAAACATTTTTTTTTAAATAATAGTTGGTATTCTAACAAAAACAGCACCAAGATTTCACCAGCTGGGTCTTTTCCTGGGAAGATGCTTAACTGTCTTAACAGGGAAGGTAGCAACCACACAATTTTCTTGGCGTTAACGATTAGCCAAAATCAAACAATACCCTTGGAGAAAGTGCATTATTATTCATGGTAACAGGAAAATGCCTAAAAGTATTTGGGCCCTTTCATTAAATCACTGCAGCTGATTACATAAAAACTACTTTTGAGGAAGCATTCTATATCTATTATTGGCCCTAAACCATAAAGGAGTAGAGATGTAAACTAACTCATTTTTCTGTGATTAAAAGTGCTACTGAAGCAAGCTGAGATTGCAAAATAAGAAAAGGAATAAAAAACTAACAGAAAAACAAAGGAGGCAATACCCATCCAAGTGAGAGCAGAGTGAAAAACCAACACAGAGAAAAGAGAGAAAGAGAAGTGAAGGTGGTGGAGAAAATACATTAAACAGAGTGTGCCCCATATCCCTGCCTGAATGTGTCTTGGAGGACAAGGGACGTTCCTACAGTGACGGAACGACTCAGCAGAAGACACAACAGAGACACGGTCAGCACGTTTTCCCCTGGGGGGCAATGCTTATAATCAGAAATCAAACCAAGTTAATATAGAGGCAACAGTGACAAAAGAACAACAAAAAATCCCTGGCATAGAACCACCTGCTTCAGTAACAGGGTTGTGATGTATGATGGCATCCTTGTGCTCTCATTCTCCCAGAAGATACCTCCCTGTAGGACTAAGGACAGATTAGACGTAACCTGAATGTTGGAGGAGAGGTGCTTATTCTCCAACCATTCTGCCAGCAAGAGCTGTGCAAGTTCATAGCCTCCCAGACACATGCTGTGTCCAACTGTTGAATGATTTAGAGGCACTGATGTTCAAAGCAGCTCAGTCAGGCACCTGTGAAACTCGGCTCTTCCATCTAGCACCATTTTGAGGCTGTTGCTGATAGTTCATCTGGGTTTGCAATACTTCACTCAGAGAATTCATTATTGTAAAACATCCCAAATTACTGAACTAGCAGATAGCTAAAGTGACTCTTCTCCTAGCTTCCAGTATTTTTTTTCCAATCACAATTGATATCCAACAGTTTCTGTCCATATTTCATGCTTGTGTGCACCATATCTTAATGGTGTCTTCAGTTTGTTTTCCCTGCACCATTTCAGCAACACGATAAAACATTCTAGAAATGGGCTTGCCAATTAAATGGCCAAATCCATAGGGATGTATGTTATATTGCCATGCTGTTTCCTATGCTGAAAGGCACTAATTTAGGAAAAACTGTTGTATTTGAGGCGCACATGGGATGAACCTCCTAAACATACTGGGTGAATGTACATTTTATGTAAGTGAACTTATCCCTGGCAATAACCTGTATTCAGACTTGCATGCTTACTCCATTTCCAGGTATTTAGCTGTTTCTGCTAGTAAATTTGTGTGGATAATGAAGCTCAGTCCAGTATTCACTCTGCAAGCATATTAACAGGCAGGTGAAATTGTGAAGACCTTGTTCATGCTAGTGGGCATTTACTTAGGTGATTGTACCTACCGAGAAAGTGCTTGCCAGCATGTATTACAACTCCACACTCGAGCCTCACATAATCAGGTTCTGCCCGTGTGTGGTTCGAGGCCTGCACAATGAAGCATTTCCACCCCCTGAAAAGGAGAGCTGCACGTGGAATCAAGCAAGCAGATCTTTTTACCCATACAATTTTTCTCTTGCCAGGAAGCAGTTTGGGTTTTATTTGCTTTTTGTTTGTTTGCTTGTTTGTTTTTATGAGAATGTCCATGGGGAAATGTCATTTCCACTTAAACTTTTTTATTTATTTATTTATTTTATTTTGACAGTGAAGGCAAACAATCCAATGAAGATAAACATTCTGCTTGGTATATGTTGCATAAGAAATATGAAAAATTTATAATGAAATGTATTTATTTGAAATTGGAATGTGAAGGGGCTCCTGTCAACTACAGTGTGAAAGGCTAGGGGGATTTGTCCTTAAGGAAATAACACTTCCCACATCAGTCAACACTCTACGTGGTAAGGAAAGGAAGCTGAAGAGGGTGCATGGCCATAGCTTCTCCTCCACCCATCCACGCACGACTGTTACACCTGCATGTGTGGATGCAAAGATACTGAGCTCTAAATTGTTCCACTCCCATCAGAGCAGCAGAGCTTTGAGAACCACCCCACACTGACTGATATGAACGTGACCCTTTGCAATAACTTTGACAGGGTTTGGTACAGAACCCTTCTTAGAATTGGTCCACACAGCATCACTGACTTCGTGTATCAGTTTGTGAGAGCAGCCAGGGAGAAACTTCACTTTTTTGGACAAGTCAGCATCTTATTTCATGATTAATCAAGGAATAACGGATACACAGAGTGCCTTAAAAGTACATTTTTAAGAATCGTTTCCAACTGCTTCCAGCTGACTGAGGAGTTGCACTGGGGCAGGACCGAACCATGAGTGTGAAGATACAGGACAGAATGGCAGTTTGAGCACAGATTCAGGTATGTGATAACTGTGAGAATAGGCCAGAAAATTGAAAGCCATGTGAACATTACAAAAATAGTCATGATGACTGATCCCTGAGCTGGTTCACGGAGTGTCCATAGGTATAGGGATGGTCTGTAACTTCAGGCTGGAAAAAACTCAGTTTAATCTCTTGTTTGGTCACCATCTTCCACTTGTTCCTCTTCACACCTCAGTTTTCTACTTTGTTACTATTTGGAAATGAGGTGAACATCCAATGCCTCCGGTTTGAAGGCAGTACAGTAATCTACATGTAAGCACTGTGGGAAAAAGAACGGACACAGGACTGGATTCTCATGCTGAACATGAGTTGCTACTGAACCAGAAAGCAGCTTAGGTAGAGCTGTACACTCCTCTTCTCTCTATCTTTTCAGTGATCAAGCCTGCAAGAGATCTTTAGGTTCCCTCACAGCCCACTAAAGCTAATGCTGAATCCCTCTGCAAGGTTGCTGCGAGCCATCTGTGTCAGCAGTTTTCTGTATTAAGCCCAGTACATGCCCGTGCACACTGTTCTCACTGTTAGCATGCAGAGATATCACCATTACCTGTCACTTCAGCTGCTGAGATACTTAACCTAGCCCCTGTTCCACCATGGCATCTGTCAGATTTTCCCCCAAATCCTTATGTTCACATTCTGCTCTCTTCATACACTGGAAGGTGAGGGCCCAGGTTAATTTGTCTGCTTCCTCATCTGCTTTTATAATCCATATTTAACGCAAAAAGCCTCTGGTGCAGCAGCAGGCAGAGAAGCAAATAAGAGTTCAGTGAGCACAGTGGCTTTCCCTGCTCTAGAGCTGACGTGCAGATGTGTGACCCTCCACATGCCACCCTGCTTGGCAGCCAGTGCCATTACCCTGCCTTATAACGAGGCTTCCATCAGCACCAATGTGATGGCTTTGGCCCTAAGGAAATATTAGCTCCTCTCCCATTAGGAAACATCATACACAACATTTCACCCTCAGATAAAAATGTCTTTCTACCCCAAAAGCATGAATACCAGGAGTATTTTCTTGATACTGAAGTATGTGGAGATCGGCTTTATCACAAATGTGCCAGTGAGGGGCAATTTTTGTTTGGCTTTTGGTACTTCTCATACCCACTTAGAAGCACAGTGGAAAAAAAACAAACAAAAACTTAAAAGCTATCCAAGCAAACGTGGTTATATCAACCAATTCCCTCAGTTCTTTCCAGTAAGAAAAATTTGTCATGCAGCACTGGTTGACTGAGAAATCTCAGACCAGGTCTTCAGTCGAGTCATTGCCATCTGTATTGAAAAAGAAGCGATCCTGACAAGTGCTTATAAATTGATGATAGCAGGAGAACATCCCAGTGTAGTCAGCAACAGCTCCGTCACTGCTTTTCATCCTGTCAGGATTTCACTCACTGATTATAAAGTTTTGGAGCAAGAAATGTGTCTCAACACAAAGCTCCAGCTTCATATGGAAGACAGAGAAGCGACAGAGCTTTAGGAGGCATAGTCACTTGTTTCTAGGCAGGTCTCCTTGGAAGAACCAAGATCATGCACAGGCTTAATCTTATGTGCATGAACAGCTCCCTCAAAGTCAACAGATGAGTACATAAACCTCCCTTTGACTGGGACCTAGGTTTGGATATAAGGCTCTCTAGTACTTTTGAAAATAAGGTTTTTATATTTGCAGGAAAAATGGAGTGGAAGCAACAAGTCAGCCTGGAAAAATAAGAATGAGGGGGAAATAATTATTAACTTAATGTGAGCACTGCTGAGCATGCACAACTTGAGTTCTTCTCAGTAGGACTTCAACAGAGTCACAGATTTAAGGTTTCTTTATGAACACTCAGTTCATCACAGACCATAAATCTCATCGTAGATCTCTGCATGCCTTCCACAACTTCCATTTGAAAAAAATACAGACAGGGCTATGCAAACCACCGATTTTTCAAATTGCTGGAAGTTAAAAAAAAAAAAAGAAGAGACAACAGATCACTTGTGTTAACCTGGATTGATTATTTTGCAAAAACTTATGTTGAAGCAAATTGACACTGAAGGCCAGGAAAGTGCACTAAAAATGCTGTTTCAGGTTTGAGCATTTTTAAGGATTTTATTTAAAATTGAAACATGAAAATGTTTAATCTAGAAAGCATTTGAAAATTTACACTTTTGCATGCAAGTACAGGTACATGTACCTCCCCTTCCCTTCACATACATAAACATAATGGCTCAAACCAGCAATTGACAAAACTCATCATTTGAAAAAAAAAAAAAAGGCCCAGTATTATCAAACTGATTTTTGCTGATAAAGTTAAAACTTAAAATATGGATCAGCTCCACCACTTACCTTTTACAAAATAATAAGGAGAGACAGCACTACAACCAGGGAGGGCTGATTTTTTAGTGAGGCAGAGATTTCAACACAACCAAATGCTTCAGCTGCAGACAGTCGGAATAAGGGAAATGCACACCCACCATGGGTGTTTGAGGGCTAAACCAAGCAGGGTTGGTAGACAGACTCCAATGTGGAATTTGACTATTTTACAGAGTAAAATATCTTCCTTGCTACAGCACTGGCACTGAGGAAAGCCATGAGAACCTGCACCTTCAGGGAAGCGCCACGTTAAGAGGGCATGCAGGAAGGCACGCTGTGTATGTTTAAAAGGGCTCGTTCTTACAGGCTGGCCTGCCAACGATTCTCACATTGGAGCAGGGAGGAGCAGGGAAAAGTGCCCATCTTATGTTTCACTTTCTTCTCCATTTTAACCCAGCGGGACAGAAACAATGCAATGTTCTGATTTAATTTCCTCTCGCGAGGCCTCTCACCTGGATGCATTGAAGCAGTGCACAGCCTTGTTCCTGCAAGAATATTTATAGTGGGTTGCACTAGTCCAAGACATGAATTGTTTTCTTCTTCTTTCCTTTTTTTTTCTCCTGGAAGGCCTCAAGATCCATCCAGTTTTAGTTCTCACCCTACATCATTCCTCAAAGCTGATAATTTCAATGCTAAAAGCAATTCCTTGAACAGGGAAGGCGAGATGTGATCCCCGTCTCTGGGCTGCACTGTATTGGATGCTTCTTCCCTGTTTGCCAGGAGCTGAGCCAGGACTCCTTCACCATGTCCCCGCATGACTACCACCTGAAGGAATCAAATTCTGATCTCTGCCTCTTTGAAGCCTCTCCTTTGCAGAAATGAACAAGATGGCTAATATTAAACCTGCAGTGCCCTGTATTTCCCCAGATATAACAAGTTAAGAGTCAAATACCACGTCTTTGAGTAGTTCAGTGACTAATGTATGCTCTTGTTATTTAGGGTCAAATGCTCACTTGCTTTGTTTACTTTACAAATCGTAGGAGCACTGCACGGCCCAAGAAGCGTGCTGTGGTCTCAAACTGGGCATAACTACAGGCACAGCACTGGGGCAACGAGACGTGCATCTGGGAAGCTCACCAAGCTGTAAGAGTTCATGCTCGGACCTAACAGGTGCTGCTCTTCCACTGGAGTCACTGCAGGGACTTGCCACTTGGCAAGCACAGGCTCAATGACATCCTCTTCAGTTAAGCAGTGGACTTCACAGGCTAAAAACATTTTGCTCCTTGATTGTCCTTGTTCTTCTAGACAGGAGTAAATATGTATTTGTGAGGTAGCTCTGAACTCTCTGGTGCTACATTGGAGGTTGGAGTAGGACACTAGAACATTTGTAGTTTCTTTAAAGCAATATGAACATTTACAGAAAAGGGAGAACAAGCAAATAAACAAATAAATGCTTGAATAATACCAGAAACAGAGATAGGAAAAAGAGCCCCTTGGGTGGAGAAGGGAGAAAGCTACTAGAAAGCACTGAAATGTAATAAGGGGCAAACAATCTAAAACTGAAAAATGAGTGCCAATTACATTTTATGCTTAAAGCAGTTAAATATTATTGCAGTTTACATGAGAGTTAGAGCAGTAACTGTAAAAATGAAAAGTGTGGGGTTGCGAGAAAGCTGCTCTCCTTTGGCCCAGCTTTTAGTGGGGACTTTGTCAGTAAGGCTGAAGGAATCCCAGGTTACTGGATGTGAACGGTAGAGCCACTGCTCTCTTGTGTGTCGCTGGCTCTGGAAACTGGTTTGCTAGCACTAGACTGACTCAATGGGCTATGGAACCTCAGGTGAGCAGGTCAGACTGGATTTACATATTTTTTGTAATGCAGTATACTTGTACAAGGATAAGGAAAATCTACTGAGTTTAGAGCTGAACAGACAATTGCTTCATCATTGTAGACATTGTGTACTTCACATACACTATTATGTTAGTTTGTTAATATACATTAGTTTAAAATACACTTAAATGTCTTGAAGAATTAGAAGGAGTTTTTACAGAGGTGATAGACTTAAACAGATCTGGATGCTCTGGCTAACTCAATTCCACTGAAACAGGAAGAAATGATAAATAGCTCCTCAAGATGTAGTAATGTTTCTCTGAAAAAGGGAGGTGCTATGAAAGAGAAATCTCACAGCGACAGAGAAAGAAATGTATGGAGCAATGCACTGCAAGTTAGAAGCCCAGATTTGACTCCTGACTTGCTGCTTCCATACTACGAGACTCCTGGCAAGTCATTTCGCCTGTCTATTCCCCTTCCTACTCTCTTGTCTAACTTGTCAAATGAAACTGTCAGCAGCTTAGGCCAGAGGTTGCTTGTAGGATCTAATGCTCTTAGTGGTTGGTTCTGTTAGAGCGTTGCAGTTAATGCTCTGCTAGTAAAAGGAGGCATAAAAAGTAAGAAAAAGAGTTAATAGGGAACAGTGGGCATTAGATGCACAGGTACAGAAAGAGAACATTCAGAAGCAGCGTCTCACAGCTGTGAAGAAGAAAATATCCTGATTATTTTAATGTTGTGAAATAACAAGAGTAAGGAACAAGGGTAAAGAAATACAGTCAGAGTTTAACTGTGCTTTCCTACAGAGAAACCAGCCGAACAAGTTGGCCTTTTCTTTGACTTCTACAAACTTCTGTTGAGTTCTCAAAAAACTGAAAGTGTTCCTAAAAGGGGCTGAGGTGGGAATAATAACTTCCTAAAAGTGTGGTTCTTGAAGAACGGCTGTCCTGCACTGATCCTGTGGCTCTGTTCTACTCTGAAGTGGATATTCTGCAGCTTTAGGTCAGATAAAATGCCTCTTCCCTTCAGTGCTTGCACATAAATTGCTATTAATGTTACCACGTTATACAAGTGCATTGGGGAGGAAAATAGGCCCACTAATGCATTGTCCTGCTCCAGTGTTTTTTAACCTAGAGGATGCCACGCTATTCCATGGCCTGTGGGTGGGCACAAGCCACAGGAAAAAAGCAACAGAGGTGGGACGGGCTCCATAAGGCTGCATCTGCCTCACCCTTTCTTCCCCATGCTTCTCCCCAGGCTGTGTGCAAAGCTGAACGCAGATAAAGCATATGCTCCCCGAGTTGCCTTATGGCCTTCCTTCCCCGCTCACATGACAACCGTCACTTGTAGTCAGCCATGGTAGCAGCTCAAAGGCACCCAGGGCCTGCAGGCTCAGGCTGCAGCTGGCTAGTCCGAGCTTCCTTTTTATTATCTGAATACATTTTAAAAGGCCATGGAAGGACGCATCTACCTCAGCCCGGAACAGCCACCAGTGAGTGGTCAGCTTGGTTCCAAGGGCAGCAGGTAGCTTCTGCCCTGGACAGGAGAGAAAATGGTTATCAAGGTAATCAAACTCAGCCCCGGCTCCAGTGTTAGTGAGCTCCATGGCAGGCCCCAAAGGAAGAGAACAGAACAAATCATGATTACTATTATTTATATCAACGCTATTATTTTTCCTGTTGTTGTTAAATAACAACAAAGTTTTCTTAGGAAATATTTTTTTCCCTTTTGACAGATCACAGACACATGGCCGCTTGTGTCTTTTCTGTGTGCCGTGGATTAATTAAGAGGAGACATGTCGCCGGGAGGGAGATACTCCACCGTCAGTTGAGTGCAAAACAGGCAAAGCCAGATGAACTCAAACAAATGCCACAAATGGACAACTTTGAAGCCCCAAATCCTGCTGCGTCTGCATCTGAGCAGCCTGCTTTAGCTGTGCTGGACTGCATCGGCTCCAGCGGAGCGCTGGCTGCACGCAGGAGGACCTGTGAGCAGCCCACCAGGTAGGGTCGGGGCAGCTTTCTTTTAAAAGCTAATACCAATTTACACCAAAGTGTCAGAAAAGTACCCTCTGACAATACAAGTTTCTGCAGCAAAATCTGGAAATGTAACTTGTGTGTAGTTCTTAAACAACTAATAATCAGCAAGCAATTTTTAAAACTTCAGCACTCGCTATTCCTTGAAAAATTCCTCACCAGCTCTGGCTAGCACCTTGTAACTCTTGATAGCAGTGACTGACTAAAGGACGAAACATCCTGAAGTGGGCATGCAAAGGGATTAATTTGCTTAAACTCATATACAGAGAAATGGAAACCCAGAAATATTTACTAGCCTCTCCCCCCACCGCTCATGACCTCAGTGTTTGCAGAAGGTCCTGGATTGATAGCCCAATAAAATACAGTCTTCTCTTTCACTATGGACACAATAAATCAAAGGCAGTGGAAACACGAGCATTTTATTTTCTGACCATACCAGCATACCTTAGCTAACTCATCTCTCTTAAAGGGTGACAAAACACTTCTGCTGCTATAGGCCTAAATAGTCGGCTGCCTTGCAACTCATGAAGCCATTTGTAACTGCAGAAAGTGGACACAAAACACGATTGTTCTAATTAGTAGCACCATATATCCATTTTGTGTAGCTGTAAAGCACTATATTACATGCAAGGTGTCCCTATCTTGACCTCTTCTCTGAAATGGCCAGTTAAAGGCATCAAGTGTAATCCAGAGTCCTGTTAACAAGAAATTGAAGCACGCTTTAAAATTAACTTCATGTATACTATTGAGCATCTACATCACTTCTATTGCTCAGTAATTACCTGCTTTGGCAGGATTTTAGGAATGAAGAGGTATGAGAGGCTCCGTGGTGTACTATTATTAATGTGGGTAAAAGAATCCAAGAAATGAGGCATTAATACTGGGAAGGAAGAAACTGTACAACGTTAAGTTTTAATTGTCTGGCTTAGGCCTCTTACTGGCAGCTGCTTCTGCTTCCTGAAGAGATGCTGCTTACCTACAATTGCAAAGCACTTCACAATCCACAAACGACAGCAGGAAACTCTGCCTAAAAATTAGGCCAACCTTTTCAAATGTGAATAATGAAATTCGTGTGCCTCCGCTTGCCAGTGTCCCAACCTGTGACACTTCAGGTGCACCTGTATTCCAGTGGGTGGATGGTCAGCTCTGCTTTCTTTGCATTGAAAATGAAAAAAAAAAGTGTTAAAATGCATTAATTACATGTTTATCCTGCTATTTTTCTATTATTTGGGCACTGACTAATCCAACCCTGCTTACAACAAGCAAGATGATGGGGCATTTAGAATACTTGTCTCACATCTTAACAAAAAAACGTGCAGGCTAATTTAAAATGACTTCTCAGAAACATGGATACAATTTAATTCTCTCAAATCAGCTTGTACTTTACCCCACCATTTTATTCAGACATAAGAAATTTTATTTCACAAGTTATTTAACATAATACTGCCGTAAAGAAAAATGGGGGGAGGGGGGAAATGAAAGAAGAGTAAGGAAGCAATGGGAAGATGCTGAAATCAACCACGCCACAGTGGAGAAAAGCTCAGGACAGAGAACATACAGAATAAACTCTGCAACATCCTTGCAGTGTTGGATATGTAAAGCCGCTGTGAAGCACAAGCATTGCTCTTCTGTTGTAAAAAATGAGTGCACTTCAGTTTTCATTGTTGTTATTACTATTATTGTTTCTGATTTATTTTTTTTTAATATGTCAATTGCTGACTGGAAGTCAGAGTCCCACCTGGAGACAGTGCCACACAAAAAAATAGTGCTTCCTACCTGTGAGAATAAACGCCACGTGTTTTCTCCTTAAAAACCATAAAGATCTCGTGTTATGTATGTTCAAACCCTTGGGAACATTAATATGTTGGGTCAGTGTACACAGTATGCTTTCACGTTGTGTTTGATTCCTGCAGGAGAAAGGAGCTTTTCCAAAAAAAAAAAAAAAGAAAATAATTCAGACTACATTTCTGCAGGGCTTTTCTGACACCCGTCAGCACAATCGCCACGCAGTCACCCAAAAGCTGCTGGCCTCACACTGTCGCTTTGTCCCTGTGAGCCTGCGAGTCACACACATTCTCAGATGAATTTCACATCCATGTGGCTGGTACCGTGCGTGAGGCGCAGGGCAGAGCGGGCAGGACAGTGGCACGGCGTGGGCACCAGCCTTACACTTTCCTCCTCCTGCCGAAGCAGCGCCCGCCGTCCCTGAGGGGAGCTGCTGCGAGGGCTGCCGGTGCTGGGCCGGTGCGGGCCTCTCCGCCACGTTCGGGCCAGGACTCCTGCGGCAGCAGGAACCACCCGGAGCTCCCCTACGGCCCCGCGCAGCGCCGCTGCCTGCACACCCCGAGGCCAGGCCAGGTCAGGGGGCACCGCCGGCCTCGGCCCGTCCGCCCGGCGCCCCCGGGCCGCGCCGCTGGCTTCCCGTGTTTACTCCCCGAGCGGGGGCCGTGCGGATGCGCTGCCGCCTCCCTCAACTTCTCCGCTCGCCGCGTTCTGGCCTCTGAATGAAACCAGCCCAACTCGGCAGAGTAAGTTACCGGGGGGCTGCGCGGGGGGCTGCCGGGCCGGGGGCTGAGCCGTGCCCACCGCCCGCACCCCGCCGCGGCCGTTACCCCGCGGCGCTGCCCAGGGCAAGGCGTAGTTTACTCTCGGCAGCCCTCCCAGGGCGGCCAATGGACAGCGGCTGCCGGCGCTGTGGCCGGCACGGCTCCGCTCGGCGCCGGGGGCTGGCGGCGGGTGGCCCCCGCTACCTGCCCCACTCCGGCCCCGGGGCCGCCAGCTCCCCAAACAGCGGGCAGAGCAGCGCGGCGATCTTTGTGTGAGTGTGTGCGGCGAGTGTGTGCGCCAGCGGCTCCCTCGCGGGCCGCGGGTGTAACGGCGCCGCTGAATGGCTGGCGAGCCCGTCCCTCATCGCACCGGCCAATGGCGGGCAGCCTTATATCCCGGGGAGTGTTGTGGCGCTGCCCGGGTTGCATGGCTCTGTGTGGAGCCGCGTTCCGCGGGCGCCGAGGCGGAGGGGCTCCGCTGCGCGCCGCGCCTCGCTCCGGCCCAGCGGCGCGCTGTCCGCCCGCCCGCCGGCCCCGCCGAGGTGAGTGCACGCCGCCCCTCGTCCCTCACCGGGCTGCAGGGAGACAGGCAGCAGCAGCGGGGAGAGGGGTGCCCTCGCCCCACACTTTCCCCTCCGCTCCCCAGCAGCGGGGCAGCCCCCCGGGGCCCTCCCCGTGGCGTTGGCGGCCGGGAGGGAAGCGCGGAGCTTCCTTTGCCCTGCGCGGCGGCTGCCGCGGCTCCCAGTCACTTTTCCTCCCTCTCGTCAGCCCTGCCTTCGCTTGAAAGTTTGGGCAGGGGAGGGCGGATGGGTCGGTGCCGCCAGCCCTCTGCCCGGCCGGGAGGACAGGAGTGAGCGGGGGTGTTTAACGGGGAGAGGGGGCGAGGTGAATTGCATTGCAGCGCAGTGCATTTAAAAAAAAAAAACAACCCCGCACCGAGAAGAAGAAGGCGGCAGGGGTAGGCCAGCCAGTGCCAGGCTGCGCTTGAAACCAGGCACCTCTCGCCGCCACAGAGAGAGAGGCAAGAGCCGCGGCGGAGGGAGGAAGGGGAAGGAGGGCGAGGAGGAGGAGGGATGGCCATCGGCCGCCGCTCGGTGTGTGCCTCCGGGGGGACTTGACAGGGAAATCGCGGCAGGCAGAAACGAAACTTCATCCCGAGGGGCGGTGAGGCGAGGCGAGGCGCGGGGGAGAGTGCGCGGATCGGTATCGGCTGCCGCCGGCCTGGGGGGACTCCGCGCCGCCGCCGCCACCGGGAGAAAGGCGAGTGGAGCTGGGGGGGGGGTGGGATATAAAACCGGAGAGGGCGAGGGAGCCACTCCGGCGACCGCACGGGGCGGAGGGGGGCGGGAGGAAAAACCCCGGCGCCGACCCCGACAACAACAGCGGCCGGGCTCGGCCGGAGAGTTGGGCTGTGCGTTTTCCGGTAGTCATCGGCGATGCACCCGGGGCGGCGGCGGCGGCGGCCCCGGTGGGCAGTGGGGAGGGAGGGGGGAATGGGGGGGGCGGAGGCGATCGGCCCTGCCGGGGTTTCGCGTGGATGTGGGATTATGTTGTGTCAATAAGTTTAAGGTGGAGAGGGAGAAAGGGAGGCGGGCGGGGGCCGGGGGGAGGCGGCGGCAGGCCTCGGCCGCGCGAAGTCCTATTTCTGAAGGTAAGTTGTGACATTGGGTGGTCGCGATGACAGAAAACTTGGCGGGGGGCGTCCCAGGGAGGGGGTGGCCGTCTCGGGGGGGCTCTCTCCGCCGCCGGGAGCCGGATGGGTGCTCGGCTGTTATTTGCTGCTGCGAGATCGGGTCGCTGGTAAATTACAGAAAGCAGCCCTCCTCCTCCTCCTTCCCCCCCCGCCGCCAGCCGCTTCGCTCTTCCTCCTCTCGGGTTTATTTGCAATGTATGAAACTTGCATGGCTGTGAGGAGAGCCGATCCAGGGTAGGTTTGCGAGGAGGAGGAGGAGGACGGGGAAGGAAGGGCTGGCGGCAGGGGAAGGGAGGCAATCGCGTTAATCCCGGGCGCCGCACGGCAGCAGGTCTGCGTTAGAAATATCGGTGGCAGCCCGCCGCCGCTGCTGAATGAGGAAGGTAAAACGAAGCGATGCGAGAGCCGCCGAGGCGACATGTACGGCGGCGGGGCGAGAGGCACCGGCAGGCGGCTGCCCGCCCCCTCCCTGCCTGCCTCCTCCCTCCCTCCCCGCCGGGGCGGGGAAGGACCGTGCCCGGGTCTCCCCCGCTCGCCGCCAGCCGAGCCGGGGGGCCGCGGGGCTTTAACCGTGTGCGGGGCGGATTCGCCACTTTTTCCGGGGGAGGCCGGCGGTTAAAAGTTTTTTTCCGGAGGTGAGTGTGTGCGGGGAGGCCGGGGCGCCGCCAGGCCGGCGGTGGTCACTCGGGCCTGGGGCCCCGAAACCATTGCCCGTCCTGCTGGTGACACGTCCGAGTCCCGCAGCCCGGCGGAGGGGCCCGGCCCGGCAGCCGGGGTAGGGACGGGGTGCCGGTCTCCATGTGGCTTCTCCCGGCGGCGGCAGCAGCGGCGGCGGCACCTCCTCCCCGGTGGCAGCGGCAGCGGCGGCAGCAGCGGGATCATCGCCCGGGCCCGCGGGGAGGAGGAGGGGAGCAGCAGGGAGGTGTTTGCTGCCAGCCTGCCTCGCCAGATCCCGCCGGGGAGGGCAGCTGGGAGGGCCGGGGAGCCCCCCGCGCCCCCTCCCCGCGCCGCCGCCCCTTCCCTGCCCGCCCGCCCCCAAAGGTGTTGTGCAGACTTTTCCCCCGGGAGGGTGAGATTTATGCGTTGCATTATTGCTCCTCTCCTCCCCCCTCAAAGCAAGATGGACTCTCTCTTCTCTCTCTCTCTCTCTCTCTCTCTCGCACTCACTCACACTCTCTCTCTTTCTCCCCCCTCTCCCTGTGTCTTGTCAGCCTTCAGGATCGACATTTTGTAACTAAGATGCAAACTTGATGGTGACCGGGGGGGCGGGGGGAGACGGGAAAGCCCTGGGTCTTTCTCCATATTTAATACCTTTTCTTTCCACCCCACCCCGGAGCCCGGATTCCGGTGGCCCTACACTTTGCAGGGGCGGGCGGGGCTGCAAGAGCCGCTCCCCCCGCGGCGACCGGGGGTCTCGTCGCTCTCCCCGCGGGCTGCGGCGGTGGAGGGGCCGGTTGGGCGGTCGCAGGACCCCGGGGCAGCTCGGCCGGGCTCTTCCTGGGGGGGAACGGGCATTACCTGAAACTGTTACAGCCTTGGTCGCAGCCTTCCGTCCGTCCCTCTGCCTGCCTGTCTGTCTGTCTCCGCGGGTGGATCTCGTACCTGCAGTCTGGCGGCTTATTCTTGTTGTTAATTTGGCGTTGTTTGGCTTATCCAGGCGCGGGGATTGATCGCTCACTTGTGTAAGTTCCCGGGGGTTATTGTTATGTATGCCTCCTTGCAGATGGTGGTCAACTTTCTGCCTTTTATTTTGATAACGCGTGCGTGTTTCTCTGTGTGTGCATGTAAATAATTACGTGGTGCATCCCTGTGCACGTCTGTGTGCGCATAAACACGCACCCGTGTGTACGAGAGGCACACAGGAAAAATAACCCACCCTGCTGATGCACACTCGGAGATGATTTGCTCCATTTGCCCAGTCCTAATGCCCTTTAAAGACACGGTGCATCTTTTGTTTGCTCCTTACAGTTCCCTGTGACTGTCATCTTGTTTTAATGACAACTTACCTGGGGTGGGGGTGAGGAGGAAGCAAGTTTCAAGTTTTGGGATCACTCCTCTAGTTGGTGTTGTGGTGAGTTGCAATATTGTAAAAATCATGTTGTGCTGATGGTGTGCCTTTATTTGATACTTTATAGGTCACTATCACATGACAAAGGCTTTGAGACAGCTTCTTCTTCGTCTGTCTGTAATTTCCATTTGCCTTCCTGGGTAAGTATGTAAACTGTACACATGGAAAAGGAGCTCTGTTGTTGTTGATAAGGTAGAGCTCCTCGTGTTGCCACTCTTTACATGGAAGATGCTTGTTCAGGTTTTAGTGCCTTAAACATGTCTTCTCCGGGTGCTCATAGCAACTGCTAGATTACAAAGTTTGTGTGGAGAGGTGGGTCTGAATAACCTGAAAATTAAAAGGTTGTGCATATTCACATCTCTCTTCACTTCTTTTTTTTTTTTTTTCTTCTTGTTTTTTCTTAAACCTTGTTTTGTTAATAATCAGCTGATTGACTTAGGGCACAAGTTTTAAACCACAGTGGCGTTCAAATATGCAAAGTGCAACACATAGGTCAAAAACTTAATTAGAATGTAAAGTCATTTTAAAATTCAGTGGTAGGAAAAATATGAAAATATAAACAGAATAGATAATTTGAAATCTCTGGAGGTCAGGAATCAGTGAGAAGTTTAGCAGAGCTGTAATACTGCTGCAACAGGAGTTCGTTCAGTTTTAACACATAAACTGAGAGCTAATTAGAATTCCATCTGTGGTCTTTCTGTGTTACTGTTTTTTCTTTTGTCATTGATTAATGCAGGTAGTTATCAATTTGAAAGATGGATCTTGGTGGCTAATTTACTAGTATACCTTTAGGTACACAACCTTATTTTTTTTATCTGTACGCTGGGAAAAGTTTGGACACCTTTTGAAGGGTTTGACATCTTTTAAGCTAAAGTAGAAGTGGTAGTTTAAAGGAGAGGTTCTAAATTTGTGGGGGCATATTCAGAGATGACATAAAGTGAGTGGCACTTGAAGCACTTCTCATACAACTGCACGTGGTGGCACTGAACCCTATTTGGCCTAAAATGGGAAAGTGGGAGGTACTGTTGTGTGCATTATTAAAACCAAGACAAGATGTGAAATTGGGATAAGCTTAGTACTCATAACTGCAAATGATTAATAACATGTTCTTGACCTTTTTCAGGCAGTGTATAGCAGACATAGGATAAGTGATGGTCCTAAACATGCTGGCTTGAAGGGGCTGTTGGGAGCAGCTGTTCTGGTGTGATCCTATGACCACAAAACTAGTCTTAAGGCTGGGATAACCTGTGGGGAGATGGTTCGAAGGGAGGATTCTGCCTGTTCTCCAGTTCCTGTAGAATTACACCCAGATTTCTTTTTTTTTTTTTTTTTGATTTTGTGGACAGTGAGATTAGTGTGTCTAGGTCTGAGAATATAAGCACCAAATTAAATTACTTAAATTCTTTATGACAGACTAGTTTCATAGGAGAAAGTTCCTTTGTTTTATAGCATTACTGACAAGGATCACGTTCTGTGTGGACTAATTGGTGCAACAATTTTTATAAAGTAAAAACACATTGAGAAATTCAGAAACTGACAGGCTTCAAACTGTTGCTCAGAGCAGAATACAAATGCACTGATTTCTGAACTTAATTTTCTGTGTTTTCAGGCAAGAGTCAGATTAGAGTGCTGTAAGTGCCAAGGACTTTTTCTTTATTTGGAGTGATAGTAAAAGGTACTGAACAAGAATAGCTCAGGGACCTTGCTTCAGGTGGTATCCTCAGTCATTGTCTGGTTTTAGTTTCATGTGATGAAGTCTTTTGGATGTATGGGAATTTGATCCTGGAAATGAAGTGGTGATCATAAACTCCTCACAACTTTGAGAGGAGTGGACCTCAAATTTGTGTGTAGTGCTAAATACAGGTCTTACCTGATGTTGAACTGGCGTGAACAAATTGCAAAGAAAAGAAGGGCAGGATATCTTTTTGAAGAAAAAGATATAATAGGAGCTTTAGAAGGAAGCAGATAAATAAATTTCCTCATAGTTTAAAAAAGGTAATTAAAAAATGTGCCTAGTTAAGGGGAAAATAGAGATTTCATTAGATTTGTCTACGACTAGAAACTTCCATTTACCTTAGGGATCTTTTATTTTGGTAAAAGCAAAGATTTCTTATACACTTCTCAGTGAAGTAACCATTCATGAATGGAGTTCAGTATTTCAGTCTTGATGTACAGGAGAGACACCTGGGTTCTGGTCTTGGCTAACAAGTGCTGGGTGCAGTGCTGGTGTGTCACAAGCTGGAAGGAGGTGAGCTGCTTAGCAAGGGGCCTTGTGAATGCTTCAGAACTGGGCCATGGTCTCAAGAGTTTGTTGCATACTACTGTCCCTTTTGGCAGAGCAAGCTGATTATCCACTTTAAGCAGACACATAATTTAGCAGAAACCTAACTGGTTTCTGAGTTGAGGTAAACTCAAAATGTTTAGGAAGTTTTCCTTGATGCTTCTGAGTTTTTTGGGGGCTGCTTGCTATAAACCTGTCACCTGCAAAACTTCCAGTGGTTTCAGCAGGAGGTTTATTTAGGAAAGGAGTGTAGGAGTGATGGTGAGAGGAATTTGTCCATGTTTATTTTCCCATTCAAGGAAGAAAACCTTTCTCTTTCAATAGCTGTTGTGTGAATAATTAAAGATATTAAATGTCAGTTTCCCACATAAAATATCAGAGGTAATTGTGCAGTTATTTTGTAGCTAACATTTTTCCTTTTCTTAATAGGCTTTGTTTATAAATTAGTGGTTCCATAGCTTGTGATCCTGTAAGCATGTGAATATCTTTAAGCAGGTGACAAGTCTGGTTAAATTCACTGATATGATTGCTTGCATTCAGAGCTTAAAGTTATTCCAGGTTGCTGCTGCTTGTGGTCTGCGGGCTGAGGACGCGCATCACCTCTGAAGCTCGGTGAACGTGGCGTTAGGCAGGGCAGCCTTCTGGCACAGAGCTGGCAGCAGCGTGGTATGAAGAAAGGAAATTTTGACTGAGTGAGCTGGGGAGAATTATTCTTCCACTGTGGAGAGTTATTCTTCCACTGTGTGTAGCAGTTGGGAAGGTGCAGGTGAGGAAGACAAGACCTGTGATGTGCAAGGCTCTGCTGTCGGGTGCAAGGTTCTGCTGTCCTGTGAAAGCTGTATACGCACCTGCAGTGAGGTCTGGGCACCTGGGACATGAAGCACTGCCTCTCTTTCGATGGTCTGTGACACTTGCAGTGTGTCAGGCCTCCTGTTTATTTGAAGGTGGCTCCCTGGTGGAGGAAGGTGCTGTAAATTACAGTTGGAACTGAAATGAAACTGATTTGAATTTCTGTGTGTGCCGCAGCCTGTCTCTGTGAGCTCTGGCAAGTGATGTCGTCAAAACCAGAGGCCACTCTCCAAATTTTGGACCCACGTTGGACTTCTTGTGCCCTGCCATGGAGGTGGCCCACTGCAGCTGCTGGTGGAGTCAGCAGTACTGTCTTGGCTCGCTGGTGGCTTCCAGGGTCAGGGTTTACTCTTGGAAGCACAGCTCTGTGTCCCTTTGCCACCTGCAAATGGAGACTGAGGATACTTCCCTGTTATCGTTAGATCATATGGTGCCCATATATTGGGACAGTTTTCCTAAGTAAATTGCTTTTAAAGTAGTATGGATACTGTTTTACCTTACTGTAACCTCAGTTATTTGTTTTCTTTATTACTTAGGAGTTTAGAAAGTTGGATTAGAGTAATAGTTGTATGTAATTCAAAATACTCTTCAGCAGAAACAGGAAAAAGCCACCTTCTGACTTCTGTAGTATTAACTTTATTTCTTTTCCTTCTACCATGTTTCCCCACTTTCCTGGGGTATTGTTGTCAGAAGCTTTTTCATTCTGTTTTATATCAAAAGTTTATTAGGACTTGCTTCCTTTTTATTATTTTAATTTTATTTCTTTAAGATCAGCAATGATACAGTGTTTCTGTCTGAGAGCAATGTGGTGAGCCTGGTACTAGTGGACATGTGAATTTCACAAAAGACTTCTGCAGCTGTAGTACCTTTCTTGACAGTTTCAGAAAGAGTAGGACCTGAACCAGTTTAAGGGTTACTCTAACTTTAAGAATGGCTTGGTGAGCTGCTTGGAAAAGGAAAATTGCAGATTGTGTTGCTTGGAAAAGGAAAAAAAGAATTACACATTATTGTCTCAATAATAATGATGATATTAATAACTGGTGGGTGTAGGCATTGCCTCAATCATGTGCTTCTGTCCTGTCTGGAGAAGTGCATAAGCCATGCTGTAATCACACACCTGAAAACAAGGAACAATCATTTTTATCCCTGTTTTAGGCATGTGAGGTGCAAAGCAGTGAGGGAGCATAGGCTTGCCTGTGGTCACTTCGCAGGTTAGCGTTAGCAGGGAATGGAGTAAAAGCTTCCCTGGTAAATACCTGACTTGGCATGTGAGTAGTCTCACGGAATTCTGTGCCAGGTGGGCATCTTCTGCTAATACTCAACTTTTATTCATAATGCTACTTAAAAAAACAACAACCAAAAAACCAAACAAGCTTTAGAACAGTGTGAAGTTACTGACTTTCAAGTCAGTTACATTTATTGACAGGAGAGTCTAAAGTAGGATGAGAGCTTGCTGAAGAGTTTTTGCCCCTAAATGTGGTATTTAAGCTGCTGTGTATGTTACAGTATTTATTTAATACTACCTTGTATTAACTTTATGAAGTAAGATATTTGATTTTGTAGCAAAGCTGTTAAATATGTGTTCATCTGAAATAGTTCTTTACAATTAAATTTTTATATTCATAATCTAATGCAAAGTCACAACTAACTTTCTTGTGGCACATGGAATTGACAGAAGCAGCTACTTTGACACTCTGGCAGTATTGTAATAGATAGGGTAAGTTACTAATTTGAATTTTTATTTCTAAACCTGCTATATATATTTTGTCTTGTAAGGTTTTTTTAGGTTTGCTGATTACTTGTGGTTTGTTACTGAGAATATGGGTTGGCTTTGATTTTTATAATAAGAATTGTGTTTGAGGAGGAGAGCAGAGCTAATGCCTGAGCGTAGACATAACTGTAGTATCCTCACAATGATAGCAGCATTTTATTATTTTTAATATTTATAAATTTGATTACATAAAAGATGAATCAACAAAGAGGAAAAGCATGGTTTTGACACTTTTCAGTGTTTGTGCCTTTTCCTTTAGAGCACACAAATGCAGAGTGTAATAGCAAGTCCTTATGAGCATGGACAATTCAGCATAAACTAGCTTCAGGCATATCCGAGTACAAAGGAAGCTAGTACAACGAAATCTCAATTTTCAGTGAGGAGAAGGCAAGTTAACAGGATTTCATGAGACTATGCTAAGAAAATCAGTTGCTTAGGAAGCATGGAATCTGTATTGTGAGAGATCTTCCACGTGGGTGTTTCGATAGAAGAGATTTTGTAAAATGTAGCAATCGCTGGAAATAAGAAACCGCATTTTATTGACCCTTCGTGTCACAAAGAGCCTCATTCAGCAAAGATAAAAATAATTCAGTGGACTTGCACAGCATGGGATCTATGGAACTTAATTCAAGTGGAAGGTCTCTTGACAAGAAGCTTAACAAGTCCTGTCTACACCTTCCCTTGTTGAGGGGAAGCAGAAGGTGCATCTTCTCCCTGCCTGTTTGGTGGTTTTTTGGCCGATTTTTTTATTACTACTTTTTCTTTCTGAAAGGCAATATGTGTGTAGCAAATTGTTGAGGAGTTTGCTTTGAGATACTGTGAAACCACACAAACCATGTGCCCAGCTGTGGGGTTACTCCCATCTTATGTAGGTGAAGCAACAGGAGGATTTCTGCTGTCCCCACTCTCAGGAGGGGCTTTGTCCTGCTCTTCCAAAACCCAGAGTTCCCTGGGACAGGGCTGGGCACACACCTTAAAGGTCTGCTCCTTGGTACTGTTGATGAGAGCTGAACTGTCCCATGTCAGGATGCAAGTGAGGAAAGCTTAATGCTGATCCTGGTCCTCTGGTGGGCTGGGTCATGGTTTGGTGACTGCACTGTGTCGTGCTGAGTGTGCCAGGCAGGACTTGGCTGCTGTTGGGCTGGTGGCTTTGAACCCATACCTTCCAGTTCCTTCCCCAGGGTACTTTTTCTGCCAGCTACGTAAGGACTTTTAAACACACACCTTGTCAGATGTTGTCTGCCTTTTTCTTGTTGTTTTTAGGTCTTTTTTTGTTTTCATTTGTACCCGTGTCCTATACAATCAGGAGTTACCAAGCGATGGGAATGGGTAAGGCATGTCACACGGTAATGGTTAGGCATAGTTCTCTTGCTGTAGAAAAGTAAGTCTTCACTCTTCAGCCTCTGTGCTCTTTAATGAAGCAGATAATCCCAGGTTTTCATTATGTATATGAGAGAATGCATTATTTTGTGGTTGTCAAAGCAATATTTTAGAAAATAACATCACAAGAGATTTGAAGGTGAAGCTGGATAAAGAACACCTTGGTGGAGAATGAAAGGAGTGAGGGAGAACTTGATTTCTTACCTTGCTTCAGCCTCTTCAGTATGAAGTAACTCCACAAAAGTCAGTGGAGCTGAAATGTTGTGATGTTCTGCATTAAAACCTGTCTGTGAAAGTTGGGAGGAAGTTTGGTTTAGTTGCCAGCTTGCTGAAGAAGGCATTTTTGTGCTTGGCCATGTTTGATTTGCTTTCCACAAGTGGTCTTTGAGCCACATAATGCCTACAGTGATCTACAGGTAGCAACATCATCCTGATTTTTATCTTTTTTTTTTTTCCCTTATGGAGTGAGGTGTAGGAGCATCAGTGTATCTTGTCCTAGTTGCTGAAGAGCTCAATCCTGCAGCTACAACTGTGCAATTGAATTCCAGAACAAAAAGCCAGCACCAGAGCTGCATCAGCAATGTGCACCCCTGTCTGCTGCCTGGAGCTACTGATGGCCTGTAATTCCTCAGGAAAGCTGCAGATTTCCCATTATTCCTAATTATTGATGTACAGATAGTCCTGCCAGGGTCATGCACCCCTTGTACTCAGTGATCAGTGCACAAGCCTATAGGCAGTCCCTGACCTGATGGTGAGCAATGCCAGAAGGGCTGGGAATAGAGATCTTACTGAAAGATGCAGAGTTCCCATAAATTAGAAGAGGTGGAAGAGCATCAAGTGTGAGGATGCCATTTGGTAGGTGATGTGACTTTTGCCACATATGCCATTTTGTTTGAGTATGTTTGCTTCCCAAGTTGGTTCTATGGCTAGGCAAAGAAAGCATCCTGATATACTGCTAATCAATGGTTGGAAATGATAGATTTGGGAAGAAGTAGTGTTATCATCTCCACTTCACTGGTAAGTCTGGCTTCAGATGTTCCTTCTCTTTGCAAAATGTTTCTTTATACCCAGATTTCATATTGAACAGTGCAAGCTTCCTGCCTGGCTCAGTCCCGATCAGTGAGTGCTCTGTGCCACAAACTATGAGTTTCAGGGTTTAGCTCTTGTTTGAATATGTCTGGAACTTTATTCCTTATCTAAGTAAAGTGTCTTTATTTGTATTTCTTCCCTCTAATTTGTTTGAGATTACGCTTTCATACATTGTGTTAAACATCAATCATCAAGTGCTCATAATATATTTTGAAACAAGTACGCAAAATTGCAGCATGATCCAGCACTGATTAGAGAGCTATGGCATACGAATTAATAAGAAATTAAAAATAGCATCATTAATTTCCAGCTGCTTTTGCAGAATCAGAGGTGTTTATAGGGGGAAATTTGGTGTCTGCAAAATGAAGAATGACAAAACCGGGAGCAAATGTATTAATGCAAGTAACATTTAGTCACAATTTAGTTCCTCTGTTTTATTGATTAAAAATGGGTTCCAGTGCTGAAAGAGTAAGCAGAAGCTCCAGTTCCATTCTTTGACAACTGTTGGACTAAATAAAGAGCACAAGTGTCAGAACAAGAGCAAGAGGAGGGAAGTTTTAAATTTTATTTCTTAGTATAGAAAACCTTAAATAAGGGAAGTAAATCATGGATAGCTCGGTGTAGCAGTTGGTAGATTGTGTCCATTTCCTATTAATATGTGAAAGAATTGCCTGTGTGTGCACGAAGCAAAAATTATCTTCTAAGTGTTTCCCTTGGTGGTAAATCAGTATTTTCTTTGAATCTCTTTATGTGCTTGTTAGTGCTCATCTGTGTCACCAAAGCAGCAGAAGGTAAATCAAATCTATGGTTAAAAGTGACCCAGGCAAAATCTTACCCTGTGAGGGCTCTCACCGCAGTCTGGACCATCAGTGTCCTCAGAGGAAGCTGTTGAAGGGATCTGGATGCTCAGGTGCAGGTTGAAATCTCCACTCAGTTTGCTGTTCCTCAGGGTTGCCGTGCTCTTCAGGTGGGAGCTCCAAACAAAGCTTTGGGCCTGCGTGCCTGCAAGGTCTTCCTGGTTTTTAATCAGCAAAGGAAGATCCTGCCCTCCTGAGAGACATGCCCGAGGAAACGGATTGCTGATTTAAACAGTGAAGTGGACTCTGGAGGATGTCCCTGTCCAGCTTTCTGTTTCGCTGCCCTGGGTGGCGATGGGGCCAAAGTGAGTGAGAGGATGCTGGAGTGCGGGGAGGGAAGCACCTGAGAAAACTGGCCAGATATTGTGTTTTGTCTTAAGAATTGTCCTGCAGGTTTCTGTACCACGAGTGATCTAGTTTCTGTGTGCTTTCCTGGATGGACCCACAGGGCTGCATTTGAAGCCTGTGGTTATTCTTCACTTCTGGAGACAGAAAGAGAAATCAAAACGCGAGGTGAGGCAGTCATCACAGATATCCATCCCCATGCAATCAGGCACAAGAGGGAAGGGCACAGGGTAGATCTTCCAGTGAGAACAGTGTGTGTTCTTATTTAAAGATCCTAGAGGGGGAAATAAATAAATAAATCTATCTTTGAGTAGGGGATGGTGTTTTGTGGAGCTCTAACAGGCTTTGCAGAGATTGAGCAGGGCTGAAGGAGGGCGTGGGGGCAGGCACAGTGAAAGCAGGGAGGTTTTTACACCTCGTATTCCTGGCCCTTGTGAGCCCTTCTGTACATATGCTTTCATGTCTGGTGCCTTGACATTCCAGTTATATGTATTGAACTGATTTAAATCATGATTTTGGTCAATAAATGCTTAGTTTGAATTGGTGCTTTTAATCTCATTTTGCTTTGGTATTTTTGTATTTGTTTTCTGAGAAGCAATCTCTATTGGTAGACGACCGTTAAAATATGTTGCTAAATATAGCCTTTACACTAAATTTGGCACTATTTTTTCCTTAGTTCAGGGGGATGCACTGTATTCCTGCACACTTTCTAGGTGATTACATGGCTTGCATGCATTTGTTTAGATTGAAACTGTTAAGAAAGTTCTGATTTAGGACATGGCAAATTATGCGCTTTTTTTTAATTGTGGCCTTTCAAAATGTCCTGTTTAATAAAGCTACACTCATGCACAAACACATGTGTACCCAAGTTAATGCAAATAGTTGACACTTAAAAAGTAAGTAAAGTATTATCCCTAATAAGGTAACCGATTCCACTGTAACCAAATACAAGCTTTTAGAACTAGTAGAACTCAAACTTCTCTGCTTTGCTTTCTCAGATGAGGAGGGAAACAAGTGATCTTGCTTTTTCAATTCCCAGTTAGTTTCTCAGCTTTACTCCAAACTCTACCAAGTGACTCATGGAGCAAAGATATTTTCTCTGCAAATGCAGTGGAAGTTATTACTTTCAGGTAACTTAGTTCTAAACCTAATACTTGCCCTTTGTCATTTGATGAAGACTTACCTGTTCAGTATTTGAACTTTGTTTACAGATTTGACATCAAACATCTGTAATTAGTTATGTAATATTACAGTAGTCTTTAACATTGGTTTATCATAATTTAAAGGTAAATTACAATTAGATATTTTTTTTATTAAACACATTTAGCATCAATAACAACTGTTTAAAATTTGAGTCTGATTTCTTTGTTCAGAAGGGATTCGTTTGTAACAGTATGTGTTCCAGTTAAGCTGAATATATTTTCTCAAATTCAGGATCCATTATCCAAAGCTTCTGTTCGTGATAACGGATGCCTTGGGCAGTATTTTCCACCATTAAGGAATGCAGAGTACCTCACTAGGTGACACTGTCATCATATTAACTTTTTTTTTTTTTTCTGTGAGCTAGACCCCTCTGTAGCTTCTAGCAGATACAGATCAACAGATACCCATGCATCTGTTTACACAGTTAGGTCCTGCATATGGGTGAGGGCAATCCCAAGCACAAATACAGGCTGAGTGGAGAATTGAGAGCAGCCCTAAGGAGAAGGGCATGGAGGTGTTGGTTGATGTGAAGCTCAGCATGACCCAACAATGTGCACTTGCAGCCCAGAAAGCCAAGTTGTGTCCTGGGCTGCACCACAAGAAGCTTGGCCAGCAGGTCCAGGGAGGTGACTCTGCCCCTCTGCTCTTGAGACCCCACCTACAGTGCTGCATCCAGCTCTGGGGCCCCCAACATCAGAAGGACATGGACCTACTGGAGCCAGTCCAGAGGAGGCCACCAGGATGATCTGAGGGCTGGAGCACCTCTGCTGTGAGGACAGGCTGAGAGAGTTGGAGCTGTTTAGGCTGGAGAAGAGAAGGCTCCTGGGAGACCTTATAGCAGCCTTCCAGTACCTGAAGGGGCTCCAGGAAGGCTGGGGAGGGACTTTTTTTCAAGGGCAGGTAGTGACAGAACAAGGGGTGATGGCTTTAAACTGGAAGAGGGGAGATATTAGAAATAAATTCTTTCCTGTGAGGGTGGTGAGACCCAGGCCCAGGCTGCCCAGAGAAGCTGTGGCTGCTCCTCCCTGGAAGTGTTCTCGGCCAGGTTGGATCAGGCTTTGAGCAACCTGGTCTAGTGGAAGGTGTCCCTGCATTGGAACTGGATGATCTTTAAGGTCCCTTCCAACCCAAACCATTCTATTTATTCTATGGTTATGTACTTAAAAAAATATTTTAAATCACTGTTGCAAGCTTTCCTCTAGACTGTGGCATGTGACTGTGACTCTTAATGGTTGAGAGGAGGCTTTATAACTTCCAAATGAATCTAGCACCACTGGTGTCCAGAAACCAAAAAGTGAAACTAAGTTGGTTACTTGATGCTGAATGTATTACTAATGTATTAGATGAAGAAAGAGTAAGGGGTAGGGGGGATAAAATAAAAAAGTTGTTTAACATGTCATAGCAACTCTGTGGGCTAACAGGGGTAAAGAATTCTAACCCCCACCCTACCAAAATATTAATAGCATCTGAGCAGAGTCAGAGAGCTTGATAACATGTATTGACTCTGCAGCTCCACACACTTTTGCTGCAGCAGGGGAACCATGTAGCAGGATGTGTGCCCATTCAGGAATGCAGAGTTAGACCTCTGGTAGCAGAAGGATTGTGCTCAGAAATGTGGAGTGTGCCCGAGGCCTGGTGGCACCGTTACACAAACTGCTCCTATATTGCAGTGTTGCCCCTGCCTCCCGCCGAAGGAGAAGTTACACACTGCGAGGGTTTTCATGGCCTTCTGTCCCCAGCACAAACATACAGTTTGTGATCCTGTCTTTGTCTTGTTTTTCTGTATTCTTTCATATCAATGTGTAGGGTATTCAAAGTCTCAGCAGTTGTTGTGGTCTCGTATAACTAAACATAAAAAGATTAGAAAGCTAAATGGAAAGTAGAAGAAAATCGAAGCAAAGGCAAAAATGCCAATGTATGTCACAATTGTTTCAAACAGTCAATTAAAAAAAGCAAAGAGGAAAACCTTCCTTACAGAATTGAAATGGGGAAATTACTGAGTGTTACCTACTCTTTTTCTTAAGAAGAGAACAAGCCAAAGGTGAATCACTCCTCCTGAAAGGGTCATCATTTTCACAAACATTAGGTACAAGATCAGTAAGAAAATAAAGTAGTTGCGTATTTAGGCAACTTTTCTGATGGAAGCTGTTTATTGCTGAAGCATTCCTGTTTTATGAAGCTGCCATAAAACAATTAGCTCTTGTTTAGCATAAGTGTTTAAACAGAATGCTGTACTAATGTGGCTGATTTTATAGTTATTGCATTTCCATAGGATTGAACTATTCTTGTTCTAACTTGTCTTCCCCCCGTGTCCCCCCCCCGGCCCCACCTTAGACATGTGAAATGTTGAGGCTTTCTTCTCATTCAGAAAAGAAGTATTTGAGCCAAGATTTTCTCAGGAGAATTGGTATCTTTGAGAGTGTTCTGTCTGAGATGTCTCAGAGAAGCCTGTTACTCAGCATGTGCTTAGCAGTGTTTTTCTGCTAGGTTACATTGAAATGGGCTACTGGTCAGGTTAAAAAAATCTAGATATAAAATTAACTTTGGTCTGAATTCAGAGTTAGTGTGAGCTTGTGCAGTTCCACTGAGGCTGCTGAACAGAATTTGGCTGTGTTAGTCACGGGGATTGTGGAAAAACCAGCTAGGAGCAGTGCATGTTTAAAATATTACTGTAACTACATCAGTAACACTTGATCGGAAGAATGAGGCACTCTCACTCCTTCTTGTTTTTTTGTTGTTGGGGAGGGGGTTTGGTCCCATCACTGCAGTTAAAGCTCACTTTTTTTTTTTCCTCTTTGCTTTAGAGTTAGTCAGATAGATCAATTTGGTGAACTAATCCCACCAACAGTCCATATTTAGATAACAGGCTGGTCTTTTTCTTGAAACAATTTTATACTCAGGAACTTCCAGAAAATTGTATCTCACAACCAGAAGCATTTCTGCCAGTGCTGAACCAAACTAGTGTTGCTGCCAGGCACTCTGCTTTCATGGCAGCTCCAGCCAAGCACAGAGGGAGTGCAAAGGCAGGTGCACTGTCTTAGTGTGAGCACTCCAAGTTTGTACAAGGTAAGCTGCAGGGAAATATATTTTGCAAAGTATCATATTTATTATTCACTGTCTGCAAAACAGATTCTGTCATTTTCCCAGGTACTTCTCCCCTCACACCCCCAAAAGTGACAGGAGCAGTTAACCATTTGTGTAGTTCCTCCACCTCCCATCCAAAAAGGAGTTACCCTGTTATCCAGGAGCTGTGCCCTGTTAGGTCTAATCCCTGAGTTCAGTGAGAATTTTGCTGTTAACTTCAGTGGAAATAAATTCTGACTTGTAAGAAAACCTGCATGAATCTCGTTTAGGATTCTTTAAGGATCATCAGTACTTGACCAGTATAATGATACTGGTGATTGGTGTGAATTTTACTGTAGCACAGATAGGGGTGAAAGTGTGAGCATGGATGCAGTAACCTTAGAATAAAGGTACAGTGCACCAGTACAACTTTTTAAGCTACAGAGAGCAAAAAAAAAAGCAGTAAAATTCCTTTCACAAGGGTGTGCTTGCATTTTTGTGAGGTTGCTTTTTTCCCCTTTAAGGTGTGCTGGTGTAACAACTGGTGTAGAAGTGAAGTGTGCACACACACACAAAAAAATCCCTTGCTAGGTATAGACTGGTATCCTGGTGCTGTAGTACCTGTTCCAATTGTGTTCTGGTATAACTGAAACAAGACTATTTTCTGAGGTAGACAAAGTCATAGAATAATGCATAGCTTATACTCTGATGGTGCTAGGAGCGAAGAAGAGTGATCTTGGAGTGAGTCTCTAGTAAAATGTGTCCCAGACACTGAATGAACTTCTTGAAATATGACCTAGGGCATACACAATACTGTATCTAGTACAATTTACTGTTTAAACTGAAATATCTTCAGAGGGATGGGTGAAAATACATTCCAACTCTGCACTTACAATTTAGCAAGCAAATGAAAGGTTAGCACTTCCTCCTAGGATTCCAGCAAAGGGTGAAAATTGTGCCGAATGGAACAGGAAAAAAAACCCCACTGGCTAGTGCTGCAGTTTTTGCCATTAATTTGCTTCATGATCTCCAACAGATTGCTTCCTCTTTCTCTTTCTCCATTTACAAACTTGGGATGGTGATGGCTGCTTCTTTTGTACAGTGTTTTGCAATCTCTGGAGGAAAAACTTGGTACTGAGTAGCTGGGCAGAAAGTTGAGAAGAGTTGTCCAGATTTTTTTTTTCTTTTTTTCTTTTTTTTTTTTAATTGCCATGTGTTGGCTCTGTTATAGGGTAAAATAGCAGTTGTGTTAATTGTGGCGGTGTTATAATACTTGAGGAAAATTTTACACAGAGGCTCAGTTTCATTTAAAGTTAGTGAAGATCTAGAAAAGATGCCTGCTTCTTTCTTTAGAGAGGTGGACTTCAGGTTGACTTAAAGCATTTCATCCTACCAGAGAGTCAAAACAATTCACTTTCTAACCAGGTATATAAACAAAGTCTTTAAGAGTTTGTAGACAGGTGGTGTTGTCATTCATATATGTTACATATTTTGTTCAACAGCACATTATTAGGGTGTAATAACACTTTACTCTCCTATTGTGTACTTTTACAGGCATCAGCTAACTGCATTTTGCAAACATTTCAGAACCCCCGTTTTGCAGATTGCAGAGTAAACCCAGGCATGTTCAGGTAAGGCCTGATGGCTGGTGGCAGAACCAAGTACAGAACTCCTGAACTTCCTGCAAGTTTCTGTGTTACTCTTTATTACACCACTTACCTCTGTTGCTAAACATCTGCCCTGTGTATGTGCACATAATACTTTTCCATGTTGGTAGGTGAAAAAAAAAATGATAGTGACCTGTCATCTCTTGTTTTCAGGCTTACTGGCTAAGTGTTTCTGAATTTACCAAATTTGTTAGCATCTCAGTTCAGTTCATAACTCTGCTGCATTTAAGAGCTTGTGCTGCATGATAGAAACACAACCTTGTAGATCAGAGCTTTTGGACCTGGTGTTTTTTCCTTCCAGCCCAGGTTTTCTTCTGAACTCAGTGCTGTGTGAATATTGCCCTCTGTTTTTCCTACTTCTCAGAAAGTGACTTTTGCAAGGATGCATAAGCATGTGTCTGTGGTCCAAGGTGTGTGAAGGTGACAGAAATGTATTTATGCTGGATTCAGGTATGAACTGCTCAGAAGGGCTTCTTAAGCCAGGCCTGGTCTGTACTTACATATTTCAGAGTATTCAGTTCAGCTCTCTAGTTCAGTTCAGCTCTCTAGCCTGAGCTTCTTGCTCTAAGGATTGTCACAAGTGGTCTGGAAGGAAGTCAACATTGCAGCAATGTGGGGTTTTTTGGGGCCCTTTTAGTTCAGGTCCCAGGTTTAAACTTGTATTTTCATACAAGGTCAGTAACGAGGAAGCCTAATGACTGTCTTTTAAAGCAGATTAGTCTGAGAATCCATGGATCTCGTGTTTTTGGGGCTTTTTTCTTAGGCTCTTACTGTTCAGAGCTGTGGACTTCTGTGCTGACCTAAGGTTTTAAGCATGTTCTGCTTTCTCAGTTGCCTCAGTCTTGAGCATACCAGAACTCGATTTCACAGAAAGCTCTTAATATCTTGTTCACCTTCTGATTTCAGATCCAGCCATCTGTATGTTATACTGTGAAATAAAATGATAGAAAGCTAGAAGGATAATTGGTAAAAATTGGTAGATCCCAAGGGAGTTATTCCCCATCCTTGCTTTACAGTTCAGCCAGTACTATCAGGTTTTCTAACTGCTGACCTTTTTTTAAATATTGCCAAACTTTAATCTTTTGGGCTGAAGTTTTCCTGTGTTGGGTTTATCTTTAAAGTAAGGACCATGTAGGGTTTTCATCTGAGGGAGATGGGAAAGAATTACTAGAATAAAAATATTTATCTTCGAGGAAAAAAAACCAACAACCTGAAAAACAACTTCTACAATAACCAACAAAACAAAAACTGGGGAAACTGCCTATAGATCTCGGGATGCTTGGCCTGAAGTCTGCTGGTCCTGCTTGCTGTCCAAAGAATTGATTTTTATTTCACAAATACAAAAGTTTTGTTGTTTGATTGTTTTTTAAGAATTGTGCTTCAGTTGTGGAGAGGACAAAGATCTTTATATGCTTGATTATTTTAGGGCCCAGTCCTGCAATGCATCTGTCATAGCAGTCTCCCTGAGCTCTTGCAGTTGCAGAATTGAAGCCCTACATGCAACTAATATTACAGGGACCTGATCCTGCTCTGAGACACTTGGTCACAGATCCTTGGGTGCATGCACAATTCAGGGTAAGCTGTTGGGGCTTGGCATCAATGAAGCAATTGAAGATGGATCTGATTGTAGATTCCAGTTTATGAAGCAGCTAGGTTCCTCTTAGAAATCTGGTAACACTTGTTACATACAGAAGTTTGTAAATTCTGTACCCTGAGTGATTTTTAGAGGTGTTTCTCAAGAAATAGAGATGACTACATTCAGAACTTTTCCTCTTTTCTCCTTAAAATGTAAGACAGCAAAGGTATAAAAAATAATAAGAGAAGGGGTGTGTGGCCCAGTAGTAGTTTGGGTTTTCTTTTCTTTTTTTAATACTTCTTCCTCCAGTTAGTACATGAATAAAGTAGTTAATTTATGTAACTGCTTGGAAAGTTCCCACAACACAAGTTTGCAAAAGTCAAATAATGTTTTTGCAGTAAAATAAATATTCTGAGGAAAAACTAAAACAAATCTTACCCTGACAGCTAAGGAGTAGTGTTTCAGATGGGAACCAGGCTGAAGCCATGCCGTGGTGATTCCTTGACCTGGAGAGATTCTTCTGGCTCCTTAGAGAACTTGCAGCTTTAAGCAAAGTTAATCCTGGTCAGTCTTTGCTGCTGGTGTTTGGAATGCTGTAGGCAACAGTGAGAACTGAAAATCATGAAGCACTTTTCAGTCTTCTGCTGCTTGGAAGTGCTGTTATTATCAGGTCCAACTCAGTTACACTCACCAAGAAGAGAACTTCTAGTCAAGGTATGAGGAGTGTGTCTATCCCACCACTGATTTCACACCATCCTGAAGAATAAGGTAGTAGCTCAGCTCCCTGATACTGCAGTTACACGGCTATGAGCGTGTAGGCAAGCAGGAAGTTATCTCAGGGGTCTTCCCACTGCATTGTTAATAACTGCAGAATATAGGACTAGTAGAGAAATAAAATGGGAACAGGAGGATATATCAGAAAATGATTCACTTGCATCAAAGTGGAATTTCTTGTCCTACTGTTTTCCTCCCATGCTTTATGGTGTTACTGGGACCTGCAGTGGGTGGTGGGTCTGATCCATTCTGGTGCTCGAGCATGCTATTTCTTTTTCTCTGTAGCCAAGGACTGAAGGTGGCTCTTAGGTGCATGTCTGCAGCTACAGTGAGACTGACTTAACATCATGGTGCTCAAGGGCAGGGAAAAAGCTGAAGCAAGTATTGCATGATGAGATGTCTGTATTCCTAATACCCAGAGTGAGGTAAGAGTGTAGTGGTACCTGGGCTGTCCTGGCAAGGTGTTGGCTGTACCTGGGACGGGTAGGTTATGCCCTGCAGTTCTGTTTCCCTGATCATCCAGATTGAGGACTGTCTTCTAGAGCTCCATACTTGTTTGTCTGTCTGGATTTCCTGTACTGGAGATTGGGATGGGTAAGGACAAGTGTGAGGAACATTTTGGTGTCTTCCAGCTCAGTCTAGGAAGGATTCTTAGGAGGGATTCTCAGCAGAGGTGTGGTCAGGGGTTGTCATGGACACCTCTGAACTTTGGCTTCTAAGTTAATTGTATGGCTACTAGGACTTTAAGAGAATGTAAAAGGAGATAAGGTGGAGGAGGAATATGATGGCTATCAGAGACAACTCCACTTGTGAAATTACCAGGGAAACCTGTGAGATAGTAAAACTTTTTATTCAAGAACACAATATCCATCCCTCAGGTGTACTGTGCCCACTTGGTTCATTGCCTCACATTTTGTCATTGTTCCACTCTTTAGCAAAAATGCATTCTGCTGTTGGATGAAAGAAGACATTCCTACTGTATTTCCTTCGGTTGTGGATCTGTAATTATTGTTTTTGAGTTTATTGATGAGCTACTAAGGCATTTTTGGTTGTGACATCAGGAAGAGCTGTTCCTGTTTTGAGTCTGTTGACAGTTTTTCCTTTACCAGAAGGAAGTTCCAAGGAGTTTAGTTTGCTATGGTTGACATGAAGTACACAGCACAGAAGGTCTCCACCAGGTTCAGTGAAGCAGTTGCAGGATGCTGGGGGAGAAATGTTCCCTAACTGTTCCTGCATGTCTGTGTGTCTGTAACAAACCACTTGGCTCTGAGAACAGAAAGGAGCAGGTTCATTGAGGCTCTTGATCGAGTTCATGGAGTTGCATCATACACGCTCCTCTGCGCTTTTTCATTTTTGAGATCTAGAGCAGCAGAGGCTTGCTTAAATACAAAGAGAACCTCATCTCTTCTCTGTTGTTTACAGTTGCTGTTGTCTTCTGCACCTTCACAAAGTAGGTGCGACGAGTTAACTGTCTGAGGGGCTGTAGGCAACATGTAAGGCATGAAGATGGAGGTCAGTGGATGATCTTCTCTTTGTTACTGTGTTGAAAAACTTCTTCCATTCAAATTGTTTCATTCTTCTTTGGAGAACTTCACTCAAGTTCTTCATTAAAGTAGGGTTGGAGGCAGATGAGGAGAAGAAAAATCATTAAATAAAAAGTGAAATTTAAGTTAAAAAGTAATCACATGGAATCAGATCTTGTGGGAGAACTGGGCATGTGTTATCACCCTATTAAAAGTTACACACATGCATAGTTCCTTATAAGACAGATTATTATTGGGTTTCAGAATTGCACTTAACAGCAAGGATTTTCAGCCTAAATTCATATTATCTCTGTGTGGAATCTATTTCAAATATGTGAAACTTACTGCTGGTGACAAGTACTTGATCATAGTGTTATTTTAAACTTAGATGTATCAGCTTCCAAAACTTAGGATTCTTGACGGGTATTTAAATATTTAAAACACCTTCCATAAAATACTAAATCCAGCAGTTCAATTGTATAAACAATGCTAGGAATAATGAACCAGGAAATACTCAAAACAGCATACCCTCTCCATAAATATTTCTCTCTTATTTTAAGGTTCACCATGGTGAAGCACAAGGGGAGTAACTCCTGAGTGGTTATTTGTTTTAACTGACTAGCTTGCTGCTGAAACAAGCTTTCAGGGAAATCCGTGGAGTCCCACAAGGTGGCAGGAGCTAACTGTTCTATACTAGCGCTGTGGTCTGAAGGAAAGTAAAGGTAACAAACCGATTTTACTAGTTGTATGCATTTGAGTCATGAGCAAGTTGGACCAAAATTTCAAAACCCCGCCTTTTGTAGGTTGGACTTCTGAATAATTTGGGCAAATGAACAAAATTCTGTCCTCAAGAATCTTACTTCAAAAGAGAAAGCTCAAGCATTCTTACTTAGTCAACAAAAAGGACATTTTTCTTCACTCAGTGGTGGTAATCTGCTGGTAATGTGCATCATCAGTGTGAAGGGAGAGCAGGGGTGAAGCCACGTGGGAACTTGCTGGCATATGAGGCTCCCAGTTTCACAAGTTGGCCGTGAGCATCTCTAACTTGCAAACTTACCTTGACATTATGGGAATGCTGGTGATGAGGTGGGACACAGCAGCTGGGGCTCAGGGACTGTGGGAGTAAAGGAATTCTCTGCTGCTTCAGTGAGACCATAGAGATGTTTTTCTTTGGAAACTCCCAAGAATCAAAACGGCATTAAAAATATCCAAGTTTGGGGATTATTTGTGGTAATCAAAGTAGCTCATCCTAACTAGTGAGACTGTGCTGGCTAGTATAGAGTGCATAAGGCTGAAATTTATTCCTTTCTATTCCCACTGCCCTGATCTTTCTTCAGGCTGCTGGGGTTCTTGTTTCACTTTTTCTTGCTTTTGTTTCCTGATGATCAGCGCTCTCCTGAAACCTTCTGTGATCAGGATGTGAAGCACTGCAAAAGAACAAGGAGGTTAATCAAATATGTCTCGTTGAAGGCATGATTTGAGACCTGTGTTTGTATGCTCATGCTTCCTTAACCTTGCACTTTGAGTTCCAAGTCTCTCATTTTTGTAAAATCATTCTGGCCTGCCTTAGAAGAAATCTGTGGACTGAGGGTTTTAGTTGGCAGAAGTAACGCTGAACGAAACAGTTGTAAGATGGAGTGATTGGCCCCGATTCAGTGGGCTACAAAGTGCTGATTTTGAGGCTTGTTAATCTCTTGATTTGAGTCAAGAGATTATATTTTAAATTGGTAAATGTCAATTTTTATTTTTTCAGTGGGAGGACAGATCTGTATATTAGCCATAAACCTCTGGGGATTTGGACAACGCTGTTTGTGTGGACAGACAGTGCAGTTCAGAAGGACTAAGGTGAAATTGAGAGTAGGTAGCTTTCTCAACCGGTAGACAGATATTAGGAGTAAAAATAATTCAACTCTCATACAGAATTTCAGTTTCTCTCATCCCACTTAGTGTCAATTGCTTGTCATCATGTTGTAGAAAAAGAATCTCAAGCATTTGTGATGGGGATATCTGGAATAGCCGTATGAGGTGAATTGAGTGAAAATTCTTCCATGCCTGTATATGAAATTGTGTTGTTTCTTTTTCTAGCAATGGTGGAAGCAACTTAAGAAGATTTTAAATCAGTTCCTTAGTGACTTACAGACCTGTTACACTAACATGCATTGTCCAGTAAAATACCTACCCTTGTTTTACTGACAGGAGTGAGAGGACAAGGTGTAGAGATGTATTTCAGCTGCTGCCTTAGGAGAGTGGCATATACCATTGTCTTGCCAAAGTATGGGAGCTTCAGAAGCATTTCTTTTTATAACTGTATTTGCAAGGATGCATGAAATTAAGGAAAATCTTTGTTGATAGGGGAGACCTGAATAATTTTAGTGGATGCAGTCAGATGATACTTACAATTTCAAAGTGAAAATTTTGTGGTTTGCAATGGTTACACCTTTCACTTGCCTCTAATTTGAAAAGAATTTTAGCTCTTGCATAAACATCCTAAAGTAGTGAGTAGGAAAGTAAATAATTAAGCAAGGATTCAGCATCTGATGAACACACTACTGAAATCTGCTATATGCAGTTGAAAAAGGCTTGTGTTTTACACAGTTATGTACCAATAGGATTGGGCTGACTATCAGTTAAAATTTAAATTAAATGACAATCAGCTGTGAATTATTAAGTAGTTGGTGCTTATTGAAGCACACTTAGCTGTATCTGTCATTACTTCTGTTTGGAATTTTCAGTCACGTGAGTGATATAGATGCCTTGTTCCCATTGCAACTCAGTGAGAAGCAACAGGTCACTTACATCACCTTGAAATGCTCACTCCCCTCCCTCATATGCACATAGGATTAGAGAAATCAGTTTTGAACTTGAAGATGGGAGATCATGTATTACCAAGATGTCTGTGTTCACCAGTGTTCTTTCAGTGTCTCCCCTGTAAGCTTCAAACACGTGGACCTTGATGTAGCTCGCAGAGTTTGCTGCTGCTGAGTGTTCAGAATATAGCAAGGTAAAGTGAGATTCTTAAGTTTCTTTATTCACAAAAAGTCAGTGATCATGATAATGCCAGAGTAGAAAGAGTAGTGCAAACAGCTTGCTTTACCACACAGTCAGTACAGAGAAAGGTTCCAGAGTGTATAGTGGCAAATGTCTCGTTGGGTGGAGCAGTAGCTTTCCAGAGAGCAGTGAATACTGTGTTCTGTTTCTCAGCAGTGATAAATAAATGATCATGAGAGATTTCTGCTTTGTGGTGTGCTAAAAATTATTACAGTGAACTGGGAGGCCTTGTAAAGATTACCAAATAGTTTGGCAATTGTTAGCAGTTGCTGTATGACTCCAAATTAATCACAATGTTACTAGGGGAAATAGAGGTGGGAGGTGGCGAGGACCATGCAGGACATGTGTCTCTCTAGTATGAGTATCTTCTTCCAGGAAACCCAGGGTCTTTCCTCCCTATCTGCCAAACCCTGTCTTTAATGTCTCAACTGTTCTGTTGATTTTTAGTTAATTCAGGGACAATTGGTGTCGTCCCATCTACCAGATTCCCTACCGAGGTGCTGAGTGCTTTCTTTTCTCCACAGCCTCCTTGAAGATGCAGGGCATCACTGGCCTCTGGTAAATGCCCAACACAGCTAAGGAGCTCAGCCAGACCAACAGGCAAATATATACTGCCTGTTTACTGACTAACATTCTGCATCCTTCCCAAGTCGGATTTGCAGTTGGATTTGATGGATTTTGAGATCTAGAAAGTTGGCTGTGCAATATGCTGGGCCCTAAAAAAAACCCAAACAAATAAACAACAAATCCCTCAAAAACTCAAAAGATTATTACCAGCTTTTTAGAAACACCTTGTTAAAATGTAGCCTTTTAAAATCCAACCTATCCATAAAACCTGGCATAATCTCAAACCTCAAGGCTATGTCTACCTTGTAGACTACTGTGTTTTGTAGTTACTTGGGCGTGTTTTCAATGAGGTAGAATACGTATCAGAAGTGGTTTGGCAGTGATAGCATGGTGCACACTAATTTAACTTCCATTGAGTAAGGGTAAATTAGTTTATGCAGAGCTGGACTGGGCTGCTGTAGTTAGTTCTTTGTACTTGGTTAGTTGGTTTAAATGCAGTTTCTGTGTCCAGGAGCACAGGGCTGCTGAAAGCATCTGGAGCCTGTGGGGCCGGTCACTGACAATTGGTGCCCTATGCCATGTGGGCACATCCTGGACTTTCTGTCAAGATGCAAGATCTGGTTAGGGTGCAGTAGCAGCTCTTCCTACACTGGCAAGTTGTGAATCCTGTTTTATGGGTTTCTTTTATAATGCTGGATGTTGAAAACTACTTTCTCTTGGGAAGTTATTCAATTAACTTGATATTTATTTTGATATTAAGTTTTGTTGTTGTTGAAAGTGAAAACTAGTTGGGGGTAAGATCTGCTTATTAGAGGGCTTGTTCTTGGGTTTTATAGGAGTAAGGGAGGCAGAGGAGGAGGAGTGTATTGCCTTTGGTGCTCAGGGTAGAATTTTTGCCCTGCTCTTCTGCCTTTCCCTAAAAAGCCTGTAATTAAAAACTAGAGTCCTTGGGAACGTGCATGACATACAGAAGTCATCACTGAGGCCACGTTACCTGTGTTTATCTGAAGTATCTAGTGTGTACCAGTCAATTTAGTACCTGTTTAGTACCCATTGCTTAAATAGATCAAGCTGGTCTTTTAGTAGACTTCAAGGAAGTCTGTTATGTCCAAATTAGAAGAAACTGTAAATGTGATGACTGACTAGGTAGTGCTCTCATTACTGGGCCGAGCCTTGTGCTCTTATACCCGCATCAAGGCCATGTTTAACGTTCTACCCCATCCTCCTTCCACTTTCTTGTAGAAAAAGTAAAATTAAAATAAAAAATAAATCAATACAGCATTTAATGTGCTGAAGCTTTAAATAAGTGTCTGTTAACAGGGAGTTATTGTGTCTGTGTGGTTCATATACTGTATTGGTCGATGAGTGATGCAGTTAAGTTCTTAACCCACATCTACACCCAAGTTAAAAGATATAGCAGAATTGCTTTTTTTTAAAAAAAACCCCTTTTTTTCCTGTCAATTAAAAACAAAAAACCAAAAACCTGCTTGTATATTACAGAAGGGCTAATATATTGGTGCTGTTACTGTGTCTATATTTATACAGGCAGGTAGGTAACATGCAGATTGGCATCTGTGTTCCTTGTACTCATGCTGGCGTGGCAGGAAGAGACCCACCCTCTTCTATGATGTCCCACAGATGTGTTTTAGACTTGAATGCAAGAAACCTGTATGGTTTTCCTTGATGAAGAGGTTTGCTGTATATATATTTTCATCAATCAGTACTTTACATAGTGCATTGACTTTGAATGAACCTAGAAGGTAAAAATCTTTGGGTTTTGTGATTTTTTTTGGGGATGGATTGCACAGTTGAAGTAAAATGTCAGTTTTGGATGTTGGTAATCTGTTCTGTGTTATTTTATAGTGAAGTGGAGTGTTGCATAATAGAAACTTTTTTTAGCTTTAGAGTATCACACAAACACTGGGGAGAAAACCACAGACCAGAAAAGAAAAGCATCTTTTTTTAATTTTATTTTTATTATTTTTCTTGAATGAGAAAAATGACTCATTTAGTTTGAGGTAGTACACTGACAAAACATAGAGAAACTTTTAGAGGAGACTGTGATAGCCACTGATTCACACATCTGGCTTTGATGTCAGGTCTTTGGATAAGAGTGGACATCATCACAAGAGATGTTACAGCAGTTGTTTCGCTCTGGTGTATGAAACCCTAAGCAACACTTACTACTGGAGGTGAAGTTATTATTATTTTTTTAAGTGAGTTTACAGTTAGCCAAGGCTAATGAATGGTTTTGCAGAAGCACCTTGAGTTTGGTTTGTTTGCAGTCATTCAGGGGAAGTAGTTGTTGATAAAACAAAGGAACAGCTAAAGACTGGATTTATGAGATGTCACCCCCAGGGATGGTTGGAGATGTTATTGTATTTGCTGGATTTGCGTGCTGGGTACTGTATTGCTTGCTGGCATAACCCCCCCCTCTCGTGTTCCCAGGGAGGAGTCCTCTGTCCTTGCTCACAGCTGCGATGGCCTTGGCTGGGGCCAGCTGTCCTCCTAGCAGCTCTGCTTCCCAGGGGTGGCTGTGCCAGGCCCAACTGTTGCCAAAGCTGGGGTGTGTGCTGGTGTACCCCTGCGGTGGGACGGGTGCTCTGGCGCAGGGTGGGGTGCCTGGACCCCCTCCACCGGCAGGCGAGGGTGGGAGGGGAGGCTGGGGAGGTGAGAGAGCAGCTGTAGGTTAAAATAGTTTGAGGACAGTTGAAGGTCAGGCTAGGTTTGCTCTTAAATAAAACTGAACAAAAATTATTCCCCTGTTGTTTTTGCTGCCCTACTCGCTTGTCCAGAAAGCACGTTTATGGAGGAAGATATAACCTGGATATTCCAAGAATGGGATGGCAGCCCACCTGCAGGGACCTGACCTCTCCTCCGTGCTCACTCCCTCTCTGGCTTGGTGCTGCCACAGAGACTGATCTCATCTCCTGCCGTGGCTGCCACAGCTGCCAGTTGTCCACAGGCGTGGACAAAACACATTTCTTTAAGTCACTTGCCTGTTTGCCAGATCTCGCTCACTTTGTTCCCTAACTTCTTCCGGTGCCTACAGAAGTCAGTCAGATTTTTGGCCCTTAAATCTAAAAGGAACTGGTCACAGATTACAGCCCAAAACAAAGCTAAACTTCAGGATTTTGGCAAGTGTGATACCAGTGGGACCAAGCTCCAAAAATCTGAGGTCTAGTTCTGTTGCTGAACTCTTACATTGCACTTGATCACTATCTTCATAATTAATATTCAAATAAGTGCCAGACTTGGGCTTTCTAAGATGCAAGCTAATACTGTAACCTGAAGAAAATCACAAGTGTATCCTGAATGCAGAACTTGGGCTGCCATAGTGGTTTTCCAGCATTTCAATAAAATAAATTAAATTTGAAAGGTGTATTTTTATATGTATCAAGGTTTGAATTCAGTGAAGTATCTGGTGAATGAGATGTGAAGCTGGGTGAAGAAAAGATTATAATATTTGTCCCAAACCCTAAAGGCTTCTGTAAAAACAATTACATGTGCTCTAAAGGAAATGATTCAAATAAATAGTTGTGTGTAGTGGCTGTTTCTAATTGGGCTTGATGTTTTATCACAGTTAGCTTTCCATTTAGGAGGGAGGATAGGAACCATAAAACTTGACACAAATTAGTAGAGTGAAATAGCTTTCTTGCAACTGCTCTTTGAACCTTTTGCATCTCTTTTAAGAATATGCTTACAGAATATTGCAACAGCACATCTGGGAAGAAAACTGGATTGTTTTAAAAGTACAAGTGTCTGTCTTTCTGATGAATTGTTTCTGGTAGGAGAACTAGAAAATAGAGAAGATTATACTAATGCAGGTTTCTTTGTAGAAGTCTGTTTTGCATTTTAATCTTATGGAGAAGAGATCTCATTATTCTTATAGCAAAAACTGGACAAAGCTCACCTAATGTTAAGAAATTTTGATACTGGAAATGGGGTGGGGTCTTTGTGCTACAGGTAATACATGAACTTACATTGTGGGAAGTAAACTTGCATCTCTGAAGCTGCCAGGATCTTGTTCTGCTAATACAGCTACAGAAGAGGGAACAGTGTTAGGATTTGGTCCTGCCACATTATATGTGGCAGCATCTGAGTCCCTTCCACCTATAGCAGAGAAGAACTGGGATTTAACTTCTCAGGATAACAGTGTGGGGGAGGGATGAGATGGGGCAGCATGCTGCTGGTGGTGGGATTTTTTGCTTGGGTATTTTACACATTATTTATGTACAGCCTTTGTACCTGAAGTTGTTCTGACACCTGTGACGTGTGGGTGTGTGTGGCAGGTAGTGGGGCAGGGGCTCTCTGGTGATGGAAATCTGCTGTTGCACATGTGCTGTTAATGTACTACATAGCTCAGAAAGCTTTTCTGTGTACATGTGCATAGATGAAAATGTTTGCCAGAACTTCCTAAGAAGTGCTGAGATCTAGGAATCATTTAAATGATGATTCTGCTATTTCTGAACATGCAGATTGTTGATGGTGTTTTCTGAATTAATTTATCTGTTTAGTGTTATTAACTGGGTGGTATTGCAGAGTTATGTAAGGGTTGGATTGGGAGATTGTATCCAGTTTGAGCTGAGTAGTGACTCTGTTTAGATTTAGTAATTAATATTGTATTTCTTCATGGGATTGGAGGAAAATACAGAGCTTCAGTGGAGGTTGTAATTTATTGATGTTGTTGCAAACTCTGTATGTACGTGTGAGCCCAGTTCTTTTGTGAATTTTACAGGAGGCAAGATTACAAGAGTAGACTGATATTACAGATTTGACTGGGGAGTTGTTTGGGTGTCTTCGCTGGCAGTTGCTTCCAGGTTAATTTTTAGAGTGTTTTAAATATGCTGTCAAAATGTTTGTTTGATTCCTTGATTGTTTGCTGTTACATTTCCTTGCTGGTTAGCAGGGGAAAGCTTTCAAGCATGCAAGATACATCAGTGTTACTTTTTCCCTTTGTATCTTTCACCCAGCCTTCCCCACCTTGGTCACTTTCTAAGTAATTTTAATTCTCATAAAGTATCAGAGTAACAAGCCAGGAGAAGTCATCCTGTCATGTCAGTTCAGGAGGGGATGCATGAACTGATGGAGTGAGTAAATTTGTGATCAAGCTCTCTCTGGGTTTGCTAGTTTTAAATCAATATAGAGACAATTTGGTGCCTAATCTCTACCTGCCTTTAATGTAGGGGATGAGGGGTCAGAAATTGTCACATATGAATGAATTTTGACAACTGTAGTTTAAGCAATACAAAAATTTCAAGTTAATGTTACAACAGCACGGAATAACTACTTGATTGGAAGTGCTTGGATTTGTGAGAGTATGTAAATGAGTTTAAAGCACAGGAACACATACACTTGTAGGTGCTTCTTCATGCCTTCTTTCCGAGGTAGGTTTTTATCTTGTCTAGTAGCTAAAGGTTGATTATACATTAGATGATCCTTTTCATGACCACTTTCAAGCTTTCAAAAGGTTTGTATTCTGCCTGTGTGAAAAACAGCTGGCACAATTTAAACTAGTGGGTTTTCAACCTTTTTTTTTTTTTAATCACTTCAGAAACAGTAGAAAAGTGTTCTGTAAGTGATACAAGTGCCTGAAAAATGAATGTAAACCTACCAGCAATGGAGTCACCATCGAAGTTACTTTTGCAGACCCATAGGAAATCACGACTGCAGTGTAAAAATTGCTGATCTCACATTGTGCCTGTTCTGAAGTCAGAGACCTCTGGACAGGGTAATAACGCTAGCCAGCAAAGATAATGACAGAGGTCTCACTGTTGGGTAGTGTTCAGCACAAAATGGGTTCACTCTGAGAAGAATGGTTGCCTCATAATGACTTTCACGGTCCTGCCCCTGAAATCCTACACATGGTAAACTTTGATTTTAAAATGTACTTGTTATTTTGATGACCTCAGTCAAGGAAACTTGGGAGGGGCAAAGAAGCAGAGAATAATTATTTGAAGTACAAGCAGATGCTACTCTTAATTTCTCAAGGAAGTTTCTTGCGTAGAAAAGCAGGGTTAAAGAAATGGAGCTTTTTGTACCGAAAACAATGCAATACTTCAGCTGGTGTCTCTCCAACTTTTTCTTTCTATGACTTGCTATCTTAAGGATGAGGTGCTTTCAATAATAACAGACTGAAGTGGGCTGATAGAGGAGGTCTTTCAGGACACTTAGAAAAAATTTTTTGCAAAGTAATAGGAAGTTACTTAAACATGTATGAGTGTTTTAGTTTGTTACTAAGTCAAGGCAGACTGAAGTTAAAGATGTGCCTTTGTTGTTAAAGATGTGCTTTGCTGAAGTTAAAGTGCCTTAAGTGATTTGTTAGTCAACCTCATAAATTGGTTAATTTTTTTTTATTTACTAACTAAAAATACTTTAAAAAAAAAAAGTACTTCTGGTGTTCTCTAGGTTGCTGGAATAAATTGTCTTTGGCTATGATGTCAAGAGTGCCAGAGATCGCTCTTCTGTATCTAATGAAATGCTCTCACACCGCGGTGTATGTGTGTGCTTGAACTGCAGAAGCAGAGAGGACTAAGGAGGCTAGTACACTGTAGCAACAACATGCCTGGCCACTGTTTTTGAGAACTGAGAAGTGCCCTTTCAAAACTGAACATCAGTTTGAATAGCAGGGGAAAACCTGTACTTGGTGCTGTAGAATCTCTCGTCTATAAAGCAGGTGGAAAACAGCTTCTCTGAAATACACAGAATAATCCTGGGATTGGAGGTGTGCCTGTGAGCTCCTTTATCTCTGGTGTAGTGGAGTCACAGAACTGTGAGTGATGCTGTACAGGTCTTGGTTTTGGTTTGAAGAGAAGCCCAGGCATTGATGTAAGAGTAATTATATTATAAAAGGTTTGTGAATATCTTTGCTGTTTCTCCTAAGTTGAGCTCTTACCTGTGTTTTAACTTTGCTGGCTGTTGGACCACATGCCACCACCAGCACAGTATCTCATGCAGCTTTTGTGGACTCTCAGTTTTAATACTCACTAAATTTGTTCAGCTGAATGTATAAATTACATTCCCAGTCCAAATACAGTTCTGGCTTTAAACTATATGTTTTCTTAGTAAAGAAGCAGCTGTATGTCACTTCAGTACTAATAGTTTCCCTGAAAACCTCTCCTGAGAGTGAACCTAGAGTGTCTGAGTACATGAACGGATAAAGCAGCCAAACTACAGGACACTAGCACAGAAATGGCATTGAGATTAAGGTAGATGGGATCTGGCACGTTGCTGCTCGTACAGTGGCTGGCCTAGCCTGCATGCTGAGATTTAGGCTGCCAGTAGTCTGCTTGTGGCTCTGCTGATGTTGCTAGAGCACCTGAAGATAGTGCTGCAATGAGGCTTTGCATCCACTCGGTCGGAGCTGACTCCTCCATCAAAGTAGCTGTAGATAGGGATGTATGTCTGCATCAGCAAAGTCCAACTTGCAGCCTGGGGTGTTAAAGCAACTGCAGTCACCAAAGGTCAGCTGTGAGCTGGGAACAGTGAAAGGAAGGTGTGGGTCTGGTCTGTCCACTCCTGAAGGTGAAGGCCATCAGGCTCTGCAGAGAGGTAGGCAGAGAGGTGTGATGATGTCTCCAGCTCAGTCTGGATTTGACTCCAGACTGAGGACATGCTTTGAAACAGTGTTAAAAAGTGAACGAGGCACAGTGAATTTCAAAGGAGTCTGTAAGCGCTTTGTTAAAAGTTGCTGGGTTTCATTACCTCTGGAATGGGATCTTCCAAATAGGAGCTAAACATGTGCTACAGGTTCCTCTATTGGTCACACAAGAGAAAATAAGTGAAACAAGTGGTGAAGATAAAATTGGCCCCATCTCCCTCTCTTTTCCCTTTTCCTATCAGTAGTAATATAGGGGACATCAGACTGGATTTTCAAAAGTGTAAGAACTTGACTTTAACTGTTTTGATTTGGTGCTGTGTCCCCTCTGTACTCCCCGGTGCAAAATACCAGCAGATCTTGCAGTGCAAAACATTCAGACCTGAAAGAGAGCAAGACAAGTGTGTAAGTAGGAATACTCTCTGTGCTTATCTCCAGGGTTTCATGTGGAAAAAACAGAAACAAATGGGGATTATCTGCTTTCAGGTGAGAGGTGTAGATCAGATCCTGGCTGCGTGGTCGTTAGGAAGAACCATGGACATGCTGTTTGCTATGACGGGTTTTAATTCTTTGGAAGGAGATGCCATGATGGGTTTTAATTCTTCTTTAGAAGAAGATGCTGTGGCAGGTTTTAATTCTTTGGCTGATGTCTTCCATGGTAGTCAGTCCACCTTGTCTCGTATCTTTTCGGCTTTACCTTGACGTGTTGTTTTCCAAGCTCACATTTATTTAGGATGTTTTCTATCGCTCTGTTTTGTGGGGGTTTTTGTAATGCCATCCTAATGACAGGAACAAACCTCACCCCAGAGGAAGGTGGGGACAGCCTGGCAAGCGGCAGGGACAGCCTGACTCTTGCCGAGGGCAGGCAGGGTGTCCCACCCGGCAGAATTGGGTCAGAATCGGGGCTCCTGGGAGGAGGCAGCTCCTGCAGCCTGCCCTCCCCGGGGAAGGGGGCCTTGGTGGGGCTGGCGGATGCCTTCGAGGCAGAGAGAAGGCTCACGCAGGGTGGGAGATGCTGTTACCAGGTTCAAGCGCAGCTTGGTGTGGGTTCGAGCTTTCTCCTGGGAAGCCCTGCGGTTGGTGAAGCCGTTTTCCTAAGGAGCCCCCCAGCCCCGGCCTGTTCTCGGTACCCCACGGACAGCAGTTAGATACGCACCGAACATGGCAGTCCCGCCTGGCAGAAGGTGCCACCATCCGTCGCTTTTAACGCGCAGTCAGAGTTTCCTGCGGTTGCCGGAGCGGGAGCGGTGCCTCCCTCCCGCAGGACCTGCCTTTTCCAACCGGCTGAGGCCGGAGAGCGGGCCCGGCGGTGCGGCGCCCGTCCGGCCCGGGGCGAGCGGGGGAAAAGCCGCGTCCGAGGGGCCGGCGGGGGCGGCCGCTGGCGCAGGGCCGGCTGTACCTGTGCGGGGAGAGCCGCCCCGCCGCTGACGTCGGCCCGGGCGCTGGTGGGGCGCGGCGGTCTGTGCGTGTCTGTGGGGCCGCTGCTGCCGGCGCCCGTCTGGGCCGCGGCGCGGGGCTCCCGGCGAGGCCGGGCGGGGGGCGGACGGGCCGGGCTGGGCCGGGCCGGGCGGGGGACAGGCGGGCGGGCCGGGCTGTGCCTCTCCTCGCTCCGCGCCTCCGCTCCGCCCCGTCCGCGCTGCCCGCGCCGCTGAGATCAGCTTCCTGCTTTTCGTTTTCCTCCCGACGCCGTGCCTCCTCCCCCGAAAGAGTTATTTTCATCGGTCCGGAGTTGATTTTTATGGGTGGCTGCAGGCTTTGGGGTTGTTTTATTTTTTTCCCCCTTCTTTTTTTCCCCTCCCCGCCAGGCTGACACGGCCAGCTGGAGCAGCGGTATCATGGTGATTTCTGTTCTGTTGCAGCGAACCAGAGCTGTAGGCAGAATGGTAGAGTGCTGCACCGAAAACATTTCTGTGCCAGCGCAGTGACGGTGGAGGAGAAGGAGGTGAAGGAGGTGAGTAGGTCCGGGGAGTTGTTGGAGGTGGAACCCAGAGTCACAACTTCACCCCGGCTCGATAGCAAGAAATGAGCAATTAGGTTGTTACACGCTCTGATTAGATGCTTTTGCTGCTGCTAAAACGCTGTAATGGAGTATACTCAGGAAATGATGGACTTTGCTGTAACAAAGAACTGTGGTCAATGAAAGTTTATAGCGTGTAAATTTGTTTTTCTTTCATTGAAAAGTGTAGATAGATATGGCATGCATATAGCCATAAAGGACAGATGATATAGGTAAGGTTCACTCCAAACGCCTTACGGTAGAAAAAACACTCGGGTACGTAATTTCAGAACTTTTAGAAGGATTGAATATTGCCAGAAAGAGGCTTTACAGTGATTTAGTAATAACTGGATCTAGAATAATGTGGTGTATATGAGGGAATTACATGATTTTATAGTGTGTGGAAATAAAATTATACACTGGAAAAACAAAAAGGAAAAAAAAACCACCACAAAATTCTTTTTAACATTGTTGAGCATCCTTCAGAATGGAAGCCAGGTTGGTTGAAAGAAAGCAGATTGTTTGGAAGAGTAACTCAGTTGTAACAAACAGGCAACTTGTAAAGTGTATTCTTATTTTGTTGTGATTTTTTAAAAAGATTATTTTTCTTTATAAAGTGAAGAATGTAAATACCACAAGTTCATTAACCAACTTTCAGCTTTATGAACAGGTGAGCATCGTTCTCAGTGTACCTTCTAACGGAGCTGTAAAATTATTAATCTGTAATTGGTGGCAGGTTGTTACTTACTTTGTGCTGTGGTATCCTTCTCTTGCTGCCTTCTTGTTACTGCCTGTTAACGGTCAGATTAACGGGACAACTTTGTTCATTTTGACTGTGGTGCCCTGAGTGATTTTGCAGAGGACAGGTCATCAGAAGCCACTCAAAAATGATAGCTGTGGTGGGCCAGCCGGGCGTTGGGTGCTGCTGTCGCAGCTACAGGGCACTGCCACAGGTCTGAGCTGCTCCCCAGGTGACAAGGGACAGTAGGAAGGAATCAAGGATCTTATTCAGGATCACGGGAGGTGCAGTGTCTGAGGCCTGAGCAGAATCACTTGTGTTCCTGATCCAGACCAGAGTGCACGCTTTGAGTAGCTGTTTTCTGTGATGTAGAGTTGGATTTATGGGTTCTGCTAGAAAATGAAACAAATTTAGTCTTTGATTAGTTGTGGGAGTGGGGGATACTTCTCTTACAGTGAAGTTCCTCAGTAGCTGTGCTGAAAGCAGTTCTGGGGGAACTTAGATTTCAAAGTTTTGATGCATTTTGATAGAAGATGATAGAGATACGATAAATTAGAAACTGGAGTTTGATTTGTGGTAACATTTTTGGGCATGATGACTTTTGTTTTTCCCTTGGTGGAAATTAGCAGCGCTTCTTTCGGTTGCGGGGCAAGTAGGAGCGTATTTTCTTAAGTCTGTGTTGTATTACTGGGCACACCTGCCACTTGTAATTGAACTTCTTTGTAGATAAATGTGTAAGGTCAAAAAAAAACCCAACAAGCCACTTTTATTGCCCATTTTGTGGCCAATCTGTGGTAGTGGTGGAAGAACATTGTGTAGGAAGTAATAATAAAACTTCCAGCCACGTATGGCCCTGCATCTTTTGTATTTGGTGTCAGGTGCTGAGTGTACTACGCTGCATACTTTTGCCTCTGTGCAATCTGCAAACTCATTGCTGCTAAATCTACTTCTTGCTATAGACTTGTACTACTCAAGAAATTTACCCTGTGTTATGGCATTACTCTGGGGGATAAAACTGTGGTTAAAGACATTTTATGTGCTATTCCTGTCAGTATGTTAAAAAGATGATGCATGCCTATTTGCCTCAGTGTGTTGATTCTGAAGAGAATTCTAAATGCTACAAGAAACGTGTGAGAAATGTTCTTATCCTATAGATGCAAATATATTCCCCATGTGGGCCCAAGTACACAACTCTTGTTTGCCAAAGTTAGGACCTTTTTACTCCCATTCTGCCAGTAGAGTAATGCTGCAGCACTGAGGACACAGACATGATACTAAGCCTCAAGCCCAACAGCTGCTTGGACTTCTGTGCTGTTTTACTTGTCTTGTACTTACTTTCAAAATTATAATTGATTGATAGGAGGGGCTGCTGTAAAAAAAAAAAAAAAATCCTACCTGTGTCAGTAGAGTCAAGGGTTCTTATAGGGGCTCTAAATTTTGTGCTTATAACTGATTTGCCAGCCTTGCTGACAGCTAGGGTCAAAGCATTTGCTACTTCTGTCACACTTTGGCAACCTGGTTGTCTGTTAACTTGTGGAAACTTGTTAATTTATTTTGGAGTGCACTGAAGGGGGATGAGAAGTTCTATCTGCAAGTCGGATCCTTCCTTGTTGGAGAGATGGCAAGGGAATTAATAAGTACTCTCTATTTGTAGGCATGAAGAGAAGAGTGAAGGGTATGGCTCCCGCAGTCTTTTTTCACCTTTGGCTCTCTACATGTGTAATGCTGAGCCCATCTTCAACATAGATAGAAGATACAATACGTTATTTGAACTACAGCTCCCTGACAAAGAAGTGAATAAGACTTATTTGACAGAGGTAATAGTGAAGCACCATGTTTAAATGACAGCACTGTCACTGAAAGAAACAGTCCCAGCCCCAGGCACTTGCCTCCTACCCCACAGGGCCGTGCTAGTGCTTTTGCAGTTGTGTAATGAACTGGACTGGAGGACAGATCATAGCTAAAATCAGTGGGGTTTATTAGCTTAACTTTTTCTGTCCACTAAAGGTAGAGCTGACCACCATTGGGTAGATCATATATTGTGTCATGAATTGGTTTGGAGAACTGAACAGCTCTGTTGCCCCCAAAAAAAGGGGTCCAGGAGTGTGGGGAATAGAAGCAGGGCAGAGGACAGAACTGCTTTTGACTTCAGAGCTGGTTTATGCTATCTTACTGCTTGTAAAGCTAGAGCCTTAAGGGCAGGCTAAGCAAAATGCAAGAGAAGGAGGATGTATCTCCAGAAATAGACCACTATTGTCAATATTTCTTCTACTGGGGACATGTATGCATCTTTTAAATGTGATTTTTGCAGTCTGGATAGTTTCCAGTGCACATAGTCTCGGTTAGTTACTGATGCTGAAGATAACATGTCTTAATTGTGATGTTGCTTTTATCTTTCTCCTGTGATCCTTTCTGAAGCAGGTGCTGCCTTGCGTAGCTTTCCTTCGTGTGACCCGGCATAGCGTGCTACGTGTTGGGTTCTTCTTAAAAGTTGCATGGGAGTTTTAGTGTGCATGTTTGATTTTAGCAAGATAGCCCAGAACATCAGTTTACTAAAGATTCAAGGTGCTGGTTAAATTTAAGTCCAGAATTAGTGCTGTAAATAGTTCATATGATCGATTGCTCTGAGAGTTTGACTAGTGGCAGAGAAGATAGCGTCTCTTCCAGTGGCCTATAAGAAGATCATGTATTGGCCTATAAGATCATGTATCTGTGGCCAGTGCTATTACATTTTTTGTTTGTTTTTTAAATAGCAGGGTGATTGTTGTTGCTTGTGTGTGATTTGTTGAGTTCAGGAAGTTTTTGTTAGTGGTTTTCAAGCTTTTGTTGTGTATGTTAGGTGCTGGCAAAAAGCAAGAATAAATATTTCTACATTAATTCCCTGGGGCCCTGTTTTGGCTAGAGTAGTTGAATGTTACATCTTGAAATAAAGATCTGATTTTTGAGATGTGCTGGTGTAGCCTCTTGCATTTGTTCAAGGGTCTTGTTACCCTCTGCGAGACTCCACACAAGAACAGAAATCCGTGCTAGTGGATTTTGACAAGGGATTAGAGGATCCCTTGCTTTGCTTGGAAGTTGTTCAGATAGTAGAGTTAAGAGTTGAAAATACCATCTCTCTACTCCTTCCCTTGCCCTACCAAAGTAAACTGAAAACCCATAGCAAAATGGGGCACATTGGCTCTTCAGATTTTTGAGCAATGCTTTAGAGTGCCTTAAGCTACAAAAAGATCCTGTCCAATGAAAACTTCATACAAAACAAAAGTTGTATTTGTAGGAGAGGAACAAAAGGAATGATAGTTTCAGGATCAGAAAGAAAACTTACTTAAATGTTCCTATCAAGCTTGCACAGCATGAAATTCAGTTGGCTTTTATAAAGCCAAAAGGATTGAAAGAACTACCTAGAATCCCAAACATAAAAAAGCCAAAAGTTGGCAGTTTTGTTTGATTATATCTTTCTTTTGGAGGGAAAAATAAGTGTCTCTCCCTGTAAGTGGGGAAGCTAGTTAATGAGGAAATCACAAGAATAATGCTTTCTTTGTTAGGCAAATTACAGCAAAATACAAGGGACCTAGCACCTCCAGAGCTGATGCAGCTGGGCCATGACCATGCTTCTGTAAGTACACAGCTTCTGCTGGTGAGGACATGAAGTTACTGCCCCTGTTGCAGCACCTTCTGATGACAGTGTTGTGTCCACCCTCCTCATGGACATAGTGTTATGGCAGCAGTGTTCTCCAGAGACTGCTGCCCAGGATGACGCTGGGAGAGCCTCACTGGGAAGCGGTGTCACAGCTGTGGAGGGATGGAGCAGGGAGCTGGTGTGGTGTGCTGCCTCAGGACATAGTCTTCCCTGAGTTGGAACCCTGGCAGCATCTGAGATTTTTCAGATGTGAAAATTTAGTATAGTGTAACATGTTTTTAGTAGTGAAGGCTAATGCCTCACAGGGAACATTTTTTTTTTCTCTTTTCCCCCCAAAAGCAGTCCCAAAAGGTGCTACTGGAAAAACTGGTGCATTTCAACTAAGGATGAGCAGAATCCACTGCAGAGTAAAGCTGCTCAAAATGGATCCCTCTCGTTTCACCTTTTAGGTCACTACTGCAAGGTAAAGTGGTTTTTATGATAGCAAAAAGTTAAAATATTTTCAAATTGAAGGGATATTTTTATGCAGATGTTCAAGCAACTTGTTGATTTCTCAAACTAATTCAAAAGTGAAACTGTAAGAAGTTAAAATAATTTAATTGAGTTTTCCTGTTCCCAGCTGGCTACAAGAATTTATGGTTTTTTTAAGTTTAAAGTGATAGTAATGTTCAAGTGTTCCATACTTGGCTAAATTACTTTCCCTTTGTGACTGTTCATGTCCCTTGAAGCTTGTTAGTGTATGGAGTAACTCAGAGCAATTGGGTGTGTAAACACCTGGAAGTTTCTTGGGTAAAACTGCAAGCAAATTCTGTGTGGTTCTGTGTGCATTGGCAAAATCTCAGTCAGCAGCAATACCTCCTGTGTCAGTGGAACTCACTCAAGAAGCAGGTTCTTAATCAGGGCCAATAAAGAGTTACTGGATTTAAGCTGTTTCCTCCCACTTGGAGGCTGCAAGAAGGCAGCCAGCTAGCCAGGCCCTGTTTGAAAAAGACTATGACATATTCTAACAGCACAACTGAGGCCTTCCCATCTATGCTGGTTTTCGTGGTTTATTTAAAATTATCACAGGAATAAGACTGGTAGAGGCACAGTCCTTCCAGCATCTGATTCTTTCTGAGTTAGATGCTGGGCTTTCACTGAATGCCTGAGTCTGAGACTCTGGCAGGTTCCACTAAGCTCTCTGAATTCTGAATCTCAACCTGGAAATGTTTTGCTGCAGGTATGGACATCTGCTCTGTGGTGGACCTCTAGTGAGACAAGGAATCCAAATTGCTGTGCTGGTGAAGTGGTGGTTAGGCAGAGGAAAAAGAGGTACTTTCTGGCTGAGCTTTCAGGATAAGTGAATATATTTTAAATATTATCAGCAATTTACACTGTTGCTTCTGATTAAATTTCCTGCAGTATGGGTTAACAAATCTACATAAAAGCAGATAAATCCTTTGCTCCTGGCAGTTCTGAGAGGTATTTTAGCTTGTCCTGCAGGTCAGCAAGCCAAGGAATGGTGGGCAGGGCCCTTAAAGAAAAGCATCTTCAGATCCTGTTTAGCTGATTTCTGCTGAGTAATTAAGGTGCAAAGAGAGGCTGTCTGGCAATGCTTAGTCTTCAGTCAGTAATGTGCTTGTTTTAAGATGGTCAGCCTCCTTGAATTATACCTGGAAATAATTCTGTAAAATTCTGCCATCTCTGGAAAATGAGTACAATGTGCTCCCTTTGTGAAACATCTCTGGGTGGAGGGGGCAGCTACCCAGCTAACCAAAATTCTCAGGTAGTCTGGGGTAAGACCTTCAGGAAAGACAAATTATGGCTGTCTTCTGGGGTCATAAAGGCCTGATTGTTATAATAAACCTTCTACCAAAAGGAAGTCTGTCAACCCAGGTATTTGCAGCACTAACACAGCACAGCCATGCTTTGGCTGATTTGCATATTAAGAGTTAGTAGAAGCTCCAGAAGGAGTTTCACATTTTAATTTGAATACACGAAGGTAGGTAGGTTTTTTGTTTGTTTGTTTTAAAAGTGGCTGTGGTATTTTTGCAATTTCTGGTCTTTTTGTTTCACTCTGCCACTATTTTCCTTCTGCATGGCTACTTTGCAAACCAGCCTGATGTGTGGTGTTTGGTTTTTTTATCTTGCATATACCTGCAAAAAAGTATGTATAGATAACATAACTGAACATACACATCTGTGTATGTATGTATGTATATGTGTGCAATATAAAAAGTGTGTGCATCTTTGCAGGACAGAGCAGGCTGGAGTGACTGTTTCATTCACTCATTCACTCTTTGCAGTTCACTGCAAGCATGGTGAGACAGGGCAAGGTGTCTTGGCCTAGTATGGTATAAATCAATAGGTCTCTACTACTACTGTCTACTATTCATTTCTCAGTGAAACTTTTTGGCTTGCTGTTTTAGACCAGTAGTGAACCTTTTTTTTCATTGTTCCTTTCAGAGGATTTTGCATGTAAAATGTATAAATAAAATTAAGAAATAAAATTAGAATGGGTTAAACTTGTGTGAAAGATGTAAGAGAAGAGTGGTTTTACCCTTCATATGATGTTGGCCAGTTAAGACTGCAGAATATCAATATTATTTTCATTGATAATACAAATTAGGCCTGTTTAAAAACTAGAAAAATAGATCTAAGGTGTGCTTGTGCGAAGCTTGGAGTGCTGCAGAACTTTATTCTGACTTCCAGACACCTCTGTGACTGGGCCCCTGGGCAGTGAGTGGCAAAAACCAGCTCTTGGTGATTTACTGACCTAAAAGGGTGAGGGATAACCACCTTATGGAAATAAGTATGTTTTAGAGCCAGTCTTTCTCCAGCTCCTCCATGTAAGGCAGACCTGACCAACACTTCATTTGCTAGACCTGTGAACAAGCAAGGTGGAGGTGTTGCCTGCGGAGATCAGAGGACGTCTGAGCTAAATACTGGCTTTAAACATCACTTAGCTGCTGCTCCTGCCACACCATTTTGAAGGAACCTTCTCTGTTTAACTGACATGAAGACTTGCAAGGCTTATTTTTATTTTTTTTTCTTTCACCTGTTGGTGTAGTTGTGGTACCACCATTTTCCACCTTGAACTGCAGCTTGAAATAGGTCAGAGCTCCTTAACAATACCATAATGATAACTTGCACTTTTATAGCACTTTTCATTTGAATTACCCAAGTGATTTATAGGATTGATGAAGAAAGCTAGGAGACACCTTTCTGACTGAGGTGATGGAGGCAGACAGAGGCTCTAAGTCACAGGGAAGTTGTGTGTGTGAAAACTGGGGGGATATTTAACACCTGATGCTTACTGCATTAGATTCACCTCTGAGCAGCAGTGCAAACCTTTTAAAAAGAAAATATGTAAATAGCCATCTCTCCTCTGTGAAGGAAGAGTAGCAACACTTTCTTCCTGTCATTAGTGTTGCAGCAAAGTCATTTCCAGAAGCAAAAAGAAACTTAAGACATGCTCTTTGGTCAATTTCCCGCAGTTCAGTCACTCAGCAGATGACACAAATTAACACAAAGTAACAAAAATTGATCAGAATCTGATTTTGTTTCAAACTAAGGTGTTTATGTGAAAAATCAGTACTGTTTTTCCACTTTGTAAATTTCTGTTATAATTGAAATGACCATTCATCTGAGGGATGAATATTTGAGGTTTTCACATAAAATTATACCGCCTTAAATTTCTAGACTTCACCTGACTGGAACTGTTGAACAGAGAACTGATAAAGCATTACAATTTTTTCTGAAGCTTAATAAGTTTTTATAGATATCAATACTGTTTATCAAAGTGTTATTTTTAATCACACTTTGAATGCCTGTTTGACATATTCCGGTTCTTGCTGAGTTTTGCAGGTTATTAGGCAGGTGGTTCTTCCATAACTGAGATACCTTGCCTAAATATTAGGTGTTTTGTCCAAACCTAGGCAGCAAGTGTGTGGTGGAGGAGGGATGGCACCAGGTGAAGATTGGTTAGCTTGCTGTGCTGCTGCTTTGCTCTTTCATCAGTGGGCAAGACTGCCACTTGAGCTGGTTCTTTGCATGTGTGGTGGTGTTTATCCAGAAAATATCTTTGCCTGCCCCTGAAGAGGAAGTGAGCTACATATGAGTCAGAAATAACACAGCCATGTCTACTCCCAAGCATGTTTAAGGACAGAACTTGAATTTGGCCTTGCTTAGAGTGTGATAAGGAATGTGAACATGGAACATCATGGACGTGGCTGCTAGGACTGTATCACGGCTGAGATAGTGGACCTTCAGCTGAAGCCTGGTCAGTGAACTCTTGTTAGTGCTGCATGTGCTTTGGGGTTTAAAAATGTTGTGTCTTGCCCCGGGAGCTGGACTGTGGGAGCTGGTGAGGCTGCAGGAATTATCTGTGGCCACTAGATGACTCCTTCAGCCTGCTGGTAGGTAAACTTGGGGCTGAAAAAAAGCTGTGGAGGTGAAAAGCTGGTGGGAAAGGAGAGGGCTGCTCTCGGTCCCTTCCTAATGAGATGCACCGAAATAAGCAGGTTACATATCTTGCAACTGAAGGAAGTGCTAGCATGGTTTTTAGTTTGAATTGAACTAGTTATGGGATGATACACCTGTAGAAATCACTAATTTGTGAGGTTTGTTGATACGTACTCTGAAAGCATTTGTCAAAGGTCCAGACCTCCTTAGGATCGGGATGAATTTATTGAGGCTGAATGTGTGAAGAAGCTAATTTTGCAAGTTGTACTACTTGTTGACTAGCCTACAAGTGATAGCTGGTTTTATGTCAAGCTCTGTTGTTATAACTCTTATTTTGTAAGTTTTCCAAAAAAGAAAACCCACAGAAAACCCCACCCAAACCAGCAGCAGCATGATGCTGTCTTTGCCTCTTCCTTGTGTCTTGTAGAAGAATGGATGAATCTCGTTAGACTGGAAAAAATTTGAACACACTGTACTGAAATTAAGGCCCAGGCAGAATTTCCAGAAACTCTTTACAGATTTCACTGCATCCACAGAGGATCCACTCACCCTACGGTGTTCAGGATTAATTAGTCTTCCTGTCATTTAGAGACAGCGGAACCCATGCTTCAGTTTCATAAACATGTATTTGCCAACGTCTGTACTAAGCATGCAGTCACTTTATCAAGGTAATTAGATGATGAGGTGGTACCATTGTTGTTCCATATATTTCTCTGACATCAGTTTTTCTTTCTGAGGTGTAATAATGAATCCTTAGTTGCCATTAAATATGACCAGTTCCTGGTGTGAAGTACGTGCTGGATAAGACAATAGTGCATATGGCTGATACTTATTTTTTCAAAGTTGTTTTTGTCAGCCAAGAATCTCATAGAGATGGAACTTGGCCCTGAATTAGGCTTGATCTGTGAAGATGCAATTCTGGATTGAGTCTTTACAAACCAGGACTAGAATTTTCTTGACCCAAACCTATGTCCCTTTTGAAGGTTATATTTACTCAGCAGCGTGTTGGGGTTTAGTTCTTTGGATGTGTCACAAAGACATGATGCAAAAGCAACTGGTATATGGGATTTTCAGTTACTTTCTACTTATGCATGTAGGACATGTATGTAATATATACAGTTCATATATATGCAGACATCCCCTATCTCTCACTCTCTCCTTTTCAAAATATGCATACCTTGCCATACATGCATAGGCACCCTTCCCTCCCTCCCTGCCTTCTTCTTTGCCCCGAGACCCCATATGTTGGGATTTTTAAGTTTAAAAGCCATGCCATAGCAATTTCATGCTGGTCTAAAGGGAAACTGCATGACCTGTAATTTAAAACTAGACTAATGATTTGTAAATGAAGTATGATAAAACTGATGAGAAATATTGAAATAAGGAAACTGGTTTGTGGCATTTGCTTAAATAATTTCCATCCTTCTTGCTGCTGCTGCTTCATTATTTTATTTGTTCCACTCTGTGTTCTGTTTAACTTGCTTTCTGAGATTTCCATATTATTATCTATATAGTTAAAACCCATAGTTCCAATGAGATCTCTTGCCTTGCTTAATTAAAAGGTCAAAGGGGAAGGTTCAGGGGCAAGGCTAGGGAGGAAGCTGGTCACCATCTAGTTAAATTTACTTGGTTTGAGTGAATTCAGCGCTTTAATCTCTTATGTGCAGCAAGAGAAATAAAATTATCAGTAGTGATTATGCTGCAGCATGTTGATATCAGACTAGTAAAGTTTAAAAAATACTGAAGGAAATAAAAAAAACCCCAACAAACCAAAACAAAACCAACACTAATCCTGTAGTGTAATTCCCATTAACTTCTCACTCCTAAAAGTGTTTTACTGTTGGATTTATGCTACTTTTCCTGCTGCTGTCAGTGATGGTTGTAGATATGAATAGAAGGCAGCATGTAGCACGGATCAGAGTGAGGTGAACGAGCTGAATTGGAAATTTACCATGCTTGAGATAATCTGGCAATGGAAATGACACGAGGAGCTTAGTTTTATTTAGAACTATGCAAAGGGAGAGGCATTCATGTGTGTGCGTTTGCACGATCCTATCTCCCCCAGCTTCTGCCAGGTCCCTCTTCTGGCTCTCCTGGGCCCTGAGTGACATGCTGGGATGTGTGCAGGTTATTGGGCTGCGAGGGCACCTGGCATTTCAGGAGTTAGTTGGGCTACTGCAGCAGCTGGGAGCACAAGTGAGGGTGGTGTATTGGATGTTCAACTTCCTCTCTCGAGTGGCTGAATGGAATTCAGCCTTCCTCAGCAGGGAAAAGGCTGAGCAAGGTGCCATCGTCCCTCTGCAGACCTCTAGCTCACAGGACTTTCCCACCTACTTTCTGCTTCCTCCTTGTTCATTGACTCTCTTGTGGTGATGGACTAGCCAAGTCCCTTTGATATTTCTTTGTTACAACTCTCAGTATAGTAAATTTTCAGAATGATCAATTGATGTACTCTGTAAATTTATGTCTTGTTGTGGGAGGATCCAGGGAAGGAAGTATTGGGAATGGTCAGGCTGAGACAAATAATGAGGGTTGCATTGTGTTTATTTAGAAGTAAAACACACACACACACACACAGAGAAAAAAAAAAACAAACCCGCCTTCAAAGTCTGAGAAACTTTTTTGAATGAAAGGGAGAATTTTGTTTGTGACAAGGCTGTACAGCAGTTTTATTTCCACAAGTTACTGCTTTAGAATTAAGAAGTAAAGCTTCAGATATTTCTTATTCACTTCCACCAGGTTTCCCCTCAAATACAAGCATTTGATTATGAAGAAAGATTTAATTGTAAACTTAAAATCCTGTTGAGGGCTGCTTGCAGATGCTTTTGAAGAAGTTTGCCTTTTCCATTTATGTGTTGGACTAGATAACTGTAAACTGAATGTGTCTTAAAACAAGAGCTCCTAAAACTTCTAATTGGCCCTGTAAAACCCCAGGATATTTTCATGCCTTAACCTTGCATTTTGCAAGGGCCTGTACCAGTGTTACTGTGGGGTGAAGTGCAAGTAAGTAGCACGTTGATGAAGTTTCTGACGACTGGAGTCTTTCCCAGCATCGGTTTAGCAGTCAGGTTTCGTCTCTGAGTGCCAATATTGACACAGTTCTGAGACTGGTGTGTTGAGCGTTTGTTCTGAAGGGTGTATGTTCTTTAATGTGCATCCAGAAAATTGTTTTGGTGTGGGTGGGATTTCTATTGTACATGAGCATGGGGGTTCCCTCTAGGATTAGATTTCCTCATCCTCCCAAAGCTGCTTTAGGATGAATGCTTTTTGTACTGCTGAGAATTGGATTTGGCGTAAAAGCCTGTTCCAGTGCATTGTCTAGCAACTGCCTAGGCCACCCTGCAGTGCATGAGAAGTCCTCACCAACCAAGGTGACCAAACTCCTACCATTTTCTTTACCCTTCCTGGCCTTCAGAACAGGAAACCTACAGGAAAAGAGTGCTGAAATACTTAAATAGCAGTTGTTAGCAGTAATACTTCATTTTAGGATTGTAGTGGTGCTAATTTCACAGGTTTATGGAGAATTCTTTGAAGTCACTCATAATCTCAGTTTGGCTCCTTTCCAACGTAGTATTTCCAGGTAATTTGCAACTAAACAATCTGTCTGTGAGTTGTGCCAATGCATCATGCTGGACAAGATGACACATTCACTTTTTGCATGTGCAGTAAGGAGGATAAAGAATCTGTGTATATTTAATAAATCTTGGTTCCCTAACTGGGATTGCAGCAGAAACTCTGCAGAAGGTGGTGCTGGAGACCTCAGAGTAACACCTCACACTGGTCATGCCAGCAGCCAATGGTCTTTTCTCAAGCAGTTGAAAGTTGTAGATTGAATTTCCAAAGAGAGGAACTGTTTGTAGCAGGGCTTTCACAGCCTGAGATAGGCTGCAGCAGGTCCTGCGTGGAAGTGGTGTCCTGATATGCATTCTGAATTTCTAAATCCTTTCTGTTATTCCCTTGCAATTGTAAAGGAGCAGCAAAACAGACTTCAGATGTAGTAATTGATACTGATTTGAATGTAATAGCCATCACATCTGTGTGGTTGACTGGTTATCTCAATTTATCTTGTGGTATATTTCTGCATCAAGCATTTTCTTTACAGTTGGGAGAGGTCTGTAACACCTGAGCTTGGGATAGAAGGCAAAGCAAGTGCCATAGATGTGATTGCACAAGCCTAGTCAGTGCTACTAGTATTATTTAAAAAAAACCAAACCCACCCACCACAAACAAACAACAACCTTAGATTCAATCTGCCTAATTTTGTGTATACAGCAGTTATGCAGTCAGCCTTGGTGTTCTGCTGTTGACTATATGTACCACTAGAATGGTGAATAAATACTGAATGCTGTGTTATTTACACTATATTGCTGTTGTATTATTTTTTTTTTACAACAGCTGAATCTTACTGCAAATCCTTTACAAATATGTTAACAATACATTCATTATTATGTAAGAATCAGCTAATTTACATTTATACTCTGTTGGAGACTCAGAGTATACTTTTTTTTTGGTCTAATAGACATACACATTTACAGATGAGGAATAATAAGGAAATCCAGCTGGAAGCCTGAAGAATTGTCTTGGTGCCACCTTTTCTTACTCCAAGGGTTTGAGGGTTTTGTCTGGAAATCATGAAAATCAGTAGCTCCAATGTTAGTTTGTTTTGTTTTTGACAAAGTGTTATAGAAAACTGGCATTTTTTTATTTTTAAAAAAAAAAAAGTTTAAATAATAACAAGATATCTGTGGCCTTTTCTCCCACCTCTGCAAAAACTGTTTGAGCTGGCCACTCTGATAAGGTCTATAACTGCAGGATTACATAGCACCGGGGAATGAAGGAACATACCATGCTGTTCAGCAAATACCATCTACAAGTACAGGTTAATGGTTAACTACATTGCAGTCTGGAAATGATTGTGTAGTAATTACAGTTAATTATGAGATGATACAAGCGCATTGCCATGTGATGTCCTCAGAACATACTGTAACTTCAAAGTGTGCTGTTAGGAAAGGGATTGGAGTATTACCCTGTCAGCTTCAGACACAAATACTGTTCTTCACTATAAAGTCACCAAAGAGCCTTGATGGCTAAGTCTGGCATTAATGTGTAGGTTCCTCTCTTTCAGTGGAAGTTTAATGTATGTACCTCTAAAGAAAAATTAATCTGTTCCCACTTGAACTGCAGTGGTAACAACTCATCCAGCTGTGCAGTTTGCTGCCTGTGCTTGGCCCCAGAGCAGCACACAGAGCAAAGGTAGTTTCTACTGATGCGTTTTTGGAACTACTTGGGAGCTCATCCCTGTTCAAGTTGTCTTTAAGCAACTCGTAGCAGCCTGTGCTTTGGCTTCTGCATATCTCTTGGCTAGGCACCAAGATGTGATATTTAAGTGTGCTGTGTTCCCCTATGACTCTCCTTCTCTTCTGGGGCAGCCTTTGTGAAATCAGGATTTTTATAGCTGGTTTCCTTGCCTTTCTGGCCTCAAACAAGAGGCTGTAGCAGAACAAAGAATTGACTCTCCTGATTGTTTGGGGGTTTTCTGTTTGTTTTGTTCTGTTTTTTCCACCCAAGACAAAATGAATCTGTTCTTCATCCCATGATCTTTATCCTTTTTATAATACTACTACTGATTTTTATTATTATTGGTCTGCACCTTCTACTGAAAGTCAGGTTCTGCAAAAAAAAAAATTAACTTTGCATGCCAGGAACTTCTGTGTCCAGCCCATCTCACCAGAGTTTCCCAAGGTCAGTAGGAGTGCTGCAGTGAGTGAGGGCTCAAAGGCCACAAATCTTAAGTCTTGATCTTGAGAATATTTACGCTCAGCCATAAGTTCTCCACCAAAGTTCCCTTCTGTTGACCTCAGGGATTACTTGTGTGTTTGAAATGGAGCCCAAATGTAAGCGCTCGCAAGGTGGTGACCACAGATGGGGAGGCAGGGTGTAAATTCACTGCTGTGAAAGGTGGGGTTCATTTTCCTGCCCCCATGGAATTGGAATTGACCATGCAGGAGGTCTGCCTGGCCTCCAGCTGCTGCTCCAGGAGGGTGGGCATCCTCTGGGGGTCCACTGGCATGTCTGCCAGCCCATGGGGAGGTCTTGGGTACTCCAGTGCTTTTCACGTGGCACTGAAGACCTGGGCTTAGGCAACAGCAACCCGTCCTGAGCAGCTTGACTCTTTCAGAATAACAAAATCTTCACTGGACAGGCAAAATTGACATAAAGGTACTGCCTCATAGACTTTAAAAAGTAGCTTTTCTGAAACTCTTAATAAAAATGCAATAATTACTGCAAGTGTTGTCAGGGTCATGACCAGCTGCTGCATCAGTCTCCCTCGGCCGTCAGGGTTATCCTCAGTGTTTTTCTTTTGATACACCGGGGATGCTCACCGTGTTCAAAGAGATGCTGAGGAAGAGGTGCAAGGCTGATGGATGGCCATGGTTGAGTTGGTCCATGTGTGGTATGGATGGAGGGGGAAAAAGGTGGTGTCCTTTGGCCCATTCAGGTTGCCTTCAATTTTGTCAGCCTTCCATTCAGCCATTCAGCTAATAATATTGTATAAGAAACAGCTCTGTGGTATCTATAAATGCCTTTTATGAGAAGGGTACAAAGTACTTATATAGGTGGCTTTTGTAATTGCATATAAAAATAAATACTTGTGTTTCTAAGTGATTGTACAAAGCAATTAAAGACTTAAGGACATCAGCATTTCATTTAAAAAAAAAAAAATTACATGGATTTTTTTTTTTTTTTTCATCCCTCTTAAGTTTGAATTGTTTTTTCCAAGTGATTTCTAACTGACCACTCTCTGCAATGGTCAGTCATTATGGAGACTAACTTTTTATAACTAATCACTAACTTATTTATATTGTAAAAGGCTACTCCTGCAGTGAATTTAAAGCCACTTTCTATTGTATAGTACTGAAACAAATATGGGAATAGTAATCCCCAGCTGACACCTAATGCTCTTTGTTGCTGCATTACTGGAAGTCTTCACCAGGATTTTACTGGTGTTGTTTTCCAGAAAGCTGAAATGGGGTGGAGGTCCTGGGGAGCTGGCTGGATGCTGGAATAGAGCCCTCTCAACACCTTCAGTGCTGCATGCAGTTTTGCACAGCCTCCTAATTTTTCCAGGCAAAGCCAATTATGACCTGCAGCACTAAACATAAAAAAACTTCCCTAAGAAATATCCAGAATTTGGGGAAAACTGTGGAGTGCTGCCTGCTGAGAGAGTATGCTTCCTTGAGGATTCCTCTGCAGGAAGGTTGTCCTCGTACCGCTGGCTCCACAAAGGGATGGGAACAGTCACTGCCCAGCATCCAAACAGGTCCATTTTCCTGTATTTAAACAGAAAAGCTTTTGAGAAAGCCATGAAACCCTGTGTAGGCATATGGGCTACCTGGCTTCTTGCCAGTAAGATGATGCTTCCATCCCAGCACACTTCCTTTTTATTGCACCCAAATTTATGTGAGGGCTGCCTTGAAAGCTGAGCTGTTACCTCTTCTGCGTAGTTTTCATGGACCTGAAGAGGAAGGAAAGGACTGAAAATGGAACTGGAGGTATACTGGGATTAAAATTATCAAAGATCACGGAGCATTGCAAATCTGTATATTTCTAGAAAGTTTGTGTAATCTATGTGTAAAACTTGGTACTGTGCTATAGTTTTAATGTTGTATTCTTGAGATGAAAGAGCAAAAAAGAAACAAGGATTATTTTTTAGCTTTAAAAAACCAACTTTGTTCTAAAACTCTTATAAGTAAATCTGTCTTAAATGCATCTTTGTGGACTTAAAATCACACTTAGAATATCTTTATTTCCTTAATTTAAATGCAGTGCCTCCTATTTTGAGGCAAAATCGGACTGGAGAGGGTTGTGAAGAAGGCATCTTCACTGCCAGAGTCCCTGCTTCCTTCAAATGAGTTTGGATCAGAAACCTTACTTGAGTGTTGGTCTTTAAGGCTGTTGGCTCTGTCAGAGTTGGTGTACTGAATATGTATATGGATACAAACACACCAGATGTGTTTGGAAAAGAATCATTTTCTTTTCCTGCCACTTACCTTGATTGTAACCTTTTTGTGTGTGGGTTAATCCTACCTTTCCCAGTGGCTTTTATAGAAAGCCTGATACAAGGTATGCACAGTCTTCTAAATATACACAACAATGTGGGTACATCCTGAAAAACAACTCTTGTCTAAACTAACTAGGAAAACTATTTTTTCTCCAATTTATTTGGTACATATTTCTGTGCTTTTCCGATTATGCCTGGCATCTAAGTTTTTAACATTTTTTTTCCTACTTCAGGGCTTCTGTGGGAAGTCTGTCCAATAAAGCTTGAAGGCAACTGTTGGGGCAACAGCTCTGAGGTTTTATTTATTTTTGTACGTTAGGAAATAAGGGTGCAAAGCTGTTGGCTGATGCTGGAGCAGTATGTTGGGGGCAAAATAATTTCTTCATGCTAAGTTGCAGGGGGTTGTGTGTGTGTGTGTATATATATATATATGGTTTTTTTAATATCTGGGCACATTACTTAGACCATCTTTTATGATCTGATTGCAAGGTATGAAAATAGAAGTAGCCACTATTGTTAATCTGCAATGTAGGAAAAGGTATTTTAGTGTCAAGGAATATTTTGCTGCACTGTGGTTTTTGGGGTGGAGTGGGTTTTTTTAATTTGGTTTGGCATTGTGTGTGGTGGTCCGTTTGGGTTTGGTTTTTTTTTGCTTCAAGAGTTTGTTGAGTGAGAAAACTTAACAAAAACTTTTGATACTTCCTTTTTTCCCTCGTGCATCATCATTCAGTATTTAACAGTGTTCTGTAAAATTAAGAAGAATTAATAGCCATAATTTTTCTCTTTTTTTTTTCTCTTCACTGTACTGTTTTCCAGTCTCTTGTAAAAAGAGCTCTAATTTTTTAATACTAAAGTCTGTCAGATGGTTTAAAAACAAAACAATGGAGAAGATTTTATCTTTAATTTTATTTCTTTTTTTTTCTGTTATGAGGGCATATTCATGCTTTTCCAGTTTATTTTCGGCAGTGAAAGAGAATTGAGTAAGAATAAAGATTCTGTTGAGCTGAACATAGTGAGCCTCGAAAGATAAATTGTATTCTCAAGCACTACCCATCTAGAGTCACAGTTACTTTAGCTTATTAACTGGTGAGGTTACAGTGCTAGATGTAGGAGATGCAGTGATTTTGTACATCTGTCTGTCTGTTCCACTGAAACGCTTCTGCAAAACTCCAAGTGTGGCTTGAAGGTGGCTGGTGTGTGGGCTAAGTGGGGAAGGGAGCTGGGGGGTGATGGGAGAGGGTGCTTGGCAGGTCCCAGTCAGTTCAGCCTTATCATATGGAAAAGGCTTGTCCGTCTGCAGGCTGGTGGTGGGGCTTCTGTGACCGTCTGCAGGCTGGTGGTGGGGCTTCTGTGACCGTCTGCAGGCTGGTGGTGGGGCTTCTGTGACCGTCTGCAGGCTGGTGGTGGGGCTTCTGTGACCGACTGCAGGCTGGTGGTGGGGCTTCTGTGACCGACTGCAGGCTGGTGGTGGGGCTTCTGTGACCGTCTGCAGGCTGGTGGTGGGGCTTCTGTGACCGACTGCAGGCTGGTGGTGGGGCTTCTGTGACCGACTGCAGGCTGGTGGTGGGGCTTCTGTGACTGACTGCAGGCTGGTGGTGGGGCTTCTGTGACCGATGTGCTGAATGCAAAGGCTGGAGGAATGATTGGAATGTGTGTTGTTTGTCCTGCCGAACACAGCTTGGGGTAGCGGAGTTAATTGAGTTCTTCCTGGGCTTTTACTGTGCTTGATCAAGTTAATTTTAGGCGTGATTCTGCCTGGTCTGGCAGCTCTGCTCCCCTCTTGGGCTGAGTGTGGGAGAAAGGGAAGTGGGTCACACGCACAGACACCGGTCTCGCAGGCAAACCCCGGCCGGTAGCTGTGGTGACGCAGAGCCCGGGCTGCGATCTGGTGATCCGCTTGTCGTTCTCTGGGCTCAGCGGTGGCAGTGGGACTGAGAACTAATAAAACTCTTTTCTGTCGTTAAAGTGAGCGCTGACAGGGAGCTGATCTGCTGAGTCAGAGAATGTCAGTTCTACATTGCTGCTTCTAGGAGTGTGTGCGCAGGGGGAGGATATGTACTCCTGTTGCAATGTCACACACACACACTTTCTCCATTTTGTATGCTAAAGAGCAGTTTGGCAGTGCAAAGCTTTTAATTTGAGACAATCCAGTTAAAAATGTATGTAGTTAAAGAAATCCAGATGAAATTTTGAAAGGAGTATTGTTCAGAATAATAAAGAAGTACATGTGTGTCTGTGCTGGAGTTGAAATGTCCCTCGTTAGTACTGTTTTGTTTGCAGAATTAATGAGGCAGCGATGTATTGATTTTTTTATTATTATTTAGCTAATTTTTAAATAACATGTAGGTTGCTGTTGCAGATAGAACTGGTCAATTTAACAGAAAAAAGTGCTTTGGGAAGTATAAAGTAGCAGTGTAACAGATTTTTCAGAAAGCTTAAGTTTCTTTCTTTGAAGTCGCTTGTTTTTTCAGGTTACTAACGTGTGTGTGTATGAAATATAAAAAAAAAACATGTATATAGTAAGTAACTTTTAATATTTTATTTATATTTATTTTTATATATGTATATATTAATTTTTTAATATTGCATACTAAATAGGAGGCTTGAAAATTTCCCCTGCTATGTGCCAAGGTTATAGAAGTGAACTCTTGATCCCTTCCCAGTGTTTTCCTCTAAATACCTTCATGGTTCTCTCAAACTCTCTGTCCAGGGAGTTTGCTTCATGCCCAACACTTTCCTACAGCAGGAGGCCATGAGTTTCCATGTCATCCCTTGTTACGTGCTGGTCCTTCCTCAGCAGATGAGAAGGGCAATTTCAGCTGCCCGGATATTACAAATGGGTTGGGGTGTGGAAATGAATATGGCTTCTAAGTTTCACCCTAACCCCTGAGTACAGTGGGCAGCTGAACCTTCTCATTGTAGCACAGGACCAGCTCCAGCCATTGGGGAGAAAAACCCAACACAAAAAACAGGCATCCAAGAACAATGGTTGCTTACCGATCTGTCCTTCTTTTTAATGAAGCTGGACAAGGATGCTTTTTCAACTTTGTGGTTTTTAATTCCCATGAATGCAACTTATGTTTTTAAACATTGCTCTGCAGCTATGTACTTTGTCATCTTTTTTTTCTGAAGGAAAGCAGAAACCACTGGATTTCAAGAATTTACAACATGCTAATGGGATAATTGTGCCATCTAACTTTCCATACGTCTGTGCCTGAGTTGAACACAGAATATGATCTGGAAGTATAACAGTAATTCCCCAAATACCAAATAATGAGCTATAAAGTTGTCTAATCTGACATGGGTGGAGGTGTTTTTCTCTGTTCCCAGGCTGGCTTTTCACCCTTCCAAGTGTATTCCATTGCATGAGGAGGATTTTAGGAGGATCAGGTTCAGGAACAGTTTCCTCAGTAATCTCCTACAGGACACCTGAAGAAATGACTCATCCAATAGTGCTTCAACATTCTTGGCCTTAACCTGTAAGTTAGGGATGACAAACGTTTGCTTTTGCAATTTGTGAAGTGGTTACCTCCTTTTCCCCAGTTTATTCAACCTCAAATAAATCTGTGTGTTTCCTTTCAGATCCCAAAAAAGAGCAAAACTCACTTGCAGGGTGGTTGTGGCTTGTGTTTGGGAGTTTTGTGTGTGAGTATGTTTGGGGGGGGTTGTTTTGTTAGGTTTTTTGGGGAGTTTTATTATTTGTGCCTCATTTACCATCTCTGTCTTACACAGAGCAGCCTCTGTGTGTCTTTGGCATTCCCTGCAGCCCAAGACCATCCTGTAAGATTCAGGTTTTTTGTTTGTTGCCTTCTTCTAGCAAACCATGGGGCTTCCATGGTGCCAAAGAAAACCAAATGAGACTGGCTTCATCTTGTTCTTGATGAGAACAAGTTCAATAAACTCCACTGGTCAGCTTATCTCTATGGTGTGGATCCAACCTTCTTACATTTTATTTTTTTTTTGTCTGTCCCACCTCATCTTACAAGCAGGAAATGTCAGGATTCAAATGTTTTAATGCTCAAAGGTGGGAGGGAATACTACTTTAATATCACTTAATTTGCATATTTTAGTCACTAGAGGGCAGACTTGTACTTCACTGAATCAATTAGTAACTGCAAACTAGTAATTAATTAGATCCAAAGAAGTAGAAATAGTTGCCTAATGAAAATAAACCTTTTTGATGCATTGGGTTTTTAATAAAGCAAATAGAAAAATTACCATTTTCATTTTAGCTACAGATGCTTCATTAAGGGTTTCATTGTTGCTGCGTTTTCTGAATTGCTTTGGTGTTCTGAAATGTGCTTGCTCTGATTTATTTGAAATAACATTGGTGGGATTGGTGGGCAAGCCTGATTTCCCTCTTAGAAACTATTATATAAATATGCTCTGTGCTCAAAGTGTACTGAGCCCACTCAATTTTCCTTTCAGTGAGCTAACAAAAGAGTATTGCAGGTAGAAATGAGTTGCCTGATGATTGGGGCCAGAATCACCATTACTGTGCTACATCTCTGTCATTCTTTTCACCAGTATGAAGGGAAGAAGCATCTTGCACTGGTATAAGATGGCTACACCAACTGCACCAACAAAGAATAAAGCCAAACTTTGTCTTTTTAAGCTACAATATAGGAAATACCTTACAATTAATGGCTTTAGTAATTTCCTTTTAAATAACACTGAGATTAATAAAAAGCAACCCTCTCCCAATCTTAGAATTTCATGCCCACGTACTTGTCTTGGCTGCTCTTTCCCTTTTTTATCTTCTAATACCAGGTATGTTAATAAAATGCAGTAATGGAGTTTATTTGCTCAACACTGTCTTGCAGGTCATAAACATAACTCTGTTTTATTGCTTGTTATCTCTCAGATTTTAAAACCAGTGAGAGAACATCTGGGATGTGCCTGTATTGTAGTAAAAGGCTCCTTTAGCAATGGTGTTAGCAGTTTGATTAGTTGATAGGGACACTAAGTGTGCTGATACCTAGCATAAGAATGCTATTTAGGGGGAATTATCAGGTGTTTGTGATAAAATTCCTTTTCATACACAAGAATTTATAAAAATAATCTTCAAAGAGATGTTGCTATTAACAGCTCCTCCTTTCATGGGTTTCATGCTATCTAATGACTTTTAAAGGTTCATCTCTTAAAATGGTGTTTGTTTGAATTCTTGACTTTAAAATTTCTGACTTTAACCCCCCAATTATACTATTTAAGTAAGTGCAAGTCCTTGAAGCTTCAGAGTTAGACACCAAACTACAAGGTGCATAATGACTTTTATTATTTTAAATTATACAATTTTTTACTTAGTTCTATTTACCCAGAATCTCCTCCGGTCATGAGATGTTGTCTGCATGGGTGTAGGTCTTATACTTACCTTATTAATCGTATAAGTATCTTGATAGATGAGAGCAACAGCACCAAAAGGGCCTTTTCTTATCTTCCTTTTTTCCCCTGGGCTCCCTCTCTATTGGTGCATTCTCATTTTCAGCTGTTCTAGTGTGATGATTAGAAAACATCCCCCTGTGCAGACCCTGAGGAAAGAGCAGTGACCTCAGTTATGCACAAAGGTACCTCTCAGTTTGGCCAAGACCTGTTGTGAGTTGCAATGTTCAGCAGAGCTGAAGCAAAGGATGTGCATGTTGTTCATACATAAGACTTTAAAATGCAGTAGATTTTCTGCTTTTTAGTAGAAAGAACTCTTTCAACATCCTCTGTGTTCTGGCTTTGTTTCTTAGACTAATAATTCCTGCAGCTTAGGTGAACAAACACTCAATTTGTGTGGCTCATGGATAAGGGATAAAAGGTGAGATGAGTGGCAGTTAAGAGGAGTATATGCAAAGGGAAGATGCTTTCCCACCTCTCAATTACAAGGAAGTTACCAGTTGCCTGAAAGAATAGCGGGTACAGCGTACTCAGATCAGAATGATGATACTTGAAGGTGATACTAGACTGCAGCATTGTGCTTGGCTGATAAGAGCTGCTGCAGCAGCAGCCTTCAGAAGGCGTTTGCTGAAGAGGTTGGCTGCTGTGAGACTTATCACGAAGATGCCTTCATTTGAATAAACACTTGAGGAGTCACAAAAGCTTTTGAAGACTAATTGACACTTGTATTTCAGCTTGTCCTTTCTGGATGTCCTTGACTCTCTTTCTACCTCCTCCTCCCCACCTTCCTTTTTTGCTCTGCTTTGTGGTTCCCTGGACTGCTCAGCTCTTAGGTTTCAGGTGGTTGTGTTCGCTTGCCTCGCTCTGACTGCCCTCTCTGTAGCTACAGGAACGTGGGCGTATGCTTCTCTCCTCCTTGCTGAAGACACAGCTTTAATGTTTTGCTTTCTTTCTTTTTCTAGTTTTCCTGAATATTTCTAAGGAATGATGAAACTCAGGTGAATCAGGGCTGAAAATAAGAGTTTATTCTCTTACCTGTTTAATGCACTTTCAAGAAGTGGTGCTTTAGGGAAACAAAGCAATATCATTACATTCAGGTATTCTGGTATCCTAAATGATTAACCTTTGTTTGCACTAAACATTTCATGCTCTATGTAAACATTTTATCGGTGCAAAATGTGTCAGACTATGGATTATGCTGATGATCCATAGCTGCTCATGATGAATACCTTTTTGTGAACCCTCAGAGAATTAAGAGAATTTGCTACACTGAATTCAAATTTGCCTTTTTCTGTCTGACAGTTACCTGTTTATAGTTCCTAGAAGCTTTTAATTCAACAGTAATATATTGTATATGTGGTACTAAATAAATACCAGGTACTCTACCAAGGTTATAGAGATATTTTTTACTGGGAAGGACACTAAAATGAACATGTTAGATGTATTGTTATTAGACTGACACACCTTAAGGACCTGTCTTGCCATGCTTCAGGTATCTGTGCACAGGCATCCTTCTGGTCTTGGTAACTTCATTGCCACAGTCCAGGTACTTTTTCCTAGTTAATGTGTGCTCACATGGGTAACTGGAAGCTCTTGCTGTTCTCTCTCAGATGTTGTTGCACAGCAGTAGCAGTACATATAGCAATTACTTGGCTCTGCTTTGGCCAATTTACAGGCAAACAAATGTGCAGTCAACCACCTCTTTTGTCTGCTGAACAGTCCAGCATCTCTGGGAGCACATCCTGTATGCTGGCTTGGAAAAGATTGGCAAGGCAAAGGGGTTGGTCCTCAGCAGTTCAGAGTGAGCTGAAAGAGCACAGGAGCACACATAGGGAAATACCATTTTTTTTCAGATATCTTTTCACAGCCATGTTTGCAAACTTGTCCAAGCTACATAAGCATTCAAAGGAAAGTAACTTTTGCTCATATGGATAATGTGAGGAATCTTTATGCCTTATGCCATGCTTTGTCTTAATTAGAAATCCTGTTTCATGACTTACTTGGGAGCATAAGCTGAATTAACCTGTGAAAGTTATATTTTCCTTTTGACATTGGTTATCAGTTGGATACCATTAGATCAGCCCTTTTACTGATCACCCTGTTTCCCTCAAAGGAAAAGCTGTGGAGAAAGAAGAAGGAAAATTTCTTTTAAAACTCAAGATAAACACATTCTCTCCTTAGTCCTATCTCCTGCTCTCTGTCTTTATGTAGCATAAACAAAAAGTCCAGAGAAGCTGTGGATGTCCCCTCCCTGGAAGTGTTCAAGGCCAGGCTGGATGGGGCTCTGAGCAACCTGGTCTAGTGGAAGGTGTCCCTGCTGATAGCAGGGGGTTGGAACTGGATGATCTTTAAGGTCCCTTCCAACCCAAACCATTCTATGATTCTATGATAAAGCAGGTAGCAACAACTTGTCCTTAATCTGGTGGATGCATGGGCAGATGAGGTGCCTCTGTGTTACTGATTTGTTAAGTTTTGGTTGCCCCTCCCAGCCTCTTAGAATTAAAATCTCTTAGGAGTTACCAGGCAAGACTTGGGATCCATTGGGAGGTGATGGTAAAGAGCACTTTCCACACTTATATCACCCTCTGTTTGATTTTCAGATGTAGTCCACATGGATAAGCCGGTGTCAAGTTGCAGGGGACTCAGTTTTTTGGTTTATGTGATCCTGAACTATAAGTGGGATCATAACATATGATGTGATTAGTCAAGATAGTTCTCAGATCTTGAGCTTCTTTGTGAGCCTTTTCCAGTTTGGAGGCTGGTTGCTGTTCTGTATAGCTTTCTGTATCACCTACCCTTGAAGCTGTCAGGTCCTTAGGCCAAGGGTTTTGTTGCCAGACTGGTTGGAAGAGACCATACATGAAATACAGAATGTTTTGGTATTGTGCAGCTCTACTGGAAAGGGTTTTTACTAGGGGATGGTGGGGTTTTTTGCATCAGTGGCTCTTAGTGAGCTGGTAAATGAAACTGACCGCCTCTGTGAAGCTGGCTGTTGTGAGCTGTGGGGCCACACCTGCAGGTTTGCTTGCAGGTGACATTTCTCAAACTTGATCCCTTCAAAAGGAGAGAGTATTGGAAGCATTAGCAGGCACATTCAGCACTTCCATGCCAGGCAAACAGGTAAGCAGTGTCCTGATGGGCACTGGGAGCGGCCATTTAGTTTTCAGTTACTGGTGTCTCCATGGTGCTTCTGTTTCCATGGAGATGGTGTGCTTGGGTCCTGGGGGGTTCCTGAGCCTGTGCCCCCAGGCTTGGGCAGGCATCTCCAGCCTGCAGCACTTCCAGACGATAGCATCTTCACCAGGAATAGTCTCTTTGCTAGAAATTAGGTGAATACTTCAAAATCTTGAAATATTTATGCTTTCTAGTTAGTGTTAGTTTTAGCAGCAGTTGCTGTTCGTCCAGGAGTCCCGATGGGAGGAAGGTGAGTAAATTTTACTCCTGTCCAGCCAGAGGTAATGGTTTGTAGAGCTCATGGGGCACAAGGAGTTAATTGATAACACGGGGCAGATCCTCTAGGTACTGCGAATCAGTTGTAGTCTGCTGAAAAAAGTGGCCTTGGTGAGGTTGTGACCTGTGACTCAAAATAGGTGACAAGATTCAAGAGTGTGGTGGTTAGTTGTGGCATCCAGTACTGTCTCACTGTTCAGAAAGATGCCTGCTTCCCTGTTTTCCTGCAACTCAAGCTGATGTATTTATATCTTTAATATTGTTTTAGATTAAGCCACAACAGTATTGTGCTGTTTCCTTCATGCAGAAATTGAGGAGTGCAGGGCACACACTGAGCTCCAGACAATCCTTGTTTGCTTTTGGCTTTGGGCAGCAGCTTTGTTGGGTTAGGGTGGGTTGGATAACCAGTATCTGGCCAGCATCTGATTTTGTGTCTGAGCCTTTTAACAGTATGTTCAGTCATGAACAAATGGGTTGGGTAAAGTCACTGATCTGCAAACCTGCATCTCAGCCTTTGGCTGCAGTAGGATAGCTTTCCATCACTACAGTGGTGGCCAGCCTACTGCAGTCACTTGCCAGCTGCTGCTGTGTCCTCCTCTGTATCATTAGAGATGCATTAAGAGTTGGCTGTTAGGTGTTGGGTACGAGGACAGGTGTGTGGTAGGACACACCATGCACGTTGTTTTCATACATAGAGACTTCTGTGTGGTCCCAGTGGTCTCCAGAATGTGGACACCTGGTGGCTGTTGTGGTTATGAACACCAGTCTGGTGCTCTGGTGGGATGGACCTTGCAGCAGACCACTGATTGAGGATGTATTTCAGCAGAAGGTTTTGATAAGTGAGTAGCTGCAGCTTCTGCTGGCAATACTCTTGTCCCAGTGGTGAGGTAAAGTAGGTAGACTCCACAAATCTCCTTTCATTGAATTTTCTCCATTCAAATATCCTATCATTTGACTTTCAAAAGCCAAAAATGTGCTTCACCCAGCTTTTGCCATAGGCTAGGGTGTGCATGCATGGTCAGCTGCACAGCTCAGCTACTCAGATTGCAGTGACTTAGTCCTGTTTCTAAGCTCATAAATCCATTTAATCTAAATCAAGTACTGAACTCTCTAAATGATTTGTCTTGTGAGGCTTCAGCTTTGTGGCTTCTTTCATCAGAATTCAGTCTGGGTTTTGTGACACACTGACAGTCATGTGTGTCACGGATATAGATTCCAACACTTGATACAGCTTTATTCCCCTGGCATCTTCTGGGCTTCGTGATGTTGAGGAACCAGCGTAAGCCAAGTGAGAATAAATTACTTTTGGACTGAAATAAGAATTGGAAGCATCTGAGTTGGTTTTAATTTACTAATGTGAATTCAATGTACTTTCCATTGCCTAAACAAGTAGGAAATTTTGTAAGTTTGCTGATTTGAATTTCCACAATGGCCTATGAAAAGTTTTGTGACACAGGTAATTGGAAAAAGCAAAATGTCTCGCTGAGTGATGGAACTGGCTCCTGATGTGATGTAGAGCTTGCACATAGTGTGTCTTGTCACTGGGCTCTAGCAGGCTGCATCATAAAGGGTCTTCTGAGATGCATCTTGCTAGGCATTAATGTCATAAAGCAATTCATAATTCACAAGAGTCTCTCTGAGGGTAAAAATCCCCTTCCTGGTTCTTGTAAATATGTGTGCTGTAAAATAAACAAGTTTGCTAGAAGCACAAAATGCTAAAGTTGTGTATGTTAAACTGTTATCACAGCTATTTCAATTGAGACATTATTTCACTGTATATATACATAACAGAATAAAAAGTCTAATTTCTGGCAAATTACTTACTGCTTACTTTCTCCAGTGAGACCATTTTAAAACACACTGTGCATTCCCATATGCTTTTATTATGCAAAGCAATAAAAACCGCATTAGAACTTTATCGGGTAGGAGTTAAAAAAACCAACAGAAGTCAGTTTTTCTTCACTAAATACCCGTTCAAAGTGATAACTCCATACAGGAAACTCAGTTATATGGTAGAGTCTACAAAATATTAAATGACAAACCTGAATGTAGTTATTTTATTTATCCTATCTCATCTATGTCATTTATCTTTGGCTTTTCTGGGGGCTCTACGTGGTGAAGAGATGCTCCAAAATAATGTCAGAGTGGTGCAGGAGAGCTCATTGAGCATCACAGAAGCTGTCAGTTTGTTTCCACTCTTTCTGGATCTTTCTTCTTCAGTGAGATTTGATTTGCATAGCCTGGCATAGGTATTGTAGGTCGTTATCTGGATTGTGGAAGCTGCTTTTCCATGCAACAGAGGAGGCACAATCTCAAATTGTCTGAGGATGAATAAGAAGACCCTTTGAATACAAGACTGTCAGTAGTTCAGTAATGGTCTGTCTGTATTTCCATCTCTTTTGCATGTTGATTTAAATTACTTTTGAATCTAAACTTGGTGTACCCTTCCATATTTTTATGGGGTTTCTCAACACAATAGAGACTTGAAGGCTTCCTTAGCAAACGACAGGGAGTAAAAAAAAAAAAAGAAAAAAAAAAGGAAACCTGAGATTTTTTTTGTTTATTTTGATCCTTTTTTTGATCCCTTTTTGCCAGAGAGCTATCTTTGCAGGGTTGGGTTTTTGTATGTGGTGGTTACTGAAGACACAGCTTGTTTATAATTTCGTGTGTGAGGATACTGTTCTCTTTTAATGAATGTCAAGGAAAATATTAATTGCTTAAATGTGCAGTCTTTTTAATAAGAAGAGATGTTTTCTCAGGCATTACACTGCTCTCTAAAGATGTTTTTGAAGTTTTTTGTCTACGGTTCTCTGTAAGACAAAGACCTAGCATCATCTTGGGACTTGAGGAGACATCCTCTGGAGTTTTGCCTGCAGTCATCCTGAGTACTAGCAGATTCTTAGTGTACTCGGTGTGCTGTGACTTGCATAACAGTAAGTGATGGCAGCCAGCTTTTATGACAAAAAAGATGATCTCCAAGGTGTGCTGTCTAACTTATCTGCTGTCCCATCACTCCTCTCCACACACACACACCAACTGGAAAATACTAGTCTGTAGGGCCTTTTTGTTTGCTTATTCACTGTGCAGCCCTATCTCTCCTAATGATTTTTAGGCTGTTCTGTAGTCAGTTTGCTACTGTTGCAGGTGTGAGTCTTGCAGACAGGAAAACCTACTAAAGTCCTAACTTTAAGCTCTCGGAGAGGAGGCTGGCAGTGGGCCAGCAGCGGGCTCTGTGGAGCGGATGGTGCTGCTCTGAGGCAGCTGAGGCTGTTTGAAGTGAGATCTCTGCTGACTTTGGTGACAGCAGAAGATCACAGAGGTATGTAGTGAGGAAGGGAATCTGCAGCATAAAAAACCACAATGCCTAGAGGCTAATCCTGTAGCTGGAAGCGCTTCTTAACCCTGCCACACCAGGTGTCATCCTTGGACATTGGAGGGACACCACTGTCGCCTTCCTGCGGCCCCTCATGTGCAGTGGGAAGGGCTCAAGATGCCATTCAGCTGCCCTGGTGGCTATAACTCAGGGTGTTGCCCTGTGGTAGCTACAGACAGGGATGCGGGTGGCCAAAGCCACCTGTCTGCCATGAAGTGGTGTAATTAAAGGAACGCAATGAGATGGTGACTACTGCATTGACCTGGGTGTTTTCAAATAAAGCTGTATTCATAAGGACACAGCAGGAGTAAGGAGGACTTGGTGGTTATTGTTTGGGTGCAGTGTGTTTATTATTTCTTTCTTTGTTGGCACTGAGTGGTCAGTGTCCTGTCCTCTTGGCTTCTGGTCTTCTCTGTTGCAGGGGATGGCTGAATGTTCTGAGCAAGGCAAAGTTTGAGGGAAGGTTGATGGGCACATAGCTTTCCTGCTGCAACGAGTGATTTCACTGCAGGAAAGTGAGAAGGTGGAGGGTGGCTGTTACTGTTCTGCTCTGTAGTTTTAAAATTACCTGCTTTGGTTCCTGATGCAAAAAGAGAAGGGAGTTTTGACTGGCTTTGGAAAAAACTAAAGGCAGATTTAACCACACTTGAGTAAACCAAAGTTACAGCAAATAGGAAATAGTCTACGATCTGTGACTTCATTGTATAATTTACAATTACTTTGACATGGTCAATTCTTTAACTGATAATTAACTGTTCAGCAAAAGGGCAAGCCTTTGTGTCATTGCTATGCCACTCAACAGGGAAAACAGGATATTCTCATGCTCAAAGGGATCCAGTCCTTAACCCTGAGGAAGGGGGTTCATCAGCAATTGTTCTCTCTACAAGAATAGTTTTGTATTGATAGTTTCATTTCAATAAACTATATTTTGACTTCCCTGTGGGCACAGCTGCAGCTTCTCCTTGGCCAGTAGCAGCATAGCTAGATGTTAAACCTGGAGTTTATGACCTCACATGTATTCATAGTTAGATGTAGCTATAGTCTAAACGTGTATCTGCATTTCCATCTAGGCATATCTACATTGGCATAATAATACATTTATAAAGCTCATCAAAACTTCGGAGGCATTCACAAAAACTCAATTTTACATGTGTTAAACAATCAGCAAAGATCCCCAGTAGTGATGAAAAGAACTGGGAAAAGCACTATTCCCAGCTTTGTTTCTCTGTGGTCATAAAGATATGAAGATAAAAACCATAATGCCTACCTGTAATCTTAACTATCCAATCTTGTTTGAGGTGTGGCTTACTTGTGAAGTGGCTTTTTTATGTTGGCTGGAGGTTTATTGTTTTGGGTTTTTTTCTGATGGAGAACTACAGAGCAGTTTTCACCACCCAGCTGGAGCCAGACTGTTGGGAGGTTTTTTTTCATTAAGCCACTTCTTCTTTGACTGTCCGTTAGGAAATGTGAGTTTTAAATAAGTGATAATGTAAACAAAATGAGAACCCAAAGTTTAAATAATCTGTCTTACAAAGAGGACTTCTCCTTTCAGTTTTTATGGGCCTCTGGTGCTTTCTTGGTGGTTCTCCAGAAAACCTTGCCAAAAGTAGATACTATGAAACAGTGCAGCTGAGATCCTCTACTTTGGCAACATCATTTTTGACTGCAGATCATTCAGTTTACGATTTTATGACATATTTTCAAGGTGTATAAGTCTTTATTAAAAAACAGTGGCTTATAACAACAAAACCCCAAATGAAAAGGCAGCTGTTTTCCACACTTTTTATATTCATAATGAGTGCAGATTGCTGAATTCCAGGCTATGGGACTTGGCAGCAGAGCACACTTGTATTTTATGTGTTAGTATAAAACAGCACAGACTTCAGTGTTAGGAGTGCCTATGTCAAATGTTTTCCTACAGTTTGTTTGTTTAGTTTTGGGTTTTTTGTTTTCTTTTTTTCTTTAAATCAGCTTTTTGGCTGGTTGTGTTGTTACTAGAAGTTACTATTGCTACTATGGGTGGTCTTGAGGTGTCCTTCCTTTCAAGAAAATATTCAGTGTGCCAATTAACTGAGTACTTTGCCTTTACATTTTGGGAATCTTTTTGTGCTGTCTTATCTCTGCAAGTTTTTTCTTCAGTGGTAGGCCTGTGCAGTGGCAGTGTGAATTATAAATAATTTCCTTTGGAAGTGGTATACTTTCTCCTCTGATCTGACTTTGCCCTTATGCTGAGAATATTTACAGTTACAAGAGCTCGTTTGCTTCTCTTAAGCTTTAGCCAAATGTTTGACTTGTCATACTGTAACTGTGAGATAAAGCAAACTGAGGTATTTGATGCCAGTGTCAGAAAGAGTCACCAAAAGCCAGTTTTCACAAATCCAGTTTTAGTCTTTTAGACTGGGATGAGTCATTTAATATGACACAATGAAAACAGAAAAGCAGGAAAGGTGTTGAAACAGAGGTATCAGTTCATCTTCCACTTTTCATGTTCCAGAGAAAATCTTTCCAACCAGGAGGAGATTTTTAAGCTGTCTGCAGTGTGACTTCATGAAGATGCTGTGGTGTTTCCCAAAGAGCAGGAATTCAGGATTCTCTTACTGTTGGTGGGTGAAAAAATGTCCTTGGAGTCCACTGAACTATAGGAGTCCCCCTACTGAGTTCGTGTAGTAGCACGAAGAAGGTGAGATTGATCAAATAACCTGGCACACCCACAGTTAAGCCTCTTCTTTCCCTTACCAGCTTAAATCAGCGGAGGAGCTGAGATCCCAGGTGATGAACACAGCATAGGTGGTAGGATGTACTCTCTACAGGAGCACAAGGAACAGTGAGCTGCATAACAAGTATCTTCTTGTCCACAGTAGCCTGCCATTATTGATACCCAAAGCGTTCAGGAGAAACCCATCTGTGTCCCAGGCTTTTGAAAACATTGGATGCATGTGGGGATAATTTTTCAGAGTGATGAGAGCCTACATGAGTTTTGGCTTGTTGGCTGGTATTTTAAGAGGTTGTTTGGGTTATTTTTAACTGATTTTTTTTTTTTTTTTTAAGATCTAGGTTTATTAAATGATAAAAAGTGTCCAGCTTTGGGTTCTGTTACATTGTGAATGGGCATCAGCAGATAAAGACAAAGGACCACTCACTGTTTCAAAGACAGAAATTCAGAGTTACTGGTTAATGAATGATATGTGTTCACATATGCATGAAACCCACCCATTCTGAGAGGGCTTTTTTAAGAGCCCAGCATTTAATAAGCAAGGATCCACAGCCAGGTTTGAGAGGATTTTTGTATTTCAAAGTGCTCCTCCACTTAAAATCTTTTAAAAAGAAAAGAAAAACCCTTTCCTGTTTCCTGAGGAAGTTTCAGTGCAAACCTGGACTACTCGTAGAAGGAACTGCCTCAGTTGATTTTGTGTTTGATTTTTTGGTGGGCTGACTTCAGTCTCTTGCAATGAGATCCTCTGTGTCACCACTTAAGGCTTTCGAAAGACCCATGTATCACGGAGCTTGCTGCCAAATTAATGCATCCCATAGCAATTACAGAGTATTTAAGACCTTCCACCTGTTTTCTCCCAAACTCCAAACTGTGGTAAGCAGAGCAAGTTATTTTTAAAACTTGAATTCAAAGTTCTGTCCAAGCTTATTGAAGTCCTTGGGCATCTTCACTGTTTCTGGTAGCTTTTGGTCAACAAATCATGTGAGATTGTCTCTCCAGTTGCTTACCAGCTCATCAGGGACCTAGATGTTGAGGGATGACTTGTTTATGTTTAGGCCCTTGAGCACAGAGCAACAGACTTCTAAACTGGCCTGTCCACAGCAGATCTCTGAGGATGTTAAACATCTGGATTTTAGAAAGAATTTGTTCACTAGGTGCCAGGTGCTCTTATCTTATTCTTAAATTACATTACCTGACCAGGAAGCTCACTTGCTTACTCTTGCTCACTGAATTTTTGTAGGGCTTTCCTTAGAATCACAGTGACTTCATGCTCTTCCCCCTACTGAAAAACAAAAACTTCTTCAAAAAACAAAATATGAAGGAAAGCTTGGGATAAATTGGGCTCTCATTTCCAAACAGAATGAAAATACCATGTGATGTTTCAAGTTTGTGGCAGGTTTTTTGTTTGGGTTTTTTTTTGGTTTTTTTTTTTGGGGGGGGGGTGTTGTTGTTTGTTTTTTTGTGGGTTTTTTTGGTTGGTGTGTTTTGGTTTTTTGGGTTTTTGGGGGTTTTTTTGGAGTTGGAGAGACATGTTTGCAAACTTGGATTTGTAGTATTGGGTAGCTTTCTGGAAAAAATACAGGAAGGGTTGAACCAAGCAAGCTGTGCTACCTGTTCTCCAGCTACTGGTATTTCCAGCTCTTCTGCATTTAGAATTGCTGGCAAATAGGGTAACATGGTTGTAATCTCAGGTTACTGCAGGTTAAATAATGTCATCATTCCTACGGATCATGCAAGAGGAAGAAAGCAGACCCTGAGGTGTTTAATTGTGCTCTAAGGCATAAAGAAACATCTGGGAGACTGCAGGCTGGCTGACCTCAGCTCAGTCACTCAGAGGATTGTGGCACTGTTCCTCATGGAAGGTGTTTCCTGGCACATGAAAGACAAGAAGCTGACTGGAAACAGCCAAGCATGGATTTACTGGGCAAATCATGCCTGATCAGTGTGATGAAGTGATGGAGACAAGGTGCTGTGGGCGAGGGTTGAGCATGGGGACTTGCTTACTTCGATAGTGCCAAGGTTTTTGACACTTCCATTAGCATCTCTGGAGCCAAACTGGATACAGACTGGAGGGATGGTTGGGTGGATTACACAGTGTGTGGAAAAATTGGCTGAACCTACTGATGGTATTCCTTCAGGGCTGATGCTGGTGTCATTGTTGTTTAATATTCTCATTAATGGTACAAATGATGGGATGGAGTGCACCCTGTGCAAGTTCAAAGGTGACACCAAATTGTTGGAAACAGTGGATGTGTCAGAGGGCAGAGCTGCCGCTCAAGAGGGGCTTCAGAAAGTTGTAGTGGGCTAACAGAAACCCAGTTCAACAAAAAGAAAGGTAGAAAGCTTTCCAGAGAAGACCTGGGAATCCTAATGGGCAGTAAATTGAATAGGACTCAGCAGCGTGACCTTGCAGCCACACAAGCAAACTGCAAGCTGGGCTGTGTGAGCAAGAACAGAGCCAACAGGTTGGGAGAAGGAGATGTCCTGCTCCATGCTTCTGAGACTGTGGACCCCCATCCAAGAGAGATTGAAGAACTGGAGGGAGCACAGCTGAGGACCACCGAGGTGGTTGAGTCTGGAGCACTTGACATACCAGGAAAGGCTGTGAGAGCTGGTTGGTTGGGCTGAGAAGGCTGAGGGAGGCTCCAGCAGACTCCAACTATCTGTAGGGCAATTATGAAGAAGATGGAGCGAGACTGCTCTTAAAGGTGCACAGTGAAAGGATTGGCAAGAGGCAGTAGTCACAAGTTAAGGCAGGAGAAATTCTGGTTGAGCGTAAGGAAAAATGTCCTCCACTGTGAGGGTGGTGGAACAGGAGCCAGAGAGGTGGGGGATTCTCCTCCATTCCTGGGCAGGCGTGAGCTTTGAAGCTAGGCCTGCCTTGAGCAGGACTCGACACCTCCAGGTGCTGTGTATGGAGTCTTTAATAGTTCCCTTTTCTTCAAAAAATGTTTTTTTTAGTGCATGAAAACTAGTAATTATATCATCTAATTTTAAGAGAAAAGATGCAAAAATATTTTGTCTTAAATCCTTTACATGCAGCTTGTGTCAAATTCCTAGCTTTGGATCTTTTGAAGTGGACACTGCTGAATCATGTGATTGTGTTTCCATGAATTAAAAATAAGCCAAGTCTCTTTCTGCTTAAAAGAGACTGTTATGTTCAGCAGAACTCGAGGTGGTGATGCATTTTTGCAGCATTAGTGAGCATGCATATGGCTTGAGAATGGGAGCATTGTCTAAAGCCCTGCTTATTTCTGATAGTTTAGTTTGAAACTTAGTTGAGAAAGAGATTTTTAGGGAAAAACTCTGAAAATTATGGTTTATGGCATAAAACTACCTCTTTGGCAAAGAAGAGACTTTCTTGGTAGCTTGTTTTCTTCCAGGAGTTTGAAGTCATTCATGCCCAATATCCATCAAGCTTCAGGAGAATGTGACTGTAAGACTACAGTGAAATGCCAACCATTAAATCTGGGTGCACTTTGCAACTTTGTGAATATAGTTTGCCATTCTACAGGATTTCCTAATTCATACTCTTCATTATGGAGCTCTCAAATAAAGCAATTTTTAAAATTATTGTAGGAAAGAGAGTAATTTATTTATTTTTTCTTAATTGGCTTAGGCTGTGTGAGTTTGACCTTTAGACCTTTTCCATCAAATGAAGTAGCTTAAGACTGCATGCAGAATTTTAGCTCATTTTTCACTTATATCTACATTTCACTTGCAAAAAAGCAGTAGACTTGGGCTTGGTGTTGCGTGGCATCCTGAGGGAAGTTCTTTGCTAACTTGGCTCAGGTCATGGCTCTGAGTGGGCACATACCCAAGAGGATACACAAAATATTCATATCCTAAAAAGAGTTAGCAGCCATGTAGGCCAAGCATTCCTAATTAAATGGACATTTTTCTTTAATGGATCGACTGAATGGTGAATTGCAACAGTTTAAGCAGTAGATATGGAACTATGAGACTTCAGAATACTTTGATTTTGTGCTTTAGATGTTAAAAGGAGAGTTTAATGTGCTGAGTAGCTGAGGCTGCCTCTTGGGGGCTAGACCTGCAATAAAATACTCTTCCTTCTGAGAAGATTTTTAAATAATGTTGTTTATTCCTTTTTTGGTTTGTGTGTTTTTGGTTTGTTTTTGTTTTCTGTCTGTGCATTATGACATTTTACTGCTCTTTCTGGCATTGTGTACCCCCTGTTCTTATATTTAGGGGCAGCTTTGTGGTCTCCTGCATCTCCACATCTTAGCATTGCTTTTTATTTAATTGCCCAAAGGTAGCTGCACTATCCAATGAATTTTCCTGGACCTGTACATGAATTATTATGCTGAGGACATTGGATAAGCCCCAAATCAGATATAGACACATTCCATGGTGTGTGTGTAAGGGCTTGCATGCATTCCGAATGGGAGACAGCGCTCAGGTCTAACGTGAGACGCTCACAGGTTTGTCCACGTAGTGGTTGATCAGCACAAGCAATTTGTTGGGGTGATGTCATGTTGGGGTGATGCATCGGGCTCTGCCCCACACCAGCAGTAGTGATCACCTGCACAGGGGCGGGTTAGCACTTCATCTGAGTGCTGCAGCTCCGCAGAGGTGCGCCTGGAGGTGAACCTAAAGCGGCCCTCACTTGGGATGTTTAATGTCTCTCTAATTACCTGTGCAACAAGCACACAGAAAGATTGCTGAATGTGAAAGTTTTCTGTTTCTTCATCTTACACCTTCTGGAAGGGAGAGACAGCAGAAGGGAGCAGGGGCTGGAACCAGAGTTACCAGCTCTCTCCCTGGTTTGACCGTTAATTTCTTTCTGAACTTTTTTCAAGAGATTTCATCTCTCTGACTCTTACCTAAGTGGAAAAATTAGGAAGCTTATCAACATTCCCACCTTTTATTAAAGTGCTTTGAAATCTGGATTCAAGACAGAATGAGTAAGAGCGAAGCTTTATTTATTTATTTATTTATTTATTTATTTATTTATTTATTTATTTATTTATTTATTTTCCTAGTGAATTTGACTGTCCCACAGCAAGGTAGTTAATAAGTCTTTCAGCAGAAAAATAATACATCATATAATCACAGAATGGTTTGGGCTGGAAGGCACCTTAAAGATCATCCAGTTCCAAACCCCCTGCCATCAGCAGGGACACCTTCCACTAGACCAGGTTGCTCAAAGCCTCATCCAACCTGGCCTTGAACACTTCCAGGGAGGGGGCATCCACAGCTTCCTTGGGCAACCTGTTCCAATGTCTCACCACCCTCACAGTGAAGAATTTCTTTCTAATATCTAATGTAAACCTCCCCTCTTTCAGCTTAAAGCCATTTCCCCTTGTCCTGTCATTAACTGCCCTTGTGAAAAGTCCTTCCCCAAGGAGGGGGAACATGTTGATGTTTGGTAACAGTATGATTTTTAACTTTGGATCTGTCTCAAACTCTGTGTGCTAATACTTTCTCTATAGAGATACAGACACAAAATTTTATGTATATAACTGTAGCTCTATCCAAGTGTGTTACAGAGGTAGGAGAACATGTTCCTTTCAGGCTCTCAGAGGTCTGTTGTGAAGAAGCCCAGATGTTTTCATCGGTCAGTTGGTTGCCTGGCACTGACTCTTCCATATTTCTCTCTAGGCATTTCCAGATGGAGTTGCAAGCACGTAACATGTCCTTCCACACACATTGACTTCAGGATTTGATGTGCTCTGCATGTTTTGAACAGGTTGTCTGCATGGTGTGCACCGCAGGTTTGATGCCTTCTTGGTCACACCTTATTGCACGTGAACGTTTAGCCATTTTTCAGGATAGCTAGTCAGCCCAGTTCCTTATACCTGGAGAATAAGAGGATATTTGAGGTGGGAGAAAGAAGACCTGAAGTAATAGTTCCTGTTATGAGACTAATATGTTAAGTCACCAAACTTAGCTGAGCATCAGAGTTTTGGACCCGTGTAAGATCACACGTTGTGTGTGAACCAGAAGCCTCTTGATAGGGCACTGTGGATTTCTGGCTTTATCTGGTGTTGAGGAATGCTTAGAACATGCTTTATTTTCCAGGATTTTCTCATACATTCAGTCGAGGCCTTAACTACTTACAGACTTTAACATGTCAGAATTTACTCTTGATAAGTCATCAAGTTGTACTGAAACAGCTCTAAATAATGAACTGATATTTGTGCCTTGTTTTGTTTCTAGAAGATGGAGAAGGTTGGGGTTTTTTTCTTTTTTCTTTTAAATCCTTATTCTTGAAATCAGCTGTTTTCTGGCCCAAATTCAGTCTGTCAGAATATTTACATTCAGGCTTAATTTAAACATCTACACTTATCATTGCAGAGACCAAGAGTCGCATAATAAAATAACAGCAAGAGATAGAAATAACAAACTTAAAAAAAAAAAAATTAAAAATGTGGAAAGTTATTTTTAAATACCAAATTGAAATAAAAATTAAAATAACCACTAGATGGCACTTGAAAATTGTGTATTGAGATAGTACATCTGCTTTCAAAATCATTACAAATTTTGATAGACCCAGAAGGATTTTTATGTGGCTCTGCATAGTTCTGAGAGATGGTGGTGTTTCCAAAAACAGAGTCAACGTTCCTTTAGCTGTTATCTCCTACTTCTGTGGTCAAATCAAAGCACTGCACTAAGGAATCTAATCTGCATTAAAAGCTCATTCCTGATGCTTAAAATGCTGCCTTTAGAAAGAAGATAAATACCTGTATAGCTGATAAATATGTGCAAATTTGTTTGTTTTCTATTTATTTATATCCACCTTTTTAACAAAATTCTGTTCTGACATTGTTTACTTTCTTGGGTTATGCCTAAATTGAGATACAACGTATTTTGGCAAAGTGTTGTTGCTTTAATATTTCTTTTAATACAATTTCAGATCAATAGCTTGGAAATTAAGCCAGAGTCTGGTAGGGGTGGATTCAGGCAGGAAACAGACTCCAGGGGTTCACTTTTCACTATTTTTTTTTTGCTTTACCTACTTTTTCTTTTGGTAGGGGGAGAGAATGGAAGGAGATTGTGACGATTTGATTTTGCAGAAAATGGGATAGTTGCTAGGAATTTATTATCAAGTCAGTTTTGTGGCATTTTTGTCAATGATCATTGCACAATCCTCTGTTTTATGTGAAATTTTCATGTAGCCTCTTCATTGTTGCTTCTGAGATGCGTGGAAGTTACTGTGATTTGTGAGCTAATAATACTGAAGATGAGCAAAGCTGAGTAAATACTGTCTGTAGCCATTAGTTTGATCCTTCTTCTGCAGGAGCAGTGGGTAGTAGGTGTTTTGAAGGCTTGTTTGGACTTAGGTCCAAATGGGTCTTAGCCTTTTGTACTGGAGCTGAAGAGAGCAAAAGCAGACAAGCTATCATAGTTGTGCAAGGCTATTTTATGGCCTATTAAGTAAGTATTAAGGGACTAATTCTTTCACTTGCTCATATAGCTGTGTATGGTTCCCCTGACACTGGGAGTAATTATGAGTGAGTTTTATTATGAAAGCTTCGCTCTGCACGTGGTGAGCCTTCAGAATGGATTACAGTGGCGATGGACACAGCTGCCTTGTCCCAGTTTTGCAGAGGACACTGGGACACAATCAACAAGAGGTGAAAAGGAGGGCGGAACCATTTTCCCTTTCAGCTGTGCTCACCCTGCGATGGCTGCTGCAGGAATGTCTCCTCTTTTGTGCTGCTCCACGCTGTGCAAAAGCAGTTGGCTGTGTTTCTGCTGTGACTGGACCCTGGGGCAATTTGTATGCCTACTAATCAAAGATTAAAATGAGGCTTTGGGAGTGGCAAGTCAAAAGGATTGACTTTTTCTTCCTCCCCCCTATTCAGAGGGTCTCATCCTCTGAAGGTAGTGAGCAGAACTCCAGGCTGTCCCTCTTGTCCACATAAAACTTTAATATGACTTTGAGTTCTTTGAGTTCTATGCTAGGCTCTTCAGTGAGGATGCTGTGGCTGAACTGCAGATGCCCTGGTGGGAATGAACTGATGGGAGGACCCCGGCACTGAAATTTTCTTGTCTGCTGTGGCCATTTTACCTGTGATCTCACTGGCTTTAAAGCTCTTTATGCTTAGATTAACTATTTAGTGCTTTGCAAAAGCTAGAGGGAACCTCTGGTGATCCAGTTAACAAATCACAAAGATTTTCATTTTAGGGCTGTGTTAAAATAACAGCAAAACACAGGAATGACAGCTGTCTTTCTAGAAAAGGTCCTTTTCATCAGGCTCTGTTAGTCCTCATGAAGCAAATTTTTGGGGGTGTGTATGTGGACACTCTCAGTTCTGGTTGCTTGCTTTCTTTGCTGTCAGGCAACTATTCTGTCAAAATTTCTCCCCCGCTTTCGCTTGCTACAAGTCAGTGTATTTTGGATGGTGCTGTTGCTATGGTCTATGATGCTCTGCAGACAAGCACTCGTCTCCTGTCTGAGGTGGTTGCATTTCACAGAGTCTCTGTGTCCCTGGAGGAAAAGTGCACTATTGATAAATTGCTGTGGCGTCAGTAGAGAGCTTTTGTGGCACATGTCATTATTCCCCTCTCCGTGGGAGGAAGCTTTGCAAAGTAGGTTGGGCTCTGCCTCCTCTGTGTTTTGAATTTCAGGCATTTATTCTGCTCACCTTCTTGGGTTTGTTGGTTCTCTCTCTTGATGTAGGAGCTGAAAGAAATGCTGCTTTGGAGCTAAAAGGTGCCAAAGCTTTCTGGCTGGGTGGGTCACATCTCCTTCACCTAGGAGCAGGGCTGGGTTTAGTAGCACAAGTGTCCCAGTGTATTCATCCCCTGGGTGACCCACGTCACCTAAATATGCAGTGGGCCTGGCACTGCTCCCCAGTGCCCATCTCCTTTGTGTTTGCACTACATGGAGTGTGCAGAGAGGGAAACCCCTGTCTGCTCTCCAGGAGCATCAAGCAAAGGAAGATGCTGGGTTAACCCAGGTGGATTTTCCCTAGGGGATGTGCATGGCCATGGACAGACCTTCTGTAGCTGTTGGTTGGCACGTGAGGTGGTTAGTGTCTGGTGTCCTGAACAGTGGCTCTCGCCCTAACAAACACTTCTCTCTTGCACTTTATGACCCATAAATTTTGGTGAGTGGAGTGTGTCACTGGGGTCGCGTTGGCGTTCTGGTGAAGTGTAGCTGTGGCCCGTGACTCGATGGGTCTCCTGGTCTGTTGTTTTTGTCTCTGCAGCTGCTGAAGGCTGAAGTGAATCCTGCAATAGCAAATACCCTACTGTAACTGCAGTTCAAGGCAAAAAAAAGGCCTGTTTTGGTTATTAAATAATCACAGAATCACAGAATGTCAGGGATTGGAAGGGACCTCAAAAGATCATCCAGTCCAATCCCCCTGCCGGAGCAGGAACACCTAGATGAGTTCGCACAGGAAGGCGTCCAGGTGGGTCTTGAATGTCTCCAGAGAAGGAGACTCCACAACCTCCCTGGGCAGCCTGTTCCAGTGCTCTGTTACCCTTACTGTAAAGAAGTTCTTTCTCAAATTTAAGCGGAACCTCCTGTGTTCCAGCTTACACCCATTACCCCTTGTCCTATCATCGGTCGTTACTGTGAAGAGCCTGGCCCCATCCTCCTCACACTCACCCTTCAAATATTTATAAACATTAATAAGGTCCCCCCTCAGTCTCCTCTTCTCCAAGCTAAAGAGCCCCAGCTCCCTCAGCCTTTCCTCATAAGGGAGATGTTCCACTCCCTTAATCATTTTGGTGGCTCTTCGCTGGACTCTCTCAAGCAGCTCCCTGTCCTTCTTGAACTGTGGGGCCCAGAACTGGACACAATATTCCAGATGTGGCCTCACCAGGGCAGAGTAAAAGGGAAGAAGAACCTCTCTTGACCTACTGACTACACCCCTTCTAATGCACCCCAGGATGCCATTGGCCTTCCTGGCCACAAGGGCACAGTGCTGGCTCATGGTCATCCTGCTGTCCACCAGGACTCCCAGATCCCTTTCCCCTACACTGCTCTCTAGGAGATCATTTCCTAACCTAATTTTATATATTTATTTTCTGGGTTAAGTAAAGGTGGCCCATCCACCTATGTCAAATTCGGTGGTAAATTTTATTTACCTCCACTGAGGTAAATGAAGCTTGGTTCTAAAGTTGCTGGGCAGTCTTCTCTTGTCTAGAATCAGAAAGTCCCAAGTCATTCAACAGTTCATAATTACCTTGATGCCACTTCCCTCATGTGCCCAGAGGAAAACCCATGAATTTAATAGATGTTGCATTTGTCAGTTCTTGGACTTGACTGTATTTCTGTTTTGATTATTTAATAAACATATAAATTTCATATGTTTCTTTTCTGGTTTAAGTAAAGATGGCCTGTCCACCTATGTCAAATTCAGTGGTAAATATCCAAATTAGGAAAAGGTTATGTTTTTGAGTCCGTATTTCATCCCGACATACTATCATTGGTGTCCAAAAGGGATCATACCCAGATCTTTCCCCTCTAAGTGGCTTGTGGCTGTCGTGAGCAGGTTAGTTGTATCACTGATAAAATAATAACAGTTATGTAATACAAAACAATCTAAGTACCATAACAATAATTCAATATTAGCTGATACGAGTCTTCAGACAACTCTTTTTAAAGTGACTTTGGAAGAAAGCCACACAATCTAAAATATATAGATAGATACGAAAGGGTTATGGCTCATTACTTCAAACTGTTTGAATCGCATCTTTCTGTGGAGGCTCCTGTTTAGGGACAGAAACGGTTTGAATGAAGGAGCTGGTGACTGACAGCCCCAGAGCGGTTCCTGCGGGGTGTGGCGAGGTGTGCAGCGGCAGCACCGGGGCGAGGAGCCGCGCACCCTGCGGGGGAAGGGGGGTTGCAGGGTGGGTTATTTTTATGGTGTGCGCTGCTTATTCTTGGGTTTATTTAAATTTTGGTGAAGTTTATTTTTCAAAGCGCGAGCCGTAGGTGCGAGCTTGCCCTCCCTGCCCCGCGCCCCCCGCCCCGGCCGGCAGTTTGCAGCCTCCGGGCCCGGTTTGAATGTAAACAGCCACGGGCCCCGCGCCGCCGGCCGCGGCTTCGGCTCCTGCTCCGCGTCCGCCCCCTCCTCCTCCCGCTGGGAGCCTGCTCCGGGACAGCCCCGAGCGTCTGGCTGCGTGCCCCCGGCCCCAAGGAGCTCTCCTGCTGCCAGCGGGGCTTCTCCTCCGCCCCGCAGCAGGTATCTACCGCCGCCTCCCCCTTCCCAAAACCGCCGGGTCGGGGATTGCTGTGACCGCAGCGTGGGGCTGCGGCTGCGGGAGCCCAAAAGCAGCCGTGGTGCCCGGCCTCCTCCTCCTTTTCCTCCTCCTCCTCCACGGCTCCGCCGGTCCCTCCCAGTCCCGAATCCCTGTGCCGTTGGGATTTCCCGTACCCTCCCTTCTCCTCCTGGATCTAACGCCCAGGTGTGGGGTTTGTGGATGTGCCCGGGTTTCGAGTGGCACAAGCGTTGTGTTTTGATGTGGAACTGGCGTGTTTCTGCCGGACAGAAGCTGCGTTGCCCAAACAGAGGGAACGTTTCCTGTGGGGCATCTCACCCACCACAGATTCATCAGCCGTGGTCAGTGATAAAGCCGAACCTGGTCTCGGCAAGTTTATCTACCACATGGCCATTTTGTCATCTCTTAAAAATTAATAATTAGTGTTTGAAATCCTGACTTTTTCCAGAACTTAAGTTATATTTAGGAGGAAACGTAGTAGAAAGTAAAAGCTTGACCATTTCCTGAACCATTTCTCACTTGATAAACTTCATTTTTGTAGGTCCAGGAGCTGATTCTCACAAGCCTGGTAGCTGGTACCTTCCAGTACTAATAAGTTTAAGATAAATGCACTTATTTGGTTTTACTTAGTAAGTAGCTGTTACCTGGCATTCAGATCAGGGAACAAACATCCAAATGGAGGGGAAAAAACCAAACAACAACATAATGAAAGACTTTAGAGAACTGAGGGGGGTGGTTACTTTTGTAAAGATTATCCAGACTCCTATCCAACCATCCTACTTGCATTCAGTATGTTTTGAGTACATTTTAAAAATACTTTTAGTTACATATTTGAAATATCATGCACCACTTAATTTTAATAATTAAATTAACAATTTTAATGCTTGGCATATGGGGTAGGGACAATGACACGTGGTGACATTGGCGGTTTGTTCAGCAGTGCCATTGCCTTACATGCCACAGCCCTGGGGGTCCTGGGGCACTGGTTAACCCCCCAGCAGATAGTTCCCTTCTATTGCTCCTGTCTTTTTACTGTTTGTTCTCTTTTCTTTTTTTTTTAGAAAATTTATTTGTTTGAGTGTATTTTCTAAACCACAGCTGCCAAGTTGTTGTTTAACAAGTAGTTTGCCCTACTGACAACAAGCACTTGCTGGCAGTCTAATTAGAATACACTCTTAACTTGGTTTTCCAGTACTGTAGCTAATGTGGCACTTCCAAGTGTGGGTTACATACTGAATTTCAGGCCAAGTGTTGGTTGAAGTACTCACTTGGCCCAGTAAGGTCCATTCAGCTTTGTTTATTCTCTAGCAGGGGCACAAGGCAAACCCAATAGTCAAGAGTTATGATAAGTTTTGACTTTTTAATTTCCTAATCAGTTTACTTATGTACAATAATGATAGGATCCAGTTCCTAAATGTGTTTTTTGAGGGAAATTTTGTAGCAAGCAAGGTTTGTCCATCTTTCACTTATTTTAATGAGGATATTCCTAAAGGCTGAAGACCTCCCTACAAAGTAAAATATAATTTCATTATATTTCTTTTTGTTCTATAAATGAAGAAGAAAAAAGAGAACTAGAAAGAAAAACAAAACGAGAAAACATTATTTAACATTAGCCATCATTAAAAGCTTTTGCAGGAGATTACATACCTCCTCATGGCTTTTCAGGCTTTATTTTGTCTGTTATGCTTTAGTCTCGTGGAAAGGTTCATGCTCATTTAGTATGTTTTAAAACACAGTTGCCTGCAATGGTGACACAAGCATATATGGGCAGAGTATTCCTTGCACAGAATAGGAAATTTTTTCTATGTATTGAATGTGGGACACTTTCATATTCAGTGTGAGGTTTTCTTATGCCAACCTGTACACTTGCTGTCTGTGTGGTTGCCATTTTAAAAGCACGTTTGTAGAGAGCTAGCACTTGAAATCACCTTACAACCTTTCTGATCAATAGCTTTGAAGAAGTAACTGTGACAGTATTAATCAAAAGTGAAACTAATTATGCACATAAAAAAGGCACGTGAACACTATAACAGATTTTTGCCACCCGCCTTGAATTGAAGCATCCTGATATCGTGCTACCAGTGAGTACAGTTGTTAAACATAAAGTGCTTTTTGTACTAGACAAAACCCAATTGATTTTTTTACATTAAAAAACGCCAAAGAACATTTATTTTTTGTGCATGTGTGAATGAGCAGAGAAAGAGTAAAGCTGAAGTTTAAATTTATTGACTTTTATTATATGTTGCTTTTGTTCTTCTTTGATAGACATGAAAGATTCACTTTAAAACTCAAAAAAATTCAAAAAAGTGCTGTTGACATTCTTTTGATGATCTTGGGGTTTAATTTTATGTATTAGGGAACAAAGCAAGCAACTCAGAGTTGAGATTAAGAGAACAAGGAATAGATTAAAATCATTTATGAAGATGGAAGAGTGTGTCATTAAAAATTAAGTAAGACTTGTTGCTGTGTTGCTATGCGTTTCATGTGGTGACAGTCTATCCCCAGCCTCTGCTAGCAAACAGGACTCCACTGAGTCTCAGCATGTCCCCCATCAAGCCATCACATCTCTGAAAATTAGAAAGCTCATTAATGGCTTTCTGCTGTGAAACAATAAAGAATATATTCACTGACTGGTCAGTAATTAGTACCAACTAGTTTTTGTCCTTCGTTATGGAAATATTCTGGTTCCATTATTCTCGAGCTAAAAGAAAATTATTTTTTAAAAAAAACACTTTTTGTATTTGTGTAGATTTTAGTATTTTACTGCTTGCTTTTATTTGAAAATTCAAATACCTCTTCAGCCCTCTAGACCTGTGAGAACATGAACTCATTTCCCAGTCTCCTGCTTCTTTGTTGAAACAGCTCAGGTCACTGATGCAGTAACCCCCAAAGCACCACACCATTAGTGTCATAGTTCAGTCCTCTTTTCTCTCTTCAGTATTTGTTTTTTTTTAAGTAGTAGAGAATTTAGGTAGTGTAAAACAGAGCAGAAAGTGTGAAAAATCCACTTGAAACTTTCCCTTTGCTCCTTTGTACCACTAATCGGCATGGAGTCATCTGAGAGCACAGCTGGACTCCAGGAAATGTGGTTTTAAGGTAACAGGAAAACACAAATTCATTTCCACTGTCCTCATGGAAATAAGATGAGTGTTGCTGAAGTTCAGACATTCTTCCACGGAGAAGAACAGTCTTCCAACAAGGACTACACCACAGTCACAAATCACATCTCTGGGGTTCTGTTTTTGCAGGTCTTGCATTTCTCTCTAGTCTATATTACATGTGCCTTACAGCACTTGGTTACTTCTGAAGACCTGTATGAGGATTTTGGTGGTTGTGGACATAGTTTGGGGAATTCCTGGTGAGTGCAGCTTCTTCAGCACAAGCACTAGCAGCATTCTCAGTGACAGATCAACCATGGGGTGACATAGTCCCAAAATTAGGACTGCAGGAGTTGGTCACCTATCTATATCAGGTTTTGTAAATAACAGGGAAGAGAGGAGGAAAGCAAAACTTAATGAGGATAATCAAACACTTGTTGTTAATGAACACTTAAGAAATGGAGACTTCCATACAGTTGTGTAATTGAAATAAAAATGTATGCTGTTAAAAGCTAAATAGTTGTTCTTCCCCCCCCCCCCCCCCCCCGCCATCCAACTCTTTTCTTAAGGAATCCTATTTTTTTCATACATATTTATAAGACATCCAAGAAAACTGTGATTCTTTGTTAAAGTTTCCAGAAAGGAAATAATACAGCCAGCACACACAAAAAATGAAAAAGAAAAAAAAATATTTTTTTACTGGTGTAGTATCTCTGTAACTCTTGATCTGTATCTGTGCTAAAGGTAGGTGTAGAGCATCACCCTGAAGGTATCTCTTGCTGTCAGCAGATCATGAATGTTAGCCTTGACAGGTATCCTCTGGTGATGTTATAAAGCATATGTAGCTTATTTTAAGCAAAGCTGTCCATACTTTTGGCTTGTCTTGTTGGAATATTCCTACTTTCTCCCTAGTGTCTGTCACTTTTTTTGTTGTCTTTAAGCTGAGAAATATCTTGTAAAATTTAGCTGGTTTTAATTGTTTTTCCTCCTGCTAATTTCTAAAAGCCATTACATCTGCCTTAAAAGATGTGTGATACTTATACTGTAGAATAAATTAGATTTTTTTTTTTGTGATGCAGTTAATAAATTCCAGTTATTGCAAACCTTGCACTTTGAGTGCTGTGTATCTTCTATACCTTCAAGCCTCAAATCCTGCAAAGATTGCCCATGACTTGTTCTGTGGCTTTCTATGGAACAATTTAATTCCCAAGCTTAAACGCATGCTTCTGTTCCTGTAGGGTCCAAGTCCAGCTCTCTTTTCAAAGCTTTCTGGTAGGGATGCTTGCCAGCACTCGGGGATCTCTGAGAGGGAGAGAAGGAGCTGGTGCTTTTGCTTGCTTCTGTCTGCCAGCTTCCCACCTCCCCTACGAAACAGGCAACTAACATGCTACTGATGATGTGTGGCAGGAGCAGAAAATCAGATAATAAATAGAATCTGAAGAGTCCACTAATGGATTCCATTGATGTTTTGCCATTCAGCAAGTAAATAATGCCAGTAAAACTTGAGCTGTCATTTAATATGTGCATTTGCTTGACCACAGCGTGTCTTGTCTAAGTAGTTTTGCTATGTCTTGCCAAAATCTTCCACACAAGAAAAATGAATGAAAGTGTCCATGTTAGCTGTGTTTTGCATTTGACTGTTTTTTGTTTTTTTTTAAAAGGACAGCTTCTCTCATAATTATGTAATTGTATCTGAATATATCAACAATTATGACAGAAATGCCCATTAAGTGTAGGGGGTAGTAATCTGGAAGATGAAGCAATCCAAAGGAAACAAGTTCATCGCACTATGTCAGCATCCATTTTTTTAAGAGGAAAAGCCCAATGTGATGTAATAGAGGATTAGAACATTTTTCATTGTGTCAGTCCTTCTCCTGAGAGAAGCATCTGCAAAAACTAAACACCAAAAAAGTCTCTGAAATGTAGGTGAAAACTTGAATGAGCAAAAATGGGGAGAAAGGATTTGGAAACACAGAAGTATTTAAAAAAATAGGGGCTGAAATAGTTTATCTGTTCATGTTACACATGACCCTCTGTTTTACATGAAAGAGAGGGCGTAGAGGATAGAGTATATAGCTTGACATACTTAATGTCAAGGGGGGGCTTCCAGGCCATGCTGTAAAAGTAAGGTTTGAAGTCAATCTGTGGCCTCAGCCCTCCCATCAGTGTGGTTAAATGAGGAGGGTTTTTGTTGTCAACCGTTGCACAGATTCGCTCCGAAGCGGAAGCGCAGAGTGACTGTATGCCTTTCTGTAGTCAATGGTGCCTGTATGACAGCCAGGATCTGACTTAGTCTGTGTCTTGGATCTCCTGAATCCTTGTTCAGCTGATAGGGTAATGACCCATCTTGCTAAAAAGCCTCTTTGTGATCGAGCTGCTGCTTCAGGGTGATGACTAAGGGAAAATGGTTCACAACTTAATGAACATCACTTGAATTCCTGCAGTTGAGCATATGTTTTTATTTCAGCACTTCTGTGAAGTGAGCTTTGGCTAATTTATTTTAGAGGTAACCGAGTGTTTGATGCATAGTCTTCATGCCTCAAAACAAAAATTATTTGTGAGCTGGGCAGTAGTAGAGAGACATAACATACTGAGAGTCCCTTTGGCATTTGCAAGGTGACCGGTGCCTAAGGTCCGTGCTGCCTTGCTGAGTTCAGCGTGGAACGTAGGCAGTGCCTCAGGGGTGATGGAGAACACGTTTACAATACACTGTGGGATCACTTAAGTCCTGTGAAGTTTTCTCTTGCTTATCTTTGGAAGGGCAGCAAGGAGAGAGGGGCCAGCTAAAGGTGATGCTGTTGTTGAAATAGCATGAAGACTTCAGATGAGCTTTGCAAAGGAGAATCATGGAGTACTCTTCAAAAGTTAATTTAGTTTCACATTAAGAAGGTAGAAGGTTACCACTGATGCTGGTCTTCCTTGGGAAGGACTGTAGGCAGAAACCATACAGTTAGCTCACCTAGATAAGTCAGGGGTAAGGGCTGGAGTTGCTGACTCCCCATCATACTTGTAGGGCATTTATCCTGCTCAGTTATAGGCCACACACTTTATTGACTGCAATATTACACAAACACCTATCACTTAACAAACTCTGAGACTTAACGAATCTCTGCTACACACAGGAGCTGAAGTTCCTGCTCAAACAGTAGCTCAGCTCCTTTGTCAATTTGTGTCTGAAAATAGCCCCCAAACAGAAGTAAAAGGTGGTTCAGCACTTTAGGAAGAGAGACAGATGAGGAGGATGGTGCAGTGTGGTACGTGGCAGAGCTCACAGTGGGACAGAATGTCAGATTTGCTTTTCCTGATACTAGGCTGTGGCTTTTCTATACTTTAAGATTCTTTTATAGCCGAAGTTGGTTGTTTCTGTGTATTTGGATTGGCTTTGCAAGTCATGGACAGAGATGTAGGTGAGGTGGTGCATGGTAATATGCCATATAACACCCGCTGAAAAGACAGCAGTTGATTACAAAAAATGAACAGAGGAGTGAGTGCTGTGAAGTCAAAGTTTAAATGTGCTCTGGGTAGAAGCAGTGTGATGGGGACAGCAAAGTGTGGAGCTTAATGGCAAGCTGCTGTGAAATTATGGGGCATCCTTAACTGGCGGGGGCCAGATACCGCTGACAAGTGGGGAGGAGATATCAAAATCTAATGCACATTGAGGAAAATGCCATTTTTAAATGTAAGCTAAAATTTCTGAACACTTCAGGGGTCAGTTTCTTCCTCCAGCAAGCAGCGTCAGAAGGCCTTGCAGTTTTCTGTGCTGTTGGAGTCTGCTGCTTACGCACATTTCTGGTGCAAACAAGGGCATATTGCCAAAATGCCAGTGAGTTAACCAGCAAGAAACACACATGGAAGAGATCAGCCACAATCAGAATCAGTGACCGCTAAATGGGTGGGGTATGAGGAGCGTGGCCAGAGCTGTGCAGTCTGCTGCTGCTGTGTGAGATGGTTCTGGTGAGGCATCGCCCCAACAGTGGCAGCAGGGCTTGGGCAACCGGTGTGAGTACAGGTATCACAGCTTCCCCTTGTGCTGCTCTGGGCTGAAACAGGAGCACTCTAGCAGGCATCTTCCAGAAAGCAGCAGCCTAAAACGTGATGTGGCCTTGCAGTTGCAAGGCTCTACATCTTTTCACACCCTTCTCCTGAGAATCAACAACAGAGCTTCTTCTGGCTTTGCCTATGGGACCAGGACTTAGCCCACCTTCTTTATCCTGCTGTTGAGAAGCCCCTGTGGGACTTCATCAGTTTTTGTTGGCTTTATAAAGATCTAATTGTCTAACCACTCTCCAGGTTCAGTTTGTTTTGATGTTTGCGTTGATTTCTTGGAAAGCCAGCCATGCTCCTGTCAGGGTTATCATTGGCATTGCCCAGTGTACACAGAGGGCTGTGAGGGACCAGACTCTGCGGGCAGTGCTTGCTTCCTGTGGGCTTTGGTACTCAGATGTAATGTACTGGTTTTATTTATTTATGTATTTATTTGCCCCTTACTTGGGTAGCAGATGTCTTAAGCCACCTCTTAAATAGGTAGTTAGCATGTGTTAAGCACATATTTTTACTGAGAGGTCGTTCTGAGGTATTTTTCAGATGAGGAGACACACACAAGATAGGCGTGTAAGTATTATTTAGCTTCTGCATGCACTTGGTTCAGCGGCTGGTTTTGTTTGCTGTGTGTGGGCTCTTGTTGATGAGGACTTTGGAAGCGTCAGGGTAACTACTTCTGGTTGTTTGCTTCAAATTCGTGTGTTAAAATTCACTTCTCTTAGGCAGGGAGTCAGATTTCCCTGTGGCACCTTTTAATGGCACTTGGGAAATCCTAGCTCATAGCGTCATGGGGTTCTGCATCAACATTGCTATATATAAGCGTGTGATTAACAGATGGGTGGCTGGCGATATGTTCCACTGCTAAAAAGAGGGATATCCTAACATTTCCAGTGGCAAAATATGAAAAACTACAGTGAGCACAGGTGTGGGAGAGCTGTGGAGTCTCTCACTCATTTGACCAGTGAAGTATGAGGGTTTTTCTGCTATCCTTCAGACAGAAGCACATTAGAGAGCTGGGCTGGCTAGTGTCCCTGCTTCGTGCTCTTAAATTATATGTTGCTAGTTAATCTGGGCATTAGGTGGAAATGTTAGGATTGGAAAAGATAACTCCATTCTGTTGTTGATATTTGGAATAAATCTCTATTACCTTACCAAAAAACTTCTGTTTTGCATTAGTGCCCCATATATTTGTCACTGCTTTAAGTATCTATATGATGGTCATTTATGCTTAAGGGTTTGTTGTGAACTTAAAAACTATTTTTGCATGACAGGTCACAGTAATGAAAGGCAGTAGTAGGAATAAGGATCATTCGACAGAAGGAGAAGGAACTGGGAAGCGACCAAAAAGGAAGTGTCTTCAGTGGCATCCCCTGCTTGCCAAGAAACTCCTTGACTTCTCTGAAGAGGAGGAAGAAGAAGACGAAGAGGAAGATATTGATAAGGTAGATTCCATTGGAAGTAGGAGGGTCACGTTCTCCCAGGCTCTGTTTTTGTTTTGTTTGCTTCTTGCCATTGTTTTCTGTGAACAAATGCAGCCAATTAACAGAAATGATATTGTGTCCATGAGGCTATAAAGGCAAGTGGCAAATAACACAGAAAAGTAAATTGTCAGTAATGCTTTTAAAACCTTGCACTCCACTCTCTTTTTTAGAGTTAGACTGTAAGAGTTTTAACTGGGTTGTTTTAATGATATATTGCACATCTCGATCTCGATTGCTCGAGGTTGGTTTTTGACGTATTTTTTTTAATTGTTTATTTTAGACATGAAGTTAACCTGTGCTTGATATCTGCTTCTAGTGGCTCTGTGGACATACCAAGCTAATAGTATTCTTTCTTTTTTTAAAGATTAAAAAATTACAAAGACTAAAAGGGAAAAAGAAGGAAAAAGCTGTCAACCATTTGTACTATCTTTGCATGTGAAATACAACTTGCCGTCCAGAATACTGAGATCAGCACAGGTGGAATAATTTGTCTCTGGTTTGATGTTTAGTATTTTGATATTGTTCAGTGGTGCTGGCCTTACCCTTTTTTCGTATGAACCTCACAATGTAGCACCTCAGAAATGCACGGTTAGATTATCTTCTCTAACAAGAAGTGGGAATGGGTTGTGGAGACGTGATGTTTCCATCATGTGAATAACGTTCATATCTATCTGCATCTCCATGATTCCTTCCTAAGCAGGAAGGGAGAGGTCAGTGCTGAGGAGACTGTCTTGAGCCACATACTGATAAGGAAGAGTGACCTTGATAAAGATAAGGAGCAGCAAGGAGGAGCCTGGTACTCTGGCAGTGCTTTCTATTAACCTTACAGGTCACTTTCACAATGTGGTATAAAATAGCAAGTGTTGCAGTTAGGTAGGAGATGGTTTTCTGTCTCATACAGGAATTGGTTTCATTCAGTCAGGACTAGTCTTCTGTGATGTGTCCCTTGTAGGATGATACCATAAGTGGGGAGAGTATATTCTGGTGGTGTATTTTGTTGAGATTTTGGCTCTGACTGGGCAGCTGTGCAGTGGCTGCATTGCAGCCCAGCTCACAAGCTGAGTAGTGTGCGGCAGGAGATGGGGAAACAGCTGCTACCTGTGCACTTTCCTTCCTGTTGCAAGCAGATGATTGATATCCAAGGTAGCTCTGCTCACCCCATCCCTCTGAACTGATTTCTAGGTTGTGGGAATGGGGTAGGAAGAATCTCCTCCCTCCAGTGCCTTTGGGACTGGTCCTTCAGCTTAGAAATCTGCACCACTTGCAGTTTGGAGTTTAAGTCTTGCAGAGAGCATGGATGAACCTTGGACCATCAGGTGAGGAGGTTCAGTGTAGAACTTTGGGTCTTCTGGACAGAACGAATGGCCTTTGGAGACAGCTGTGGTGTCCGTGTACATCTCCCTGGTTGACACACAGCACACGCAGACTCTCAGTCTCCGTGAGAAGCGTGAATAACTGAGTTTACCTCCCCTCCCTTTTGGTTCTGTTAGGTGCCACTCCTTGGTGCTGACGGTTTAGAGCAGGATGCTGATGAAACCGAAGATGACGAGTCCTCGGAGCAGCGAGCTCGCCGACCTATGAATGCGTTTCTCTTGTTCTGCAAACGCCATCGCTCTCTTGTGCGAAAAGAACACCCTCGCCTCGATAACCGTGGTGCAACCAAGATCTTGGCGGATTGGTGGGCTGTTCTAGATCCAAAAGAAAAGCAGAAATACACTGACATGGCCAAGGAGGTATGTGCTGTCTGAATGGTGGATGTAAAGGGAGTTCATTACACGTTTGCCTGTCTTCTGTTTCTCTGCGTATTAAATGTTTTCTGTGGGATCTTTCTCTTCCCTGAGTTCCTCGGCTTCCACAATGGGATTTTGGTGCCCAGAGCTGCTGCTGTTCTTGCTTTGATTCACTTGTCCTTTGGGTCAGAATGAAAAGAAATTGGTCTGTGTACACAAACTAACCTGGCTTTAGTAGTCATTGGTACAAAAACATGCACAGATATCACCTGTGGCCATTGAAAACAATAAATTATACAGTTCATCGCCAGCTGACTTCAGTAATACTTAGCTCTAGCTGTGCATTTGCCATTGATAATACTGGTTGCTATTATAGTACAGGTGGACCAAACCAAAAGCATAGTCAGCAAACATAGTCCCTTTTTACCTCTGATGCTAAAGAATTTAAAGATTATTAGTGTTTCATGAAGTACTCTCCCTGTGTATTGTTAACCAGTTTCTGATAGAGCAACCTTCAGTGAGGCAAAGTCCAATACTTGAATCAGAGAGCAGTACATAGTCAGAGCCCTTTGACTTGGGATCTAGGAAAAGATACTTCACAAAGTATCTTTATGTCAACTTAAAATTTAAATGAGGCTTTTTAAGAAATAGATTGTTTGGTAAGCTGGCTGCAAGAATGCTGTGGATATCAATAATAGAGTGAGAGACACACAGCTGGTTACTTAGGCTGATAACATCACATTGAAACAGATCCCTGTAATTACCTGTGCGATGTAGGTTGTGTATAACCATTGAATTCAGTCTTAGAAAAAGTAATGGAGGGCCACTGAGAAGGAAGAACATCTCTCTCATTTGTCAGGTTATGCTAGCACACTACAAGAAGTACAGATAGCTTTGAAATGTTTGGGGAAACGACTATTTGTATGTGCTCTGTCACCCAAAGTTGTCTGCTGCTGCTAACACCTGTATATAAGGTCTGGCTGTTCAGTAGCTTGTGTGAGCACGGAAGGGTCTGCAGGAAAAAGAGCGTTCTGCGTGGCAGGTCCTTTCTGAAGCAGGGTCTGTAGTACCTCTGTGGTTCCCCATCTGTGACACAGTGTTGAAATACTCAAGTCTCAGCTTTGTCCAGACATTCCTGATTTGTTCTGCATTCCCACTTACAAATTAGCGATGCTTCTTGAATTGTGTGGGAAAAGGGCAATCAGGGCATCCAGTACAGATACAGAGGAAGGAAAGGTGAAAATGAAGAAATCATTTTTGGAAGAAACAAACCTGATGTGACTGGTTTTCTTAGCCTTTTGTCTTGCTGAAGGAAACTCATTCATTAAGAAGGAAAATAATTGCAGAACTTCTGTATGAAGTGACAGATCTGCAACTATTAATCATATTGTTACAGAAATGATTGCTCCTGTGGTGATTTATTTATTTCTCTTGGCACGAGGAACAAATTGCATATTCAACATCAAAGCGAAACAATAAATCTAAGTAGTTTACATCATTACAACTAGTTCCAAGAATGTGTAGAAGAGAGATAGCATATAATTTTTATTCTTTAAACAGTTGTATGTTACAACAATAATTAGCAGCTGTAATGTGCTATTGAATATATTTGGGCCTTCTTCACCAACGCAGGGCTATTCTGTGTGTGTGGATCAGTTGTTTTAACACTCACTTTTCTAGTTAACAGTTTTGTAGTTACTGCTGAGACTGTCAAAAAGATGTTAATGTCAACTCTAGTGCAAACCATTTATTGGTATTTTTCTTTTTCCTAAGGAGAGCTCATTTAAAAGCTAAGAAGGTAAATGCCTTTGGAAGAACATAAAATTATTGTACCAGTAATCTTCTGTTTGAGCACCTCTATGTACAAGCTCATTGAGGTTTCAAATATAGTGAATGGGCTTCTGTTACTTAAATGTAGCTTTTTCAGTGCCCTTTGGCTTCCAGTTTTCACCACATAGCCCCTAGCCAGTGCCCTGGCAGAGCATGCATCTCCCAAAGGAGCCCATGGCCCTGTAGCTGATAAATACTCCAGGTAGAACCAGAAATGTTCTGCCATTTGTTAGCATTTCCCTTCACTGAGGGGAAAATGAATTCTCACCACACATAAATATGCTTCAACATTTTTAGTTCCTACACAAGTTCCCCAAGTTCCTAAGGGGACTTAATGGCAGAACAAGGGGAAATGGCTTTAAGCTGAAAGAGGGTAGGTTTAGATTAGATATTAGGAAGAAATTCTTTCCTGTGAGGGTGGTCAGACACTGGAACAGGTTGCCCAGAGAAGCTGTGGCTGCTCCTCCCTGGAAGTGTTCAAGGCCAGGCTGGATGAGGCTTTGAGCAACCTGGTCTAGTGGAAGGTGTCCCTGCTGATGGCAGGGGGGTTGGAACTGGGTGATCTTTAAGGTCCCTTCCAACCCAAACCATTCTATGATTCTATGATAATAGCAGTAGTATGTTTTTTCTGTTAATACTTACAGGGCTTTCACTACAACTGCCCTTTTCCAGGACTGGGAATATTCAGCTGCCTTGGAAAATAGCCAGCAAGTTTATTATTGTTCAAGCCTTGTTTCCCTTGCTAGAAAACACTTAATTTAAAAATATGTTCTTGCATCTGCAGTACCCAGGCAGTTGGGATTGTTTGCTGTAGGGAGCAGCCTGATGGATCCAGGCTGTTCCCTTTCAGCAGCAGAGCTGAGCTTTTCTCCCTGCCAGTGCTCGGCCAGTGGTTTCGCAGGTACCGCCAGCCTGACTGGGAGGGTGCTCTCCTTGCTATGCTGCTGCTCTGGCAGCCACCTCGGGGTGGGAGGGGACAAATGTTCTGGCTTGCTGGCTGAAGTCTGGCAACTTCACTGGGTGACGTATGGACTGTAACGTGTGATGCAAACCCTGCGTCCTTCAGGAGCGAAAACCAGAGTGTAGTATTTTCTGGGGAATTTTCTGTTGTTGTTACTACTCTGGGATTGGTGTTACAGCCAGTTGGTGGGATTTAAGATTTAAGCAGACATTTAAAGTTAAGCACGTGCTAACTGCTACCCTGAGGTGTAGCTGGAACCCACCTGTGAGCTCCTGTTCCTTAACCACGCTGGAGTAAGCAAATCTGTTTCTATTTGGTGATGAAAACAACTCGGGGAGTTGCACGGAGCTGCAGCACCTTTTTTAATCTCAGCTGTGAAGTGACACCAGTCCTGCAGCGTAACACACCCCTCCCCAGGTTTTCACAAAGCAGAAATGATGTATCAGACCAATCCCACAAACATACCATGTGCTTTTTTTCTCTCTCTCCTGGAATGTCAGGACATGACCCTGCCAGGCCATCCCTGCTACTCTGTGTGGGAACCAAGGTGGTGTCTGTGCATTCCAGGTTAAGGACTTACCTTTGGGGTTTGGTTTGATTTATTTGGTTTGGTTTTTTAAGTGACTCTAGAGACGTCCTTAGGCTGGCTGTGTTAAGTTGGTTTACTGCACAGTTGGTCGAATGGAGGAAAACAGTAAGCTCTGCTGTTGCCTTTGGCGTTTTCTCGTTACTGTGTAGCTCATTTAAGTTATCTTCTCATGACTGACAAGAAGAATCCATCACTTCATTTTAGGCCTTGGCCTAATAGTCACAAAAATAAATATTGAAACTCCTTCTGGGATTTGGATCAGGCCCCTATATGCGTTTTATAAAACTGCTTCTTGGCCACGGTTTAACTTTTTACATTTTCTTTTTCATTTATCTTAAGTGTTGAAACTCTGAAAGGGGCCAGTGAGTTGTCCTCCCTCAGTTTGCTCCCTCCCCTTCAGAGAGCATGGTTAATGTTTGCTTCTTGGCTTTGCAGAGGAAAAAATCCATTAATACACCACCTCACTTGAATTGCTCTTGTTGGAAACTGATTAAAGAGCTTATCGCTGCCTCATCTCACAAAGGGCACGCATTCTGGTTCTCATTTGATGGGCAGCCTCTTGGCTTGTCAAATTAGTCCACTGAATAACTCAGTTCCTCAGAGCAGCAGTGCTGACAGGGAGGCCTCATGTACCTCATTGCTAGCGACCCTGTGCTCTTCGCTCTGCAGGCTGGAAGCCTGATCTGTGAGTGGGCTGTGGCTTTAACAATGGAAGGCAAAGCTGCTTCTCTGTCTATTTCCTTTCCGCCTCTTCCCTTATCCCCTCCCTTTCCCTTCCCTCCACCAAGCTATTTTTATGGCATACTGAGCTCCCAAACCAAACTGAGGGAGAGGGAAAAGAGGTGAGGTGAGAGATGTCACAGTCCTTAGCTTGCAGATTTAATACGTACACCCTGTTCAGACAATGCAGCGTGTATGTGGGTCAGCGGTCCCTGCAGGTTTTTATTATTTATAGCCATTTCTATAAATACAGGACTTCACACAGTGGGTTTGCAGGGTGCTGTGGTGCTTGTAAACTGAAATGTTTTTATCCTTGCTATGGTCTGGCGGTAGCAAGTGCCAGCTGACCAGCTGATAGGTTAAGATGTAAACGAAAGTAAGCGATGGGCACGTGATGGTGATCCTGCCACGGGGCATGCGGTTTATTGATCTGGGGAAGCACTGCGGTGGCTCTCTCAGAGGACAGGGTTTTCAGTGCTGTTTCTGTATTTGAGACCCGAGGGATTTTTTTTCCCCTCTGCGTGTGTTTCTGTGCAGGCATGCGCATGAAATGCAGGTGCTGCTCTGTGCGGTAATGGGACTGATGGCAGCTGGGTGGGAGGGAACATGTGTAGTCACGGGAGAAACTTCCTGCAGTTGCCCTGCTGTGTTCTTCAGGATAAAACCGCTCTTTTGGTTGTTTGCCACCATCAAGAGCCTACCTAGTGCATAAGAAGGTACTGGGTTCCTTCTCCCTGCGGTGAGCACTGGTTCTGAGTGGGTAGGCTCCCACAGCAGCCGGTGCTGTACAGCCCTGTGTGTTGTCAGGCAAACACTTGCAGCTGGAATGTGTGGCATGTTCCTCCCATTCACCCATTCACCACCTTACATAGCAACATTTTTTAAACGCTGAAATGTGTGCTTTTGGTTGCTGTTAACATTCAATAATCTTGTTTTGGTCTGGTCAGCAAGATCCTTGGAAAACATCACTGTTGCATATTGTGAATAAAATAGGTCCCCATCCTTTTCCCTACCCCTCAAACTCTCGGATCCAGACCTTTTCCCCCACCTCCCCTTGTGTAGTCTGGCTCCGTTCATTTTGCTGCCTCATACCAAGAATATAGCAAACAACTGACACTGCTGGGTGCTCAAGGCCAAATAAACTATTAAAAGGTTTCAGCTTATTTTATGCAGCTGTGCAGCATGGGACATTTTGGAGGGAATACTGGGAAGATGTATCAAAAATTACTGAAAATGAGGTGATACTGGTAGTGGTTTATTTTTGGTGCCTGGTTTGGGAAATCATATACTCAAATATTCTAAAATACAGAACTATTAGAGAAAAATGAGTGTAAGGTAAGGAGCATCATGCTGCATTTATTGCTAAATGTGTATTTTCGTTTCATTCAAACTATAAAATAAACAAAGATTGTACCTGCAAAAGAATTGAAATAACTATCTCTGTTTCCCAGAGAGTGAGCATACAAGCACTGGGGAGCAGGTTGCAGGATCAGAACTTCAGCCTGCTCTGGGTGATAAACCCTCAGGAAAGAGAAACCCCACTTTTCAAAATACAGCTTTACTTATCTTAGTATTTCTTCTTACTAGATTGTGTTGGCAGTCAGACTCTAAGCATATGATTAAACTGTTAAAAAATCAAGATATTTAAGGATTATTTACTGTATTAAATCCTCTTACACGCAGTGCACTCTATTGCCCTGTGGATAGTATATCATCACGACTGGTAATTTTCCTTTCTTTTCTAGTACAAGGATGCATTTATGAAAGCAAATCCAGGCTACAAGTGGTGCCCCACGACAAACAAACCCGTGAAAACTCCAACATCCACAGTTACAAACAGAAAAAAGATATGGGCCTTCGCATCCGATTCTGCAAAGGATATCCCAAGCCCAAGGAAAGTAACAAAAAGCGAAGAAATGCCACAACTTAACTTTGGGATGGCAGGTGAGGTTTCCATCCATGTCACTCAGATGTAGCATCCTCATTTTGTTTGAGGATGCAGTGTTGAAATCAAACTGTGCTACCAGTTTTCTTTACTCCACATAGTGCTGTAGTGCAAATACCTTTCATGTCCCAAATAAAGTTGCCAAGACTCTAGTTAAACACTCTGCATAACAAGTTTTTCTTCAATGCATGATTGCTTTCATGGCATGATAACCCATATCCTATTTAGGGTCCAGATTTGATTGATTTTTAATTCTGACTTATCTGCTGTTAGAGATTTTCATTTTCTAAACAAACAGGAAAATGCTGATTGTGTGCATTCTTTTTCTCTTTCATACAGTATTGTACCATGTTTAGTAATTTGCTGTTTACAAAAATAATTGATGGGTGTCTGTGAAGTGGAGATGTTAATGTTCTCGTGCATGAATGTACTGGTAGAGCTATCTTTTTGTATTTAAATCAAGAGGAGCATAATTTACTTTCACTTAAAATATGCTATTTTGCCCATTGCACCTTGGAGGGGTGGATTCTAACCTTTTAAAAATTTATTTTAAAAATCAGATTAAAAAAAAAAATCCTTTAATAAGTGTAGGTGGAATGCTTGAACTGGTGAAAGGCAGATAATCTCTCACTGATACCACAAATAGCAGAACTGTTGTGATCATGACCTTGAAATACAGAGATGTTCATGTTAAATACTAGCAGCTTAAACACTTAACAGTCAAGGTAGAAATTTTTTTTCCCCTATCACCCTTTTCACCCCTGCCCCCTCTTTTTTGTGGTTTAAAGTTTCTAATTTTATAAATATTGATGTATTTGAAACTTTGGTGCATTCTATGTAGTTTATGACAAGTGTGTGACAGATAAGACTTCTGCTTAGAGAGATTGTGAGCTGGAGAGTGGAAAATGGTTTTACAGAACAAGTGTAAAAGGGTGAAAAGGCATGTATACCTTTTTGCCACTATAGTGGTATGAAAATGCCTGTGATGAAATTCCTCCTGGCTGCGAAGGAACTATGAAATGTGATCAAAATAAAGTTTTTCATGTGACATAGTTATGTTATATGGGAGACCAGTTCTAGAAATTGCAAGCCCCTTCAACCCATTCTGCTTTTGCTATCAGAGGAGGGACTACTATGCTCCTTAAAGGTTTATTGACTTAACACAAAGAACAAGTAACAGATGTTAATCTACCTGTCTGCCATCTCCCACCACTCTTGCTGGGCCATCTAAATGTCGAGTTTCTGAGTACAGAGAGATCTTGAATCAACACCTGTCAGAGCAGAGGACAGAGAACTTAAGAATTAATTAGAAACTAATCTAGTCCATTGTTTCATCTATAGAGCCATTCATTTCTGAAGCAGACCCTCTTTTGTGATTTAATTTTGTATTAATACTTTTTTTTTTAACTGCAGACTGAGTCAATGAGTGTGTTAATTCATAGAGGTCTCACTCCAGTCCTCATGCCAATGAAGGCTGTCTACTTCTTGAGTATAACAATAGCTCATAAAATAAGGACAGCTTCTGACAGAGATGTTAGCAGCATCCAAATCATGACAAGTCTGCCATGCCAAATGGCTTACTCCTTTGTCAACTATGTACCACTTTGTGCTAAATATGTTTTGTTGTGGTGTTCGCTCCTTGACTTCATGTTGACTTTGACTCCTCTCTCCAGCACAAATTCTTTTAAAATCCAAGCTGCATGCTAACTGGTGGACTAAAATGGAGCTAAACCACCTCAGAAGCACTTTTACCTTTGAAATGCCACTGACTGTCTTGCATCTTCAAGGCAGATAGCTTCCACAGGACAGGGATTCTATGATTCCACAATCATTCCAGGAAATCTGTTTTACTTGTTGGTAGTTGTTAATCCTATCTTAATTGCTTTTTACATATTACATTTCATTTTGGAAAATATTATATAGAGAGAATAAGATCTTCCTTTCTTTTTTTTTTTTTTTAATTCCCATGCAGGCCATATCTCTCCTTTAATTTTGGCTTTCCAGCAATAACCACCCCACTTTTAAGTGTCTCATGTTGACCTGTCATTGTGTCAAGTACCTGAGGTGTGGCACCAGCACTGGGCTTCTGACCAGCAGACCCACTAGTGGTATCCTTGCTCATCCAGCCTGGAAGTTGTCACTGAGCATTTTTTCTCCTGACATGGCTCACCTGTGATCTGTTGTAGGGTGTAGGGCACAGACAACTGCTGTTGGCAGGTGAACATGACCATTGCAGCATCTAGCCTCACAGCTACAAAAAAGACAACTTTTCTATACAGTTGTGCAGGATTCCCAATACTTCCACATTTCTGCAGCAGAATAAAATCATCTGAGCCAAAGAGCTTTTTAGTGAAGCAAAGGGTGGAAAAAAGACACTTCCTAGAGTAGGCATTATCCTGATAGATAAGCAATTTTGGGTTTTTTTTTTTTAGACAGAAGCTTAATTCTGCACCCAGGTTGAAGTTAGTTGAAAGTGGTACCTGCTGGCCTTCTTTCTGCTTAGTTCTTCCTCTGTAATTTCTTTCCTCTGACTGAAAAATTGTGATGATGAACAAGCCAGCCTGCTGAGTATCTAACCAGACCAATACTAACAAAGTATATTGTTCCCAAACAGGGAGATGGTTTTAAGTTTCATCAGTATTAAGAGCTATTGAGAAAGTCACAAATCACCTCCCGTTCTCTAAGTCAAATGTGTGTGCTGTTTTCTCATTACTGTTGATTTAACTGTAAATTGCTTTAAAATTGCACTCCAGATTCTTAATTCTTCCTACTAGTAAGTTCTTAGTGCCATAAGAGAAACATTATTGTGCTGAGAAGGCACTATAAACATATGGCAGTGTTTACATATATACATTTTGTCTTCCCTTAAATGAAGTTATTTTGTAATTTGAAACCTGAGTAGAAGGATTTTGGGGTTTATCATGATCAGACATCTAAGCACAAGCCCTCTGCTACAGCTGCAGCATAAGTATGCAAGTTCTTTAAGCAGCAAATTAAACTTCCACTTTCCACTTAGCTGTCATTTTTTTTTTCCTTCCTTTTAATTTTTATATTTAAATAAACATTTTAAGTATTTGCTTACTTGGGGAAAAAACAATCCTATCCTTGTCCTGTTATGATAAGTTACATATTTGAAGGGCAGAAAGCTGAGACCACCAAGAAGATATTTAGAAGAAAGGGAAGAATTTTAGAGCCATAAACCGGGTGTTCTCCAGGAGGGGGAGGAAGACCACAGGTAACTAAGGTGAAGCACAAGAGAGCAGCTGGGAGCCAGCAGTGTGATGTGGGCATAAGAAGGTGCTATACTGCAGTGTGTCAGGCAAAGTGCTCTCAGGAACTGTAGAGAAGAGTTAATGCCATTGAGCAGAGCGTAGCTCATCTGACGTGGTTGCCCTGCTGGACCTTCATGTACAAGAAAGGTGAACTCCACCTGAAATGATGAGAGGAGAGTGCAGGGATTGCTGGGACCATGGGAAGTGGACATGCTTGATGACATTAGGAGATCTTGATTTGCTTAGGCTAGGAAAGCAAGTGGAAGAAGAGTAGGGTGACTCCTGTAAACATGGAAGAGGGAAATATCATTTAGGGAGAACAGTTATTTAATCTTAAAGATGCACACATCAGAAGAAATGTGTATCACCTGGCCCTGAGTAAATTTAAGCTGAAAAGTGCAAGAAAGCTCTTAATGCTTAGAAGATTTGGGTTTTGCAACAGCCTTCCAGTGGGAATAGAGAAAGTAGGAAGCAACCAGCCAAGCCCTTTAGTGTTTAATCTGGAGCTCAGTAAGTTTATGATGGGCCTGGAAATCTCTTCCCATTTCTCCTTCCTCCAAATTAACTGCCTACTTGGGCATTATCTTTCAAGAAACTTGTTCATATGTCACTTCTTAATTGCTCTGATGTCCTCTTGTTTGAAGGACTGAATTGTTTCTGATCAAGTATTTTGATGGCAAAAAGTGCTGTGCTGACAGGATGGCTTCACTTTTGAATTGTGCTTAGGTACTTGCTGGCCCCTTCCATTTTCTGTCTCTGTTTCTTCAACCACTTCTTGTTACTAGATCCTACTTCTGATAGTGACTTGTTGCTTTGTGGAAACTTAGCATCTTTTGTGCCTTTTTTATTTAAAAGTAACAAGGTTTGTGGGTTTTTTTTAAATAAAAACTACCAAAAAACCCCCACGCACCTTCTACCTGTTTATTAAGGTACAGGAAAAAATGAATTCCAGTTGAACATTGGGATTGAAGCCAGATGCTATTTAGGCTATATTCTTAAGATAATAAGCCACTCTTCTGTCCTTGAGATAGTGGATGACAGTTTATTCTGCTTTCCTCTGCTTCTATTTACTGCTGTTTTAAGAAGGTATTGAAAAAACGTACCCTGTGAATGTCAGTGCGAAGTGCTCTCTGAGGGAGAACTTTTGGCAGCATCTGTGGTATTGAATTAAACAGCACTAGTGAGTATTCCCATGAACTGGACCTTGATCATCTCTAGCACTAGATCCTTTGGAAGCTGACAGCTACAGGTTTGGCCCATGTCAGCTGAAAAGCTCAACAAATTCCTTGGCACTGCTTATGAGTGGGGATGGGCCAGGGGATTTCCCAGTGGACTTTCTGGATGCAGCTATTCTGCCTTCAAATTTTGTACAACAAAAGGCAACCGAATGGGCAAGGGTAATTGTGCTGGTTGGCCTCCATTCCAGGCTATGATCCTGGGCACATGTAATTTATTGTTGTAAAGATAGTTTTTGTATAGTTTAGCGAAAGGAAACTGGGAAACGTGAGTGGATGCTTAGTGAAACCTGGGGAAGTTATTTGTGGTGTCTCATCATTACTGAAGTTGGTGTCTCAGCAGTACTGCAAGGATAATGCTTCCCTTTCGCTCAACGTTGTGGTTGTTGTGTGAGACATTTGGGCAACAGCCTGTCACACTCTCTCTACATGACACCATGTTAAATCGGGCCCCTGCATTGCTTCCAAGGCACACCCCCAAAATCACACAATTCATCTTCATAATGATGAAGAGCAACCACTATTCTGAGTGGAAAAGCCACTGCTATGAGTAATGCACTGCCAGTGTTCATTGCTTTCACTTCTTGTTGTCATTTTTCGAGGTCCTGAAGTGTGAGAAGGCTGGAGGCAAGAAGCTGTCAGCATCAAATACTTGGAGAAAGAACACTTGTATCTCCATTTTACTTTCCTCAATTATATATTGTATTGGCAGGGCAACAAAGTAGGCAGGCAGCTTGCCTGGCCAGTGCCTGCGCTGTTCTGGCACAGAGGATCAAGCACTTCATGCTTCAGAGCTGTCAGGCTGGTACTTTTCACCACTAAGTACAGCTCTAAATTAAAGCTAAATGAAAATAGAAATTTTCCTTCAGAGCTTGATCATGTCATTTTGTTCCATCCTTTTACTTGTTCAGTGGCTAAGGGAGGGAACCACTCCCTCAGCAGGAGCATCCATTGAGTTATGAACATGTGCAATATTAGAGCATCTTTGTGTATATTTATGCATGAGATCATTACTGTTTTAAAGATACCCATCTCTGTAGTACATAAAACCTTTGGCAGTAAAATTGTAAATCCACACAATGGGGTGTTAAGCACACAAATCCAATTAAATCCTTCAAACAGCTTTGAAAGCCTCTCCCAGAGGGTACAGAAATGGTTATTTGTGATTCTCTTGAACTGCCTTTTATGGCAGCTGGCTTAGAGTGTCTGTGACAAGTAGTCTTCTGGGGGTTTAATGCTGCAAATGGTAGGTTCTTTAAACAAGCAAATGAATAAACTTCAGACTTGGTTATACTCTTTTAACAGATCCTACACAAATGGGAGGCCTGAGTATGCTGCTTCTAGCAGGGGAACACGCCCTGACTGCACAAGAGGTAAGGAGCTCTCTTCTATCCCTTACGGTGAGCCCTCAGTTTAAAAAGAGCTCTGAAGAGGAATATTTGACCAATGGGAAATGAGATTTAAGATACATCTTGGGTAACCTTAGGTGGAACTGAAGGGTGAGCCCTGTGATAAGAGTCTTGTATCCCAACTGTGAACATAAGAGATTTGGCCTCATTTTTATATCAGTTCAGTATCAACTCAGCTGATTGAATATTTGATCAAACCAGGCAAGTCTGCCCCATGAGAGGATATTGTCACTGGTAGAAGGTGAAATACAGTCTCTGTGTTAGCAAATGGGTGGTTTGCAAACCCTTTTGGGCAAGGATTTCATACGCTTCTGTAATACCTCACACAACTGTGGCCTTGACACTAATAGTAAAATAAATACCTAATAATTTCCATACAGTCAGCATCATTGTATATGCATTCTGAAACCATTCAAGTGCTAACAGGTAATCAAAGTATTGCAGTCTACTCCTATTCTCTTTCTGTCTAAAAATAAGTTTGTAGTTCAGTAGCCATCACAAACGTTTTTACGAAGGAGTCTAATAAAGGAAAGTGATCCTGCATATCTCCAGTAGTGCAGAGGCCTCTGCTCTTTCTTTAGACTGATTGCTATTTATGATCTGTTTTTTGGGCCAGCTTTGAAATATGTTCAGAAGGTGGCTTGTATGTTGGGTAAAATAGGTAGTCACTGCCTGGAAAGAAGAGCAGTGGAAGTGAGGAGGGTTTCTTTTCTCTTTTTTTGTTGTTACTGGGAAGAAAAGCCATAATTAACTATATGTGATACTCCCAAATGCAAAATGTATAGTGTGTTTGAGATGGTTTGCTCCTGTACTGCCAAGACTCCTCAAAGCTCTGCAAACCAGTTTGAGCAGTGGAAGTCTTTGTGCAGGTGTGGGTCCTGGCTTTCTGGGCTGCAGCATGACAAATAAGAAACACTAGAGTTAGACTGGCAGAGAAGTGAAAAGAAATGGATTATTTTGTGCTAAAATGAGAATGTCCTGTAGTTTTCAAACTTTGAATCTCTTGGCTTGGAGTTTAAAAACTGTTTTTACTATGCTGTTATGTTTAAGTGAGAGGGAAGGTGTGTTGTAGTCGCAGATACTCAGTTCCCTTAAGACGGGTCTTTGCTATGACCTTGTGAGTTGAGCTTTCTTGATTTTACATGAAAATAGCCTCAAGTAGTACGATTTCAGATGGCTGTGAAGGAATAAAATCTACATACGTATTTAGAGACAAATCAAAAAGGATTGTGTATGATTCTTTTAGTATATGAACATTTTTTTAATCAGGACTTTATTTTTTTTGAGCAAAAGACTCATTTCCCATGCACCTACATTAAACCCCATTTTTTTCTGATAGAAGTGTGCAATATGGCTTGTGAGGTAGTATTTACTCTATGTATAAGCTATACTGTGCTCTGCTCTTTTGGACCTGTAGTCTTCTTTTGAAACCTGTCCCTCCACATCAAAGGGGCAAGCTATATAATCTGCTTTCCCCCAAAATGTAGAGGAAAATGATTGTCATAAATACAGCCTGAACAAAACTAGTTGAGGGGTTGTTGGCTGTTGTTAGAATCATGATGTGCCAGCAATTAGTCCATACTTATTAATGAGTTACTGTATTTTAATTGTCCTATGCTATCTGAGAAGCAAGTGAGTGTCCGAGCACTTTCCCAGGGAGCAAAACTGCACATCTCAGATTCTTTCAGAGGGTCCCCTGTGTAAAATACATCCTCCAGAACAATCTGGGTGCTTGGTATGCTCAAAGGGACCCAAATGGATGAAGTTCAGTCCTCCTGACTGCATGTCAGCAGGAATTAAGTCTCTAGTTGTGTTTGTGTGCACTGGGAAACTTCCTCAGCTTCTTTGCGTGGCAGCCCTAGCGTGTCTTCTGTTTTCCTTTGTTTCCTTTTGATTCAGTGTTTTCGTGGTGATTAGACACAGAGCAAATATTTCTTAGGCTTGTGTTTCCCCAAATGCAGTCAAGATCCTTAACCTGTTGAGACCTGGATAACTGAACAGCACTTCTGGCTTCCCATCTCTGGCATGTGGACAGAGGAGACATAAGATGTTCATCTTTGCATGCCTATGGGACAACCTCTGGTTGGATTTCCATGCTTATGCTTGAAAACAGTTTCATGCTCAAACCATTGTTTGGGAGGTTAGCAGAACATGTTAGCAGGTGGTATGACAGGCTTGCTAAGAAGCTGAAGAATTCATTGTAGAATTGGTAAGCTGCTTTCCTCTTCAGTGGAGAGGGCTTAGTTGTGTTGTGTTAGAGTTGGTGTTGACGTGAGGGAGGATTTGGTGTACTGAGGTGACTGCTGAGTTATTGTCAGTGAAGAGGTTCAGAAGTTGCTTAACTGTGGAAAATATAGGTATTGTTTTATATACATCTAAGTATATGTTGCATATCTAAAACCCTGGCATTTCTACTTTTTTAAAAACAAGGAGACATGCAGTCTCATTTTTAAAAGAATGCTATAATGATATTGTGTAGTCTTCATTATCTATAACCATGTGTGTGTACATGTAAGATACATGTGCATATGTATGGTTCTTAAACTGGGGGACTGCCAGACATAACATTACCTGTCAACATGCAGTTTGACTGCTTGTGCATATGTGTGATTACACAGACTCTGAGTGGCCTTGTGAGCACAGGTCTTAAATACTATTATCATCCTAAAAACTGCTAATAGAAAGGAGGTGCAGCACTGGAATAGTTTGCTCAGAACTTGGGAGAAGATGAGGGAGGTTGTATTTAAGAGGTCTGCTAATCCCACATAAATGTATATTCAGTGCCTGCTGATTTTCTGTCAAGTGTGTGTTAAATGGATATACAGGGACTTTTCAAGTCAGGTGTTCAGCCTTCAAGTTGTCAGAAACCTAGACATCAGGTAATGAACAAGCATCAGCAGGAGGATGGGAGGAGGCACAACAGCAGTATTTACAAAATTGCCTCGAGGCTTCAGTCACCATCTCAGAAGGTCACCGACTACGTTCCTGTTTTTGTCATTTTTTCAGTAGACCAGAGGGTTTTTTAGAGAGTGTCAGAACATGACTGATTTCCAAACAACAGCTGGAGTGAGGAAGCAGATAGGCAGGAGAAGCTACAGACCTTACCAGCAGTAAGCAAAAGACTTGGATATGCAGTGAGTTCCCACCTGGCTTTTGGGTCTTTCTATCAGTTATGCAAGCGTGGAATGTGTATATGAGCATGTTTTGTTGGGTAGAAACACCAGGTGGACCTGCTCCAGCTACTGTCGTTGTGCCTAGGCAAAGCCTGGTCCTTGCAGCAGGTTGTTAGCAGAAAGGCTGAAGCTGGGTGTGAGGAGCACTCCTTGCTTGCCTGCTCCTCCCTCCCTGCAGGTCTCCTTGGCTTGCCCATCAGGCCCTTTGCTTGCCTTACAGCAGCATCTAGTGGCCTGTCTGGATGTTACTGCCCAGAAATCCCAGAATTTGTTGTGTTGTCCAAAACTTGGCTCTTCTGCCAGTTTCCCACCCTGCCACTGCCCAGCACATCAGGACAGTATTAAAACCTGGCATCAGTCGGTGCAGAAGGTGAACCAAGGGGCCACCCTTCGCCTTTGTTTGATGGGATCCATTTTAGAGCAGGCTATGGTCACCTGCAGGGAAAGGGAGGCACTGAGGCGTTATCCTTGAAGTTTCCTTCTCTTTGAGAGCAAAAGGTTGTCATGCATGAAATGTCAGGTCTTCACAGGGCAGTATTGCCCAGGGTGTAAATTAGAAGTGAAAAATCTCTCAGTGCAGCTGAGGGTAAGCTGGGAAGAGGAGAAGAAATGAGGAGATCTTAAGGACATTTGATTATGGCAGGAAATAGACGTATACAGTGGCACTATCTGTACATCCATTCCCTCCAGTAATTATTTTAACACTTTGATCAGGTTCAGCCTGGCAGAGGTTAGAAATCCTAGAGATAATACATTTCATACAAGTTAGGAGTGTGTGGGAACAACAGAAGAGGAAACAAGCTCCAATTAGTGCTTCTGTCCAGCAAAGTTAGTAACATTAGCTTTTTAAAGATAACGGAAATCAATAGGAAAAGTGTGGTTTTTCCAAACTCTGAGTTGCTGGCACCAGCAGCCTGTCCCGTCCACACGAAGCTGTTTGTGCTGTGACAGCTCAGGTGTGTGTTTGCATGCTCACGTGGAGGTGCCCCAAGGTAGGCAGAGGAAGCTGCAAAGCCACGGTCTCCGTTAGGGCGGGTGGGCAGAGTTCAGGCTTGCGTGGCCCTGCAGCGCCTGCCTCGGGCAGCAGAAAGGTTTCACACGGCTTCCTCCTTCACATTACTGCTAAGGAAAGTCGTGCCCTTTTGCACAGCACCTTGAATAGGCTCCACTTGCCAACAAACTGCTCCAGTAGACACCACAAACTCAGCTATGCAAAGCAGCTGGTTGAACTGCAGAAAATTTAAGTTATATGGAGAACCAAATCCCAAATTTGCTTATTCCTGGGAGAATCCCACCAGTGAAGTGGCCTGAAATATCCAAATGAGTGCTGAACACGCAAGCAGCATCCTTACATATTTCACACCAGTGCAGAGACTCGAGAGCAGCAAGATCAGTATGCATCCCTGATACAATCCACACCACTGCTGAGGCACGGGCACCTTAAACAGATCATCCAGAAACATGAGAAAAGCAGTAATAAACTTTACATCAGTGAAAGCAGTAACACAAACAACTGAAAAAGGAAAAGACAGGCATTAAAAAATACATTCTGTGTAACCCTTTGGGTTGGTATACTCCCATAGTACACGGATAAAACATCCTGCTTGGTGTTTAATAAATAAAATGGAAGCAGAGATCATAGAAGGCACTGTTACTGCTTGGTTTGATGGCAGGGAAGAAACAAGGTCCTCTGCGTACGTAAGCAGTTGTGGTGTGGTGTAGTTCCCCCTGGCCTGTGGGCTGCTACACTTGGATCTAGTGTTTTTGGGGGTGTGTGGGTAGCAGATGCCTGGAACAAAGTGCCACTGGCCTCAGTGCATAAGCATGTGAGACAACCAGCAGCAGGAGCAGCAGTACAAACTGCATGGGACACAGGCCTGGCTAGGCTGGGGTGCTTTGTGCTTACAGGCAACAGATGCTGTTGCTAGCTAAATCTCATGTGTGCATTCACTAATAAATGCTATTGACATGTTTGTTTTTGTAATAAATAAGAAAAAACCCCATGCATTTGAATTGAAATGTTTTAGATAACCTGAAATTTAATTAAGAATTAAAAATTGTTAGGGAAAAAAAAGTCCATCCTATTACTTACCTTCCTAAAATCCCTCAAAGCCTCCTTCTTTTTGTTTCCTGTAAGCCACATCACATACCTTATTTTATACTAACTGTACCTCATGCTTCTTCTAGAGCAGTTACACATGTAAATCTTCTACATTTAAATGTGACACCTAAGGCATATATCATATTTGATACAATTCCTTTACAGAATAATGCTGGATTAACACATTTCAGGCTAATCAGAATAATACGGCTAAGGTCTGTGTTAATTTGAATAAGGCTGTTTTTGAACAGTCATTTCTTTGTATTTTGATTTCAGAAGTTATGACTCTGGCACTGCTTCTCATGAACACCCCTAAAAGCATGTTTATGTACATTATTTGAGCATCATTAGGCTTGTGGTACCCTTAACTACTTATTTTCATGCTGTTAGGTGATTGGGGATTATTTTTCTAAAATACATTTCTGTCACTTAGCAACCCTCAGCGTCTCCAAAAAAAATCTTTGTAGCTTCTAAGTAATTTTTGTATTCAGAATGGAAGTACAAATTACAGATATAGCAATGTTGATAGCATCACCAGTACAAAGTAGTTGTGTGTAGCCCAATATCAACAGTTTAGTATTCTGTTGCATAGAATTCTTTTGCAAAATTTGGAATTCTAAAAGAAAAAAAAAATCCCTGATATTTTTGTGGTCTTTCTTCTTAGATGATTTTCAAATGCATTAAAATAGGTGCTAAAGTATGTTTTCACCTATCAATTTGACTTAACCTGTCCAGGACTGTCAAACATTAGATTGCTCATCTTTTAAAAACTGCTTCTTATTACCACTGCCTGGTATTTAATTTTGCTCACAATGGTTCTTAGCTTTAAAGAAGCACTTTTGAGGTCTTACTCGGCACACTCCTTGTTGCAGGTTTCCTCGAATACTTGCCTATCTGATGCAACTAATTCCACAGAAGCCTGTCAGAAGTCATCATTGTTCCAGTTAGCAGAGGTGAGTTTCCTTAGAAAGGGTTGTCTTCCCCAGTGTTTCTTTTTAAGAAGCACCTGATGTTCAGCTGAAAGAGAAATCAAAAATCTTTAACTAAAATTCAGGTTTGTATTTGTTCCTTCTTTTTGAGTTTATGGTACTGGATCATTTATCAACTAGATAAACTTGAAGTGTAGGAGAGTGTGTTTAGGAACATGTGGCAACCCTAGTGCAGTAACAGAGCTGTGGTTTAAGCAGTAATTTAGAGAAGTGTCATTCCTGCACTCAGTTTTAAACTAGAGTCTTGCTAACTAAAGTTCTGACATGTATATTTGGATGTTACATTATATTATTTATTTATTGTGGCTGCTTTAGTTGCTGACTCCATCAAAAATAACTAATTCTGGAATTTCCAAAATTTTATTCCCTTCTATAACCACCAAACAGCTCTATGCAACTATGCTTTAGATTTGCAATGTACAACATTTTTGTAACAGATTTCCAGTTCTTGTTGGAAGTGCAACTGTGATGTTGTTTTATTTTGGGGGTTTTCTTTGAGTTTTTTGTTTTATGTGTTTTTAAGTATACATTATTTCATCCAAGTTTTAATGCATTTAATTGATATAAATAAAACATGACAGGAATGAGAATGCGAAGAATCCTGGTCCTCTGTAAGCATCACTTGTTTGTTTATATCTTTCTAACTTTTGAAATGGTCATGATCAAGTGACATACAAATATTTAGCTGTATAAATATGGATTGTACAGGATGCTGGGTGGTGTGTGAGTAAGTACATATGGAAAGAAATTTTGTCATAACAGGGGCTTCTTTTTATTACCTGTTTTCACACCAGCTGTGAATCTGGCTCCTGTGTCTCTAATACTGTGTGCACCTTCATACTTTTCCCTAAATGTCATCACTTACAGACCAGCTACACTGCAAATCTCACACACAGAAAATGTGATTAGTTTTGTTTTGGTTTTTATTTGTTTTAACATCAACCCACAAAACCCTGAGTTCCAACTCAAGTAGTAGTAGGCAGCAGTCGTGTTGGGTGCTGCAAGATATGCTCTTGCTCTAAGGGCTTGTGACTGCTGGCTTTTCCTTATCCATCAAAGAAGTTGTTCAGTGGGTGCCAGGAAACAAGCTCACCTGCACCTCTAAAATATTCAGCTTAGAAGTAGCTCACTGATGGTAGCCTTACTACAGGCTAACCAGCAGGTGGTAGATATGTGTGTCAATGACAGAATGATTTGTACCAAAGCCTAACATTAATCACAGGTGTCATTTGCAACAAAAATAACTGGCACAAGTTAAACAGTATAAAGTACAGTTCCCTTGGTGTCTGGGTTGGATCTGGTATCTCTTCTTAAAGTACCTGCACTTGTGTCCCTCTCCACACTTAGCTTCCATGCTAAGTAGCAGTTGGTGCTCTATCAGCACCAGCATTTTGCAGTCTCAGGTCTTTCACTGAACTGTGAAACACAATATAGTGTTAAGTTTTTGACATATCAGTGGGCAAATAAAAGCCCCTCAAAAAAGTCATAGCCTATTCTGTTGATCCTAGGAAAGATTTTTTCTTGGGAAAAATGATTCCAGATCACCATTTCACAGCTCATCCATTTATGTCTCTCCTGCAAAGCAGATACTGTTCTTTGTACAGGTGTGCTGGGACTCATTTGCATGCTCTTAGGTACCAAGAGTCTTTCTGTACAATGGATCAGAAGTTTAGCATGTTGAAGTTTGATGTTGAAACTGAAGAGTTAGGTGATACAAAAATAATTCTTTTCCTGACAGATCTCTTCAAACACATCACAGCCTGGAGTCCTGGGAGCTGTAAAACAAACTGAGGAGTCTGCATTGTTTCAGTTTGCTGAGGTATAATGGCTGAAATAAGGTGGGGGAGGATGGGAGGAAGCAAGGAACCAGTAAGAGTTGTCACTGAATGCCTAAACACCCTGTCTCATAAGGGATTGCCATCACTAGATGTTTATCTTCATGCCAGCATTGTGTTAAGAAAATGGTGGGGGGAATAACCAGTGATTTGAGGATAAGTTGGCCAGTTCTACCACCTGTAGCATGCACAAAAGATACTGGGCTTGTGAACATGACCTGGCCTTCATACCAGAGGATTTTTATTTACATCTAGGAAAAAAAAAAACAAATAAAAGATATTCTGAAACTACACTATGCACTGCCTGTGGAAGAGGCTGCAGCAGTGCAAAATGGCAACACTTGTAGAGGCAGGAATCCTTTGGAAAATAAACTTGCAGGTCAAAGGAAGCTTATCAAAGCAGCTGCAAGGATGTTATTATCATTAGGTGGTGACTTATAAAGCCTATAAGTTACCTGTAAGTATGTCAGCTATCCTTCTTCCTCCACATATTGAAGATTTTGAGTTCTTAAAGATTACTTTTAAGAATTTCTTCTCCCTGTGTGTTTAATGTGCCTCCCTGAATTGACTTTCCACGCTTTCCTCTTGCCCATTTGGGGGAGTCTGTTACTGCATGCAGAATCAGTTGCACTAACGATATACTCAGGATGTGTCTTCAGACAGGGAGTGGAGCTGCTGCTATCATGGAAGAGCAAAATGGGATTAAAAGATACCCTGCTCATTATTCTGTGTGCTTGCAGAGGTTTGACTACATACAACATGCTTCTTTCTGTTAAATGTGAAGCTAATTGTGGATACTGTGTGTTTTCAGCTTGGCTAGGATGGGCCTTGATGTATTTCTTCAGAGGTCCAATTAAAAAGAAATTCATGGGTTCAGGTGTCTTAAAATACCTGACTATAAAACAGCCCTGTAACAGATACAATAGAGTTAATGTCTAATCATGAAGATGTTTTCATATATGCCACCTTTTTTTAAAGTTACAAGTTAATTTGGAAAGTTCTTTTTAGAAAATTAGTGGAATTGAGCAGGATGAAGACATGGGCTGAAGCCAACCTTTTAAACCAAGTAAAAGACACAAGCTGGAGAACACTTCTTGTGAATTTTATTGCAAAATATTGCATGAGTGAATCTGCTAACTTAGTTTAAAAATCTTAGCCATCTTACATTTTAATTAAACAGCAATTTTGGATATCTGCAGAGAGGAACAAGGTATGAATTGCCTTTAGTACAGCATTACCAAATTGGCATGTAAAACTTAGCCATACTTTCCAAAATTTCACAGAACCTAAAATCATTTCCTCTCCTAATTGAACAAACAACAGAATTACAAACCTGAAATTGTCATATGGATGTGACAGTGCATTGAGTTGCATATCACTGTGCTGGGCCAGCTCATTTGACACGTTGGAGTGCATGTATGAATCATCAAATGTTAGGTAGAAGAGGTGCTTAGAAATTTAAGTAGGAACTGGAGAGGACAGTTTTAAAGTCAGGGTTAATCTCTTTTTTTCTTTTTTCTTTTTTCTTTTTTTTTTTTTTTTGTAAAAATATTAAAACATGTGTGCAGTCTGGAGGGGGTTGTATTTTTTTGGTTTTTTCAGTGTCTGGAAATAAAGGACAGAAATCTGTGAAAGGAAAAAACAAACCAAAAAAACCCAACCAAATAAGCCTTGTTGGTCATGGTTATTCCTCCTGTGTTGTACTGTTGTTCCAAAACATTAATGGCAATGATTAACGTCGTGTTTTCTCTATAGCACTAGAGAAATGGCATTTCTTTAAGATTGCAGCCTGATTTCATTTTGGTTTTTCCAGGGGAAACTATTGAACATGCTACAGAACCTCTTCAAGCTTTCTCCCCCTGCTGCTATTAAATCTGCTTGTGCTCTTTCAAATATAAGGGCTTTCATTTGCACAGGGTGTCTTTGTCAAGTTTGGCAAAAATCCCGTTCCTTACTGTGCGACTTCTCACTGGGTCCTGTCTGTGTGAACCCATTCCTGCATTTAGTAAGCTAAATTATACTAAGCAATTTGCAGTAGGCTGCTGTCAGCAACATACAGTGCTACAAAAGAAAAGAAAGAGGGAGAGAAAGTAGTTATTTAACCAGTAGCCAAGCAGACCTGTGAAGAAATGTGAAATGTGCTGCGGTCTGATGTGCCTGGAGACTTTTGGCAGCTGTCCCAGCTCAGTTTTGGTTCTGGCTGGGTGTTCTTCATATGTTCCCTTTCTCTTCGCCGCCTTTGCGGCAGGGTGAGTAAGAGTGCCTCTGTGTGAAGACAGCAATCCCATTGAGTAGATCTGTCATTTAAAATGGACACCTTTACCCCAGGAGTACAAGTCCCCTGTCACTCAGAAAGTGGTCATTACGTTTTAGACGTAGCATGGGATTCTTTCTCCTTTACACCCTCAGTTAGCCTTTGATCTGGTTGTCTGTCCCAAGTGCTGTAGTCTTCAATTAAAGCTGTTGAGGATATGGCATATGAGGCCTGCCAAGCAACTTGCCACAACAGATAATGAAAATCCCAGGAGTAAGACTTCATTGGGTCCTGGCAGTGCTCAGGCAAGTGCCTTGGAGGTCTTCAAAGATTATGTGACATCCTTGTAAGAATTTGTTGAAATTTAGAGTGTTGTCAAGTTATTACCTTGGCTTTCTCATTTTGCTCTTTCTCATTTTGCTCTGACTTTCTCGTTCCACTCTGATCTTGGAAATACTTGGCTCTACTTTTGTCCTTCTCAGGAAGGACACACCTTTCTGGAAAGCCATTCTAGAGGCCAATGATTTCTGAGCAGTGGACTGTGTTCCGTAGCACGGTAGCTGTTTGCAAGCTGCCTGCTCACGTGGGCTGCTTGCTGCCATCCCCTTTGCCACGTGAGGGAAGCAGCAGATGGGACCCCTTGCTCTCTTGGTCTTACTGGGTATGTGTTTGGCAAATGTGAACAGATGGTGATGACTGCTTCAGAGAAAAGAAACACAAGTACCTCTTAGATTTACTTAGCTAACCTCTCATCCGTTATTAAACAAAGAAAATGCTTCCTGAGAGTGGAAGTAATAAAATTTGATAGTTTATCCATCTTAAAAACAAAATGAAGCCAAAACTCAAAAACTCTTCAATGTCAGCTGCTTTCCTGAAGTTTTTCTCTAGGTGATTTAATCTAAAAAGCAATCACAGCAAGGTGGAATTTTCTTTGTTAGTCTAGTAGGTTACTATCATTTAAGAAAAATGTATGTTTGAGGATGATTTTGTCCCTGCTGCATTCTCACATACTCATTTTGAGCAGGCTTTCCAGCTACCCTTTCTCTTTATTTCTGTGATGAACAGAAGGTTTGAATCCAAAACTTTCAGTCAAAATGCTGTGAAATTGTGAGTCTGAGAGCTGGGCAGTATCTTCTCTTCCAGCCTTCCCTTAGATAAAGTTGTAATCTTCCCAGGTAAAGCCGTTAAATAAAATGGACAAACATGTTTGCTGTTTGCTTCCGTAGTGAAATTATTAAATGTCTGTGTTGAAGTGAAATGCCTGTTCTAGAAGGGGAATGAAAAAGTGGTACCATGGCACATGCTTTTTATGCAAACTAGAATGCAATATAGTGGCTAAAATGCTGACCTGCTTTGTAATAAAAGACAATAGTTTGAGCCTAATGATCCCCAAGTTAAACCTCTGTATAAGAAGGGGCTGTTTGTGGTTGTACTACTGCAGGTTCTAATTATTCTAATTAAAACTTGAAGATGGTGTTAAGACAGGGAATGAGATCTGTAATTTCACTGAGAGCTGCTGATTGATCAGCCATCCTCTTACTTCTGATGTTTGGCCATGAAGAGAATTTTTTTGCTGAAGTGAAATGAAATGTTGGCTTTTTCTCTTTCTGTTAGTACTATACAGATCTCGCTTGCATTTTGTTAGGAGCACCCATTCTCTTGTCAGAAAGAACTTCTTTGCTCTTTCCTCAGGAGGCAAGAATGCCTGCCTGTATATTCTCAGGTTATACTTCAGTGTGTGGGTGTTTTTCTGTCCCTTTTCTGCCATTCATATTGCACTGAAAAAATCATGAAGAGCTGAAAATTTCTTACAGTAGAAAGATAAAAAGTTGAGGCCTTCTTCCTGCAAGTGCAGTGTACAAGATCACTTAATCCAGTGGGTTCCTGAGCAGGTTCACTGAACTGTCTCAAAGCAAAACTAAGATTTTTAATTATTTTAGTTTAATATTGAAAATTATTATTACTGCACATTCAAGTATTATTCACCATATTTATTTGCAGTAAAATGGATGCTCTGGATTGGGGGGTGATGTAATGAATCTCCTTGACAACTGAAAACTAAACTCTTCAAATAATTTAGTTCAAAAGAAAAAAAAATATAAATACAAATGCTAAGCTGATAATTTTTGCATCTGAAAAATCATGGTCGTAAGCATGATTTTTGTGATGAGGTAGATGCCATGGAAACACTGGTGGTCTTGCCCCCTGACCTTTGGGCTTTTCAAAGTTTCCAGGTCAAACACTACCATGTAATGCCATGCCAAAAAAGCTCAAATATGAGAAATAATTATTAATCCTTGCATTGATGAACTGATAATGTTGCAGTTGGAAGCAGGTCAGAAAAAAATTGGCTGTAAAAGCAATTCCCTGAAGTGCGGTTTAGGGAAGTTCATTTACTCAGGGCTGGTGCTGGCACACCAACATCTATTTAGAAGGCCAGATTTGATTTCCAGATGTAAAGTCTTGCTTCTTTTTTCTAACTAAAGCAAGTGAAACAACCAGTGCCTGTAAGGACAAATGATCCTCTTCTGTATCTAACCAAATGGGAAATACTGCCCAGCCTTTCCAGGAGAATTTTATTTAACCTTGACCACTGCAGTTCATGTTTTTGAGCAACAGGTATGTCTTATTCAGTTAGTCACATGAAACACAGGGCATGATAGAATATTAGCTGTGGATAATACAAACATAGAAGAGAATCCATGAGCGTAGTCTAAGGGAGAAATTCTGTATTTGCTTTTATTCTGCTGACTTCTAAATGCCTGATAAGTGTTTCTTGGATGAGATTGCCTGTCTGAAGTAGGGCCTTCTACCAGAAAGATTTTAAAGTAACTGATTTAACTAACTCCTTATTTTTTTCATTCTTTTTCTCCCTTCCTTTCTGTCTTTCCTGTGTGCCACTGAAATATTTTCTTTTCTGTTCATTTAAAACCTAGATCTCATCAAATACTTCCCAGTTGTCAAGTCCTGAGCCAGTAAAGCACTGTGGGAAGTCAGCACTCTTCCAGTTGGCAGAGGTAAAGTTACACCCATGAGCATCAGAATGGGAAGATGTGTGTATCTTTTCCCCCAAAAAGTATGACTTGTGTAAGGTTTGCTCTGGCATCATATTTAGTATTGCAGTGCTCCCAGGGACCTAGCTTTTCTTTATACACTTGTTAATGTGCGTAGTTTCTTGGAGACCACACAGAAAAAGTCGTGCTTCATTTTTAGAAAAAAATACCTTTATAACTATAATAAAAACAATGCTCAGGACAATAGCAAAGATGAGAGACAATGGTGTTCTTAATGAGGAGATAAATACCAGGATTAAAAAAGTAAAGCTTTGGTATAAGGACTGGAAGGTGCATTGCTGAATGGGAACCAAGAATAAGAAAAGTACAACTTTGAGACCATCAGGAATCTGTAGGGACAGTTGGAAGTTGAAGCAGTGTATTAAGTTCTGAAATTGACAGCTGTCAGCAGTGATCAAGAATAATAGGTCAGGTTTCCAAATAGCCCTAGAAATTCTTTGAGTCTTAAATACACCTTGTAGAGGTCTCCCTTTTGATATGTATGAATGACCCAAAAATCTTTGAGGCTTGCTTTGCAAGTATTCTTCTTGATGATTGAAAGATGAAGATACATGCTGCATTCCAGGTAAATAAAGGAGGATGCTAGCACCTTACTAGTATACCTCTTTTTTTCCTTTCTTTTTTTTCCCCCCCTTCCAAAATTTCCTATTTCTATGAGGAAAATGTTTCTCTGGGTCCCATCGAGTGGCATCCAGCCATAGATATTCTTGTTTGTGGTGAGTGTGTGCTGCATTGTCAGCAGTGCCTATGTAAGGGGGATTACACCTAGCTGTGATCAGTGATCCATAAGGGCATTTGGCTATTGCAATCCTGGGACAGCAGAAGGGCTAGTAACACTTAATCAGGGACATCAGAAGCTTTTGAGGTGTCCTCTGTTACAGGATGGCAGCAGGCTTTGAGTAGTGGTGTTCAGCATAAGGCTGTTGCTCAGTCCAGCCTGACTTTCAGAAGTCAGCATTAAAAGTTGTGATGTGAAGCCCAAATGTGGGGGAAGGACAGGAGCTTGTCCACAGGAGTGCAGAGTTTGTCCTGCAGTTGGCAGAAAAAGTGAAGCCGAGTTTGGCAGCGTGGTGGTTGCATGTTGGACAGGTTTCTGTGATCTCTCCCTCAGTGACTGCTCAAATGGATTCCTACAAACCTAATTTAGAGTACAAAATTAATGTTAAAGGCTGTGATTCAAACTGAGAAAAGCATGGCAGAAGTGCTCAGCATATCCTCCTTATCTCTAGCTCCTGTAGGACATTAGTGCTATTGATTTTTTTCCAGTTTTGGAGACCTCTGTGACATTGGATTGTAATTGAATAAATAAAATGAGAGATTCAGCTTAACTTCTCAGATGGCAGTTCAGGACTTGGTTTGGAGGATCCCAAATGAGCTATGCTCATTACCACCTCCAGGGTGTTCTAGGTTTGCATGTTCATTTGGCAGACATCTGTGCCATGCTGCTGTAACTCCAGACTGCAGATGCTGTGTGCTGGAGGTGACTGGACTGCTGTCTCCATGCTGCTGGCATGGCAGGGGTCTGGCACGCTGGAACCCGTCTGCTTCAGCACAGCACACTGCTCTGCTCTTCCTTTGTCCTATCTGCTGTGTGGATTAACCAATTTTATCTTTTTTTTTTTTTAATCCCCTTCCCTATGCCTTCCTTTCTGATATTGCACAGTATTTCAAAGATGGTGATAAAATAAAATGCAGAAATGGGTTAAATGATTTTCTAAACAATTCTGAGGATTTCTTAAGTTTCTAAAAAACAGTTGGAGCAGCTGCTCTGCAGTCTGAAGCCTGGGAGGCTGTTGCTGATCAGTTCTGCAGAGTCTCTTGCTGTGCCTAAATGCATTCTTTGTCTTTAGCCTTCAGTGTGGAGGTGTGAGAGTGAAGGGAGGCAGTGATGGGGTGCACGTCACCTCCACGAGGCAAGGAGACCCCTTCTGCCACAGAGTGCTCACAGCACTGACCATGCTCGGCTGCAAGTGGTGTTTGGAGACTTGAGCTGTAATGGTCAGAGCTTGGGAGAAGCTGTGAAGAGCTGCAGCTTCCAGGAGACATAGAGATAGGACATTGTTGGCCTTTTTTGTTTATTTCCTTTATGGCAGTGATGGGTTGATTTCTGCAAAATTGACTTTGTGTGGGCTCTTGTTGGTTGAGAGCAGTGAAAACTGAGTTTGGGGACATAGGATGAGCTAAAAGGTTGTAAACTCTTTAGTTTCCCAGTCTTTAGATCTCCCCCTCTTTCTAAGGAAGTGAGTATAAGAAACCTGCAAGGCTGATCAGACATAATGGGATATGCCCTTAAAAATCAAACATTTTCTTTATCATACTAATGGCTAGTCCTGAGACTGATCCTTTTAATTTGTTTAGAAAAAGATAATTTCTTTTCACCTAGCTCAAAACTGATACAAAACACTAAAGTGTTGAAGAGGATCATGATCTGATACAGGAAAAATATTCTGGAGAATAATCAGCGCCCTGCTTGCCAGATAGCCTCCTGTACTCTTGAGGAGTAGTAAAAGTTTCCAAAGGCTTGAGGGCTCCTACTTCACTTTGGTTTCATAGCATCTCTTTTATACAAGTCCTATAGGACACCAACCATAGTCTGACAGGAGTAACCTTCTTAAGCTATGACAATGAAATGATTTTGTAATCAAATGTCCAATTAAGCCTTCAAAAACATGCCCAGCTGAGTTGCATGCTGGGTAAATTGTTGCTTTAGCCACTGGAGTCTGTTTATGTGTGAAAGAGCATGTGCTTCAGTTCATCCTGGTCTTCAGAAGGACTCCTGACAAGAAGAACCCCAAATCTGGAGATAGCTTTCAGTTTCCAGTGGTATTATGAAGCAGAGTAATGGTGGAGCAGGGTTTTATTCATAAAAGCATGCACAGATCTGCACTTCTTTTTCAGTATATAATCTTATGAATTAATTTTTGGAAGAGAGGGGAAATAGTCTTTTCAAAAGCTGTGTGGTAAACATGAAAGAATTGGGCTGGTAAAATAATATTTTTCTTTTTTCTCCCCCTCTGTTTTTTCTTTAGATTTCTTCAAGTACCTCCCTTTCAGGTTCTTCTGATTTAACCAAACAGTGTGGGACATCAGCGTTATTTCAGCTAGCAGAGGTAATATGAAAACACTAGTGACTAATTGTTGCAGGTGCAGCAGGGCGGAGAAGTTAATGATGTTGCTTGCTGAAGTCTGGAAGGCAGAACAGTGCTACAGTTCTAATTACAGTTGCTTATAGAAGCATAAATTATTGTGACTTGGGTGCCACGAGTCAAGATTTCTCCAGACTAACCATAAACTTGGAGGTTTCTAAGAGTCTGTGCTGCAGTAGAGGTACCAGTCCCTGATGGCAACAGGGCTTCCCAATCACCATTGAAATTGTTTCAAGTCCTTGTTTTAGGGTTTGGAGTTTTGACTGTTTGGTTTGGCTGGATGAGCACAAAGAGTTGAGAGAGAGGGCTGGATTAACCTGTTACTCAGATTAGGGCATTGCCATTACAAATAACCAGTTAAAGCTCATTAGTTGCTTTCATTTATTTTTGCTTTTCATGCCTTCTGTTTTTTGAAGTGAGGAATAAACAAGTCAATAACTTCTGCAGAAACTCTGCTATGATACTCTCAGCAGATCCTCCTTCTGGGAACAGTTAAAACCAATGGCCTCTTACTGAACTGTTATCTTTCTTTTATTTCTAAATATTTTTTTTAAGGTTTCTCAGTCTTAAAGACTGTGAATTGCAAGTTTGTTTAGAGCTCACAAAACAAAAGTCACTTTTTTGAGCCACATCTGTAGCCCTCTGTACTATTGGCTAATGTAGAAGCAGCAAAGGTATAAATTAAAAAAAAATAGTAATTGGTGAGAGATGTGTGTGTTTAATTAACAAAATGTTGTTACTGTCTAATGAATTGCATTTTAAAATTGATCTTTAGCTTTTGGAAATCACAGACTGTGTGTACATTGCAACGCAGTAAAAAAGTCACACAAGTACCTTGGTACCAAGAACCCACCTCAGCACAGTTGTGGGGTTCTCCTCTGTAGAATTTAACCTGCAGACACTGTGCTGCCCAAGCTCTGGTGTTTCCAGTGCTCAGCCTAGCTTGACCTGAGCCAGATGAGGAGTTTCTACCCTGTGCAGTAAGAATTTCAAAAATTTACTCCAAAACGTTCTGTCATTGGTGTCATGCTCGTGCATCTGTTGGTTTAAGAGATTATTTTTAGTTTGCAAGGAAGAAATGCCTTGATGATTTGAGAAATCTAAAATTCACCTGCAGAGAACCCAGTAATCTGGAGGGTACATCTGTACTGACCACACTGCCCGTGGGCTAAGCTGCAGGATAAGGAAACTCCTGATGTCTGGTCCAAAGCAAGCCTCTTCCATTTGGTTTTACTCCAGGTGGCTGGTTGACACTTGTTTTAAAAACAGAATAGCACTGGGAATTCAGCTTGAGGGCTTTGAGAGGGAGAGCAAGAAGTATAAAGCCTGTCTTCTCAAGAGCAGCTGCTTGGTGCTGTGAAGGACTACCCTCTGTAACAGTGGCAGCGTAGCTTACAGATGATCCAAAGCCAAGAGGATCTCCCAAGTCAGTGCTACAGGAACATGGCAGTTTGAGGACCTTTTCACATCTCCTTTTCTGAATATCACTGTTCCTCAGACAGTATGAAGGGTTTGGTTTCCATTAATGTTATCCCCAGGAGGAGATAACCATGGCAACCACTGCTGCTTTGCAGTTCTTTGCAAAATAAGTCTGTGACACAAAGATTTGGAAGGCTTTTTTACTACCTTCCAAATTATTTTGCACATTCAAAATGAAAGAAAATAATCTTGATTATTGAGATTCAATTAACTTCCCCCACCCCCTCCTCTAAGGCCATTTGGAAAATGGAGGAAAGAATTGCATATAGGGACATTTGGGAGTTGAAAGGGGTATGGATGTGAAATTTCAAGTAACTGGTCTGTGGCAATTGTGAGAGATACTGTATTGTTCCATTGCCTTTAGGATATTCTGCAAATCAATCCAGCAATGGGTTTCCAGGTTATATAAAAGGCACTTCCAGGATCATGGAACCATTGGGATCAATTGGAGTCTTTTTCTATTACAGTGGTTGAACCCACCAGCCTTATTCTAGCACTTCACCATCATCATGTTGCATCAGTTTCAGTCGGGCTTCAGTGTGTTTCTCAGTACTGTCCTTTAGCATAGTTTGCTTTCCTGAGCTAAGATGCCAGAGTGATTCCCTGTGTAATGCTCCTGTTAATACAGGGAACTAATGTAAACAGTTGATGTTTGTTTCATGGGACTATTTTTAAACTTGTTTTAGATGTGCCTTGCTTCAGAAGGAGTAAAAGTGAAAGAACCTGGGAAAACAAAAGTGGAAGCACCAGAAGATGTGAATAGAGAAGTTCCAGAGGAAATGGAAGTAGAAGAACTGGAGAAAATAATAAAAGACTCCTGTAAAGGCAAAGTAGAACAATCAGAGTTAGAGAAAATACAAAACTGGGATGAGACAAAAGCTGAGGAATCAGAAACTGCAAAATGCAGAGATTTTACTAGTCTTGCAATGGAGAGCAGTCCTTTTGAGAGGAACAGTACCACAAAGGATCAGCTGTGTTGTTCTCCAGAGCTTTTAATGGCTGACATGAATATCCTTGGACTAAAGCCAGAAAAGATCAAGAAGAAAAAGAAAAAAAATAAGTTGGACCGGCACACAAATGAAAAATCCACCCCCAAGAAACCTTGTAAAAAGAGGCAGTCCTCCGAGTCGGACATTGAGAGCGTGATGTACACGATCGAGGCCGTGGCCAAGGGGGACTGGGGAGCCGAGAGACTGGCGGAAACGCCCCGCAAAAAGCCCCGCCCTGCCCCCAGCCTGAAGGGAAGTGTGCTGGATACCAAATCACCAAAGAAAAAAGTGAAATCGAAAGAGAAGAAAACGTCGAAGGAGAAACCCCCGGAGACCACCAAAGAATCGAAGCCTCCTGATTTCCTTAGTATTGCAGCCAGCAAGGAGGTACCCTGTGAGGCTTCTGATAACATTAAAGTGGAACCACTGAGCCCAACGGAGGAGGTGGTACCCCAAAGCTTACCAGAACAGGTCAAAACTGAGGACAGTGACTGTGTAAAAAAGATAGAAACCTGTGGCTCCAGGAAATCGGAGAGGTCTTGCAAAGGTGCTCTTTATAAAACTCTGGTGTCGGAGGGCATGCTCACATCTCTGCGTGCTAACGTGGACAGAGGTGGGTGGCTCTGAGTGTTTCATTTACAGCATGAACCACAAAAGCCTGCCTGGAGTGGGAGGAAAAGCAAAAGTCCATGTTTAAGCTGCAAGTTTGAGCAGTGTGTGATGGGAATGCTGTGTCTGGTCACCTGAGATGCTGGGGGCAGATGGAGAGGACTCCATGGTCCAGGGCAGGTCTTCTGGAGTCCTACAGTCTGTGTTCTTACTTACCTCACAAGCTCTTACCCCTTTTTGTCTTTCATGATCCGAGATTGAGCTTTTTGACTGAAGGCTTTGTTGGTTAATTTGTCAGCCTGTTGATAGATGTAAGCAGGACTTGTGTTGTACATAACCCTGAACAATTACCTTGTTTCTATATAAACAACTCTTGTGGTTGTGAGCATAGTTCTCAGTCCCACCAGAGGCAAATGTGTTGTGCTTTTGCTTTGGTTGCTAGTTTTGCTGTAGGTGGTGAGCAAGAACCCTTTACCTTGTGGAAGAATAAATTTGAGATAATTTCTGGAAGCTTTCAGTCAGATGTCTTGAAATGTATTTTTCCAATTAGTAGATTTATATGTGTAATTAGAACAGTCAGAAAAGAAAAAGCTGTTTGTAATTTAGGGAATTTTATTATTGTAAATCTGTTCATCTCTTTCTCTTCCTTTATGCTTCAAGAGATCCTGACTTTAGAGGTAGTATAAAACCTGGGAAGGAGGGGGGGAAGGAAATAGTTGCCAAAATCACCATTATCCAGTTTAAAGTGTTTTGTAACCCCTTCAAGAAGGTCAAGCATCATAAGTTGCAGTTCTGAATGGGTGCACAAGTTCGTTCTGAGCCCACTGTGTTTTGGCACATTTTTCTAAAGATGAGAAACAATTTTCTGCCTTCATCCCAGGAAAAAGAAGCTCAGGAAAAGGCAACTCCTCAGATCATGAAGGATGCTGGAATGAAGAAAACTGGGCTTTTTCCCAAAGTGGGACAAGTGGGAACAAAAAACTGAAAAAGTCTAAGCCAAAGGAAGAATTTATTTTTGGGTAAGTTGCAGCTTAACACTGTTCAAAGTTTTAGTTAGGTCAGCCTGGTGACCTAAAGAGTGAGTCCTTCTCATTGCAGCCAAGTGAACTGCAGCCAACACCCAAATAATCACCATGAGACAGGATTCCTGAAAATTACAAACCCCGCTGGGCTGAGTCATGCTCTACACACCTGTTGTTTATGTACTAAAGAAATTCCTTTGAGATCTTCCCTGCTTTACAGTACTGTAAACAGATTTGAATTACATTATTTGCTCACTTCTAAAAAAAAAAAATAAGCAATATTTACCCACTCAAGAGGTGGTGAAGAGGGTTACTTATATTTTCAGAGCACTTCACAAGCAGTATTTAAAGTTCTGTGTAGGTGTTCAATCATCATAAACAGAATTAGACTAAAGAGAATGGATCTCCTTGGCTGCTTGGGGAGTTTGGTTACAGAAGAAGAGTAAACAATGTTCTAATATTGGCAAATAATTATGATAAATAAATCACTTTTCCATTGTAGAGACAAGATGATTAAACTGTTCATGTACACTGTGAAGAAATTAAATAAATCAGAAGAATAATTAATAGTTACAAATGCATTAAAGTTTAGCAAGGCCACACAGAATTACTTTTCCAGAGTATGAATAACAATTTTTTTCTGAGTATTAGAGACTTATTTAACTGCAGGCGTAGTTGTTAAATCTGCTTAACCATTCATACTTACAAATTCTTGAAGACTTCCAATTATCAGAATTCAGTGGGTGAAAATGAATTAAAAAGGAGTAAATTTTCCACACTTCATGCTTAAAACTGGAATGTGTTTCTTTTGTGAAGGCTTGCAGTGGCCTTTTTTGTAATGTAGTCTATGTGAAATTTAGCTACAGCTCACTTTACAGCAAATATATTAAATTGATGAAAATCTCCAAGTCTTGTTTGCTTGGAATAGTCAAGAAAAATTAACGGAACACTTCTTGTATTTTTAGTGCATCGTACATAAATTTAGTAAATATTTTTTTAAATTTAAATTGAAAGATTGAAAACTTTTTACACTTAATGGTGTGAAAACTGAATGCATCTCCTACAGACAAAAAAAAAATGTAGTTAAAAATGATTTATTCAGAGCAGGTAGGAAAATTGTGTAAATAATTGATTCATTTGACAAATACTGGTCTACCATCATTAGCTGTCTGGATGGGGAAAATACATATTTGCCAGTCTTGCTTCTTGGTTCAGCCATATCATTAATGAATATTATTGAGTGAACTGTGTAGAGGCAGAATGGGTAATTTGTGGAGCATAAGTGCTAGAGGAGGTACCTACCCATTATCCCTGTTCATTGCACTACCTCATCTCTGGCTACTTGAAGAGCTGGTTTTACCTCTGTCTGCTCCTCCTAACTCTGCTCCCTTCAGCATCAACTTTCAGCCTCCTTTTGTGTGTACGTAGAGGGGAGGATCCTCACCCCTTTGGGATTACCTCTTTCTCCCCATGTCCTCTTACCTTCTTCTCCACCAGTAGCTGCCCACACTTCCCCCATGGTCTGTGCCAAGTGTGCTTTGTCCACGTGCAGCCCACTCCTTTGCTGAGCAGTGCTCTGCCTGCGTGTATCTCCTGGCAGGACTGCACTGTATGGCATGAAGACCTCAGCTCAGCTACATGTATCTAACCAGGCTTGTGAGATGCTCAGAAAATTCATGACAATGTGAATGATTTTTATTTTTTTTGTTAATAATTAATCATTGACACAGTGTTAGCACTCTCCACCACCTCCATGTTGCACAAGCTATAAATTACTAGCTCCTCTGCCTTCAGGGTAGGTGCTTCCTAATTAGAGCTGCAGCCTCTCATATGCCCTTGGGGCAGGAGATGAGGCAGGTGGCAACAGGCAGTGGGAGAGGAGCTGGGGCAGAGGATGGAGTTGCATGGCAGCTGTCAGTGCAGAAAATCAGCTTGTTTTGTGGTTGTCAGGGGACATCTGCATGGAAGAGAAACATAACTGTAGTGAGCACCACTAATGTCAGTTATCTTTGTGATATAAAAAACCAAAATATCCACACATAGGGGAAAAAACAAACAAACAAACCCACTGTGCATGCAGTCTGCCAAGACCCAAGACTGTGTTTTAAGGTGGAAGATTGCTTACCGAAAGAAATAATGGTTACAGAGATAAAACGAAGCATCATTCTGGGTACTAAAACTTTCAGAATGCAATTTGTTTGAAGTGCTGCTTCAGAAAGCGGAGAGCAACGTCATGTTTCTTGTGATACTTCCAAGTGTATAGGGCATAACAGCAATCCCTCCAACAGTCATGCCAACTTTTGTCAAGTTCAGGTTTTCCATAGCTAACAGAATTAAAGATTAGGAGAAAATATCATTGTTCCCCTGTCACTGACAGTGCTATTTATAATCTGCCTAGCTGTGTGCATTGCCTTTTATTAAAATACAATTCCTTCCTGCCTGGCTGCAGAAATGTGCTGGAACAGAGTGCTTATACAAGGCAGCTCAGTCACTGCAGCCAGAAATGTTAGGCCATACCGTCCCGCTGGAGTGGTTTGTTTTCACTTGGCTTTTAGGAACAATACCATGTCTGTGGATTTCTTGAGTTGTAGGTAGGTAAAGCTAATTACAGTCATTCAGGTTGGGCTGAAGTATGAGGGATGTTGGATTTCATGAAAGCATGAAGTAGTTGGATTTTTCATCTTGCAACAAATAAAATATGAGGGAAGGAAATATGATCCCTCAGAACAAATACAAAGCTAATTCCTACTCCAAAGCATCAGATTTTAGAATATACCCAGAAGATGGAACAGTTTAACATTTTTCTTCTGGTTTGAATTGTTGTTGTTTTCATTCTGGTATAAGGACTTTTATGTGAAGTTATTTTATTGGTTTGTTTATTTATTGGTTTTATTGTCTTCTTTTTTCATGCCCCTTACAGAACAATCTCCTGTACACATCTGTGCAGCAAAAAGAGATAAATGTCACCAGTGTGACATTGATTTTTTTTTTTTCCTAATTTTAATATATGCAACCAACGTAACCAATTTGTACTGAGTTAAAAATGCAGAAGCTGGAGTGTACATTCTCATCCCAAAGTTGGATTAATATACTTTAGTTTGATGTTTATAGTTTGTGTTCACTTACCCTTCCCCCCCTCTGCAGATAGGTCTGTATATATGCACACATGCTCCTAAACAACCTATTTTTTCTCCAGAAGCGGAGTTACATTTAATTGGATTGGTTTTGTTTCCCCTTTAGCTTAGCAAAGTTGGAAGAAGAATTTGAAAAGAAATTCAACAGCCTTCCTCAATACAGTCCTATTACCTTTGACAGGAAAAATTCATCTGTTCCGAGAAAAAAGAGAAAGATTGGAAGCAGCTCTTCAGAACAACCAAAATCCAACAAAGGTAAATTACCGTGTCTGATACATTTGTAAGCAACAACAATGCTACGACAAGCCCAGGACTTTCTTACTCTGCTGTTCCATGTGAACAGTGTGAAGTCAAATAAAACATTTTGCTAGTACTGAAGTTAGTTGGTTCTCACCTGCGTTAGTTTTCAGGCTGTGCTTTTGACTCCTGATTTTCATGCTAGGTAGAACTGGTTAGAGTTTGTACATGGAATAGATTCCTCATAGCAAGCAAATTTATCAAAACCATTGATATTTGTGAGGTAAGTGAGTTTGACAGTTTTTCCCAGGAGAGAAAATAGGGAAAAAATGGCAGATTATCAAAAGGTCACATTTTAACATTCTTCAAAAGGTAATTTTATGCCAGTTTGCATTTCACTGTAATTTTAGGTTGTATAAATTAAAATGTAAAATACCAGAGATACCTGAATGAAACATTTGGCTTTTTTTTTTTTTTTAAATGAAGATTTTAACTCCTATCAAATTTGGAGCAAAAATGTCCTGACATGATAAAAAAGGTTAGAGGACAGGAAAACCAGTCCCATACCCAGCTCCGTTGCTGAGGCTCTTAGAGGGAGAAACTCATGACACATTTGGCTGTTTTATATACAACCTGTGACACAGAGGTGGTAGAGAAGTGAGAATATGGTAGGGTAAACTACTTCTAGACTGTGGCAGAAATACTGATGCTTATATGCAGTATAGAAGAATCACAAAATGAAGGAACGGCGTGGCAGTAATGCTACGAGACAAAAGGATGCTCAAAAGAATCCTCACTATGCACAGTTCACAATGTGAAGCTGGTTTCCTTTTCTGCTACTATGGTAATTCCACTGACTGACAAGTTTTCAGATCTAATACAGCTATTTTAGCCAGGTGACCCTGGATTAGGTCCATGCCTTTTGAATGCTTCACAAATAATCACATTACAGTATGCAGGATTGAGCAGCTGTTCTTTTCTGGTGCATGCCAATTTTGGTATTGATTTTTGTATTTATATAATTACATGTGGAACAGTCACTCTTGCAAAATTAGGCTTGTGCTAATACCAAGTGAGTTCTGGCTTCAAATGCCTTTTTTTTTTTGTGTGTGTGGTATGTATTTGACAGAACTTCTTCAATGAGCGTGAATGAATTGCTTTGCAGTATGATAACACAGTGGTTAATTAAGCAACATCTGTTGGGAACAAGATCTCCTCATCTACCATTATCTGGCAGTTGAAGTTGTAATAGCAGCTCCTTGGATTTCTTGCTACAGTATTTATCTGTTCAAGTGTCTGTATAGTCTGTGCAGGCCCTGTGTTGTTTGGGAATGGCACGCTAGGATGCTGCTACCTCCAGTCAGGGAGCCCACAACTGTGGTTTGCTTTTGGCTAGGTTCATATGCAAGAGCTTAATTTTTTTTTAGCCTTGTTTGTATCACTTAAAAAACTTTGGAATATATACAGCCATGTCTCCAGGGAAGGTCAAAAGCATCACTGCAGGCAGGTTACAAACCTGATACAAGCAGTTTTGGCAGAGGAGGAGGCCATGGAGTATTTGCCTCTAGCTGACAATAAGGGCTCTTTAAACTAAGCCAGCTGACTGCACTGAAGCAGATGGTAAACAGTCACATGAACTTTTCCACCAACTGAGCTGTGGGGTTGCAACAAACAGCCCCAGGGCAGGAATATCTGATAGTGGCACTGCTGTTTCTGTAGTGAACATCTTACCACAAGCCTGAACTAAATCCAGACAGCTAGTGATATCTGCTTCTAATTTCAATGAACGCTGAATTTCACTCAAGTTAGCTGGGCAAGCTGTCAGCTTGTGTCAGTCATTCCAGCTCCCTGGAGAGTGAAGTTCAGCTCTCAAGAAGTAGCTGAAAAACTTGCAAACAAACCATTTTTCTTTTGGAAAAGAAAGATTGCTAAAAAAGTAAATATTCTGTGGCAATGGGTTGATTTTAATTTGGTTTATTTTGTTAGGATGCTTAAAATTAGGATGAGACTTTTGGATTTTAAACGACCTGAACCAAACTGCATACAAGCAAGCTTAGTAGGGGAAACTGTTCCAGCTGAGCCACACATTCATTAAGCTGAATCATCAGTGTAATTGGTGGTACTGACAGGCCATTCAGTGCAAAGGCAGTTAGGGAATACTGACCTCTGAAAGCGTTAAGCATGCAGGTCTGCATACTGGGCTGCTGCAAGTATTGCAGGAAACCAAAATGGCATGTTGTGCAAAATGCTAGAGCTTGGTTTGGAATGTTTCTGGGTTTTTTGACTTATCATGGTATTTTACACCATCAGAATTAAAACAAAAGTAACATTTTTGCAATGTGATGAGCATGAAGTGTGAAGGGTCAATACAGTGTTATGGGTGTGATTGTGTTGGGATGTAGGACACCTTAAGTTTGCTGTGCTCTGCATTACTGTGTCACATGGAGTTGTTTCTGCTGCTTTGCTTTTCCTTGGGGTTGTTGCTGTCTGTAAGGTAATTGGAAGAGATGTCCAGTATAAATAGTGCCTACTAGTGGTTGGAGCCTCTGGATGTTTCCAAACAGCAGATAATAATCAGTAGGGGTAGGTTTAGTAAACACCCTTTAAAGTCATTCCCTGCTTTTTCTGAATGAGGATGTGCAGGATTATAAACTTCCTAGGCATTCATATCCTTCAATAAGTACTTTATTTTTGTAGTCTACAGATGAGTTCCTACTAAATTATATTTAAAATTTGGAAAATAGATTAAAATGCTGCACACTAAAACTTCCCCAGGATTGTTAGGTGAGTAAAAATGGATAAATGTTTTTGTGTGTTGGTTTTGGCTCTAGCCCCATAACTAGAGTTGTATGCCTTAATATGTTTTATTTTGGAGTAAATGGTACCAGATTGATTTTCTGTCAGATGTCATTGACCTGTACCTACAAGAGGCCTGATCTGCTCTCAAGCCCAAACAGCCACGATTGTCAGGATGTTTTCCTACTCCCAAGCAGAAAATCAGTGAGTCAGTGTCCACTGACTCTTTCCATTGTGCTTGTCATGTCCAGTCCTCCCTTCAGCCAGTTCTTTTCATATAAAAACACCTGAAGAACCCTGGAATGTGAAGGCCACTTCAAATCCACATGTATAAGGGAAAACTTGAACTTTCTTAAATGAGGGTAATTTTTTTTTTTCCCAAAGCTTTCTAAAATTCTGCTCCCACTAAAATTAATGGGGCTCTTTCTTCAGTGGAAGCTGGGTAGAACAAGCCATAACACCGGCAAATTCTACCTCAAGCATTTCAAACTAGGAGCGTGCATATACAATAATAATGCCACAAAATGGCTGAAAAATGCAGCTATACTGAATCTGTGCAGATGGCCTGCTCCAACATTTGCTGGAGCTGTGACTGATTTCTTTTTTTTTGTCTTCTTTCCAATGGCATATGTGCCAAAACATCCCACCACACACAAGTCAGCAGTCTGCAGTGAGTCACTAATCCACTTGTATGCAAAAATGAGCAACAGGCGTAGTCATTATTTCTGCCTTGTGCTGTGAAGAAATGCTCACTTATACACTGAGCACGTCACTAATGCTTTCATTTGGGGAAGGCAAGGAGAGGAATGCATTGTGTGCTTTTATTTGAGACAGGGATTGTCTGCAAGTTGGGTTTTTTTTCTGTCTGTGGCCTCTAGGACTAGAAATAAAGCATCCGCTTAAAACGGATGCCTCTGTGGCATTCCTCTCAGTCTTAGCTCAGGGGTTTTTTTTGGCTCAGTTCAAAGCATTCAGATGCCTGGGGATTGAATGCTGTAATGTTCCAAAGATCATGACCTAAAAATACAGCCTCTTCCTCCTGAGAGATGTGGAAGTGCACAGACAAATCTTTGTCCTGGTTTTCTTAGGATTATGTTGAAGTGTTCTCGATTTGATCAAGCCCTTTAAAATAGGGAACTTTGTGAGAGCAGAGGAAGTGCAGTTATGGTTTGTTTAGCGTGATGGGTTCATTTTCTTGCTGGCTGCTTCCCCAGGCAGCTGCCATTTGGTGTAACAGGTATTCCCAGGAGGAAACCCCTACCACCCTCAGCCAGCACTATGGGTGAGCCTGGGATTAGCAGGTGGTTAAAGCCTGTGGCAACTGCTGAAGTGCTGGGGAAAGGAAGAGCCACGTAGAATAATTTCCAGTAGAGAATGGTGAGCAGGAGAAAAGGACTGTACACTTACAGATGGCTGTATGACAATACTGTACACTTAGAGATGGCTGCATGACAATAGGAAGTAAACTAACATTAAAAGGTTTTTTTTCAGCTTTCCATAGGAAATCACATCCAGAGTCTGCTGTCTAACAGCAAGCCCTGTAGGTTATTTATATTTTTCAGTCATGGATTTTCTCTGGATGGAATGTTGACAAGTGGCATTTGTTCAAAGTCTGGGAGCATTTCCTTGCTGTCCTCACAAAACAGGTGTAGCCCAGCCAGCCATCCTATGGCTCCTGCATGGGCCAGGCTGCCTCAAGGGTGACCTGCTACTGAGAGCCTGAAAAGGGATATTAACTCTGTCCCAGCCAAAACCAGCACATGAGCTCAGGAATGCCCCCTTGTTCAGCCTTTTCTACATGCAAATGTCCTCTCCAGTCCAGACTGCATTTTGCCTTCTCCCTATTGGTTTAGTTCAGTTAATTTCTGCAAGAAAAGCTCTGGTTTTCACACCTGAATGTGCCATGCAAAGATCCTGTGTTTGGTAGTTCATTGGCTTAGGCCTTAATCTAAAGGCAGGATGGGATGTGGCCATTTTCAAAGAACTACTAGATAATCTAGTAATTACTAGAGAATTTATCTGTGTAAGTGTGAGAGTGATTGTAATGTGGCTTTCCACAGAGGATAGTGAGCACTGTCTCACAGGAATAACAGCTAAAAGGGTAGGAAATCGGAAGTTCCCTTATGAAAAAGCAGCTTCTCTTTTGACCCCACTGAAGTCACTGTCCTTGGATTTGCCATTTGGGAACAAAAATCTACATGCAAGTGGCATGTGCCTTGGAGTACCCTACATGTTGCATATACAACCTTATGACAGTAGTGCCTTGGATGGTAGAAAAGAGGTAAAAGACATGAGTTTCCCTCTTTGTGCAATGCTTGTCATCTTCTTGTGAGTTTTTCACCTCAGCTATTCTGCTCAGAGTTGCTGGTGCTGGCTGACAGTCTGAGATACTGATTGAAAAGGTCCATGGGGTGCAGGTTGAGCTGTAGAAATGGAGACTCCTGGGATAATGTGTAACATGTGGCTTATTCCAAGCACCTGCAAAAATTGCTGCTTTGCTGATTACAAAAATCAAAATGTCATAAGAATAATTTAGTTATGTACCTTTACCTGTGTCATCTCGTGGAGCTGTTGTGGGAAGACTTGTCTCTGTTGTTGTGAAGTGTTTGTCCTTATTCTTCAGAAAAGCTGGTTTTTTTCACTTAGGCTTTCCCTCAGCCTGCCTGAGCTTTCTCATTCCTTGATTTGCATTTTTATTACACTGACACTAGGCTGCTTATCCAACTCTGTGATACTCAGGAAGCTGTTGTTTGCAGAACGACACTTCAGTCAGTTTCAGTGAATGTGGCCTCTGAACTTCCTGATACTTCCTGTACAAGTTCTAGCAAAGCTATTCAGATTCAAGCTGATGTTGCCTAAGATGATGTCTTGCTTGGGTGTTATTTGGTTTGTTGTTTGACTTCTAGATTTTGGGGAGATTATTAATCTTTTCCTAAAGTTTTGATTTCTTCAGTAATAAAAAAAAGCAAGCAATGGTGAGCCACAAAGCCAATATGTACAAAATTTAGGATTTCTATGCCTATTTCTGGCTGTATTTTAGATTTCTCTCAGTAATTTTCTATATTACTCAAAAAACCTAGTGCCTATGAATGGTTTTCCCTTCATAAGACTAGATCCTTCTCCCATGTGCCACACATTTCTCCTCTTTCCCTGCACATATAGAGTCAATGATGGCAAATTGCAGATAAGTGATATAGACTTATCTTGCTTGTGTGTTACTACATGGTTGCAGTTGTGTCTTAGTAGCCAGTGTGTGTGTGTCTGGTTCTTTCTAAGGATGAGGAGGAATGGAGGAGGTCTGTATTTGTGGTGGGTAGTATCCTGTTCCAAGGCAGCTGCAGGTGGGAAGGATGCCCTCTTGCTAGGCTGTAAGCTGTCTTTTCACCTGCTGTGCATCTCATTGCTGTTTGGGCAGCTCTGTTCTGAAGACTTGCTTGCCTGCTGTATCCTTGGAAATAGATTTTAAAGTGTACTTTCTGAAAAGTAACTCCATGAGAGTGGCTTTGCAGCACAGAGATGATGCTTCTGTTCTGTCTTCGGTCTGTTATGTCTGTGGTCCTGTTGTATCACTGTTTACTCCATTAATGATACAAAGGATGGCTTCTTGATGACGTCTGCTAGTGGCATACTTTGTGGTCTGATGTCACATAAGATATCTTCTGACCATTGCTAGCAAAGACTCTGCTATCGAAGTAGTAATGATACCATGAACTGGGCATAACCTCCCCTTCCTCTCCTAAGAGCTTGTCCTTCTGCACTTACTATAAACTCATTTCTGGTCACCAAAAAGGCAAAGGTAACTCTTGCATCCTGTGGTGGGTTGGCCCTGGCTGGTAGGTAAGTCCCCACCGTGTCACTCTTCCCCAGTGGGATGGGGGAGAGAATGGGAAGGGCAAAAGCAAGAAAAAAAACCTCGTGGGGTAAGGTGAAGACAGTTTAATAAGCAAAGGGGAGGAACAGCGGAGAAACAAGTGATGCAAAAGCCAGCACTCCCCAACAAGCTGCTGCCCAGGCAGTCTCTGAGCAATGACTACTTCAGAAAAAACTCTCCCCCAGTTGTATTGCTGAGCATGACATTATATGGTATGAAATGGTCAGTGTGAGTGAGCTGTCCCCACTGTGTCCCCTCCCAACCTCTTGCACACCCTCAGCCTACTCGCTGGGGTGGCAGAGTGAGAAAGAGAGATCTGGATGCTCTATAAACCCTGTTCTGCAGTAACTAAAACATTGGTGTGTTAACAACAGTTTTGGTCACCCATCTAAAACACAGCACCATCCAGGCTGCTACGAGGAAAGTGTACTCCATTCCAGAGTAAACCCCATACGCACCCAAAAGAGAGCGTATCCTTAAACAAACAAGCAAGCCCCTTGCTTTATTGTATGGCTAAGATTTCCTAAGGTCATAATTCTCCCAAATGCTTTGTATGCACTTAAGCATTGGGAGCTGATGGGTTGAAGTACAGCCTGCTGAAAGCCTTCAGAGTCCATTCTGGGCAGAAGGTCAGGTTGTGTGCTTCCCCAGGAAATGGCATCCTGTATTAGTGGAAGGGGAGGTTATATAGTACATACTGTTACTGTTGTACTCTTTTTAAGACTGCTAATTAAAAGTATGTATTATTAATGTTGTCTGTAGGTTCATTCCAGTCTCAGAAAAAGAACTTATTCTACAAAATTGTCAGCAAATGTAAGCACAGAAAGAGGAAGCTTAATGTTCCGGACACAGGTACTGGTGCATTGCTTAGTTAAGGTTTTGGGCTGTCTTCTCTCTCAATTCAGTCTTGGGGAAATGCTTCTAGACAGAGGCTACTCAGCTCTCTAGTCTTTGATTGCTTTGGTCCCTTATTTCCCTGTCTGCTTTGATGCCATTAGCTCCTGACTCCAGTTGATCATATTACTTTATTCCAGTATGATGCTGTTTTGTTTTTAATTGGCATCTCCCGTAATTACAGTTTCCCTGCTCCAGACACTGTGCAGCAGAGCTGACAAAGCAAGAGCAATTCTGCAGTTGGTCCTGAACTGTATATTCCACAGCTCATAGCTGTCTAGTCCTTTGGTTGCTCTTAGCTCCATCCCTTCTATATCAGAGACCTTATTATTTATCCCTTTACCAGAGCATTTATCCATGTCCCTGTCTCTTCTCCCTGTGATTTCCTGCTGTCTAGAACTTTGCAGACTGCAGCTGGTCAGGATGTAAGAGCTTGTTTCTGCACCAGATTTCAGAAATACTAACCTAAACCAACAGTCCCTCTGTAGAAATGTTAATTAGCCTTCTGTTTGCCTCAGATTGAAGATAACTTTAACTTTTTTTTTTTTTTAAGGAATGTCCTAGACTTGCTCACCACCCTGCTGGTAGCTCTCCCAAGTCTTTTTCTTGTTACCATATTGTGGTCCTGGATACCTACATGCTCACAGCTCTGAGGGGCATTTTTATGTGTTCAGTATGTAAAGGGTTCTAGCTTAGTGTGCTTCTCTGGGCCCTTTTTTTTTTTTTTCCTTTTGTAGTGACATTGCCCACAGTATCCAAATGATGCTCAGGTTGTTCATTAGCCCTTCCACAGTGGAGTTCTCTCCCATATCATCCCTGGGGTGTAGAAGAGACTCCTTGGTTTAGCTTACTTACGTAGCTCCATTAATTTCTTCCTTTTTTTTTTCCCATCCATATCCATCTCTAAGATAATAAAACTACTGTCGCCATCTCCAGTTTCTCCAGCTACCTTTATGCTTAATGTCTTTCCCTAAGGCTTGGCCATGTCATTTCCTTTCCTGTCCTGACACTGTGTTTTCTGTCCCCTGTGGTGCACGTGCACTATTTTCCCACATAGGCTCTGCCAGCTCTGCTGCACTCAGCGGCACAAATATTTTGGAATTCCTTACTCTGTTTTGTTGTATTTGTACAACAAACGTGTTGTGGGAGTCACTTATGAGAAGTAACTCATATCTTGCTTCTATGCTGGTGTGAAAAAGGCATCATACATTAACATAGTTTTCATTGGGTACCATTCAGATTTTTTTTGTCCCTGAATTATTAATAAACCACGTAGACAAATTAATAAGCAAAATTAGTGTTTAAATTCTCCTGTGGGAAAAGAAACAGAAAGCATTCAATACATGATAGGGTAAAAAATATAAATATCTTAAAATCTGGAGATGTAAAAAGTGGCTAAACAAGATGTCAAAACCTCCATTTGATTCAAAGAAACCAGCCTGTTTTGATGTAAAGTGAAGTGTGCACTATGATCAAAGATTCAAGCCTGGCAAGTGTTGAGTACCCTGGCCTCCCTCCAGCACAACACAGAGGCATGTCCTTGGAAGTTAAGCATGTGAATAATGTCAGCATGTCTAAACATTAAAGATGTGTCTGTGCATTTGCTGGAGTAGGGCCAGTTCGCCAAGTTCCTCCCAAGACTGAAGCAAAGACATGAGGAACTTACCAGTCTAACACAGCCCACGTAGAAATCATCAAAGGAAAGACAGTGGGTGCATATATTGGTGGGGAACTGCATTTTCTCTGAGTTACAAAGGGGAGAAAGTCTGGGATCTTGCCTACTCTTCCATGTACCATGTAATGACACTGAAAATGAAATGTTGCTCAGCAAAGTGCAGCGTGAGTGTGGCCTTGGCAGGCAGCCTCCAGCCTTGCCATCATGTGCTGCCTGCGTAACTTCATCCTTTCACGAGTTCCTAGGCAGCGAGGCCCTGAACTCTTTGACTCTGCTGTCCCATATTCTGCAGCATTCAAGCTGAGAATCCCAGCAGCTTCATCTCAATTCAAATACAGAAGGATTTAGTGAATCCAACACTAAATGAAAATTGCAACTCCTTTTTGTGGTTAGTCTGTATTTGTGGTGAGTCACGAGTCTACAACGTGTGGGTTTTGGTTTTATGGAGTTAATTTTGCTGAAAGAAGAAGCTTGAATATTCTTATAGGTGAAGAGGAAACACTTGGAAGGGTTGCTGACAGCAGAGGTCATGCTGGATTCATGTTTTGTCATCTTGAAAAGTGTGTGTGCTTGTGTGCAGTTTGTTTTGAATGAAGAATAGTGCAGTGAAGGCAAATTTTGATGTGATTGGATCATGTTGTCTGTGATCGTCTCTGGTTTGAGTATCTGAGTGAATGTTGGCTCTGTGTGATCACATTGTACACAGCATCACCAGTGCAAATCACCATATTATGAGTTTGCAGGTGTTACAGAGATAGATACAGCCCAATAAAATACCACAGCCCCTGCTCCTCCTGGCAGAGAGCACACAGTAATGCAACTGACTATGTTAAGATAGTCACTTCCTTAGGAAGGCTGACAAAAGCACAGCTGGACCCATCCCTGTTTGGGGAGGCTGAACACCACTTAGCTGAGAGAGATATTTTCTGCCTCACTACCAAGGCTTTCTGGTGGGAAGCAGTACCTTAAATAACAAGAGGTAAGTCACAGCCATTCCCTCTTTGCAGGTACATTTAGTGAGCTGTGCTGAGGGCTCTTGCATGGTTTGTGTAGCAAGCAGGTGCAGCGCTGGCCTTTGCACTAGGAGGGGAGAAGAGGAGGTTGACATATACACCAGTCTCAGCTCTAGCTGATGTGTGAAGGAGCTCCATCTCCTGTGGCTAGTAGAGCTAAGTGCCTGCTCCTGATCCTCTATCAGCTCTCCCACATGCACATCAGTCTGTACAGCCTTACCACACATGTTTGAGAAAGAACAGAAAGTGCAGAAAATTAGCAGAATTACCTTTTTTTTTTTACCTTTTTTTTTTTCCCCTTTTCTGCTGAGCAAGTCCTGTTGTGTGGGGCCTGCAGCCCAGAGAGAGCCAGCAGCTCTGTGCCACTGTGCCTTCGACATCCATCCAGCCTGGAAGAGGGCTGGGTCAGCATAGGCTCATGGAGCAGAGGTTCCCATGCAGGCAGCTGTTCCATACACCTGGCTTGACCATCTGCTGCTTTGTCACTCTGCTTATTAGTCCCGAGCCCTTGCTGCAGCTCCCTATGCCACCAGACCCCATGAGCCGTATTGCAGCAGCATCCCATTGTCAGAAGGGCTGGAATTTCCACTGGGGTGTCTAGAGTGTGCTTGGCATCACTTCCTTGGTGAAGTGGTTCCCCAGGCACTGGTGCAGAAGAGTGATACTTGAAGCTTTGCTCTGCTTTGCTAGGCTTCTCCTTTTTAATTTAAATGAAGACCATTAAACCATTGCAGCCCACCTTTCCCTCTTGATACCAGCATGCTTGGACCTACAGAGCATTCATTCTCCACTAGATGTGGTTAAACTCCTGTAACGCACATCACTGAAGAAATTGTTTTCAGTGTCTTATGTCTTGATGAGGTTTGTCCTCTTCCGTGGTGTGCCAAGTCAATCCAGTTGACTTCATTTTTCTTCTTCACAAAGGCAGATGATAGCTGTTCATTCTTGAGTGAGACCAGTACCCAGTTCAGCCTTTTCAACATACCACTGCCTCTGTGATTTGAGTGCATTTTCCAAAGGGAGTTCTGTCTCACCCCATCCTTGTTCAGCGTGGGATAAAGATGCTGTGTAACGCACATTGCTGCTGTTCCTGAGAGCAGTTTTGTTTAATTGTGTACTATTACACTGCAGCCTGAAAATCAGGGTTAGCAAGTTAGTTAGTTCTAGTCTCCAGCCATAGGCTTTACACAAATACTGATAACTGATATAAATGAGGAGTACCAGGGCAGCAAGTCAGGTCTTTTAAATCCTCCTTTTCTCTCTTTGTTGTGTGGTTTGTTTTGAGGGTTTTTTGTTTGTTTTTTTTCTTTTAATCAGATGAAGACTTGAGTTACAGCTAAGCCAGTTTCTCATCTGCTATGTCGGACCTGTGCTCTGTTACACGGCATCTTGCACTCCACACTTGGTTCCTTCTTGCATTGTAGATGGGGCGAAATAAGACTACATGTGGTCTGCAAGGCCTACAGAGTAAACTGTCCATGCTAACTGTAACAAATCTAGCTTGGGAAACCATCTAGCACAGAGCTTTAGATGTTCTTCTCTCAAAGTCATTTTTGTGACTGCAGTGTAAGCATGCCAAAAGGCCCGCATCGTCATGTCATGTGCTCAACTCTGCTTGCAAAAATAGCCCTCTAGTTCTGCATGTGCTACTGTCATGGGGAAGTCTAGCTGTGTAAATACAGTTTGCAGGACTGCACAGTAGCTGCAGAACCTCATTTCATTTCTAGACATCATTCTTCCAAAAATCAGCTGAACTTTTACATGGGACAACTCTTGAACACAGGGAGGTGTGGAAATAGAAAGGATATGAAATGGATTAAAGAAATTATTAAAACCAAATTTAGGACTTTAAACTTGTTTAGCTCTGTCCTTTCTGCACAGCAAAACTAAGTCCTGGTTTGGAGCATCTGTATGGATATACCATTGTCAGTGGAAGCAACGGGATGCTGTTCCTCTTGAAGGAGGTCCAGGATGACGACCCCAGTTAGCACCTAGCTGAGCTTTACAATTGTTGAAGCATGGACTGCTTTGTCCTCTGGGGTTCACTGCACACGGTCTTGTGGGTGAAGCCTTTGTGTGATTTCTTCCAAGTTAGGTTTTATGTCTGCTTGAATAATAAGCCACAAAGAAGTCAGTGAAATGATTTCCTATCTTGTAAGACTGCTAGAGAAGCAGCTCAACACCCAGCCTCTACCCCACACAAACAACAAAAATTACTCATTCACTGTTCACCCTTAATCCTTCCTTCTTCCAAGCTGTATGGCAGCAATGTTATGATGAAGTGATAAAGAGCTTACTTGGGAGCTAGAGGAGAAAAAAAAACATAAAGGATTCTCAAGTCTCATTTCAAGGATTCAGAAACCTTGAAACATGGAGAGGGAATATGCTTGCTGCATCCAGATTGTCAGCCACATTCTGTTGTTTCTTAGTCAAACCACCAATATAATACTTCTGCAACGAATCTGTTGCATATTTGCTTAGTTTTATGTCTTTACTAACTATTGACTGTTTTTATTTTTACCTTTCAATATTTTTTCCTTATCTCTAATTTCTTGAGCTTTTTGATGCTCATACATCATTGCTCATACATTTTTGATACAATATGAGAAAGAAAACAAATGTTAAAAGGAGCTCTTTACTGTATTGGCCAGTCAAGTTAATTTCCAGTGACCTGACATGGCCTGTAATATACAACACATCTAATTAAAAACATACCAAATCAAATTTCTCTGTATTGTATGCTGTTTGAAATAATATCTTAATATTTTTGTTAAATGTAAAAAATAAGTTACTTGTATTACTAAGGTTAAAGCCATTATAAACTCAATCAAAGTAGAATTAACCAGCACTGTCAAAGTACTATCTAATTAGAGTGAGTCATCAAATCAAAATTAACAAATAGTGTTGGACTACACCAAACCATTACGTTAATATATAATCAATGCTTATGAATCCCTAAATAAGAAATCTAGAGAGAAAGCTGCCCATTTAATTACACATTCAAATTAAGATTTTGGTCTCAGTCAGTGCAGTCAGCTTATCTGAACATCTCATTGTTAGCCCAGTTGAGTTACTTGAAAGTCACATTTGCAGTCACTGGCACTTCCTTCATTGGACTCTTACAGAGCAGATCTTTTCTTGTGATTTCTCCTGCTCTCTTTACAAAAAAATGAGTTTTACAGCATAGCTCTGCTCTGGAAAGGTTAGCAGCTGTAACTAAACAGAAAAGCTAATTGAAGCTGTGTGCTTTTTTCAAAATAAAGAGCATGCTCAAGTTGAAAAATGTTTTACAAGAGAAGATACGAAGGTGAATTAAGAACACAAATTAAAGTTTAGAACATTTCCAAATATTTTTATACATATGTACTAGATCTGATTGTATTCTTATGCCATAAAACATTAGAAGGTTCTTTCCTACTTAAAATGAAAGAGCAAAGGGCAACAGCTAACAGGGTAAAAGGTGTTACAGCTATTGTCTTCACCCAGGCCACATCCTCAGTGAGTTAACAGTTAAAGAAGCTAGCAAAAGATAGAGGTTATACTAGCCTTATCTTTGAATAGGAAGCTAATTAAATCTACAAAACAAACAATAAATAAACAGTAGATACACAGTGAAATGAAAGAGGGCAGAGTCCATGCAGACTGCTTGGCTGTTGTGTGTGGTTCGTGGGGTTGGGTGCTCTTGTGTGACACAGCCTGTCGTGGTGTAGGAGGTTGATCTTGTTCAGTGCTGAGCCCTTCTGAAAGAACAGTTGTTTGCACTCCAGCTTCAGCTTTGTGCGTGGAATTTGTGCTGGTCCTTCCACTCAGAAAGTGAATAGATGGATTTTAAGCCTGTCTTTAAAACAGGGGAAAAAGACTGAAAGAAACTGAGGGGAAGAGAGCGCTAACTGTAGGCACAGTAACAGCTGTGAAACATGTAAAGGGCTGTGGCAAAGGGATGGGATATAACCTGATGGGTGGTGATGAAAATAACGAGTTAAAAATGCAGCAGGGGAGATGAGGTGCAGGCATTAGGAAAAAATACGTGATTACTCAGGATGGCAGTGCAGTGGGAAAAATACCCCGAGGACTTGGTGCAGACACCATGAGTGCTCCCAGTTTCAAAGCAGGTTAGACAGGCATCTGTAAAAAAATGACTTGGACATTCCCTTTGTTGCCTGTAGTCTCTTTCTAACAACAGCTTGTGGTGATCACAGGTGGGGTAGACTTCATAATCCTTTTATCACAGGAGTAGAAAAAGATATCCTAGATCAAATCCATGGACTAGTGATACCCGTTGCTATCAGCAGTATGGCTTATTAAAGCAATGGAAATTAAAAAGGATTGACAGCTACACACTGATCTCAGACTTTGGAAACTTAAATACATTTTGTGATTACTGTCTGACCAGTTTCTTCATGAACAAAATTAAAGGGACTGTTTAATCAGGTGAAAATTTGTGTTCTAGTTCAGGGCAGAAGGCTGGTTTGAAATGCCGACACTGGTACTGTTGAGAGAGGTTCAGACTGTTCCTTTCTCACTCTCTGACTTTATGTAGGCAGTATTTCCATCACAGTATTTAATCCTGTGCTTACTTCCTTATTTTAGCATTCTTGTCTTCAACTGTGATCCAGTTCTGCTTTTGTATTTGCTGCCTTTCAGGTGTTTTAAAAAGGTTTGTTGTTTTGTACAAGGCAGCATTTCCCTCTGCTAAGAGGAGACTGCATAGAGTGACTGTAGAGATAAGACTGGGGGTTAGTCAGGAATTCCTGAATTCTACTTGTGAGTCCATCTGTGGGCTGAGACACGTTTATGTGGGGACAACTATTGTTCCTTAAAGACATTTTTGTCTCTTAGCTACTTGCTGGCATCTTCTGTTGCAGAGCATTTTATAAAGACTGTTTGAAATCCTGCTTCCACCAAAGTGCTACTGTCCAGACACAGTTTCCTTTTTACAAGTATTAGAAACCTGAACCCTCTGGGATATCTTTTGAGAGCTGATGCCACTATTCCTTGCAAGTATCTACAGCATTCAGATCATATCTTGCCATGGGTTATGCTCTGAGTACCTGTGAGGGAAGGCTTTATGCAGATAGATGCAAAATAGTACATGAGCATAGCTAGTAGCTGAATTATTCTCAGTGTAAAACTGCATTTTTGTCTTCTTTCAGCCATACTCTCAGAAGACAGAAATTCCAGTGAATCTGCCTGGAAGAATAAAATTTCTATATCTGCCCTGAACACTCCAGAGCCAGCAATGATGCATGAGCCTTTAGTTGGCAGCCAGAAAAGGAAAGCAAGGAAAACTAAGATCACACATCTTGTCCGAACAGCAGATGGTCGAGTGTCACCAGCAGGAGGGACGACGGGTAAGGAAACTGCAGTTTAAATGTTGTTAAAATTGAATGGTTGGAGAACATTTTGGAGTATGAGCAACCTCAGGGAAGTGTTTTTCAGTTAGCTGGGTTTCATACCTGCTTTGAAAGGTCATTCTTTACAATACAAATCTCCATCAACTGGGACATCAGTGAGTCCATAACAACCAACTTTTTTTGTTTGAATGTCCAAATCTATCTTGTCTCCTTGGATATTTCTCTCTAAGAACTGAGAGCTGAGATAGAGAGAAATGGAAGAGTTCCCTTTCGTAATATTTTTCCAGTCCAGCAAAGAAAATATATTGCACCTAGCTATGGGATGTAAAAATGAATTCCATGGTGTGACAGTCAACGCCACAGTCCTTTGCAGGAGTCCTCTGCAGTCAAGATAATCTTTCAGGACATCTGTATCTAAAATGTACACAAAAGCTCTCTTGCCTGACCTAAAAGATCAAACTTGGTTGAATGCAAAATCAGTAAACTGCTTCATAAACCTTAGTACTGTGCTTCTGCCAATAGCTTGGGTCAGAAGAGGTTGCAGCATGAATTGGATTACACTTGCAAAATCAAAGTCCTAAAGGTAGATCCCGTTAACACTGGACTAGTCAGTATATCAGTGGGCTGCTGGGAATTTAAGGGCTAGATTTGCAAGCTTAACTTTGTTTTATTGCAGAGGAGAAGCCAAAAGAGCTGCCACAAACTACTCCTCAAAAAACATCAAGTGCAGAAACAGATTGCAACAGTGAATGCTCCAGAAATGCAGAGGCAGAAGAAAATCATAGTATTACATCAGATATGCCAGCGGTGTCTGCATTTTTTAGCTTAGCTGCTCTGGCAGAAGTAGCAGCCATGGAAAATGTACACAGGTATGGTTTTCTTTTCCCTTTGTTGTCTAAGTGAATAGTATGCAGCTGTCAGCTTCCTCAGCAAGCATGTGAATTGCAAACTGCTTGATTTGGCCTTGTGTTTCCTCTTCCATAGCTTTCTGTGAATGTCTGTTTTACACCACTTGCTTAGCAGTGTTAAGTCTTTGCCTAAAGGACAATGTAATCCATCTCAGTAGTCAGTAAAATGATCTTCCCTGTTAAGCTTGCCTACCATTTTTTGTATATAAACAGGTTTGTATGCTCCTTGAGATCCTAGTAGTTGAGGGTTTTTAATTATCAGATTCTGTTTTTCAGATAATAGCAGGTTTAAATAGCTGTTGCATGCTGATTTGAATTTTTCAGTGGCCTAAGACTTTGGAGAGAATTTCATATACCTTCAGCTGAAGTTTTTATGCTGAACATGGCTGAAGGAAGTTAACTTGTTCTTTTTACTTGTGATTTACTGTGTAGGAGGCAAAGTGGTCTGCAGAATGGCATGGGACAGAACAACTCTGAGCGGTGGAAAGCCATGTTAGTTTGGGTTGGTCCTCTCAGTTACTGGGTGTAGGCTGTCCACACAGAGAAGGTGAAGAATGGGAAGGTTACTTAGGGCTGTTGGTTCAGTTTAACATGGTCAGATCCTGCATGCTAAACCTGTACTGGGAGGAAACCAATGATGGCATGTCCTCCTTGGCTCTTAATTATCCAGTGTTGTTCTTTGATGCTGCAGCTTACTGGAGATTAAATCCCATCCTGTCCTGCAGTCGAAAGTCAGTGAGAAAATGCTGGGCCAGTTTGAAACCATCACAGCCTCTGGAAATGGCATTTGACAGATTGCTGGCTGCTTGAGAAACAAACTCCAGGAGGCAGAGGTTGATGAAACCATTCACAGCCTCATTTTACTGTTGCTTTCGTGGCCACCATCAGCTAACCCGGTCTTGTGTGTTCAGGCTGCACATCAAACAGTGAAATGCTTTTTAAAAGCTATGGGGTCCTACAAGAAAAAAAAGTCAACTGAACCCAGCCTGCTAGCTCTTCTCTGCAGAAGCTGTTGTCTTTCATAAGCAACATTGTTTTGGGTGAGAAGTGTTTCACACTGCAGTCAGCCTGGCCTTTCCTCCCAGCTTTGCCAAACAAGAGTCTGTTATCAAGACCGCAAAAGTCTGAACTCATTTCTGTCATCTGCTGTGATCAGAAGCCACAAAATGAGACTTGGGAAGCGCTGTGCTAAGCTCTGCTCTCATTCACACCCTCGTGGTTTCATTCATTTCCATTAACGCTGACCAGAATCGCACAAGAACAACAGGAGTCACTTTGCTGTGGTTTTTCCCTCCCTGTTCCTGTAGGAGTTCTTGTCCCTGTTGAAGAGAGCTAATGTTTTACGTAGCCTGCTGTTTGGGTCTTTCTTACTCTTGCCTTTTGTCATCTCATCATGCAGCCAGAGCAATGCAGCACCTTCCCTGAGACCAGAAAACACCAAACCACTGCGTGTCCAACAGCTGTTGCAAATTGCAGCTTTTAGTCCCTCCAGGGGGAAAGAAAACAGGGGAGGACCTTTTCCCTTTACCTTTTTCCCAGTAGAAACTTAGCCATGTCTCTCGCAGGCTTGGCAAATGGAAATCAAAACAGAAACCTAAATCTGATGGGCTAGGTGCCTCTCTATTTTCTGCTCTGTTGACTGTTTGTTATCTTTTGCAACTTGCTTCTTTACTTGCAAATAGCTGGAAATGAGAACAGCAGCATTAAAGGTTTGCTTGATGTGTTTCTTTAGTGTCTGAGTTTAATTATTAAATAATTTCAGAGCCTTGGGCTGTGGAAGCCAAACTCCTTTTAACTGTAATTAGAGCTTGTCTGGAAGTGGCAGCATGGTTTTCATTTGAAGGCTTCTGTTTAGCTTTATTTATCTTGTACATGCTCCAGTTAAGCACTATGAACCTGAGCAGCATTTTGTGCCAAGGCCACTTCATTACACTCTGGTCGTGTGAAGCATGTTGGTACCTCTGTTTCTGCTGGGATCTGAGCTGTGCCAGAATGAAGTGGCCTTTGTGTAAATAAGAAGTGGACTCCCCAGATTTTCATTGCTGCAGATGACACATACTGTAACAAAAATAGACCTGATTGTGATATTAGCTAACAGGCGGTGTCGTGCTTTGTGTATGTATTTTAAAAGGCAAACTGCAAAGGAGCTCTCCCAAGTCCATCTGCTACAATGATTGATGTCGATTTCCAGCACATAATTCTGGCACAGTTTATTTTTATGATACCCTGTGCCAGGGGATCATTTGTAAATTAACACTGCTGTAGTAATAAAAGAGATGTTGTGCTGTGCTGATGAAGTGTTAAGTCATGAAATTTGGAGTAATCCCAATGTGCAACTCTGCTGCTGAGTGTATTTCCATATTGCTTAAAAGCTGGCTATTGACTCACATTAACATGACAGACACCTCTGTGCTTTTGTCTTCTTTTGCCACACATGAGCTGTACTCTCCGCTTCTGAGGGCTGAAGCCACTCCCTTACAAAATGAGTAACCACACTTGTGTGCTCTGAACTTACTCTGCAACCGCGTATTTTGGTTTGTGTAGTCAGATACCATGACGTCTTGGTTTTGCCTGACTTCACCTTGCGTTGCAGGTTGTCCCCAGGATGTTGTGTTCCTGTGGCAGGAATACCTCTGAAAAGAGCGTGTCACCGCGTTACGTGGGCTTCGGCAGCAGCAGGGAGTGACGGTGCTGTGATGTGGGATGTTAAACCACACCACGTGTCACTTCCCATCGTTTCTGATCTGGTAAAAGCACCTCCCATGCTCCAAATAATGATAGGTGGCTTTTTTTTTTCTTCTTTTGCAGAAGTCAGAGGGCCACACCTCTCCCACATGACGGACAGCCAAATGAAATGTCTCAGGCTCCAGTGCTTATTTCCTGCGCTGACCAGTGAAGCTCCACTTTATTGTAAAACATTGTGCTTTACCTAATATCCTAGCCTTGTCTTTACCAAGGGAAGCTAGTCAGTCCATGTGATGGAAACTATAGACTGCAAGCAAGTGCTTATTGCTCTGAGTGGCCCAGAATTCACTGGAAGCCAGATGTTAGCAACTTGGGCCAGGTCCTCAAATCGGAACCCAGTTATGTAGGAGGGTGATATTAATTGTCTATTAATGAACAGAAATGGAGTGATCCCAGAGCTTGCTTTCTATTGAAGGCTTTTAAACAGTAAATAGGTGGTTGGTGTGAAAAAGGCTGCCTTTACTGTTAGCTCACACAGCATCTCTTTTACCAACCAGAGAGTATGGCAACTAGTTTCGTATAATATCTAGTTATTCTAAATGAAAATTAAAAAAAAAAACAAAAAAACAAACAAAAAAAAACCAACAACGACAAAAACACTGACGCACTGCACTAGTTATTATTAGATATTCTTAGTCATTTTTGTACATGAAGATTTAAGTTCTAAGATGGTTTATATTAATAGGTTATGCCTACGTTTATATTGTAGAATGAATTTAAAACCTGTTCCAGAGAACTCAAGGCAGCCTGGACAGATGTACCATTGTTAGCGGTGTTTGGGCAGCCACGTGGTCCAGATGTTCTGCACTTTTATATTTGCCACCAGAGTGGTAGAGTTTACTGGCAAAAATTCTGACAGGCTATGATGTTTGGGTTTGTTTCTTTTTAATTTAGCTTTGAATAACCAGGATGATGTGCATTAGAAAAAGGAGTGGTGTATGGAAAAGAAAATACTGCAGATAATTGACTTGTCGTTCATGCCTTGGAGGGTTCCTTTATTTTTGCCTAGATATCTGAGCAAGTTGGTGAAACTTTCCTGTAAACAAAAAGTACCGCAAATGCGTTTTTCAAAAGTGACCTTAGTATTATTTCACAGTTCTGAAAAACCCAAACCCGTGACTTTTCGATATACATGTATGCTGATACACATACCTTTCACGTTTTACAGACACTGGCATTGTTGTAGTTACTATGCAGAGTCCAAATCGGCCTCAGAGTTTGCATAAAGGGCCAATTACAGTTTGTGTTGGTAAAGTGGGAAGTTGTACACAGGGAAACTACAACCGAAGAGTCATGTTTGACTGAATTCAGACTACAAAACAGATCCATCTGCCAGTTTCTGTCTTTGCTTATGTTGAATTTTTGTGTTTGGCTCTCATAAATGCATCCCAAAAGCAGGCCTAGTGTATCACTTGGCCCGTTACCTTGGCTATCTTGACTTACACTATTGTATGACCAAGCATTGATTGCTACCAACAGATACAAAACGATCACTAGTAATTGATCTAAAGCTACAAATTCAACAGGGTACTTCTATAGCACAAGATGTTTCCCTACTTTTTTGCATTGTAGCACAACAATTTACCAAATTGGAGTCCAGCAATAATTTTCTATTAGTCTTCGTCATATACCGGCTGAACTTTTGATAGTATTAGGTTGAGTTTGGAGTTCTTTGAATTAAATCTTTAAATGATGCGAGTTTACATCATTCTATCAGGCATTCTTATTTATACTTGACTTAATTGATAATGTGTTCTGGGGTTATTTTGTAACTAATTTGATGTAATAGCCATATGGACAGTAACTCTATTAATGCTTGCTAGGTTTAGCCTTTCATTGTTGTAGTAAAGTGAGAAGTCTTTGGTTCAGTGTCAGGAAACAACATAAAACCATACCACATGAGTTTTAACGAAGGATTAAAGGTCTGACAAAAGGCAGGTAGCTGAGGAAGTGTCACTGAAACAGCACCATGGAGGATGCATGTGTTGGAAGAAAGGAGCAACAACAACAACAACAGGAGAACAACAAAATTTATGAGCCAATGAGTCAGTGAAAAGGCTTTTTAAAAATTCAGGTGAATATATGACTAAGAGCCCCTAGAATGCCATTGCAGCCTATGGCAGTATTTTTAATAAGATTTTATTAAAGTTTTATAAGTTATTTTAACAAGACAGGAAAAACTTAAAAGACTTAAAACTGTTGGGTCACAGCAAGGTGGCTGTTGGAGTTTTGGACCACTTTATAATTAGCTGAAATCCAAATATGTTACAGTGCAGGCCGTTCACGTTGACAATGGTACTAACTTATTTCTCTAGAAACCTTTAGAGTAGATATATTTTTGTCAAAGCACCCCATCCTTCCTCGATTTAAATTTCAATATTGTTCCTGAAGATATTTCTGTATATTAATGGTACCTTTTTTAAAAGAAACAGAAAATTACTTTTTTCTATATGAATTAATATCTTACTTGATCTGCTTTTCCTTGACTTTCCCTTAGAGAGGGGGTAGGGTTGGGTCAGTTTACTGGATATGACTGTTTTCAGATACTTATAAACCTTTTTGTAGATATGCTTAATTTTTAAGCGATTAGGCACTGAGAGTAGCAGAAATCCTGCAAAGCTTTATAGTTCACTAGGCATTTGCCTTTGTTGGTTCTCTGAGTGATGTCTTGATTTCAGTAGCTAGAATTTTCCCTGAATCTACTAGAAGGGGTATCAGTATTTTCAGGTAACAAAGTCTGTTAGCACAACAAAAATTTCAGACCAATATCTTACTGTATTGGGGTTGGGTTTTTCCTTGTTTGTTTTGTTTAAATTTTTATTAATTTCAGCTGCTTTCATTTTGGAAGATCTTATTGCTATTGTGTGTACTTCAGTATACCAGCAAACACTGTTACCCGTTAACACATTGTCCACAAATGCCTCTAGAGAAGAAATTGTTGCACCTTATGTATATCTCAAGCAAACCAAAATATGATGCTTTTCTGCTTTGTTTATTCTGGATATGTTGTATCATACTTTACTGAACCCATTTTAACTTAGCTAAAGCTATCGATATTTATGCATTTCACATTATTTTCTGGATTTGAACCTGTGTATAAATCTTTCTTTAAAAAAAAAGAAAAGCATTTACCGTAGTCGTCCTCTGTGACTTATCCATGGGAGGGGGGAGGAATCTTGTCTCAAGTGTAAAATGCAGTACTGTCCCAGTTTTTCTTGGCTTTTATTTATTTTAGTGATCTTTGATATTTCATATGTAGGTTTGAGGTATACAAAATACCTGGTTGTAGCCGAAGCTACAGATCTAAGCAGCTGGGAGAAAATTACTGTAATGTCTTCTTAATTGTTCTAGTACTGTATACAAATATGGCAAAATGTTCTGCAGAACATTTGAGATGCAGATTCTTATCCCCACAGGACGTTATTTTCCAGGTATTAGACCAAATCAATCACAACTCAATGATCTTAAAGGTCTATTCCATTGTAAATGATTCTGTGATTCTAAAAACATCTATGGAGATTACTTAATGCTCTGCTTATGGCAGTAACTACCCCTTGAATGTGCTGTGATTTCAGAAATAGAATATATTTATTTAAGATAACTGAATGCTCTTTTATACTAATACAATATCCCAAAGTCATGAGCAAGAGACTTCTTGGTAGTCTGGGTTTCTATTTTATAGCATTGGTGCATGACTTTTGAAATGCAAGTGGTAAGCGTTGTTGGAAAGGGGCACAGGAACAAGGGACTTGTAGAAAGAAGCGTGTGAACTTGTGGTGTTGAAATTCCAGCTTTGATCTTTCTTGGTTGGGTGAAAGCTGCTTTTGTAGCACAAGGCTGAAGAGCACTCTGCAGTTTGTATCAAGTAGAAACCCAAGAGGGTTGTAACTCGCATCAGAACGGGGGAATGCCTTGTAGTTTGGATGCTATCTTTCAGAACAGGATACTAAATTGAAGCAGTTCTGATTTCCACTGCCTGTTTAGCTGCTGCACAGATATTGAACAGACTGAAGGCAACGGTTTTAGACGTGGGACAGCTAAGAGAGGATGAAAGGAAAAGTGGCCCTTGTTCTCAGTATGGCCAAGTTATGGCAACAAAGGGGAATTACGAAAAAAGATAGATGTATATATTTGTGTGTGTGTGTGTGTGCCTGGGTGTGTGCATTCTGGAAAAAAAAATGCAGGAAAAACAAAAACATGATGGGTCTACAAGAGACTATAATGTATGCTGACCCTTTGAGTGCACTCCCTTTTTTTGGATGCTGAGTCTAATATGACTACCTCTCCTAAAAGACTACTTTCGTTAACTTCCATTTGCTTTCAGGCTTGATCGTGTAATCTTTTCAGCCATCGATACTGTTTGTTTATCACTGTGTGCTTTAGTTTCCAAGAGCAATGTTTATATAGTGCAGACAACGTAAAGGCTGAATATACAGTGCTAGCCCAACTGTGTTGCTGGAGCGTTTTTGTTTAACCTCTGCCATAGTGATGTGGGTTGCAGGACGCGGGCCCGCTAGCTCTCAGTGGTTCGGTGAGATCGGGTTGTGTAACAGCAGGAAATGCAGTGCTCATGGGGTGATGGACTTCAGATACTGCCAGAGGTGACACAGAAAGCCAAATGCTGCTCTTGACACTTATTCTGGAGTTTATGTTTGCAATCCTGGTTTCACAAGGAGACATAACTGTGCAACGTTTGTGCTGTGTACCCGACGTTACCCATCAGATGCCGTTTGTTTGCTGTGCTTGTTTGGTAGATTGTAGAGCTCCTAGGTGTATCTTTGCCATGTTTTGTAATACTTGTGGCATTCTCCTTACCTTGTACATATTGTGGAAGTGTCACCTCCAGCTGCCACGATGCTGAGGCACTTGAGGACACTGAGTGCCATGAATGAGTGCATTTAGGCTGTGAGAGTCACTTGCCTCCTCCCCTGAATTCCCCAAGAAAAGGCACAGTGAGGTTCATGCTCTCGCCGAAGGACTATTGTAGTCATTTATATCCTCAGTATTTTCTACTGAATTGACAACTTTGAAGAAGCCTATGAGATGGATGTATATTTTATGTTCCCCCGCTAATTCTTCTAAGGCAGAAATCTAGGAGGACTTGAGACGAGATCTCCACTCAGCAGCACACCTAAGCTTACGCTGAACACCATCCTTCCTTGCGGGGCAGCATTGTTGTTTGCACTGTGGCAGTGCAGGAGCCCCACGGACCACTACGCTCTTGGAGTTAAGCTTGGGCTTGCGTGATGTTCCTGGGGGAGGCACGTCCTTGTAACCTAGGGCCTTCATTGACATGGAATCTTTAAAATGACTGCAAATAGCTTAACAATTATTGAGTTCTTCCACTTAATTATATTGTAGTTTCTGAGTCTTGACTGTTACCATTTACCAGCAGACCCACATTGTACTCTGCTGGAAAAAACCACACCTGTACAGGCTAACTAACCAGGCTTCCCAATGAAATGGTCTCATCTGCTGTTTTCACCCCTACAGCTGAAACCTTATTTTCCCACACGCACTGCTACACTTCAATCAGTGGTTGGGGCTTTGAAGGTGACACAAAAGAGAGAGACATGCATGTATGTATGCATAAACATATGCATAATGACACACACATTGGAGTGCAGTGACTTGCAACATGTTCTCTGTACAAAAGTGTTCCTGTCTTAGGTCATTAAACAACATGAGGTTTATCAAATCATAGTTTTTTCCAACTTTCTTGCTAGATTTTGGTGTCTCTCCTTCACTTTGCACCAGAAGGTGTGATTTTCAAAAATCACACCTGAAAAAAAACACAGATCCTGCTGATCTGTATGCTACAAAAACCTTCTTTCTCAGCAGTGCTTGCTTTTAATAACCAGTATCTGTTGACAGTTTTAACACAAGTGATTTGTTATGATCTTTCTTTGTAGAGCCCAGTCCTTCAACTTCTACCCTCACACATAATTCCACTGAATTTTGACCCAATATTTGGCTTTCTTCTCTCCAAAGCTTGGTGTAAACATGCCTTACAATAGTTCATCTCCATCAATGGTATAACAGAGCTACTGCCTTCTTAGATGTGTGTAGTTAAAGTCAATAAGCACATTTATAGAATGTCATACTTTCTTCAGAAACCTCTAATTTGATATTTTTAAGTGCACATGTTAAGTCATGTGTATAACATGCTATAGTACATTAAACTGTGATAATGAAACTGAATAAAATATTTAATAAAATATTTGAAATATTTGAAAAGGACCTTTAAATAGATTTCTTTATGTTCTTACTATTTTGGTTATTTAGTGTGTGCCTGTAAACAGTTTCCCATTTAAAACTAATGATAATGATTGCAAATAAATACTATTCAAACAGAGCTTCTTTGATACTTCACCTGCTTTACTATCAAATGATTGTTTACTTTAACATATGGCTGAGTTAGCAGTATTTGCAGAGTTTGTTTTTAGCTACAGAATGAATTTGTTGGCTCTTTTATACTTAAAAATAAACAAATTTGTTTTCTACCTGACAATGGAAGATGCCAAAATGTAGAGCCGGATTCTCAGACCTGTAAGCTGTAGTTTCCTGGCGGATCATCCGTTCAACTTCTACACAGTAACTGAGAAGATGCCCCATATTTTGCAGAGAACTTCTGCCCATTTGTTCTTTTGTTTACATGTGTCCATAATGGGAGCTTCCATTTTATTTTTAAAACCTTCTGAGCCTGGTTCAGCATTGGTGGCATTGTTGGAAAGATCTGTAAACCCAGGCAAGTGCCCCGGAATTCAATGGATTTATACCAGCTGTGGGACAGAGTGAGCCAGGACTCTGTGTGGTTAGGCTGTGAGAGAAAAGTTTGCCTTTTCTCCTGAGCTTTCCAGGTACACACTTTGTGTGTCTGGATGTTGTCTTCTTTCCACAACTGGGAAGCTCATTTCTAGTCCACACAAGTATCAAGGAAGTCATCTCACATGAAGAAGCCCTTGTTGTGTTTTCAGTCTTTGGACACTCAGAAATTTATTCTCTTTTAGAAGTAGCAAGTGTCACCAATGTTTAAAGTTAAAGGTCCCCACTACTTTGGAAACTTACTTAAGCCAGAACTCTCTTCTGCCCATATATTTTACTCTCTTGAGACTTGAAAATTAGACTGTTGGGGATCTTGTCTTTTCATGTCTCTGGATGTGTGAAGCCTCCTTGATGGCAATGTATTTTTTTGATCACAGAAGACCCAAGTACAGACTTCATGTAGCCAGTAGACTCCAGTTGTTCACATGGGAGCAGAACTTCTGTCTCTCAGTCAAAATTAGCAGGAGGGAAGCCTTTAGGTTTTTGTTTTGTTTTTACTATGTGCCATTTACTCAGGGAAGAAGAAATGTACACAATCTTGCACTGCCTTCACTGGGTACGCGTCAGGATGTCTGCGAAGGAACACCGGGAGCGGAAGAGCTTCAGCGTTAGAGGCCATGTGAAGGTCACACTTAGGGAAGGGGGAGAAAAGCTCTGATTCCATGAACAGAAAAAGCTGGAAGAGATCTTAAGAAATATATATTCTCTCAGTATAGTGTGCCCAGTCAAGGACATTGAAGTCACTGTTCTGTTTTGTTTGGGGTTTTTTTTATTAAAAAATTACCTTAAAGCAGTCATCTTCATTCCCCCAACTCCTGTCTTGTCTCATCTACTCTCATTTTGTTCTTCCAATGAAAGACCTGCAGAATTCAGCTAACTCTTGGTGCATCTAGGTCTGGTTTGTTACCCAGCTCTCTTGCAGCTGCGTGGCATTACTCTGACCCTTTCTTAATTGTCAGGTAAGGTAAATTTCCACTGATACTTTTGGAAACACAGGATGGAAAGGCATCATCCTCCCGGAGCGCTCACGTCTGCCAGGCGCTCCGACATTCTCCCTTCAATGCCATTTTTTGGGTTGATTTTGTTGTTCATCCCAGAGTTTTTTAACATGCAGCTAACCCTGCTTTCAAACAGACTTTTTTTTTCCCCTGTGACAAGGTTAAGTGAGACACAGTATCCTTGAGCATACCATAACCATGCTAGCTATACACCAGCTTATGAAGCTGTTGATTCTTCAGTAGGACACTAGCACTTTGTAACAAAATACCAGAAGCGTTCCTATATCTCCTGCAAAGTTCTGTTTTGTTTTGTTTTCAGAAATAAAACCTGTAAGGTGTAACTCCTACCATCTATTCGGTGTCAGCTTCTTTTTGTGGACTGTTCTTGGCACAAAAACAGGAAGAAACTGAGCTCTAAAGTAGTTGTATTTAAAATGTACTCGAGATTTGAGCTCGGCTGCATTGGTGACTTTCTGATTGGAGAAGATAATGTTAGATCTTCAGAAGTAAGCTAGTGCAAGATGTAGCTGTCTCAACCCCAGCTGAAATCCCAGTTGAAAATCTAGCCTATAAAAAGTGATCCAAAAAGTTCATTCCATATAGAGCAGCACACCAACCTACTTCATCAGCCCATGAAATGAGGAACTAGTGAAATAGACCCCAAAACTAAACCAGTCAAGTCAGAATGTCTGGCTGAGCACCACAGTGTCATTTTCTGAACGCAAACACCTAATACTTCAAGCCACTCTGTAGCATTTTGGTCATTACTTTTGTTACCTTAGTGTTTGGATATGGAGAAGGAACATCGAGAGTGTCTGGTGCATTTATTATTTGCACACTAAGAAGGCTGGTGTTGCCATCAAACAATATCTAGTTTAAGGAAAAAAAAAGGGGGGAGAGGAGGAATAAAAAAAAAAATGAGCTCTCAGGAGATGTCCTTCTGCTCCAAAAGAAGTTTTTGGACTACATCTTAGATATATGGCCCAACCAAGCCTTCCCAGTCATGGCAAACCATCAGACTCCAGTCAGATCAGTCTGAGCATCAATTCCCTTCCTTCTAAGGTCTGGGTGGGTTTGCTTAATACCTGGTCGACACTTAAGAGTTATAATTTCATTTCAGGCTTTCCTAGTATGAAAAATCTTAATTCCTAGATGTTTTCATGTGATTCTTACAATTATATTGTTGCTGGAGGTCTTAAGACCCAGCAGCGTGTTGCCAAAAGTTTCAAGGTTTAGTATCTCAGATATGAACCTCGGGAAGTTTCCCATAATGAGATTTCTGTTCTAATTGGGGCCCTCTAAATGCTGCTGTCTTATCACTGTGGATTATTAAAGCATCCTGCCATCTTTCAGGAGTTAAGGAGATGGAAGTCACATAGTCCCAACCCATAGATAGTTGGTTTTGGTGTCAATGTCCAGTGAGAGTGGCTTTTATGGTGCCACTAAGTCTCTGCAGTGGTAGCTCTGAGCTGTGCACGCTACAGTAAACCTGGGATCTTGACTTGGTGTATTTTCAGCCTTGCAGAGCCGGTGGCTTTGATTCAGGTGGCTCACAGCACGCCACTGCCGTTAGCACAGCGTCGGGGTGATGTCATTTGAAGCAAAGTCATTGCATGTCTCTCTCTGACAGACAAGACAGTTCCCTGTTACATTCTGAAATGTTCTGACTGCTCTGGTCCTCACTGGCTGGGTCAAAGACCCGTTCTTGCCCGTGGATGCACCGTTCTGGCACTCATGGTTGTGGCATTTGTCATGAAGCAGAGCGCTGGCTGGGGGAGGCTCTTTCCCCTCACACCTCCCAGCCTCTCCCCTCCAAAGTGTGTCTGTGCCACAACAACTTTGTCCATGCAGCTGGGGTCTCTTCTTGCCTGCAGCTGCTCAAACACACTTTTTGTAAACCAAAATGAAACAAAGCCAGCTGAGAACTTGATGGTAAAGTCAGACCTTCATGAACTCCCAGGTTTCAGTAGGCGGTGGTTGAGCGAAGGCTGTAACTGTTCAGCTCTGTAACTGGTGTGCAGAGATTGACAGGTTATGGCAACAAAGCTGGGTTTCCTTTTGTTTTGGAGAGCAGTGTTTTCTAGTGGAAGTAAGGTGACAAGGAAATTACCATCGCAGCAGATGGACTATTTCATTGTCTTCAAGAGGTTCCAATTTCAAGAGTGAGGTTTGCCAACCAGTCTCAAAAATAAAAAAGAAATTGCAGTTCTAGACTGGGGCTTGGAATGGATGCCGTGTTTTGTGTCAGTGACTGTGGTGATAACTTTTCAGTCAGAAGGAATATGTGAGCTACTTGAGCTGTGATGCTGTTTTAAACCATCCCATTCGCTTCTAGATGCTGAGATGATAGATGTATTTGGCACACGGCATAAGTGTTGCTGACGAGTGCTTCCCTGCATGTATGTCGTAAATAATACCAAGTGTTCATCATCATTTTGATCAGTGCTTAAGAACATTCTTCCTGCTGTGTTTCAATAAAATAGATGGTGCTTGGCTGGTGCAAGGCATAGTTTTACCCTGGAAAGTAATGGAGGGAAGAATTTGCTACTTGACTGTTTAATCTCAATACATAATTTTTTTCATAACATCTTTACTAATTACTATCTGTAGTGTGCCATATTTAGGATATAGTTAATTCATCTCTGGGATCTTTTAAAGTGACTATAGCTACTTAATTCTCATGCAGAAATCCACATCAACAAGGGAATCTCCTAGGGTTGAAGAGTTCCTAAAGGATGCTGTATGGAAACACTAGATCTCCTAGGGTGTGGGACATACAAGATGTGTGATTGCAGACCTAGGAGCCAGGCTGTTGGTGGGTACCAGCACAGGTTCACAGCATCATTGTGCTGCTTTGCATGGAGGGAAAACCCAAGAGCCTATGGTTTAAACATCAGGACAGGTGTATTTAAAACCCCTTTGATTCACTGAGTCCAACACAGCGTTGGCACCGTGTGCTCTTGCCAGGAGTTTGAGGGTTGCTGTGGTGGTTGATGTCCTGCTTGTCCTGAGCATTTACTGGTTATTGATTTTCTGAAACTTCACATTTGTAACTTGCCCCTGGCTCTAACGATGGCCACACGTTCCCGAATCGGTTGCAACTCTGGTGTAGCGATGCTTGGTGCCATAGTGGTGCCCACTGACAGGGGCAGCAGCTCTGCTGTAGATTTAAGGCAGTCAGGTGGTAACCAGCAGTTCCGAGCCCCTGTGGGATTGTCTCCATGGGGTTGTTTCAGGGGTCAGGGTGTGGGGTTTGTGGTGGCAGCGCTGGCAAGCCTGGGGCTGCAGGGACACACAGGGAAAAGGCTGTCTGTCCTTAGGTGGCTCTGCTCAGGCCAGGCTCTGGGAACAGCCAACATCCAGGGTGCTCATAAAAATCCTTGGAAAAGTCAAGCAGAATTTTACTCAGCCACATCCACACACACGTAGCAACAGGATCCATTCAGTCTTTCATGGCTGTTGCACAAACACCGCCTGGGATACGCGATGTTTGCTGCCACGAGCTCTGCCAGCCCCGCTCCTCACGTGGTGTGCGCTATGCACTCGGTTATTCAGAAACCAGTGAGGGGAAAGATTTATTGTTCTACAGATTTCTGTATCTCCCAGATGGTAAAATGTACCTGACACACCTTGGTCATCAGGTGGTTAGAACAATAATGTCCAGGTGATCTGTAGGGCTGGCTCCTTACTTTAACGTTTTCAAACAGATGCATTTTTAAAACTACTGATTTATGAGTGAGGATACATGTTTCATGTGTGGGAATCATGAAAACTCTGTAATACATAGGAGACAATATAACAGCAGTAATTTCTTGTTCACAGACTCTGTTAATCTACAGTTTGTTTAAAAAAAACCTAGACAAAAAATAATTGGGCCACCTTGACAAAGCGATTCTGTAATTGACAGCCAGGGGTTGCCAGCAGGGATTTAAAAACATCTTTAATAATGAAATAAAAATTTCTGGGCTTTTAGACCATTCAGAAAATACTCCAAGTGCTTTGCAAGATTAATAACTTTTTACTACTCTTGATTGATAAATACAGTTAGTTTAACAAACCTGAAATAAATAGAAAATGGTGGGTGTCATTTTTTAGATGCCACACGTTGCCTCAGACCTAGATGGAAGCCCCTTGGCAGTGCTGGCCCATCACACTTGGTGGTGCTTGTGGGAGGACGTGGTGGCATGTCTGGAATGTGCAGCTGCCTTTGGCATCAAACCACCATCTGGTAAAATCTCAGCTGTTGGAAATGTATTGCCATCGAGATCGAGGGGGCATAAACAGCATAAAAGATGTTTGAAAATAAGAACTAGTTGGGTTTTGTCACTTCAGTCAAATCTACTGTCCAACTCGAGATGCTTTTTACTTGATAAAGACAAATGTCCTCGCTGTATGCTTTTGTTCCTGTTGCTGGAAGTTGGGAATGTCAAGCTTTGCTTGTAAATTTCTTGCCTTCCTTTTTGGACATCTCGCCTTTCCTCTCCTCTCTTTACTTGAGTGGCTAAAAACTCAATGGACATCTGTAGCAAAACATCCCACTGATTTTCAGTAGAATGGGCAGTGTCCCACGCCCTCCTAAGCTGCTGCACAACTCTGGAAAAAAACCATTTTTTTTTAATTAGTGGTATTTTAACAATTTTCCCCAACTGTGGCTGTGCATCCAGCACAGCTTCTGCAAAAAGATAGGCACAAGGAGGTGGGATCCTCCTGCAAAGCTGGGCTCCTTGGGCCCTTCTTGCACCCCAGCTTCCTGTAGGAAAGCCCAAGCACCAGCAGTGTCGGGAACCCAGCAGGCTTTTGAAATCCTATGCATTATTTCCTCCTCCTAACAGTTTATTGTTGAGAATAGATTCACAGTTTATGAGGATTTGGCCTGGTTCATTTTTAAGTGCACGGCTTGTTAGAACAACTAATGTACCTTGAAGTCACGTGCTTTGTGTAAAAAACCAAGCCAAAACCCTCCTCAGCACTGCATTTAGACCTCAGATGTTTGAGCTAACTCATACTGAGCCTTACCTTGCAAAATAAAACTTTTAACCACATTTCTAAATTTCTTTTTTTAGAGGGGGGAGCGGGAAATAAGTCCCCAGACAATTAAATTTTCTTTCTCTGTAATTACTGAAGAAACCTTCAGATCTAATAAACATAATGCCAGCTTTTCCAGTTACCTTGCTCATGCAGCCTCACCTAAGCCAACAGGTAGAGATGGGGGAAGCCTGTGGGATCAGGACCAGGCTTACATGGAGCCCCATTGCTGCTTTCCCTCCGGAGCAGATGCCCTGGCCATCAGGAAGCACCACACAGCATCCCAACGGATCAGATCGGATCGGATGAAGGGTGCAGACAGATCCCCCCAGCACCCGCTGCAGGAAGAGTTGCACTTGCAGGATTCACATGGCAAAGTAAGGGCTGTTGCTCTGCATGTCTTGTCAGTCAGTAAATGTTGCTTTTCATTTCTGCATCTTTCCCCTGCCTGTGTGTGAAAGCTGTTCCTGGGCTCCCTGCGTGACGGAGCAGTGTCGGTGAGCAGTTCTCTGTGCTTTTGAGTTGTTAAGGGCGAGGGTTTCCTGCTGGCTGTAGCAGCACTGGATACTTGTTGTAATTTCTGGCTGTCTCCTTGGCATACTGTGGTGGTGGTTGTCTCAAGGCCCTGTGCTCATGGAGTGATTGCTGATGTGGAGACATTTTTGTCCGTGTATTATTGTTACTGGGCATTGGTTGCATCAAGAAACAGGAAATCGGGAAGGGTGCCACAGACTTTCATAATTAAATGTGTCACTAGATGGTCCTTTTTAACCCATCTGAAACTGGGGCTGAGGGGGAATAATTCAGGGTGCAGACAAGCCTACAGGAAAGGCCATTGTCCCAGTACTGGTGGTATTTCCTAGTGGTGTTTCATCTCGATGTTTGTGAGTGCCTGTTTAAAATGTCCCAGGCTCCTAGCTTGACTTTTTTTCCTTTTTTTTTTTCCTTTTTTTTTTTTTGAGGCAAAGTCATGTTTCATGTAAACCAAGTAATCCTTTGGGCTACTTTTAGCAGATTTTGCAAACCAGCTGCTCTTTGAATGCCTTACCTGTGCAAGCTGTTGGTAAGAAGCAGCGGAGGATATTTAAAAGGCACAGTGGACCTTGTCTGTGTGGGGTTTTCTTGCTTGTTAATCAACTTGCCAACAGTTTGGTCAGTGTTGTTGGACAAAAGGCTGGAGGGAAGCTTTCCATGGCAGCTTTTGAAATGTTAGGGTGAACATTTCTCTGTGTTCTTCTTGGTTTGCTGCTCCTCATTGGTTTTTTTTCAGGGGGACTGTAAAAGTAGGCAGGCTTTTGATGGTTTGTGGGGAAGAGGTAAGCTGACTCTTAACAGGATGTCTGAAGAGCTTATTCTTGGACAAACAGCAAGCCAAGGCAGAAAACTGAGCAGCCAGTCAGGATATTAAACACATCCTGGGTCGTGGCAGGATGAGATCTTGGCAGTATTCACTTGGCACAGTGTCACAGGGCCAAAAGGGACTTGGAGACGTCAGCTAGACAGTTTCTCTGCCCTAAGGCAGGTTAAGTTATTCTTATCACATACCTGATGTGGGTGTTGAACTTGTCCTTAAAAGCCTTTAATAGCGGAGACTCAATCATTTCCCCGTGCTGTTTTTTCCAGCACTTGACTGTTTTTACTTTTTGAGGGTGGTTTTCTTCCCCCAGTGCCTAAATACAGAATTTTAGGGTATAGGAGAAAAAAACAATGTCCTCAAAACATGTTAGAGAGAGATGCATTTTAGCTGTTTTTGTAAATGCAACCTTTGAAATAATGATCAGATGAAATCTGAGGTGAGATTTTCAAGGGGCACCAACCCAACTTTATTGCTAGCCACAGGATTTCTCCATGCCTTTGAAAATCCCTTCTTTCAAATGGTGTGTCAGGTTGAGGGTTAATAGCCATACCAGAGAGGTTCAGAGACCTTTCTCCTCGCGCTGTGCTTTCTATCTAGCAGATGCCTTTATTTTTTTTTACAGACTTCTGACAGTTTAAAAATAAAACAAAACACAAAAACCCAGGGAACCAATCCAAACAACAAAAACAACCTCCAAACCCCAAAACAACCCAGCTTGCCAGCTTCTTCCTCAGTACCCTTTTCACACACTGCAAGTCCATCACTAAAGCCATATTGCAAGGAGGACACCAAAGGAGAACAGCATCCATTTCAGGAGGCAGTGCTTGTGCCAGCCATGCAAAGAGGCTGGGGAGCTGGTGGGCACCAGAGCCTGCCCTTGTTCTGTGGCTGTCCGCTCTCAGCTGCCTCTGGGCTTAGAAATGGACATTTTCCTGATGTCCTCTGGTGGGATGCTGCTGGTGAGGCAGTGAGGTCCCTGCCTGGTGTCTAATCCAGCCCCTCTCCCCAGGAGATATGGGAAAAGCTTCCCATGAATGTGTTGGCAGCACAGGAACCAGGACATCCCTGGGTCTCCAGTTTGGGATGGGGACCCATGGCTATACCTGCCATACTCTCTCCAGCTCCAAAACCAGGACTAGTGGAATAATTTTGAAAGACTTAGGAGACTAATGGAGCAAGTCCAGAGTGTTAGCAAGAGCAGTGGGCTCCCTTGCTGACACTGCTCTGATTTGCCCAGGGAGATGCCATGGTTTGCCAAGGAGTCACATAGGGACAGACCATGACAGGCCATGCACGTCCTTGGCTTTGCAACCCTAACCAGAAACAGCAGCAGGCTGGGTCAGAGGTGGCCCTGCAAGTGCTGCCAGGTGTGTGCAGTGCCCATCAGTTGTGTTCCCCTTTAAGCATCTCCATGTGGTGGTATGGTGAAACCATAGGCAGGACATGAAGCAGAGGCCCCAATACCATTGACCTCCTACAGGTGCTTGCTCCAGGTGACACCTGGCCTGATTATGGGCACAGGTGCAGCAAGGAGCATAGATAGGTGAGCAACCCAGGTCTTTTTAGTTCCAGGAAGAACCTTTGATGAACCCAGTACAACTGTGTACTGACCAGAGGCTGATGTTTTAAGGGCAGTATCTCCACAACCAACCTGTGCAGCAGTTGGCAATCTCAGAGTGTTGAGAGAAAAGGCATTTAATGGCTAAAAAGGAAACGGGTGCAACAGAGCAGCTCAGAAAATGTTATTTCCTCAACAGCCTTGTGAGTGGGAGAAATGGTACTTTTATAAAGAGGGAAATGAGGTGTGTGGAAGGGATGAACTGATTTTTCCCAAGCCCATAATCACCTTGGCAAGGATGGCCTAGCGCTAGGAATTTTTGGCTCCTGGTTCCACACAGAAGCGATGAGACACGGTGGATGCCGGTCAAACTGCACTTCAGCTGCAAATTAACCAACATGTTCAGCAGTTCCCAGCTCAGAGAAGGAAAAGGGTTTTCCTCTGTGTTTCACAGTTTCTCTCCTGCTCCAATAGACTCTTAAGCCCTCGTGCTCCCCCTGATTTCCTCTCTCCTCCTCAGCCTTAGCAACCCTACCCAAGATAAACAAAAATAGGTTGTAGAGGAGCCAAAAGTGACAAAAAGGCAGCACTTTGCGGCAGATCAACTGGAGACTGGAGCATGACTTCCAAATTGCACCCTTTTCCTTAGTAGTCAAAAAAACACAAAAGCAGTCAGTAAAGGTGAATTTTTAATTGATTTTATGTCCAATGTAAGTGCTTCTCTCTCAAAATTTGCTTTTTTTTTTCCTTTCCCAGCATAGTGGGGTGCTTCTCATGTTTTTCCTGCTGTTGAGTATCAACATATGCTCCTGTGGAGCTGAACAGGAATTACTAACAAAACTGAAAAATAACACTAATCCTGTAACCCTTTGCAGGAACAAAATTCTTACCAAAATAGGGAAAAAAAAAGAAAAAAAGGAGCATTTCCCTTCTGCTGTGCTTACATGTCCATCTGTGTAACACCAAGGGTCAAAGATGGTCCAGATACATCAATAGATGAAGTCATCCTCTGTGGCGATGCAGGAACTGAGGTGACTGAGTTTTAAACAGCATCTGTACACAGTGGTTTTCCCCATATAGACAGAAGGATTCCTGTCCTACAGGTCAGCTTCTCGCTGTTGTGTGTGCCTCTCTTCTTACAGTGCTTACCTGCGTGCTCCAGGTGGGTACCTGGATGAGGTAGAGAAGGATGCCTGCTGCTTGCATAGCTATGATTGCTCCTGAGGTCACTATGAAATATCAATCAGGAATTCTCTAGCTTTCCTGTTTTGTAAGCAAAGGTGCAGAGGGTAAGGCTGAATTCGGCAAGGAGGTGTTTGCCTGGCAAAGTGCTAATGACAGCTACGCTTTGAAATAGAGTCCATCCTTCATTGTGTAATACTGCCCTGTTCCACCAGGCTGTCCTTCTTTAAAAATGCCTGGGTTTAAGCCCCCCTGTCAAAATGCCAGGCTAATTATGGGAAGCAGTTTATTTACTGCCGCGCGTTTCTCAATGCACGTTTCCTGCTGTACTCAAAAGGCAGCTTCTGTTGAGGGTGTCTTGTATGCTTCTGGTCAGATGTTGGTGCTTGTACTGGCTACCTGTGCCACTCATGCTGGTGGGACCATGCTGAGTCACACAGGATGGATCCTGGCTTGACAGGTCACAAGGAAACGTTGCAGGCTGAGGGGGATACCTGGGCACGTGCGAAAACAAAGCCAAAGCCAGGAAGCATCTCTCCTACCCCCCCAGCCATCCCTCTCCACTGGGTTTTCAGCCCATGTGTGAGACCCCCGTGCTTGTGCTGCGGTCTTTCAGGTCTCTCTTGGGTCTGAGCCACTTACTTCAGGCAAACCTGGCTCCTCACAACTGGGGTGGTACCCGAAGTAGAGCAACTGCTGATCAGGGTGTCATCACTGATTTGGGACGAGGCTTGTAGAAACCCTCATGGCAAGGAACGTGTTAAGTGACATCTGTGTCACGAACAGAAGTGATGTAGCACTTTGAGATCAGCAAAGCCTGGGGAGGGTTGGGCTGGGAGCAAAATGACATAGCTTACAAAAGGTGCCTTGTCCCTCAATCCCTCAAAGTCCCATCAGAGGAGTTGCTGCCTGTCTGCGTGTGCATGGCTCCCCCTTTGCCAGGGTGCAAACAGGGAGCAGACTGGAAACAGGTGGCACAAAAGGCAGCCTTAGTCTTGCAGGATTCTAATGGTGTCCCCAGTAAACACCTCTCCCTTCCCTGTCCCCTGCTCCATGGTTTGGGCTTGGCTCTTGGGCAGCAGACTGCCCCCCCACCTGCCTGCTATGGGCAGGGCGAGGCCAAAATAACCCCACTGGAGACCTGTCCCAAAATGTGTTAAAAGCATTTCCTCAAAATAGTCAGTTTTAATTTTATTAAGTCATATTTAGTAGCCCTCAGGACACTGGCTGTGGGAGAGGGAATGGTTATACCCTAAAAATAAAATAGGATGGATGGATGGATGGATGGATGGATGGATGGATGGATGGATGCTGCGTGAAGGACTGCAGAGAGTTTGGTGTGGGGTGAGAGGCATCTCATCATCCTTAGAGACAGGAGCCCTTGCGACGTGGTTTGAACATCGTGGGAGGTTGGCAGGGGAAGCACTTTGAGAAATATTCTTTTAGATTAAACAACAGAACTCTGCATGCACATACAGACTAGATCTCCATAACGCCGCCGGGCTTTGACAGTGTACTGCAGCATTATTGCTATTTATAACCAACAATTACTAACACTATAATCCAGTAAACTTAGTGGTAGCAATTACAGCAACATAAATAGCAATCCAGATGACTAAAGGCATTGCTGTCAATGCGGATGGCAGCTAGAGCATCAGAAAAAAAAACTTGGAGGGAAGATATCGGAAGTTGAGATGCGAGCTTGGGTCTGCTAGTCTTTTATATACTGTTTTTAATCTACTTCCTGAAATGAAGCTTTGGAAAGGTACACTGCCTCTTTAAAATTAGTCTAGGAACTACAGGTAGTTCACGTTATTTTTAAAATAATAAATCTATATATATCTATATTAAAATATATATGTATACATAAGTTGGCTAGCCTGCCTTGTGGAAAGGCTGCAGCTAAACTAAGTCTGAGCTAATATTGTATTACCATGGTCTTCTGGTTTGTAGATAGCCCTTCCTTATTAGATGAGGTTCTGTTCTTGCTCCACAGAAGGTGCCTGTGTATATAACTCCTTTGTATTGCTTTCTGCAGAGTCCCTTATATATTTCTTACTACTAATGCTGTGTAGAAAAGGAAATCCAGAGATTTTACTACTGATAATTAACCATATAAAGGCCATTAGCAAAATAAAGATTTAGTTGTTTGGGAAACAGATTATTTATATTGTGTATGGTTTATTGCCTGATAACTTGTTTGGTGACTGGATATTCTTTTTCCTTCTCCTGGTCCTTTTCTGCTTTTTCCAGCTATGGTGTTTACTCCTCACTTTGATTATCTAGCAGGCAATAAAGTATATTGTATGTTTTGAAGCCAAGCAGTGTGCTTCTTAATTGTCCGTGAAGGGGGAGTCGGCGTCGGTGGCAGCCGGACGGTGGAGCTGCGGCTGCTCCCTGCCAGGAGGGCAGCTCTCTGGCCACGGTGGTCACCTCTCCCATGGCAGCTTTTGGACAAGGCAGGGCCCAAGATAAAAACCTGGTGTTTCCTATGGAAAAGGAAGGAGCTGCAGCCTGGAGCAGTCATAGCCTTGCATCCTAACCATCCCTAGGGGCATGAGGAGACCGTGTGGACACAGGTGAATCACTATGCATCCTCTAGTTTCACACAATAACCCTTTCTAGTTCTCCAGCATGGACAGCGGTGGCAGTGGCAGGTACTGTCACTGTCACTGGAAGCTTCTGGCTCACTCAGCAGCTTGGCATTCTGCCGTGCCAGGTTTTGACCCCGAGGTCCAGAGATCAGCAGAGCTCAGTGCCCACCCCAGGCAGGGAGCGATGGGCAGCCTGTGCTTTCCCACGTGTGAGGTGATGCATCACCCGTCCTCAGCAGCTGCACGCACACCGGGGCAGTGTGTGACAGAACACTGCTCCTGGGAGCCAGCTCATGCAGTGGCAAACTGCCCACCCTGACCTGGTCTGTTTGTCTGGGGCTTTTATTGCCTTGATTTGCTTTGGTTTGGTTTTAATGGGGAGCCAAGTTCTGCGTGGCTCCCTCCTGACAGGGTGGCACTTGTTTCTGCATTTCAAAGATGTCACTCCCAGAAGCAGCTAATGGGAGTGTGGCAGGTGCTGTGTTTGCAGGAGTGCATCCTTCTGTACCCCGTTCCCTTCCTCTTCCTCAGCTGTCACTGCTCAGAGGTCACTTGTCCCCTCCTGGGAGGGACACACACAGCATCACCCCGTGCTTTGCCCTCCTCTCAGCAGCCTTAGCACACCACAGAGGGGGCTGCAATCAGGTCACTCACCTGACAAAGCCCGTCCTTCTCCAGGAGCCAGGACATGGGTGTCTGGCCCTGATCCTGTGTGGTGGCTCAGGGGATGGGGTGTAGGAGATCTAAGCTGCTTCCCACTAAATCTCACAAGAAACAAACAGCTTTGGCATCTGGGGAGATGAAGCTGCTGAAAAATGAAGCCTTTGTCTGTCGACACAATTTTCTGGTGTTTATTTTGCTCCGTTCCACCCTTGAAGCAAATGTGGAAATGTGGTTGTGCCTGTGCAGCAAAGCTTCCCCCAGAGCAGGAAAACACCCCCTCATCTGTAAGTCAAACGGAATTGGTTTGCCTCAGCACTGACTTTCCCCTATTCTGCTGGTTTTTGTGGGGGCGAATGTGTGTGTATCACAGCGGATGGACAGCTGGAAAGCCTCAGGCCATGCTCCTGAGCACCACTCTGGTCCCTGCACCATGAGGAGGGATTTCTGGGGAGGGGGGAGAGATAGAGGCTGCTGCACCCCCCAGCACCCAGCTGCGAAGGGGCCCACATGCACACCATGGGGCAAGGAGCTGCTGCCCTCCAAGGAGGGATGGAGCACCCTGGGGGTGGGCAAAAAAGGGTCCCAAAGGTGTCCTTGCCATCACACAAGGACACTGGGGAGGGGTGTCCCGTGGCTGCTGGCAGGGAGACAGGGGGGTTCCTCACCAGTAAGTGTTTGAGCTGGGGATGCAGGGGCCAGGGGGGCACCTCTTCACTTTACATAATAGTAATCAAAGGGCTCAACAAGTCAAAAAAATATTTTCTGCTCATTTTCAAGCTGTCCTTTCCGCATTTAGAAGCAGGAATACAAAACGACCCCATGAACAGCACCTTCGGTTTGGTCCTTACTGTCAACGTACCTCCTGCCGGGAAAAAAGTGGGGGTTTTGTGTTAGTAACAGTACATAGGGGATTATTTGATTTGTTTTGGGGTCAACAGAGAAGATGAACAAGAGACTCACGTCTGGGAAGTGCCTGGCTTCACCTTGCTGTGCTTGCTGCCTTGAGAGGGAAAAGCAGGGATAAAAACTGGTTTCCTTTTCTAAACAGTGGTGTTTCTCCCTTGGACCTAAAACACAGCTCTTACATCCTGAGGTGCCTATGCCAGGGCTTGGCCTTACTTGCACATCCCACCTGGAGAAATCAGTTGGTAACAGAGGCAGCAGCAAAGCCGGTGGCTCTGGGTGGGCACAGCATCATCCCACAACATCTCGATCAGCAACTCGTGAGTGCTGGACTAAAACCTCAGTTACAAACCATATTTTATATGTATGTGGCATTTTAAAAATTGCTTATTATGGCATACTTATGATTGACTCTTTTTTTTCCCCCCATTTTACAGTTGGGATTCAACACAGGCTTTTTTGCCAGCACGTTAGTTGTAAGAAGAGACAAGTTGCTGCAGGTACTTGGGGAGGTTAATGTCTTCCTCTCTGGATTAATCCATCTGGCAATCATGGAGAGTGTTTGTACAATAAAATGAATCTTGTGCTCCTGCTGGGCCTTGTGTCCTCAGAGGAAACCCCAGCAGCAGGTGCACCCAGGTTTGTGGAGGGAAGGCTTGGGTGTGCTCCAGGCTCCTCCAGAAGCGGTGGTTTGGCAAACCCTGCATCTTCAGCCACAGACTGGTCCATTTCTGTGGTTTAAGTGTCTCACCATATGGTGACCACTTTGAAACAGCTTGCCAAAATGAAGGACTTGAACCCCCACAGACTGAGAGGTGCTTTCAAGCTGATTCCAAGTCCGACAAAAGTCTGTGTGGTTACGTTGGCTTTGGGTGAAAGCAGTGGGTTGGAGAAGGATGAGTCCCTTGGCTGTACCAACCCAGTAGGTTTGGCTAGTACCTTTGGTTATGGGCTCAGTGGTCTCAGGACATGTGTCCAGCAGGATTAGGAGAACATATCTTTAATTAAACCAGCTAGGTTTCTTTGGGGAAAAACAGACAGTGTTTCAGCCTGTGAGCTCTGGGGCCCAGCTGTGTGGGCATTTTTGTAGCTCATGGCTTCCCACCCTGGGAACAGCGGCCAGGTGGGATGAGACCATTGAGCCGGGTCCCTGTACACTGGGCTCCTTTCCCACCCGTGGCCGTGCCAGCTGGACCCCCTTCAAGCAGCAAAAACCAGCAGAGGTGGTCGGTTTGGTGGCGAAACCTTCACACCGACCACGTTTCTCCTCCGTGGTGGAAGGTCAGAACTAGGAGCACTGAAGGTACAGTACCAGGAGCTTATTTTCTGTCACCTTGTGCAAACAGCTGCTGCTGGGATGGAAGCACCAGCACTCAGGTTCCCAAGGCAAGTCCCTTAAGCCCCATTCCTCCCCATGGGCAATGCTGGGAGTTGCACATCCCACAGTGCAGCTGCCCCTGCTCTTTGCCCCGGTACCACAGGGGCTTCCGGAGGGTCTGGCTGCCAGAGCAGGACAGGGCAGCAGACCCTGTGCCCAGTGTACATGTGCTACCTCACGTTGGACCTGTCCTGTGGAAAGCAAACAGCTTCCTTGTTGTCTGATAACCGAAGGGAAGCTTTGGTTGGGGGTCACTGAGCAGTGGTGATCACCTCCGATTTAAAAATTAAAGGAATAAAGAAATAAACCTAGGCACTGCAAAACATGTAGGGCAGAACTCCTCCTCCTCCTCCCCCCCCCCCCCTTACTGCATCTCATCAGCTTCCTATTGTTCATTTAGATAGATTTGAGGGCACACTTGGGCTGGCACTTAATTGCTTGTCTTAAGGACCTGAGTCTTTAATTAAAAGCCTGATATTACAAGGCATGGAGAGGAATCCTAAGTGGCAGCACAGCTCATGGATGCAAAATCTTAACCAAAGTGTTCCACCTTTCCTAGTTTTAACTTCTCCCTAGCTAAATAAAAATATATATTTTTTTTCACTAATATGTCTTACTACTTAAACATTCTTGAGCTTTCGGTGCTATCAGTGGTTGATACCTAGTCTGCTTTGCTCCTGATGGCACACCATGAGATTTAAAATACTGTGGACACTTAGGAAAGGAAATTTGCCAGAAAACATTCAGAAATTCTTTTTTATTCAGATACAAATACAAAACACAAATGTTCTCAGTGCCAGCCATCCCTTTGGAAGGGAAATCTCTAATGGTACCAGCCTGGGAAGAGGAGTTTTTTCCCAGGTCTCCAGCAGTTATGAGCAGCAGGAGGGGTGGGGATCTCTGCAAATGTCCTACTGTGCTTTTGCTGCTTTTAATTGCTAACTGAGATTTAACTGTGCTGACCTCCCAGGACATGTGATGGAGAGGCACATAAGGCAAACACGGGGTGCAGGGCACAGGGAAGCAAACCTGGCAGCTGTGCCTCTGATTATGTCCTTTATTTTTCCACATTGCAGAGGAAAAGAAGAAAGATCTACGTAAGCTGAGTTGCTTGGGCTGGAATCTGCACAAAAAACTTTCATTTCTGAGCTATTCATGATGACAAACACTTAGTTCCATCTCTGCAAAGTGAAGGTCGGGAAGACTTGCCACTAAAGACCTCAAAGGTGGGTCCTTTTCCCCCAGAAAATGGTACAGGGAGGCTGGGAGGCAAAGGCAGGAGAGGTCCACAATAACCCACCAAAGCCTCTTTCAGGTAACAGTAATGAAGCAGCAGCTCCCAGAGGCTGATGCAGGGTGGTTATTTTTTTAGGACATGGTGAAAGGAAATTCAGCTGTTCAGAGCAGAGTCTGGGCTCAGTGACTGCTCTTCTCCAGAGCTTGGCAAGTGCAGAGTTTTGGTCTTTGTGTTTGCCTGTTCTGTGGTAGGGAGCTCCAAGCCAGCCCTCCCCATCCCCAAACCACTCACACACATGCACACACACCAACTGGTACTGGCTGCTGGCGGGTGTGCTCCTTCCTTTCCTCACCTGGAGCCCCAAACCACCTCACACACCTTCCCTTGGTGGTGGTGGGTCTCCATCTCTGGAGCTTCACCGCAGGGCTTCCTGCCTCTGTTGCACCTGAGAAGGCCATAAGCAAGACACAGGATTCAAAGTGAACTGGAAAGCCTTGTCACCTGTCCCCATGGTGTGTGTGTGTGTCTCCTTTGGTGGTGGCATGCTGCCGAGTGCTGCAGTGCATGGTTTAACGTCACACTGGAGGGGGTCTGCAGGTGCTCATGGAGAGGAGCTTTGAGGCTGGCAGGACCATGGGTTGGCCTGGCCAAAGGGGTGCTCAACACTGCATGCCTGTAACATGGGTACTATCTTTTATTCCCAACCTGCCAGTGTGGATGGCTGGTGCCCACTGTAGTGGCATGGGTGGAGGTTTGGGGGTCACAGGCGGTGGTCCTGATGTGCTAGAGTGGGGATTGCAGAGCAGAAAGCATTCCTCTCGTGGGGGACACACCAGGAAGGGGTCATAAAAGTGCGAACGGGTGTGCCCTCTAGCCAGCTCTGGTGGAAGGATGAAGTTATCATCTCCACCAGCTTTGTCTGTGGAGCAGTTTTACCCTACGTGTTGTTAGACAGAAATGGTGTCTCTTTTAGCTCCTTCCCATGAGTTGTTTGATTTGGTAGGCCACCAAGCTTTGGTAGCTGCTCTCTTTGTCCCTCCCAACCTAGAGTTTGTCTAGACATTTTCACAAACAAGCAGCTTCCTATCACTCACGTTCCATCTGCACCCAAGACAAGGAACTGCTGCATTGTATGCCATCATCTCTGCAGCCCTGGTATGAAGACCATCACAACACAGCAGCAGGAGTGCTGCTCATCAACCTGCTTGACTTTTCCTGCTTCCATGTTGCTCACAAGCCAGTTTTGGACCATGCCATGTTTGCCATCATCCACCCCAGAGGTGGTTGCCTTTGATCTGTGATGTACACAGGGCAGGCAGAGCAGAACCACCTTCAATCTGGAGCCGTAAATCACTTTGCCAAGGAGTCAGGAGCCCTCCAAGTGAGAGCAGAGCTACAGAACCCCAGAGCTCTGCCAATAGCTTCATGTTTATCACCCACACGTTCCATTGCCTGGCGATGCGATGCGTGGCTGGTCGCTTCATTGGCTGCCGTTGGGTCTTTACAACAGGAGCTGGTAATGGTGAGAGCAGGTTTGGTGCAGGAAGGCATCACACCAGGCAGGTGTCAGAGGAGACTGAGCTTCCCCCAATGTTTTCTCCTCCCTTTGGTTTCCAGGAGGGATGCTTTCACTGCCCTAAATGCACTCGCAGTCAGTGGAGTTTCATCACGTGAGAAATTGGCCCGGCCCTCAGTTTTGGTTTCTAAATCTCCAGACTGTTTGGATAATTCAGTGAGATCTTTTAAAAACCAGTTCATTTAAAGGCTAATGGGAAATGTTCATATGTATTTATGCATAATGTAATTATTCCCTTGTTTTGCATGTTCCTGGAAAAAGTGGTGTATTAGTAACACATGGGCTTTTAAGGCAAGTTTCAGTTGCTAGAAAGGTCTGGATTATTGGAATAGATGATTCATCCCTTGGGGGCTGGAATAAGGTTGATTCATCACTACAGCTTTAGCCAGGTGTTTAATGTCCTTTTTCTTTTCTTTTTCCCCCAGCTGGCTTGATGTCTAGTTCCTGTTGATTTTAGTGGGAATTAGGCATGCCTATCCCTCTGACATTTTTGAAAAAATCTCAACTTTCACATTTTCTTTGAACACACACACACACAGAGCACAGGTATGCAAAGGTTCTCAGTCAGTGGCTGCCCCACTGCCACGGCCCCCCAGGGCACATAGCCCCTGCTGCTACCCATTTCCAATGTACTTTGCTTTCTTCCCCTTCTAAAAACAGCAGGGCAGCTCTGGAAAAGCACCAGGGAGGAAGATGATTTAAAGATTAAACTTGGAAGGAGTGGAAAATCTCCTGCAGCACAGTTGGGGATGTCTTCACAGGGGGGAAAAAAGGTAAAGGGAAGCTGAAAGGGGAAAATCCTTGGTGGGAGTTGAGTGGTCCTGCCTGAAGGTTTATGCCTTCAAAGGCCAGGACTGCAGAGTGGCAATGGGTGTGAATGCCCATCTCTGCAGTGGGCCACCACCCCTCCTGACACCCACATGTTCCCATTTTCTGGGTGTTGGTGTTGGCAAGGTTTATCATGTTGTAGGGGAAAGACTCATCTCCCATCTCCTGATGGAGCCACTTAACAGAAGAACGTGAACAACGCTCCTTGCTTCTCCCTGCTCCCTACCTGATGTGTTTGGCCCTGCAGTTTTCTCCTAGGCCTGGTTAAAAAAGGTCTGTGAGTGCTCTGGTAGAGAGCTTTGCTACTGCTGCTTTGCTACGCTGCACGAGTTGAATGCAATTTATGTGGGCTGAGGACACACATACACTATGTGGGGCAATATGCTCCTCATGGTCCAACAAAGCCATGGGTCATGATTTAACAAAGCCTTGCCAGACTAATCGAAATAAAGCCCAACAGGTTCTATTAATTCAGTTACTTTGTTACTGAAATTAATAATCCAAATTATCTAACTGCTGCTAATTTGTTACTATTTTACCCTTTCCACGTATTGGTATGGCATGAGCTCTGCATCTGTTTTTTTGCCAGAAGAATGACATTGATGGCTGGATTTCTTCCTCCTTGTCCAAGAGCCAATTTGAGGCTATTTTTTACATATTTTAAACAATCTGATTGAGCAATCTTTCTCCTTTTTTTTCCTTTTTTCTTTTTAATTGCCTGCAGGTGTAGTTACATGATGCTCACTTGGGTGGTAAGGGTCTGGCAAACCCTTGCTATCATTTCCTTGCACAATGCAAAGCTTAAGCTAAAAGCAAGTTAGGCAACAGTCAGGCAATTTGCTCTTACATCAAACACAAGCTGGAATAAATCTGAGTGTGTCCAAAACACCTGCTTGTGGCTGTATCTTATTGCAGAGGTTTACCCCCAGCCCTGGCTCTGTCCCTGCAGCTGGCTCTTCCTCCCCAAAAGGTTCAACTCCAAGAGTGCCTCCAATAATTCCTCTTTGCCAAGCAAAGAGTTTCCCCAAAGATATCTCATTTTTAGGCAGCTTTTCTTGTATTTTTCCTTGTTACAACCAGCTGTTGAAGGTAAACCACCTCCCATTACCAGGAGGCAGTGTGGGGAAAGCATCCCTCCCACCTGACTCAGCAAACTTTTATCAGAGTCAGTTGAAATCACTGCCAGCCTGGGGAGATGCTGGGTATTTCTCAGGTCTCACCAGTGGTGTTCCAGCTCTTGGGAGTTGTTAAACTGGCACCATTCATTTTCATGTAAACCAGTTTATTTCACTCTCATCTCTCTTCTCTTGACTTGTTTCAGGCAGTGATGTGATCCAGGCTGAACCACTGCCCAAACGTGGAAAGGCTTTGGCTGGCTGGGAAAAGGGAAATTCAGCTGCAGCATTTGATGGTGATGCAAATAAATACCAGCAGCCCTATGGAGGGAGCTGTGGTGTGAGGCCAGCCTCTCCCAAGTAAAGCACTGGAGGTGAAAGTGCAGCATAAAGAGGCCAAGCTCTTGGGCTCAGCTGTAGTTTCATCAGGTTTTGATGCTGCAGTCAAGATTTAGGGGTCATGCTTCTGAGAGCAGCATCAAGCATCAGGTGTGACAGTCCTGGAAGTACCCCCAAGTTACTGGGAGAGGAGATTGCTGTTGCAACAAGGCTAAAATCAGTGCAGAATCATTACAAATAATGCAACCCAATCCACAGATTTCTATTAATTTTCATTATTTTGCAGCTTAGATGATTATGAAACTCTCCAAAGGCCCAGTGTGCCCCTAGGTTATTGATGTCCTGCAGACCCAGGCAAGCACGGATGCTTTTCAACTGGCACATACTTGGTAAGTACAATGGCTTTGTGGTTTCAGTGCCACAAGAAACAGACATGGGTCAGCATTTTGAGGAACCCCCACCTTCACATGATATTCTTATATCCTGAGTAATCCACAGGGAACTGAATAGAAATTGTTTGCAACTCCTCAGGAGGCCAAAAATGATTCTTTTTAAACTTTAAGCCATAGTTCCAACCCAACTTTAAAAATCTTTTTGTGAACCATTTTAATATTTGATGGTGCTGAAGTCAGGTGAGGCACATGGGTTAATGCCAGCAGGTGCTCGTGAAGGGAGGGTGATTGAGCTGGTGAGAGGCTGCTCTGCCTTTGTCTTCAAATAATTGATCCTTAAAACAGGAGAATAAAGAAATAGTCTAACTATAAAAGAGAGATCATTCACTAAAATATTTGTCTAAAACAGATGGCTCTGGTGACTCAGATGTAATACTCCCCCTGCTACTCGCTGGCTGAAAAGCAACCGTGGTTTGCCATTTAGAAAACATGAGTGTGGTGATGAGCATATCTAGGAAAAATGGAGGGAAAAAAGAGCACTCATAGGTCTCATTGGAAAGACAAAAAAGGTTTAGCTGTATCACTTCTCTGATCTAGCACCAGCCTGGTGCTCTGTGTGTGCAAGGATGGGATGTGGGACATGTCAGGAACTGAGTTGTTACCTGTTGGATTTCAGGATGGACTTACACCACTTACCAACTCTCAGGGCACAGGGATTTCCATGAATACCTTCAGCTTCTTGGTTTTGGTCACTTCTGTGGCATCATTTGTTTTTCCTTTATTGGTGGAAATGATAGGACATGGCTATTTTGACCATAGCTTTTATGTCTTAATTTCCCTTTTCTACCCTTGTGAATTCACCGATTTCTTTCCTTTTGTCACTTCTGGCTACTGGCCTGCCCCAAGCCTGCGCATCTTCCTTTCCACTGGCTTCCTTTACAAACACAAATACTCTCCTCCTGGGACTTGATGCTTTTACTCCTCTTAGAAAAGCTTGTGTTATTCCATAGCATTCACATTCTGCTGGAAACCTTCAAAATGTCTGTGTACCTTCCTTGCAGCTTACCAGGCAGCCAGGGTGGTGGCACAGATGCTTTTCCCCTTGCCCAAACCTGTGCAGTAGAGATGCCAAGCGAGCCAGCACTGCATCCTGCACGGGCATCTCTCCTCGGGCTCACGCCAGAGATCAGGGAACCCAAGACCTCATCTGCTGCTGATGGTGGGGTGATGCCAGCTCGTGCCTCCCCACCTGCGAGCCCCTGGCCCTGTGACGGCCAAGGAGAGCTCTATAAATGGTTTGTTGTGGGTAGAAGCTCTCTTAGGGGAGAAAACATAGTTTTGGCCCTTAAAATATCTGTTTGGGCTGTCAAGTGTCAAGTTTGCTTTCTTGGTTTCTGCTGAAGGTTCCCCTTTGAGACCGTACATTAAGGGCTTCTCAGCCTTTAGCCAAGTGGATGGAAAAATCAGGCTTTTAATTAAGTCTATTAATGAAGCCTGCAAGCTATTGGAGTGAAGCAAATGTACAGTTAAAAAAAAAATAAATCTGATTAATCCCCTCTTTCCTTGTTTTCCAAGCAGATGTGCCATCACTGCTTGCAAAATAAGGCTACCCTCGCCTTACAGAAAATCAGGCATGAGTACTGGGCTCCTTGTGTCCGTCTAACTACAGCTGCAACAGGAGCCACACCCCTGCCAACACATTGCTGAAGAGAAATAAAGCAGAAAAGCAGCTCTGGATCCTCCCAGCTTGAGCCCTGCGTGGCTGGGACAGGGGGTGGCCGTGGCGTGTCCTCAGCTGCGTCACCCACCAGCAAGGGAGGAGCGTGATGGTCCATGGTGAGTGGTGCCAACGCCTGACGTGGTCAGTGCCAGTAACCCCTGCTGTGGCTGCTCTGAGTGTCACAAATGAGTGAAAGCACCAGGTGGGGAGAGGGCTGGAGGCAGCACTAACAAGTACCCCCAGGCTGTCTTTCTACCTGTTGTAGCCTAGCAGTGGTGTGGCAGAAGAGATGGCACCGCGTTTCCTGCGCTTCAGCCCTCAGGTGAGTGAACAGGAGTTATTTCCGTGTGTTACACTGCTGGGTCTTTAATCTTTTAGTGATATTGATTAGTTTTTAATTTGTCAGTAGCAGACCAGCAGGGCAAACACATCCCATGCACCTAAGGAATGAAGGTTTTCCTAGGCCAGGAAAAGCCAGGCGTAGTGCCAAAGGCTGGTGTGGTCTTCGGTCTTACTTGGTTTGTGCTTGGTTGGGCTGAAGCAGCACCCAGAAACCTTCAACATCATTTTTATTTTGTCTAAAATTTAAAAAACCCCACACTTTAAGAAAGGAGACACGTCTTTCTGCTTGCCTTCCCATCCCACCCTCCAACCCCAACGTCTACGTTTGGCAATGTCACAAGGTTTCAAAGTGGTTTAGGGACCTGCATATTTGTTGAAACAGCCTGACCAAAAGCTGGGTGTTTTTCGTTGCTTTAATAAGTTGAGAGGTTACAACACACCAGAAATTTGAAGCTGGTATTTTTAAACTGTTTATTTAAATCAGCTGAATTTCAATTCCAGCTCTATTTTTTTCTGCTTCCCTAACAAAAAAAAAAATTGGTATTTCAAAAGCTCAGGGTTTCAGTTCAAATGATTCACCCTGCTGCAGATACCATCTGAATCAAAACAAAGCATGGATCCAACAACCACACTCACTAAGGGAGAATTAAGCCACTAAAAACATTATTTAAATTTGCCTTTATGAATAATCATGACATATTTCCCCAGTTGCTCTCTTGTAGCTTTGTTTTAGCAGCTATAATCCCCTGCAGAACAGAACCGTCAGAGGTTTGAAGAGCATTATCCTCAAAGACAAACAGCCTCTGGAAGCAAGGTAGGCCCTGCTCTCCAAAACGCATGGACCAGTCATTAAAATGTAATGTTGGCCATCCTCCTCCTCCTCACAGGAGGATGGCTGTATGCCTGTTTGGCACAGGACATAGACATGTTTTCAGAGGTATTCCCAGGGAAAACAGTGGTTTGCTCCTCTTTTTTTGAGTCCTGCAGGCTATTCCCTAAAGAAAGGAAGCAGTGCATGAATTCCTTGTTTTGTTTTGCTTGCACCTACTAAACTGTCTTTATCTTGACCCATTAATTTGCTCACTTTTACAATCTCTCCCACATCCCACCAAGTGGGGAAGTGAGCGAGCAGCTGTGCTGTGCTCGGTTGCTGGCCGCAGTGAAACCACGACAGCCCTTTCTGGTGCCCAACAAGGGGCTCAAAGAGTTTGAGATAATGACAGATTGGACTGGACTGTGCTAGATTGAACCTCCAGCTGTTACTGCTGTTGAGCTATTAACTGACAGGCTGCCGTGCTCACCCCGGGGCCTGCTTGCCTCACTGAGTATTAAAGAGTCCAGTGCTCTGCTGTTGCTGCTCGCAGTACTGCTTATCACCTCACTCCGCTGTGCCTGGGAACACTCTGATAACAGGAAAGACCGTGTGCCTGCGATGGCCAGGACATGGCAGCTCCTTCTCTGCTGCTCTACTAGACAGGCTGGAACTCCAGAGTGAACTCGAGTCAAAGGGACTGTGACCTGTGGATGAGGTCATGCAGGAGAAGGACATCCCAAGGGGTCTGTGGTTATGTTTGTGCCTCAACCTCTGAAGATAAGCTCACGCTGGAGAAGGTGCACTTCGAAGCATCTACGGCTGTGCATGAGGTCATGCTGGAGCAGCTCAAAGCATGTAGTCAGGGATAAGCCCACAACAAACTCCCAACCAAAACCATCTGCAGCAGCCTAAGGAACGTTAAGAACATTCTGGTATATGCAGGAAGTAATCTGGGAGGAGAGAGGGTGTAACAGCAGGGAGAAGAGCTGTGACTGTGAATTTATGGAGTTACAAAAGTTCAATGTAATAGCAACAAGGAAACCTCTCACAAAAAACAACTGAAATGACTTTATTTTTTAGGTATATTAGCACAATATTTACAAAACTTTCATAAATAAAAACATTTTCAGGGGTAAAGACTATAGCTCCATAGATATTTAAAATGTCTATATATTTATATATACACACATACGTACACACACAAATGGAAGCAGACAGTTATGAACAACTTTGGTTTTAAATTACTGGTGGGAAAGGGCTGGGGTGTATCAATGACTTTTTAAACTTTCACTTTTAAATTTGTACCCACAAGAAGTCCAGAGCAGAGCCCTTAACACAGCAACAGGATGGTGGGTTTCTGCCATTTCTGGGACAATTGATTCTGGAGCCTGTGCATGGCCACCGAGCTCCTCATGTTTCAGCAATGCCTCATAACAGCTCAGAATCATCCTACAGTGACACAAACGGGTTCTACTGCAGTTTGCTCTACAGATGTCAACATAAAGCTACTATACATAACATTTTTTGTAAGGCAGAATACCTCAACAGAGTTCCAGTTGGTTTTTCTGTTCCTCAACTGCTCAATGTTCAACTTGCCAGAGGGAAGTGCTAGTTATAAATAGGGAGCTCTGCATGGTGCTTAATCAGGTAAATTCTAACACCAAATGGTTAATGGAGAGTCATCTTCCATCTTTAGGTAGAGATTGCGGTGGTTATGGAGAAACCTGTCCCAAAAGATTCATTATAGGAGCTAAGATCTTGAATTCTCCCACTGACAAACCTGAAGGTATGAAAGTGTGAACATATGTGCTTCTTAAATGTTTTATCACATGAATAACCCTCTTCACTGTGGCCAGTTCCACTGATTTTAGTGAGGGCTGGAGCATGGGTCAGTCCTGCAGCTCTAGCAAGAGGACTATTTATGAGAGTAGATATTGAAAAATCAGACACCTCAATTTTATTTTGTTGAATTCTTGATGCAAGGTGTCTGGATCAAGACTTGGAGCTCAACACGCAGAGACTTGAACCTCTGCAACATGCACCCACAACATGGATATGAACCTTGGTTTATAACATCCAACTCTGAGACTTGCCAAATTCCTCAGAATCTTTAAAAACGTGGATTTTATTACATTACTGTTTGGCAACAGCTTTCCAAACAAAGTTTTAAATTGTTAGAAGAAGAAAAAAAAACGTGTGCCTTTGAAAGATATTACCTTAGTACAAACAGGAGACAGTGGGGAGATTTCTACAAAGTATACACAAGGTCTGAGAGAAACCAAATATGTTGGAACAACTCTCAAAACAGTTGTAAAATCTTATGGAATGTGCAAGTTGTAGAAACTTGATTTTTATCTGTACCACTTACATCTATACAGAACCTGAGCCTCCTCGCTTCTCTTGGGCTCCTCCTGCTTATTTTCCATGTTACGTATTTGTGCTGTAACGGCAGCATCACAAACTGGGGTCAGAAATGAAACAGCTCCTTTTTCCATTCAAGAAAACGGATTTTTAAACTGTCAAAAATACATGAAATAGGACCACTCCTATTTTTATGAAACATCAATGAGTTTTACAAATTCATTGAGTTAAGAAAGCCTGAAATTGCTTCCAGTTCTACACACTGCACAACATGAACACGCACAAGAACCGCATTCAGCGTGAAAATTAGAAGCTGCTGTGCTCCATAACTCCAGTGCTGAATTAGGTTTCAACAGCTGAGCAGTTTCTCATCAAAGAATACAGAAGAGGCACGGAGAGCTCTCTCACTGGACCAAAATACCAGTCACCAGAGCACACATGACTACAGTCCATAGAGAGGAATATTACTGTTTCGTGGAATTAGAACTCTGTTAATAACTCAAGAAGAGCTGGGAGCAAACTTTGTACTTACACAACTTTGTGTATAAACATTTTATTCGTTGTTTTTCTTTTTTTTTTCCCCTAAAAGTTTTGCTGAATGTCAGAAAAGATGTATTTGTACAATCTCTACTTCCTGCTTGTATCATAGATGTACGACCATACCTTGCCCATGCAGACAAATAAAGAAAACAATAGTCTAAACTGTATTGCAATCGTTGGGCTGAGCAGGCCCATTACCAAAGCAGTGACTAATGATAGTTTTTGAAAATAATACCACTAAGGATTAACTGCAGGGACATCCTGTGGTGGGCAAACAGTGCTTTTTATATTCTCACCCTCAACCATACCATATATACTGTAACAAAAGAAAATAAAGATCACATGTGGGCAAACACACATGTTCCTCGCTACAGCTGCTGTGACTATAAAATTACATCATTGATATCAAAAGCACTTTTGCCACACATGCAAAACAACTGGTTTCCTGAATTTCTTCTTTGAGTAGTGCATCTTCAAGGCCACGGTGTATGAACAACGGTGTACTTTTCACATCTCACATAGCTCTGCAGTTCTAGGAATTAAAAGAAAAAAAAGATTGTTTGAGAAGAGCAGCAACATTTTGTGCTACCTACTCAAGTAACAGCTTAAAAAAATGACTTCTTTTTATCTCAAACTTCGAAAGCATGCTTAGCACTCAGACGGAAGAGTGTTAGTAACAGCAAGTGATGTTTCCACAACAGAACAACAGACACTGTCTTGGAGCTCCTACTCATGAACTGGAATAAGCTGTAGCAGCTCCCAGACTTTGCAGTCTGACCTGTCCTGCCTTTACTCCTCATGCTGGTTTACTGTCACATGCCCTTTTGTAAGCTTATCTGCTTCAGCATCCAACTCATCCCTTCAGTGTCTGTATGAACTTTCAAGGCAAGGTTAAAGTAGAAAGCAGGTAGAGCTCAAAAGGTTAGTGCCTCCAGCTTGCGTGTCAGAGCCCTTGCCTTTGATTTGTAAAACCTTCTGTTATTTTTAGGAGCCATCCTTCAAGGCAGAAAAAGCAGACAGGCTTCTAACCCTACCCTAAAAGTAAAAATGAAATGGGTAAATGGCAGTTTCTGTGCTTTTGGAAGCTCTGCCTCAGCACCTGAAGAGGAAGCAGGTTTTTATAAGTCTAAGTGAGACCCAAGAAGAAACACTCAACTTATTTAAAACTGGAACTCCAAGTAAAACTCTACCTTGTTCTTCAACAGTTTGTGGTAACTATACTGATCCCACCCTTATCTCCCTTCTGCTCCGTTTTGAATGCAGCAGACTGGCAAATACCTATTTGTTTCACCTGATCTCAAACCACTGCCGTGAATAACAAGCAATGGTCACCTCTGAAGCTGGACCTACCTTCCACTCCTCCTGCTTCAGATTATACTAACCAGTATATATAATCTGATAAAACCAGTATATATAATCTGATATTTATAATCTGATAAAACTACATTTTATCAATGCATTTAGGAGACACCAATGCAGTTGTCCTTCATATTGCACAAGTGCTTGTATTCCAAATGGTTTAGAAAATAACCCCATGGCATATTGGGAGGAATCACGTACAAGTTGTAGGTAACACAGACCTAGCAGTATATGGTATTTGTAAGGAAGCCTGCTTTTAAAATCAACAGATACACCTTTTTTCCAATTAGGGCTAATTAGTACCTCATTTATTGTCACATTGTCAATTGATGCCTTCTAGAAGTGGCCAATATAAAAATATTTCAAGTAAGTTAACAGATTTCCAGTGATCTCACTCTTTATCCTGCCTAGCAAGACGTTGTAGTTTGACACGGGAGTACTAGCCTCAGGGCTAGTGATACCTCATGACAAGCTTGCTCAGCTTACAGGCAGAAAGAGAAGCACCAATAGCATCAACAAGTGCTCCATTATCCTACTCCCATGAAAAGGAAATACACCTTCTGAACAGAAAAGAATAAATAAAAGACTGTTTTCATTTTCAAACCTGAGTATCTAATCTAAAATTTAAGCTCTTTGATGAGAGCAGTCTGGTCAGGCAAACTCTGTTACTCCTCTGACGGATATGAGCTGCAGGAACCAAAAATCACAGACTTGGCTAACCAGTCTGGGCATTTGGGGCCAAGTTAATCCAGCCTCTCTGACTTCAAGGCTTATTATGTATTAGGAGGAGTCTATTTACATGTAGTTGCAATCTTACAGGCTGTTATAAAATCAGAAAGGACAATTCCCAGCATTGAGGACATTTTGAATAAGAAGAAATCTTAAGTTAGGCCAGGACACTGCAACATACATCTGTCTTTAAAATATCTGGTAGATCTTTAAGTATCAAGCATAATGAATGGGCAGAAGCCACAGTGTGCCTTTAGATTTTGAGGTTCAAAATCAAGGTTTGTCAAAAATAAAGTTATTTAAGCAGTTTTAAAATTTTATTAAGATGAGTTTCAGTTCTGTTCATTTTTAAACACTACTATCTGACCCTGAAAAGCAACAAATTGAGTGAAATCTAATTGCAATACTAACGATCTAACAACCCAGAGAAATTAAATAACATCTATAGGAGGGGTAGGGGAGAGAAAGCCTGCTTTTAAATCCTTCCCTGGGAACTTCCACAGGAGGTCACCAATTAATTATGTAGAGTAGGCTTAGTTATATTAACAACAACAAAAAAAAACACCTCAAAAAACAAATGCAACAACCCACCACCAGTTAAACAGTCCATGCATCTTACATGCTATACAGGCATAAAGGAAGCATACAAACTATTTGACCTTCCACATTTGATCAGAAACACACTATTTAACAGTTCCCTCTGACTCATCCTCTTTTTAGAAATACACATTCATCCCCTATGTATGATACAGAAAATAAGTATTCTTTCTTTTCAGTGAAATATAATTTGAATAAGAACAGCACCTGCACTGAAACCTGTCCTCCAAGTTTCATTATATTAGCACTGGGTAACTCAAAACATCAAAATCCCCAAACACACATTACTTAAATTAAATATCTGGAGATCTATTGGGACTTACCATCATTCTAACATCACTCCTTTTGCATCTTTAAAAGCCAAGCAAATGGATTAGTAATGAGCCAAACAGCAAGAAATGCTTCATAATTAATATCTGGATATTAAAAACTCTAAGATTCAGGTTAGAACTTGCTACTACCCAGCATGCCAACCAGTGATCAGAACAGCAAAAAACCCCCCCAAAACCAAACAAAAAACCCCAGAATAATCCCATTCTCCCTGTAAATTTCCCCCATCTAAGCGCTATCAGTTTCCCAACACCATCAACCCAACGAGCTGCCCCAGCCCAAAGAAATGCCAGAAGAATAGCGTGACAGGGATAAGATTCTGCTACAATCATAAGCATTCCACCAAGATAAATGCTCATGAAGAAGAATTAACATCAGCTTTCAAGACCTGTCCCTCTTTTCTTCTTAAAAGCTGGACTTTTTGCAAAGCAAAGAGGGTGGATATATCCTGAGATATGAGACTTGTCCTAAAACAGTCTAATGATGCCACTGGCTAGAAAGAACAGTAGCAGAGAACAAGGAGTCTAGAGCTGCAGGCATAATTGCATCGAGAGATCAAGCTCTTACTGACTCAGAATCACCTAAGCTGACATACCAATCTGCCATCTCAGTGCTGTCCCATTGAGAACTACCATTATTTTTTTGACCTTTTTCCATAATTAATCCCTTAATTAGAAGATAAGCCTTGAATATCACCTACCATTTAGTGGTTCTTCTACAGCTTTCTGCAAAACATTTAAAAATATATATATATGTATAAAAAGCCTTCATGTTTACTTTTGGCTCGCCACAGTTAAATTACTCTAATTGACATATACAGTAAGTAGTGATTCTACAAAAATGAAGAAAGCTGAACGTTAATAAAATCAATGACTAGAGTTCTGGAAAAAATTCAGTCACTAACTGCATTCTCCAGATTACTTTTTCCCCACTGCAAATTCTTCCTCAGATGAAATACCTCTAGGTGGCAGCAAAAGGCATGCATACTGCTTTTAAGCTCTAAAACCTAACTGATTATTTCTATGAACTGATCAATGATTAGTAATAAAGCAGCATGACTTAAAAAAATAAAAAATAAAAAATTAGTAGCCAAGCAATCAAGTGTAATCTCCTCAAAAGGAAATACACCACAGTTGTGCATTTAGTCTGGTAAACAATCATCAGAAACAACACACGCAATCTACAGAAACATTTAAAAAAATATATAAAAATCAGAAATTGGTTAAGATGGCAGATTTCAAAATATGCACCTTTTCCCCCTCAGACTCAAAAGAATATCAAGTATCATTTTATAAGTGTGCCCCACTATCAAAATTAAGCATTAAGTCAATATTAAGTTTTCCATAGTCTTTAGATTACACAGATTCAAAGTGTATTTTCCAAATTACTTCAGACCTATTTATTGCCCCTAAGTACAGCAACATAGGCTGAACAGCTCTTGATGGAAATGAGCAACTTATTAACACAGTTAATTTTCCACCAGGCCTCTCCATAACTTCTGTAAGTTCATAGGCACAAATTATTGTCACCCGAATTCCTCTGTACCTGACCCTCCACTAACTGCAGCTGCTACAACCATGGTTTTAGTGTCTGAGATTTCCAGTTACCTCAAAATTTAAAAAATTTCTTCTGATTTCATTCCAGTCTCAAATTCACAGAGTAACAAGGTATTCACTACTACATAATTGTGCCTATTTCTTTATGTGTCAAACCCTTGCTGCAGTGTAAAACCACCTTGTGAAGAGAACAGCTCATAAATAGAAGGGAGTTCCACCAAGGATGCTCCTTAGCATGTTGGGTTCTATTTCAAAACCTATTTACAACCAAAAACTAAGTTAAAAATCTTCTCTTGCCCTGTTGCTCCCATTCTACAAGTAAATACAAGCATGTTAGATAAAGGCAAGTTTGTGTTTTGGAAGAAGTATATCTGTAGTATGCTTCTCAGCTCATTCCTATAATATAATGAACTTTGTGAACCTCCTCTTTTTCTTCTTTTAAACTCTGTGCACTTATATTCCTTACATAAGTAAGAGATCAATCCTCCAAAATACTATTCCTTAAAATGAAAATGGATGAGGAAAAGCAAAGGGGAAAAAATAAAATAAATAAAGAAAAAATCTCTATTGTCCTAACTGTAGCCAGCTCTCCTGCCACACTGTTAGAAACTCTCTGTCTTCAACAGCTGGGTCTCTGGTTGTAGAATGAAGAGGAGACCTTGAAATGTGTCTCAGATGATGGCTGCCAGCCAAGAAATGGGATGACTTAGTATCTTGCCATGCTCCCCTACTGCATGGAAATTCTACTGGTATTTGACAGTTGTGCCTCTTTACTTGCTGCTGCAGAACTCCAGAAATGAAGCTGTTCAGATTCATGGATCACTAGAAAGCACTGTGTAAGTCTATGAAAATTACTGTTTTAAGAATGATTACTCTAGAATTTGAAAAACTGAATGAAAAACCTTCTTTAAAAAAAACAAGTGCTTTTGCATTTGTTCTGTGTGACCTAAAGACAGACACTCTGCTTTCAGACAGTGTCATCAAATTAAGGGGCATTATAGGAAAATGAGAAAAAAAGAAAAAAAAAATAATCAAGGCTATGGTACCCATAGAGCTGGGAATTCAATCAAATATTAAAGGGATCTGGTGTAACAGACCATAGGAAAAAAAATCCTAAGGCTTTGTTATAAGCCACCTAGGATTAAAAAAATCAAACGTATTCTGCACTCACCTTAATGAAAAAGCATTTTCATTAAGGTGAGCCAAAGATCTTTATAAATTCACACAAAAGAGTGCACTGTAAAAGAACATCAAACTTCCCTTCACATCCACCACTTTTTTGTGACAGCACTTGAAACTCCATTTGGGCACAACCACTGGAGTAGCTGTCAGGTAAGGGTGGCAATTACAGTACTATAGACACACTCAATGGGGACAATGAAGACCACCAACTCACTCAACATTAGACATCTGTTACACAGCCAGAACTTTTGCTTGCTACCAACCTGGTCTGAATTCGAACTAGTGAAGAAAGGTTCAGTATCTCACTACAATCCCCTGAGCCATCTAGTCACCCCAAATTTATTAATTTTAAGCTTACCCCTGGACGAGGATGATCTTTCACTCTGGGACCTAAAACAATTACAAAAAAGTGACCAGGCAGATAAATAAATGTCATGATCAACCAAATAAAAATATCTACTACTAAAACTTGTAACAGAATAGCAACACACAAAAGTGAAGCTTCCCCTGTCCAAAACTACTTAACATGATGATCTGCAAATTCTAAAAGCCTCTAAGCACTCCTCTGTTTAGGAACTGAATGATGTTATCATGTACCGTCTGTGAATTGTCTCACTCATGCATTCAGCTCTAAAACTGAATTATGCTACACACCATTCTTTGTGCTTATTTTGGTGTGCTGGAATCTACCCTAGCAGTCACATCTGACTTCTTCAGCCAGCATAACCAAATACAAATGCAGTATTTATGCAGACCATTAGCACACAGCATCAATGTTGTACATATGAGTAGCCCAAAGGATAAAAATAATACTTCTATGGTTGTTAAAAGGCTTGCTTCACCTCTGTCACATTTTAGACTAATCTTCATCTACCTCAGATATCAAATATTAGGCATTCTGCCTTAATTTCTTCTTTAATGGAAATCCTCTCTGTCTCAGGTTCTATTACATCTGACCATGCCCACACATGGCATGCAAACATTAAAACTGGAAGACTGCACAGCTCAGCGCAGGCGAGGGACTGCACTGACTGTGTACACATCACCTTGAATCTGGAAGCAACGCATCCTCGATTCCATGGTTCTGTGTCCAAACTAACAAGCTGTTTGAAGAGCCTCCATGCATAGCTAGAAACAAATAAGTCACTCTGCTCTCAGATTCAAGGTGTAAAGTCCAAGTACTGTTACGCTGGAATATGCCAGCTTAAGAGATGTCTGCACCACATTCAAATCAAACAGCACTGCTGTGTTTTTTGCTTATTTAGCAGGCCTGACTGGCTTTTATACCTTTAAATCTCTCATTTTTTTGAGATCTGGTGAACAGACCAGTTTGTGAAACAAAGCATTGCTATTCTTTGCTCCTGGCTTTTAAAATTAAGCATAAGAAAAAACAGGATTCACTAAAATGAAAGGTGTGCATTCAAATTGCTCTTATTTTCACCTACCTCTAACCAGTGAAAATCACTAGGCAGATTTTGCTTCTTCAGACACATATTCTGATAATCTTTTGTCTGCACCATCTCATAACCCACTCTATAGAGTCCTCGAAATCCTTTTGCTCTCTTTGTTCTAAGCTTCAGCTAGCCAACAGTGTAAATGCAGAGCTTAAGCAGCAATGTCTGTCCTACAGTTAAAACACTCTTACTAAGAAACCTGGCTCTGTTGATCTTGAGACAGGTTATTATGATAAACTGTAAATTTCTTTACTCGAGATTCCCCACAATCTCTATGAAACAAAGCCAGCAGATACCATTTTTCACTAATTTTTAAACTATGTAATTGTGAAATTATACCTTATGTTCAGACAAGGTATGTTTACCTCTGAAAAGTACAACAGAGACAATGCTCTTCTGAATATTTAAGTGCTAAAAAAAAGAAAGGCAGAATATTGGGGGGTACTTACCCATAATACACTCGTAAGCCAGACTAAGCAAAACTGCAATAGCCATAATAGCTAAGCCAGCAATCACAACAGGCGCGTGTAACGGAGGACAGGCTGTTAAAAACAGGATACAAGAAGTGGTGTAATCTGACACAAGTAAAAGCACAAACTTGCATTTTCAGATATAACTGAATACTAAAATAAATAAGCTTGACAAAATGAGATGCAATTAATTTCTCTCTCAAAGCTATCCCAGAACTACTTCTGCATCTTCCCTTTCCTGTATACATTCTTTAACGAGACAGAGGCATTTACTGATTTATCCTGCTTAGCTGTATTATTCTACTACACTTCAGCTCTTCTATTGACATTCACTGCAGTTGACAACCTTCTTCTTTTCTTAACTGTGTTTCAAATTTAAACTTACATCTTCAATCATCTCAGTTGTTTTGAACTATAATTGCATTAGATTACAGAACACAATACCATTACTGACAAAACAGGATTAAAAAAAAACAGAGGGGGGAAGAACAGAGCAGAATATGAGGGTAGTTCTGAGGCAAATCCACCACAGCTAACAGGAACGCCCCATGTTTACAGGGGTATCACAGAGCAGGAGCAGGCTGTTACAACCTAACCATAGCTCTCTACAGAAACTCTTTGCTCTCTGATCCTTGTTTCCACGGACTGGAAGTCATTGCCACTACCTGTGAGCTCAACTTAGGATGAGCTACTTCTACTGACAAGTAAAGGTTACTGAGCTAAACTTCCAGAGATATTAACATCTACCTTGTATGACCTGTTAAAAGGTCACACTGAAAAACTAGGGAGACTTTCCATTTGAGAGCATAATAAAAACATCCTCCATTTTGAATTACTCTAGAGGATTAATGCTTTACCAGAAGTCTTCCATCAGTTTATTTTACTAAAACAACTGACAACACTTGGATGCCCCTTACAAATACTTCTGTAAATACTAAACAATAAGCATGAAACTCAAATCACAACTCCACTGGAAAGTCTATTATTTCACCCAGGCTAGACAAACCTTTAGAAACCACTTCAAGGAGAAACAGTTTTTCTTACAACTCAAACCAAGTAAATGATTAAAACAAAGAATGTCTGTACAAAATAATAAATCAGGGGTATAAAATGCTTCCAATGAACACAAGTATCTATTTACTGCTAAATATACTGCCAAGGATGCCTAGTCCTAAATTCACCATTTTCCCTGCTGTGAGGTTTTCTGGTGGGTGGAGGAGAAGGCAGGCAGGGGACAAAGGGAGGGTCAGAGGCAGGGATAAGGCATATGGCTGTGTGCGGTGTCTAATTGGTGTTCCTTTACAACAGGGACTGTTTTTCAATGCTGAAACAGAATGCCAGCCACAGCCAGGCTTAAAACAATCCAAGAACACTTCCAAGTTTATTTACTGTCCCTGCATTTCCTGCCTTAGGCTGTTTCAGTGGTATCCATTTCCCAGCAGCTCAGTTATCAGTCACATACAAGCGGAGATTAACAAAGAATTTCTGATTTGTTCATTGAACATAAGAAAATTATTATGACTCTAGTTTAGTTCTAAATACCCTAAACCTCGGTATGAATAACAATAGTAAAGGTCAATGTTGGTTTTAGGGGACTCTTTAGGGCACTAACTGTTGTAAAATTAAAATATTTAACTTTTGGGGTTTTTTTTAAGCAACTGCTCATACATAGAATGCAGTCATGCTGGATGCAGTCATACTAATACAAAGTGATATAGGTAATATTGCCTTTGAGCTGTTCTTTCACCAGACAAAAAGAGTATGAACACAGGAGTCCTGAAGTACATTCACAGAAGTTACTTGCTATCACTCAACATAGTGAAGCCATTTTTACAGGCTTTTAGTGTTACAAATAAACAAACATCAGGTAAAGACAAAAAGAAAAAGGCAGTTTTACAGAAGAGAAATTGCTTACCTGAGACACAGAGGGCAAAACCCACCACAGCAATTATATAACCAAGAATTTGCAAACCTATCAGAGCATATGTTGTTTGTGGTAGACTATCAAAAACTGGGAAAGGCAGAAAGAGAAACAAAATTGTAATTTTTAAAGACTAAATAGAGATATAAATAGCAAGTCATTCATATAAAGCTAGAAATCAGATTATCTTAAATTCCAATCTTAGTCAGTATGGTAACAAAATTCAAAAGTCACTGCAAGTCACTCAGGGCTCTTATACATACACATACACATATATGCATAAAAATGTATGTACATATAAATAAAATTTTAAATAAACTATAAGTAGAAAAAATGAAACACATACATTCTGAGTGTTAGTTATTAATCCGAGTCCCAAGGCTCAGGAAGGAAGAGCAAGAATCACTCAGATGTCCTACCCTAAATCTCATTTTTCAAGCAGGTTACTTATACTTCTTCCCTGAAGCAACTCAGCCAAATGCCACACTTCAAAACATTTTGTTTTGAGATACTAGGAAGGTCAGGAATCCAGGACAGTATCATAGCATTTGTTTATGAAAATAGTATGTAGATGGGGGGGATGTGGGACAGGGAGAAGCCTGTTTTTTCTATCAGTATGTTCTTCAGCTAGTGAATAAACAAATACTCACCAACTCCAAACATAAGGTATTGAAGCGGTACCGAAATCAAAGCAGGGACTATAATCAGGCCAAGACCAGCCTGATTCCGTGGAGTATAGCCATCTGTGAACATTTGTATAGAAATTAGTAAAACAGAAATCCTTGATTGGAATAAAGCACAAAGCACCAAAAGTAAATAATTAGTATCATCAAGTTTTTAGGGTTCAGAAAAAAATCCCACTAAAGCACTAGAAGTCACTCCCTAGTCCCTAATATTCACCCAGGGTAGCGGGACAGAAAATAGAAGTAAATTTGGAGTCTGTATCTCCCTATGGTCATCTGAGGGCCTGACAACCACAATGCTGTTGTATTCTGCTTTTTTTCTTTTTCATTTTAAAATTAGTAGATGGCAATTAACAGGTGGTACTCACTTCCACACTAGTGCATGGACGACATTCAGTTGTGCTCTTATTCCCTTAAACTAGGAAGACAATTTTAATACGCTTACCTTGGACAAACAGAACAGTGCCTACAACAGCAGCAACTGTGAAGATGAAACCTGCTGCAATCATGCCCATTTTCTTCTGAGATGCAACTTCACATTTTAATGCTTAAAGACAACATAAAAAGAGACAGAGAAGAAAAGAGTCATACAGATTCTCTCACTACAATACACAGATTTTATGATTAGGACTGTTGTCCTAAACAAAGAGACAAACTCTTAAAAAATTAGAACTATAAATATTACCAAGATTTCACTTGTTTTCATTGTTTGATATGGTTAATATAACTTACTCAGATAAATGAAACCTGGCATTGGTGTTCTAATCAAATTGTTAATTCCACCTTCTACACAATGCAGGGGATATGTTATCAAAATAACTTTGGGGCATGGTGCAGGTTAATTCAAGCAGAAGCACTACTGACATTTAAATAACGTTACAGTAAATGTGTTACTCAGGTGAGTGTCAGACAGGGATTTAGAAATTCCAGGTTTAATTCTCTTCACCATGACACTGAGTTCAGATGTATCACGTCCACCCCCCAAAGGAACAGGGTGATGTTCCTATCTCATCAGAATGCTTTCCAGATGAGTAGATATGGATGACCTACATGTTCAGGTGCCATAGCAAAGACTAATTTTCAGTAAAACTGCACTGCTAAATAGGTGTCATCTCTGAAATGGTTGATTGCAGGGGAGGGTTTCAAAGCAGCAGCACTTTAGTAGTCTTTGGAAAACAAGTACCGTACAAATACAACATCATCATAAGCCGTGTTTGTTTCTGTCTTACACACTATGAAAACTAAGACACAAGAAAAGGCAGCTCTTGCTCCAAGCTTGAGAACTAATATACCAACAATCCTAGTATGTGTCAGTATAAATTGGTAATCACAAACAGAGAGCAAACAAATACCGTAAGTAACTTCAGAAAGAAAATCAAGGAACACATAAAGAATTAAAATCCCATTTACATGCACTGCCTTGGCACAAAAAAATTAGCATGAGGATACAGTATATATTCTAGAGGGTAAATATCTTTTTAAATATCTTTATCTAGAGGGACAAAATCTTTAACAGCATCTTATCTATGGAAGAGTCACAGAATACTCTCTTGTAATTAAAACCATATCTTTCATTATATTCACATTGCATAACACAACAGGACCCCAGCCATACTCTCAAGTGCTCCTGTCATTTAAACCAAAAACTTATTTGGAATAGTAGTAATAGTAAAAATTTCCTGCATATCTGTACTGGAAATTCACATTTTTTCATATTGCAAATATGCTATATAAGGAAAGCAAGAGAGAACACAAAGGCAAAAATAAGTGATGAATGCCCTATACTTAAATACTAAAAGCCAATCCTGTAGAAAAAAAAAACTCGTAGCAAAACAAAAACCAAACACCACACAAAAACCCCCCATAGAACACAAAACCAAGAAAATATATTCTCAAGTGTCACACAGAAAAATCAAACCCAGTTTAACAAACTATTTAAAGGTATGTTGTAGCATTGGTGGATTCACAGGTTAACCAAAACTGCAAATTAAATGGAAAAAAACCCCAAACCACCACCACCAAAAATAAACAGTAAGTACACCCACACTTATTAAGTTAGAGGTAACATGATTATTTTCTCCCCAAGAAGTCACAAATCTCACAACAAAGTGCAGAGATGCAAACTCATTTTACAGGAGCTCAACCTGCTCCTGTAAAATGCCAGAGCTTCTCCATGGAGGTATCCATGCCTATTTCAGGACAGCTATTACTTTCCCATTAAAATGCTAAAATGTTCAAAGTTCTGCTATGAATGCAAAGCAATGACAATTCCTGAATGTATCAGAGGCTCCTAAGCCATTATAAACAATAATGAAAATCAGGAATCTAAAACTATGGAAATAAATAATTTAAAATGTATGTATTAGTTTTCAACCTCTGACCATGGATGGACCTTTGAAGAGGCACATACCACTTTCAGGGGTTCACAAAAAGGTAATAAAGGAAATTATATGCAGATGGCTGAACATGTATGTGATTCACACTGAGTGTGATTTGTTTCCATTTCTTATGGACTTGACTCTAAGCAGAAGTTTTTTAATTTTTTATTTTTTAGAAGTCTAGAAATTGAAAAAGGCTGAAAAAACCTCAAAGATTGATGCAACAAATTGCAGCACAGGGATCCAGTTGAAAGACTAGGACATAAAGCACGCTCTACATCACACAGATGTTGGACACCAGTGTATAAAGAACACCTATGGGTGTGTGACACTGGTGAGTATATTACCTCTAAAAACATTTAACAAAATAATTTATGTTGGTCTTACATTATAACTCTGCCAACGTTAAAAGGCTAATGAACAATTTTACATTAAGAGAGCACTGTCCTTCTCCAATACTGATTTTAAGACCTTAAAATGAAACATGTTTCTGATTCAGCAATGTCATGGAGAACCAACAGTGAAGAAAAGCTTCCTTGTTCTAACCCATGGCAGTAGACATTATCAATTATACCCCACAAAAATTACACACATGCAGAAAAGCTCCTCATCTGCAACAGGACTGGCAGCAGAAACATCACCACATGGCAGACAACCTCTAAACACAGATCCTTTAGGCTGCACCTCATACTTTTGTCTACAAAGACACAGAGTTGCTAAAAACCTTAACCCCAGGAAGCAAGCCCTGGCCTCCAAGTGAACAGAGCAGACCAGCCCAGCTCCCACTGCTCTGGGCTGGACCTCCTTCAACAAAGCACCTGCGTCCACGCTGCATGACTGGGGCACCATGTGGTGTGCTGAAGCCCCAAACCACACATCTTTATGAGGTCTTTTCAGTTGAAAGGTCACAAGCTCTGCAAATACTATGCCAGACTGGTGCTTTCATAGCTTGATGCCAAAAACATATGTTACACATCCTGAAAGAGTGCTAGGCTCACTGAGAAGGAAATGGAACAGTAGGCAGCATGAAAGCATGCAGCCTGGTCTGCTCTTACTGACCAAGCCTGTAAGTAATAGTGCTTATGAAGAACTATCTTGAGAACTGTACACAAGTTACCTCTCACATGGTGTTAGCTGATTCGTGCCAAAAGAAAGCCCAGAAAAAAATGCAAGTAACACAGTGTGGAGAGGATTCGAGAGCAAACCAAACACCAAGTTATCTGACAAAGCAGATATACCACCTCTCGGTGTATTATCTGGATCAATTCCACCAGACATCTTTTAGAGGTAAGCATCATCTTTCATCTTACACAGATGCCTTTATGCAAGTGATCTTAAGACAAATCAGTAATTGCAAAGAATTTAAGAGTCAATACTTACCAATAACACTTAACTGAGCCCAACAGAAAATAATAACTAAGAACAGCAACACTATGATGACAGCACTTTCCAGTAGAAGAAACCATGATCCTAGAGAATAAACAAAGAAAAATGGTAGGAAGAAAACCAAACCTGAGGTTATTAGCCCTACATTTATTGCTCCTTTTAGGCTATGCTCTAGATTGCTCAATACTGCATAGTTAGCTTGAAGAGTTATAATAGGCTAAGAAAGCTATGACTTCTACCTATGTATTTTTCACTCTGATCTTGCCTGTGACAACCTGTTGTGGTTTTTTTCCCAGTATTTCTGGTTATCCTAAAATTTTCCAAACTGGAGGTCTTACCCTCCACTGCACAGAGGATATGTTTATGCTACTGTGTGGCAGTACAAGCTACTTTGCTTGTGGAACTACAAACAGCACAGTAGATCAGAAAAATGGTGTGTTTAGGCTAAGCAGGGAAGCTGGGCAAGATATGGAAAGTCCAATTTCATGCTTCCCCAGCTATTCTATTCTACTTCCATCTGTTGTAATTCCAGAAGAAATCCAGATGTATGATAAGGAATACAGGAGTGAGAAGGAAACAATGCTTTGTTAATTTCAAAAATCACCCATTTTCCTTTAGGTCTTCCTACCATCACCCATTTGGCCTTCTTTCCCCCGCATCTTGGATGCCTTAGGCTGTTCAGTCACTTGTGCTGTAAGACCATGTAAGCCACCTTCCAACATAAAATTCTGAAAACATCTCCACTGTACCAGAAAACGCAGCTGATTCTCGCATCTCTGCTCGTAACTTCATTTAGACTCACTCAGTGGAATCCAAAGTCTCAATTTCTTACATTATGCTTGCCACCATTCCTCTGCCTCAACAGTAGCTTCCAAAGATATTTCTAATCTTCATACTCCTTGCACTTACTCTCCATATTTAAAAGCTGTATCTGCAGCTCCAGAAACATGGAATAAAGTAGCAATACCTCACAACTTTTAATGACAAGTAAATACCTTGAGTACAGTTTTAAATTCATAAATTCCCCCCTTCCCCCTTCCCTCCCCCTGCAAGGGGTCCCAGAAGATACCATGGTCACAACATAAATGCAAGGCAGTCACAAAACATACTAAAGGCAGAGAAATGAAGGAATATTTTCCTTATTGCCAAAAGAACCCTAATTTAATGAATTGTTTAAAGGAAGGCTTTTTGCCTTATTTGCATTTTCAACAAGACAACTAATACTGAACAATAACTTCAATGCACAGTTGTCATTCTCTAGATAAGTCAAATCCTACAGGCAAATCCCTGCAATGTTGTTTGATGTAACTGAGAATTATTAATGAATTGAAAGTATCTGCAAGCAGAGACTCTAAAGCTGCTGCACTTCCTCTATAGTGTTTCCAGGTATTACAGACAGAAAAAAAGCAGCCATGAAGCCTGGTATCTGCCAGGACTTCAGCATGCAACATGGACCCACGTATGGTCCAGTCTTAAAGAGTCTAAAAGCACTTATTATGTGGAAATGATTGCAATACTGCTGTTAAATGCAACATGCAAATAAGAGAAACAGCTGAACACATTTTTCTGTTAATATATTTTCCTTACTCTGGTGCTTCATAGCAATAAAATAAACTCCTGGCAAAAATATTATTTTGAGAGCCAATATAAGGAAGTCAATTCCAAACTACCAAGAGAGACTTCCACACATGGAGGGGGGAGAAGAAGGGAAAGAAAGAGAGAAGGGAAAGAGAGAAGGGAAAGAGAGAAAGAGAGAAAGAGAGAAAGAGAGAAAGAGAAAAAAAGAGAAAGAGAGAAAGAGAGAAAGAGAGAAAGAGAGAAAGAGAGAAAGAGAGAAAGAGAGAAGGAGAGAAGGAGAGAAGGAGAGAAGGGGAGAAGGGGAGAAGGGGAGAAGGGGAGAAGGGGAGAAGGGGAGAAGGAAAGAGAGAAAGAGAGGGAGAAAGAGAGGGAGAAAGAGAGGGAGAAAGAGAGGGAGAAAGAGAGGGAGAAAGAGAGAAAGAGAGAAGGAGAGAAGGAGAGAAGGGGAGAGAAGGGGAGAAGGGGAGAAGGGGAGAAGGGAGGAGAGAAGGAGAGAAGGAGAGAAGGAAAGAAGGAAAGAAGGAAAGAAGGAAAGAAGGAAAGAAGGAAAGAAGGAAAGAAGGAAAGAAGGAAAGAAGGAAAGAAGGAAAGAAAAGAAGGGAAAGAAAGAAGGGAAAGAAAGAAGGGAAAGAAAGAAGGGAAAGAAAGAAGGGAAAGAAAGAAGGGAAAGAAAGAAGGGAAAGAAGGGAAAGAAAGAAAGAAAAGAAGGGAAAGAAAGGAAAGAAAAGAAGGGAAAGAAAAGAAAGAAGGGAAAGAAGGGAACAGGAGACAAGAGAAAATTTTACAGTCACTCCAGTGAAGAAAACTGATCAGGAAAGAGAGTGCACAAAGACAAAGACACGAGCATACGTCTTCCTCACTCTGATACCCACTTCCTAGGTGAATCCAGGAATTTTGTAAGTTGAGATGGAGAATAGTTGGCTCTTACACGACTATCTTTGTAAAAGCATCAACTGGAACATATTAGTAGTGACAGCATGAATTCACTGCTCAGAAATGGCAAGACTGAAGACTGGTACAGGATCTCCTTTATTCACTAACCCTTTTCAAAACTCATTTGCTACACTTTCTTCTGTTAGTTTATTATCTCAGGAGTTTCTCTAGAACACTGAGGAACAAACAGCAAAATATTATGCAGAAGAATTTAAAGAGAGAACAAGTGACTGTTTTACCTTCAGCTAAAACCTCACACATAAGACTAAGTTTTACATTTTCTAGCATATAGTCTCAAACCTAATATGACCTCGCAACTCTAAATTCTTCACCAACCACATTTATCCTTTGGTGTTGGGGTATTTTCCTCGTCGCAACTGACAACTAGAAAATGAAATTAAGAAAAACGACATCAGTTTCCTGCTTTGTAGGCTTTATACTGCTTTCAAAACTCTAACCACAGAGAAAGTAAAAATAAAGCAATAAAACTTCCAAGTAGCACTTTATTCTATTACATCCTCAAGCCTTGTTTCCTCCTCTAGAGCTTAACACTGAATTGCAAAAACAGTACCAACAGGTTGAGTGAGGAAGACGTTATGAAGGAAGGAAATTGCCTCTACCTCTTCCCCCGATTCTGCAGTGTTCTGAGGGATTTTTGAGCATCCTCATGCTTTCAGGGGCTGTGCCCCTCTCAATCATTTCAGGATCACATTTGTTTTGCAGTGTACATGGTTAAATCAATAATTAGACCCAACTGTAAATTACACAGATGTTTGTAGCAGGACACACCTAACATCTGTTTGAGCTTCATATATATTTTAATGCCAAATGCAAAAAACTAATAGAAAAATTGTCCTAGGACAATGCACAGTTAAGATACCATGTGCTATGCATATGGAACATATTCAGTGCTTCTGAGCAGCTTTCCAGGAGCAAGAAGCAAGTCTCCTGTGCCGAACAGATAAACAATACACGCATATGTTCAGTGAAACTGTCACTTCTGTGGAATACTAGACAGACTGCACATGTACAGCAGATTTCATTATTCAATAGCTGAGGCACTACAGCACACAGACTGTGTCTGATAAGGTAAAATGGCTCACTAAATTAGAAATTCATCACTTAGTCACCATTATTTTAGTTTAACACCATCTTTTGAAGATGACATTTAATGCTAGACAACTGTAACAAGGTACCATCTAGTAGTAGCATTTTTAACTTCACTGGAAAACTGCATAGATCAAGTTTTAGAGCTCTTCTGCAGAACTTATATTAGTTCTATCTGCAATTTTTCCAGCATAGCTAAAGACTGCAAGATGCAATTCTTCAAAGAATGAAAAAATGTGTTCAGATCTTTCCCACAGAAGCACTCCCCTAGAAGTCAGTCCAAAATAACTCATACTAGCATTCAAGACAGAAGGCTTGGGTGCTACAGTTTTTGTATTTTCAATGTAAAGTAATACATTGTCATATTGGTTATTTTTCTCTTTCCCATAAGATTTTGCTTGTTTTCTCTCCCAACAGATTCAAAAACAATGGCAGGCAACTTACCTGAGCCGTTTCTAAGTTCAACTCTTGTTACTCCTTCTCTGCTTGATTCTGTTACTTCACAACTGTAATTTCCAGCATCTGCTTCTGCACTGTTAAGCATCAGAGAGGCAATACCCTTGGATAAATTTTCCTGAGATACTAGGTTAGCTGATGGAAACGCTGGATCTCTGAAAAACTGGTGTCTTGCTCCATCAAAAGAAAAAATTCTTTTTCCTTGTTTTTTCCATGTAACAAACATGACACTTGAATTGTGCTCCTTTAGATTAGCCACATAGCAAGGTAAAATAACAGTTTTATTACAGGCAGTTCTTTCAACACCATCTGTCTCATTAAATATCAACTGGGCAGAACCTATAAGAAAAATGAAAATTGACACATTCAGAATTACTTCTTAATACAGATGAGAAGAAAAAAGAAATTACTTGGGAAAATAAAATAAACTCTCCTGGAAAAAAACACAAAAAGAGAACCATGCTTTAGAGGGAGTAACAAAAGAAAAAAGGCATTGTTATCATTCTACCTCAGTCTCTCTACAAAGACATAGCCATTCTCACAACCATTTAATGTACAGATACCATGATTGATAATTTATTTATTTTTTTTAAGCACTAAAACTTTGGGTCACCACTTCCTTGGACACTTCCCCTAAAATGCCCTATCCAGCAGTACCGCATTAAGGCCTGCTCCCTGCAAAGCACACAGCTAACACTGACCACAGGCTGGCCCACTGACACTCATGTTGTTGCTGCTGATCACACAGGTATCTAAAAATGAAGGTCCAGGCATCAGCTCCACACAAGCATCCTGTACAGTTTGTTAAGGACAGGAGGGGGAAGAATTCTGCTTTGACACTTCTGAGAGAAAGCAGGCAAGGCAGCTTAGTCAACAAAGGTTTGTCATTTGTTCCTTCTTTTCTCTGAAGGTGGAGCCACATGCCCCTAGGTTTAGATAATTTCTTGCAAATTCTGCTTTCCTTTCTGATGGAGGAGATGCACACACAGAACCATGTATTAAACAAGATTATTACTTACTTAATATTTGAGTGTATACACAGTTGAATTGAAAATTGAGAATTTGTAACAACACATGTCCTATATTATAAATCATTGTGATTAATGCTGCTAACAATAGCATTCAATGCAGACAATGAAAAATCAGCACCACACAGGATTATGTTTCACTGCTAGTTTTTATAATTCCTCTCCCACATTGCACCACATTCCTAAAACAGCAGTACTGATTGAACACTCTTTCAAGAAAGCTAAATTTTAGGACTTAGACCAAGCTTTTATCTGAAGACCCATTAATCAGTTCTTGAGAATACCAAAAATTATAACACCAGTATTTAAATTATACCAGGAACCAGAAGAAAGAGGTTAATTAAACTAACTTGACTGCAAAATATGAAAGCTTTGAATCCTTTATTTTCCCTCTCTCATCTGTGTGATATTGTAACTTAGTTTAATAGCTGTCCTAATAGTCATTGCTCCCCAAAGTCCCAGTGGTATTAATCATTCAACATGCTTGACTATATCCACTTGCTAAAAGCAAATATGGGAAAAGATATGTTCTGTAAAACAATACCACAATCGCTAATACTGTAAGTACGCAGATTTACAAACTGGAGTAGCTCCACTGACTTCACAGGAACAACTGGTATTCACGTGTACAAACCAGCTCAGAACTGTGATATGTATTTGATGACTAAATTCAACTGGGGAAAGGGGGGGGCAGAGGGGGGAGATGAAAAAAAAAAAATCAATAAAAGCTGTGTCACTATTTGCAGTAGCTCAATTTTTTCAAAACAACAGGCTCAGATCAAATTTAGAAAGCATTGATCCTTGAAACATTTATTTAACGTTCTCACACAAATCACTGGATTAGTACTGAGTATCAAAGGCTTATAACAAACTGCACGCATGCATGACAGCACTTCACAATGAGAAAAGAATGATTCTCTGGTTTACTCATTGTGTTGCATTTTTTAAACTGTACCTCAAAAAACAGTAGTAACAAAAGCAGAACAAAGGCAAACAGTATCCAAACCCCAAATTATGCAGTAATGAGAAATAAATGCACATAATTAAAAGCTATAGTGCTTCAGTGGTTCTTCCTGAAATTAATTTCACATCTGTTTCATTTTAACACTACCTCATGATAAAAGGTTTCTGGGTTTGTTTTTTGTTTTTCTTTTTTTTTCTCCTTTAGAGACAGCACATTTACACTTTGTAGGAAGAATTTATTCTCTGCTGGCTTCACCGAGAAAGATGATTTTCAACTAAAGGACAACTAGACTTACAAATATTTATGAAAGCAAGTAAAAAATCATCTTGAAGGAAGTAAAACAAATTGATCCTAATTTTCTCACTCATATTAGCATAGAGTGGCAGGGAGCAGTAAATTACTGATTCCACTGGTTTGCTGTTGTGTAGTCTATAAGAGCTGGCATATTTTGCCTGAAGCCAATGGAGAAGTACTCATGTGAACTGCTCCACCAGCAGAGTGCTGGGGAAATAACAAGGAGGCTGCAGGCAGACAGCAGCAGAAGCACACAGACAAGTATTTGCGGGTTTTGCCCTCTGCAAATCTGACTCCTTTAGCAGAAAGGGTTGTGTGGCTGCTTTCTCACGAAAGGAAACCTGACTGCCTACTACAGATGATAATTTCCACTATCAATTTACAACATTCTTCTTGTGGGATGAGGAAGTCATGAGAACCCTCTGGCAACAGTTCCCAAACCCTGCAGCCACTGGACTACTAGGTGATCTCCTAGCCTCAAACTTTCCCATGGCTCATCAGCTTAGAGGTGTGACATAAAGGTGCCAGTTTTACAGCCTTACACTAACAGTTTGGGGGGCCTGGTTCTGAAGAATATGCAGTTGTGAAGCTGCCACAGAAAGGGTGTTTTAAATGACACATGCCGCTCAAACTCAGGAATACTGCATATTATGTCAAAATTGGGTAAGCCTGGTAGTTGCAGCTGATGGACGCCTGCATTTCTCACGGACTACAAAACATGCTAGGGCATTTTAATGCACTCAGCATTTAAGTCAGCCTACTACTAACTCAGGAAGACAGACATGAATTTAGATACTAGTTTTAAACTTGAAGGTTTAGATGTGCTGCTTACTGACAGAACAATATAGCATTTGCACCTCGGTGAAAGTGCTGTACATTTTTTAATCCTCCCTCCCCCCACAGTTTCTTCTTGAACCACAGAAAAATAAGAAGTTAGATTGCGAGATGTCATTTACGCATCAATGACACTCAAGCTTGGTTTTTGTTTGGTTTTTTTTAAGATCAAGAAATGCCGTCGACCCTAGAAACTGTACAGCAGGCAACCAGTGTGATCATCGATATCTCTTCAAGAAAGCACATGAAGCTCAGCTGCCCGAAAGCTACGAGGCACATGAAGCCGAGGCGCTCCGCGCTGCTCACGGCGTCCCTCCTCTCCCCCGCAACTTCTGCAAGAAGCCGCCCACCCAAAAGCCCGCGGAGGCTGAGGGTGTGGGACCGGAGGAACCCCCCGCAGCGGATAGCGAGCTGCCGCTAAGCAGACGGCGGTCCCAACACGCCGAGAGCTGCGGGCAGGGGCGATGCGAGCTCCACACGCAGCGGAAAGAGCTCCAACCGCAGCGGGCGGCCAGGTCCCGCTCCGCTCGCCCCGCGTCGTGTTCCCCCCGCCCCGCCAAAGCGACACCCGCCCCAACGGCTGAGTGGGCCAGGGCAGGCGGTTCCACCGGCTTCCCCTCCCTCCCTCTCTCCGTCCCTCACACCGCACAGCTCCGCTCCGCCGGCCTTCCCTCCCCTCACACTGCACAGCTCCGCTCCCCCAGCCCTCTGTCCCTCACACCGCTCAGCTCCGCTGCCCTTCCCTCACACCTCCCTCCTCCCTCCCTCACACCTCCCTCCTCCCTCCCTCACACCTCCCCTCGCCTCCCGGGGCCTCGCCGACGCGCAAACACCAGGACCCCCGGAAGGCGGGGGTGGACGGATGGTGCCCGGGCTCGGCTGCCGCGGCCCCAGCCGCGGGGATCGGGACGACGAGGGAGAGACAAAGAAGGAAACGATAACTCACCGGCGCCCACGGCGCTGAGCAGCACCCAAGCGGCCAGCAGCCACATGGCGGAGCGGCGACGGGGAGCGCGGCCAGGCAGCCCAACGGCCTCGGGAGCTGGGCGCCGCAGGGGGCGGGGCGCACGGGGGAGGAGGGGGCGCTCTCCAGCCGCTGATTGGCTGCGGCCGCTGGCGCGGGGGCGGTGACGCGCGGCTCTGCTCTCTCTGCCGGCGGCCGTTGGGCCCCTCGCGCCCGCCCGCTTGTCAGTTCCCGTCAGTGCGGGGCTGGGCCGTGGGGCCGAGGGTCCCGCTGCGGACGGGGAGCGGGTCCCGCTTCCTTCCGCCTCCCGGGGAAACCAGGGCAGCCCGCGGGAAGGGCTGCGGCAGAGCTCGGTTTCTGCATTTTAATTATCAGGACGTGTTTTCCTTGGCCGCTTCCGCTCTGGCGGGGCGATGCTTTGCCTTTCTCGGCACGCACAGAGCCGGAGGGCGAGTTTTGAGTAAAATGGCTGAACGGGGCTGCGAGGGGGAAGGTGCCGGCTCCCATAAAAGGGGGAGCAGTGACGGGGCGACTCCTCCGATCGCTTCATTTTGAACGTGGACAAAACCCCCGTCGAAGGGTCCTTCCCCTCCCGCCGTGCGACGCTGACACCCCGCCCTTCGCTCGCCGAAAATGGGGCGGGAGGGGCGGAAGGGCCGCGGATCGCGGCGGGGAGCGGAGGGGAGGGGAGGCGAGGCGGTTTCGGTTTCCGTCTCGCTTTCCCGTTAATCACCAGACATTGCGATTGTAAATAAGGCGGGGGAGGAGAACAGAGCGGTTCCTCCGTGTCGTTAAAAGCCCTTGCTTCGGGCCGACGCGGAGCTCCGGCTCCCGCACACCGAGGGAGGAGCGGTGGCGGTGGGGAGAGGCTGGGCCGGTGGAACTGACAGACTCTACCTACAACTGAAATACAAAGTTTGTAAAGAAACACCACCCAGAAGAATTTGTAAGTGATCTGTTGTTGCACTTAAATTAAAAGAGGATAAATTTCCCCTTTTCCTCCTTCATATGTCTGGAGTAATGCACATTTGACTATTTCAGCACTGTTTCAACAAATATGTGTGGTGGTTTTTTTTTCTCCAGAAGTGGCCCTCTTTTAAGACTGGTTTTTTTTTTTAAAATAAAAGTACCATTTTCTCAAAATTTTGGGTCTATAAATGCTTGCACCCTAAATGCACACTTTGTTTTCAGGCATACGTGTTGGTGAAGCATTAAAAAGAACAACTGTTAAATATATTTGGGGAACACACACAAATATATACACACATATATAATGTTTTTACAAGTCCCAAAGTTCAACAGAGGATGAAAGCCAGGGCAGAATCAAAACTCTACGAGGAACTGAATTGCCATATTTTTTATGTCTCACATGGTTACTTTTTGGTTTTTTTAGCTGCAACATTAATATTGGCTTGGGGGGTTCTTCCCTGCCTCCCTCAAGTTGTGAGATTCTATTCTTTTCAGCTCTTCCCCAGCCCTCCTTTGGTGATTAATGGATAGGGATGCCTTGACTGCTGCGTTTGTTTTCTCCAGATATTTATGAAGCACTCAGACACCCTCCAGCATTCCAGTTCAGTAAAAAGCCTTGAGCAGTGGGAGCCATCTGACTCCAGAAACCATGGAGGGGGCTGGCATGAAGCAGCTGATCCTGCCCCTGCCAGACTGATTCAGCTGATGTTCTCTGGAGGCCAGAAGGAATGGGCTGGAGCAGGGAAGACGTGTCTGCTTCGGTTGTAGCTCATGCATCTGTGCTCAGACCGAGTGCCAGCTCGTTGCGAGCCGCCGGGTCAGCTCTGTGGGGAGCTGCACACTGTGTTGGCTGTAAGAAAACTGGAGATGCTCCACTCCTGCTGCAAAGAGGAGAAGGCTGAGGCTGCGGCACGCATTTGGTGCTGTTGCTAAGGTAGCACGTAACACACCCACGCTAGCCTAAAAGCAAAACAGCACGCAGGGGAAATTTCACACAGCCAGGAGTCTTGCGTGAGAGAGCATTGTTCTGCGTCAGGTGCTGTCTCCTGTACTACTGAACCAGCTTCCAGAAATCCCTGTGAGATAACTCTCTGTGCATGCAGTTGCCCTGTTTTTTTGGAGGTAGGTGTGCCATCTAGCTAGGTGTGCACCTGAAATACTTTTGTCTTGTAACGCTCTGCCTTTTGCTGCTGAGAAAGGTCTGCAATGCCTCTGCTTGCTGACGGTTGCAGGAAGCAGGATGGTACAGCACAAGGCAGTTCTGATGCTTCTGATGCTAATGAGAAAGGTTCTGCTTTTCTTTCTGAGCCAGCTATGCAAGTAATAGAAGAGCTGCGTGCTTTTAACCACTTTTTCTAACATCACTGTGACCATTTCCCTCTGTTTTTGCCCTGTGGTACCACACATCTCTCTTCACCCAGTGCAGACATACCCTACAAGCTTGCACAGAAACACATCTTGGAAACTGTGAACAGAAAAGACCCATCTCTGACTTGCATGCTGGGGTCCAAGTGCTCCAGAATAAATAGGTTATTTATTTTGAAAACTGTGCATGAGTCCCTTATTTATGATTTCCAAGGCATACTTTTGGATCTTTAAATTAGGTAACTATTTTATTACCACCACTAGGCACTGATCTGCCATTTTATATTGGTTTTCTGCTCTTTGGAGTGCTATTGATCATTATCTGTGGTCAGCAGGAGTGAAGCTGCAGCAGGTGTGTATTGCATACATAAACCAATGTACAGGAGGCAGCGACGGCTGCAGCTGGCAGAAAAATGCTGAAGAGTGACATAAAAGCCTGCATGCCCAAAGCAAAGCGTGTCAGTAGCTGGGATTTGTTAAACTGAATGTGAGATCTGTCTCCCTCAGCAAGAAATGGAGTGGCCAGAGATCCATCTGTGTTCCTGGACTCACTCGATGTATGTACCATAACACTCGCAGAAACCATCCGCACCCAGAAGTCACAGGGCAGCAGCAACAGGATGGGTAACACCTTGTTCTCCCTCAAGCATTTGCAAAGGAGACAGTTATCCCTTTTTTTTTTTAATCTGGAAACCAAGACATGCTGAGGTTAAATAAACTAAGGTTGCATAATCAGTCAGTGGCAGAGCTGAGAATAGACTACTCTATATCCATTTCTCCAGGCCTAAGATCTAACTCTTAAACCTGTCTTGGGGGCATAGGCAGGCTACCAAAGCTGTACATCACAGTTCTATAGAATATGACATTTTTAGAACAGGCTCAACCCTGAACTTGGTATAGTTCTTTAAAAAAAACCAAACAACAAACCAGGGGAAAAAAAAAAAAGGAAAAAAAGGAAAAGAAAAGCAACAATATTTTCTATTTTCTTCTTATGAGAGATCCTGCCTGGGCAAGAGGGTAAAAATGGGATTCAAGTGACATTTATAAATATTAATAAATATTAATGGACTTCTAAGCACTAGCACATTAAAAAAGTTCCCAAAGAACAAAGCCTGAATTAACTTTGAGTAATAGTTGCTAGAGACCAAGTCAAAAATAAAGCAATCCTGTGAAAAAGTGCTAACCTTTCACAGATGTTTGATAGGGCTAAAATGCAGTAATATTTCCTCCATTTCAAAACTCACTATTTTAGGGAAATACTGCTTCTTTCACACTCTCACCCCCCACCCCCTTCCTTCCTTACTCTCTTTCTACTCCGGTTCTGTATTTGAATGTTTTTTTATTACATTTCCATTTTACTTTGTGTTCTCTAGTCACCTGACACTGTCCTGCCGAGAATCATCACACAACTTATCCGTTTAGGGACTTCGTAGCCACTGAAAACTCAGCCTGTGAAACACTCTCCTGCCACGAGGGCTCCTGAACTCGGTGAGAAGGTTTGAAGTTGAGGTCACCAAACACCCACTATGGTCCACTGCCCAAGACAGCTACGTACAGCAACTCTCTTGGGTGTTCCATGCAGCTGCTCTCCACTTAAATGAGGCTCCTGGAGAACTGCATCAGATTATCAACGAGCTTATAGAAATCATATATGATGGTATTTAGGTGGTGATGATGGTGAAGATTCACCCTAGGCATTTTGCCCCTTCCAAGAAAGTTCTGTAATGGTGAAACAATATGTTTGATTCCGGGGAATGATTCAGTTAAGCAAAACTATAACTTTCTACTCAGTTCTCAGGGGCAGTTCTGGAAACCTCTCATTTCAGTCAAGATTCGCTCAGAGAACGGGTCAATTCTGCTAAAATATTCAAGAAGAAAGGTCCATAGCTTTAAAGCTGTTTAAAGACATGACTTCCCATGCAGTGTAAGTCAGAATCCCTTTTGATGTCAGAGAGAAACAGGCTCTCAAATATCTTGGCTCAGTTACCTACATTTACGAACTTGGCCTTAGCAGCTTCCATTAGTGTGTTGGCACAGAGGACACATTGTCCTCTCTGACCACAGAGGACACATTGTCCCCCACGTTTCAGGTATTTGTTAGCAGTGCACCTATTATGTGCTGTTAGTTACAGCATAGAGCATGTTCTAACCATGCCTTGCACTTAGCCAACCTGTCCTTCCTGGAGGCACCTACCAGACCAGCCCATCCAACAGCCAAGTTTTGCAACCTGCAAGCACAGGCTCAGGGAAAATTAGTGCCACTGACTGCATCAAACCAACAAAATCTTTTCCCTCCATCGCAGCCAGTGGAAAGGTCTGTGCCTGTTCCCCCTCTGCACTGAGGCAGCTGCAGCCACAGTGGTGTCCCCAGTGAAATAACACCCATGGGCAAGAGGCGGTTCGTCCTGTGAGCCCTTTGGAGAGCACCCACGCCAAGTGACTCTCCAGCGCCTGCAGACTCACTGGCTGGCTGCCTTCGGCCAAGGCCTCCCACATTTCCTTGACATGGTGTGTTTTCAGTGTGGTCTTGCGCTCTGTCCTCTCTCTCCTCCTCCCTAGGCCCAGCCCAGCCTGCTGCTGTCTTTCACAGAATCCATAGAAATAACATTATCATGGAGATGTCTGCCTCTAGCGATTTTTTTCCTTTGGAAATTATTATAATTGGCTGTGGCAGTTAAAAACGTATCAGCGTAGACAGATGACAGACAGCACAATCACATAAGCTTCCCTCTGAGAAAATAAAGCTAAAGCCCATTTATCATCCTAGTTGGGAACAAAGAGCCTTCCTCTGAAAAGCCAGGCTGGGAAAACAAAGAGAGAAGACTGTTATGCTGACGGATTAAAGCTGTGGTAGGTAACCAAGCACAAGCAGTCCATTTGCAGCAGGATGGTACTGTAGTAATTATAATAATACCACTTCTTTTATCTGAGGAACATCTAGCTAGGGACCTAGCACCCCATTTAGAGGGGCTGAGCGAGGTCCCAGGAGGTTAAGTGACTGGAAACCACATGGGCCTCAAGAGTGACCACATCACTGACAGAAAAATGTAAGGATATCCCCATGGTACCTCTAAGGGCTACCTGCATTGGGATCCAAAGCTGGACATGGATCACTTATTCCTGGAGTCACTTATTCCTGGAAGAAGTCATTAAGTGCTGTCTCACAGAGAGCGGAAAAGTTTTGATTCCTAGGTGTATCTCCAAGGCACAAACTCTCCTGGAGGCATCTTCCATGTGACAGCTCACATGCCATCCCCAGGAGGAGCCTGCACCCTCTCCACTTCCTAGCAAAGCCCAGGCAAGGACTGTGCAGCCCTTGTCCTCCCTCTGTCTTGGTTTAGCTGCTGCATTAGGGAACTGACAGCTCTCACTCTCCAGCCACCTTGCCCACAGTCCAAACACTCATTTTTTTTTCCAAATTATTTTAACATCTGGCCTCTCTTTGGGCTGAATGGGTTCCTAATGGCACGTGGGATGGGGGTGGCTGGGGAGGTGAGTGAGAGGACTTCTGTTGGCACTAATTTAAAATGTTTCAACCATTCATACCATTCCTGGGATATTTTTGAGAAAACAGAAGCTGGGCGAGGAGAATGGTTGTCCTGCGGAAGTTGTTGACTACCCAGTATGTTTGAACAGATGATAACCTCAAATTGTGTGAGATATGCTTGGATCTAATGGTATTTGCATAGGCACAAAGAGAAATCCTGCTAGCATGCCAACAGTTGTTGTATGAGGGAGGGCTGAGAAGGGGACAGAAGGGGGGAGGATGGGGGAGATAAGGACAGGGAAATACCAGAGACACAACCGCTCAAATTTTTTCTGTATCTGTAGTTCCCAGGATTACAAACAACCCCCCAACAACCCCAACAAATTCATTAACTGACGTGCCACATCAATGTCACAACTACTTCACTTGGCCCAGTGCATGCATTTCACTGACAAACTCTTCTGCCTTTGGATGAAATTGTTGATGGTTTCTACTTTTTTTTTTTTTTTTTTTTTTTTAAATAGTCTTCTTGGCTCCCAACAGCTTTCCCTGGTTAGATTTCCCCTTCTAGCTAAAAAAAGAAATTAGACTGATCTCTTTTGGCAGCTGTGAAATGGTTGCATATTGTGTACGTTTTCTTGATGAGCTTGCATGAAATGGAATTTGGTTTTCTTTTGATGGATACACCACTTTTAGCACAATGTCCCCACAAGATTAGCAAGTGTTTCATTTTTTATAGAATTTTTATGTGCATGTAATGTCATGTATGCCGTTTTTATACAGCATTATGAATAGCACATAAAGCTGCTTGAACAGGGAAGCAGAACTGACTGAGGTATATTTCCCCAGTCAATGCTCCGTATGATTTGTGACGGTGTGTAGTTTGCTAATCACAAAGCTTCAGTTGATGGTAAAAAATTCCATGAGATGCAGGTTTTAATTCTTAACAGTTCCTAGAGCCAAATTCTGGTGCTGTACAATGCAAAACCTGGCTGTGCTGGGTTTACTCTAACAGCAATTTAGCCCCGTGTCCTGTAACGACAGTGCCCAGATGTGCAAGGAAGAGGGCAGACGGATACAGCAGTTCTTACTTTCTTGCTTCCTCAGCCTCTAATCTTTTTTAGCTCATCCTCCTTGAGCTGCTAGTTTCTGCATATATTAGAACCCACAATGGAAAGAGAGAGAGAGAGCCAGGAGGTGCAACTTCCACTGAAGGCAACAGATATTACACTGAAAAGCACTGTGGGTGAATGGGATTGCTCTGTCTTACATAGGTAAGTGCAGGAGCCTCAGTCTAGCTTGTGTTTCAGAGTAATGCTATTATTAAGAATAAAATCAATGAATGACAAAGGACATGTTCCAAGACTACAGGGAGAAGGCCAAAATGAGTATAAAAGGGTAATAAGGTTAGCCATGAAGGTCTTTTTCAAAATTATATTCAAGAGAGTCTGGAGAGTGACAGCGGGCAAGGAATCTATTTTCTCTTGAAATTAAAAGGTTTTGTGAGGTGGAGGTGCGATCATTTAATTGTTTCTCTGACAGGACTTCTCAAGGTCGAGTTCATTAAGTACTGGGACAATTAGCAGAATATTTTGGTTTTAGTTATTAGGTACCACTGGCCTGCCTGATGGTGAAACTTTTCAGTACTGGCAGGAGCCATTACTGACTCGTGGGGAATCAGAGACTCTGGCCTTGTAGGCTGCTGCTGGACCACCAGCTGAAGCTGGTTTAATTGTGGATTGCCAGTAAAAACCTCCCCTGTGCCTTCCTCTGCTTCCCATTCTGGGTCTTCCCAAGGGGCTGCCAAGTTGGCTGCATGGGGTGGGCGGGCAGAGGGGGCTCCTACAGGGTTAGTTTTCTGCCTGATCCGTGAGCTGTTCCAGCTCACCACACTGCTGTACCTGGGCAACTCGTGTGGGTGAAGTGGCAGAAAGGTGCAAAACAGGAAACAAAATGGGCAACCAAACCTACCCACAGCAGCTTCTCTTCAGATCAGCTGAAGTCCTAGGCTGTGTGTTTGTTCTTTCCTACTGTGACGGCTGGCAGAATGCTGCATCTCCAGACAGGCTTCATCCCAACACCGACCTGTACAGCCAAGCGGCTGTTAAAGCTGGGGCTTACGGGGCTTTCAGAGCCAGCATGGGCCATCCACAAGGCATTGCCATCTCCAGCTTGGTGGATCTCTGTGGAGCCAGGAGTTTCCCTGGCAGACTGGCCCAGGGCATGGAGACATACGGTTGGTCTGTGGCTCTGGGGCAGGGTGCCAGGGATGCAGGCAGCATTTTAGCTGAACCTTACTAGCTTGAACTTTGCAACTGGCTTGTAACAAGTAAAGCATTTTGGCCTTATCAAGCGGGCATTTTTTCCACCTGAATTTGGTTTCACAGGCGTATTTTTAATCAGCTCATCATCAGAAGTCTTCAGTTTGGAGTAGGGAAAAAGAATAAACAAGGAAGAAGTTATTCTCTGAGTTATATGAGGCAACTTAAATTTAGCTTAGGGCTCTCCTCAAGAAGCACATCTCCAATGGATGTTTTTCCAACTAAACTTTATGTAAATGTAACTGCCTTTAAGCCTGAAGTGATAATTGTGGGTTCTGTCCTTTGACACCAAATTTGAACTTGCAAACAGGAAAAAAAAGGAAGTGTTCAACAGGAACTCCACTGGTAACTGAAAAAACTGTAAAGCAGCTTTCGTTTTGTTTGCAATTTCCCTATTGAGTGATTCCCAAGTGATCACAACTGCTTGTAAAAATAATGCTGGACATAAAACACTCAAGAATTAAACCTTGTTTATCTACTGAGTAATAGCAGATAAATGCAGTTCATTTCCAAAGAGAGAGAAGAAAAAGCGAGAGGGAAAACAGTGCTCTGGAAGGGGTTACTCTAAGAATTTTTTTACCCTTTCTTCTCAAGCTAGGAGACAAACAAGGACAAATTTATCGGCTTGTAGCTGTTACAAGTAGAGTCTTGCTTGTACTCCTGCAAGTTTACACTGCGCTGAACTGTTTCTTTGTGGCTGCAGCAGATAATGTAGTATCTCCCTGTGTAACAGCTGGAACAACTCCAACTATTGAGAGACCATAACTGGAAGAGCTGCTAACAAAGGAGGTCTATGCGAAACCCAGCGTTATTTCAGCATATTCAGCATACTGGACTCTGCCTTCCTCCTCCTCCCCCCTCCTCTTCTCCTTCCGTTTATAATTCCTTTGCTTATCAGTTTCTGAAGTTGCATAGCCTCTGTCCTCACCTAACCTTTTGACTTGCCCATTTTTTTCACCTCTCCTTATTTTCTTTGATTTGTTCTTGTGACTTTTGGGTCTCAAAGGTCATTCCACTAAACAGAAGGTTGGTTTGTTTGTTTGGGGTTCCGTGTGTGCACATATGCTGGAGGGAATGTACAGTGACTTTTGTTAAGGCTGTAGTGAACTCTAATTTCACATCAGTCTGTTTTCCTCACCCTCAATGACTCTTCTCCCTCTTCCTTTAAGCGAGCTGCTCCTTTTCTCTGTCAGCTGTGCTTTTGCTGTTCACTCTTACAGCAAATATACTTGCTCCAGTGCTTTTTGCTTCCTTGCTGGCTTCCTCTGCAATTGCAGCTACCTTTTGCCCTCTTACACCACAGAAATGGCTCCATCCAGCTACTGATGACCTTTCCCATGCTGCAGCCCTCCTGTTTCTTTTCTGGGATCATTGCTCTGCATGAGCATGTCCAATTGTTTCCTCGTCTTTACCAGTTTTTGTCCTCTAAGTCCATCCTCCATGGGAGTGATCACAACTGCTGTCTTTAACCTTGCTTCTCTTCACTTTGCACACTGGTAGTGCTGCAGATGCCCATAGGATCTTGGTTCTATTTTCAGCTCTCTCCAAGGCAGAGGCACCAGGTATGTAGTCTGCAGTTTGGGGCTGGCCACGGAGAGCAATGCCCTCCTTTGCCTGAAGCAGCTTTTCATTGAAACCTGCAGTCACTTCCTCCTGACAGGGTGACGTGTACGCCCAACAATATGATTTCTGGGGAAAAGGTGTGGCTCAGCAACACCAGGGATGTAACTGCCCTAGCTGGTCATGTGTACACCCAACAATATGATTTCTGGGGAAAAGGTGTGGCTCAGCAACACCAGGGATGTAACTGCCCTAGCTGGTCATGTGTACACCCAACAATATGATTTCTGGGGAAAAGGTGTGGCTCAGCAACACCAGGGATGTAACTGCCCTAGCTGGTCGTGTGGTGGGAACAGAGCTCAGCACAAAAGCTTCAATATCGTTGGTTCCTGGGTGTCCTGGTAAGTGTAATGCAAAACAGTCACTCAAAATAGCAATTGTTACTTGAAAAATATGACTCACTTTGACACTCATGGGTATTTTAAATGTATAAACCATTTGCAAAGCTCTAATGACTCAGTGTGAAAACTTGCCAGCACAGCTTGTGAAAGGCGAGGTCAGTGCTAGAATTAGCCCCAAACTGAATCCACCAGACACTCCTTCTAGGGAGGGACACTCCCCTAAGGGAGGTGGTCCTGAATGAAAGGGGACCCAGAGCACTGGCAGCTGTATTCCAACACAGGGTGAAAAGCACCAAGAAGTGACTTCCAGTACTAACCTGACCAGCCGCTGAAAACAGACGCCTTTTTGTCTGGCTTTTGTTTTCAAATGGCCAATAAGAACAGATCAGCACTGGCACCATTGTCTGTAATAAATGTGTTTGCAGCCAGTGGAAGACTGTAGCGTGTTGTAAACAATTATGGCACGGAGTAAAGCATAATCGATCACAGAAGCGCCAGAAAAGACACATTTGCCAAAGCATGGTTTAAAGATCAGGATCTGTATAATGGAGCTAGCACACTTAAGACAGTGAAAAGGGAGTATCAGCATTCTCTGGGATGAAATATAAAATGGAATGTCATAAAAAGACTTCATAGCACTTTACCGTTGTTGCATTTTCTGCATCACAGCAAAACTCTATCTTCTGCTTGTCAGAAGGTCCCTCACTCTAATAAACTGGTATTTTGTATTCTGAGCAACTGAAAATCAAATGCTACATTTCTTCTCAGATGCCGACTTAGCTTACTGTGGTGCAGTGAGAGATCTTTCTGTATGCTGTGGGTCCTGTTCATTGTTATACTTTTGAGGCTTTATGGTGGGGTCACTGCTAAAATCAGGAATGGCAAATTTGGGTGTCCAGAGGCACCCCACAGTATGTGGCCACAGGATAAAAATCTGGGTCCTACAGGGAATATTAGAGCTTTCTAAAGGTTACATCCTGCGGCTGTATCTTCTCACATTTCTCCTTTTCTTCCATCTCTGTACAGAACATCTTTTTTTTCCCACAAGTGAAAGGCTTCCTCTTCCTACACAAACTTTATGCTGCTAAAGGTCAAGTTAAGCTGCTTTGAAACTCCAGGTATCCATAACATCTCTTCAAGATGCAGATTAAGAAGGAAGTTTCTTTGTAGAAGCAGGTGGTTGAAATATAAGGGGTTTTGAATGCTGCAACACAAAGATGTCTCTCCTCCAGACAAAGAGATAAGCTGGTCCCCCAGATTTCTGAGGATTTAGGCATAAAGGTTACAGTCTATGAAGAGAAAGGTGGTGAAGGTCTGAAAAAAACAGACCTTTTAGAGGTGAGGTAGGAGAGCTAATCCTGACTCAGAACAATTTTTAGCCTGACCCCAAGAACAAGCCAAAAGATCGAGTCTACCTGGAGAAGACCTGAATTTGTGAGCAGCTTGTGTGCCTTACATTCTGCTTTTTGTTTGATTCATTCTGGGCACAGTCGTTACCACCTGGATTCATCATCACTTTCTCCTCCCTCTGATTACAGCAATCAACGAGACATCGAGTTTGGATGAGCGGCTTTTAGCAGAAGAGTGTCAAGCATCATGGTGTTCACCTTCCTTCTGGATGTAGCTGTAATACCAAATTCAGTCTCCCCAGCCTTCTACGTCTCCTACAGTTTTCTTAAATACGCTGCAGAGAAGCTAAGGTTTCTGTGACAGGATAGGTGGGGCCAGCTTCCTGCTTCTATCTCCTTGACACCCACACTGAGTCAGTGTCAGCAGGCCTCCCGCAGCGGTGGCTTACACGTGGCACTCTGCAGAGACACACCAGGCAGTTTCTGCCCAGGCTAGCAGGTCAGACAGACTGACCCCATCAGTTATATTCAGGTCATGCTGTCAAAGTTTCAAGTATTTGGAGGCAAGCATCAGCACAGAGGAGTAAGCTGTGCTCCTGAGAGGGAGGAGGATTAACTACAAGCAATGAAGGGAATATACCTAAGTGAAAGTATGTTTTCTATATTTAAGCAAAGACAATATGGAACTGCTTTTTAAAGGAAGCTTTTTCATTCTCTCTGTTTGAATTTGTTATCTGTATATCTATCCTGTTCACAGCTGAGAGAAATCTAACTGACTTTCCATTTTTTATCTTCTGTAATGCAGTTAATTGCAATTCTGGTTTTCAATAGAGATCTCCCAAACCCAAACACAGTATTAAGTACATTCTTATTCAAAATGAAATGTCAGAGTACTGGAGTACTTCTAGCAAAAAAGCCTCTCCAGACATGCCACGCCTAGAAGATACCTTTCTGCCCCAGGAACAAAGTCTTCTCAAAACAATGGTTTTTATTCTTTATGGCTAGTATGTAACAGCTGAAGATGGTGAAAAACTAATATGGGAACGCTACAGAATGCTGTAATGAAATGGCAGCTAGACAGATTAGTACAAAATGAGTGAATGACACTCTTAAAATCACAGTTTTCATTGTTTTCACTGTTGATAGCATTTGTCCAACTCCTGCCATCATACTGGGTGGGAACTTAAGCACTTCCTATAACAAAGGAAATAATGACCAACAGATGCTGTCAAACCTCTTGAAACCTTCTGCATCATTTTTTGGCACTAGTTTCCAGCAAAATTTCACAAACAGCCTGTCTCCCTTGGTCTGACTGCTGGCTTGTATTCTTTCCCTAATGGATTCTTTGAAAGGAGGTTACATGCTCATGGCCCAGCAACACTGAGAGAAGAATAGAGAGAACTCTCAGAGACCTCACAAGAGGCCCCCTCCCAATATACAGTGAGAAACTTCAGCCCTAAAACTAGAGGAGAGCTGGGAAACCTTTGGTCCATGGGATGCCTACAATCCACAGTTTTAATTCTTCATGTTACTACCACATAGCATTTAGGATGTCATTTGAAATATTGCCATCCTTTGAAAGCCACAGAAACAGGAAAATATTTTGAATGAACAATTGCAATTAGTGAGTCATCGAGAGGAATATTATTACAAATAATTATTCTGTACTTCTAACCTTAAAATATTCATCTTTGTTGATTGTTACAACAGGTAGCTAAGACATATGAGTGACTAGCATACCTCAGCCACTTCTGGGATGGAGTACTGAGATACAGCCGCTCTACTTAAGACCAGGAATGAAAAAGAACAGAGTAAAACTAGCCAGTGAGTGAAAGACTAGCATTATTCAGATTCTTATTTACTCTCAATAAAAAGCTCTCAACCCTGCTCATACCAGCGTTGCCTGGGAATAATTGTTTGCAAAATGGTAGGGCTGTTACTAGGAGGCTAAAAGACATTTCCAGCAACACCAAGCCCTGCAGCAATAGTGAAGTATTACCTAATATCTGAGAATATCTGAGAAAGCCCTGGTACCGGTGTTTGCTGAAGGGAGAAATACATTGAGAGGAGGAAATGGCAGACAAAAATAACTTTCGCAATCTCAGAGCCTCATGTGGAAACTCCCCACCTCTAAAAGGTATTCATACAGAAAAGCTGGTGCTTGTATCCTCTGCTTACTGAAGCTCACAGGTACTGATGTCATAGGCCAGGCTTTTCCCAGGTTTGATCTCAAGCCTTTGTCAGAAAACACCCAGCCATTTCCCAAAACATGAATACATCAACGAGAAAGTGGAAAGCAGTGAGGCTGCAGGAACTGGGACAGGGTTATTCACAGGCACGTTGTTGTGCTGCCAAAGTCTAGTGCCAGTTTCGGCCAAAGGAGGCGGGAGCGTGCGCGCCGCATGTGCGTGCGCACGTGCGGCTGCCTCGTGGAGGCACACTGCAGCATTGACATTCAGGCAGCGGGCCCAGAGCCAGCGTGAAGAGAAACAGCATCACACTAATTTCTTCTTTTTTAATTAACATTTGTCAAACTTGGAGAGAAGCCCATACTGCAAAATTTGGATGCAAAATTCAAAGAGCTCAGAAGCTGGAAATGTTCACATACAGGCTCTTCATTTATGCCCAGTCTTTTTTATAGGTCATGCAGAGATTACTTAATTGCTCTTACTGTAATTTGCAATTAGCAATACAGTGATTTTTTGGTATGTTATAGCACACAGCAGAGCTATACTCCAAAAATGTGGCAGTGTTTAATAGTAGGTGGGCATTTGTTTTCCTTTTCAAGGAAGAATTTTCCTTGAAGTTCCAATCTTTTGGGTGTGGGAAGAGGGAAAGAACAGAAAACAGAATATTTTCACCAGCTCTGGTGAAAGTAGTTTGAGAACTGCTAACTACAGTTAGTAGTTCTCAGATTCATGGTTCACCTTCCTGCACAGCATTCATCAATGCAAGTTCAAATGATTAACTCATGCCAAGAATTCGGTATTTTGGTAACAACACATGAGTGAAAGCCATTATTAAACTCTTGCAATTTCCATATTAAGTCACTAACTCCACAGAAGGTTTTCTATTAAGAATTGGATTAAAAGGTAAAAATTCAGCCCTTACTTTGCACTTTTTACCAGCACAGCACATAATATCCAGCAACTCATGCTGTCTGCTGACATTAGAAGAGAATGGGGATTGGAATATTTATTAAAGTAAGATGGTAATGCATATAACAATACTCTCAAACATCCTAAATGGCCTGTAAACAGCACCTCTAATAGGGTACCGAGCACCAAGGCTACTTCCAGTTCCTAGCAGGACACTTGCATCCATTACATCCCAGCCTAGAGATAAGATAGCCCAGGGAAATAAGACATTGAGTCATATGATGAGGTTCAGAGGGATTTCAGAGCTGCAGAAACCCCAAGAAGTAATACGTTGCTAGTGTTCCTTTTCTGGAGCTTTGGGGAGTACAGGCAGGAGCGTGAGCTGGCTACTGATGAGCCTCCCTCAGCCACACGTTTCAAAGAGCCAAGGCTCAGCTCTCCTTGCAGCCACTAAGAGACTGAACTGTTGCAGTCCTCACGGCAAGGAAAAACCCCACGGCTTCTCTCACCAGACTCAGCACACAAACCTCCTTGTTTGTCCCGCTGCGCTACTTCTGGACCTGTCTACAGCCACCTTCTGTTTGGTTTCTAGATGACATGTAACAGTGATGCCATGCCTCCACGCTGGTGTATTTCAAAGGACTGAAAACGTTAAAAAGACCTTGGAAGAGGAGAGCTGTATATAAAAGTTAACTCTTATGAATAGTCCTTCTGCCCCTTCAGAAGAAGAGATACTGTTTTATAGCCCAGCAGAGCTTCACGTGCGTCCTACTAACTTAGGGACGCCTTCGTTTTGTTGGTCTCCAGTTCTGACATTGCATTAGATAAGGAGCAATGTATGAAATAATGTGAATCAAGTGATTTAATTTTAATGTGCCTTCTGCTTCCTGCATTGATCCAGCAGCAGAATAATTACATAGATAATTGCTTTTCTTTAGAACAGCCTTTCAGGCTGCTTGTGACAGACCTCACTGCTCTCCTCATGTTTTTAAGGGAGGTGGTGGGGCCACTTGCTGGATCACTAAGACTGCTTTCAAAGAAGGGTCAAGTGGTTTTACTGGCTACATGGGCAAATGCCATTCTCTGCCAGATGACAATTAAAGGCCACATATCACTCTTGAGACAACAACAGAAGTGTCCTGCTTAGGTTAATGCAGTTTCAGACAGTACCGTGAAAAATAAAGTGCATTAATTACATATAATTAGCACATTATTTTATAAATACTTTGGCATAAAGGAGGCTAGCTTTTCTTCTGGAGATTTTTCTACCACAGAGGGTTTTTGGCCACGCTTGTCTCAACGGGTTCACTTCTAATAGAATAAGAGGCTTGATTCATAATGGAAGGTTTTTGATTAATTGTGTTTGTTATATTAGCATGAAGGAGGAGTTTTTTGGGGAAAGTATTTACATAAACAGCATTTATACAGCACAACATTTGCAGTCCAAAAGCATCAGTGAGCTGGTTTGCAGGCAGTGTAGAAGGGGATTGCTTTATCTTAAGTTGAAGTAAACCCTCTGTTAAAGTAAATATGCAGTAGCAACACCACCTAACAAAGGGAACATGAATAATAACTTTTCTAATTTAAGCTGAATGTGGGAGGATATAGGTAGGCAGCAAAAGAAGTTGGAAACTGATTTCCAGTGTGATTCATAGAGATTTTCAGCAGTTGCTTGCACAGGTAAATTATAATAGTTGACATTTACATATAGCTTTTCACTTATTAAAATCTGATGGGTTTAGGGCTTTTTCTTTTTTGCAAAGGAAATACTGAAGCACAACAAAGAAGCTGGCTCATGGTGCTGACTGTGTCAAGCATCTCGACTTTCAGACACAGCACTGATCCACTGATTCTGCAAAATATTGCTCAACTTTAGGTGAGAGAAATTAGTTGTAAAATGAATGGAATTGCCTACAGAAGGTAGGGAAGGATTTTAATATCACTGGAATTGCACCAACATTGTCCATGGCTTATGAACAATAGTAACGAAAAGGATGTACTAGTACTTTAATTAGGTTACTTCTTTGTTCCACCCTCCTTCATTACCAATAATGTCTAGAATCACTCCCTACCTACACATTTACCAAGACAAAGGGAGCTCCCCATTGCCATTATATTTCCAACCTCTTCCTCCTACATTTTTCTTCTCATTCTGTATTACACAACTAGATTTGGCAACATTCTTCCTTAACAGAGATCAAAATTAGGTGTTCTGACACAAGAACAGAAAACAAGAATAATCCAAATCATGTCCACAGAGCTCTACTACATACTATAAATGAAAGCAGCATTTGACTCAATGCTAATATAAAGTGACTCTTGAAACAGTGAAGACACATAAAAAGAAATCAGAAAGCCAAAAGTAATTTCCTACCAGCACCTTTCATATTCTGTGGTCTTGTATAGATTTTGTTATGATTCCTTCTGTTACAGGCAATGGAAAAATAAAAATAATTACAAAAAACATCCATACCAGTCTGTCTAGAGAATCACACCAAAAAAAAAAGAAAAAAAAAGTGAGAAATACAGTGGTTGTCCATTCACAGATTTGTGTAGGGCTGCCCTAGGAGCATGCCAATATTATTGCAACGTTAGTTTTTTTGCTTAGTTCATAAACTTAAAGTGGAAGCAACAATTTACTTGCAGCTGAAATCAATTTTGACCCAGCCTTTTAGAAAGGATAATGCTCTATTATTTCAGAATCAGCAATTAAATACTTTATACTAAACACATGTAAATGGCAGTAATAGACATTTTAAATTCCTTCCAAGTCCTTTGCAAGCAATTTTCTTTCAGCACTGTATAATATCAAGATTACAGGCTGTCAGTATCATTCTATAGACTTTCACACTACATAGCATTCTGCAATGAAGTAGAGACATGTTCATTAATAAGAATTTATTAGTATATTTGGAAGGGATCTGCAGTAAAACTTTACAGCACAAAGCTAAACGTGGCTCCCTATTGAGTCCAAAGTGTGCGTGTTTCTTTGTAAAAGTGCATGACAAGCATCTTGTTAAAAACAAAAACAAGGAAAAAGAACCTCCTCCTCCTCCTCCAACAAAAAGCAAACCTCTACACTAGCAAAAAAGCAAATGGTAGAAAACTGTATTTTGGGCAAACCAAGTCAGCCCCAAATAATGTTAATAGGCACCTACTGTGGATTCTGGAATCATTGTTGCATGCATATCTCTAGTCAGATTTGATTTCTCTTTCAGCTTTGACTGGAGTAATGTGTGTTCTATTACCCCAATTTGTATGTCCATCTGAATGGTTTCTTGCTTCAGTTTTGTTAAGGCCTGTTTAATCTTCACTAGAGGAGCTGTTAAAAAAAAAAAGGATAAACAGTGAAACTCTGTTGGCTACTTAACACAAAAGCATTATCTTCTGTAATTCACTCCTTAAAACTGAAGAGCTGAATGAACAAAAGGGTGTTCTACTCTAAAGATATGACTGTACTGATAGGTAATTTTTAATATGCAAGCCACTTTAAAGATAGAAATAGGTGATGACAATTTTGCTGTCTTTCTGACATCTAAGATCTGCATAAAGATGTGCACCAACGTTAAGATATGTTTGTTAATGATGTGTTTTGCTCAGCTGAAAACCTCATCCTGATACCTGACTTCGAGTTTGGTAGAGAACTGAAGGTGCCTTCAGCAGGAGGCCATCTTACCTCTGAAAAGCTATTAAAATTTTTTGTGCTCCATACTTTGTTTCTAATCCCTCACTTCCCACTAATATCCTAGGGATACTGCATCATATTGTGCCTTATAATTCTGGGCTCTAGATATTATCCTGACCCTGGGCCATGCTGTAATACAGGAAAGGTGTTGCAAGGCAGGTGAGTAGCTCCTTCACAGGGAGGCAAGTACGCACAAAGTCTCTTAAACAATAATACTTACAACTACTTCAGTAAATTAGCTGTAATGGTTACAGTTAAATATGGACACAGGTCTCTATTTAGGCCTACTGTAACATGCATCAATTTATTTCTGCATTCATACTCTTTACACCTTTACAACAGAATGTATTAATCAGCAAAAAACTCTAACAACCAAATCCTGAGTCTGAGACAAACCAATTCAAGTAAGTATGTAGTTTTAAATATTAATAAAGTCCAAACATCAAAACACCAAAATGAATTTTCTCACTGACTCCAGCCAGCCTCAGTGAGGGAATCTAACAGCTCCTACCATTAACTATTACAGGGCTTGAACCTGTAATGTGTCAATTTCTTCCAGTGAGTTGGTAACTATTCAAACCTACAGGGGTTTTTTGTTGTTTGGTTTGGTTTGTTTTTTTAACAAATAATTTACCAAAGGGGGAAATCCTGGACTCTCCACCTTATGCAGACTCATGTAACCTTTTCAAAGAGGTTTAGACTCCTGCTTTTCTTAGAAACCTTTTAAAATGTTAATATTTTAGACTAGTCACTCATTCTGGTCTTGTTTTACTTCTATTTTATAAAGGACAAATTATGTACCTGTCACTGACAAAACAGGTGTTTGGTCTGAGCCAAAAACATACTTACCACCATCAGTCATACTGCTTCCTTTCTCTTCTGTTTCCTGCTTTACTCTCTCTAATACGTCTGTGATCTTAAAATAGATATTTTTTTCTTAATTAAACCAGGTGAATGTCAAGTCAAAAAAAGAAAACAAAAAATTATCTGCTGAATAACTGCATTAGTTAAAAAAAAAAAGAACTAATCTAGTTATTATATATGGAGGAACATTTTTTTCAAACATTGAGAAAATTTTAATTTAACTTTAAACTAAATTAATGCTGTAAAAATTACAGCAAAAAGAGTAACAAGTTGGCCAAACAGCACGGTGTTACTGAGAATTTGCACATCCCAAGCCAATAAAAACAGCAGTGTAAGTGCTGCAGTGTGATGCTGGATGGAAGATTGCAACTAATATCCCAACTGATATCCCCTCAGACCAAGATTCACCAAATGACCATGCCAGCTGCCCTTCTGGAAGTGTCAGGACTGCAGCAAAAGAAGGTGCAGCAGTCAAGCCTGCTGGCACTGGCACAGCTATGTAAAAGGTGTGTATGAAGAATAAAAGTGCATTTCAGCACTATCAACCAGTTTGCCTTTGTAGACAAAGAAGAAAAAGTAAATATATGATTCTAAGGTACAGCCTAGGTAATAATTCAGTATTTTTATCTATAGCATAAATTTTTCCTTCCATTAAGGCTTCAATAATCCTTTTCAGTAACAAAAAAACCCCAAAACATTGCTGCATTGTTTTTGCATACCTACAGGGGCACTGGTATCACCATGTGGGCTGAGATTTGATTGCATGCTTGAAAGCAGATCAGTAGTAACATCCAATGTACCTGGTTTATCTCAGATATGCACCACTGCATCTACATAGTTTGAAGGCTGCCAGCTAGTAACACATACATCATTACTAATCAGTGAATAAATTCCAAAGCACAACCACCTTAGAAATCTGAAGTCATTGTAGTTTCCTTTTCAAAACTTTCTTGAGAGTGAAATTGAAAGAAGCTCTAATTTTGCAGAATCCATACACTCAGAAATCTTTGCTAGCAAATTCTCTTTGAACTGCTGTATTACCTACAGCAGTCAGACTAGATGATAGTTGGAGGTCCCTTCCAACTGAACTGTTCTATTCTAAAATATCTCAAACTTGTTTTACATTTTCCAGCACAGTTTTATGGTGTGACCTATTTTATGTGACTATTCCAGATGCTTTATCATCTAATAAATAAAGAGGGTTTTTCAAACCCAAATAACAGAGCCATTAAAGAAAATAATTTATGAATTGGACAAAGGGTTAAAATATTCAGAAATCAGGCAGTAATTCTAAATGAAATGCCATGAAACACTCAGCATGTTGAGGCAGTTAGGAGTCTGAGGATTTTCTTTAAATTTGTCAGAGCATTGATTTAAAGAATAAAAAAACAACAGAAAACCAGTTTTAGGTATTACTATAATTTGACTGGCATGGAAAAATTACTATTTAGTCAAATATTGCTTTTAAGTGCTTGGGTGATGAAAATTTCAAATTGTTAACTAAAAATAAGAGTTAAGCTTTTCTTCTTACAAATAATTTATGGACATGACTTGATTAATCCTCAGTAATTCTAGGACAAAGGTTTTAAAATACAGAACGTTTACCCTCTGTTACAAACTGAAGAAATTAAGAGCTCACAATAGTTTGCTCAAATTTACCAGTTAAAAATCAATGGCAGCCTGGTTTTAAAATTTAGATACTGGAACAGACTGCCTCCACTAAACAAACGTGTTAATCTTTAACATGGGAACAAGTCAGAAAGAACTGGTTCAGAAAACGACAAACACTAAATACCAGCTCTCTGGAGATTGCTTTAAAGTAAGTGAAAGAAATTATGTGAAGATGTGTTTTACCTCAGAAAGCACTCTAATCCTTTCAGTTACTCCTCCACTTCCCTCTTCGTACTTCTGTTTAGCCTGGAAAGAAACATTTCTTTGTGCTGTAATGACAAAGCTGAAGAAATGTATGCAGAGAGCTCAAGGAGAACACCAAAACTTTTTCTCACATGTCCCAGTTCCAGAAATTCTCCTATAAAGTCCCAGTAACATTTCCAGCATTACACATACCAGGCTGGAAACACCAGCCCATGTAATGACTATCCTTCAACAATTTAAAGCAGTTTTAAAATTGTAATAGTCCTAAAACATACACAATAAGAATTATGTTTTCTAATCATTTACATGAGAAAATAAACATAAAGACAATTTGCCAGAATACAAACAGAATTGAATCCTGAAACTCAGAATACTTCTTCATCAACAGTAAAGTACTATCTTGAATTTCCTTAAAGTTTAACAGTAAGGTAAACAGAAAGCACAGAGATCAAATCCTGTTAGCCTTATTTTAACGCCCACAAACAGGAGGGCTAGCCAAATGGCAGCTTAGACAGGCCTCCTAACTAGGAGATGAAAGAGCTTTTCAAACAGCACTCTATTGGCACAAAAACTAAATGAAGCAAAGAAGTAATCAGAGTGCTTTGTGCACGTTAGCACGAGTAATCAGTATAAGAGACAAGTGCTGGACTGAGTCTGTAGTTTTTTCCACTCATCACAGATGTGTGAACTTAACAGGGAAAGCAGAACTAGCAATTTACTAGCTGCTCAAGATTTGCAACAGATTTACATGATATTCAGGCAAAACCCCATTTATTTTCCCCTGTAGAACAGTTGAAGAAAAATTGCTAGTTTAGCTGAAAAATACATAATTTGACAGCAAATCAACATTTCCCCTACTTTGTAGCAAAGAGCAGAATTCACAGATAACTCCTCTGAGTCTTCCTTGCCTTCACCCTCACTTAAAAGCAAGTTAATACTAGAGAAGGCAACAGAGAAAGATCAGTGCATTACCTCACTCAGCAAGGCTTGAGCTGAACGATACTCTTGAACCAAGTGCTCCAACTGATTGTTGATGTACTTCTCCCTGCTATTGATCTTTTCCAATGTTCTGCTGATTTCATTATGGAGTTTGTCAAGGTAACCCTAGAAAATCATATTCTGTGGGTTGACAGTATACAGATAGTACACAGAGTATTCAAATAGTGCTGTAATTAAGAAAGGATGTGGAAGCCTACAAGTGAGAGAGAAAAATAGTACAGAAATGCTGTGTTTAGCCAACAAAAAATTATTCCTAATGTGTTCTGGTTTGCCCACCTCCAAACCACATATTTCAAGCTTTACTGCTTCCATGTCTTTCCCCCATCAATTAATTGCAAATGTCAGAGTCAGTAAGTTACTCCAACAGTAGTACTTGACAGTATTTTGGGGTTTTTATCAGCACTTATGTTTAGATTGTATTATTGTATTATTCTGTTTTGCCCTCTGTAGTCAGGATGTACTTATGGTAATGCAAACGGTAACGAACCTTAATATCCTTGTTAATCCTCACATATACAACTCTTTCCCACAAGATCTTTTGCCAGTCCCACTGTCCTTAATCATCATTATTGTATGTTTCCCTTTTTGGTTTTACAGCATTGACACAAATAAAATTAAGGAACAAAAAATGAATTTAGTTCTTAACATATATCAAATATAAGAGAAAATAAAAACACTGATAGATCAGTGAAATTTTCTGTGTATACAAGACATACCCTAGTTTCTTTCAAAGAAGATTCAATTCCATCCTTATGCTGATGCATTTGATCTACATGAATCCTCCAATCCTAAAAGAGATGCTATGGATTAAAAACACAGTTAAGTACAACTTCTATCTTTCTCTGGTTACTAAACAAAGGCAAGGGCCAGGGTCAGTTCTCTTTTATGCTATTGCTGTGTATCATTCTGCCACTGCCATGTTTGTATCCAGAGGCACTTGCTTAATGTGACACAATTTATAAGTCTCCTAAATGTCACACGTGACACCCAGATCCATAAACAGACGCTGACATCCCCAGTGATACCATAGTAGCTGTGCTTTTTAGAGTCTCTTTGATCTCCATTGAACTATTTCTGCTAGAAACCACTCTGGGCATAAATACTGAAAATATTGATTGTAGCTGAACTAGCTTGGCTTATTCTCAGACAAAATGAGTGCTTCAAATGCCTAACACCTACCAGCTCCAGACTATCAGATCTTCCCTTTCTACTCAGTCCTTACTGTTATCAGGAAAATAATGGAATTAAATGAAAGAGGCAGAAATACCTAAACTTGTTTATGATAGCAGAACAAACTTAGAAGGGGGGAAATTATTTGCAGCTTTTAAGTTATAAGAAACATACACGGACTCAGGGATGGGGGATGAGAAAAGGTGCTGGTTTAACTTGATAGGGAAGCATCTTTTACTTAAAATGAATTCCAGTTCCCAAGCTTTATCACAAATCTTTCCTTATCAGTGCAAACTTTTTATATCTCCCAGACCCAAACCACAGCTGCAGACAGACTGTAAGTTCAAAATGAAGCAGAGTAGTGGCACTGCAGAATTACTGCTATTTCAGTATTGTGTTTCTGAACATGCTAAAAAATATTTTTAAGATTTTTAAGCTTTTGGCACTGTACTGGTCTAGGTATTAAAAAAAAAAAGGAAGCTAACAAATCTTTATGATGTGAAATCAAACCTTAGGAGGCTTTCTTGTAAAATAGATACTGTAAGGATACATGGAAGGTGATGGATAGTGTTTGCTTCAGTACAATTATCTGATCAAGGCCCTTGTCAAAAAGGATACTAAGCAAAACAGAGGCACAAAACTGATTGATGAACAATAATGGGCACGGTAACAAGAAACAAACCTGTCCAGTTACACTACTGGATAAGGGCATGTGGAATGTGAGAATATTTGTATCAGTACAATTATCTAATGGACAACCTCGTCAAAATGTGATGATAAGGAAAAGGGGGAGGTCAAAAACAAAACCTACAGAGACACAGACCTGCCAGACAAACACTAAGGGAGACAAGGACAAGAAACAAAGCTCATCAGTCACACTGATGGGCTATCAAGAAACTACAAACATCACTTCAAAGAAGGTGAACTTGATCCTTGCAACTGGTATGAATGCAAACCTGGGGGTTCTGGATATTCAGGATGAGGGTTGGTGCAACCATGCAAACTGATGAAGCAGTGTGCAGGGGAAGGGGACTGGGGAGGAAAAAAGTGGTGAACAGAGAGGGGTATAAGAAGGGCTGGGTATGTGTAAACTGGAGCCAGTCAGTCCACTTGTCTAACTGAGCCCTGTGCCTGATCACTGCAGTCTGTCCTATCTCCTTATTAAATTAGTTTTTAATTATTTTTCTGTCCAACCTCATTCTATCCTGTGCATGTGTGAGTGCTGCAAGGACTAAGTGCCAGCTGCTGGTGAGAAGAGATATGGGACCAGCAACTGCAGGTGTCCCAGGCCTGTGGTGTCTGCAGCCAGAGAGACTGGGGGTTTCGGTGCCAACCAGAGCAGCAGGTGAGGGTCTCAGCCACCACGGCAGGACCGGTGTGTATCCCAAAATCCAGCTCCTGGGAAGGGCTGGCATGAGTAGCACAAGCAAGGGGCTCAGTGCCAGCAGCTGAAGCAGGATTGCAGGTCACAAGCCCGTGTTGCTGGTGCCAGCTGCTGGGGTGGGGACAGGCAAGTGTTTGCATCTTCCTTAAAGCTGCTCTGCACACGTAAAATCAATAGCAGACTTAAAACTGAAGGAGCTGCCAAGTACTAGGCCCTAGATCCAGGGCTGGGTGTGAGGCAGGCAGCGGGTAGAGGCTGGTATTCAGGGGACCCAAATGTAGAGTGCCCTTACAACGAGCACGTGAGTGTGTGCATCTGTTTGCTGGCAAGCACTGAGCTGGACTAGCCAGCAAGTAGAAGAGCAGTGAGACAGTTAAGAGGGCTTGTGAATCTAGAGAGGAGGGGTGTGCTTGCACTACCGACCTTCAATCTTAATTAGCTGAAGAGGCAGAAGGAGGCCTGGCTGTCTATACTGATGTTTTATGGGAGTCCTACAAGTGCTGCTGAAGACAGGGCCTTTGTTATGGCAGTTTGTGTAGCTGGCCATCTCAATCCTTTGTGTGTCTGTGTGATACACACTTAACTTGGCTACTGGTTGAGCCTGCAAACAGGAAAGAAGTAGCAGCTGTATCCATCAGTCTGGGATGGGGACCCACAGGTCCCCAGGCACACAAGGCTGGGCTGCAGCACCTGAGCAAGAGGAACTCCAGATCCTGGAGCTCCTGGAGAATACAAACACTTATAATGTATATGTACAAAACTAATCCTGGCTTAAAACAGCTGCACACTTAAAACATGTGCCATCCCTCAGTCACAAGGCAGTTCCACCCATGTGAAGTGAGGCCATCCCCCTGCATAGGCCACGCACATAAGTACCAAGGACTGGTGCTTCTGTCTCACTATCTCAGAAGAGCACAGCTAAGCATCGCCAAGAGCTGGTCAGCCCATTAAGTTCACCTGCTGCCTACAATTGTGCTGCTGCCCACTATTCTCTTCCAGAATGAAACAAAGGTTAGTAGAGGAATATGCTTACGTTGGGTTTTAAGTTTGCAGCAGACTCAAGATCTTTTGTTGGTCTGGTGACCATTGTTTTCATTTAAAATCCAAAGTTTGACAAGTTGTCAACAACAATGAACACAAAACCACCCTCACCTCCCACCCCTGCCCAGGACTTTACAAATAAGTTCTAGTTTCTAATGCTATTGATTAAACCATTAACCCCCTGCTGGTACTATATTCACATCCACAGCTTAGGAAACACACTATGATGCTTTTCTTGTAGAATGAAAAAAGGCCAAATACTTCTCTCCAGTTATTTCTGAATGCATGAAAGCAGAGAAGGTAGAAAAAGAAGAATCCTCTTTTCATGTTCATTTGACATATTCCTTAAAGCCAAGAAGTGGTGCATTAAACTTGAAGCCAGTAAACCTCAGTTCCTACAGTGGCTTTAATTTTCTATGTATGTCTTTATTAAGTTTTAATTTCTTACTGTGAGAATCAAGCATCATGTTCTTTATAACAGATGGGCTGAGGATCACAGAAAGGTGGCTCAAACCAGGCAATTCTTCACATAGAAGAATGCAGTATAGTCTAAGACAGGCAAGCAATTTAGCAGACAGTTGAGAGCTTAGCCTATTTTTGGCAAGATTATTATCCTTCTCTGAATTCTGTATCACTGCTGCAGATTGCTCCAACACTCCAAGTAGCTGTGTCGCTCCAAATGAGCAATTTCAATACTGCTCTGAGCTGTGTGTGCTACACAAGCTCCCAGGAAGAATGCTTATGGCGATGCCAGGAATAGGTCCTAGGTTTGGAATTGCCAAAGATAGATGTCTACTTCTAAGCTGCTCATTCTAGACTCCTTGAAATAAATTATGGAGAGGAATACACATTTCTAAGAAATGATGAATTTCATCCTGAGGTATTTATCTGGATAGGTAAGTAAAATCAGTCAGAAAAGTACTCATGTCTTTTCACTAAACATAAGGAGAGTCTGTGATGATTAGATCAGAGGTACCAAACGATTTTACTGTCACATAAAGCTCAGAAAGATGAATTCCATGCAATCAACCTTTCATGTGGTTGACAAATGGAACAGTTGGAAGATAAGAAGTTTATCAGCTCTATTCCAGGAAGGTGTTTTAATAGCTGCTAGGCTGAGGGTATAATTTTTCAGAAGTGTGAATACACTGGAAATGTTTAATGATTTAAGAAGCTTCCACTGAATAAATATATGGAAATAAATATATAGAAATAAGGTGCCCTCTAAGTAGCAGAAAAAAATTATTCTTATATAATATTGGGGAGAAAAAAAACATACTGAAAATTATTTCTTCTAGGGTCAAAGTAAGTGACAAAGGTTCAGACAAGATAGCACTGGAGAATCCATTAATCACAATTCTTGGCATGACAAAAGAAAAAAAATTGTAAATGGAAAGTAAACATGGATTGAAGTCACATCTTAATTACCACATGTACACATGCAGATCCACTCTCACATACCTTATTGTCCGTCCTGACTGTAACTTTCAGCTGTGGAAGCACACGTTCCACTTCCAGATTCCACTCTGCTGCATCTGTTGTGGACTGTAAAATCTCTTCTTGCTTTGCAACGTCATTAATCTCCTGTGTAAAAATCACAAAGTTTATATAAAAAATTTCATCATTATGCAGAGTGAGAACTGTCAAAAATCACATTACAATGGCTTACAGTTTTCATATTCAGGAAAAATATTTATATCCAGAATGATCTAGACTATGGATGTAACAAATTTCTTTAATGACTTTCTTTGAATTTGTAAAGATAAGGAATTAAAATAAATATATATTCTCATAATATTTAAAATGGAAAAAAGAATGTAAGAAATTATAATACATTCTAAAAATAGCAAGGAATTAAAATATATTAAAGAAACTAATACCATGTTTCCCTAAAAGTCTCTGCAAAATGTCTTGCAAATGTTTCCAGCAACCTTGCAGTGATAGTTTAGAAACTGGATGCACATTTTTCTTTTAAAACAAGCTGATTCACTTCAGTTGGAATGTTTTTTTCAAGTTTAGACTATACAAGGATTTTCAGACTTAAATCCAACAGAAATAAACTGCTGCTACAGATCTAAAAATCTCTCAAGAGAGGAGTGTTGGGTTACAACTTACCGATCTGTACGTTTGTGCCTTTAGAACATTCAGGTCAATAAAATTTTCTTCACTGTCTGAATCTTCTTCCTTAAGGAAAGTTGTAAAGTAAAACTTCAGTAAGTACTGCACAGTCTTTCTCCTTAATTTTATTTTGCAGGAGCACAGGACAAGAAGTATTAAATTCCATATTTCTGAACGAAACAAGACATGAGGCATTTATGATAAAAGAGTATTTACTTAAAATCTTATGTGAAGACACAATATCTGGGACAAGATGAAAGATGAAAGCTACCCCACATTTCCCTCAGGGTGCCACGGTACTAAAAAACTAAATCAACCAACCAAAAATAAAACCCCCAAACCTAAGCCCTCTCACACCAAATGGGCCATTATCAATAATTGTATGGTATATGCAATTAGTTACGTGTTAACTAAAGCTTTGAATTAAAACCCAAACCAAACAACAACCAGACCTCAACATAGTTTTCAGGATATTGTTTGCACTACATATTTGGAGCTGCAGCATGATGCCACTTTTTCAATGTGGAGAATGACACAATTCAAATTGAGGCAATGGATTTGTTTTCTTGCTGATGACACTACACACTGGGCTGATGGTTTTATAGAATTCTCTGTTGTAGTCTCAAAATTGCATTCCTCAGAGACCATGATCAGCTCAGACCTCATCACTGCATAAGTCAGAGATGCTTTTTCTGTGCATTACCCTCCATTTATCTCTACTGAATTTCACCTGCCATTTTATCACCCATACACTTATATACTTTGCCCTGTAGCTCTTCTGTTAGTCAACTTTCCCACCAAAGTAAAATTTCATCATCCACCTCCTTTCTAGACAAATCATGAAAGCTGCAGTAACAGGTTTTAGTGTAGAAGCCTTCAAGACTCAGTTAGTGAAAACCTGGGAGCTGATTTCTCTGCCTTACCTGGTTTTTAACTAACAGGGATCACTGTATTTTCGTCTGGCACGTTTGGTCCCTAATCCCCTGAATACTTGCAAGAAATGAATGGTGACTAGATTGGGACTATCTTTTGCTGAATGGACAATATATATTTGTGCAGCACTTAGAAGAACATATTACAACAACACCATAACAACAACAAACTAGTTATTAGAACTGAGAAACCAAACTGAAGATTTCCTTGCACACCCAGCCTTGCTGGCTGCTGCTGGCTCCCTAACACAGGTTACCCAGTTCCCCAAGATTTACAGAACTAGGCTTGAATCTGTCAGGCTCATCAATTTTATTCAGAAGAATCAAAACCAAAAGAACAATCAATTAACCTAATAATTAGCATTTAACTACTGTAAATACTGCTAAATTAAATTATGGATACAGCTAATACATCCAGGATGTATCAATATATTGGCAGCAACAATAGACTGGGGAGAAAAAAATTACTTCAGCAAATAATTAATCACTGTAGAACTATTAGGGGCTCTAAAAAGTGATTATCCACTTGGTATAAACATAGAAAAATGGTTTCATTAATGCACAAACTCAGAAAAGCTAACAGAACACGTTGGTTGTGAAAATCATGGCCTCAGATACTACCTGAGAGCAAATCCAGAGGTTCTTTGAAGGGTTTCAACTGTGCTTTACTTAACTGTTTCATCCCCACTTGCCAATTTAAACAGTTTAGACCTTAGCAAGACACAGAAAAGAGCAGACAGCTGACTGTTTTCATATTGGAAGCCTTTAGCCAAGAGCTTACATTTCTGAGGCTAGTGAAACATGCAATACAGAATGTCTCTTATTCTTCTTAGAATTATTCAAGACTTTTTCAGTGGAGACTTCAAAGATAAAAAAGCAACTGGACATCCACATCACAATATTTGCATATTGTATGAAATTTAAGAACAGAAGTTTGGGATTTTTCTTGGCTAATAAAAATGTCAAAAATAATGCAATATTTAGGAAAACTGCAAGAAGAAGAAGAGGAGAAGCAAACTCTTCAGCTGTTGCATTCTTGTGAACTATTATGGCATATAAATTTGGATTATAATCAGACCCATATGCTAACATTACTGGCACTCTTATTTCCAACATTTATGTCCTTTAATTTTTCCCAAGCACTTGAAAACTCTGAACATAAAAATGGGATAGTTGTGGCATTTGCTATCCAGTATTGCTGGGCCTTAACACTCTAGAAAACTGTATTCTTCTCAAGTAATGTACTGACACAGCAAAGTGAGCACTTCCAGGCTCACAGCTTTCAATATTTCAGGTTTGATTGACATGTATTTTGCACAGAATCATCAGCTTTTGGAGAAATCGGATGTGAAACTAACTTCTTTTTGTAATTTTCACTTTAATTGTCTTCAGCTAACTTCCCTTTGCAGAAAAATCTTGTTTAAGCCAGCAGTAAAAAGACTCACTTCGAGGAGACTGACAGAATCCTGTGAAAATGACAATGTCTTGTGATCACATTATGCTAGCAGTTTACAGTGAGACTCCAACTCTCATAAAAATAACCCTGTGAGAAAGGCAACCAGCAAGAAACAACTTCTGTTCAACATCCATCCACCAGTAAGTCCTAAAAGCATATTTGAACTTACAGGTATATTTCATATGTTGTTTCATAGACATGACAACTTCACTGTAATTATTATAGTTAAAAAGCAGGAATAAATAAAAGAGTTGATGCTCAAACATTGCTGTCTTGTTGGTAAAAGGTATTTCAAAGCACAAAGACAGACTCATGCTGCAGTCAGAACAGATGATGGGATATTACCATTTCATTCATGGAGTGAGCTGCCATGGCCTTGTCTACAAAAACAACTCTATGACCTTTATTTATGGTTTTGTTGGTGTTTTTAAACAGATGTTCTGTTTCTAGTTCTTTTCTGTCTACTCTGTTCCCAAATCTTTAGACCAGCTAATTACCAAAGTTGCTATTTCCTATTTGCAGTGAAATTTGAGTTACAACAGTGAGCACTCAATTAATTAGGCGCTGGGCAAAGTTTAACCAAATATTAGCCAAATCTGTAAACAGAGATTGAAGTTTTGTTTTAACATCAACAGCTTGTATCAGTAGAAAACAATTCTGAATCTATGTAATTTTAATGTATGGTCAGATTCCACTTCACTTTATATTAACTATAAATGCACATAAGAACACATCCTCTGTCCCAAAGAGTAAACAACCCTATCTGAAAGGAAATAAAAAACTCTACAGAGAAGCTGAGGATGCAAGAATGGAGATGCAGAAAAAAGGGTGATTGAACAGCTAATAGAAAAGACTTCTTAAAGCCAAACAAAATGCGCAGTGAGTGGAAACTTCCTCATAGTTGACTGATACTAATATAATCAAAACCAGTCAGGTAAACCTACCGCAACATCCTCTTCCAGTTTATTAAGGATTAATTCTGCATCATCTTCTGTTATTTCTTCCTCTTCCAGCTCTTCTGTTGGATACACTGGCCTGAAATTAGTTCAAAGAACCGCAGAGCTTTTAAACACAGTAAACTGGAAATACCTCTGTAAATTGCTCCTGAGCAAACAAAACATTTAATGAGAAGTATGGATTATGTGGAATATGACTAGACAGTGGTTAGTGTCTCATGTACTTAAATAAAATTAAAACTCATCCTTAAAAGGCTTTGTTTATCTTAGACTGTCTTAAAAGGAAGGGTTAGTTATGCCAAGCAGTACAGTACATTCATACTACAAAGACATCTGAGGAGTAAATTTTGATTTATTTTCTCTTTTTATTTAACCTCCTAAAATTCAAGCACAAGTCACCAATGACTTACTTCAATCCCACAGTGGAATCTGTGTACTAAACATAAGTAACAGTGAAACATATCCCAGGCAGAAATTACTTCACTACATCCATTTCAAAACCCATCAGAAGGAAGGAATGAAATAAAGAATACTTTTAAAATAAATTTTCACATACTTGAAATTATCTGTCATCTAATTCCTCCCAAGATTTCCTTCAGATTAAATATTCAAGGTTACTGTAGTCTGCTTGTAACATGATCACATACGGTGCGTACCTCCAACTGAAGAGGTCAAGAAATTAGCTACTGACTGACAGGACCTAAAAGGACATGAAATGCTTCAAGTCAACTGTCAGTTAACAAGCAGTTATGCACAGGAAAATGACCAAAAAAAGGTCATCAGTCAAGTCTTTATCAATTAGCTAAGTCTACTAATGGCACAAACTCATCCTTGCTGGTAAGAGACTAAATTGTGTGAAATTGCATTAGGAATTAATTGTTCCCACTGCTTCAAGCCTAGCTGAATTTTGCATCTCATGAAACATCAAGTAAAACATTTTTAGTCATTACTGTTTTGTCTTTACAACTTACATTTGTTTGCAGGAAAACAGTGCATAAGGGAGGATGCTTAAAAAGTGTACTATACCTTTTCCAGCTAAAGCCAGTGTATTTCAAGGCTTCTTCAGCTAGGCAATCAAGAACATAGCACACTTGTTCTCCATAACCTGCCTTTAATTTTGAGGGAGGAAAATCCACAGGCCTTCCCTAAAATAAAGAGATACACTGTTTACTAATGGCTACCCATCAACCCAAGGTTCCTCTCAGCGATGTAACAAGATTTTTTTATACTAAAACCAAAGTGTCCATTGTGTATGAAGATTTTACTAATTTTAGTTCATATTCTTCCCCTATGCAACTCCAGTCAGGCAACAGAAGGGAAAACAGAACAACCCAGGGAAGAGATGCAGCATACAAATCCTAAAACACCTGGTAAGAGGGTACTCAAGGGCAGCAGAAAAGTTCAGAAGCTGCAAAGGAGCTAGATGTTCAAGCACACAAGTGACATGATGGCAAGGAAAGAACAGCCATGGAGAAACTCAGATACTGAGACTTAACCACCAGCTTTTGAATATTGCCTTGCTTGTTCCAGATTTTCTTTATAAAGTGTTTTATTTTTATTTATTGCTGTCCAGCAGAATAAACATCTTCATTTGTTATGGTTTAACTCCTCTGCAGAACAGTGTTCTTAACATCATTCACAGCTGCACCACAGTATAATCTTCATACTTCCTGTAAATCAATATACTCTCCTGACTTTTGGGGTTTTTTTTAATATTGAAAAAAAAAAATCCCAGTAGCTCCTGGCAGTTTATGCAACCTTCTACTGCCTAACAAAAACAACAACAACAAAAAACACACAAAAACAACAAAAAAAAAAGAAGAAAGCATGAACACAATTCTAAACCATTTCCTTCATTAGGAGTTACACCGTTGACTTTGGCAGGAATAAGATCACAAGCACTGTGTAAACTTTCAGGATAAAATCTTTGTAAATTACACTCCTATAAATGAGCAACATATGTGGCACTATGAGAAGTAAGACCAATTTAATCCATTTTACAGACTGTGGAACAAAACTAACTGGTATCATATATAATATCCTAAGATGATATTTGGAGTGCCTAACAATTAGCAAGTAGGGACAGACTGTATAAACTTCCAATTAACTAATTAACATAGTACAAACTTATAGATAGGAAAAGCCTGTCCAGTCCTTGGGAACACAATCAGAGAGGAGAGGAAATGTGTCATTGCTGTTATTTCTGCAGGTGATGCACGTGCTTGGAACAGACCTGGGAAAACAGCACGCTGAGCACTTACAAAGGACCGCAGCTCGGAGAGCACGTTTGATATGATCGCGTTGGGGTCATCGGACTCCTGCGGCTGTTCGAAGGGACGTCCCGCCCTAGTGATCAGCCAAGCGGCGAGCGTGCAAAACATAAAGAACTGCTCACCGGGATTGGTGGGCAGGGCAAAGTAGTGCCTGTTTGAAAAGGGGAAAAAATGGTAAATAAAGAGGTCCTGAAGCTCTGACAGCACTACAGGCCAGCACAGGCTAGGAAGCAGTTTCTTTAACTGATGTTCTCACTGAGTGATCCAGCTGAACTAATTCAGGATGTCTAGTTTCACACATAACCACAGCAGACTGAGTTTTCTACATGCAGCTCATCTGTTCCCTGCTTTGAGTAAGCTATAAATCAACATTAGACTTCTAAGGAATCAAATGGACACTGGGTACTCCTCTCCCCTGCCAGCAGGATTATACAGCTTCAGTTAAACATCAAAAAATTAACATTTCCACATAAACCCAAGTTATTTACCTGAGCAGTCTCAAATCATGATCAGCTCATTTCATTTTAGGGATGCAGAATGCATCCCATCACTTTATAAAATACCACCACTGGCTAATTAAGAGCCTATACAATGGATTCATTCAAATGTCCCTTAAGTAACATAAAATACTTAACAGCTCAAAAGAATCAAAATTCCAAGATCCACAACTGCCAGTAACTTGTAGGCCATGAATGAGGTAAGATTTTGCTAAATCTCAGGCATTTTTCACAGGGCAAGTGATTTAGTGTGTCCTGGTTTTTAGCTGGGACAGAGCTGGGTTTCTTTTTCAGTAGTTAGAATAGTGCTGTATTTTGCTTTCAGCCTGGGACTTGTTATGAGAGAGACACTGATAACACACCAGTGTTTCCATTTCTGTCTCTGGAAGTGAAGGACTTTGTGTTCTGTCAGTCGACAAGCACACGATTTAAGGGGGTGAGGAATATTTAAATTAATAAACTTAATTGACAGTTAGATATGACAATGGGATATTCCATATCTTATCCCATCATGCCCAGTATATCAGTGAGGGGCTCTCCCTCTCTTGCTCTCTCTGGCTTTCTCTCGGGCTCTCGCTCTCCCGGGATTGCGGTTTCGGTTCGGGATTGTCGCTCCTCCAGGATCGTGATCTGGGAACGGGCCGGGCTTGGTCAGCAGGTGGTGAGCAGCTGCACTGGGTATCACTCATCTGCATATTTTGTTACTGTTATCATTATCACTACTATTTTAATATCAGTATTATTTTAAGTTTTCTTTTGTTTCTATTATTAAGCTGTTCTTATCTCACCCTATGAGTCTCCTCACACTTGCCCCTCAATCCTCTCCCCTATCCCCTGGGGTGGGGGGCAGTGGGTGAATAGCTGTGTTGGCTGCTGGCCAAGGGCTGGCCCAGTGAAAATATCACACAGTGCAAGACAAACTTTAAATTTGAAAAACATCCTCAGAACAGATTAGCAAAAATGATTGATAACTACTGTCAACATCACTGTGGTGGTGCAAACCCCTGGCCTGGGCCACATTGTTCTGTCAACACCAGCCAACATCATTCTTGTCTCAATCAAGTGCAGTTGGCTGGGACACCCTGGTGCTCTCTGATCGTGCTCACTGGAGCAGTGAGTTGAAACAACCCTGTCTGTTTGGTCCTAGGTACAGGTACAGCAAGTTGGGATGATGAGGCACTCCCTAAACAGACTTGGAACTCCTGTTGCCGGAGAAGCATACCTGAGACCCCTCCTGCCTGGATCACAGCCTACTCTGAAAGTTGCCAAGATTCCTTGACAAGAACAACGGCCACAATGAAAAAGTACTGACCAAAGTCAATCCTCTTGTGACCCTATAAAGTGAGGCCCTTTAGAGCTCTTGGGGATCACAGCAGGCTGCTACCCCATATTCTTCCCCCTGAATTAAGATGCTTTTCGAGCTAGATTTTCACCATCCACTGACAAAAGCCAATGAAGGGAAAAAGAAGCACCTGCTAACAAAGCTGATAAAGGGAAAGGAACCGTCTGATGACAGAAGCTGACGAAGGGAAAGAGTGAATAATTCACTATAGTTTGATTTTGTAACATTTCTAGGATCATTTGGGTACCAAAAATTTATTATAACCCCAGGTTAACCTCTCTATCTATGTCTGTGTGCATGCAATTTGATTTAGGAAACTTTGTTGAATTCTTTAACTAAGTGTTGATTATAACCAATTGTTGATTATTGATTAATTAAGTTGTGCCAGAAAAATCATACAATCTAATCTTGTGATTTACTATAATAGTGTTAATGAATCTGAAATTGCTGCTATTCCAAAGTTATATAAAACACATAATCACACGTTAAATCACCACCACCGAGATCCCTGCCCCTAATCCCTTTAGTTATAAACTGCTGAACAAGCCTGGGACTAAGTTTGGATCTAGCTGCACCTAGACTCCTCTCTGAGAAAGAGTTTAGAAAGCAAGGGGGTCCATTCTGAACCTCATGACTCAATGGGGGGCTTCTCTTATCATCTTTCCCTAAACCCTGTGTAAATCACTCCAACCTGATTCTGACCCCATTTCCCCCAATCCCCGTGTAAATCATTTCCCCTGATCCCCATGTAAATAATTTCCCTCAATCCCTGTGCAAATCATTCTAATTTTAATTTGATATCTTTTTGTATGCTTTTTCCATGTAGTAAGTAATGTAGTGAACCTTGCCACTGAATTCTGTTAAGTCACACTTTTACAAATTCCTATTAAAATCATTTTTTCTATTATCTTTGATGGTGATTCTTTAAGCGCCCTTAAGTCCTTCCCCTCTGATCTGCAACAATCACACAGCAAACAACCTACTGCAAAATTAAAATGATCCATTGATAAAGCTTTATACTTTTACCCACGACACTGGAAGCCAGGGTGGATTTGTCTCATCTTTTATCACACATTGCAAAACACTTTAGAAGTGCATATTGCTCTCCATTAAAGGGAGTTTAAACAAATAGTACAAAGAAAGGTATCTGTATTTGGGTATGCAATTATGCCTCTTTAAAAATAAATAAATAAATAAATACATCTTGCACCAAGTGACCACATGAAAATTTGAATGGCACTTGCTTGAGGAGGGGAGAACAAATTTACTGAAGCTGTATTGCCTAGAGATGTGTCCTCTTCCTGCATGTCTGCCTCATCCATGCCATTATACCACAGTAACCTCACCTCCCGTTCCCTTCTTAGCACCCCCAAACACCCTCCCTGACAACAGCAATACATCCAGCTCCCTTTGCTCCAAAGTTCCCCAAACTTCTTCCCCTTCCCATATTCCTCAAGAGTGGCAAGAGGCTCGTGTACCATCAATAGCATGTTTTTGAGTGGTACTTCCACCCATCCTCACCTACTGCGCTTTGGGTTGCTTTAGAGAGCAAGACACATAAACTGGATCTGTTTTGGAGCATGCTAAATTGAAAGATGTGGTCCTAGCGAGAATTCAGTCCTGAAAATCAGACCACAGTTAGTCCTCCAGAAATATAAACTGTGCACACACTGGATACTCAGAACCAAACACTTCACAAACACGGCTGCTTGCTCCAGTGGACAAAGGTTTTGCAAACACACCGATGGTCTGACAGCTGGATAAAACCATCTTACAGCCACTGTGCTCATACTCCAGCCTCTTTCCCAACAAGAGAACTGAACAAGAACAATTTAAACTACATTTTTTCCCCCTACTAAACCATTGCTTATGGAAAGGTTAACTGTGTGACAGGTTGCTGGGGAGCCTGGCTGAAACTGACAGATGGATCTGAAAGTTATTGGAGCAGGTGGATGCTGGGAGGACATGGGTCTGGTTTCCCAAGTTTCTTGTGTTCTACCATAATTTAAAAAAAAAGACACAAATATATATTAGATATGAAAAGCAACACTTAAAACCAATGGGTCCAAGCCCCTTTACAAATACATACACTCCAAAACCAGTTACACTGAATACAAGAAATTCATGTGGGTAGAATTATTTTTCACACAGATACACTGGCAAATCCTCAGCACGGGCTGAGGGCAGGGGAGGTCAGGGGACCATTTACTCATCACATCTCAGCCTTTAGAGGGACTCGGCGTTCCGGAGGCTCCAAACCCACCCAGGAAACGGTGAAGTTGGCTGTTCATTACTTGACCCAAGGCACCTGGTCACCCGAGAGCCAGCTCCCCCTCCCTCCTTCCCTCACCCCCGACCACAGGCGATTCCCTCCGGCCGACGCTGGGGCTGCAGCCAGGCGCACACACCCGCGGTTCGCGCCTGACACCTCTCGCTGCAGCCGTGGCACCTACGGACCCCCACAGGTGGAGTCCCACGACCCCTGGGCCCCCGCCCGCCGTCAGGAGAACACCACCCAGCCGAGGCGGCCGCCGCCAGCCGCCCGGGGGAGCGGGCGAGGGGCACCTGGAGAGCGGCCGCATGTTGTGGCGCCGCAGCGCCTCCTCCTCGTAGCTCAGCAGCTTCAGCTTGTCCAGCAGATCCTCCATCAGCACGAACATGTGATAGGCCGCGCCCGGGCCCCTCTCCGCCGCCGCCGCCGCCGCCGCCTCCTCATCCCGTTCCCCCGCTACTGCCCCGCGCCGGGTCCCGCCGAATGTCTCCTCCGCCATCTTGGAGCCCCGCCGCCTGTAACCCAGGCAACCGGCTCTACCAATCACCGCTTGCCCCGGCCTCGAAACCCACCTCCTGTCCAATCACAGGCGCCCAGGGAGCTGAGAAGCCCCGCCTATCCAGCACGAACCACCAGTGGCGGCGAGGCACGCCGGGTCAACATCCAATCATCGCTCCAAGGCGGCGGGACTGTAAAGAGCCGGGTTGGTCACTTCCGCTCAGTAACCATGGAGACGGCCGGTGGCTGGAGGCAAGATGGCGCCGCCGTTTCGCTCGGGAGCTGGGTGGCGTCTCCCTTTACACTGCCGGGGCCCGGCTCGCAGTCACCCTCCAACGCGCGGGGCGTGTCTTTCCGAAAGCTCCGCTGCTCCTCTGTGCCTAGAGGGTGGCTCAGCCTTGGGCTTGTGTGTGCGAGCTCAGTTAAACGTTTACCCGGTGTCACACTAAGCTGCGAACATGTCACACCATGCAGGCTGAGGCAAGGCAGCAACTGTGCCCACCGACAGCGTCACTGAAATCGGGAATGAACTTCTTAACCCCAATGCAGTCTTAAGCAGGTGTTCTTTACTGCAGCGTCTCATGAACGGGGGATTGATCCACCTACCGTGCACACTGACTCGCCTTTCTACAAAAACTTTATATTATCAAAATGTGCATATTCATGACTTTTCCAATAAATATTCATTACACTTCCAAGAACTCATTAATACATGTCAATGTCCTTTTTGCGTGCGAACTGGTCTTCAGGGATCCTCTGGTGCTCGTCGAAACTTTTGCCACTGTGCCCTTTTAGCTGAACTTTTCTTTTGCACATTTTCTGTTCATCTCTTGGCCTGTTACAACACTTCTGTCTCCACAAAACTGGTTTGTTCTAACATCACTGCCTTATCTACCCTACTGCAAAGATTAGACACCTCAAAATAACCGTTCTCTATTTTAGACTATAAACTGGACTGGGCCCAACTGGTGTGTAACCATCTTTCAATGTCACATTGTTTAAGCAGAAGGGGATGTTCTTTCCCTGTGGTATCAATCACTGCTAGCACAGTGATTGTCTGAGGTGCAGTAATTCACAGCTGGAGTAGGGAAAAGTCAGTCCTGTGAGCAGAAGAGTTGTGGCTGGAGATCAGCCACAATTAGAGTGGGAACTGCTGCGGGGTGCAGGAAACACAGCTCACCTGTGTGCTGGTAACACCAGCTGGCATCTTTGAGGACAGACACTGCTTCCTTTCACTTGTTCCTTTGTTTTGTTTATTTGTTTTATTTGTAAGCCCTCTTTTCTGAAATGCTTAAGTTGTTACTTAAGTATTATACTATAAAGTATTGTTACTTGCACACACAAGGCTTGAATTGTCCCGAGAAAATGAAGCACTAGTGAAATACTGATAGAAGATAATTAACTAACCCTGCAGACAGCCCAAGGCACGTACTGTTCTCGTTTCATATTGCCAGCTTTCTGAAAAGAGTGTTGGGGTAATTTATATCTTATGGTCTTTTTGTCCCATTCCCCTACAGAATTTACCTGGTTGCCTGTGTCAGGTTCCTACGCTCTGCCTTAGCCAGTCCCTGCTGCAGCTCTGCGGTGCTCACACTCTCAGATTGCCCAGTGACAGCACAAGGGGCAATGGGCAAAAGCTGGAACACCAGAAGTTCCAGTCAAACTTAAGGAAAAACTTTTTTACTCTGAGGGTTAAAGACCCCTGGGACAGGCAGCCCAGAGAGGGTGTGGAGTCTCCATCTCTGGAGATGTTCAAACCCACCTGGACACTTCCCTGTGCAACCTGCTGTAGGGAACCTGCCTTGGCAGGGGGGTTGGACTGGATGATCTCCTGAGGTCCCTTCCAACCCCCACCATTCTGTGATTCTGTGAAATGCCCCAGGCAGCATCACCACTGCTGTAGAAATCACTTTTCTGACGATAACCGAGTTCTTCTGGTACTCAGTTATAGCTTGCAGGAGTTATCATTAAGGAGTGTGTTCAACAAAGCCAGGCAAAAGAAATGGGAAAAAAGGAAAAGTTTTTTAAGCCCAAAGAGAGAGAATTCAGCGCAAAAAGTGTGAAAGTTTCACATGTATTTAAACATGATTTGTGCTACAGAAAATGCTTTCACTTGTGGGACAGGAATGAACTCGCATGCCAAACTCTTCAGCTCTGGTATGTACGTGTAGGCGTGGCTGTGAAAGGATCTGGGAAGAGGTGAAGTGCCACGGCTTCGGGAGAGCTGCATATTAATTTTATTTTTATATATACATAAACCCTGCCTGCAAAACACCTGAAACAACAAGACTTTGAATTTTTTGTCTACCTGTGAAATCAGCAGAGGTAAAAATCCCTGACATGCCTGTAACAGCGCTATGGTGTTATAAGTGTACAGGATGGGGGAGGTGGGGAATAAGATATATGTATATTGACGTAAAGCACAGTATTTTTGGTCGACTTCCTAAGGCAATTTTAGATGTTTAGAATGTAGGAATCTTCTTTTTTTGAGAATATTTCTCAACAACTGAAGTATGGAGTTAGCATTTAAGTTGTAAGAGTTTCACGGGGGGAGGCAGAGAATTAATTATTTTTTCTACTACAGAAAATGCCACCTGAAGCTTCAGGGAGGAATTTCTGGAAAGCTGGTATCATTGTGGCTAGTATGAGATTTTAGCAGTATGTGATTAACGTGGGTTTCTTAGAACTTTACACATTCATTTTCCTTGTTTGCTTATTGGTAAAAGTTGTTATTTCCAGTCCTTGTAAATGTGTGTGTGCCTGAAATGTGCTGTTGTTAAGTTATTCCTTGAAAAGGAATTATTTAGAATCCTTTTTACTAAGGAATAAATAGCTTCTGTTTGACAAGGCTAGGAGAATATTACAGTATGCATGGCTGCTCTCAAAGTGGGTCACAGGGGAAAGTTCAGTGAGCAGAGATTGATCCTGATGCCTGTGTGCTAGGGCAGTGCCCTGACCAGGGTTCAGATCGAATGCAAAGTTAACCGAAGATGCAGGATGGTTTCATTTCCTTTGGTGTCCAAAGCAAGTGCAATGTTGCCCCTACCACTGGCTGAACTTTTCAGTGACTGACTTCTCTGTTATGTCTTGGAAGATGCATTTTAGTGCCTTGCCTTGCTTTCAGAAAGCCTTGCTAAGCTGCTGCCCAACTGAGCCTAAGGTGGTTCTGTATGAAATAATTCTCCTGAAAACATCAGTAACAGACATGACCATAGTGATGTTAATTCTAGTTGTATGCTGTCTGTATAAATAATTTTGTATTGATATTTCACTACAAAGCCTTAGGGTGTGATATCTTGGTTATGCTGTTTAGGTCTGTAACAAACAGGAGAAGCATGTTTATTCAGTGCTTTGCAGCATGACTCTATCAACGTACATACACTTTATGTCTGTAAGACCTCAGACCTGCTGAAAAGATTTGCCAGAGCCTGCACTCCTCTGATTTTCCTGCAGACCAGCAAACATTTTTCTCAAGACACTATGGTGGGAAGATCCTAAGCTAACATTTGTGCTGCACAGGAAATTTTCAGGTAACCAGGTACAGTTCTGCATTTCAGTTTGGTGTTATGGGGTGCAGCTAGAAGATGCGAGGCAGCCTGTGCTGTCCAGGCTTCGCCCCTTAACGCGGCCCCCAAAGGCATGACAGAGATACCAGTGGAACCACGTTACTCTCAGGGCATCACTGCCAAACTGCACAGGCTGTCTATTAAATGTGGCAGATCACTCACTAGGGAAATTTAGCATTGATTTCAGTTTCTGAAATTCAAACATCAAGCACAGTATATTGTATTAATCAAGCGATGGACAATCGAGCAAAAGATCCCATAAGACATGATGTACACTGCTTGCCAAGGCAAGGAGGAAAAGGCAGAAGATACTGATAATTGCTGCTAACATGGAAAAATATGTGTTTGTTTTACTCTTGCATCATGTCTGTCTCAGATTTGTCATTTTATGCCCCTCTCTTGGTTTTTTTCCCTAATAGAAAACTGAGAATACATAAAATAGTCACACTAGCTTTACAAAAGAAATAACATGCAAAAATCCTTGGGATGCAAGATTCATATCCACCACAAATACAGTGAGACACACCAGTCAAAATTATCCATTAGTATTGAAAGAACTGGCTGGCAAGCCTGGCTAAACATGAATAGAAAAACCTGGCTTGACAAGGGACATCTTACATCCTTTTGGAAATGGCACTTGGCCATTTTTCCTTGGTGTCCTCTTCATGAATGAAGATTAATGTTTCCTAGACCTGTAAGAACACTGAGGGCAAATACTTCCTATTTATTAAAAATAAACAGAAGTATCAGTCTGTAAAGGATTACATGCTAATGAGACGCTGTCAACCATTACAAAATGTATCATATTATGTAATGACCTTAAGGCCAAAAATCTGGACCAAGACTGTTGCAAACAAAAAACCTCATACAAAAGCCCACAGTTCTTAATAAGCTGTTCTTAATTATACAATTAGGGTACTTTTTTTACATTCATTTAAACAGATTTTCTCCCCTCCTTTTATGTTGTCAGTTTGACATGAGTCTGCTATGAACCAAAGAAGACATGAAGGGACAGAAAACACCATCTCTTCTCATCTATTTATTCCACATAGGTGCTACATTTTGGGGTAGGTTTTAGCTCTATTGCTCATGAAATATAACAAAGAAGACAATTATTACTATTTTTTTTAATAGGGGGGAATTAATTCAAATGCTGTATTAATAGTAAAGAATCAATTTGGGGTAATGTAAAAGACTACCAAAAAGTAAAACATGACTGTTTGGAAGATGGCTGCATGGATGGCCAAGGACATTGAACACATTGAGCACCCATATTGTTACCTGCCCATATTTCTGTCCCACGGCTTGGCTACTGCAGTGCATTCTGTGACTGCTCAGCAAGCAGTACTTGTCAGTTTGGACTGAAAATTGTTTGAAGTACATTGGTTGAATTTTCACTGAGAAGACTGAGGAAAAGTCATCTGGGTTGCTCTGCCAGATGAGCTGGAGAGGGCATCAAAATTTCAGAGGAAACAGCTGCACCCAGACACTCACTACCAGCCTAACAGGTTGTCTGACCTTGGCCAAGAAGGTCCATACACCAAGGCTAAGTTAATGAAGTTAGTTTTAAAAAGATTAATTTAAAACTGTTCTTTTATGACAGCAAGGCCTAAATTAAATGCTAACAGCAGTCAGATGCTACCACTTGAGTGACATAATTTTGAGGAACCCAGACCTTGATGACCTCCAGGGGCTGGGACAGAGCTCCCTAACACCTTCTGTGCTAGTGATGCTGTTTCCAGAATTTCTGTCCTCCCTGTCAGTTGCACCATCATGCCCTTTATTTCTGTGATGGTACAACTGCTTGGAACTATGTGAGGTTATTGGTAACCTGGGTCATTGCAACAGTTGAGTGAGTAGCAAGCTGCAGCTCAAAAGACTTTGAGACTGAAAGTAGTGCTTTTGGAAATGCTTTCGAAGCTCCGGTGCTAAGGTGGCAGTGTGCTGATTTGAATATGTAGGTGCTTACTCGGGTTATCTGATTGAACTGGCTATAAACTCAAAGATGAGAGTGATGCATTCTAATATTGATTAAACCAAATGAAGACCATTGCTGTCCCAGAGACTCGAGCTACAGAAAAGCTGTGAAAGAGCCACAGGCACGCTCGGTAAGAATGTGCTGCCTGCCAGAGCATATCTTTGTCAGGGAAAAGGAGGGGCAGAAATATACTTATAGGCTAGATTTAATTTACTTATTTGCATTATGGGCTTTAGGTTTTACAGAACAGGAAACAGTAACAGGGCTGTTTTCCAAGGATTGCATCCTTCCTTGTTCTTTCCCACCTGGAGATGATGAAGTAATTTACTGGAAGAAAGGGGACAGAAATGTGCACAGCTACTACTACCGGAGTGACCAACTGAAAAGACAAGACCCGGATTATAGACACAGAACACACCTTTTCCATGAGAACATTCCTAGTGGAAACGCCTCCTTGAAACTTAGTAACTTGACCGTGACTGATGAGGGCCCTTATAGTTGCTATGTGGGAACAGAGCAAAATAAAACAGAAGTGGAAGTCACGCTGCGTATAAGAGGTCAGTAAGACATCAAAAGTGCTTGGATCACACCAGTGGAAATGGGATTACACCAACAGATTTTTGCATGTTATTTCTCACAATAAATCAAAATCCTCCAACCCTATAGAGCACCTTTTGGGTCTGGTGGTGTCATCAAGCAATTAATTTTCTCTGGTGAAACGTTGTAACATGAGTTGAAAAATTACAGTGCAGCATTTATTCTCATAACCTACTGCACTGTGATTTCGAAGGGGTAATTAAGTAGTATACTTGAGTTTCAAAACGTTATGTGGTTCTCAGAACAGTACAGACCCTGACACTGACAGCAAATAGTGCTATGCTTTCTACTGAAATCAACCACAGATTAAATTTTGTTCTCAGTTGTGCTTATTCTCCACAGTGTTATTTCAAAAGACCAATCACTTCAAGTTAAGAAGGCTTTTGAAAGTTTTGTTTTGTTCTTTAATCTGCAGTTTCCTCTTATTTTGCACTGGAATACCAAAAGACAGACACAGAAAGGATCCTGAAGTGCTATGCCTTTCTCACTTATCCAGCACCACATATATCTTGGGTACAAGGCAATACATCTATCCAAGAAACAGGGCAAGAGGAAGCCAGGGTTGGAGTTCTCTATTCTCTTAGAAGTGACCAGAACGTTATAAACACAACTGATCCTTATCACTGCCATATTAACCTCCCTCATGAAAAGTGGACTGCTGAATGGAAAATGCAAGGTAGGAATGAAAGAAAGTCTCTTCCTGCATCATTCCTGAATGCCACAGCTGGTTTCAGAGCCAAGTTAAATACAGTATTTCTGCAGTGGGGCAACACAGATATGGGATGGTGCAAAAGGATGTGCCTTCCTCTTTGACACTCATCTGCTACGATTACAAGACAGTGCACACACAAGAAGTAGGGGTAAGGGGGGGGTAGCTCACCCTTCTGTAAGTTAGCTTTACTCTGAACATTTTTTCCATATCAGTTTCACATTTCAAGAGGTGTATAATAATCAACCTTTACACTTTATCAAATAAAAAATGAACTTGGATAAAATACACGGAAACCTTAGTGAACCTGAGGGTTATATGAGGGAGGGGAAAGTTTGCCTGCTGCTTTAGATGCCTGTGCTCCTTACTCAGTCCATTCCCCATCTTTTGTGAGAGTTTTTTCAGTACCTTTTGATCCTTTCTCTGTACTTCAAGTACATTCTTAAGTACCCAGGCTCAGTGCTGGGGGTGCATGGGAGTGGGGAGCAGCAAGCACTGCTTGCATTTGAGCAAACAGCCCCTCATTTTGTTATTTAGGGCAAAATAAGACCATGAAAATTCAACTTTCTGTTCTGTCCTCCTCCTAAATTTCACTGGAAATTCAGTTCAAGTAAGTAACTGGTACTTTTCAACCTCTCCTATTTCTTAGAGAATATTTTTTAATTGGATTGAGAGCAATGCAAGAGCAATTCCCTTGCGAGATGTGCATGGCTGCTTCTATCGCCCTGATTTTCCTCTGAAGTGTACCCAGATACACTCAGTTCCTAATCCCCTGCAGAAGCTTCAGAACAAGAGTGCAGATTTTCATTTACACCCAGTAGTTTACAACTGTGGAAGGTTTCAAGTATGGTATCACAGTAGGTAACAAGTGCACCATAAGTGTCTATATTTTGTTAATTTATCCATCTGATCCACAAGAGAAAAAAAGGTACATTGCACTACAGTTTTGAGTTTCCCTGCATCCATCTATCGTCTCACTAGAATATTTTTTAAATATACTGGTTTTTTCCTCATATAATAGCAGTGTCCTTATGGTTTTCAGCCCCACACCTCTGTTCATTCAGATCCACACCAAAACCCAGCGTGGTTATACCATGTCAAAATAATGTATTAATTTCCTCTCCAGCAGACTGCCAGCCACCACAACTGCCTCTTTTTTTTTCCCTTCCTTTGCAGCAAATCCCTGCTGTCAAATTGATAGTTGTGCTATGATATTAATTTGCCTTAGATTAGTATTTTATACATTAGCTATTAGTTCCATTTACCTGCTTTTTCCTTCCCCTTCCTTTTTTTAAAAGCTATTCATTAATTCTAAGTGTTTCAGGCAGGTAAAGTTATAAGTTCACCGTAGCTGAAAGCTATTTCTAACTAAATACAATCTTTTTATTCTTTTAATTAAATTATGTTGTAACAGCTTTACCCTTTTGCTTTGAATGTGCAGGTATCTGATTAGTTACATTTTCTCCCTGCTCCCATCATGTGGAATTTCATGCTACTTTACACAGTAACTTAGATTAGGCTGAATCACTTTTATTAATGAGCTCCCCAATTAGAGGAGAACTAGGCAAATGAAAACAAAATAATTTTCCTAAGTATAGCTAATACCAATTAGATTTTTTTATTTAACTATGTAAGATAGATTTGGTTTTGAAATCTTCAGCTGCTTCTAGAAGCATACTGTGATGTTTGAATATTCTATTAAAATAGTGAAATATGTTCTTAAATTTGTCCATGGTAGTATCAGACTTCAGAAAAAAATCAGAAAATGTCTAAATAACTTTCATAATATTTAAATAAAAATTGCAGAGGGTTCTTCAATTATCTGTTTCAGACCAGCTGTCTAACGTGGAAGGAAGTAGCACTGCAATTCCTTGTGAATACAGCAATTACACTGCAAACACTGAGGGTTTCAGCGTTGTCTGGACTTTAAACAGAAATGCAGTGACCTCAGTCCTGGCCTCCTTCAATGGTACATCTCACTCTTACCAACCCCGAGTCCACATTAACCAAAATGACTTTTCACTGGTGATTCGTGATCTTACTGCGAGCGACAGCGGAGAATATCTGTGCAATATCTCAACACCTCACTACACAAAACTTACTGTGAGGACTTTGCAAGTTGGTGAGTTGCCACTCTTTGAATATTTGGAGAATGGGGACCAGTGAGGCGAATGCAGAGCCAAAGGGTCAATCAGAAATCTGTAAAATACTGAGAAAAATCATCTTGTGTAATTAGTACAGATGGGTAGAAGAGATATTTTATTATTATTGTACCAGGAAAAAAAAGTTATTGAAGATGTATTTTTTTAAAGACTTGATGTTTCTTTTTTTTTTCCAATTGGCAGCTTGTTGTGGCAAAGGTATCAAAATTGGTGGCTGAGCAGCCCTCAGAGCTGAGGGCACAGGGGAACTCTCAGAATCATGTCCTAAATGCTCCTCTAATAGCAAATACTATCTTTAAAGGTAGCAAGGAGATGAAGATAAACTCGAAGATGTGGTATAAATGTGCCTGCAGGAGAAACCTTGTTGCTGAGGGGACACAGTTGTTATTTTCAAAGCTTTAATTCTACACAGCAGGCAGGTTTTTTTTAGACCTGGGGATATATATGTTTACATGCATGCCTGCAATTTTATGAACTGTAGTAAATTTCCAGCTGTGAAGTCTTAGTTACAGTTTGTTCATTGTCTCCAGTTTCAAGAGACTTACTGATTAACTTTTCTAGCTATTGAAAACTCATAGTGAAGGTTTAAAAAAATTTACTCCAGCTTTCTAAAATTATAGTGCAAACAAATTACAGATTTGTTAAAAAAATAATATGCTGTTTGGGATGCAGCCTCCTTAAATCTCGGTCCACTGGGAGGAACAAAAACCCCATTCAGATAGGAGCACATAGGCATTTTATGCAATTAAATACAATCACCTAAAAGACTGAAAACTAATATAGGGCAGCTCATTTGGTTGGTTGGTTGGGAGTTTTTTGTGCTTTGTTTTGTTTTTGTTTTTTTTAAAAGAAAGAACTGGAAACAAGCCAGTAGGACATGAAAAATAGAGGCAACACAGCAGAAAATTGGTCTAGAATTAATTATAACTGCGTATTTTTTGTCTTCTTTTCACCCCCCTCCCCCATGATAACTTAGTTTTAGTCTGAAAACTGGATGTAAGGTGTATTTTAAATGGCAGTAGCTTTATGCAATCTGAAGGAGGGGAGTTAGGTTAAAGAAAACTGTTAAGTGAGACAAACACATTTCCTTGCAGATCAAATTCCAGCATGATCTGATCCTGTAAACTTAATATTGTGGCTCTGAAGTGGAAAGCATTGAAAACTTCCAAGGAGTTACACACTTAACTAGTGCTCCTAACTTATGCACACAAGTTTGTCAGTCTCCCTGTACATTTACTGGAGACAGACACATGCACCTCTCCAGTCCAAATATGCTCTGGATCATCCTCTACAAATCACTTTCTCTAGGTGCTCTCTGCTGATTGATCTTAAAATAGCCATAGGTGATACAAATCCCCTCTTTAGTGGCTAAATTACTGTGCTGCTCACAGAATTTTCCTACTTGTGGACCAGAAATACATTATACAGAACAGAGAAGACACTTACCAGAGATACTGGCATCTTTGTGGCAGCACAGGCTGAAAACAGATGAGCAGATGGAGACAGTAGGGTGTAAGGGAACAAGGGATCAGTACATTGGGTAGTGGTCATAGCACAGCAGCTGCTCAACTGTCAGAAAGATTTCCAACCTTCCCTGGTGGTATTTAAAAGACAGGTAGATGAGGTGCTTATGGACATGGTTTAGAGGTGGAATCGATAGTGTTGTGTTTATGGTTGGACTTGGTGATCTTAAACGTCTTTTCCAACCACTACAATTCTGTGATTCTGTGAAAAGGAGACTTTTAAGGGGAAAAGTGAGATGAATTTACAATCATTTTGGAGGCTGCCTTCTGTGTAGAGAAAGGTCACAGCTTAAAGCTGCTCTACCAAAGGAACTGACAAGATGTGAACACAGGTCTGCATGTGGTGACAGAGCCAAGCTAAAGGCAATGACTAGATTAAATGCTCTGTCTTGGCAGTTCTCATTTTTTAACTGTTTGCCAGATGTCCTTAGGGAGCTTCTAGAGGAGTACTGAATTTTTCAAATTCTTTAGACAAGATGCAGCAGTAGAAAGGAAGCCTGAAGCAGAAGAACCATACTTAAAGGAATGAGTCCTCTGGGTCTGAGTGTTCTCTTATTGTTTAAATTCACTGGAGCAATGAGACACTTGGTACCATGCAGACGGTTTCTGCTAGATGGGCTCTTACCTCCTGTGGAACCTGTTGTTACCACCCACCTGAGGCTCTGCTGCTTCTTGTGCCCACCTGGATTGCATGGTTACATCATGAAGTTGGGAGATGTTTCAGATGAAAGTTGCAAAGATTTTGCAACAGAAATGGTAAAGTCTGTGATCCAGGCTGGGCAAGGCTCACTGGGGTGTTCTACGGGAAAGCAGCGATACCCCTAATGGCACTGAGCGCTGTGCCTGGAGGCAGTGTTTGTCATACTGGGCAGTTCATTGTCTTTACATGGGACTTATATTGAGAAGCTGTCAAATCATATTACAGGAGCACACATGGAATCAGCACAATTAAGTAAAATAAACTGCTTTCAACTATTCACACTTAAGGCTTTAGACTATCACTTTAAAGTCTCATAGTATGGATCAAGTTACTTGAATATTGTTCTGTGAGTAACATTAAAAAGAAACTGAGATGTTCTCCTTAAATCATAGACTTTTAGATTATAAATAAGAGAAAAATCACAGCTTTGACATACTTGCTGAACAATAGTGAACATTAGTTTGTGATATAAAGCACTTCTGTTAAACTTTTTGGAATTTGTATTTTTAAAGAAAATTCAGATAACACTGGAAACATCGTGCTAGGAGTGATCGTTGCACTGGTGGTGGTAGCAGGTGTCTGGGTCTTGTTCAAGGTACGTACAAACATTAGGGGATTTATTTTTAAGGGTACTATTAAGCTTAAATCCAGACCTTGAATGTTTGTCTGAAACATAAATTTAATTTTCATGGGTTAAAACACTGAAAATATAGGATGATAAGTCTCAGCATAAATAAATTGTCCTCATTCTTGCTGTTTTCTATGCCCAGAGGCCCTCTTTGGTACACCCATGAATAGTATTTTGGTTGTAACAACATTAACATGACCTTCCCTTGACCAGATGCTCTCCTGTGCTCTATAAAAAGATGAAAAAGTTGGTTACCCTTCACAAATACTTTCCGATAATTTGCTTTAGAAACAATAAAACTGGTTAATTTTCTCTCACTTGTGTTTAAGACCAAAAAACCTCCAAACTAAAACATGATGTTCCTCAAACAATTCACATACCTAGTCTTCATTAGGGTTCAAATTACTATTTCAGTTATATCCAATGTCAAAGCTCACCAAAGCTTCAGTCTGAAAAGTTATACTACTTGCTTTGTTTAGGAGGCTGTTATAACCATATGGTCCCTGATCTGACCTCTCCACACATCCCTCCTTTTTGCTAGAGTACAGCATCTTCAAGTGGATGCATTTTATTCTTGTGCATTTGTAATAGGCTGGCTCTGTATTATAGTATTCTGTCTCCTTCCTCTGTATTTGTGGTGAGTATCCTTAAAAAATGTACTTTAGTTCTTAGTCCTTAGGGTACATCTTTCCATGTCTGACAGTACAGCCCTATCCATGGAGAGCTATACCTTCAAACACCCTGGGCTTTAAAATTTTGTCACAGCCTGGATTTGTTAAGCTTCAGGAGACATTTTACAATGGTTAGCATGAGGTTTAACAAGAACACACCAGAAAGAAAACTCCAAAATTATTCTGTCTTTTGTCATTTTTTCTCTCACTTAGAGAATCACTTGCATGCTTCTTATTAGTTAATGTTAATACTAAGATGCTTTAGAGATTATAACATACTTTTGAGATGCAGCTGTTTAGTTTAAAGAATTTAAGTAACATTCATTTATCTTGGGACCTGTTGAGACCCTTAATGTATCATAATCAGAGGAAGTGGACCAGTTAACAGGTTAACTCAGTTCCATTTACAGGTTAACTCAGTTACATTGATGGAGGACTAGATGGAAGAAACAGGAGTTTCTGCACTGTTATGTGGATGATTCTTTTACTCAGCTAATGTTAAGATGTTTGGTGGTTTCACTTGACTAGCAGCCAAACACAGCTGCTCGCTCACTCCCCTCACTCCTCAGGGGATAGGGGAGAGAACTGGGGGGTGAGGGTAAGGAGACTCATAGGTTGAGATAAGAACAATTTAATAATTGAAATAAAATCAAACTTAAAATGATAATGATAATAATAATAGTAATATAAAGTATAGTAATATAGAATACCAAAACCAAAACTGCAATCCCAGAAGAGGGAGAGCCCAAGTGAAAGCCAAAAAGAGCAAGAGAGAGAGAGAGAGAGAGAGACTCTCATTAATATAATGAATATGATGTTATATGATATGGAATATCCAATTGGCGTATTCAAATGCCAATCTAGTTTATTAATTTAAATATTCATCACCCCTGCCCCAGACCTTGCACCAGACCAAAACATGAAGTCCTTCAACTTCCAGTGACAAATGAAAACACTGGTACATTATCAATGTTTTTCTCATAACAAATCCCATGGTGAAACCAAAGATTTCACCAGCGCTGTTCTAGCGACTGGAAAGAAACCCAGCTCTGTCCCAGCTAAAAACCAGGACAAAACGTAAAATACTGACTTGTCTTTCTAGTGAGTGTGCCTTGTTCTGTTTCCACTAGAGGATTAATTTTACACATCAGTAGTTCTTAGAAACATTTTTGTTTTGACTAGAAATGCAGAAGACGACATACCAGAAGAGAATCCCTCTCTGCAAACACAGATGCTACTGAGATTGCTGCCGAAGAGAACAAAGAGTTCCTTCAACTTCCCTCGTGTAACTCAGTTAAGAGCCACATGGAAATATGATTATTTGAGCAACAGTAACAAACAACTGAACTGACAGAAAAAAAAAAAGTAAGTAAGTTAACACTTCCATGTGAGGAGTCAGCAAGAAAAATTGGAACTTGGATATCCTAAAGGGAAAATGAAAAAGTTTCCACAGAAGAAGATTCAGTTTTGAGGGATTGTGGTGGTGGGTTTTTTTTCCAGAAAAAGGGAAAGAGAGGGCTTACTGTTTTGCACTTCATTTAGTATTTTAATTCCAAGCAAAGACAACTTCCTTATTTAAAAGTGGAAAAGATCTAAGAGAACACCCTATTTCTGAGCCACAGACAGTCCTGATGGGACACGTCCCTCCACAGCATCTCCTATGTCTGTCCTGCAGCTGGCGAACAAAAGTCCTTTGGCTGGTAGTAGTGGAAGCTTCTAAACTGCTCATATGAAAAAAATTTACTTTCTGCTCTCCTACAAAACTTATACAGGCTCCAGCTGGCAGGACAAATGGAAGCTGGGTTATCCCAGCTTTTAAGGGTTGTCCCCCTGCACAGGTTTAATCTTTGCCGCTTTAACAATCTGCACATGAAATACAAGAGGCTGTGAAGCGGGGCTGGATTTGCCTTTGGTTTTGATTTTGTCAGCGATCTGCCAATTAGGATTTGTTCCAACATAATAAAGTGGGCTGTTGGCAAGATGTAATATTACATTGATCCCTGGGGCTTGGCAAAATGTAAACACAAGGAAATGAATGGAATACACTATACAGTCTCTTTGGATTTTCACTTGATGTTTATTTCTGTAAGTGCTTATTTTTTTTTTTTTTCTACATCTGCTTTCAGTTGTGCTTGATTATATCAAGCATCTTCTCATATCTCTCAGCTTGGACTGTACTTATTCCTCTTCATGAACCTGAAATGCAATTGAGATAGTATACAACGTAAAAATGGAAGTGTTGAGGGAGTTTTAGAGTAAGTTCACAAGTAAATGACAAAAACTTCTCTTCACGGATGCTTCTGCTCCCTGGTGTTACCAGTTTGTATCTGAAATAGCCTATCACCAATCTAGCCAACCTTTGCCATTTTACTTCAGCTAACAAAATAGGTTTCTTGTCCCCATGCTGGTAGTGTTCATTCTGAATCACACACACTTCCCAGAGTTTCCGGGAACATGGGTACTAGTAGCACTAGACAAAGTATTTCTAATGCTACACAATTAAAGTAGTCTCTCCAATGCCTTTCTCTCCCCAGAGGAGATGTCATGACTTTTGGGACAGCACTTGCTGCCTGAAGATGTTTCTTGGCAGCTACTGCTGTTACAAGTCCCTTTTAGCGGAGATGACACCTCTGCGTGTACAGTTGAGCTCATCTTTTGACAGCACAATACTCTGCTATAAGCCAGAGCTGGAATTGGTGTTGGCAAACTAGCATCTGACTAATAAAAACAGGCATCCACTTTTCTAGGACTTTTGCATATTTGAGGCAGAAAGAGGGTACTAGTAAGACACAGGGAATTAACAGTGCTCTTAACAGTATTTTTAAAAAATTACCCTCATGGTTTACCTATTTCAGTGTCTGTGTGATGCCATGGCTTTGTGAACTTACATGAATTTTCACTTTTTAGTAGGGCTGGAATAATTTAAAGAAAAATATGTGGAAATATTTTACTTTTAAAAGCTGCAAAACTTCCTTTGAGCTTCAGTTCCAGTACTGCTTCCATCATACTTAAATGTGTGAGAGACTAGATCTGCAGTTTTAATGTAACTCTGCTCTAGATGGTGGAGCTACAGTCATTTGTATCAGTCAAAGGTGACTTTATTAGTCCAATATAAAAGCAGAAATGGAAGTGTTTCCTCCCACAGAATGGTGGATACAGAAGGAAGAAGAAAGGTGTTGGGATCAAGTCTGATAAAAATCCCCAAATTATACAGAAACCTTTTTTTCCCTCTTTCTTGACTCAGGAACTGTCACTCCCATAAAACTTATGTGTCATTAAGCATGGAAGTTTATGTTTTGCTTGCAAATGAAATTGATAAAGCAGTGACCCAGCTCCTTTTTCTATCATTCCTGCAAGTAACAACCTCACTCTTAGTTGCTCTGGTTGCCACAAGGCAAGCACAGATATGCAAAGGTTTGCTTTCAGTTCCAGAGCAAGTTCTTAGGCACCTTTCAGTTTCATCAATATTGTTCTACTACCATTCTGCTCAAGTACAAAATAGCACAAACATATTCATCATTACTAATGACTTCCCAGCACCTAAGTGACTAATCACTAATATTTTCTTTCCATCCAGCTCTTCAAATCAATACAAGTTCATTGAAAGAGCAGTGTTCAAATATCTGTCAATCTGCTAATGCAGTAATCCCCAGGCTGTATTACCTACCTAGAAATCTACATCATCAGAGAGAGAAAAAGATGGAACTTTTTATTATCCCTTGCAAAAAAACTCTCAAAATCACCAGTTCTGGAAGCTTCTGGCTGCTGAGCACAGAGGTTAAATGACAACATCAAGAGGACAGAGAATTCATTTTGCCTAAGCATCTGATTGCTGTCCTAAAGGCTTACTTTAACATTAAAATAAAGGGTAGACTAAAAATAAAACTAAAAATAAAAGTAGTAAACAAGAATTTACTCTAGTCCACACTCCTCTAAGAGATGTACCAGATCTTCCTGCATACATAGCATCCACTACTGCATATTAAACAATCATACTTACCCCATATGGTATAACCATACCTTTTTCATGCCAATATCTCTTGACTTGCTCCTCAGCTTATTAACTTGAGATTCAGCTATTTCAGCCCTTTCTTCAGCATCATCCAGATCATGTTGCTGTTTTCTGTACTTGGAAAGGTACAGATTGGCTTGAGCTTCCTGGTGAGAGAAAACAGTGCAGAAGATTTCCATGTGAAACAAAGCTTTCTGTTTCAAGTGGGATGGAAAGTGCTCAGCATGACGAGGTAATGGCTGTATAGGAAGCGCTTGCCTCCTGGAGAACAGAGATTGTTGTTTTACAGAGATGATGTTTCTAGTGGCACTCTCCATGTTAAGTGAACTGAGAGATTCTCAACATGCCTCTTAAGGGACTAAGAGGAAAAAAAAATCTTTCATCTTCCTTCCCTTCCCCCCTTCCCTTGCAAATTATACTGCAATCTTAAGCTAAAATTGAATACCTTTTCTTAAATATAATCAACACACATGCTACCTATTTTATTTTATATGTTTCTACATACAGGGTTTATATGAATATAAATATGAATACACACACAAAATGTGTATTTGTACTAAGAGCTTCTATGGATTAAAGATTGTGGGTTTAGGACAATAAATTTCTCAAAGGTAAAAAGGCCCAAATAGTTACTTACAGCTTCCTCTGCTTGGTGCTTGTAGCTCTTCACTTTTAATTGTAGCTTGTCAATCAGATCTTGCATCCTGGCCAGATTCTTCTTATCTTCTTCCGACTGCATCATAACACCATTAATTTGGTTAACAGTGTAAAAAAGCCTAAAGCATCTCCCACAATGAAATAGGTATGGCTGCCATATGTATAATTTTAGAAACATTTAGTTCAAAACACAAATAAGCCATATTGTGATCAGCCTATGTATAGATAAGAAAAACATTTTATAGGTTGATTGAAGACATATGTAAGCCTGGATGCTGAGGACTAAAAGGGAGTACCCACCCCTACTTATATGTGTGTAAATATAGATACATGTAAACACGGATATCTATGTGCACATACTTTCAGAGGTGTGCACATACATACACAGAATTCCTTGCTCAGGGGTGGGGGCCACTCTTGTCATTAGAGAGCATGCCATTATTTAGTGAAACAGACTATGGGCAGGCCTAAAAATGTGTAATTTGTGTATTTTAAAGTCTGGTTTGGAGGCATTTCTAGTAAAAGGAGCCAGGTTTAAGCTGTTACAGTCCATAAGCAGAAGGACCAGCTAATTCAGCCTGTGCACTGTATTCTAAGAAAGAACCTTCAGCCTCTGCACACAGAAATCAGAGTATATCAACAGGTAGGAGGCTAAATTATCTCCTCAAGCAGATGGATGGGATTATCTTCTTAAGAATGCTATTGAAAGCAAAAGGATAAGTACTCTGTGTTGATATTTTTTTGAAAGCCAAGCAGTAACCACAGCTGTTAGCAAACCTGAGGGAGACTCACCACAAAACTTTGCTGCTCAGCAATAGGTGACAGAGTCCTGGGCAACCCTACCCCAAGTGATGCATTAGAGTCAACTGAATCCTTCTGGCTCTTTTTAGCAACATCAGCACAGCTGAGAGACAGCTGGGCTCTTTCTTCTCTTGAGTGAATGTCAGTGAATAGTCATCTAAGCCTGCCCCATATTAACACTGTGCTAAAACTGTCCAAATCCCAGCAACAGAGGCTTTCTAATGGTATTCACAATGAGTCAGGCAAGATGATGGTAGCCCGAGGGAGATGTTCCTCCTGTTCCTAAAGCTTCTTACAATCAGAAAGCTCTGGGTAATGCCACCCTTCATCCTTCACTGAAACACTGAGGCAACTTCAGACACTGTTTGGGAGAACTCATTTCTCTCCAGTGACCTAGTGGTTACTGCAGTCCTCAGCGTACCTGGTAGGTCAGCTCTTTAATGCGTCTCTCAAACTTGCGGGCTCCTTTTTGGGCATCTGAATTGCGACGGAGTTCAGCCTCAAGCTCATTCTCCAGCTCACGAACCTGCAAAAAAGGAAAAAAAACCCTTGCCATTATGCTACTTATATATAAAACAGCAGATAATTTAGTTGACAGTTCAAGAAATGTTCATTTTCTCAGCATCTCTAGAGTGTCAAATTTCAGGAACAGGTCAAAATGTAACTTTTTTCATTTTGCTTTTTCATAAATTGTATTTAAGCTGCACCAGTAGTCAAAGGTGTAGACATATGCAAAGGCCAAAAAAGTTTAACTGAAACAAGCATTGCAGAGGCTTTTCCTGGTTTTAGATGTTGTGCCCTTTTTTTTTGTTTGATTGTTTTTTGTTGTTGTTGTTGGTGGTGGTTGGTTGGTTTTTTTTAATCAAGGGCTTGGTCATCTGCTGTGCTATGACAGCTCATTGTAACTGCATGATGAAGGGGAAGCATACCTCCAAGAATTACTCTGCATTTTATGAAACAGAGGAAAGCATTCATAGTATCCCTTATTGGCCTCTATGAACTTAGCAGGCAGCCCTAAGGCACCTTCCTGGTCCCAGTTCCATAAGGCAGGAGATGGTGGTCCATAGTTTAATCACAAACTTACCCTGGATTCCAGTTTCTGGATCTGCTTCTTGCCACCTTTCAGGGCTATTTGCTCTGCTTCATCCAGTCGCTTCTGGAGATCTTTAATAGTTTGCTCCATGTTCTTCTTCATTCTCTCCAAGTGAGCACTAGTATCCTGCTCCTTTTTGAGTTCCTCAGCCATCATTGCTGCCTGAAAAACAACCACATTTTACAGCAGCTCTCTTATGTTGTTGAATTATGTCTCAGAAGAAATACTGGGAGATCAATCTTGGATTATCCACTACTTGGATCATTCATGGTACCCAAAGCTGCAGACAGTATCTTGTGTGTGCATATCTTGCCTGGATGAAGAAAATACAAAGACAGAAGAGCCTTGGAGCCTTTTTTCTCACCATATTCTAATGCTGTGATTTAAGATTTTCCCCCTACCCAGAGTTTTTTGGAACTTTGAAGACATGGATTTCTCCAGGTCTGTGGGAAATGAAACTATACCTGTCCAAATTATGTCTTCCCTAGAGGAAGAGTGCACTCTGTCTCTGCTCCTGTGATCTTAGGTCTTATGTTTTTTCTAATAGATTCCTAGTTCTAGGGTACCTCATTTGAGATTCAGTAATTTTGTTTCTTACATCACATTCTATGTACGCCAGGAGACCAGTTAGTGCTAGTTCAGTCTGAACTGGTTTAGCCTATTCAGGGGTGTGATTTGCCTGATTCAAAGGCAACGTGACCTGAGACTTTAAGGATCAGTGGAAACTGCATTCTTGAGGAAAAAAACCAAACCAAACAACCAAAATAAAAACATAAACATCAGGAAAAAGTCCTTCCTCTCTTTTTACTTCTAGCCTGTTTTATTTTGTAGTTTCATCAGTTACCTCCAGATAAATGTGCAGTGCTTTGGATGTATGAGCTCTGTAACAAGCTACATACATGTCTACAGAACAGCCAAGCACAGAAATGGCAACCTGGGAAATACTTTATTGGCTGCCCTAAGATATTGCAGTGGTGAAAAGAAGTGAGCAAGGAACCAGCCTACTTACATCTGTGATTGCTTTCTTGGCTTTTTCCTCTGCATTCCGGCACTCCTGGATCGATTCCTCCACTTCATTCTGCATCTGGGAAATGTCACCCTCCAGCTTCTTCTTTTGATTGATCAGGCTGGTGTTCTGTTGTTAAGTTTTCCCCAAAGGAACAGTGGAAAAGGAGGAAAAGTGATGATTAGAGACATAACTCCTCTAAATATCATAGCACACCAAGGCTTACTGAGTTTGGCAAGTCCTGCATTACACACAGCAGTATTTGGGAAGGGAGACCCAGGTACATGGTGAGGGCTGACCTTGGCTAGCATATGTAGCTCAGACTGAGGAAATATTAAAAATACTCTCAAAGCTGTAAATATTCAGATTTTGATTCAGATAAAATAATAAGCAATAGGCTGAAATAGAAGAACGAATAAGGCAGTTCATTTTGGAAAACTAATGATCCATAATCAGTTAGTCAATGAGGGGATTAAAACAGAAGCCCCAGGTCATTTGCTTCTCACCATAATTTGGTGAAGAGAAGCTTTGGTTTTGCAGGAAAAATGCTGGCACGTCAGGACATGCCCCTCCATGACCCTGTAAAAACTGCAGTGTCCATTGTGACAGAGCCCAAAGGCCTGTCTGAATCACTTTTTCTGGAAACTGTTGAAAGCTGTTGGCTGAATCATCAATTCCAGCTAACTTGAAGGAAGTGAGATGCCATATCTACAGAGTGACTTACTTCCTCTCCCTCATTTTCTCCCTTGAAGGAGGGCAAGGTGTGTCTGCCTTATGACAGCCATGGACAAACAGTGTCAGTGCTTAATAGGCAAGGCTCAGTTTAACCCAGTGAGGGGGAGGGCACAGGAAAAGCCAACCTGAGTGTGAAGCAGGTTCACACGTTCGGTGGCTTCCAGCAGCTCATGCTCTGCCAGCTTCCTCGCCCGTTCCGTCTGGTCCAGCAAAGCCCTCAGCTCATCCAGCTCCGACTGGAGAAGATTGTTCCTCCTGTCAGAGACTGCCAGCTGCTCCTTCAGATCTTCATTCACATGTCCTGAGTCATCCAGCTGCACCTGAAGCTCCTATAACAAAACAGAGCTTTGTTTTTTTTACCAGTGCGACTCCATTTCAAGCTGCTGTGCTTAGGTAAACCTGAGGACCCCACATTGCAGAGGTTGCATGGGGCCCACCTCAAGAATTTCAGTGCTTCTTTATTGGAGAAAGGCTTCCTCTAGAATGTGAGCTGAGTAGCTCTGTGGTGTATGGTGCAACAAGGGAAAAACCTGAGTGTTCAAATCTGCCAGAGCTCACGGTTCTGCCTGAGGCAGTACCAGCTGCTTAGGTATGGGAGAGGCAATGACTTAAGAGGTGTCTTTGCAGAGCACTTTTTTGTT